>JASAUF010000502.1:14142915-15515831 GCA_030180095.1 Magnolia changhungtana
TAACGGATTTAGTTTGAACACTCTCGCCTTGTAAATTTGACTTTGAATACCTAATCAATAAAACGGATTAGCTATTTCAACGATATATGTATTTGGATTCCTAAAACAGGTTAGTGTTAAAGTTTCTTACCCAAGAATGGAATCAGAATCTCCGGTATAGCGACACGGAAGCGGTAGTTACATATGTGGAGTAATGGGATCAAATCCCAGGAACTATCTCACACTCGCTCTCTCACTTCTCCACTTTCTCTTTCACTTTCTCTTTCTTTTCTCTTTTAGGGTTTAGAATTCTTATGAATGAGAGAGGGGTGAGTAAAGGCCCTTATATAGGCTTAGAATTGAAGGGAATGGCCCCAGGGCCATGGTATATGTAGGTTATAGCCAAAGAGTGGCTGTTTCGGTCCAACGGAGCACATCTGGAGACCCCTTTTCTGCATACGATCTGGGGAAAGTTTCCTGACATTGGATCTGGGTCAGGTTAAGTTTTCAGTCCGATCGAATTTACGGAACGACCGTGGAGGACCAGTTTCAGTTCAATGGTCATCACCACTCGATTAGGGCCACAAGTTCACTGACCTGCGTATGAAATTTTCCTTGATCCGAGGGTGTATTTGGGTCAGATTCTGACGGTCTGAACCTTAGAATTGGCATGCAAGCAAACGGCCTAGTTTACTTAAATCTGAGTACATTTTCTAAAGATATTCGCGTTTCTCACACACTTTGCTCCTGGCTAAAGTTGTGCATTTCTGAATACTATCTAGACTTGATTTTCGAGATGGTCATCAAGTCCAGTAAGGCGGTCATATTTGTATAGACTCACAATAGTCGTACTTTCGACGTGCGGTACAGGTCCGATACGGAATTTCAGTATACTTTTGAGAGAAACCGAGTATTGAGATTGATTCAAAGTTTCAGGGTAATGTAGCGTCAACGATTCTACACGTTCTAGGTCTTGCAGTTGGTATTTAAAGTAGTTTAAGCTAATTTCACAGATAATTTAGTTTAGCACTTGATCAATTTTCGTCTAATTTTTAAAGGATTTGGTCCTGAGCGATTTCTGCCTGAGGTGGAACTCGGGTCTTTGTACGAATTTTTCCTAGACATTACAATCTACCCCCCTTAAAGAAAAATTTTATCCTCAAAATTAGTACCTTTTCGTACTCCTTGAGAATCTGAGGGTAGTTCTTACGGACCTCGGCTTCTATCTCTCAAGTAGCCTCTTCCTTAGTATGATGTGTCCATAACACCTTCACCAACGGGATAGCCTTACTATGCAACACCTGCTCCTTCCTGTCTAGGATACTCGTTAGCTGTAATATATAAGTAGCATCCTCACACAACTGTACCTACTCCCATTTAATGATGTGGGAAGGATCAGGAACGTATTTCTTCAGCATAAATACATGAAATACATTGTGCATGCCTGCCAGTGGTGTGGGCAAAGCAAGGTGGTACGCGACCACACCCAATCGGTCTAGTATCTAGAATGGACCAATAAATCTTAGCGTAAGCTTCCCCTTCTTGCCAAACCGAATGACTCCCTTCATGGGTGAAACCCTAAGAAATATATGGTCTCAATCCTCAAACTTTAACGGTCGCCATCTCGTATCGGCGTAACTCTTCTGTTTACTCTGTGCTGCAAGAAGTTGATGCCTGATAATGTCGATCTTCTATGAGGTCGCCTGTATTAACTCAGGTCCAATTAAACTTCTCTCGCCAACTTCCACCCAGCAATGCGGTGCTCTACATGGGCGCCCATACAGTGCTTTATAGGGAACCATGCCAATACTCACCTGAAAGCTATTGTTGTAAGCGAACTCGGTATAAGGAAGACGGTCATCCCAACTATCCTTAAAATTAAGCACGCAAGCTCACAACATATCCTCTAACACCTGGTTTACAAGTTTCGTCTGCCCATACATCTGTGGGTGGAACGCGGTACTGAACTTCAACTTCACACCCATTGCTTCCTGGATACGAGTCCAGAAGATAGATGTGAATTGAGTGTCTCGATCCAACACGATCTCCATAGGCACTCCATGAAGATGTACTATCTCCTTGATGTACAGCCTGGCCAAATCGTCTGCAGAGTTTGTAACTCTGATCGGGAGGAAATGAGCCGATTTCATCAATCAGTCCACAATCACCCAAATGGAGTCATGCCCCTTTCTCATCTTCGATAACCCTGAAATGAAATCCATAGAGATGAAGTCCCATTTCCATTCAGCTATAGGCATAGGTTGAAGTAGATGAGGAGGTTGGCGATGCTCAGCTTTGATCTGCTGGCACGTGAGATAACAGGATATGAAGTCAGCTATGTGGGCCTTCATGTTGTCCCACCAGTACGAATGCTTCATGTCTCGATACATCTTCATACTAACCAGTTGCATTGCCATCTTCGAATTATGAGTGGCTGCCAGAACTTCTCTCCTTAAGTCATGGAGATTCGGGACGCACAGGCGGTCACGATCTCGCAAACCTCCATCTAAACCAACCCTCCATTCGAAGTCATCATTGTCTCTCACCAGTCTCTCATCTCGGCCAATCGCTCATCCTTTTTTTGAGCTGCTATGATCCTATCATCCACAAGTGGCCACACACGAACGTGTGCGACGCTCGTAAATAGCTCTTCTACTGTGAGCTTCTGCTCAAAATCTCGCACAAACTCCACCATATTCCACTCCTCAACCATTAGCGGAGCCGCAAATGTTATTGCTTTCTTGCGGCTCAATGCACCATAAGCTTAGCCTTACCAGGATGGTTGGAGACCTAAACTTGAAGTCCTTCAAGGTTTCTATCCATCGGCGTTGCCTCATATTCTCTCTGGGTGAATATATAGCGAAGGCTCTTATGGTCGTAAAAGAGCTCGAACTCCTCTCCGTAAAGGTAATGTCTCCAAAGCTTCAATGCAAAGATGACGGCCGCTAACTCCAAGTCGTGCATAGGGTAATTCTCCTCATATTTCCTCAACTGTCGTGATGCATAGGTAATCACCTTGTCCTTCTACATAAGGACGCAACCCAAACTAGCACGAGACGCGTCAGTATATATAGTATATTTGAGCCCTTGCTCTGGCAATACTAGCACAGGGGCGGACGTCAACTTGTCCTTCAACTCCTTAAAAGCTGCTTCTGCCTTCTTATCCCAGGTAAACTTGAGATCCTTCTGAGTTAGTTGAGACAATGGTCTGGCTATCTTGGAAAAGTCCCTAATGAAGCGTCGATAATAACCCGCCAGGCCAAGAAAACTCCTCACTTCAGTAGCCAAACCGGGCTGCTCCTAGTCTTAGACTACGACTACCTTTGCAAAGTCCACAGCTATGCCTTCCTTGAACACCACATGTCCCATGAACTTGACTTCTTCCTTCCAGAAGTCGCACTTCTTGTACTGCGTAAATAATTGGTTCTTCCTAAGAGTATCAAAGACTGCTCGCAGGTGCTCCTCGTGATCTTCCCGACTCTTAGAGTATATCAGGATGTCATTTATAAACACGATGATGAATCAAAATAGATATGGCCGAAACACTCGGTTCATCAGATCTATGAATACAACCGGTGCATTTGTGAGTTTAAACGACATCATGAGGAACTCATAGTGCTCAAAACTGATCCTGAAAGCTATCTTCTGCACGTCTTCATCCCTGACGGGCAACTGGTGATACCCTGACTGTAAATCGATTTTCGAGAAATATTGCGCCCCTTTTAACTGATCGAACAGATCATCTATCCTGGGCAAGGGATACTTGTTCTTCACCGTCGCTTGGTTCAGCCTACGATAATCATTACACAATTATAGTGATCCATCCTTCTTCTTTACAAAAAACACAGGTGCTCCCCAAGGAGACACGTTCGGTCATATGAAGCCCTACTCCAATAGATTATCGATTTGTCTCCTCAGTTCCTTCATCTCACATGGAGGCATGCGATATGTTGGTAATAAAATGAGTGTCACACCAAGCACCAGGTCGATAGTAAAATCGATCTCGCACTAGGGAGGCAATCCATGAATCGTCTTGAACACATCCTGAAAATCCTAAACTACTGGCGTGTTCCCCAACGTCAGACCATCCACATGCTCTAACAAGGTAGCGTAACAACTGATGCGGTAGTACTAACAGACCTGTACTGGGAATGTAAAGGTCATGCCTTCGGGTCCATGTGTTGTCACCACCCTAACATCACAATTACTCTCTGCCTTCACCTTCGTGAGCCAATCCATACCGAGAATCACATCGTAATGACAAAGCAGTGTGACCATCAGGTCAACGAGCACTATTCTGCTCCCTAGGTCTATCAAATAACTCCTACACATCTTGGTAGAGTCTAAGAAAGTCCCTGTGGCGGTAAGGAGTCTCAACCCAACCATAGGACTAGTTTCCAACCCTAGCCGCTTGACAACAGCGCATGATACTATATAGATAGTGGACCCAGTGTCCATCAATAAAAAGACTGGAGTACCTTGGGCGTGAGCGATAACTTCGAAAGCCATCGGTGTTGTAACTGTTGTCTCGGTTGCCTCAGCTGCAAGTGACTGCACACGAGCCTGTTGTGGACGGTTCGGTTGTGATACCATAGGCCATTGAGGCGGCCTGAATCGAGGTGTGGGTGGTCGAAAAGATGAAGGCGCAGGTGTTAACAGTAGAGGTGGAGCTGCAATAGTCTGAGAAAGCTAGCAGTTGATTCTCTGAGGCGATGAGAAGCCGCTGTCCCTCATCTTGCTGAAACAATATCTATCCGTGTGGCCTGTCCACCCGCAGTAGTCGCACCGCAAGTCTACTCACCCCAGTTGAGTCGGTGATGCTGCAAGCCTAGGAGGCGAATTCGCACGTGGCCTCTTGCCTAGGAACAATATGGTCAGAAAATTAGGGTGGGGCCGAGGATCCACGGGTACATGAGTACGAGATAGACTATCCCCATCCCACTCAGCTCGCAGAGACATGCTCACCAGCTCAGCATAACTGGGTATGCTAGCGCAACACATCTTCAAGCGTAACTCGGGACGTAGACCCTCAGAAAATCATCGCATACGCATCGGCTCATTAGCCAATATCAATGGAGCATACCTAGCCAGCTCTGTGAACTTCTTCTTATACTCAGTCATGGTCATCCCTCCCTTTCGGAGGCGAAGAGACTCTCCCTCCTTCTCATTACGGTAGGTGAGAGGGAAATACTTCTCGTTGAAACGCATCTTAAATGTGTCCCATGTCCACACGTTACCAGTAGCCATAGTCCTAAGGATGCTGTCCCACCAGAGACTGGCCTCCTTCTCAAACATGAAGGTGAGCAACTCCACCTACTTTGCCTCAGTGCAATGTAGCAGCTTTAACATCTTAGAGATGCGATCAAGCCAATACTCGGCCTCCTCAGGTCGGTGAGTATCCGTAAAGGTAGGAGGTCGTAAGCACTGGAATCACTTGAATGCACCGCTGGCACTCATGTTCCTAGCAGGGTAAGCACTGGAATCGCTCGAATGCACCGCTGGCACTCGTGTTCCTAGCAGGGTGCTCATGTGGTGTAGGAGGGATCACTTGCATATTCTGGGCAAAAGCCCCTGCTATGGCAGCCAAAAACTGTTACAGCTAGTGCTGCAGCTGCTATTGCTACATCAGTAGCATCACCTACTCTAACTTATCAGGAGAAGGAGCCGATTGTGGCATGTGAGGCATTAAGGTAGACGTACGGTTCTACTAGTGAATCGGGGGTGTATAAGGTGGCAGCCTAGTAGTGGGCCCAGTGGCTGGCAGTGAGTCCGACATCGTGTCCGTGTCAGGGCCCAAGCTGGGGTCCATGCGGCTATCACTCAGAGAAGGTACCCCTTTAAGAAATCCACAGAGTACTAAACGGGCAGTGTTCCGAGTAGTCCTCGGAGGCATGCCCTATGCGCAACACAGGGTGCAACATGTGTTAAATTTAGCATAACAGCACCCAATTACTCAAGTGGTTTACACATCCTATAACAAAAGAACTTTATGCATTTCATTTAACCAAAATTGTCACAATATATGAGATGCCTTACATGGATAATGACAGAAGATGCATGTGAACTAATCTAAACAACTTTAAATACTAGAGCACACAACTTACTCTACCATACAAACAAACCTAGTAAGACCATACATAGAAACAAAAGAAACCAGCAACAAGACATACTAAAAGACAACTACATATATGACTAGTCGTCAGAACACGACGATGGTGGGGGTGCACCCTTGTCCTGTACACAGCACAGGATAGTCCCTGGGGTGCCGTAGGGGTGCGAGGTCCACTTTAGTTCCCCCCGATTTGCATCGTTTGGGCCCCCGAGTTCGCTTGAGTCATTTTGGGTTCCCCTTTCGCATGTATTCGGGGCTTTTCGGTTTTGGTTGAGTGTGGAATGGGCTGAATCATGATCTAAACCCGTCAATCGATGGCCTGGGGAAGGATTGAGATCATCTCACACGATCCCAGGTGCCTACATGCCCGATTTCAATTGTCAGTCTCACTCGTTGCGAAACTGGGAATCCTACGACTGTTTCTTCGTTTCATCGCTCCCTCCTAGGTCAAAGTACGTCAGCGTGCATCGTGTTACCATAACCCAGGCCCAGTTTAATCCAAACATGCTCTGATACCAACTTGTAACGCCCTGAAAATCGAGGGTCGAGCAGAAGTTCAACTCCCGAGTTCCAACGCATCACCTATGCAACATGGATAATGATGATTAAATATTCTTCATATTAGTGCACTAAACATGAGTTGGATTATACTAAATTAGCATATCATACCCCAAAGACAGTTAAATTATGCAAGCGGAAGACCATAATAGGTATGTATAAAACATATAAGTGATGGTGTGTTTCCAGAGTATAATCATGTTCCAGGTTAAACAATTACATGTATCATTTCAAAATACAAAAATATCAAAATGTGTAGGTCCGTCTACATCATGAAATCCCTATAGCCCCGACGATCAGAATGCGGCCTACAAGAATCGGCCAGAGTACTACATATATGAAAACTCCTCCTCATCGTCATAAAAATCAGGCTCCGCTTCATAAGCTGCATCATTATCTACAACTAAGACAGAGTCTGGTTGGTGTTTTAAAATACCGTCCTAAAGTGGGAGTGAGTGATCAACTTAGTAGACTATAAGGCAAAGGTTAACATGTTATCAATTCAATCAAGCAGTACAACAATCATATCCTAGATTACTCTGTTTAATGTAATAATGGTATGCGATAATGATGTATGCCCTCGCCTACACTCCCTCAGCGACTTTATCTCACGTTTACGCATGACATCCTCCCAAAATGTGCACTTCCTTGTCAAAGCACACGCAGTGTGGTGCATGATCGTGATTAGTCAAGTTCTTAATTAGGTATATTCATACAACAGGATTGGGAAGCTAAGGAACCTCCCTTCATATCATTTACCCAAACATTGATCCATCTAGGGTCATCAATCTTAGTTAATCACATATGACAAACAGTTCCAGGTAGCTACGGAGTGGCTCTTTACCTCAGCTCAGGCCTGGTTTAAACTCAAGGTCACTACGAAAAAGCTCGTCGCCTTAACGTAGTCTTAGAGTATACTCGAGGTCACTATGGGCTCGTCATCTGATCGTAGGCCGACAGCTCGAATAAAGTGTCTCGTACCACCGTATTTAGCTCACGAGTCTGAGTTGCTCATTGGACACTACGGGGAGGCTTGTCGCCCCAGAGTAGGCCAACAGCTCGACCACGGTGTCCCATACCACCATGCCCGACTCATGAGTCCTAGTGAATCGAGGTACCAAGGTTAAACAGGCCTTTCGCTAATAAGTTTAGTACCTTAGATTCAAGCAGTAGCGTCCATATATGGTGAACATACATTGGGCCAATCGGGTTACTTGACAAGCTCAACAGGTACGAGCGTATGTTGACTTAATGGATATGGAGTGTGTAAACATTCAGCGTGGCCTAAACACTGTCAACAAACAACATACGACTCGGATTCATCAAGCGTATCCATTATGGCTAAGCAGTACGACCACCGATCGTAAAGCATTACCGATTACCTGGACTACATCGTAGGCCCAATCACACTCCAACCAATAGCATCCACATGTGATATTCCAAGACAACATGTGACAACCAAATCTAAACATAAATCACATTCGAGCATTTCAACAAACACATACCACACATGTCATCATATATAGGTATTCATCTGTAAATCATATAGTAGTAAGATAGGTTGCATAAAGAAAACTGTAACTATTTATAAGGGAATTGAGAATCCTATCTCAACACCCTCAGTAAGTACATTACATCAAGCATTTTCTCATTCAGGCATTTTATCAAACACTTAGACCACACATATTGCATATAAGTAATAAATTCATTAAAAATACATACTATAGCTAGTCCTTTCACAAGGAGTAGCAACGTATACAATGATCATGTATTAGCGATCAATAATCATAGCAAGCACAAATCATAATTCATACTCATTCAAACATTTTTACAAATACTTAGACTACACACTTCAATATACATGGCATATGTTAGTCATAACATGTATTAGAGAAAATTCTTTCACCAACGAGTTGTCACATATACAATAATCATATATCCACGACGGATAATCATGGCAAGCACAAATCCAAATTCCATACCCATTCAAGCATTTTTTACAAACACTTAGACTGCACCCTTCAACATACATGGCGTATGTTGGTCATAACATGTATTAGAGCAAATTATTTCACCAAGGAGTTGTCACATGTACAACAATCATATATCCACGACGGATAATCATGACAAGTACGAATCCAAATTTCATACTCATTCAAACATTTTTACAAACACTTAGACTACACACTTCAACATACATGGCGTATATTGGTCATAACATGTATTAGAGCAAATCCTTTCACCAAGGAGTTGTCACATATATAACAATCATATATCCACAACGGATAATCATGGCAAGCACGAATCCAAATTCCATACCCATTTAAGCATTTTTTTTACAAACACTTAGACTGCACCCTTCGACATACATGGCGTATGTTGGTCATAACATGTATTAGAGCAAATCATATCACCAAGGAGTTGTCACATATACAACAATCATATATCCACGACAGATAATCATTGCAAGCACGAATCCAAATTTCATACTCATTCAAACATTTTTACAAACACATAGACTGCACATTCCAACATACATGGCGTATGTTAGTCATAAGATGTATTAGAACAAATCCTTTTACCAAGGAGTTATCACATATACAACAATCATATATCCACGATGGATAATCATGGCAAGCATGAATACAAATTCCATACCCATTCAAACATTTCAACACACACATGAATTACACTATATTCAATATAGTTCATATATATATTTGTAAAGCGAGGGAAACATCGTATCTAGCATGAGAAATGACAACCAAGTCAGTTATAAATCATTAACCGACATTGGCAGCCTTGAAAACCCCAACCTAAACATTTATAGTCTGTACCTTTCACCGGTAAACTTGTAAAGGATTCAGTTTGAACACTCTCGCCTTGTAAACTAGACTTTAAATACATAATCAATAAAACGGGTTAGCTATTTCACCGATTTACGTATTTAGATTCCTAAAACATGTTAGGGTTAGGGTTTCTTACCCAAGAACGAAATCAAAATCTCCAGTATAGCGACACGGAAGCGGTAGTTACGTAGTGGAGTAATGGGATCGAATCCTAGGAACTATCTCACACTCGCTCTCTCACTTCTTCACTTTCTCCTTCACTTTCTCTCTCTTTTCTCTCTTAGGGTTTAGAATTCGTATGGAATGAGAGAGCGGTGGGTAAAGGCCCTTATATAGGCCCAGAACTGAAGGGAATGGCCCCAGGGCCATGGTATACTTAGATTATATCCAAAGAGTGGTTGTTTTGGTCCTACAGAGCACATCTGGAGGCCCTTTTCTGCATATGATCTGAGAAAAGTTCCCTGACATTAGATCTAGGTCAAGTTAAGTTTTCAGTCCAATCGGATTTACGGAATGACTATAGAGGGCTAGTTTCAGTTCAACGGTCATCGCCACTCGATCAGGGCCACAAGTTCACTGACCTGCGTATGAAATTTTCCCTGATCTGAGGGTGTATTTGGGTCAGATTCTGACGGTCTGAAACCTTAGAATTGGCCCGCAAGCGAACGACCCAGTTTACTTAAATCTGAGTATATTTTCTAAAGATATTCGCGTTTCTCACACACTTCGCTCTGGACTAAAGTTGTGTGTTTCTGGATACTATCTAGACTTGATTTCTAATATGGTCGTCAAGCCCAGTAAGGCGATCATATTCGTATAGTCTCACAGTAATCGGACTTTCGACGTGCAGTATAGGTCCGATATGGAGTTTCAGTGTGCTCCTGATAGCAACCGAGTTTTGAGATTGATTCTAAGTTTCAGGGTAATGTAGCATCAATGATTCTACATGTTTTGGGTCGTATAGTTTGTATTTAAAGTGGTTCAAGCTAATTTCACAAATAATTTAGTTTTGCACTTGATTAATTTTTATCTAATTTCTAAAGGATTTGGTCCTGAGCAATTTCTGCTTGAGGTGGAACTTAGGTCTTTGTACAGATTTTTGCGAGACGTTACAGTCTTGTTCTTCCTCTTCTACAAAATTCATTCTCTTCTTCTTTCTCCTCGTTTTTCTCTACGAAAAAGAAAGCTCCAAATGTTACTAGAACTCTCTTTAAGCAAAAAAATTCCTTCTCTCATTTTAGTTTGTTTGGGTAAAAGACTAAAATACCTCCATACACGTATGGCAATAAAAGGCTACTTAAGCCCACACATGTGCATCCCACCTCCGCATGATGAGGGACCCCAACAATCTCCCTCTCCCTACTCATGAGGAAGGCTCCACCATGCTCAAACCTGCCATACTTTTGCAAAACTCATGTTTTTCTCTAGGTAACACTTTGGTCACCATATCTAAATCATTCTTGTCAGTATGGTTCTTGTAAAGTTGTAGCAACTTTTCTCTAAGAGCATCTCAAATCCAATGATACCTTACATTTATGTGCTTGGACTTGGGATGGAAACTTGGATTTTTACTAAAGTGAATGGCACTTTGATTGTTGATGCATAAGGAATTTTCTTCATTTCTTCTTTTTCTCTCTCACTTGAAAGGCATTACTCGCTACTTTATCGTAACCTGCAAGTGGAGAATTGACAGGTCTTGCCTTGTCCATATGGAATCTTTCAAGCTCTAACTTAATATACCAGGTTGTTTGGCATCTCTACTAATAAGATCTTATTTGCATATTCTAAAAAAAAAAAAAAAAAAAGGTCCCTATTTTGAAAATAGATTGTTCGATAAAACTCTAATGTACCACTTAATTTTTTTTAGAAACTAGCCAAAATACTCTTAAAAAAAATAAAGAAAAAAAAAGAAAGTGACAGGGAAGTTTATCATTAAACTTTTGAAGTAATTTCCATCTTACATCTTCTCTTCTCCCTACAATCTCTCCAAGGTAGGCCCATATGCCAAAGAACTCATATTCCATATGGGGCCCCACATGATGAATGGTACACATCAAGGTGGGCCCACATAATGCATGGTCAAATCAAAAGTGTGCTCACATGATGGATGGCTCACATTAAAATGTGGCCCCATATGATGGACGATCTACATCAAAATGTGGGACCCACATGATGGATGGTGGACATTGATTGTAGCATCACATGATAGAAAATTGATATTAAATATGGGCCCACATGATGAACAACTCATATTGAAGGTTGGACCTCACATGATGGACGGTCCACAACGAAGGTGGGATCTACATGATGGATGGTGGATATCAAAGGTGGGTCCCACATTATGGATGGCCCACATCAAAATGTGACCCCACATGATGGACTATCCACATCAAAATGCGCCTCGCATAATGGATTATCCACATCAAGTGGGCCTCATATGATGGACGGTCGACAACAAAGGTGAGACCCACATTATGGATGATGGTGATCAAAGGTGGGTCCACATGATAGATGGCCCGGATCAAAATGTGGCCCCACATTAGGTGGGCCCTACATGATAGATGGTCCATAACAGAAGTGGGACCCACATGATGGATGGTGGACATTAAAAGTGAGCCCGCATGATGAACGACTCATATTGGAGGTGGGGCCCCACATGATGAATGGTCCACATCAAGGTGGGCCCACATAATGCAATATTCACACCAAAGGTAGCCCACACATGATGGATGACTCACATCAAAGTGTAGCCCAGCATGATGGACCATCCTCATAAAGTGAACCCCACTTGATGGGCAATCCATATTAAATGTGGGACCCACGTGATCATATGATGGATGATGGACATTGAAGGTAGGCCCACATGATAGTTAGTTGACATGAAAGGTGGACCCACATGATGAACAACCCATATTGAAGGTGGGACCCCACACAATGAATGGTCTACATCAAGTGGGCTGACATAATGGACAAAGTGGGCTTCATATGATGGATGGCCTACATAAAACAGTGGCGCCTCATGATGGATGGTCCACATCAAGTGGGCCCCACCTAATGGATGATTCACATCTAAGGTATCGCATGATGGATGGCCCATATCCAATGTTGCTCACATGATGGATGATCCACATAGAAGGTGCACTCCTAGACAATGGATGGTGGATATCAAAAGTGAGCCCCACATGATGGTACAATTCACTTCGAAAGTAGGACCCACACAATAGACATCAAATATGGATTCCACATGATGGGTTGATGGGTAGTAGACATTGAGGGGCCCCACATAAAGGACAATTAGCATTGATAGTGGGCTCCACATGATGGATGACCTACATCAAGGTGGGCCCCTAATGATGAATGATCCACATCAAAGACAGGCCTTAAATGATGGACGACCCACTTTGAAGGTTTGTCTTACATGATAGATGGTCCACATCAAAGGTGGGCTCCATATAATGGATGACCTACATCTAATGTTCGACATAATGGATGGCCTAAATGTTTTAAAACATGAAGATTATAACCATCCATTCTTTTGCACATGGGGCATGGTCTATCTATGGTGAGATCCACCAAAATGCCCATCCGGATTGCTCTTATAATGAAATTTTTGTCATCTTTAAAAATAATATTAGCTACCCTTAAAAAAGCTTTTATTTGAACATTTCGCCAAACATACTTATTTTAAATAAAAGATTTTTTCAGTTTTGAAAACGTGATTTTACTAAACAAGATTATTTAAAACAAGAGCCATAACGAAAGGAGCTCATTAGAGTATCTTTTATAAAGATGTCAAATGAGTCTTACCTTTCTTGCCATAACCACGGTTTGCAAACCTTCCTATCATGAGAGATCTTCATGCCTAGAATTTGTTGTGCAGGCCTTTTTTTAACTCATATAGGATCTTTTTTATCTTATCAATCATGTGCTCCTTGCATTTGACATCGAAACCTTCCGTCTCCTCCGTATATTTCTTTTCCTCCAATTCGCCATGAAGGAATATTATTTTGACATCCATTTGCTCAATCTCTAAGTTTATGTTTGTAGCCAAACCTAATATGACCTGGATGGATGGCATCTCCACTACAAGCAAAAAAACCCTCATCAAAGTCAATGCTTTTCTTTTGCCTAAATCATTTCACAACTAACTTTGCCTTGTACATTGGTTGCGAGTTCTTCTCTTCAATCTTTAATTTAAATATCCACTTGTTCTTAAGTGCTTTCTTCTCCTTTAATAACTTTACCAAGACATAAGTGTGATTCTCATGCAAAGAATCCATATCCTCTTGCATAGATCTCAGCCACTCCCCTTTATGTTCATCAATTTGAACTTCTTGATAGTTTTTTGGTTTACCCCCCAATCTTTAAGCATGATATGTTCATAAGGTGGGTACCTCTTGGATGATTGTCTCTCCAATAGACTTTCTCAATTGAGGTTCAATTGGTGGTTCTTGAGGGGGTTGGTCATCTTGTTCTTCTTATTTAACATTACCAATGGAGACATCATCACCAACCATATCTTCTTAGCCCTACACATCTCCCCCATCATCATGTACCATGGAAGAAGGTACTGGATCTACATTAATAAGGTATTTAACACTATGCTAGGGTTTTATAACTTTTTAAAAGATATCAATTGTTGGTCTTTAAGAAAGAATACATCCCTACTTCTTATTACCTTTCTATCAACTAGATCTCGTAATCTGTAGCTGAATTTTTCATTTACATAACCTAATAAGATGCATTGTTTTACCTTACCATCAAGCTTGGACCGTTCATCTTTAAGAACATACACAAATGCTCGGCAATTAAACATTCTCAATGTTCATAAAAAAACATCCCTTCCAGATCACACTTTTTTAGCAACATTTCCATTTAAAGAGGCTGAAGGATAAATTAATTAAATAGCAAGCAGTTCGCATAACATCACCCCTAAATGATTTGGCAATTTGGCATATGAAAGTATACACCTGATTTTCTACACTATTTCTCTTCACAACAATGTGATTTATCATTTCTGTTATAATATTGTACTATGGAGTCTTGGGAACGAATTACTCATGTCAAATTCCATGACCTTGACAATATTGTTCAAATGGCTCAATATATTCACCACTAATATTTGTGTGAATACACTTTAACGATTTACCAATTTTCCTTTCCACCATAGCTTGAAAATACTTAAACACAATCAAGACATGTTCTTTAGTCTTTCAAGGTATATGCCCATACCTTTCTAGAAGCATCATCTATGAAGGTAACAAACTAAGAAGCACCGCTTAGAGATTTTGATTTTATACGACTATAAATGTTAGAATAAACTAACTCTAAAACATTTGGGTTTTTTAAAAGATTTTTATGAAATGAAATCTTATGTTGTTTTTCGACTAAGCAATTAACACAACTATTTAAAAGGTATACTTTTTACGTCAAGAAGGAACTGCTTCTTGGTAAGGATTTATATGCCATTCTTCGTCTTCTGACCCAACCATTTGTGCCATAGATCAATAGAACAATCATTCTTTACTTTGTTCACCTTGGCTTTACATAGTTATATTTACGTCTTGTATAAAGTTCAACATCTTTTGCCCTTTGCCACCAAAAGAGGCCCTTTTATAGGCTTTCATTGTCCACCACCAAAGTGATTGTTATAGCCTTCTTTGTCTGATCTTCCCACAAAAATTAAATTAATTCGAAGATTGGATACATGTCTCGCATCCTTGAGAACCAACGTGCAATTGACATTGGTCTCAACATACACATCACCCATACTCACAATTTTTTAAGAGCCATTATTTCTCATTCTCACAACATCAAAATCCCCCAGCTTGTAAGATATGAAGAAGTCCTTGCAGGGAGTAGAGTGATATGAGGCACCAATGTCATTCTCTCAATCCGTGTCTTGACATGTGAGATTGAGACATTTGTTCACAATTTGAGAAGATAATTGTAGACACCCCACCCAGGCTAACATCTTGAGAAGACAAAGACAACTGGGAAACCCTAACCCCAGCCTGAACCCTAACCCTAGCCTAAACCCAAATCTAAACCTTGAAAACCACCCAAGCCAGTGCCTACATGCAAATCAGTACAATTCCCTAAAATGCACCCAATCATTTTGAGCCAAAACTATGAAAACAGACTTTGGACCAAGCCAAAACACCGAATCAAGTCCACCAGCTAAAGCCCAGAGGTAACCCTGCCCGGCCAATAGTCTGACTACCGCGAGAGTTAGTCTGACTACTGCCGGCGGTAATTGGAGTGTCGCTCCTTATTTGACAGGTGCCCTCTTTGAGCACACAGTTGTCCCCCATACCAAAGTTAACTTTCATATGAAATTACCTCCGTAGTTCACCCTATTTACCTTTCTACCAAACCTCAAGAGCTTATAAGAGCACGCCACATGGCATTTCTCTCTCCTCAACCAATCACAAGCTGTCATGTCAGCTTTTACTCTTCATAAACCTAACAATTACCAAAATGTCATTAAAAAAGGCTATAAATAGCCTTCACCTCTCTTCATTTCATACAACACTTCTACCCAAGAGAGAACATTCTCAAAATTTTCTAAGGGAGAGAGAGAGAGAGAGAGAGAGAGAGAGAGAGAGAGAGGAAGAGAGCGAGGGTGAGAAGGAGCTCCAA
This sequence comes from Magnolia changhungtana, assembly GCA_030180095.1. Lineage (NCBI taxonomy): Eukaryota > Viridiplantae > Streptophyta > Magnoliopsida > Magnoliales > Magnoliaceae > Magnolia > Magnolia changhungtana. The sequence continues at coordinate 14,159,056 of JASAUF010000502.1, forward strand.
ACCTCCAAGATCCGATCTTTTAGCTACCCCTAAGCCTCCTCCAAGCCATCTCGATCCCACGGTCTAGCCCAGATTGCTCATGGTATATTTCATGTTCTAACCATCTCAAGAGCAAGCCAAAGATCATCTCATTCTCTATCTAAGCATCCATCATATCATCTTCTCTCTTCTCAACCCCCTTGCTACTCTAGATCACTAGTGAATGTATGCTCTGTGACCTACTGTATATCGGATCCTGTCACATCAGAAACTCATCGTTATCTAGTCCACTTTTTTTATTATCATGTTAGCATCATTACATCCACCTTTCTAGACAATCTTGGGACGTATGCTCTGTAGCTTGGCGAAATCCCGAATCTTGCTACATCAGAAATCCAAGTGTGCCTACTCCTACTCCGACTATATCATTTGTCCCTTAAGATACCACACAGAGTAGAGATCATACACTTGTACGGGCAGAGAGGGTGCCTAACATCTTCCCTCTTTGTAATCGAGGTCTTTTACTCAGAATCCGGGATCGCAGACCAGGAGTCAACTTAAAGCAAGAGAGTCTTCGAATTCTCTAGCTTTACATATTCTGTAGGTTCTACCTGACTGCGGGAATTTGAGTTAAGTGGCTAGTGGTAACTCCAAGTCTATTTGTACCATCAATCCAAATCTACATCAATCAAATCACCTCTACACACAAACACAAATCAAAAGAACATAACACATTCTTTCCAACGCACAAGCATGGACGCCGATTTCCCAGCATTCATAGAATGGTGACTCCGCTGGGGACTACTAGACCACACTAGCTGAGACTCGACTCGAAAATGTGTGGTACTCCAATCTCACGAGACATTCTTCATACATTGCATCCATAAAACAAAAATAAAAAATCAATCTTTGGCTTACACTTGTTAGGACACTAATCCTAGCCATGACTACCCGATCTCGTGCAGCTATGGCTACCCAAGAAGAAGAGCTGCCAACTCCTAAAGCACCGGCACCAACGCCGGCACCCTAGGAAATCCGACAGACACACCAGCTATTGTAACCAAGAATGAGATGGCTTAAAGTCTCAAAGCAATGCAAGAACTACTACTTCGCCTAGTACCAGGCATCATACCAAGCACGCAGGCAGCACAACCTAGTGCTCAAAATAGTTCAATACCACAACTTCCTTTTGCCTTCTCTCTTCCTCCAGCAGCAAATTCCATTTTACCTTTCCCTACTGAATCAGCGGAAGATCACCAACATTCTCCTACAAACGGGAACAACCTTCCCACACATCATCCAGTACATTTTCCATCACACCTCCCCAAAAACAGGAATCACAATCAGATCATAACACAAGCTCCCCCTAACGAGAGTCACATATAAGAATTAGTGGATGCCCACGAAGGGGGCCAATTTCGAGTCCAACATACTCCCCCTAACGGGTGTCACATTTCGGATTTGGTAGATACCTCAGGCAGGAGCCATTTCTGAACATCACACCCTCCCTCAAAAGGGAGTGGAGTTCAATTTCAATTACCTCCCGCAACTGGGAGTCCATCTTCTTTCCAACAACCCCTCATTCATGGAAATCAAAGGGTCGACGAGACAGATCCTTATGATGAAGAAGCAGCCCAAGCTATTCAACAAGGGGCAAGATTTCCGTAGGCGAACGAATCAGAAATCGAGGAGCTAAGAGAACAGCTCCAAATGATGAAGAATCCGCTGTAGAGACAGTAAGGAGTGGATCATCCATCCACCAAATTCAGGGAATTATGTCCCTTTCCAAATGTCAGGGTACCTCAAAACTTTGAGGTACCAAAATTCAAAAGATAAGATGGTAGCGGGTGCCCCACAGCACATCTAAAAGCCTTTTGTGGGGAACTCAATGCAATCGTTGGGAATGATGGAGCCTTGATATGGCTCTTAAAGAAATCACTCAAGGGTGATGCTTTTGATTGGTATACGTCACTTGATAGTCATCAGCTTAGGACCTGGGAAAGACTTTCCCAGGCATTCATTGATAAATTCTCCTACAATCTAAACATGGCTCGAAGGAGAGAAGATCTGGCTACCTTGAGGCAGAAAATCGATGAATCATTGTCTTCCTATGTGGGACGATGGTAAGCCATGACCGCTTAGATGAGAAATCTCATCGATGATGAGGAGAAAATATCCATGATCGTCCATTCAGCAAATCCAAACATTTCTGGATACTTGATCTCGTACCTATATGTGAACTTCTCCCAACTCATCTAGGCTGGAGAACAGGTAAAAGCCGAGATAAGAGCCGGAACCATCTCCCCATGGCCTCATCAGGCCCCCTCAATCAAAAGAAACAAAATCGAGGGGAAGCCCATTGGATATGGGAATGGAAATGACACTGCTCCAGTGCAATGTACCATAGAAGTAAACAACATCGTCGCAACTGCTCATGGCAACCAGTACGCTCCACAACAGGGGCCACATCAAAACTGATAATACCAACCACAACAACTCAACAGGGATACCAGGCATGGCCACCTCGACAGCAACAGCAATAGCCTAGGGGAAATGCACAATACCCATATCCAAACAAGCAAGTGATGCTGGCCAGGAAATTCACTCCATTGGCATAAACATACAGTTAGATCATGATAATGTTAGTGCAAAAAAAACTTCTTACACCACTCCAACCTCGGCCTCCACCGAATCCTTTGCCCACTAGCTATAATGAAAATAAGTATTATGCATACCATCAATCATGAGGCCATCCAACAGACCGCTGTTTTGCCTTGAAAAACACGGTCCAGGATTTGATCGAAAGCCAAAAGATCACGATCATCCCATAGGCCAATGCTACGACTCAGGCCAACATTTTCCAAAATCCCCTACCACCACATCAAGTAGGGCCCAGCACATCAGGTACCTCTACTATCAACAACATTGAGGAAGGACATCCCGCGTACTCCTTCCCACATCACTCCATACAAGCAATCATGCCTGATACGATAAATTGGTCATGGGGATATCGACGAGCACCTTCGCTTGAACCACAAGTATTTCTCGAAGCAACACCAGCAGTGCAATCTCTCATCCTCCGAGGAGCATCTCCAGCATCAAACAGGTTAAACTCTTAGCCTCTCATTCTCTAACGGGCACCTCCAGCATCAACTTCCTCATATCCAAACCGATCGAACTCTGAACCTCTCATCCTACAAGAAGGACTTCCAAATCTTACCCCTTTAGTCTTGTAAGGGGCACCTCTGGTCTAGGAACAATCTCCCAGCTTCGTTCTTTTACCCCATCAACTGGCACATGCCCAAAGGATCCCTCCCTCACAAAATACATCTCAAAGAAGGGAGGAGAGTCCCATCGTAGAACGACTGAAACTCCGCGAGGATCTAGTTGTACTCCAAGGAAAACCCCCGTGTTTACCGCAAACCATGCCGAAACCGATAACAACTCTATAGTCTCAAGAACAGGTATATCTGGAAGGAGGAATAGTTCCTTCCTATAACACAAAGGTAGTCCCATGGCACTACCCGGAAAGTGTCAAGGTAGGCAATATGAACCCTAATGGTCGGTACTTCAAGAGAGACAATCAGAACCAAAAAGAAACGCGGGGATCTTTATCTGGAACGGCCAGTAAGGCTGACGTTACCTATGATGCAGCAGCTCAGCTCAAGATCATTCCTGTACAAATCTCCATCTGGGAACTCTTATGCACATCAAGTCGCATCGAGAAATCTTTACGAAGACCTTGAGTGATGCACACATCTCCCCTAACGTACCACCCAAAATGGTGGCACACATGATAGGATAGCTCCTCGCACTACAAGCAATCACATTTTCGGATGACGAGCTGCCACCAAAGGGCCACAAACACGGGTGCTTGCTCAACATAGCCATCCGTTATAGGGATCTTAAGGTTCCTCTCATCCTCATTGACAATGGATCGAGCTTACATGTTTGCCCATGAGGACTGCTGACCTTTTAGGGATTGAACCGTCTTCCTTTAAACCCAGTACTATGAGTGTCAGAGCCTTCGATAACTCCCGAAGGTAAGAAGAGGTAGAGATAGACATAAAGATACAGATCGGACCCGATGTATCGCTGGTCACATTCTAAGTCCTTGATATCTCTACCTCATTTAACCTTTTATTGGAGCGACTTTAGCTCCATGTTGTTGGAGCAATCCCATCAACTCTCCATCAAAGGGTTAAATTTTCTTCCAGATATCAAATCATCTTTGTACTAGACGAACGCGAGATCACAATACTAGTAACAATCAATACTCCAGAACTTGACATCCCGTTGATCGATATTCAACACTCGAAGCGTGACATATCATGTCACAGTTTCAAGTTTAAAATTGTGAATTCCATCACCAATCCCTACCTGCTCACTGCAAAATATGTCATTCCCCCTACTGAATGACCAATCCTTAACTACCATACTGAATTCCATGGAAAAGGTACGATAATAAGGCAAGCCCCGACAAACGAACAAAGATAGGGATTGAGGTATTGACCTTCTTCGAAGGATTAAGCCGCAAGGCCTAAAAAGAGAACCATTCAAGTACACACCCATCCAGTTTGTCAGATCCAGGATGGTTTGTGAAGACACGGTGACCTCTCTTGAGGATCATTTCCAAGGTCTAAAGCTATTAGAACATTTCAGCCAGGAGTCCATCTGGCTGCCAATACGATGGGACAAGATTATCGGAGCCTCGGAAGTACATCCAATGCCAGGGGCAAAACCCCCATACCCATCAGATGAAGCCAGGGGTAAGGAGTGGGATCACCCACAAAGGATCTAGGGCAAGAGGTGCCCTCTATAAGACCGACAAACAGGAACGGGGAGCCACCCATCCCCATCAACAGCCTGGGGAAGGTACCCCCACCGACAGCTCAAAATCACAAGGGGCAAAAACAGCCCCTCCATTGGATCGAGAAAGGGAAGTGACCTTCCCTTGACTAGAAAAACATCAAGATCCCACAACAATGTGGATCTAAGGAGCCAGAAGAGCTCCAACTCCTCAATGAAGAAATCAGGTCAAACACAGATTTTTAACCTGGTCTAGCAGACATCATGGTCATTGGGACGGATGACCCACTAGCACAACCAGATCAAGCTTACAGAATCAGAAGGGGGAAAGAATCAAGCTGGTCAGCTATCCCCATGACAGTCGAATCGACCGGTAAGCCATCCAAGGGTACCAGTGTAAAAAAAATGCCAATATAAATAGCAATTGGCATCCCGATCCAGGTCAGGATTAGTCATGGTTTGCAACATCATCCTATTCGGGATCCCTTGGAGCAAAAAATAAAAATAAAAAAACCTTTAAAATACAAAAACAACAAATATTCCAAAAATCCCAAAAAAAAATCAGATATTTCTTAAAATCACAAAAATCCAGAAACTCTTCTAAATTTAAAAATAATAGAAAACTTCACAAATAGCAATGGGCTAAATGCACCACTCACAACACCAGAGTTTAAGGTCGACTCATACGATTTTGATCTAGAGCTAGATTTTGAACTCATGGGTTTGGATGAAGCCCAAGATGAGGGAAATGATGATCCGGCTCTCAAACTAGAGGATTCCCTCAAAAGGTTCGAAATAAAGGCCAATGTTGTGGTGGATGATTTTGAAGTCGTAAACCTAGGATCATTGGAACTCTCTAGAGAAGTGCGCATTGGTAGATCCTTACCTCCGGAATATAAGCAAAAGATGATGAAATTCTTGAAGTCGAGGTTATCTAACTTTATTTTCTCTTATGAAGACATGTCAGAGCTCGATGATGAACTAGTGCTACATCACTTGCAAATGAAGCCTGAAATGAAGCTTGTCAAGTAAAAGCTCGAAAGAATGAAGCTAAAATGGGCCCTAAAGGTCCATGATGAAGTCATCAAGCAATACAATGCGGGATTCTTGGTAGTCTCCAACTACCCGGAATGGCTCACAAATATCATACCAGTTCCAAAGAAGGATGGTAAAGTCAGGATGTGTATCGACTTCCGGGACCTCAACAAAGCAAGTCCCAAAGATGATTTCCCTCTGCCTCACATCGACACACTGGTAGATAACATCGTGGGACACAAGATCTTCTCATTCATGGACGGTTTCTTCTACTACAATCAAATCAAGATGGCCATTGAGGACAGTGAGAAGACATCCTTCATCACACTATGGGAAACTTTCTTTTATCAATTTATGCCCTTTGGGATAAAGAACGCAGGAGCTACATATTAGTGAGCCATGACTGTCATGTTTCATGACATGATAAACAAGGGAATGGAAGTCTATGTGGACATCATAATCATCAAATCTCGCATGATCGAAGGACATTTTGAAGATCTCAAGAAGCTCTTCGACAGATTGGAAAAGTTCAAGCTCTGCCTCAACCCGTAAAAATGCGTCTTCGGTACAACCGGTGGCAAACTGCTAAGCTTCATCATCAGCGAAGATGGCATTCGGGTGGACGAGACCAAGACTAAAGCAATCATTGAGATGCCGTCTCCAAGCATTGAAAAGGAAATTCAAAGTTTCCTCAGGTGAATCCAATACATCAGCCGATTCATCACACAGCTTATACCCATCTGTGAGCCCATATTCAAGCTCTTAAGGAAGAACTCACCAAAAGAATGGAATGATGACTGTCAAGTGGCCTTTGACAAGATCAAGAAGTACCTGTTAAACCCTTCACTACTCAAGCCACCTACACCAGGTAGGCCATTACTGCTATACATTTATGTCGCAGCAAAAGCAATCGGATGCGTCCTTGGTCAACACAACGTCATAGGAAGAAAGGAGCAAACGATCTACTATTTAAGCTGAAGATTCACAAGCTATGAATCCAAATATTCTAGCTTAAAGAAAACATGCCTCGCCCTGGTCTGGAAGACACAATGGCTTCAACAATACATGATCGCCCATCCAATCCTTCTACTCACTCGCATGGACCCGTTAAAATACTTATTCAAAAAACTAGCATTAACAGGAAGGATGGCGAAATGACGACTGCTGCTTTTCGAGTTTGACATCACCTATGTCACTTAGAAAGTAATCATGGGGCAAGCACTAGCCATGTGAGGCCCGTATCCTAGACCGTACCATTCCGTAGGCTTCCACAGTTCTCCTGGTTGAATTTTAGTGACCCGCAACGCATAGATAGCATTTGCGTGCATCCTTGAGTCATATCCTATCAATCTAAGTCGGCTCTACTCGAAACTTGCACTCTTGTGACCGAGCTTCGCTGTGATTTCGACAGCGCTTCTAGCACGTCACTGCGATGCCCTAGCCAGGAGATGTAGGCCCGCATTCAATTCGAGGAAAATGCCGCGCATTTTTAAATCCCAAGAGAATATCCCATCAATTAATCACCTTACATGTCAAGTACAAGCAACCCAAAAGTCAACTCTCTCTCTCTCTCTCTCTCTCTCTCTCCACCCATCCCTTTTCAAGTACACCCATCACTCACTAACCATCCCTCTCTCTCTTACAACCTCTCTCTCTCTCTCATCTCTCTCTCATTTTCTCCCAAGCAACCATGAGAGACCGTACAAGCTTCATGAGAGAGCCTAGTGTGGCCCACTTCCTACCCAAGATCCCCACCATCTAACCGTCCAATCTCCATCATCCTCCATCAAACTTGTACCCTTGGAGCTAAAAAAGAGGAGCAATAGGTGGGTGATTTTATGATTTTTTAACCGTTGATTATTGTGTATTTGTGTAACGCCATGAAAATCGGGGGTCGAGTATGAACTCAACTCCCGAGTTCCAATGCATCACTTATGCAACATACACAATGATGGTTAAATGTTGTCTGAGTTAGAGCAATAAACATGAATGAGATTATACCAAAGCAGGTAAATCATACTCCGGTTCAATTGTATAAAGGCAAGTGGAAGGCGAAATTTTATATTCGAAGTATGTAAAGTAACAAAATTTTGTGAACTCAGTATGAGTACTAGCGAGTACCAATACACATGTATTGTTTCTAAGTCAAAAATTCAAAATACAATCCCATAGATAAGCCTGGAATCCTCCATGAAGTAGTCGGCCTAAGCATGGCCGTCAGTCTTGCATAAAGGAGAACTCATCCTGATCCTCCTCGAAGTCGGACTCGGCTCTGAACCGAGGCACCATCTATACATGCGACAAAGTCGGTGGGTGTTGCAAACACCGAGATCCCGTAACGTGGGAGTGAGTAGCTAACTCAGTGGAACAATAAAGCATAGGTTAACATGTTATCAATTCAATCAAGCAGTAATGATAAAGCAGTACAAATCAAACAATTCTAACTACTCTTATTAAGTGTGAAAATGAAATGACATGATGCTGTATGCCCTTGCCAAACCACCCTCAAGCGACATCATCTTACGTTCGCGAATGCTTAACTCCCTCAGTGTGCCACATCTACTAAGCACATGCGGTGTGATGATGATCATGATTAGGAGTTATTATTAGTCCATTTCAAACAGCAGTATTGGGAAACTAAGGTACCTCCCTTGTATCATTCCCAAACATGATCCATTCTAGGGTCGTCAATCCTAGCTATTCTCATACGATATTATGGTTTGAGAAGCGTAGTGAAGGCATCGCAAAGGGCTCGTCACCCGTCAGCACGGATACGAGATCTCACCGTATGCGGTTCAATTCTTTGGCCGTCGGCTCAAGTACTGGTCTCACCGTGCTTGGCTCAATCACTAGCCGTCGGCTCGAGTACAGTCGCATGTACTCGGCTCAAATCATACTCTAGTTCTTTTGTGAAAGACTCGTCGCCAATCACGGACAGGTTGGAGTATACTCAAAGATACTACGGAGGACTCGTCGCCGTCGGCACGAGCACGAGGTCTCACGCGCACTTGGCTCTCGCCCAGTAGTATCGACGGCTCGAATACAGTGTCCCATACCACCGTATTCGGCTCACGAGTTTAGTTGCGCAATGGTCACTACAAGGAGGCACATGGCCCCAGCGTAGGCCGACAACTCGACCACGGTGTCCCATACCACCATGCCCGGCTCATGCGTCTTAGCGGATCGAGATACCATGGTTAACGGGATCGCCACTAGTAAGTTTGGTACCCTAGGTTCAAGCAGTAGCGACCAAACATGGTGAACACACATACACATATCGGTTTACTTGACGAGCCTGACTAGCTCGAGCGCACCACAAGTTGGGCGATATGGAGTGCAAAGCACTCCGTGTGGCCAACCACTATCGTCAACCGAAGTACAACTCGGGTTCGCCAGACACATCCTTTGTGGCGACATGAGTCTCAGCCACAATCTCAAGTCTGGTTCCGAATGTTTGGACTATAGACTTAGTCCCAAACTCAAACAGATCTCATCAATAGCATGTAGAGTAAAGCATGATAATGAAGTAATACAAGCATGTTAGCAGGCATGTTATAAAGCATGAAATAAAGCATGAAGTAAAGCATGTTGTAAAGCATATTATAAAGCACTATACAAGTAGGGATACAATTACATACACATCACAAGTGAGTGGTTATAGCAAACCACCACATGGAGGGGATCCTACATGTCTCTAAGGTAGTCGAGAATTCCATATCAGTGCCTATCTAAGGCACTAACACTCAAGCATTTACACAAACACTTAGAGTGCGCTATTCCAACATACATGACGTATGGTAGCAAATGCGTATTAGGGCTATTCTTTCGCCAAGCAGTTATTTTATCCGTGTATACCATATTCATACAACAAATAATCATGACAATTACACTTCCAAAATTTACACATATGCGGTATTTCTAGAATACACAATTTCAACATACATAGTGTTTACAAGCGAACATATATTACGGCGATTCCTTTCGCCAAACTAGTATTTTATCCATAGGTTGTATAATCATACATTAAATAAACATGTCAAACATTTTCCCAAAAAAATACATATACGGTATTTCTAGAATACACAATTTCAACATACGTAGCATTTACAAGTGAACATGTATTTCAGCGATTCCTTTCGCCAAATTAGTATTTTATCCATATATCATATAATCATACATTAAATAAACATGTCAAACATTTTCCCAAAAAAAATACGTATACGGTATTCCTACGTATACCTAGAGTATGTGAAATTCCATATTCTACAACGTTAATCGAAACAGGAAACGGAAAGCACTTTGTACATGTGCAATTGCATGCAGATCATGAATCTACCATTATCTGACATTGAAAACGTTGAAAACCATAACTTATACACTTAAAGTCCTCACCTTTGCCCTTGGAATTACAACGAATCGGCAAGGGTTGTTGAGCTCAGATATACGGGCGTTTTCTAGCCTAGAGAGCGGAATCGGTTAGTCTTTAACAACCTACAACCTTCCTACTTCAAATCGGACCTAGGGTTAGGGTTTCTCACCTTCAAAGCGGAGTGGATACCGCCCGGAAAGACGCTGGAAGGAAGCGGTGTAGGCCGTGTGATGAATGGAAGCGATAGGAGGAAGATCTCCCACAAATCCCAAGCTCTTCTCTCTCTTTTCTCTCTCTCTCTCTAGGGTTTTAATCCCAAATTCGTATGGGCTGTGAGAGGGGAACATTCTAAGCTCCTTTTATAACCAAAACTCTTCCCAAAATAGGCTCAGGTTCAAGGGTTATTGCCTATATAGGTAATTCGTCACTTTTCTAGCTCAAATGAGCGTTTCTGCCCCCCTTGAGCCAAACGTCAGACTTAAGCTCACCACACATGGATCTATATGGGATTACGTTTTCGACTCGATCGGATTCGCAGATCGCACGTGGCAGACCACTTTCAGTTCAACGGTCAGTGGGCCACGATCCGAAATTTCAAGTACATGTAAATGTTCCTGAAATTTTTCTTAATCCGAGGGTGTAATTTGGTCTGATTCTGACGGTCAGGTTGCTTAATACTGATGCGTCAACGAATGGTGCCAGATCACTATTCCTAATATTTATTTTGGAATGGGAAGAGTATTTTTCACACACCCTCGCTCCGAATCGAAACGAATGGCCATGGGACATCGGCTGGATCTAATTTTTGAGATGATTGTCAAGCCCAGTGAGGCGGTCATATAAAACCCTTGTCTACCAGATCGTCAATCTGTTTCCGCAGCTCCTCCATCTCACATGGAGGCATACGATAAGTCGGCAGTGAGATGGGTGTCGCACCTGGCATAAGATCGATTGTAAAATCGATCTCGCGTCGAGGAGGTAAACCAGGAATAGTCTCAAACACGCCTGCAAATTCTCGAACCACCGGCGTACCCTCTACTGTCGGACCATCAATCGGCACAAGTAAAGCAGTATAACAATCAACACGGCAAGGCCAACTGACCTGCACTGGAAACGTAAAAGCTGTGCCGTCAGGTCCATAGGCCGTCACGATCCGAGTATCGCAATCTATCTCCGCCCTCATCTTGGCGAGTCAATCCATACCAAGGATAATGTCGTAGTGCCATAGTGGAGCAACAATGAGGTCGACGAGCACTGTGCTGCTACCCAAAACTACCGGACAACCCTTGCATAACCGTGTGACATCCGAACAGGTCCCAATAGCCGTAGTGAGTCTCACTCCCTTTGTGGGAATCATAGGCAAAGATAGACGTTTAACCGCCCCACAAGAAATAATAGAAGTAGTGGACCCAGTGTCCACCAATAAGGAAATGGGAGTACCATGAATATAAGCCGTACCCTCAAAAGTCGTCGGAGCCGAGATCGATGTCTTAGGTGCCTCAGCCACAAGCGTATGAACGCGCTCTGTGGCGACGGTTCGGTGAGGAGCCAAGGTTCTTTGTGGCGGCTGAGCGCGACACACGGAGGTCGGAAGGAAGGATGTGCGGGAGCGTGCAGAGCGGTGGAGGCGTATGGCTGTGGATAAGGGCGATCCAACCTCTGCGGTGGCGCAAAGCCGCTAGCCCTCATGCGCGAGAAGCAACTCTCAGTAGGGTTTCCTGGTTTCCCGCAATACGTGCAGGTCACCAACGGGCGTCTCACAGGAACAACTAGTGCTGCGGCCCTGGGGGGCGAATCAGCACGAGGCCTCTTGCCTAAGATAGGCCTGCTCTGTAAATCCTGGCATGGCCTCGCAACCATAGCACCACGCGATCTGGCCAATCGGTCCACATCCTGCTCGGCCATCATAGACATGTGGACCAATGTCGCGTAGGTGGGGATACTGAGGCAGTATATCCTCGACCGTATGTCGGGTCGCAAGCCCATGAAAAAAAGACGCATCCGCATCCGCTCATCCACCAGTATAGTCGGGACAAAGCGGCCCAACTCTGTGAAGCGGTGCTCGTACTCCGTAATCGTCATGCTTCCCTGCCTGAGGCGCAGAAACTCATCCTCCCGCTCATGTCGATAAGTCTGCGGGTAGTATTTCTCATGGGCCGGAACTCGAAAGCCTCCCTAGGTCCACACGTGTCTGCTGTGTGACCGACCGCAACACGCTATCCCACCATGGCGGCCCCCTCTCAAACATGAAAGCGGCCGGCTCCACTGCTTCTGCCTCGAGCAATGCGACATCGAAGCATCTTAGAGATGCGGTCAAGCCGAGAACTCTACCTCCTCGGGTCTGTGAGAACCCATAAATGAGGGAGGCCTCAAGCGCTGAAATCGCTCGAGTAGACCGCGTATACCTGCATCTCCAGTAGGAGGTGCGACGGATGTGGGCAGAGGCACATCCTCAAACCGAACAGAAGGCTCAGAAGGCTCATCAATATATGGAGATGTCGTAGGTGGAGTCGCACTACCACCACGGGACAAGGCCTCAGTGATAGTGGCATAAGGCTGGCTGTGCCGGTCTTCGCGATGTATCTGCTGGCTGCACTCGCATCTCTTCTTGCTTGCATCTGCTGCTGATGCATCATCAGCATCAGCTGCTCAAACCTATCAGTCGGTGGAGCAGCTTGGGAGTCATGCTGCGCAGAAGAAGACGGCCGATACTGCTCACGGACCGGGGGCGTGTAAGGTGGCAGTCTGCCGGTAGGACCAGCAGGAGGCTGATCAGAACCTAACCCTCAGTCAGCAGGACCGCTACTACCAGAAGGAGTCTGGTCCATAGAGCCAGTAAGATGGAGATGTGCCGTGCTCCGCGTATACTGTCGCGGCATGCCCTATACAACATAGGGTAGATCATTTGTGAAATAAGGCACAATACACTTCATAACACTTCATAAAGCACTTAAGCATTCCACACATCATCAAAACAAAAGGGGCTACATGCCTTTCATTTACCCAAAATTGTCATAATACATGGAATACAGAGTTACATGAATCATGACGGAAATCACATGACAGCCAATACATCCACAACATTAAACACTTAGAATACGCTATTATCTATTACATCAACTACATGAACACATAAACCGCCTATCGCAGCAACCAAAAACAAACAACAACCACAACAACGTGGATGACTAAGCATCCGAAACAGGCGGTGGAGGAGGAGCGTTCTTGTCCTGCACACAGCACAAAATGGCCTTCAACGTACGAGACACCTTCTTAAAGCTCCTCTTCATGTAGGCTTCGGTCTCTTCAAGCTTGGCTCGGGTCTCACCAAGCTCAGCCCGAACTTGTCCAACCTCTTGCTGCAGGGCGGCTTGACCCTCCTCGAGACGGGCCAAACGTGCATCAAAAGCATCCTGATTCACACCCTGTTCCTGAGCCGCAGGAGGTGAACTCTCCTCAGTGTCCTGAGCCTCAGGTTCTTCTTCCTGTATGTCATCACCGCGCTCCTCATCACTCTTGCCTGGAGGTCAACACTCTCCTCACCGGCGTTATCCGACTCATCTCCAGACTCGTCGAGTAGTGCTTGCCGCTGTTGAGGACCGATCTTCATATTCTTGAGTGTCGCCTCACTTATGACTCGAACTGGTGTAAGGTCCTCCATGTTCAACCTGTAGCCAACATCATGAGCCATCCTGCAGATCAGACGGCCAAATGGGAGCGAAAGATCGTTCCTGGCAGAACGAACAACCTGAACTATCTGAAATAGGATGAATGTGGGCAGGCATATGTTGTCCCCGCGTCCCATCTTGTACAAAAAGTCCACCATCAAACGAGTACACTCCGTGCGTTACCGGTATACATTGTATGTGAAAATGTGATGGAGTAAACGGAAGTCTTCAGTCATCTTTGTCACCGCAATACAATTTCCTCGCTTCCAAGTAACTAGGTGACCACAGAGATATCGCGTGCGACGATCCCTTTCTCGCGCACTCCTAGAGAAGTCGTCACTAGGAAGCACTTGACCACGTGGAATCTTCATGATTCGAACCACCTCATCCACAGAGATTGTGCGTCTTATACCCCTCACAGAGACAGTAAACTGAAGAGGCTCCAACGATGAATCTATGATATGAGCGTAGAAGGCGCGAACCGTGTTCTCACATGCGGGAGACTCGCCTTCAAATATAGAATTCCATCCGATATCCACCAAGTGGTCCGTCATCGGGTGTAGGCCAAACATTCTTTCATCCACATGAGCTTCAAAAACAATCTTGCGGCCCGCAAAATGCCCGTATTCGATGCCTATCGGATAAGCATTTCTGACGGGATGGTCAGGATCCAGGTCTCGCTTCAACCTAAACTCCCGAACAGTGCTAGTGCCAGCCCCAACGTCAGATCTTCTTCGGGAATGGGCTGGCCTACTTGGGCCGGCGTCATCAGCCGCGGTCTTCCTCTTTCCCATGAGAGATAGGATGGAGGAAATGGAGAAAATAGTCGCCACCACACCAAGGAGGGCCATGGAAAATTGCCAAAATGGGGAAAAAGGGGCTGATCTCTTTGATCCACCACAAGCAACAATCCAATAGGTGTGGAAGGGCACTAGAGGTAGGAAATGAAGGAGATACAAGAAGAAAATGGAATGGGTTAGGAGATTACCCGATTTTGAGCTCCAATGAGGGGTATGAGAGCTCCAACTTGAGAAAATGGGGAAAGGAGGAGGCTAGGGCTGTTGTGGAAGGTTGGAGTGTGTGGGTTATGGAAGAAAATAGAAGATTACAAGGTTTGGAGGGATGGGTTTAGGGAAAAATCGAAAATGGGTTTGGAGGTGTTTGAAAATGGGTGAAATGAGGAAGAAGGGTGCTCCAGCCCTTTAAAACCCAACCCATTTCCAAAATGCCACGTGCCAGGGGGTGTAGGAGGTTGGGCCGACCAACCTCATCCTTGGACCCACCCCGAAAAATCGACCAGACCGCGGTCCGCCGCTCGAGCCGCGGCACCGCCACAGCCGGACTTGGCCGGAGCCGCGCCGCCACGGTGGGGATCTGCTTCCCACATGCCCAGGGTGCCAAATGCACCCTGGTTCGATCTGGATCCTTGATGGATTAACGTGGGGGGCCCCCGAACTCAGTTTAGCTCCAGAACATTTAGTTCCGAAAAATTTCTGAACTAATCTGATTTTTCCTGATTTTTGAAGACTGATTTTGGGTGGATAGTGACCTGGACACATCAATAGACGGTCTAGGACTGATTTAGAGTCCGTATGTGCGGTCAAGATCGAGTACAGACTCGATCAACGCGTTCGTTTTTAATGCATTTTGCCGAACGGTGAAATCGGGAGACCCTAAGACTGTTTCTAAATTTTTGTGCACCCTCCTAGGTTGTAACACGTCAGCGTACATAGTGGGGACATAACTCAGGTCCGGTTTAATCAAAATCATGCTTTGATACCAACTTGTAACGTCCTGAAAATCGGGGGTCGAGTATGAACTCAACTCCCGAGTTCCAACGCATCACTTATGCAACATACACAATGATGGTTAAATGTTGTCTGAGTTAGAGCAATAAACATGAATGAGATTATACCAAAACAGTAAATCATACTCCAGTTCAATTGTATAAAGGCAAGCGGAAGACTGAAATTTTATATTCGAAGTATGTAAAGTAACAAAATTTTGTGAACCCAGTATGAGTACTAAGTGAGTACCAATATACATGTATTGTTTTTAAGTCAAAAATTCAAAATACAATCCCATAGATAAGCCCTGGAATCCCGCGATGCAGTCGGCCTAAGCATAGCCGTCAGTCTTGCATAAAGGAGAACTCATCTGATCCTCCTCGAAGTCGAGACTCCGGCTCTGACCGAGGCACCATCTATACTGCGACAGAGTCGGTGGGTGTTGCAAACACCGTCCGTAACATGGGAGTGAGTAGCTAACTCGGTGGAACAATAAAGCATAGGTTAACATGTTATCAATTCAATCAGCAAAGTAATGATAAAGCGGTACAAATCAAACAATTCTAACTACTCTTATTAAGTGCGAAAATGAAATGACATGATCTTTGTATGCCCTTGCCAAACCACCCTCAAGCGACATCATCTTACGTTCGCGAATGCTTAAGTCCTCGGTGCGCCACATCTACTAAGCACATGCGGTGTGATGATGATCATGATTACCGAGTTATTATTAGTCCATTTCAAACAGACGGTATTGGGAAACTAAGGTACCTCCCTTGTATCATTCCCAAACATGATCCATTCTAGGGTCGTCAATCCTAGCTATTCTCATACGATATTATGGTTTGAGAAGCGTAGTGAAGGCATCGCAAAGGGCTCGTCACCGTCGGTACGGATCTGAGATCTCACCGTATGCGGCTCAATTCTTGGCCGTCGGCTCAAGTACGGGTCTCCTTTGTACTTGGCTCAATCACTAGCCGTCAGCTCGAGTACAGGTCTCATCGTACTCGGGTCAACTCATACTCTAGTTACTGTGAAAGACTCGTCGCCAATCACAGACACTTGGAGTATACTCGAAGATACTACGGAGGACTCATCGCCCGTCAGCACGAGCACAGATCTCACCGTACTCGGCTCTCGCCGTAAGTATTGGCAGCTCGAATACAGTGTCCCATACCACCATATTCGGCTCACGAGTTTAGTTGCACAATGGTCACTACGGGGAGGCACATGGCCCCAGCGTAGGCCAACAACTCTACCACGGTGTCCCATACCACCATGCCCGGCTCATGCGTCTTAGCAGATCGAGGTACCATGGTTAACGGGATCGCCACTGGTAAGTTTGGTACCCTAGGTTCAAGCAGTAGCGACCAAACATGGTGAACACACATACACATATCAATTTACTTGACGAGCCTGACTAGCTCGAGCACACCACAAGTTGGGCGATATGGAGCGCAAAGCACTCCGAGTCGCCAACCACTATCGTCAACCGAAGTACGACTCGGGTTCGCCAGACACATCCTTTGTGGCGACATGAGCTCAGCCACAATCTCAAGTTTGGTTCCGAATGTTTGGACTATAGACTTAGTCCCAAACTCAAACAGATCTCATCAATAGTATGTAGAGTAAAGCATGATAACGAAGTAATACAAGCATGTTAGCAGGCATGTTATAAAGCATGAAATAAAGCATGATGTAAAGCAAGTTGTAAAGCATGTTATAAAGCACTATACAAGTAGGGATACAATTACATACACATCACAAGTGAGTGGTTATAGCGAACCACCACATGGAGGGGATCCTACATGTCTCTAAGGTAGTCAGGAATTCCATATCAGTGCCTATCTAAGGCACTAACACTCAAGCATTTACACAAACACTTAGAGTGCGCTATTCCAACATACATGACGTATGGTAGCAAATGCGTATTAGGGCTATTCTTTCGCCAAGCGGTTATTTTATCCGCGTATACCATATTCATACAACAAATAATCATGACAATTACACTTCCAAAATTTACACATATGCGGTATTTCTAGAATACACAATTTCAACATACATAGTGTTTACAAGCGAACATATATTACGGCGATTCCTTTCGCCAAACTAGTATTTTATCCATAGGTTATATAATCATACATTAAATAAACATGTCAAACATTTTCCCAAAAAAAATACGTATACGGTATTTCTAGAATACACAATTTCAACATACGTAGTATTTACAAGTGAACATGTATTTCAGCGATTCCTTTCGCCAAATTAGTATTTTATCCATATATCATATAATCATACATTAAATAAACATGTCAAACATTTTCCCAAAAAAAATACGTATACGGTATTCCTACGTATACCTAGAGTATGTGAAATTCCATATTCTACAACGTTAATCGAAACAGGAAACGGAAAGCACTTTGTACATGTGCAATTGCATGCAGATCATGAATCTACCATTATCTGACATTGAAAGCGTTGAAAACCGTAACTTATACACTTAAAGTCCTCACCTTTGCCCTTGGAATCACAACGAATCAGCAAGGGTTGTTGAGCTTCCGTATACGGGCGTTTTCTAGCCTAGAGAGCGGAATCGGTTAGTCTTTACACAACCTACAACCTTCCTACTTCAAATCAGACCTAGGGTTAGGGTTTCTCACCTTCAAACGGAGTGGATACCGCCGGAAAGACGCCTGGAAGGAAGCGGTGTAGGCCGTGTGATGAATGGAAGCAGTAGGAGGAAGATCTCCCACAAATCCCAAGCTCTTCTCTCTCTTTTCTCTCTCTCTCTCTAGGGTTTTAATCCCAAATTCGTATGGCTGTGAGAGGGGCTGTTCTAAGCTCCTTTTATAGCCAAAACTCTTCCCAAAATAGGCTCAGGTTCAAGGGTTATTGCCTATATAGGTAATTCATCACTTTTCCAGCTCAAATGAGCGTTTCTGGTGGCCCCCCTTGAGCCAAACGTCAGACTTAAGCTCACCACACATGGATCTATGTGGGATTACGTTTTCGACTCGATCGGATTCCCAGATCGCACGTGGCGGACCACTTTCAGTTCAACGGTCAGTGGGCCACGATCCGAAATTCCAAGTACATGTAAATGTTCCTGAAATTTTTCTTAATCCGAGGGTGTAATTTGGTCTGATTCTGACGGTCAGGTTGCTTAATACTGACGCGTCAACGAATGGTGCCAGATCACTATTCCTGATATTTATTTTGGAATGGGAATAGTGTTTTTCACACACCCTCGCTCCGAATCGAAACGAATGGCCGTGGGACATCGGCTGGATCTGATTTTTGAGATGATTGTCAAGCCCAGTGAGGCGGTCCTAGTTCCTTAGCTTCGTGTTAATCGGACTTCCGATGTGCGATCTAGACCTAATATGAAGTTTCGTTTCATTCGAGAAGCGTAGGAAATGAGTTTGGTTCTAAACTTTAGGGTAACCTAGCGTCACTTGTTTTGCAAGTTTTGGGTCTTGCAGATCGTATTTAAAGCGATCCCAATGGATTTCATGGCTAATCGAGTTTAGTACTTAGTTAACTTTGTTAATTTTCTAAAGGATTTAATCCTAATTGATTTCTGGTCGAGGTGGTACTCGAACCAACGTACGGAAATTTAGGGTCGTTACAATTTGAGGACCCATCTTGATGTATGCATTGTATAGGGAGAGCCCATAGTGGCGGGGTCCCTCCCCTTCTCACGTCTCTCTATCCTTTTTTTATGACCGTGTGGCCCACCTAATGCATGTGTTATATCCATACCATCCATCACGGTGGAGCCCACTTTGGTGTATGTGAGAAATCCACACCATCCAGCTATTTAGATGGTGAGACCCACCCCATGTACATGTTGTATCTAGGACGTCCTTCCTGGACAGACTCTAGATGAAGGGAAACCATAAATATCAGCTTTATCTAGAGCTGCGGGTGGGCCTCACGCATGTGGACCCACCTCAAGCATGCAACAGATCTGGACCGTCCATCTGTGGGATGACCAGTAGCTGACGTTACTGCTATGTTAATGCCTGCAATATTCATTGTAGCCCACCTTGATGTATCTTATATCCACATGCCTGTCCAAGGCATGGCCCGCCCACCCCACATGTGTGGGTGGGACCCACCTTGATGCGTTATATCTCCCACCGTCTAGAGAAGTCCAGACGGTGTTGCAAGCACCAAGATGTATGGTTTCATCCATGAAAAGGCCAAGTTATATGTCCTAGAGGGGGTGGGGGGGGGGGGTGAATAGGACAACGCCAAATTTCAAATAATTACAGCGGAATTGAATAAAGAAATAGCCAAATAAAGTAAATCAATTCACAATGTTGAAATGAAAAGTAACCTCAATTAACAAGTATTGAGAGGTTGATACAAAAGTTGTTCTAAGGACAACCTTAAGACAACCTTATTTCTAGAAAGGTCTATGTATTAAGAACTCAAACCAAAGAGGAATAAATATATTCAAACTTATACTGAGGAATAAAAAGTAATCTCAAATATTGATTGTTCTAAGGACAACCATGCACCATAAAAATGGCAAGGCAACCTTACTCGAATAAGAAGAGAAACTAAAGCTCAAACAAACAAAGGAATAGCTAGAGATAAATTGCAGAAATATAAATCTAAACTATAACAACATTCCCCACTGAGCTTGAAATAAAATTATTACAACATTCACATCCACATACATTCCACAATTGAATAATCAAAGAGAGTAAAATGAAGCACACTTCCACACAACACAAAGAGTTATAGTGGTTACTTTGTGTGTACACCAAGCTGATTCAACAACATGACCACAGAATGCTACTCCACTCCTAATATCCTCACACAGTGGATATTAGTGTTCACTATCAAATAGGTTTTCACAGGTTCACCCAAAACCTTCACAATTGTGTCTTTTTTAAGGGGCTTACACAATTCAAAAACCCTCACTTCTGAGTTTTCTGGCTCTCCTCAGATAACCAACAACTTTGAGATTTTTCTAGCTTAACCTCAAATAAAACCAAAATACAGTAAATTACAAAATGTAAAATACCTATTTTTCTTCTTTGATGTAGCAGCCCGGAAGAACCAAGTCGGAGTAAAAATTTGGATGTCAAAGTTTAATGTCCAGTACTCACTATAATGGTTCTAAGTTCTAATAGGTTTTAAATTTAAACACATGGGCTAACTTTAATTGATTTTAATTCCAGAAAAAGGAAAACAATACTTCCTCTTTTCAGATTAGATTGGAATAAAAGAAACCAAAATCAATTTAAAAAGCTAAAGAAAGAAAATATTAAATATGCACACTTAGCTTAAATGGAGCACAAATGAATCTCTCAGAAGGCTGAATTAACTTAGCTTGATTTTCTTATTTTATTCTGAGATTCGTGCTCTATTTATAGGTGAGTAAATCACATCTTCGACTGGTCTTAAATCGCTACGACTGGTCGTAGGACCAACTGATATTTGAAAATTCGAGCGCGATAGGATAAGGTAGTTTCACAACTGGTCATAGGTAGTCTATGACTGGTCGAAGGACACCTTTGACTGGTCGAAGGTTTCTCACGACTGGTCGAAACAAGTCAAATTTCATCGCTAAACTTTGAGTCGTAGGTCTACGACTGGTCGAACAAGCAGTCGACACTGTTCATACGACTAGTCGAATAGACTCCAGGACTGGTCGAAGCTTATCTAAAAATTCTAAATTTTTTCAACAAACTTATGACTAGTCCAGACAAATCTTAAACAGGTCGAAACAGTGCTAGGACTAATCGAACAAAGACCAGGAATAGTCTTAGAACAGACCAAACTCACTTATATAAAACATATGGATTATGTATCCAAAATGGCCTACTCTAAAGGTCAACCTAAGGTCAATCATACCTCAATAGTGAAGTAAGGACATTAAAACTTAAATATGAGTGACCTTAAGCATAATGAAGCTTGATCTTGAGATCGTGATGTAGCTTGAACTTGAAAGCTTCTTAGAAATCTTGAGTCCTAAACTAAGTCGAACATTCTCACATTCTTGAGTCTTCTTGACTTGTGAACATAGCTTGTCTATCGAAGTTGATCTTGTGAGATTTTTGACTTGACATATCATAAGTAGAGATTTGTTCTTCACATATGCAAGCTTCATAACAAGATACATACAGTGTCTTTTGCACCACAAATTTGACAATATAGTAAAGATATCAACTATAGCACTTACAATCTCCCCCTTTGTCAAATTAGTGACAAAACACACTTACTGGATATATTTCATAAAATAGAATATTTGAATCATGCACCAGTTAATAACGAATCATGCACCAGTTAATATCAACGGGCACATATACATAAGCATGATATATCCAATATACTCCCCCCTGAGTATAATATATATCTAATCAGTAAACATAATCATTAAACATCTAGTCATTCTCCCCTTTTTTGGCACGATAGGACAAATTGTAACGCCTTGAAAATCGGGGGTCGAGCATAAACTCAACTCCCGAGTTCCAACGCATCACTTATGCAACAAAATGAATGATGATTGAATGTGATCGGTATTAGTGCAATGAACATGAGTGAGATTAAGCTAAAACAGCATATCATACTCCAGAGACAGTTAAATTTGCAAGCGGAAGACTGTGATAGATAGAAAAAATATATAAACTGTGGTGGGTCTCTAGAGTGTGATAAAGTTACCAGGTTAAATAATTACAAGTATGATTTTAAATTATACCAAGTTGTGTAGTGTGATCTAGTCAATATCCCTGTAGCCCCAACAATCAAGGCACGGCTCTCACAAAGCCGTCAGAAAACAGCATATACGAGGAAGCATTCTCGTCGTCATAGAAGTCCGGCTCCGCCTCAGAAGTAGCGTTGCCATCTGCAATCAGACAAAGTCTGGTGGGTGTTCAGAACACCGTCCCGTATCGTGGGAGTGAGTGATCAACTCAGTGGAACAATAAAGCATAGGTTAACATGTTATCAATTCAATCAAGCAGTAATGATAAAGCAGTACAGTCAAACAATTTTAACTACTCTTATTTAATGCAAGTATGAAATGACATGATGTATGCCCTTGCCAAACCACCCTCATGCGACATCACCTTACGTTCGTGAATGCGTCCATCCCTCAGTGCTCCACATCTACCAGGCACATGCAGTGCGATGATGAGCATGATTACCGAGTAATTATTAGTTCATTTCAAACAGCAGTATTGGGAAACTAAGGTACCTCCCTTGTTTCATTCCCAAATATGATCCATTCTAGGGTCGTTAGTCCTAGTTAATCTCATACGATATTATGGTTTGAGAGGCGTAGCGAAGGTATCACAAAGGGCTCGTCACCCGTCAGCACGGATACAGATCTCACCGTATGCGGCTCAATTGCTAACCGTTAGCTCGAGTACAGGTCTCACCATACTCGGCTCAATCACTAGCTGTCAGCTCGAATACAGGTCTCACCGTACTCGGCTCAACTCATACTCTAGTTGCTGTGAAAGACTCGTCGCCAATCACAGACCTTGGAGTATACTCGAATATATTACAGAGGACTCGTGGCCCGTCAGCATGAGTACAGGTCTCACCGTACTCGGCTCTCACTGTAAGTATCGACAGCTCGAATATAGTGTCCCATACCACCATAATCAGCTCACGAGTCTGTTTGCTCACTAGTCACTACGGGGAGGCACATGGCCCCAGCATAGGCCGACAGCTTGGCCACGGTGTCCCATACCACCATGTCTGGCTCATGAGTCTTAGCGGATCGAGGTACCATGGTTAACGGGATTGCCACTAGTAAGTTTGGTATCCTAGGTTCAAACAGTAATGACCAAACATGGTGAACATACATTGGATAGATCGGGTTACTTGACGAGCTCGGCTAGCTCGAGCGCACAACAAGTTGAACGACATGAAGTGCATAAGCACTTCGCGTGGCCAACCATTATCGCCAACCGAAGTACGACTCGAGTTCGTCGAACACATCTTACGTGGCAAATGAATCGCAGCCACGAATTCAATTCTTGTACCGATGGTCTGGACTATAATCATAGCCCCAAACACAATCAAGTGCAGATAGATAAAGCAGTAGTGAATCAAGATTCAACTCATACAATCAAGGTCTGGTAGTATCCGTTTAGGGCTGTTAGGGCTATTGCACACATTCGTTGCTCCACTCCCCCATCACCCATGACGGATCATACAATGTACATATAAATTTAAACATATGCATTACATAGTTAAAATCATAAAGCAGTTGAGCATGTTATGAAGCACAACACGAGCATGAATTTGTACATGTTCAATTCCTAATCACACAACTATCCAAGGAGATCATACACATAGTTAAAAGAGGTTGAGAATCATATCTCAACACCCTTATACATTACAATTTGCTAACTACTACTCATTCAGACATTTCAAGAAACACTTAAACAAACATACATCAACATACATGACATATGTCGATTACATAGGCATTAGGCCAAATCCTTTCACTAGGGAGTTGCCCCAATCATAACACGCATACACCCACGACGGATAGTCATGGCAAGCAGGAATCCAAGTTCCATATTCATTCAGTCATTTCCACAAACACTTGGGCCACACATTTTAGCATATATGGTGTATATTGGCCCTGGCATGATTTAGGGCAAATCCTTTCGTCAAAGGGGTATCGCCACTACAACAATCACGAATCCATGACAATTAGTCATGGCGAACACGAATGAGAATTCTATACTCATTCAATCATTTTCACAAACACTTAGAATACACTATTACAACATACATGGTGTATGTTAGCAAAACATGTATTAGGGCTATCCTTTAGCCAAGTGAGTATTTTATCCATGTATAATATAGTACTACAGCAAATAATCATGATAAATACATCTCCCAATATTCATACGTATACAGTATTTTCTAAAATACGCATTTTCAACATACATAGTGTATACAAGCAAACATGTATTACGGCGATTCCTTTAACCAAATAAGTAATTTATCCATATATTATATAATCATACGACAAATAATCATGGCAAACACATTTCCAAAATATACATGTATACGGCACTCCTTACAATACAGTATTTCTACATACATAGTGTATATTAGTAAAACATGTATTTAGGCGAATCCTTTCGCCAAATAAGTATTTTATCCATACGTCATATATCCATACGACAAATAACCATGTCAAACACATTTCTATAAAAAATACGTATACGGTATTTTATACGAATACCTAGACTATGTGAAATTCCAAATTCTACAATTTTAATCGAAACAGAAAACGGAAAGCACTTTGTACATGTGCAATTGCATGCAGATCATAAATCTACCATTATCTGACATTGAAAGCATTGAAAACCGTAACCTATACACCTAAAGTCCTTACCTTTTGTCGTAGAATCGCAACGGAATCGATAGGTTTGTCTAGCTTCCGTATACGGCAACTAAGCAACCTAGAGAAGGTAATAGGTTAGCTATTTCATAACCTACAACAATCAAATCCCCCAAACAGGTTAGGGTTAGGGTTTATTACCTAGAAATGACGCCTGAATTGCCGGGAAAGCGGCAAGAATGAGGTGGTTAAGCACCGATAGCAGACGAGGGTAGAGCGGGGGAGATCTTCCCACAACTCCCACACATTCTCCTTCTTTTCCCTCTCTCAAATCCCAAATTCGTATGGCTGCCATGAGAGAGGGTTTAAGGTCCTTATATAGTCTCAAAACTCACCGAAATAGACTCCTGTTCAAGGGGTACGACTATTATAGGTATTTCAGCACTTTTCCAGCTCAAAAGAGGGTTTCTGGCGGCCCTCCTCGAGCCAAACGTCAGGCTTAAGCTCTCAACACATGGATCTACGTGGGATTACGCTTTCGACTCGATCGGATTCCCAGATCGCACGTGGCGAACCATTTTCAGTTCGACGGTCGGTGGGCCACGATCCAAAATTCCACGTACATGTAAATGTTCCTGAAATTTTTCCTGATCCGAGGGTGTAATTTGGTCGATTTCGACGGTGCTGGTTGCTAAAACGATCCGATGGCCGATCAATGACGAGTCTCTGATTACTATTCAAGATATTTATTTTTAAAGAAAACAAGTGTTTTCACACTCTCTCGCTTCGGACTCAAGCGAACAGTCGTGGGACATCGGCTGGATTTGCTTTCCGAGATGGTTGTCAAGCCTAGTGAGGCGGTCCTAGTTCCTTAACTTCGTGTTAATCGGACTTCCGATGTGCGGTCTAGACCTAATATGAAGTTTCGAGATGCTCCCGTGAGCAGCCGGGTAATGAGATTGATCCTAAGTTTTAGGGTAACCTAGCGTCAATGATTCTACAAGTTTTGAGTCTTGCAAATCATATTTAAAGCGATTGGTGCTAATTTCACAGGCACTCTAGTTTAACACTAGCTAAATCTCACTTAATTTCTAAAGGGTTTAGTCCTGTAAGATTTAATGCGAGGTGGCACGGGCCTTTGTAGTTTGTATATAAAGTGATCCAGGTTATACTACTTAGCTAGTTTAGGATAGTGTCTAGGATGAAAGTACTTTCAAAATTTTAAAGAAAAAGGTGGTGAAGGGTGGAATTTGTGAAGAAAATGGTTAATGAGCGATTTTTAGACTGTGGGATTTAGTTCTGACAAGTTAATAAGGTCTTAAGATCGACCCATTGCCTAAGGACGTCTAATTTCAGGTTGGCAAAAATCCGGGGTGTTACAATCTACCCCCCTTAAAACAAAATTTTGTCCCCGAAATTGGCTAAGGGTAATAAGGGAAGATTTCTATTATTTTATTTGCCTAAGACTTATTGGTTCCAAGTTTCTACGCGTGGTAGGGTATGTACTAGCTGGTTCATTTTAGTCTACCCCCCTTAAAACTTATTTTTTTATCCATTTCTCATACCCTGATGGTTTGCTACAATTTATTTCTTTACCTATTTGGAGTCTTGACGATAATTCCCACCAATTTAGAGTAAGATAGCTGTTTTCATTATTTGACCAACACGGAGAGACGGTAATAGTGGGCTCGATACCGATACATCGATCATCTACCGGGCCAGGGTAGGAAGCTCATCGTATCACTTCCGAATCCTGGTGGATCTTGGTCTTCTGCTCGGCCAAGCCAGGGTAGGAAGTCCATTGGTAGTCGCCCAGGATTGAGAATTGGGTCAAGCCACGAATGTTTCGCAGTTGTATATTTCAATAACTCCGTAGTCCGATCACTCTATAAACGTAGGGAATGTCCATCATTGAAAGGTTCAAATTGTTTATTCTAAGGTTTCCCTTTAGGTCTTAGTCTAAGAGAGTCCTCGTTATTATCTATGTCAAAGGAGATGGTGAATCAAATCTTTCTAGATCATACTAAATCGGTTTCTCATATTAGAACTTGCTAGGGCTTCTATAATGTGAGTATGTTAACGAGCACTGTTTCGATCCTGGGCCAGTGGAGTAGGGTCCACCACGCTTCCGCTGCGCCACCCAGATCAAAGAGATGCAATAGGTGACCTAACCAGATTGGGCTCATAATGTTCTACCCCCCTTAAAATTTATTTTCACCCTCAAGGCTTAAGATTTATGTCCTGCTCCGTACATCGGAACAAGGTGTAATTTATAACCTATCCTTGACATGAAATGAGATGCGGTCTCCCACTACATCAGTCTTGGTACCTAGGATTATAGAAAGGGGCTATCACGGATGGGTGTAAGTTTGAGGCAAGATGCCTAATTCTACCAAGAAATTTTTTTTTGTCGCGGTCCAGACTTATCCTATTTAATCATGTCTAGCTTAATAGGCAGGCTATCTTTTTACGTTCATAAGAACAATATGTATGCCGACATGGCATGTGATTTGAGACCTAATTCTTAACTGTCTATTGCTCACTTGGGCAATTCCTTAGGCCTAAAAGGGAATATTTCTATTGGCTATATATTTTTACACTTCTCAAAGACAAAGTTATAAACTTTTGGTTGTAAGTGGTCAAGCCAATATGGAAGGAAAGTTGTGTAGTGGGTCAGAATCGGATACATGGACCTTCTGCCTCGCGAAGACAGAAAATTGTCGTATCAGTTCTTAATCCTCGTTGATCCCGACCTTCTGCTTGATCAGGGCATAGAGTTCATTGGTCACCACCAGGATTGAGAATTCGATTCAAACCGCGAATACCTCGCTTATAGGTAGTGTCTCTGCTCCGTGTTCCTGATTGTACTAAGTCCTTGAGAAGGCAATTCTAAGGGTTATGTTAATTTGACCTAACATTAAATCCAAGGGATCTATAAGTTTTCTCTGGGTATAATCTAAAGTCTATTCTTATACACTAGCTGATTTCAGATCACCCCTTATATAAGAAATTATTTAACGCGTAGGGTCAAACATTGTCTAAATGGAATTGAGTTGTCTGTACTTGACGCTTGAGCATTTCACACATGCTCACACCAGCTAAGAGGGTCTTAGGATTCACATTATTAATTCGTTAGATTTCCTATACAGTCAGGTCCGTCGAAAACTAGAAGTACCACCCTAGGTCCAAAACTTTAAGGGTCATTAAATGGGATTGCGCTGCTAATCCTACCTCGGGATTGGGAGTGGCTTGCTTGGTAGGAGGGTGGGAGGGGATTAAAACTAATGGTATAGGCTTTGAAAAATGAGCCTTGTGTCGGAAAGTGTGAGATGGGATTTCCAAATCCCAGGATAATGAACTTCTAAGTGTTATTGGAAAGGAAATCTCAGAATTTACTCTTAATTGCGTACATTCTAAACATGGTGTCGGAAAACATGGGATACACTCAATCTAGGGACCATACCTACACATAGATTTATTATTACTTTTACAATTCCATCCACCTAATCCCACTTAATGTAGTTGATTGAACGGGCCCTAAACGTCCTCGAATAAAGCCATGGAAAAATGAAGGGAGAAAAGGGCTGGGATCATTGGGTCCCCACGGATTGGAAGCTCAACAGGTATTGCAGGGGCCCAAAAGAGAGGAGTTTACGAAGGAGAATGGAGAGAACAGGTGGGTGAGGAAGCTCCCACGAGTTTTGAGTTCCAATGGGCATGTGGGGGGTCCAAATGAGAGAAATGAAGAGGGAAAGGAGAGGAGGGCTGCAATGCACGATGGAAGTGGGTACACTGTGGTCGAAAATAGTAGAGAAGAGGATTGGAAAGGCGATTTGCGAGAGAGGGCAGCAATGCAAGAGGGAAAAATGGCTTGGGGAGGGCATTTGTGAAGGAGGTGCGATTTTGGGTAATGAAAATAGGTCGGGAGTGGTAATGAAAGTGAATCGGCCCAAGCGCCGGACCCAACCCAAGCCAAAAAGTGGCGAGGCCTCGCCGAACCGGCGAGGGCCTCGCCGACCAACTTTCAGATTTTTGAAGGGGGGCCCCATGGGCGTGTTCCCCAGGCCCCCTAGGCTCCAAAAAGTATTAGGTCCCACCTTAGATCCTTCCGAATGTGCTCCGTTTGCCCCCCCCCCCCATTCCGATTCGCTCCATTTCGGGTATTTTCGGGACAATCAGACATATCTTGCAATCCGGAATGAGTTATCTAACGTAAAATATATGAATTAGGGGTAGAACGAGCTAATGAAGCCAACCAACCTAGCTATGCCAGGTTGCGCAACCCGAAATTGCGAGAAAACCCTCCGATTGACGGTCATTTCCCCGTTTCAATTTCGTTTTACTAAAAATGGTAATTTTAGTTTAATTACTCTTCATCGGTTGAGCTTTAGGAGTTACGCCCATCATGTAAAGGACTTTAGAATAATTAGGAGGACGGTTTGGAGAAGCCAAATAGGACACCTAGTATTTTTGGCTGAGAACCTTACGCACTAGTAGACATCACGACCTTATAGTAAGTCGTGAATTCTAGGGGTTTAGTCGTAGTTTGTCTCTGATTTCCTTCCCATTACTTGGTATCCCTATTTAAAGGGTTGTGAACTCATCTTTTTTTTTTTTTTTTTTTTTTTTTTTAGCATTCATTAATCACTTTTGAATGTATTAGAATTTATTTATATTGTCTACTTTCCTTTCCTCGTGGATTCGAGAAGTCTCTGTGAGGAGTCCAAAGAAGCTCCGAGGATTCGAAGTAGTTATCATCATCACGCTTATCCCGTATTCTACCAATTTTTAATGGTTGGGGTGAGGTGGATTGCAATCTAGAAGCATCTATAGACGGTCTAGGAATGTTTTAAGGTCGACCCGTGCGACCATGGTTGAATACGAACTCGATTTCGGCGTTCGACTTTAGTGAATTTCACCGATTGGCGAAATCAGAATACCTATGACTGTTTCTATGTTCCGTCGCTCCCTCCTAAGTCAGAGTGCATCAGTGTGCGGCGTGTGACCATAACTCAGGTCCGGTTTAATCCAAATCATGCTCTGATACCATCTTGTAATGCCCTGAAAATCGGGGGTCGAGCATAAACTCAACTCCCGAGTTCCAACGCATCACTTATGCAACAAAATGAATGATCATTGAATGTGATCGGTATTAGTGCAATGAACATGAGTGAGATTAAGCCAAAACAGCATATCATACTCTAGAGACAGTTAAATTTGCCAGCGGAAGACTGTGATATATAGATAAAATATATAAACTGTGGTGGGTCTCCAGAGTGTGATAAAGTTACCAGGTTAAATAATTACAAGTATGATTTTAAATTATACCAAGTTGCGTAGTGTGATCTATTCAACATCCCTGTAGCCCCGCTAATCAAGGCACGACTCTCACGAAGCCGCCAGAAAACAGCATATACGAGGAAGCATTCTCGTCGTCATAGAAGTCCGGCTCCGCCTCAGAAGTAGCATCGCCATCTACAATCAGACAAAGTCTAGTGGGTGTTTGGAACACCGTCCCGTATCGTGGGAGTGAGTGATCAACTCAGTGGAACAATAAAGCATAGGTTAACATGTTATCAATTCAGTCAAGCAGTAATGATAAAGCAGTACAATCAAACAATTTTAACTACTCTTATTTAATGCAAGTATGAAATGACATGATGTATGCCCTTGTCAAACCACCCTCATGCGACATCATCTTACGTTCGCGAATGCGTCCATCCCTCAGTGCTCCACATCTACCAGGCACATGCAGTGCGATGATGAGCATGATTACCAAGAAATTATTAGTTCATTTCAAACAGCAGTATTGGGAAACTAAGGTACCTCCCTTGTATCATTCCCAAACATGATCCATTCTAGGGTCGTCAGTCCTAGTTAATCTCATACGATATTATGGTTTGAGAGGCGTAGCGAAGGCATCACAAAGGGCTCGTCATCCGTCAGCACGGATACAGATCTCACCGTATGCGGCTCAATTGCTGACCATCAGCTCGAGTACAAGTCTCACCATACTCGGCTCAATCACTAGTTTGTCGGCTCGAATACGAGTCTCACCGTACTCGGCTCAACTCATACTCTAGTTCTTTGTGAAAGACTCGTCGCCAATCACAGACCTTGGAGTATACTCGAAGATACTACAGAGGACTCGTGGCCCATCAGCACGAGTACAGGTCTCACCTTACTCGGCTCTCGCCGTAAGTATCGACAGCTCGAATATAGTGTCCCATACCACCATAATCGGCTCACGAGTCTGGTTGCTCACTGGTCACTACGGGGAGGCACATGGCCCCAGCATAAGCCGACAGCTCGGCCACGGTGTCCCATACCACCATGTTCGGCTCATGTGTCTTAGCAGATCGAGGTACCATGGTTAACGGGATTGCCACTGGTAAGTTTGGTACCCTAGGTTCAAACAGTAATGACCAAACATGGTGAACATACATTAGACAGATCGGGTTACTTGACGAGCTCGGCTAGCTCGAGTGCACAACAAGTTGAATGATATGAAGTGCATAAGCACTTTGCGTGGCCAACCACTATCGCCAACCGAAGTACGACTCGAGTTCGTCAAACACATCTCACGTGGCAAATGAATCGCAGCCACGAATTCAATTCTGGTACCGATGGTCTGGACTATAATCATAGCCCCAAACACAATCAAGTGCAGATAGATAAAGCAGTAGTGAATCAAGATTCAACTCATATAATCAAGGTCTGGTAGTATCTGTTTAGGGCTGCCAGGGCTATTGCACGCATTCGTTGCTCCACTCCCCCATCACCCATGACGGATCATACAATGTAAATATAAATTTAAACATATGCATTACATAGTTAAAATCATAAAGCAGTTGAGCATGTTATGAAGTACAACACGAGCATGAATTTGTACATGTTCAATTCCTAATCACACAACTATCCAAGGAGATCATACACATAGTTAAAAGAGGTTGAGAATCATATCTCAACACCCTTATACGTTACAATTTGTTAACTACTACTCATTCAGACATTTCAAGAAACACTTAAACAAACGTACATCAACATACATGACATATGTCGATCACATAGGCATTAGGCCAAATCCTTTCACTAGGGAGTTGCCCCAATCATAACACGCGTACACCCACGACGGATAGTCATGACAAGCAGGAATCCAAGTTCCATATTCATTCAGTCATTTCCACAAACACTTGGGCCACTCATATTAGCATATATGGTGTATATTGGTCGTGGCGTGATTTAGGGAAAATCCTTTCGTCAAAGGGGTACCGCCACTACAACAATCACGAATCCATGACAATTAGTCATGGCGAACATGAATGACAATTCTATACTCATTCAATCATTTTCACAAACACTTAGAATACACTATTACAACATACATGGTGTATGTTAGCAAAACATGTATTAGGGCTATCCTTTAGCCAAGTGAGTATTTTATCCATGTATAATATAGTACTACAGCAAATAATCATGATAAATACATCTCCCAATATTCATATGTATACAGTATTTTCTAAAATAGCATTTTCAACATACATAGTGTATACAAGCAAACATGTATTACGGCGATTCCTTTCGCCAAATAAGTAATTTATCCATATATTATATAATCATACGACAAATAATCATGGCAAACACATTTCCAAAATATACATGTATACGGCACTCCTTACAATACAATATTTCTACATACATAGTGTATATTAGTAAAACATGTATTTAGGCGAATCCTTTCGCCAAATAAGTATTTTATCCATACGTCATATATCCATACGACAAATAACCATGTCAAACATATTTCCATAAAAAATACATATACGGTAATTTATACGAATACCTAGACTATGTGAAATTCCAAATTCTACAATTTTAATCGAAACAGAAAATGGAAAGCACTTTGTACATGTGCAATTGCATGCAGATCATGAATCTACCATTATCTGACATTGAAACATTGAAAACCGTAACCTATACACCTAAAGTCCTCACCTTTTGTCGTAGAATCGCAACGGAATCGATAGGTTTGTCTAACTTCCGTATACGGCAACTAGGCAACCTAGAGAAGGTAATAGGTTAGCTATTTCATAACCTACAACAATCAAATCCCCCAAACAGGTTAGGGTTAGGGTTTATTACCTAGAAATGATGCCGGAATTGCCGGAAAAGTGGTAAGAATGAGGTGGTTAAGCACCGATAGCAGCAGGGTAGAGCGGTGGGGAGATCTTCCCACAACTCCCACACATTCTCCTTCTTTTCCCTCTCTCAAATCCCAAATTCGTATGGCTGCCATGAGAGAGGGTTTAAGGTCCTTATATAGTCTTAAAACTCACTAAAATAGACTCCTGTTCAAGGGGTACGACTATTATAGGTATTTCGGCACTTTTTCAGCTCAAAAGAGGGTTTCTGGTGGCCCTCCTCGAGCCAAACGTCAGGCTTAAGCTCTCAACACATGGATCTACGTGGGATTACGCTTTCGACTCGATCGAATTCCCAGATCGCACGTGGCGAACCATTTTCAGTTCGACGGTCGGTGGGCCACGATCCAAAATTCCAAGTACATGTAAATGTTCCTAAAATTTTTCCTGATCCGAGGGTATAATTTGGTCAGATTCTGACAGTCTGGTTGCTTAAAACTGATCCGCAACCGACGAGTCTGAGATTACTACTCAAGATATTTATTTTTAAAGAAAACAAGTGTTTTCACACTCTCTCGCTCCGGACTCAAGCGAATAGCCGTGGGACATCGGCTGGATTTGCTTTCCGAGATAGTTGTCAAGCCCAGTGAGGCGGTCCTAGTTCCTTAACTTCGTGTTAATCGGACTTCCGATGTGCGGTCTAGACCTAATACGAAGTTTCGAGATGCTCCCGTGAGCAGCCGGGTAATGAGAATGATCCTAAGTTTTAGGGTAACCTAGCGTCGATGATTGTACAAGTTTTGAGTCTTGTAGATCGTATTTAAAGCGATTGGTGCTAAATCTCACTTAATTTCTAAAGGGTTTAGTCCTGTAAGATTTCTGTCTGAGGTGGTACCTGGGCCTTTGTAGTTTGTATATAAAGTGATCCAAGTTATACTACTTAGCTAGTTTAGGATAGTGTCTAAGATGAAAGTACTTTGAAAATTTTAAAGAAAAAGGTGGTGAAGGGTGGAATTTGTGAAGAAAATGGTTAAGGAGCGATTTTTAGATTGTGGGATTTAGTTCTGACAAGTTAATAAGGTCTTAGGATCGACCCATTACCTAAGGACGTCTAATTCCAGGTTGGCAAAAATCCGGGGTGTTGCACAAACAAAGCACAGAACAGATATCTGAGGAGAAAATAATTAAAAAGATATAGGAGAGGTAACAGGACAAGATATGAGAAAATAGCATATGCAACATACATAATTCATAAACTGAACTAAGTCAAAGATAGCTACAATCTCAAAAACCAGTTAATCTAGTGCAAGAGAAATAAAGTTATTACAGACTGGTTAATAAAAAAGAACTAATCTAAACCAGATGAAGGAGCTGGAATGGAAGGATCAAGTTGATGCATGCCCTTGTTCAAGCGCCTAAGGTATTTGCGCATATACTTGAATTGTAAATCATGGGCAACAAACATGTTTTCCATCTTAACATTCATATTATCAACCTTCTCCTCCAAATCACACAAACGCGCATCAAAATCTGACGGTGCATAATCAGGGTCATTTACGGAATCGGAATCAAGTTTTTTAAAAATATCGTCCATGTTAATATCATCAGAAGGAAGATCATCAGCTTCTTCCTCATGTTCAGCTTCACCACCAACATTACCTATAACGCCCTGAAAATCGGGGGTCGAGCATAAACTCAACTCCCGAGTTCCAACGCATCACTTATGCAACATAATGAATGATGATTGAATGTTGTCTGTATTAGTGCATTGAACATGAGTGAGATTAAGCCAAAACAGCATATCATACTCCAGAAACAAGTGAGATAGCAAGCGGAAGACTGTGATAGATATATAAACTATACAAACTAAGGTGAGTCTCCAGAGTCTGATAATGTTACCAATTTAACTATTTACAAGTACAATTTCAAATTATACCAAGTTGTGTAAGGTCATCTAGTCAATATCCCAGAAAGCCCCGTCGATCAGGACACGGCTCATAGGAACCCGCCTGAAACTGCATAAAGGAGTAATCCTCCTCATCCTTATAAAAGTCCAGCTCCGCTTCGCAGCATCGCCATCATCTGAAATTCAAACAAGTTTAATTGGTGTGTGCAACACCATCTCGTAACATGGGAGTGAGTGATCAACTCAGTGGAACAATAAAGCATAGGTTAACATGTTATCAAAACAGTCAAGCAATAACGATAAAGCAGTACAATCAACAATTCTAAATACTCTTATTAATATAAGTATGAATGCGGTCATGATGGATGCCCTCATCGACATACTCCCTCATGCGACACCATCTTACGTTCGTGGCATGCTTGCATTCCTCAGTGCTCCACATCTTCCATACACATGCAATGCGATGATGAGCATGATTACCGAGTTGTTATTAGTCCATTTCAAATAGCAGTATTGGGAAACTAAGGTACCTCCCTTGTATCATTCCTAAACATGATCCATTCTAGGGTAGTCAAACCTAGATAACCTCAAACGATATTATGGTTCGAGAGGCATCGCGAAGGCATCGCAAAGGGCTCATCACCGGTCAGCATGGATACAGATCTCACCATATGCGGCTCAATTGCTAGCCGTCAGCTCGAATATAGGTCTCATCGTACTCGGCTCAATTGCTGGCCGTTAGCTCGAATACAGGTCTCACCGTACTCAGCTCAACTCATGCTCTAGTTGCTGCGAAGGGCTCATTGCCAATCACAGACTTTAGAGTATACTCGAAGACACTACAAAGGGCTCGTCTCCCGTCAGCACGAATACAGGTCTCACCATATTCGGCTCTCGCCGTAAGTGTCGACAGCTTGAATACAGTGTCCCATACCACCGTATTCGGCTCATGAGTCTGGTTGCTCAATGGAAACTACGGGGAGGCACATGACCCCAGCGTAGGCCGACAGCTCGACCACGGTGTCCCATACCACCATGTCTAGCTCATGAGTCTTAGCGGATCGAGGTACCATAGTTAACGGGGTTTCCACTAGTAAGTTTGGTACCTTAGGTTCAAGCAGTAGCATCCAAACATGGTGAACATACATAAGACAGATCGGGTTACTTGATGAGCTCGACTAGCTCGAGCGCACAACAAGTTGAACGATATGAAGTGCATAAGCACTTTGTGTGGCCAACCACTATCGCCAACCGAAGTACGACTCGGGTTCGTCGAACACATCTCATGTGGCAAATGAATCTCAGCCACGAATTCAATCTCGTTACTGATTGCCTGAACTATAATCATAGCCCCAAATACAATTAGTCCTTATTCAAAGCATGTGGAGTAAAGCACAAAAAGCAAAGAAATTCAAGCATGTTAACCAACATGTCATAAAGCATGTTACAAAGCACAAAGTAAACAAGAAATACAAACACATATATTTCATAAGTAAGCAGTTAAATTAAACAACCAACATGGAGGAAATCATATACGTCTCTAAGGTAGTTGAGAATCCTATCTCAACACCCTATTAAACTTAGTTCATTACACAATTTCTCACACGGGCATTTTAGCAAACACTTAAACTACACCACTCCAACATACATGACGTATGTTGATTTCAACATAGAATAGGACAAATCCTTATAGCAAGGGGTTGTCACATACACATCAATTATGTTCTTACATTCGATACATTTGGCAGGCATAAATCATAAATCCATATTTATTTAGTCATTTCAACAAACACTCTAAACTACATACATCAACATACATGACGTATGTTGATCACATAGGTATAAGGCCAAATCCTTTCACTAAGGAGTTGCCCCAATTATAACATGCATGCACCCACGACGGATAGTCATGGCAAGTAGGAATCCAAGTTCCATGTTCATTCAGTCATTTCCACAAACACTTGGGCTACATGTTTTAGCATATATAGTGTATATTGGCCGTAGCGTGACTTAGGGCAAATCCTTTCGTCAAAAGGGTGTCGCCTATACAACAATCATGTATCCATGACAATCAGTCATGGAGAGCATGAATGCGAATTCTATATTCATTCGGTCATTTTTCACAAATACTTAGAATACACTATTTTAACATAGTGTATATTAGTAAAAATATGTATTTGGGCGAGTCCCTTCGCCAAACAAGTATTTTATCCATATGTAACATATTCATACAGCAAATAATCATGGCAGACACATTTCCAAAATTTATACGTATACGGTACTTTCTACAAATACCTAGAATATGTAAAATTTCATATTCTTCATCTTTAATTGAAACGGAAAACAAATAATACTTTATTCATGTGTAATTGCATGCAGATCATGAATCTATCATTATCTGACATTGAAAGTGTTGAAAACCATAACCTATACATCTAAAGTCCACACCTTTTGTTGTAGAATCGTAACGGAGTCGATAGATTTGTTAGGCTTTCGCCTACGATGATTTAGCAACCTATAGGATGCTTTAGGTTAGTTATTTCATAACATACAACTATCAACACCCCAAATCAGATTAGGGTTAGGGTTTCTTACCTAGAAATGAAGTCGGAATCGCTAGGAAAGTGACTAGATATGGGTGGTTGTGCTTGCATAACGGTAGGGAAGCATGGCAGGGAGATCCTCCCACACTTTCTCTCTCTTTTCTCTCTTCTCAATCTCAAATTCGTATGGTTGAAAGAGAGAAGGTTTTAAGGTCCTTATATAGCCTAAAAACTCACCAAATTAGACTCCAGGTCAAGGTATACTTAGGTTATAGCCAAGCGAGTCAGTTTCAGCTCAACGGAGGACTTTTGGTGGCCACCCTTGAGCCGAAGGTC
Organism: Magnolia changhungtana; assembly: GCA_030180095.1. Lineage (NCBI taxonomy): Eukaryota > Viridiplantae > Streptophyta > Magnoliopsida > Magnoliales > Magnoliaceae > Magnolia > Magnolia changhungtana. Next base: position 14,196,957 of record JASAUF010000502.1, read on the forward strand.
GGACTTAAGTTCACAGACATTGGATCTAAGTTCGGCTGAGGTTTCGTTCCAGTCGGGTTTCCAGATCGCAAATGGTGGACCAGTTTCAGTTCAACAATCAGTGGATCTCGATCGGAGATTCCGAGTACATAGATATGTTTGGGAAAATATCCCTGATCCGAGGGTGTAATTTGGTTTGATTCTGACCGTCAGATTGCTTAATACTGACCCGCAAGCGACAAGTCTCAGATTTATTTATTTTGAATTTAATTTAGAATTATTTTCACATTTCTCACACTTCCCGCTCCGAGCTCAAGCGAATAGCGCTGGGACACTATTTAGATTTAATTTTCGAGATGGTTGTCAAGCCCAGCAAGGTGGTCCTAATTCCTTAACTTCGTGTTAATCGGACTTCTGACGTGCGGTCTAGATCTGATACGGAGTTTCAATGTGCTCCCGAGAGCAGTCGGGTAATGAGTTTGATCCTAGATTTTAGGGTAACCTAGCGTTAATGATTATACAAGTTTTGGGTCTTGCAGATCGTATTTAAAACGATTTTAGCGGATTTCATGGCTAATCTAGTTTAACACTTAGTTAACTTTGTCAAATTTCTAAAGGATTTAGTCCTATAAGATTTCTGTCTGAGGTGGTACTTGGGCCTTTGTAGTTGGCACATACAGTGATTCAAGTTATCAATACTTACTAAAGCACGCCCTAATTACAACAGAAGAAAATCCTAGGGCGGGAGAGGCGAATGTTCTAAATAACCTATTCGTTTTGTGAAATTACATAATGGTATTGGTTAAAAGCCCATTTTATTTATGTATTTACTAATTACAACAATTTATAGTTCAAGTATTGTTCTTCATCACCCAAACCTTAAGATTAGTGTCTAATGTGAAAGTACTTAGAAGGATTTAAAGAACGAGGTGGTGAAAGGTGAGATTTGTGAAGGAAATGGGTTAAGAAGCGATTTTAGACTATGGGATTTAGTTCTGACAAGTTAATAAGGTGTCAAGAGTGACCCATTGCCTAAGGACGTCTAATTCCAGGTTGGCAAAAATCCGGGATATTACAATCTACCCCCCTTAAAATAAAATTTCGTCCCCGAAATTGGCTAAAGGTAATAAGTAGGATTTTATTATTACATTTACCTAAGACTTATTTATTCAAGTTTATATGCGTAGTAGGGTGTATCTTGTGCATGCTAGTCTAGTACATTTTAGGCTACCCCCTTAAAAATTTATTTCTTTATCTCTTGCTTATGTCCTGATGGTTTGCTGCAATGGATGTCTTTCCTTATTTGGAGTCTTGACTTCGATTCCCAACTAGTTAGAGTAAGATAGCTATTTCAATGTTTGATCAACACGGAGAGACGGTTGTAGTGGGCTTGATCCCGATACATCGATCATCTACTTGACCAGGGTAGAAGGCTCATCGTATCCCTTCCTAGTCCTGGTAGATCCTGGTCTTTTGCTCAGTCAAGCAGTGAGTCCATTGGTAGTCGCCCATGATTAAGAATTGGGTCAAGCCGCGAATACTTCGCAGTTGTATATTTTAGTAACTCTGTAGACCGATCACTCTAAAAACTTAGGGAATGCCCATCACAGAAAGGTTCAAATGTCATATTTCTCGGGTTGCCCTTTAGGTCTTGGTCTAAGAAACTCCTCGTCTCATTCTATGTCCGAGATAGGGTAGCTCATCCTATTTAGTGGCCTGTCTTTACGTATAATCTGGATCAAGTCCATTCGATCCTGGGCCAGTGGGGTAAGGGCCAACCATGCTTCCGCTGCGCCCATGAGTGGGTAGACGTGAATACCTACTTAACTCAACCGAGTTCATAACTTGTCTACCCCCCTTAAAATTGTTTCTATTCTCAGGGTTCAAGATCTATGTCCTGATCCGTATGTCAGAACAAGGGGTAATTTAGGACCTATCCTTGACATGAAATGGGAAATACATTGGTCTGCCTTTCTTCAATGATGTGTACTATGACATTGATACCTATGGTCATAGAAAGGAGCTAAAGATGATAGGTATTGTGGTTGATTCAGGGACAGGTGTGAGTTTGAGGCAAGATGCCTAATTCTACCAAGGAGTTTTGTCACGGTCCAGACTTATCCTATTTAATCATGTCTAGCTTAACAGGCAGGCTATCTTTCTACGTTTATATGCACAATATATATGTTGACATGGCATATAATTTGAGACCTAATTCCTAACTGTCTGTTGCCCATTTGGGAAATTCCTTAGGCCTAAAAGACAAAGTCTCAATCGGCCACATACTCCTAAGACTTCTCAAAGATGAAGTTATAAACTTTTAGTTGCAAGTGGTTCGGCCAACACGGAAGGAAAGTTGTGTAGTGGGTCTGAGCCGGATACATGGACCTTTACGCCTAGCTAGACGAGTAAAATTGTCGTATCAGTTCTTAATCCTAGTTGATCCCGACCTTCTACTTGATCAGAGCATAGAGTTCATTGGTAACGACCAGGATTGAGAGTTCAACTCAAACCGCAAATACCTTGCTTATAAATGTAGTTCCTTTACTCCGTGTTCCCGATTGTACTAAGTCCTTGAGAAGGCGATTCTAAGGGGTGTATAGATTTAACCTAACATTAAATCCAAGGGATATATAAATTCTTCCTCTCTGTGATTGGTTTCTAATCAAACAACCTTCCTAAGAGTTATTAAAGAAGTTTATGAGTAATGAGGAGATTCAACAACGGAACGAGGTCTCGCTCTAACCTAATCAAGCCAACTAACAAACTTGTTCATGTTATTAAATTATTGACTTTCCCATACTATTAGGTCTTTCAAAATATAAGAGTACCACTCTAGGTCCAAAACTCTAAGGGCCTATTTGGCCAGTGGTCTTAAGTTGTATTTAATGGGCTTGCATTACTAATCCCTCCTCGGGATTGAGAGTGGCATGGTTGGTAGGAGGGTGGGTAGGGATTAATTTTTATAGGCTTTGGAAAATGAGTCTTGTGTGGGAAAGCGTGAGATGGGAGTTCCAAATCCCAAGATGAGGAATTTCTAAGTGTAATAGGAAAACCTGGGATATACTTTTTATTGCATACATTCCAAACATGGCATTAGAAAATATGGGATACACCCAATCTAGGGGCTATACCTTACACATACATTTATTATTACCTTTAGGATTCTATCCACTTTAAACTCACCTAATGCAATTTGGCCGAATGGGCCCTAAACGTCCTCAAACATCTAAAACATTTTACCAACTACTACACCCATCAACATGGAAACAAAAACATTCAAAGACGGTAACCCCATGCAAACTACAAGACAATAGTATGGATAACTAGACATCTGAGAAAGTGGTCGCACTAAGCTCGGACAGAGCCATGAAAAATGAGGATAGGGGGAAATGGGGGCTGGAGTTTTTGGTTCTCCACGGACTTGAGCCTCAACAGGGATTGTAAAGGCCCAAAAGGCAAGGCTTGGAGAAGGAAAGGGAAGAAAATGGATGGGTTAGAGAGCTTACACAAATTTGAGCTTCAAATGGAGGGTGTAGAAGCTCAAATGAACAAGAATAGAGAGGGTAGGTGTTGCTATGAACGATGGATGTGGATGGGTTGTGGCCGAAAATGATAGATCGAACGATTGGGAGGCAGATTTGAGAGAGAGGACAACAAGTTTAAAGAGAAATGAGAGCTTAAAGGTGCATTGAGAGGGAGGAGGCAAAATGGAGAAAAAACATGGGTCCTCACGCAATTTGGTGGGCACCACATGTAACTAGGGGTCGGGCCGACCTTGACCAGCACCGATTCGACTAGCCCAGCCCAACCTGACCGCGGTCCACCAGACCAACCACGGTGCCGCCGCAGTAGGGAGGTGTTCACCACCCTCCCATGGTGCCAATGGTACCCCGGGTCTGTCCCGAGTCCCTCCGGATTTCATAGTGTGGCCTCCGACTCCATTTGAAGCATTTTCGTGGCTAATTTGTAAACCGGAATGAGTTTATGTGATGTGTGGCATATGATTTTGGGGTAGGAGAAGCTAATCTATCCAAATAACCCATTCATTTGGTTAGATTCCAAAGTTTGAATGGTCAAAAGTCTAATTTATACATATATTTACTATTTATAGTAACTTTTTGTTTAAGTATTATTCTTCATCATTTATACGTTATACTTTATATCTAGTATGAAAGAATTTAGAAAAAATTAGAGAATGAAGTGGTGCAAGGAGAGATTTTGAAGGAATTGGGTAAAAAGGGGTTCTAGGCTTTGAGATGAAATGTAAGGTGTTTTGGTTGACCCACAACCTAAGGACATTCGTTTCTAGGGAACGACTCAAACCCGTCGACTGATGGCCTAGAAGTGATTCGGGATCGTTTCGCGTAATCATGGGTGTGTACGAGCCCAATCTCAGCGGTCGGTTTCGCCGTTTGGCGAATTTGGAAAATCTTAAGTCGGTTTCTACATTCCATCACTCCCTCCTAAGTTAGAGTGCGTCAGAGTGTGTCGTGTGACCATAACCCAGGTCTGGTTTAATCCAAATCATGCTCTGATACCATCTTATAACACCCTGAAAATCGGGGGTCGAGCATAAAATAAACTCTCGAGCTCTAACGCATCACTTATGCAACATAATGAATGATGATTGAATGTTGTTTGTATTAGTGCATTGAACATGAGTGAGATTAAGCCAAAACAGCATATCATACTCCAGAGATAAGTGAGATAGCAAGCGGAAGACTGTGATAGATATATAAACTATATAAACTAAGGTGAGTCTCTAGAGTATGATAATGTTACCAGGTTAACTATTTACAAGTACAATTTCAAATTATACCAAGTTGTGTAAGGTCATCTAGTCAATATCCCAGAAAGCCCCGTCGATCAGGACACGACTCACAGGAACCCGCTTGAAACTGCATAAAGGAAAAAATCCTCCTCATCCTCATAAAAGTTCGGCTCCACTTCGCAGTATCGCCATCATCTGAAATTCAAACAAGTCTGGTTGGTGTGTACAACACCGTCCCATAACATGGGAGTGAGTGATTAACTTAGTGGAATAAAAAAGCATAGGTTAAAATGTTATCAAAACAGTCAAGCAGTAATGATAAAGCAGTACAATCAACAATTCTAAATACTCTTATTAATGCAAGTATAAATGCAGTCATGATGGATGCCCTCACCGACATACTCCCTCATGCGACACCATCTTACGTTCGCGGCATGCTTGCATTCCTCAGTGCTCCACATCTTTTAGGCACATGCAATGCGATGATGAGCATGATTACCGAGTTATTATAGTCCATTTCAATCAGCAGTATTGGGAAACTAAGGTACCTCCCTTGTATCATTCCCAAACATGATCCATTCTAGGGTCGTCAAACCTAGATAATCTCGTACGATATTATGGTTCGAGAGGCATCGCGAAGTCATCTCAAAGGGCTCGTCACCCATCAGCACGGACACAGATCTCACCGTATGCGGCTCAATTGCAGGCCATCAGCTCGAATACAGGTCTCACCGTACTCGGCTCAATCGCTAACCGTCAGCTCGAATACAGGTCTCACCGTACTCGGCTCAACTCATGCTCTAGTTGCTGCGAAGGGCTCATCGTCAATCACAGACTTTAGAGTATACTCGAAGACACTACGAAGGGCTTGTCGCCCGTCAGCATGAATATAGGTCTCACCGTATTCGGCTCTCGTCGTAGGTGTCGACAGCTCTAATACAGTGTCCCATACTACCGTATTCGTCTCACGAGTCTGGTTACTCAATGGACACTATGGGGAGGCACATGGCCCAAGCATAGGCCGACAAGTCGACCACGGTATCCCATACGACCATGTCTGGCTCATGAGTCTTAGCAGATCAAGGTACCATGGTTAACGGGGTTTCCACTGGTAAGTTTGGTACCTTAGGTTCAAGCAGTAGCGTCCAAACATGGTGAACATACATAAGACAGATCGGGTTACTTGACGAGCTCGACTAGCTCAAGCGCACAACAAGTTGAATGATATGAAGCGCATAAGCACTTCATGTGGCCAACCACTATCGCCAACCGAAGTATGACTCGGGTAAGTCGAACACATCTCACGTGGCAAATGAATCTCAGCCACGAATTCAATCCCGTTACCGATTGTCTGGACTATAATCATAGCCCCAAACACAATTAGTCATTATTCAAAGCATGTGGAGTAAAGCACAATAAGCAAAGTAATTCAAGCGTGTTAACCAACATGTCATAAAGCGTATTACAAAGCACAAAGTAAACAAGAAATACATACACATATATTTCATAAGCAGTTAAATTAAACAACCAACATAGAGGAAATCATATACGTCTTTAAGGTAGTTGAGAATCCTATCTCAACACCCTATTAAACTTAGTTCGTCACACAATTTCTCACACAAGCATTGTAGCAAACACTTACACTACACTACTCTAACATACATGACATATGTTAATTTCAACATAGAATAGGACAAATCCTTATAGCAAGGGGTTGTCGCATACACATCAATCATGTTCTTACATTCGTTACATTTGGCAAGCATAAATCATAAATCCATATTTATTTAGTCATTTCAACAAACACTCTAAACTACATACATCAACATACATGACGTATGTTGATCACATAGGTATAAGGCCAAATCTTTTCACTAGGGAGTTGCCCCAATTATAACACACGTGTACCCACGATGGATAGTCATGGCAAGTAGGAATCCAAGTTCCATGTTCATTCAGTCATTTCCATAAACACTTGGGCTACACGTTTTAGCATATATAGTGTATATTGGCCGTAGCGTGACTTAGGGCAAATCCTTTCGTCAAAAGGGTGTCGCCTATACAAAAATCATGTATCCATGACAATCATTCTTGGCGAGCACGAATGCGAATTCTATATTCATTCGGTCATTTTCACAAACACTTAGAATACACTATTTTAACATACATAGTGTATATTAGTAAAAACATGTATTTGGGCGAGTCCCTTCGCCAAACAAGTATTTTATCCATATGTAATATATTCATACAACAAATAATCATGGCAAACATATTTCCAAAATTTATACGTATATGGTACTTTCTACAAATACCTAGAATATGTAAAATTCCATATTCTTCGTCTTTAATTGAAACGAAAAACAAACAACACTTTATACATGTGCAATTCATTGCAGATCATGAATCTATCATTATCTGACATTGAAAGCGTTGAAAACCATAACCTATATATCTAAGGTCCTCACCTTTTATCGTAGCATCGTAACGGAGTCGATAGATTTGTTAGGCTTTCGCCTTCGATGATTTGGCAACCTATAGGATGCTTTAAGTTAGTTATTTCATAACATACAACTATCAACACCCCAAATCAGATTAGGGTTAGGGTTTCTTACCTAGAAACGAAGTCGAAATCGCCAGAAAAGTGACTAGATAGGGGTGGTTGTGCTTGCATAACGGCAGGGAGATCCTCTCACACTTTCTCTCTCTTTTCTCTCTTCTCAATCTCAAATTCGTATGGCTGAAAGAGAGAGGGTTTTAAGGTCCTTATATAGCCTAAAAACTCACTAAATTAGACTCCAGGTTAAGGTATACTTAGGTTATAGCCAAGCGAGTCAGTTTCAGCTCAACGGAGGACTTCTGGTGGCCCCCCTTGAGCCAGAGGTCGGACTTAAGCTCACAGACATTGGATCTAAGTTCAGCTGAGGTTTCGTTCAAGTCGGGTTTCCAGATCGCAAATGGCGGACCAGTTTCAGTTCAACAGTCAGTGTATCTCGATCGGAGATTCCGAGTATATGGATATGTTTGGGGAAATATCCCTGATCCGAGGGTGTAATTTGGCTTAATTCTGACGGTCAAGTTGCTTAATATTGACCCGCAAGCGACAAGTATCAGATTTATTTATTTTGAATTTAATTTAGAATTATTTTCACATTTCTCACACTCCCCGCTCCGAGCTCAAGCGAATAGTGCTGGGACACTATCTAGATTTAATTTCCGAGATGGTTGTCAAGCCCAGCAAGGCGGTCTTAATTCCTTAACTTCGTGTTAATCGAACTTCCGACGTGCGGTCTAGATTTGATATAGAGTTTCAATGTGCTCCCGAGAGTAGTCGGGTAATGAGTTTGATCCTAGATTTTAGGGTAACCTAGCGTCAATGATTCTACAAGTTTTGGGTCTTGCAGATCATATTTAAAGTGATTCTAGCGGATTTCATGGCTAATCTAGTTTAGCACTTAGTTAACTTTGTCAAATTTCTAAAGGATTTAGTCCTGTAAGATTTCTGTCTGAGGCGGTACTTGGGCCTTTGTAGTTGGCACATACAGTGATTCAAGTTATCAATACTTACTAAAGCACGCCCTAATTATAACAGAAGGAAATCCTAGGGCAGGAGAGGCGGATGTTCTAAATAACCTATTCGTTTTGTGAAATTACATAAGGGTATTGGTTAAAAGCCCATTTTATTTCTGTATTTACTAATTGCAGCAATTTATAGTTTAAGTATTGTTATTCATCACTTAAACCTTAATATTAGTGTCTAATGTGAAAGTACTTAGAAGGATTTAAAGAACGAGGTGGTGAAAGGTGAGATTTGTGAAGGAAATGGGTTAAGAAGCGATTTTAGACTGTGGGATTGAGTTCTGATAAGTTAATAAGGTGTCAGGAATTACCCATTGCCTAAGGACGTCTAATTCTGGGTTGGCAAAAATCCGGGATATTACATTACCAACCCCTTGACCAGGAAACATATCCAGCTTCATCTTATTAAGATTAGAATTATTAAATATAAGATGATGGATAGGGGCTTCTTCAACTGGCATGTCGATTAACATATACTTAGCCAACACAGTCATCAAATAAGTAAAAGGGATGTCACTGTGACCTGAATGGAGTCAAAATTGAATAATGTAGTGACAAATCAATGGTGGTAAACAAAGATGAGCACCTGTGACAACATTATGAAGAACACAAACCATGAAGAACGTCAATTCGATTTATTACCAGATCGAGGATACACGTTAGACACAAAGTTCTTATGAATAACTCTATATTTGGGTAATAAAAACCTTGAGGGAAGTGCATTCCCTTTATATGTCCATTGAACATCCAAATTGCATAGATCTCTAGTGAGCATACGTTTTTCAGTTATTGAGGGTTTTTCAGATAAGTTATGGATAGGAATGCCCTGATCATTCACAAGAATTTCCATAAGAGCTGAAATCAAATGACGATCAATGTCAAATGGTCCTTCTCTTGTGGCTATTTTAAAAGTTAAATTTTCTAGTGAAAACTCACTTATGCAAGCAAACATGGACTGGGCAATGGACCAGTATGCTGGCCCACCCCAATGCAATAAGTTGGGGCGCGCGACCAACCTGAGATCAGGAGTTTACCATATTGAGTCTATCTATCCAAATTTAGGTATGGGACTGGTTTGGATAGAAGTCCCTTGTGATGGACCCCATAGCTTGTGATACTATATACTGTCATCCCAACTTCACCCTCTAACTTGGTCATTTCATTCGCATCACATATTGCATTGCATCCACAGTACATAACATTTGTCTTACTATGTCTCCACTTTGCTTAGCCAACCTACATTAGTTTCTCAGTATATGACATTGGCTTGCTATGTCTTTTCATCGCATATCCTGGATAAGGTTGATGATATTTCTATGGACTTGCTAGTATTTTCGTTTACTCTGATATTACATTCTGAGCACACATATACTACTCAGACACTTACACCACCCTCTAAGCTTTCTATAAGCTTATGCATGATAGATGCATGCAGGTGACGTTAAGATGCAGTCGAGCTGAGGTAGGAGCCTGCGATTGAGCTTCTGGAGTTTTCTTTGATATCTCTATATTGTATTTCCCTTTCAGCATTGTACTCGAATGATTATATTAGCGGATATGTGATGATGATGTTGTTCGTGTGATTTGGGTATACTGGTGGTTATGCTTCTTATAAGATAAATGTACGTTGAAAATCCTCCTTGTAGAATCCCAAGATCGAAATCTGACATATGGGCACTGGGAGCCGAGAATGGGGTACTACGGAAGCTGTCAGCACCGGATTCGGCAATCTGGAACTTTGTGAGCCTAGTTTCTGAGTTTAGGGCGTGACAGGCCAACCATTTAGCAGCACATTCTATGCCTAATTATCAACCATTGAAGACCTTCTTCCCCGACGAGGACATCATTCTTATTGAGGAAGAAGAAGAAAGGAAGGCAGGAGAGTGGACACTCTTCTTCGACAGATCCACGAATTCAAAAGGAAGTGGGGTAGAAGCAATACTCTACTCTCCCAATGACATCTTAATCCCCATCTCTAGGCAGTTGGCATTTCACTACACCAACAATGTAGCTGAATATGAAGCTTGTATCGCTGGTCTAAGAGAAGCCATTATCCTCAACGCGAAAAGGTTGCGGGTCTTCGGAGATTCGCAACTCATTATCAATTAGACGAATGGCGATTAGAAGACCAAAGATGAAAAGTTGATCCCTTATCATGTCTATTTGGAGAATCTGATCGTGGAATTCAAAGAAATCTTGTTCTTATACATGCCTCAAGCCAAGAACCAGTTCGCGGATGCCCTGGCTACCCTCACCTTGATGTTGGAGATCCCTAGAGAAATTACTGAGTGGGAACTCACTGTAGAGCTCCACGAAGAACCTGCATTCTGCCTGCAGATCAACGAAGCTGAGACCTCCCAAAATAATCAACCATGGTGTGCAGACATCAGAGAATACCTCGAGCATCAAAGGTACCCGGAAGGAGTGACGGCAAACGATCGTCACACTATTCAACGATTGGCAGCCCAGTTCACAATCAGCGAGGGTATCCTCTATAAGAAATCCTTCAATCAAGTCCTCCTCCGTCGCATGGCCTCCGCTGCATGGATGAAACAGAAGCAACTCAAATCATGTCAAAAATCTATGAAGGATTGTGCGGCCCACACATGAACAGTCATATGATGGCAAAGAAAATCCTATGGCTCTGCCACTATTGGTTAACAATGAAGACGAATTGCTGCAAACACGTAAGGAAATGCTTCAAATGTCAAGAGCACGCGAACCAAATCCACGCGCCTACTTTTGAACTATACAACCTAACGACACCATGACACTTTTCTATATGGGGACTCAACATCATTGGAAAAGTCAGCCCCAAAGCTTCAAATGGGCATTAATACATCCTGGTGGCAGTAGATTACTTCACTAAATGGATAGAGGCAGTGTCCTACACCACCATCATAACATCTCATGTGGTAAAGTTCATGAAAAATAATATCATTAGCCGATACGGGATTCCATAAGCCATTATTACAGACAATGGAACCTCGTTCGTCAATAAAAGGATGGGGGACTTCCTCGAAAAGTTCAAGATCCAGTGCCATCGGTCAAGCCCCTACCGCCCTCAAATGAATGGTGGAGTCAAAGCCGCAAACAAGACTATCATTCAAATATTGGAGAAAATTGTCAAGACATATCATGACTGGTCGAAAATGCTCCCATACGCACTCTGGGCTTATCGGATGTTTGTATGGTCTGCTACAGGCACAACTTCTTTCGAACTCACATATGGAATGGTGGCAGTACTACCAGTTAAAATTAAAATCTCATCACTCCGAGTATTAATGAAAAGCGAAATCGAGAAAGGCGAGTGGCGACAAGCAAGATATGATCAACTGCATCTGGCAGATGAAAAGAGCATGCGCACACTAAGTCACTCGCAATGCTATCTGAAATGGCCAAGCTAAATGTCCTAGAGGGGGGTGAATAGGACTATGTCAAATTTAAATAAAATATACAGCAGAATAAAGAATAAGAATTTAAATCACTAAACTTGAATTGCAGTATAGGAATGGAAAGCAATCAAAAATTGTTCTAAGGACAACCTTACACCAAAAACCAAAGTTTATGGTAGGACAACCTTATTTTTAAAACAAATATAGAAACAAAAGCTCAAACCAATAAAGTAATAGTAAGCGATAAATTGCAGAAATATAAATCTACCTATTACAACATTCACCATTGAGCTTGAAATGAAATGATTACAACATTCACATCCACATATACATCCCACACTGACTAATTAAAGATATGAAATGAATATCAAACAACCACAAAACACAAGGGATTATAGTGGTTCGCCTGTGTGTACACCAACTTTTCAACAACACCACACAGCTACTCCACTCCTAATATCCTCACACAGGGGATATTAGCGTTCACTAATAAAAATAGGTTTTCCCAGGTTCACCTAAAAACCTTCACAATTGTGTTTTTATATGTGGGCTTAAACAATTAAAAAAAACCCTACTTCTGAGTTTTCTGGCTCCCCTCAGATAACCAATACAATGAGATTTTTTTGGCAAATCTCAAAAGAAAACCAAACAGAATTTACAACAAATGTAAAATACCTGATTATCTCCTTCGTTGTTACAGCCTGGAAGAACCAAATTGGAGTAGAGATTTGAATGTTCAAGATCAATGTCCAATACTCACTTTATAATGGTTCTAGGTTCTAATAGCTTTTAAATTAAAAACAACGGGCTAGCTTTAATTGATTTTGATTCCAAAAGAAGGAAAACAACAATTCCTCTTTTCATATAAGATTGGAATGCTAGAAACAGAATGAATCAAATAAAGCTAAAGAAAGAGAATATTAAATAAGCACACTTAGCTTTGATGGACCACAAAATTACCTCTCAGAAGGCCGAATTAAATTACCTTGAATTAAATAATTTCTTCTGAGATTCGTGCTCTATTTATAGGTGAGCAAATCACGTCTTCAACTGGTCTAGGGAGGTCTTTGACTGGTCATAAAATCAACAGATATTTGAAAATTCGGGCACGATAAGATTTGACTGTTTCACGACTGGTTGAAGGTATCCTTCTAGTGGTCGTAGGTCTCCGTCGACTGGTCGTAGGATCCAAATTTCAGCGCTGGACTTTGGGTCATAGGTTTACGACTGGTCTTAGATGTAGTCGACATTGTTCCTTGACTAGTCGAACAGACCCCAGGACTAGTCGAAGCCTAACAAAAAATATCCAAATTTTGTAACAAACTTACGACTGATCCAGGAATTTCTTAGACAGGTCGAAGCAGTGCTAGGACTAGTCGAACAAAGTCTACGACTAGTCTTAGAACTGACCAAACTCACGTAAATCAAACATATGACTTATGTATCCAAAATGGCCTACTCTAAAGGTCAACCTAAGGTCATTCAAACCTCAATCGTGAAGTAAGGACATTGAAACTTAAGGACAAGTAACCTTTGAAAGTAGTAAACCTTGAAGTCTTATTCTAGCTAATCCTTGAAAGTATCTTAAGTTCTTTACGATCGAACTTGTAAGCTTTTTGACATCTTGCAATGTCTTGACTTGAGAGCAATACTTGCCAATCATAGTTGAACTTGAGAAGAACTTTCTTCTTTACACTTATGAGCATTGCTTGTTCATCAAAGTTGATCTTGAGTGGATCTTTGTTTGATCTTGAGTAGCGCTTCACATAGCAAGTTACATACCAGTGTCTTTGGCACTATAAATTTGACAACAGAAAGGGATTTAAACTATAGCACGTACAATCTCCCCCTTTGTCAAATTAGTGACAAAACACACTACCAAGATATGTTTACAGAACACAGAATATCTGAGTAACAAATCATTCATAGAATACAGAATATCTGAGTAACGAATCATGCACCAGTTGTCATCAACTGGCACAGTTAATATGAACCTGCAAATATGTAAATATTCAACATTATCCATTCTACATACATGTCTTTATAAGACATACAAAACTCTCCCTGAATAAAACATATCCAAATAAGTGAAACATATCCATTCTCCCCCCTTTTTGTCATAAGAGGACAAAGAAAAACAATGAACAGATAGATAAGATATGAGATAAAAGCATAATTAACTCACAAAAAGTAAATACTGAGTATAAGCAAAGCGAACACCATAGTAGTAAAGTTATTACAACTTGAACAACTTAAACACTAATCCGAACCAGAAGAAGGAGCAGGGATAGATGGATCAAGTGTATGCATCCACTTGTTCAAGCGCCTAAGATATTTGCGCATGTACTTGAATTGTAAATCATGAGCAACAGACATGTTTTCTATCTTAACATTTATATTATCAACTTTATCCTCCAATGCACTCAGATGTACATCAACATCAGATGGTACAAAATCTAAATCATTCGTAGAATCAGATTCAAATTCTTCAAAGATGTCATCTATATTTATGTCATCAGAAGGAAGATCAGTAACTTCTCCCTCATGTTCAACATGACCACTACCACCACCTTGGTCATGATGAAAATCCAGCTTCATCTTATTGATATTAGAATTGTTGAAAATCAGATGATGGATAGGTGCCTCTCCAACCGGCATATCGACTGGTATATGTTTAGCCAACACAGTCATCAAATAGGCAAAAGGAATGTCACTGTGACCTGGATGGAGTCTAAACTGAAGAATGAAATGACAGATTAAGGATGGTAAATAAATTTGAGTACCACTGACAATAGCATGAATAACACGAACCATATATGATGTCAAATCGGTTTTATTACCCGAACGAGGATACAGATTAGACACAAAGATTTTGTGGAGAACTCTGTATTTAAGTAACAAATACCTTGCGGGAAGTGCATTCCCTTTATGAGTCCAATGAACATCCATGTTGCACAAGTCTCTAGTGAGCATAAGTTTTTCAGAAACTAAAGGTTTATTAGTTAAATTATGGATAGGAATACCTTCATCATTCACTGGAATGTCCAAAAGAGTAGAAATTAAATGACGATCAACGTCAAAAGGCCCTTCTCTAGTAGATATTTTAAATGATAACTCATCCAATGAAAAAGCACTAATACTTGCAAACATGGATTAGGCAATGGACCAGTATGCTGGCCCACCCTAATGTAATAAGTTATCCCAACCTACAGATTTAAGCATAGGAAGGATGTCGAAAGGTATAACATGATCAATGAAAACAGAGAGTTCAACAATAACATTGCGTAATCTGATGTCCTGAACATAAGATGGATCATCATCGGGAGGCTGAAGATGCCGTTTAGAAATCGGGGCTGATCTGGAAGAAGAAGACGGACCACGGGTTGTTGTTTTCTTTCCTCTAAAACCCATTTGCAATAAAGATTTCAAGAAAAGAAGAAGTTACAAAGGTTTGAGAAGAGGGTTTGCTCAAATCAGATTTTGCAAACAAAAAACCTCAAATCACAATGAAATCCAAAATAGAAAGCTTCAAGAGAGAAAAGGAAGCAATCTAGACACAGATCTGCAAGAAAAACATAAATAGAGCACTAACCTTAAAGAAATGTAACAATGGGTTCGACTAGTCGAGGCTCGGCTCCTTAGAGAGTGAAAACGGAATGAGGAAGAAAGTGAAATCCCCAAATTTTAAGTGATTTACCACGATCTATGACTGGTCATGGGTATGTACGACCGGTCAAACTACAACTAGTCATGGATATTTACGACTAGTCGAGTACCGGCCAAAAATTCAGATTTCTTGCATAATGACCAAAAAATTGAAATTCAAACTAGCAAATATATACATTATGATACAAGTAGGCATAAATAATTATTTTAAAATGCACATGCTAAGATCAAATTTTATTTTGTTAAACCTGCTTTTGTCGAGCTGTGTAGTGAAAATGTCAGCTCGTTGATCCTCGGTAGGAATATATTCCAGAGATATAACTTTTTCTTCTACTAATTCCCTAATATAATAAAATCTAATGTCAATATGCTTAGTACGAGAATGCTGAATAGGATTTTTCAAAATATTTATGACACCAGAATTATCACAATGTAATAGCATAGAATCCTGTTTAATTCCATAATTACTTAGCATTCATTGCATCTAAAAAAGCTGCGTACATGCATTACCAGCTGCAATATACTCAGCTTCAGCTGTGGAAAGTGATATAAAATTTTGTTTCTTGCTAAACCAAGAAACTAAATAATTTCCGATATAAAAGCAACCACCACTGGTTGATTTTCTATCATCTAGATTACCAGCCCAGTTAGCATCCGAGTATCCAGCTAATTGAACATTAGTCTCATGAGGATACCAGAGACCGAGATTAATAGTACTTGCGACATATCTAATAATTCACTTAACAACAGTCAAGTGCGATTCTTTTGGATTAGATTGATATTTAGTGCAAATACCAACACTTAGAGAAATATCAGGTCTGCTAGCAGTTAAATATAGTAAACTACCAATCATACTTCGATATAATTTCAGATCTACATTTTTCCCTACAGAATCCTTTGAGAGTTTCAAAGTTGTACTCATAGGAATATGGAAATTCTTACCATTCTCAAATCTAAATCTCTTAATTAGATTCATAGCATACTTAGATTGAGATATGAACATTCCATCAGGTTGTTGCTTTACTTGTAACCCAAGCAAATAATTCAATTCCCCAACCATACTTATTTCAAACTGAGATTTCATCAAATCTGCAAACTCAATAGTCATGTCAGTATAGGTAGATCCATAAATGATATCATCAACATAGATTTGTACTAATAAGATATACTCATTATGTTTTCTAATAAACAGAGTTTTATCAACGCATCCCATTTGAAAAATATGATTTAATAGAAACTTTGTTAGTTTCTCATACCATGCCCTAGGAGCTTGTTTTAAACCGTAAAGTGCCTTTTTAAGTCAATAAACATGATCGGCATTCTTGGGGTCTTCAAAACCCATTGGTTGTTCAACATAGACTTCCTCATGCAAATCGCTATTTAAGAATGCACTTTTTACATCCATTTGGTAAATCTTGAACTTTCTAAAACATGCAATGGATATAAAGAGTCTAATTGATTCAAGACAGGCTACTGGTACAAAGGTTTCATCATAGTCAATACCTTCAATTTGAGTGTAACCTTGAACCACTAACCTAGCCTTATTTCTAATTATATTACCAAGCTCATCAGACTTTTTTTTAAAAATCCATTTGGTTCCAATGATGTGTTTATCTTTAGGTCTAGGTATGAGATACCAAACATCATTTCTCATAAATTGGTTAAGCTCTTCTTGCATCGCAACAATCCAGTTTTCATCAGCAAGATCTTCTTTTACGTTAGATGATTCTATCTGGGATGTAAAACATGCGTAATTACATATATCCTTAAGTTGTCTACGAGTATGAACACCAGTGAGAGGGTTTCTAAGAATTTGTGTAGTTGGATGGTCTTTAACAGTACTTAGTTCAGAATCAGTCTGATTAGATGAAGTATCAGGTTTATCTGTTATAAGAATTTCATCATTATCTGAACTTGAGACTAATGTGTTTAAGTGATCATCAATGACCACATTAAGGGACTCTTGAATCACGCCGATCCTTTTGTTCAGTACTCTATAAGCACGACTGTTTAAAGAATATCCTAAAAATATCCCTTTATCACTCTTCGTATTAAACTTTGCCAGATTTTCATGATCTCATAAAATATAGCACTTGCTGCCAAAAATTTGAAAATATTTGACAGTAGGCTTTCTGTCGAACTACATTTCATAAGTCGTTTTATTTTTACTTTTACTAGTGTAAACTCGATTAATAATATAGCAAGCTGTATTGACTACTTCAGCCCAAAGATTCTTAGAGAGCTTCATGCTATTCAACATGACATTAGCCATTTCTTGAAGTACTCTATTTTTCCTTTCCACTATACCATTTTACTGTGGAGTTTTGGGTGCTGAGAATTCATGTAATATTCCCTGGTCGTTACAGAACTTCTTAAAACCGCTATTCTCAAATTCAGATCCATGATCACTACGAATCTTACTGATTTGAGAACCTTTTGCAATTTGAATCCTTCTAAGAACTTTTCTTACTTCTTCAAGGGTTTTAGATTTGTCCCTTAAGAAGATTACCCAAGTATATCTGGTAAAGTCATCTACAATTACCAAGATATATTTTTTGCCACCTCGACTTTCTGTCCTGGTAGGTCCTACTAGATCTATATGGAGAAGCTCGAGTAGTCTTGATGTGGTATTGGAATTCACCTCTTTGTGTGAGTTCCTTGTTTGTTTGCCAATCTAGCATTCACCACATATTTTATCTAATTTTTGTAATTTGGGTAAACCTCTTATAAGTTCCCGTTTGCTCAATCTATATAGATTTTGGTAGTATACATGTCCAAGACGTTTGTACCATAAATCAGTCTCATCTGTATGGACCATGTAACATGATAGATTAGATGAGCTGGATTTGCTAACAATATAGCAGTTTTCAGAGGTTCTACGTCCCGTTAGTATTACTGAACCCTTGTTGTTTAGAATCTCACATCTTTGATTAGAAAATCGTACACTATGGTTATTATCGCATTTTTTGGATATGCTAAGCAAGTTTTGTTTCAAACCTTCTACATATAAAATATTTTTAAACAAATGAAGGTTATAGAGATGAACCGTACCTTGGCCCATAATCTTGCAGTTGCTGCCATCACCAAATGTGACTGAACCATCAGTCATGTCTTTGAGATCAGTGAACAAACTTTTATCACCAGTCATATGCCTGGAGCATCCACTATCTAGGTACCACTTTGAATGGCTTGTTGCTTTGAAAGCTGTGTGAGCAACCAAGCAGGCAACTTTAGGAACCCATTTCAGAACTGTTTTGGATTTTGGAGTGTAGTTGGTCTTCTTCTGTCCGATGTTGTAAGAATGACCTACTGAGTTAGATTTTAAGAGCTCCTTAAGTAAATCAACTATCTTTTCAGCAAGAGGGTTTCAGTTCTGATTTTTAAAATTAACATGGCTACTTTTAGGTTTTTGAAAAGTTTTAGAAAAACCTTGGTAAATACTTTTCCCTTTTGAGTTTGAGGACTCTCCTTTCACAAACTTGGGAGAAGGATACTTTTGTTTAGAAGATATATTCTTGTCATAGCCTAACCTGGATCGATCGCCACATTTTCTTGATCCGAATAATAATTTTTCTAACTTTGGATCACCTTGGGCATATCTCGATGTGTCCTTTAAACTTAGAAGAGAAGACACTTTATTTTTGAGTTTCTCATTTTCAGATTTCAGATTTTCAATCAGGGAGGTTTTGAATTCTAAATCACATTTTGATTTTTCAAAATAATCTGAAATTTAGGATTTTTCTAAAATAAGTGATTCAAAACATTCTTTGAGTTTAAAAAAATTTTCCTTTTGAAGTTTAAGTTTGACAGCAATTTTACAACTTTCCTTATATAGGGCGTTATAAGCATCTTGAAGATCTTCTTCATTTTCACATTCACTGTTCAAATTTTCTTCACTTGTTGAATCATTATTTGAGAATATGAATTTGGTTAGAGTTATAAGGGCTTTAACATCATTGCCCAACTCAGTTTTAGAATCTTCTAATTCAGAAGAAGCTTCAGAATCAGATGATTCATCCCATGTAGCCAACATACCCTTTCTTTTTGGTTTGTCCTTTTTACGACATTTATTTACTAAGTGTCCATATTCTTGGCAGTTGTAACATTGACTATCTTTCAAAAACTTCCAATTTTCAGATCTAGGTTTAGATCTTTTCTTATCGTTTGATTTTTGAAGATCTACCCTTTCCTTGCTTTTGAAAATCTTGTAAAATTTCTTTGCTAAAAGAGCCATATCGTCTTCAGAATTTTCTGAATCTGATTTTTCTTGAGAAATACCTTTAGTAGATTTCAGAGTAATGGTTTACTTTTAGGAGCTTTAAACTTTAACTCATAAGTCTGTAAAGATCCAACTAATTCCTCAACCTTCATATTATCGGTATCACGAAGTTCCTGGATTGTGGTTACTTTAGAATTGAACCGTTCCGAAAGTGAGCGTAGTATTTTAGCACATATCTTTCTTTCCTAGATTTTATCGCCCAGACCCCACATAGAGTGTACAATGTCATTCAATCTGGTATAGAAGTCCATGAATATTTCATTTTCTTCTATACGTATTTCCTCAAATTTAGTTGTTAGGATTTGTATCTTAGATTTCTTGACAATCGATGTACCCTCGTGTGTCATTTCTAATATATCCCAAGCTTGTTTTGCAGAATCACAGGATATAATTCTTTTGAATTCATCCGGTGATAGTGCACATGTAATTGCATTTAGTGCTTTAGCATTTGCACTACTCTCACTTTTCTGAAGTGTGGTCTAAGAAAAATAATCCGTTATTTTTATTGTTTTTGAACCATCAACACCAGTTACTTCATGGTAGGAGGGGTCCAATCATTCACTGTGGCTAGCCACACACTTTCATCCATGGATTTGAGGAAGATCCTCATCCTGGCTTTCCAATAGGGATAACTGGAGCCATCGAAAGGTGGAGGCCTAGTGACTAATAGGCTATCGAAATTTGACATATTATATATAAATAGCTTAGATCGTTAGCTCAGGAAATAAATTCAAATATAAAACAATAAGAATGAGCTATTAGGCTTTGATACCACTTGAAATGGCCAAGCTATATGTCCTAGAGGGGGGATGAATAGGACTATACCAAATTTAAATAAAATATACAGCGGAATAAAGAAAAAGAATTTAAATCACTAAACTTGAATTGCAGTATAGGAATGGAAAGTAATAAAAAATTGTTCTAAGGACAACCTTACACCAAAAACCAAAGTTTATGGTAGGACAACCTTATTTCTAGAACAAATATTGAAACAGAAGCTCAAAACAATAAAGTAATAGTAACCAATAAATTGCAGAAATATAAATTTAACTATTACAACATTCACCACCGAGCTTGAAATGAAATGATTACAACATTCACATCCACATATACATCCTACACTGAGTAATTAAAGATACGAAATGAATATCAAACAACCACAAAACACAAGGGAATATAGTGGTTCACCTGTGTGTACACCAACTGTTCAACAACAGCCACACAACTACTCCACTCCTAATATCCTCACACAGGGGATATTAGCGTTCACTAATAAAAATAGGTTTTCCCAGGTTCACCTAAAGACCTTCACAATTGTGTTTTTATCTGTGGGCTTACACAATTAAAAAAACCCTACTTCTGAGTTTTCTGGCTCTCCTCAGATAACCAATACAATGAGATTTTTCTGACAAATATCAAAAGAAAACCAAATAGAATTTACAACAAATGTAAAATACCTGATTATCTCCTTCGTTGTAGCAGCCTGGAAGAACTAAATTGGAGTAGAGATTTGAATGTCCAAGATCAATGTCCAATATCCACTTTATAATGGTTCTAGGTTCTAATAGCTTTTAAATTAAAAACAACGAGCTAGCTTTAATTGATTTTGATTCCAGAAGAAGGAAGACAACAATTCCTCTTTTCATATAAGATTGGAATGTTAGAAACAAAATCAATCAAATAAAGCTAAAGAAAGAAAATATTAAATAAGCACACTTAGCTTTGATGGAGCACAGAATTATCTCTTAGAAGGCAGAATTAAATTAGCTTGAATACAATGATTTCTTCTGAGATTCGTGCTCTATTTATTGGTGAGCAAATCATGTCTTTGACTGGTCATAGAACTAACAGATATTTGAAAATTCGGGCGTGATAAGATTTGACAGTTTCACGACTGGTCGAAGGTATCCTTTGACTAGTCGTAGGTCTCCTTTGACTGGTCATAGGTTTCCTTCGACTGGTCGTTGAATCTGAATTTCAGTGCTGGACATTGAGTCGTAAGTTTACGACTGGTCTTAGATGCAGTCGACATTGTTCTTTCGACTAGTCGAATAGACCCCAGGACTAATTGAAGCCTAACCGAAAATATCTGAATTTTGTAACAAACTTATGACTGATCCAGGACTTACTTAGACAGGTCGAAGCAGTGCTAGGACTAGTCGAACAAAGTCTACGACTAGTCTTAGAACTGACCAAACTAACGTAAATCAAACATATGACTTATGTATCCAAAATGGCCTACTCTAAAGGTCAACCTAAGGTCATTCAAACCTCAATCGTGAAGTAAGGACATTGAAACTTAATGACAAGTGACCTTTGAAAGTAGTAAACCTTGAAGTCTTGTTGTAGCTAATCCTTGATAGTATCTTGACTTCTTTACGATCGAACTTGTAAGCTTCTCGACATCTTACAATGTCTTGACTTGAGAGCAATACTTGTCAATCACAGTTGAACTTAAGTAGAACTTTCTTCTTTACACTTGTGAGCATTGCTTGTTCATCAAAGTTGATCTTGAGTGGATCTTTGTTTGATCTTGAGTAGAGCTTCACATAGCAAGTTACATACCAGTGTCTTTGGCACCACAAATTTGACAATAGAAAGGGATATAAACTATAACACTTACAATCTCCCCCTTTGTCAAATTAGTGACAAAACACACTACCAAGATATATTTACAGAACACAGAATATCTGAGTAACAAATCATGCATAGAATACAGAATATCTGAGTAACAAATCATGCACCAGTTGTCATCAACTGGCACAGTTGATATCAACCTGTAAATATGCAAATATTCAAAATTATCCATTCTCCATACATGCCTTTATAAGACATACAAAACTCCCCCTGAATAAAACATATCTAAATAAGTGAAACATATCCATTCTCCCCCTTTTTGTCATAAGAGGACAAAGAAAAACAATGAACAGATAGATAAGATATGAGATAAAAGCATAATTAACTCACAGAAAGTAAATACTGAGTATAAGCAAAGCGAACACCATAGTAGTAAAGTTATTACAACTTGAACAACTTAAACACTAATCTGAACCAGAAGAAGGAGCAGTGATAGATGGATCAAGTGCATGCATCCCCTCGTTCAAGCGCCTAAGATATTTGCGCATGTACTTGAATTGTAAATCATGAGCAACAGACATGTTTTCCATCTTAACATTTGTATTATTAACTTTATCCTCCAATGCACTCAGACGTGCATCAACATCAGATGGTAAAAAATCTGAATCATAAATAGAACCAGATTCAAGTTCTTCAAAGAAGTCATCCATATTTATGTCATTAGAAGGAAGATCACTAGCTTCTCCCTCATGTTCAGTATGACCACTACCACCACCTTGGTCAGGATGAAAATCCAGCTTCATCTTATTGATATTAGAATTGTTGAAAATCAGATGATGGATAGGTGCCTCTCCAACCGGTATATCGACTGATAAATGTTTAGCCAGCATAGTCAGCAAATAGGCAAAAGGAATGTCACTGTGACCCAGATGGAGTCTAAACTGATGAAAGAAATGACAAATTAAGGATGGTAAACAAATCTGAGTATCACTGACAACAGCATGAATAACATGAACCATATATGATGTCAAATCAGTTTTATTACCCGAACGAGGATATAATTCTTTTGAATTCATCTGGTGATAGTGCACATGTAATTGCATTTAGTGCTTTACCATTTGCACTACTCTCACTTTTCTGAAGTGTGGTCTATGAAAAATAAGCCGTTATTTTTATTGTTTTTGAACCATCAACACCAGTTACTTCAGTGGTAGGAGGGGTCCAATCATTCACTGTGGCTAGCCACACACTTTCATCCATGGATTTGAGGAAGATCCTCATCATGGCTTTCCAATAGGGATAACTGGAGCCATCGAAAGGTGGAGGCCTAGTGACTGATAGGCTATCAAAATTTGACATATTATATATAAATAGCTTAGATCGTTAGCTCAGTAAATAAATTCAAATATAAAACAATAAGAATAAGCTATTAGGCTTTGATACCACTTGAAATGGCCAAGTTATATGTCCTAGAGGGGGGATGAATAGGACTATGCCAAATTTAAATAAAATATACAGTGGAATAAAGAATAAGAATTTAAATCACTAAACTTGAATTGTAGTATAGGAATGGAAAGCAATAAAAAATTGTTCTAAGGACAACCTTACACCAAAAACCAAAGTTTATGGTAGGACAACCTTATTTCTAGAACAAATATAGAAACAGAAGCTCAAACCAATAAAGTAATAGTAAGCGATAAATTGCAGAAATATAAATTTAACTGTTACAACATTCACCACTGAGCTTGAAATGAAATTATTACAATATTCACATCCACATATACATCCCACACTGAATAATTAAAGATACCGAATGAATATCAAACAACCACAAAACACAAGGGAATATAGTGGTTCGCCTGTGTGTACACCAACTGTTCAACAACAAACACACAGCTACTCCACTCCTAATATCCTCACACAGGGGATATTAGCATTCACTAATAAAAATAGGTTTTCCCAGGTTCACCTAAAAACCTTCACAATTGTGTTTTTATCTGTGGGCTTACACAATTAAAAAAAACCCTACTTCTGAGTTTTCTAGCTCTCCTCAGATAACCAATACAATGAGATTTTTCTGGCAAATCTCAAAAGAAAACCAAACTGAATTTACAACAAATGTAAAATACCTGATTATCTCCTTCGTTGTAGCAACCTGGAAGAACCAAATTGTAGAGACTTGAATGTCCAAGATCAATGTCCAATACCCACTTTATAATGGTTATAGGTTCTAATAGCTTTTAAATTAAAAACAACGGGCTAGCTTTAATTGATTTTGATTCCAAAAGAAGGAAAACAACAATTCCTCTTTTCATATAAGATTGGAATGCTAGAAACAAAATCAATCAAATAAAGCTAAAGAAAGAGAATATTAAATAAGCACACTTAGCTTTGATGGAGCACAGAATTATCTCTTAGAAGGCAGAATTAAATTAGATTGAATACAATGATTTTTTCTGAGATTCGTGCTCTATTTATAGGTAAGCAAATTACGTCTTCGACTGGTCTAGGGAGTTCTTCGACTGGTCATAGAACCAACAGATATTTGAAAATTCGGACGCGATAAGATTTGACTGTTTCACGACTGGTCGAAGGTATACTTTGACTGGTCGTAGGTCTCCTTTGACTGGTCGTAGGTTTCCTTCGATTGGTCGTTGGATCTGAATTTCAGTGCTGGACTTTGAGTTGTAAGTTTATGACTGGTCTTAGATGAAGTCGACACTATTCCTTCGACTAGTCAAATAGAACCAAGGACTAGTCGAAGCCTAACCGAAAATATCTGAATTTTGTAACAAACTTACGACTGATCCAGGAATTTCTTAGACAGGTCGAAGCAGTGCTAGGACTAGTCGAACAAAGTCTACGACTAGTCTTAGAACTGACCAAACTCACGTAAATCAAACATATGACTTATGTATCCAAAATGGCCTACTCTAAAGGTCAACCTAAGGTCATTCAAACCTCAATCGTGAAGTAAGGACATTGAAACTTAAGGACAAGTGACCTTTGAAAGTAGTAAACCTTGAAGTCTTGATGTAGCTAATCCTTGAAAGTATCTTAAGTTCTTTATGATCGAACTTGTAAGCTTCTCTACATCTTGCAATGTCTTAACTTGAGAGCAATACTTGTCAATCACAGTTGAACTTGAGTAGAACTTTCTTCTTTCCACTTGTGAGCATTGCATGTTCATCAAAGTTGATCTTGAGTGGATCTTTGTTTGATCTTGAGTAGAGCTTCACATTGCCAGTTACATACCAGTGTCTTTGGCAACACAAATTTGATAATAGAAAGGGATATAAACTATAGCAAGAAGATTACCCAAGTTACATACCAGGGTTTCAGATTAGTCCCTTAAGAAGATTACCCAAGTATATCTGGTAAAGTCATCTACAATTACCAAGATATATTTTTTTCCACCTAGACTTTCCGTCCTGGTAGGTCCTACTAGATCCATATGGAGAAGCTCGAGTAGTCTTGATGTGGTATTGAAATTCTTCTTTTTGTGTGAGTTCCTTATTTGTTTGCCAATCTAGCATTCACCACATATTTTATCTAATTTTTGTAATTTGGGTAAACCTCTTATAAGTTCCCGTTTGCTCAATCTATATAGATTTCGGTAGTGTACATGTCCAAGACGTTTGTACCATAAATCAGTCTTGTCTGTATGGACCATGTAACATGATTGATTAGATGTGCTGACAATATAGCAGTTTTCAGAGGTTCTACATCCCGTTAGTATTACTGAACCCTTGTTGTTTAGAATCTCACATCTTTGATTAGAAAATCATACACTATGGTTATTATCGCATATTTGGGATATGCTAATCAAGTTTTGTTTCAAACCTTCTACATATAAAATATTTTTAAACAAAGGAAGGTTATAGAGATGAACCGTACCTTGGCCCATAATCTTGCAGTTGTTGCCATCACCAAATGTGACTGAACCATCAATCATGTCTTTGAGATCGGTGAACAAACTTTTATCACCAGTCATGTGCCTGGAGCATCCACTATCTAGGTACCACTTTGAATGGCTTGTTGCTTTGAAAAGTTGTGTGAGCAACTAAGCGAGGTGCAACTTTAGGAACCCATTTCGAGGCTTGTTTTGGGTTTACGAGTATAGTTGGTCTTCTTCTGTCTGATGTTGTAAGAATGACCTACTGAGTTAGATTTTAAGAGCTCCTTAAGTAAATCAACTATCTTCTCAGCAAGAGGGTTTCATTCTGATTTTTAAAATTAACATGTCTACTTTTAGGTTTTTGAAAAGTTTTAGAAAAACCTTGGTAAATACTTTTCTCTTTTGAGTTTAAGGACTCTCCTTTCACAAAATTGAGAGAAGGATACTTTTGTTTAGAAGATATATTCTTGTCATAGCCTAACCTGGATCGATCGCCACATTTTCTTGATTCGAATAATAATTTTTCTAACTTTGGATCACCTTGGGCATATCTCGATGTGTCCTTTAAACTTAGAAGAGAAGATACTTCATTTTTGAGTTTCTCATTTTCAGATTTCAAATTTTCAATCAGGGAGGTTTTGAATTCTAAATCACATTTTGATTTTTCAAAATAATCTAAAATTTGGGATTTTTCTAAAACAAGTGATTCAAAACATTCTTTGAGTTTAAAAAATTTTTCCTTTTGAAGTTTAAGTTTGACAGCAATTTTAAAACTTTCCTTATATAGGGCGTTATAAGCATCTTGAAGATCTTCTTCATTTTCACATTCACTGTTCAAATTTTCTTCACTTGTTGAATCATTATTTGAGAATATGAATTTGGTTAGAGTTATAAGGGCTTTAACATCATTGCCCAACTCAGTTTCAGAATCTTCTAATTCAGAAGAAGCTTCGGAATCAGATGATTCATCCCATGTAGCCAACATACCCTTTCTTTTTGGTTTGTCCTTTTTAGGACATTTATTTGCTAAGTGTCCATACTCTTGGCAGTTGTAACATTGACTATCTTTCAAAAACTTCCAATTTTTGGATCTAGGTTTAGATCTTTTCTTATCGTTTGATTTTTGAAGATCTACCCTTTTCTTGCTTTTGAAAATCTTGTAAAATTTCTTTGCTAAAAGAGCCATATCGTCTTCAGAATTTTCTGAATCCGAGTTTTCTTTAGAAATACCTTTAGTAGATTTCAGAGCAATGGTTTACTTTTAAGAGCTTTAAACTTTAACTCATAAGTCTATAAAGAACCAACTAATTCCTCAACCTTCATATTATCTGTATCACGAAGTTCCTGGATTGCGGTTACTTTAGAATTGAACCGTTCCGAAAGTGAGCATAGTATTTTAGCACATATCTTGCTTTCCGAGATTTTATCGCCTAGACCCCACATAGAGTGTACAATGTCATTCAATCTGGTATAGAAGTCCATGAATATTTCATTTTCTTTCATACGTATTTCCTCAAATTTAGTGATAGTGCACATGTAATTGCATTTAGTGCTTTAGCATTTGCACTACTCTCACTTTTCTAAAATGTGGTCTAAGAAAAATAAGCCGTTGTTTTTGTTGTTTTTGAACCATCAACACCAGTTACTACAGTGGTAGGAGGGATCCAATCATTCACTGTGGCTAGCCACACACTTTCATCCATGGATTTGAGGAAGATTCTCATCCTAGCTTTCCAATAGGCATAATTGGAGCCATCGAAAGGTGGAGGCCTAGTGACTGATAGGCTATCAAAATTTGACATATTATATATAAATAGCTTAGATCGTTAGCTCAGGAAATAGATTCAAATATAAAATAATAAGAATGAGCTATTAAGCTTTGATACCACTTGAAATGGCCAAGCTATATGTCCTAGAGGGGGGATGAATAGGACTATCCCAAATTTAAATAAAATATACAGCGGAATAAAGAATAAGAACTTAAATCACTAAACTTGAATTGCAGAAAAGGAATGGAAAGCAATAAAAAATTGTTCTAAGGACAACCTTACACCAAAAACCAAAGTTCATGGTAGAAAAACCTTATTTCTAGAACAAATATAGAAACAGAAGCTCAAACCAATAAAGTAATAGTAACCGATAAATTGTTGAAATATAAATATAACTATTACAACATTCACCACTGAGCTTGAAATGAAATGATTACAACATTCACATCCACATATACATCCTACACTGAGTAATTAAAGATACGAAATGAATATCAAACAACCACAAAATACAAGGGAATATGGTGGTTCGCCTGTGTGTACACCAACTGTTCAACAACAGCCACACAACTACTCCACTCCTAATATCCTCACACAGGGGATATTAGCGTTCACTAATAAAAATAGGTTTTCCCAGGTTCACCTAAAGACCTTCACAATTGTGTTTTTATCTGTGGGCTTCAACAATTAAAAAAACCCTACTTCTGAGTTTTCTGACTCTCCTTAGATAACCAATACAATGAGATTTTTCTGGCAAATATCAAAAGAAAACTAAAAAGAATTTACAACAAATGTAAAATACCTAATTATCTCCTTCGTTGTAGCAGCCTGAAAGAACCAAATTGGAGTAGAGATTTGAATGTCTAAGATCAATGTCCAATACCCATTTTATAATGGTTCTAGGTTCTAATAGCTTTTAAATTAAAAACAACAGGCTAGCTTTAATTGATTTTGATTCCAAAAGAAGGAAAACAACAATTCCTCTTTTCATATAAGATTGGAACGCTAGAAACAAAATCAATCAAATAAAGCTAAAGAAAGAGAATATTAAATAAGCACACTTAGCTTTGATGGAGCACAGAATTATCTCTTAGAAGGCAGAATTAAATTAGCTTGAATACAATGATTTCTTCTGAGATTCGTGCTCTATTTATAGGTGAGCAAATCAAGTCTTCGACTGGTCTAGAGAGTTCTTCGACTGGTCATAGAACCAACAGATATTTGAAAATTCGGGCGCGATAAGATTTGATTGTTTTACGACTGGTCGAAGGTATCCTTTGACTGGTCGTAGGTCTCCTTTGACTGGTCGTAGGTTTCCTTCGATTGGTCGTTGGATCTGAATTTCAGTGCTGGACTTTGAGTCGTAAGTTTATGACCGGTCTTAGATGCAGTCGACATTGTTCCTTCGACTAGTCGAACAGACCCCAGGACTAGTTGAAGCCTAACTGAGAATATCTGAATTTTGTAACAAACTTACGACTGATCCAGGAATTTCTTAGACAGGTCGAAGCAGTGCTAGGACTAGTCGAACAAAGTCTAGGACTAGTCTTAGAACTTACCAAACTCACGTAAATCAAACATATGACTTATGTATCCAAAATGGCCTACTCTAAAGGTCAACCTAAGGTCATTCAAACCTCAATCGTGAAGTAAGGACATTGAAATTAAGGACAAATGACCTTTGAAAGTAGTAAACCTTGAAGTCTTGTTGTAGCGAATCCTTGAAAGTATCTTGAGTTCTTTACGATCGAACTTATAAACTTCTCGACATCTTACAATGTCTTGACTTGAGAGCAATACTTGTCAATCACAGTTGAACTTGAGTAGAACTTTCTTCTTTACACTTGTGAGCATTGCTTGTTCATCAAAGTTGATCTTGAGTGGATCTTTGTTTAATCTTGAGTAGAGCTTCACATGGCAAGTTACATACCAGTGTCTTTGGCACCACAAATTTGACAATAGAAAGGGATATAAACTATAGCACTTACAATCTCCCCCTTTGTCAAATTAGTGACAAAACACATTACCAAGATATGTTTACAGAACACAGAATATCTGAGTAACAAATCATGCATAGAATACAGAATATCTGAGTAACAAATCATGCACCATTTGTCATCAACTGGCACAGTTAATATGAACCTGCAAATATGCAAATATTCAACATTATCCATTCTCCATACATGCCTTTATAAGACATACAAAACTCCCCCTGAATAAAACATATCTAAATAAGTGAAACATATCCATTCTCCCCCTTTTTGTCATAAGAGGACAAATAAAAACAAGGAACAGATAGATAAGATATGAGATAAAAGCCTAATTAACTCACAGAAAGTAAATACTGAGTATAAGCAAAGCGAACACCATAATAGTAAAGTTATTACAACTCGAACAACTTAAACACTAATCTAAACCAGAAGAAGGAGCAGCGATAGATGGATCAAGTGCATGCATCCGCTCGTTCAAGCACCTAAGATATTTGCCCATGTACTTGAATTATAAATCATGAGCAACAGACATGTTTTCCATCTTAACTTTTATTTTATTAACTTATCCTCCAATGCACTCAGATGTGCATCAACATCAGATGGTAAAAAATCTGAATCATTCATAGAATCAGATTCAAGTTCTTCAAAGAAGTCATCCATATTTATGTCATCAGAAGGAAGATCACTAGCTTCTCCCTCATGTTCAGCATGACCACTACCACCACCTTGGTCAGGATGAAAATCCAGCTTCATCTTATTGATATTAGAATTGTTGAAAATCAGATGATGGATAGGTGCCTCTCCAACCGGTATATAGACTGACATATGTTTAGCCAGCACAGTCAGCAAATAGGTAAAAGGAATGTGACTATGACCCGGATGGAGTCTAAACTGAAGAATGAAATGACAGATTAATGATAGTAAATAAATCTGAGTACCACTGACAACAACATGAATAACACAAACCATATATGATGTCAAATCAGTTTTATTACCCGAACGAGGATATAATTCTTTTGAATTCATCCGGTGATAGTGCACATGTAATTGCATTTAGTGCTTTAGCATTTGCACTACTCTCACTTTTCTAAAGTGTGGTCTAAGAAAAATAATCCGTTATTTTTGTTGTTTTTGAACCATCAACACAAGTTACTTTAGTGGTAGGAGGGGTCCAATCATTCACTGTGGCTAGCCACACACTTTCATCCATGGATTTGAGGAAGATCCTCATCCTGGCTTTCCAATAGGGATAACTAGAGCCATCGAAAGGTGGAGGCCTAGTGACTGATAGGCTATCAAAATTTGACATATTATATATAAATAGCTTAGATCGTTAGCTCAGGAAATAAATTCAAATATAAAACAATAAGAATGAGCTATTAGGCTTTGATACCACTTGAAATGGCCAAGTTATATGTCCTAGAGGCGGGATGAATAGGACTATCCCAAATTTAAATAAAATATACAGTGGAATAAAGAATAAGAATTTAAATCATTAAACTTGAATTGCAGTATAGGAATGGAAAGTAATAAAAAATTGCTCTAAGGACAACCTTACACCAAAAACCAAAGTTTATAGTAGGACAACCTTATTTCTAGAACAAATATAGAAACAGAAGCTCAAACCAATAAAGTAATAGTAAGCGATAAATTGCAAAAATATAAATCTAACTATTACAACATTCACCACTGAGCTTGAAATGAAATGATTCCAACATTCACATCCACATATACATCCCACACTGAATAATTAAAGATACGAAATTAATATCAAACAACCACGAAACACAAGGCAATATAGTGGTTCGCCTGTGTGTACACCAACTATTCAACAACAAACACACAGCTACTCCGCTGCTAATATCCTCACACAGGGGATATTAACATTCACTAATAAAAATAGGTTTTCCCAGGTTCACCTAAAAACCTTCACAATTGTGTCTTTATCTGTGGGCTTACACAATTAAAAAAAAAAACCCTACTTCTGAGTTTTCTAGCTCTCCTCAGATAACCAATACAATGAGATTTTTCTGGCAGATCTTAAAAGAAAACCAAACATAATTTACAACAAATGTAAAATACCTGATTATCTCCTTCGTTGTAGCAGCCTGGAAGAACCAAATTGGAGTAGAGATTTGAATGTCCAAGATCAATGTCCAATACCCACTTTATAATGGTTCTAGGTTCAAAGAGTTTTTAAATTAAAAACAACGTGCTAGCTTTAATTGATTTTGATTCCAAAAGAAGGAAAACAATAATTCCTCTTTTTATATAAGATTGGAATGCTAGAAACAAAATCAATCAAATAAAGCTAAAGAAAGAGAATATTAAATAAGCACACTTAGCTTTGATGGAGCACAGAATTATCTCTTAGAAGCCAGAACTAAATTAGCTTGAATACAATGATTTCTTCTGAGATTCGTGCTCTATTTATAGGTGAACAAATGACGTCGTCGACTGGTTTAGGGAGTTCTTCCACTGATCATAGAACCAACAGATATTTGAAAATTCGGGCGCGATATGATTTGACTGTTTTACGACTGGTCGAAGGTATCCTTCAACTAGTCGTAGGTCTCCTTTGACTGGTCGTAGGTTTCCTTCGACTGGTCGTTGGATCTGAATTTTAGTGCTGGACTTTTGAGTCGTAGGTTTACGACTGGTCTTAGATGCAGTCAACACTAGTCTCTTCAACTAGTCGAACAGACCCTAGGACTAGTTGAAGCCTAACAGAAAATATCTAAATTTTGTAACAAACTTACGACTGATCTAGGAATTTCTTAGACAGGTCGAAGCAGTGCTTGGACTAGTCGAACAAAGTCTAGGACTAGTCTTAGAACTGACCAAACTCACGTAAATCAAACATATGACTTATGTATCCAAAATGGCCTACTCTAAAGGTCAACCTAAGGTCATTCAAACCTCAATCGTGAAGTAAGGACATTGAAACTTAAGGACAAGTGACCTTTGAAAGTAGTAAACCTTGAAGTCTTGTTGTAGCTAATCCTTGAAAGTATCTTGACTTCTTTACGATCGAACTTGTCAGCTTCTCGACATCTTGCAATGTCTTGACTTGAGAGCAATACTTGTCAATCACAGTTGAACTTGAGTAGAACTTTCTTCTTTACACTTGTGAGCATTGCTTGTTCATCAAAGTTGATCTTGAGTGGATCTTTGTTTGATCTTGAGTAGAGCTTCGCATAGCAAGTTACATACCAGTGTCTTTGGCACCACAAATTTGACAATAGAAAGGGATATAAACTATAGCACTTACGATCTCCCCCTTTGTCAAATTAGTGACAAAACACACTACCAAGATATGTTTACAGAACATAGAATATCTGAGTAATAAATTATGCATAGAATACAGAATATCTAACTAACAAATCATGCACCAGTTGTCATCAACTGGCACAGTTAATATGAACCTGCAAATATGCAAATATTCAACATTATCCATTCTCCATACATGCCTTTATAAGACATACAAAACTCCCCCTGAATAAAACATATCTAAATAAGTGAAACATATCCATTCTCCCACTTTTTGTCATAAGAGGACAAAGAAAAACAAGGAACAGATAGATAAGATATAAGATAAAAGCATAATTAACTCACAGAAAGTAAATACTGAGTATAAGCAAAGCGAACACCATAATAGTAAAGTTATTATAAATTGAACAACTTAAACACTAATCTAAACCAGAAGAAGGAGCAGCGATAGATGGATCAAGTGCATGCATCCCCTCATTCAAGCGGCTAAGATATTTGTGCTTGTACTTAAATTATAAATCATGAGCAACAGACATGTTTTCCATCTTAACATTTATATTATTAACTTTATCCTCCAATGCACTCAGACGTGCATCAACATCAGATGGTAAAAAATCTGAATCATTCATAGAATCAGATTCAAGTTCTTCAAAGAAGTCATCCATATTTATGTCATCAGAAGGAAGATCACTAGCTTCTCCCTCATGTTCAGCATGACCACTACCACCACCTTGGTCAGGATGAAAATCCAGCTTCATCTTATTGATATTAGAATTGTTGAAAATCAGATGATGGATAGGTGCCTCTCCAACCGGTATATCGACTGACATATGTTTAGCCAGCACAGTCAGCAAATAGGCAAAAGGAATGTCACTATGACCCGGATGGAGTCTAAACTGAAGAATGAAATGACAGATTAATGAGGGTAAATAAATCTGAGTACCACTGACAACAGTATGAATAACACGAACCATATATGATGTCAAATCAGTTTTATTACCCGAACAAGGATATAATTCTTTTGAATTCATTCGGTGATAGTGCACATGTAATTGCATTTAGTGCTTTAGCATTTGCACTACTCTCACTTTTCTGAAGTGTGGTCTAAGAAAAATAAGCCGTTATTTTTATTATTTTTGAACCATCAACACCAGTTACTTCAGTGGTAGGAGGGGTCCAATCATTCACTGTGGCTAGCCACACACTTTCATCCATGGATTTGAGGAAGATCCTCATCCTGGCTTTCCAATAGGGATAACTGGAGCCATCGAAAGGTGGAAGCCTACTGACTGATAGGCTATCAAATTTGACATATTATATATAAATAGCTTAGATCGTTAGCTCAGGAAATAAATTCAAATATAAAACAATAAGAATGCGCTATTAAGCATTGATACCACTTAAAATGGCCAAGCTATATGCCCAAGAGGGGGGATGAATAGGACTATGCCAAATTTAAATAAAATATACAGCGGAATAAAGAATAAGAATTTAAATCACTAAACTTGAATTGCAGTATAGGAAAGGAAAGCAATAAAAAATTGCTCTAAGGACAACCTTACACCAAAAACCAAAGTTAATGGTAGAACAACCTTATTTCTAGAACAAATATAGAAACAAAAGCTCAAACCAATAAAGTAATAGTAAGCGATAATTTGCAGAAATATAAATCTAACTATTACAGCATTCACTACTGAGCTTGAAATGAAATGATTACAACATTCACATCCACATATACATCCCACACTGAGTAATTAAAGATACGAAATGAATATCAAACAACCACAAAACACAAGGGAATATAGTGGTTCGCCTGTGTGTACACCAACTATTCAACAACAACCACACAACTACTCCACTCTTAATATCCTCACACAGGGAATATTAGCATTCATTAATAAAAATAGGTTTTCCCAGGTTCACGTAAAAGCCTTCACAATTGTGTTTTTATCTGTGGGCTTACACAATTAAAAAAACCCTACTTCTAAGTTTTCTAGCTCTCCTCAGATAACCAATACAATGAGATTTTTTTGGCAAATATCAAAAGAAAACCAAATAGAATTTACAACAAATGTAAAATACCTGATTATCTCCTTCGTTGTAGCAGCCTGGAAGAACCAAATTGGAGTAGAGATTTGAATGTCCAAGATCAATGTCCAATACCCACTTTATAATGGTTCTAGGTTCTTATAGCTTTTAAATTAAAAACAACGGGCTAGCTTTAATTGATTTTGATTCCAAAAGAAGGAAAACAACAATTCCTCTTTTCATATAAGATTGGAATGCTAGAAACAAAATCAATCAAATAAAGCTAAAGAAAGAGAATGTTAAATAATCACACTTAGCTTTGATGGAGCACAAAATTATATCTTAGAAGGCAGAATTAAATTAGCTTGAATACAATGATTTCTTCTGAGATTCGTGCTCTATTTATAGGTGAGCAAATCACATCTTCGACTGGTCTAGGGAGTTCTTCGACTGGTCATAGAACCAACAGATATTTGAAAATTCGGGCGCGATGGGATTTGACTGTTTCACGACTGGTCGAAGGTATCCTTTGACTGGTCGTAGGTCTCCTTTGACTGGTTGTAGGTTTCCTTCGACTGGTCGTTGGATCTGAATTTCAGTGCTGGACTTTGAGTCGTAAGTTTATGACCGGTCTTAGATGCAGTCGACATTGTTCCTTCGACTCGTCGAACAGACCCCAGGACTAGTCGAAGCCTAACCGAGAATATCTGAATTTTGTAACAAACTTACGACTGATCCAGGAATTTCTTAGACAGGTCGAAGCAGTGCTAGGACTAGTCGAACAAAGTCTAGGACTAGTCTTAGAACTTACCAAACTCACATAAATCAAACATATGACTTATGTATCCAAAATGGACTCTAAAGGTCAACCTAAGGTCATTCAAACCTCAATCGTGAAGTAAGGACATTGAAACTTAAGGACAAGTGACCTTTGAAAGTAGTAAACCTTGAAGTCTTATTATAACTAATCCTTGAAAGTATCTTGAGTTCTTTACGATCAAACTTGTAAGCTTCTCGACATCTTGCAATGTCTTGACTTGAGAGCAATACTTGTCAATCACAGTTGAACTTGAGTAGAACTTTCTTCTTTACACTTGTGAGCATTGCTTGTTCATCAAAGTTGATCTTGAGTGGATCTTTGTTTGATCTTGAGTAGAGCTTCACATAGCAGGTTACATACCAGTGTTTTTGGCACCACAAATTTGACAATAGAAAGGGATATAAACTATAGCAAGAAGATTACCCAAGTTACATACTAGGGTTTCAGATTTGTCCCCTAAGAAGATTACCCAAGTATATCTGGTAAAGTCATCTACAATTACCAAGATATATTTTTTTCCACCTCGACTTTCCGTCCTGGTAGGTCCTATTAGATCCATATGGAGAAGCTCGAGTAGTCTTGATGTGGTATTAGAATTCACTTTTTTGTGTGAGTTCCTTGTTTGTTTGCCAATCTGGCATTCACCACATATTTTATCTAATTTTTGTAATTTGGGTAAACCTCTTGTAAGTTCTCGTTTGCTCAATCTATATAGATTTCGGTAGTGTACATGTCTAAGACGTTTGTGCCATAAATCAGTCTCGTCTGTATGGACCATGTAACATGATTAATTAGATGAGCTGGATTCGCTAACAATATAGCAGTTTTCAGAGGTTCTACGTCCAGTTAGTATTACTAAACCCTTGTTGTTTAGAATCTCACATCTTTGATTAGAAAATCGTACACTATGGTTATTATCGCATATTTGGGATATGCTAAGCAACTTATATTTCAAACCTTCTACATATAAAATATTTTTAAACAAAGGAAGGTTATAGAGATGAACCGTACCTTAGCCTATAATCTTGCAGTTGCTGCCATCACCAAATGTGACTGAATCATCAGTCATGTCTTTGAGATCAGTGAACAAACTTTTATCACTAGTCATATGCCTGGAGCATCTACTATCTAGGTACCACTTTGAATGGCTTGTTGCTTTGAAAGCGGTGTGAGCAACCAAGAAGGCAACTTTAGGAACCCATTTCAGAACTGTTTTGGGTTTAGGAGTATAGTTGGTCTTCTTCTGTCTGATGTTGTAAGAATGACCTACTGAGTTAGATTTTAAGAGCTCCTTAAGTAAATCAACTATCTTTTCAGCAAGAGGGTTTCAGTTCTGATTTTTAAAATTAACATGGCTGCTTTTAGGTTTTTGAAAAGTTTTAGAAAAACCTTGGTAAGTACTTTTCCCTTTTGAGTTTGAGGACTCTCCTTTCACAAACTTGGGAGAAGTATACTTTTGTTTAGAAGATATATTCTTGTCATAGCCCAACCCGGATCGATCGCCACATTTTTTTGATTTGAATAATAATTTTTCTAACTTTGGATCACCTTGGGCATATCTCGATGTGTCCTTTAAACTTAGAAGAGAAGATACTTCATTTTTGAGTTTCTCATTTTCGGATTTCAGATTTTCAACCAGGGAGGCTTTGAATTCTAAATCACATTTTGATTTTTCAAAACAATATGAAATTTGGGATTTTTCTAAAACAAATGATTCAAAACATTCTTTGAGTTTAAAAAATTTTTCCTTTTGAAGTTTAAGTTTGATAGCAATTTTACAATTTTCCTTATATAGGGCGTTATAAGCATCTAGAAGATCTTCTTCATTTTCACATTCACTGTTCAAATTTTCTTCACTTGTTGAATCATTATTTGAGAATGTGAATTTGGTTAAGAGTTATAAGGGCTTTAACTTCATTGCCCGACTCAGTTTCAAAATCTTCTGATTCAGAAGAAGCTTCAGAATCAGATGATTCATCCCATGTAGCCAACATATCCTTTCTTTTTGGTTTGTCCTTTTTAGGACATTTATTTGCTAAGTGTCCATACTCTTGGCAGTTGTAACATTGACTATCTTTCAAAAACTTCCAATTTTTGGATCTAGGTTTAGATCTTTTCTTATCGTTTGATTTTTGAAGATCTACCCTTTTCTTGCTTTTGAAAATCTTGTAAAATTTCTTTGCTAAAAGAGCCATATCGTCTTCAGAATTTTCTGAATCCGAGTTTTCTTTAGAAATACCTTTAGTAGATTTCAGAGCAATGGTTTACTTTTAAGAGCTTTAAACTTTAACTCATAAGTCTATAAAGAACCAACTAATTCCTCAACCTTCATATTATCCGTATCACGAAGTTCCTGGATTGCGGTTACTTTAGAATTGAACCGTTCCGAAAGTGAGCGTAGTATTTTAGCACATATCTTGCTTTCCAAGATTTTATCGCCTAGACCCCACATAGAGTGTATAATGTCATTCAATCTGGTATAGAAGTCCATGAATATTTCATTTTCTTTCATACGTATTTCCTCAAATTTAGTTGTTAGGATTTGTTTCTTAGATTTCTTGACAATTGATGTACCCTCGTGTGTCATTTCTAATATATCCCAAGCTTGTTTTGCATAATCACAGGATATAATTCTTTTGAATTCATCTAGTGATAGTGCACATGTAATTGCATTTAGTGCTTTAGCATTTGCACTACTCTCACTTTTCTAAAGTGTGGTCTAAGAAAAATAAGCCGTTGTTTTTGTTGTTTTCGAACCATCAACACCAGTTACTACAATGGTAGGAGGGATCCAATCATTCACTGTGGCTAGCCACACACTTTCATCCATGGATTTGAGGAAGATCCTCATCCTAGCTTTCCAATAGGCATAATTGGAGCCATCGAAAGGTGGAGGCCTAGTGACTGATAGGCTATCAAAATTTGACATATTATATATAAATAGCTTAGATCGTTAGCTCAGGAAATAAATTCAAATATAAAGCAATAAGAATGAGCTATTAGGCTTTAATACCACTTGAAATGGCCAAGCTATATGTCCTAGAGGGGGGGGGGGGGAGGTGAATAGGACTATGCCAAATTTAAATAAAATATACAGTGGAATAAAGAATTAGATTTAAATTACTAAACTTGAATTGCAGTATAGGAATGAAAAGCAATCAAAAATTATTCTAAGGATAACCTTACACTAAAAACCAAAGTTTATGATAGGACAACCTTATTTCTAGAACAAATATAGAAACAAAAGCTCAAACCAATAAAGTAACATTAAGCGATAAATTGCAGAAATATAAATCTAACTATTACAACATTCACCACTGATCTTGAAATGAAATGATTACAACATTCACATCCACATATACATCCTACACTGAATAATTAAATATATGAAATGAATATCAAACAACCACAGACACAAGAGATTATAATGGTTCACCTGTGTGTACACCAACTGTTCAACAACAACCACATAGCTACTCCATTCCTAATATCCTCACACAGGGGATATTAGCATTCACTAATAAAAATAGGTTTTCCCAGGTTCACCTAAAAACCTTTACAATTGTGTCTTTATCTATGGGCTCACACAATTAAAAAAAAAAAAAAAACCTTACTTCTAAGTTTTCTGGCTCTCCTCGGATAACCAATACAATGAGATTTTTCTGGTAAATCTCAAAAGAAAATCAAACAGAATTTACAACAAATGTAAAATACCTGATTATCTCCTTCGTTGTAGCAGCCCGGAAGAACCAAATTGGAGTAGAGATTTGAATGTCTAAGATCAATGTCCAATACTCACTTTATAATGGTTTTAGGTTCTAATAGCTTTTAAATTAAAAACAATGGGCTAGCTTTAATTGATTTTGATTCCAAAAGAAGGAAAACAACAATTCCTCTTTTCTTATAAGATTGGAATGCTAGAAACAAAATCAATCAAATAAAGCTAAAGAAAGAGAATATTAAATAAGCACACTTAGCTTTGATGGACCACAGAATTATCTCTCAGAAGACCGAATTAAATTAGCTTGAATTCAATGATTTCTTCTGAGATTCGTGCTCTATTTATAGGTGAGCAAATCACGTCTTCGAATGGTCTAGGGAGTTCTTCGATTGGTCGTAGAACCAACAGATATTTGAAAATTCGGGCACGATAAGATTTGACTGTTTCACGACTGGTCGTTGGTTTCCTTCGACTGGTCGTAGGATCCGAATTTCAGCGCTGGACTTTGAGTCGTAGGTTTAAGACTGGTCTTAGATGCAGTCGACACTATTCCTTCGACTAGTCGAACAGACCCCAGGACTAGTCGAAGCCTAACAGAAAATATCTGAATTTTATAACAAACTTACGACTGATCTAGAAATTTCTTAGACAGGTCGAAGCAGTGCTAGGACTAGTCGAACAAAGTCTAGGACTAGTCTTAGAACTAACCAAACTCACTTAAATCAAACATATGACTTATGTATCCAAAATGGCCTACTCTAAAGGTCAACCTAAGGTCTGTCAAACCTCAATCATGAAGTAAGGACACAAGTGACCTTTGAAAGTAGTAAACCTTGAAGTCTTGTTGTAGCTAATCCTTGAAAGTATCTTGAGTTCTTTACGATCGAACTTGTAAGCTTCTTGACATCTTGCAATGTCTTGACTTGAGAGTAATACTTGTCAATCACAGTTGAACTTAAGTAGAACTTTCTTCTTTACTCTTGTGAGCATTGCTTGTTCATCAAAGTTGATCTTAAGTGGATCTTTGTTTGATCTTGAGTAGAGCTTCACATAGCAAGTTACATACCAGTGTCTTCGGCACCACAAATTTGACAACAGAAAGGGATATAAACTATCGCACTTACACTATCAAAGAAGGATCGCATGTGCCTACAATAAGAGGGTCTGGAAGAGGAGCTTTAAAATTGGTGACATGGTCATGAAGCATATCTTACCACCGCACTTACCAGACACCAGAGAAAAGTTTAAGCCCTCGTGGGATGGATCGTTGATCATTCGGGAAGTACTCCCACGAGGCACCCTTCGGCTCACCGATCTGAGAGGAGAGGATCGTCCCGAGCCCGTCAACGCCGGCAGCGTGAAAATCTATCATGAGTAACCACACCTAACTTCGTCAATGATTACAATCACAAAGCTAAGATCAATAACAAAAAAAGAGCACCCATAATTTCTCTCATAATTAAGAAAAAAAAAAAGATAAAAACTCAAAAAGAAAGCAAAAAGGGAGAAGAAAATATGGTCATCCTACATTTCCAAATAATCCAACCAAAATAAAACAACTTACGATTGTGACAGAGATAAGGGCAGGAGGGCAACCGGTCAGCTGGCTGTGAAGGAAATCTCTCCGTCTCTCCCAGCACTCCAAAAAAAAAAGAGAAAAACATGCCTAAGCATGAAGGGCGAGTTGAAAACTCGAAAGGGGTGCTCGAGTAAAAACAATAGGCATATAACGGACTTGGTGAAAACCTGAAATGGCGCCAAGGGTAAAAAAAAGCACAAGCTGCCAAGGGACAGGTAAGAGCAAAAACCCGGGACGTAGTGAAAATTTAAAAGGACACTACAGCAAAAATGATGGGAAAGTCTGCCGTAGTAAAAACCTAAAAAGGCGCTACAGGTAAAAATGAAAAACAAACATAAAAAAGTGCAGGTACATAGGAAGCCTAGACAATGAGCAAAACGAAGAGGCATAAGTAAAAGATAAACTCTAGATCAGTATCTGTCGGACTCTGCCTAAATCCAAGGGACACGATCCTAATATGCACTACTCTCAGGGAACCCAGATCCCTAGTGCACAACTCAGACTACTGAACTTAATGTGGGTCTAGCCCAATATTCTGATCCTAATCATCTAAAGTACAAATCCAAACACAAACAAACATTGAAAGGCTGTGACACAAACAATTTTTTTCTTTCCTTTCAAAAAACCTTTTATATACAAGTACACTATTTCCTTTTCTTCACAAAACAAAACAAAAAACAAAATAAAATATACATATACAGGACAAGCATCTAACGAAGTCAAGGATCGCCAAGTAAGCCTCTATCCCCTCCCTCATACATCGATAACTGCTGCATGAGTCTGTCCACCTCCATGTACTGGTAGAAGACCTCATCCCTCTCCAAACGGCAGGATGCAATTATACTCTCATCATATCTCTACCCCACTGCCAGATGACAAGCCACATCCTCGCATGCATGATGAAGCACCAAAAGCTCGGATATGAGGTGTCCATGCATGTCTAGCAGGAACGACAGACCAATGAAGGGCCTCTCCCCAAATGCTTCAAAGGAGACATCGACCCCTAAAGAAGATGAAGCAGAATCCCTGACGATGTCCTTATCATCCTTATTATCAGTCAAGTGCCAGTTGAGAACCTGACGATAAAGCGACTGCTCCGCTACCCATCGCTGATATAACACCATCAACAGAAGAGGAGCCTAGGACTCGAACTCTAAAGCCACCGCATCTAAACAGCCTTGCCATGAATACCAGACTCGCTAACAAAGAGCTGGCATGCATAAAGGAAGGGGAACGTGCCCGAATACTGAAAAAGTGAAATCAGGGATGTCCTGCTAGAAGCCAAATTGCCGAAGGAACCACACTGGATGATAAGAGCAGTACCCTCGGAAGCCTAGCAGCAGCAGAAGAGTATGAGCCACATTGCAAATCAATGGCACATGATAGAGCCATGGAGATTCCCAGCTAACTTCCCATCTGTTGAGCTAAGAGAACATACAATGATAAAGGGACTCTATAGCCTCAGCACCTAGAGGGAGTCTATCCAACAACAAAGATAACATGTTGATGCGACAAGAATCCGGCCATGAGAGGAGAGGGTTCATGTACAAATGCTCCCACAACCATACCTAAGAGATGTAAGACCGTACATGAGAGATGCATAGAAGAAAGAGTGAAAAAAGAAAAAGGGAATGAGTAAAAGGTACCTGAAGGAACGAACAGCAGCCCCTGAGAATGTGAGTTTGCTCGAGCGAACACTCGGACAAACCCAAGAAGAGCTCCGCCAGCACCACTGAGATGATGCTCTGACGAGCTAGGACATAACAGAAGGCGTCAAACAGAATTGCTAAAGATAACAGTTGTCATCCTGAAAAGAGCAGATGTAAGACCCTAACCCAAGTGTGTATGTCATTTCTTTAGGTCACGCGGTCCTTCCGGTTGAATTCTGGTGACCCGCGACCTTCGAGTAGTGTTTGCGGTTATCCTTGAGTCCGGTCATGTAGACCCAACCCAGATTAACCTGAATTTAGTGCCATAGAGACCGCATCATCGTCGCAGTTCCAACGCCACGTCTCATGCGGTAATCCGAGTTGTAGATCATGACATTTGGGCCATGCTCATTCTAGGTCATTGATCGTGATTGTGGGGCTCACCTAGGATTTGGTGTAAATCCCTAGGCATAAGTTTCATCACCCTAGCCATCATAGGGTAGATAGATTAGACTAGGTCCCTAGCCTTACCTAGCTAGCAAGTGATCATGAGTTCTCTACCCAAGAGAGCTCTTTTTTCTATCTCTCATGCAAAAGCTACTTTTCCCTCTTCCCTAAATCTGAAATTTCAGAATTTCTCTCTTCTCTAGAGGAGAGAGAGAGGAGGGAGAGAGAGAGAGGATCGTATCCCTCTTTCCTAGCAAAATAATTATCACATTGCATAAAACCCTCTCTTGCTAGCAATTTCATTCATTTCTCTCCCTTCCTCTCTTCTCCTCATCTCTCCATCTCCCTCTCTACCCTTAGAACATCCCACCCTTCTCCTCATCTCCAGCCCCTTATACCCTCAAAAACTCCCTCATATGACCTTCCATCTCCAATCTTAGCCATTGATCCTTGAAGCTTGAAACTTGAAGCATAGAAGTCCATTGGTAGGAGTTTGGTGAAGAA
The DNA here is from genome assembly GCA_030180095.1 of Magnolia changhungtana. Classification (NCBI taxonomy): domain Eukaryota; kingdom Viridiplantae; phylum Streptophyta; class Magnoliopsida; order Magnoliales; family Magnoliaceae; genus Magnolia; species Magnolia changhungtana. The sequence goes on from JASAUF010000502.1 coordinate 14,240,879, forward strand.
CTATTGAGGTGGGTATTTTTAGTTTAGGATTTCTTTTGTTCCTTCTTAGATCTTTTCATTCTTACCTTGAGGAGCTCATGAGGCCCACTAAATGATGGTGGAGGTCCCCAAGTATCCATGGATGAGGCCTATGGCCAACCTTCTTGCATGCATGTTCTATAGTGGGGCCATTCTCCATGGACCCCATCATGGCCTTTTTCTTTTTGATCCATGTTCTTGAGGGGTCATCTAGACCCTAGACCTTAGTGAGGATGGCATCCTCACCTTAGATCTGAAATTTTATTACATGCGTGTCTATGATGTAACTTGTAAATGAATATAGTGATAGGTGTAATGTTTGTGACGAAGGGAGGGCCTCAATGGTGGCGGAGACCCTCTCTTGTGGCCGGATCTTACTTTCTTTCTTTCTTTTTTTGTTTTCCCTATCCTCATGACCTGATATTTGAGGTGTGTGGCCCACTTAGAGGCCTTGCAACATCCAGACTGTTCAAACATTTTGGACGCCCTGTGTTGTCCATATTGGGACGTTGGTGCCCCATTTCCCCCATATGTGATGCATGCAATGGGTTTTTGGGTGGGGATATGGCCTGAATATTTGTGGGGCCCACTAAGGTGGACCATGGCACCAAATTTATGGGGTAATCTCCTCTTTATTTGACTCATATGCTTAGTATATTCCATGTATATGTTGTTGTCCAGAAATTTTCTAGACAGTTTCTGGTTATTTTTTGACCAGATTTTGGGACTTATTAGGGGACCTTTCCTACCCTTTAAATATACTTTTCTTAAAAGTGGGGACCCCACCTAGATGTCCCCCAAATTTCAGCCCCATCTGACCTTGATTGAGGTCCCAAAGGTGTCCAACAACATGTTAGTTTGGAAATCTTAAAATATAAAACAATTTTTGCATTGGTGGGACACTTTTGTTGAACCTACCTTGTAGTATACATATGCAGGGATTTTAAAATCAATTTTCCCCAATTTTTGCAGATCTTGGGCCCACCCCATTGGGTACTCAAAACAGGGTCAACCATAATTCTGTACTAACCAGATTTTTGGACAATCTATTTTCTCTTAATTCACAAAAATACTTTCTTAACTTAAAAAAATCTGAAATTTTAATTGAAGGTGACCCACCCCTGCTAGGACCCACCTACCAAAATTCAGGAATTTTTTACAAGGGCTGGACCGGCCCACCAGGCTGGACGCCCAAGTCTGGGACGTCCAGCATGGGCTGGCTGTCCACCCCATTTTGTGGCCCACCATGACATGTGTTTTATCCCTCTAGCCTTCCTTTGTGAGGCCCACTTAAGTATGGTTCATCCGAGTGTAGAGTAACCAGGGTGGGGCCCGCCTTTTTGCTAGCACATAGGCTGGAAGTCCAACCCATCAAGATGCTCAGGCCTAGCGGGACGCCCCATGTGGACTACCTGCTGGACCTTGGTCCAGCAGTGTGGCCCACCTTTTTCTCCAATGAATGTGATGTAATCCTATGTGGTGGGGCCCTTTGACTTGATGGTTAGACTACTTGGACTGGTGTCCTAATCAAATAAATCATTTTCTGGGCTCCAACAGGCCCATAAACCTGTTGGGTTAAAAATCCAGCAATGTGTTATAATTATGCTTGGCCTTTAGGCTAAAATTTTGAGAAGTGGGGCCCACCACATTGTGAGTTCTTAGAAGGAATAAAATCATGCTTAGAATTCCCTAATTTTGGGCTTAATTAATGCTTATTTTTCAGGCCCACCGTAATTGGATGTTAATAGGTCCATGTATGTATCAAGTTGTTCGACTCTTTAGGCCCATAAGGGCTGGAACTCTCTTGATAGGCCCATTGGACCTTGGGCCACTTTTCCATATTATTGTGTGGGGTTTATGGGCCGGATTACACAAGTGGTCGGGCCCTTGGTTGCCCACCAAATCAACTTTGTACTTGGGCCGGGTTGTAGGCCCAACTCACTTGGTCTAAACATGAAAATTTCTCCTGGGGTTTGAGTGATGGGCTGCCCATTAGGCCCACCACAATATGTGGATTAATAACCCTTATGATTGGGCCCAAACCTTGCTTATGGGCCTAGGATATTACATATGGGTTGGGCTATGTGTGTTGCCCACTAGGCCTATGCATTGGTATAGGCCTTGGGCCTTGATCTGCGATTGATTAGAGATGGGTTACCTCTTGGGGACCAGTTGTGGTTAGATGTCCACATTGGTGGTCCTAAGGTAGGCCCATGGGTTTCTATGGGTGGTTAAAGGCCCACCATAGTCCCTTACTAGGACCATTCATCTATTTAGGCCCATGTTATTATTCTCCTTAGCCTTGTAGGCTACCCCAGTTAAAAGGGCCCCACTAGAGGTTATATTCCTTATGAAGGATTGGTTAAGTACCTACACCCTGTTGTTTAGGTAGAGAAAACATCTTCTCATTCACCTCATTGGCACCCTTATTCATCTTTATGGCCCACTCCCATACGCATCATATGCATGCTTGGTTGAGGTATGATTGGCCATGGTTGTGCCATTGTGTAGAACATGTTGGTACCTCCCCGAGGGATGAAGTTTACCCTCTTGAGCACGGTGGATGCTTGGGATTGATGCATAGTTGATTATGTGACTCATGCATCTGGCATTGCATAGCATATGGATATTCACCCTTGCTTTATCAGGGACATAGCCTCCACAGGTATATCACGGATGACCATGTGTGTGGACTTCGAAAATGTTATTTGAGCATTAGGGTGCATAGGATATCCCTAAGTGAAAGCCTCTAAACTTCCACAGTACTGAGGGAATGCCCCAATGCCGAGACCGAGTGAAAAACATGAGCGCATGAGGGCCTTATACCATTAGGCCGCGACTCCCACTGCAATGTGGTTGGTTGGGATGGGGTGTGGCCTTACCCACCTAAGAGAGAGGGTAATAGTTAGGTTGAGTATGACCAGCTCATGAATGGGTCTGCTACCGTTGAGCCTCGCTGGTGATTGGCTGTCCACAGGCGAGTAGTGAGGTATCGTACGCTCGTTTGACTGTCTGGGTCTGTAAAGTGGCAGTTGTCCTGCAGTGTACTTGACCCGGGTGGATTCCTTATGATGAAACTGTACGTGATATGTGGATTGGATATGAGGATTGACATTACTTCATATTGCATTTACATCGGCTGTATAAGCCTTATATTACATCGCCTCGGTATGGCGCCCAGCACTCATGTATTGCATTACATAGCCTTGGTATGGCTTATTGTATTTATAGCTTAGCCTCGGTACGACTAGTGGCATTGGTATCATTTATATTTCCTTCTACATTCTCCCACACCTTACACCACCCTCTAAGCTTTTTATAAGCTTATGCACGATTGATGATTGTAGGAGATCCTAGGTCAGTATAGTAATGGAGGAGCTATGGATTTGGATTGGCGCGAGCTAAGGACCTATTGCAGAACTTTCCTTCCGTCTTTCTACATTATGTATTTCCTTTTGAGCCTTGTACATGTAAAGTTTAAATTCATAGTGAATTTTGTAGTGTGTTCCTTGGTTTATTTCTGATATTTACTTGCTATGATCTTGGGTATGCTCGATTTGGTTTGGAATTGTGATATGAAAATCCTCCTTGTAAGATCTCAGGATCGGAATCCTGCCTCAAGAGTTGAGAATGGGGTACTACGGAGGCTGTTGCAGCCGAAACCGACTATCGAGGTCCTTATAAATCCAATCACCGAGTCTGGAGCGTGACAGGAGTTGGTATCAGAGCTTAGCAAGTAATTTTGGACTAACTTGGGATAAGATTGCATATCTGTTGCGAGCTTAGGACAAGTAGTGTCTCGAGAGCCTTCCCTTCGTTTGAGCCTACAATATATTGATCCTATGGGTCATCGTCCTTATTCTTCTATAGATGATGCCGCCTAACCGGGGCACTCGTGGCCGTGGTGCCCCTGGTCATGGTTCTCATGTTGCTCCAGCAACCCATTCGACCCGAACGCATCCAGCTCCCGCCATTGAGGATCCAGCTCCTTTGGTCTTGATTCTGCCCCCTATGGTGCCTATTCCCCCACCCGAGCCTACTGTTCCAGTTTCTAAGGCTCCAGCTCCTTTTACCACACCCGTGCCTCCACCTGAGGTGAGTGTCGCCCTCGCTTATCCTATGGTTTTGGTTGGGGTTAAGCATTTTCAGCAGATGATGCAGGCCATCACTGCTGTCCTTCAGTCCCATCAACCTACCACCAAGGTTCTTGTGCAGTCTGACCTGCCGTGTGCGAGCGCGATCTTTCATGAGTTCCAGTAGCATAGTCCCCCAAGGTTCAGGGGTGAGACTGACCCTTCTGCCGCCGAGTTGTGGCGCACCGAGATTGAGAGGATATTCGACACTATGCAGTGTCCGGCTAATCAGAGAGTTTCCCTAGCTACCTTCCTTTTACAGGGCGAGGCCCGGCATTGGTAATCATCAATGTCAAGGATGGCCAAGCCTCAGTTTGTTTGGACTTGGGAGGAATTCGTGGTCCGTTTTGACTAGAAGTTCTTCCCCGAGCATGTTCAGGAGCAGAGGGCTATGGAGTTCGAGACTCTAATCTAGGGTGATATGTTGGTGTCTCAGTATAAGGCCCGTTTCTTGGCTCTTTCCATATTTTCTCCTTATCACGCTGATGACGCGAAGAGGAAGGCCCGCTGTTTCCAGAACGGCTTGCATCCCACTCTCTGCAGTCGAGTAGTGGGCCATTGCTTGGAGACGTTCGATCATGTCATCCATCGAGCGTTGGTATATGAGGAGGACTGAGCTATGATCCAAAGGACCCAAGATCAGAGTTCCGATAGAGACCGAAAGAGGAGGGCACCAGCCGGCAGTTCCCGACAGCACCATCAGCAGAGGTGAAGAGGAAGATCTGAGTTCAGGCAGCACACAGTGCAGACAACAACTTCATCTTCAGCGTAGCTAGCTGCTCCTTCCTCCTGGCTATTTTCCAGTGTTTGTTATGGATGTGGGCCGACAGGGCATCGGAGGCATGATTGCCCTCTTCCCTTGTAGGAGCAGAGGCCACCGCAGTTGCCTCTTCCCCATCCTCCTCAGTAGTAGCAGCATCAGGCTCCCGCTCCTATGCCTCCTCCTCAGCAACAGAGGTAGCCAAGCAGGCCTCCACAGTGGCCACAGCAGCAGGAGAGACAGTAGCAGCCGAGGGAACATGCACCTCCCTAGTCCTTGGGTCAAGTATATATCGCTACACAGCAGGTGCAGAGTCAGGACCCACAATCTTTCAGCTTGCTTCCTTTGCCAGCGCAGGGCAGATTATATGCAGCCCAGCTGGATCCACAGTCTTCGACTGCTGGTGTCATCGAGGGTATTCTTCTTATTTCTGCTTGCATTGCCCATGTTTTATTTGATTATGGTGCTTCCCATTCCTTCGAGGCCGAGCAGTTTTGCTAATCAATCGATATCCCATCGGAGTCCGCGTCTGAGGCCTTGGCCGTTTCGACTCCCTTAGGGAAGTGTTGTTTTAAGTCGTCATTGTTCTTCTTGCCCAGTGTTGGTTGGCGAGATGTTCCTACCCGTTGATCTGTTCATGATGCTGATGGTGGAGTTTGATGTTATCCTAAGTATGGACTGGCATGCAGAGTATTATGCCGTCTTGGACTGTGCTGTGAGGACAGTCACGTTTCATATTCCTAGCTTGCCAATGTTCCAGTTCATTATAGAGCCTAGAGGAGAGCCTTTGTCCAATTTATTGGCTTGTGTTGTTGAGGATTCCATGGCAGGGGGTATTGAGCAGCTGCCAGTTGTTTGCGATACCCGGATGTGTTCTAGGAGATCCTGGGTTTTCCGTCGGGTCGGTAGGTTGAGTTTAGATTGATTTACTACCCGTTACAGCGCCTATCTTAAAGGCCCCCTACCGGATGGCACCGATGGAGTTAAGGGAACTGCAAGAGTAATTAGATGAGCTCCGGGAGTTGGGTTTTATTAGTCCCAGCAGTTTTCCTTGGGGAGCCCCGGTATTATTCGTGAAGAAGAAGGATGGTTCATTGAGGCTCTGTGTGGATTACCGCGAGCTCAATAGAGTCACTATCAAGAACCGATACCTGCTTCCCCATATTGATGATTTTTTCGACTAGTTGCAGGGCGCGCAATTCTTTTCCAAGATAGACTTGCGCTCTGGTTGCCATCAGATTCAGGTCCAAGAGGAGGACATTCCGTATGCCCTATGGTCACTTTGAGTTCCTGGTCATGTCGTTCGGACTGACTAATGCGCCCGCCGTATTTATGCAGCTGATAAATGAGGTCTTTGGGCCTTTCCTCAATCAGTTCGTGGTGGTCTTTATTGATGATATTCTTGTGTATTCGAGGACCCAGGAGGATCATGTAAAGAACTTATAGATTGTGCTTAAGACCCTCTTTGCCCACCAGCTATATGCAAAGCTAGAGGAGTGCGAGTCCTGGTAGGAGGAGGTGAAGTTCCTCAGTCATGTGGTGATGAGGGAGGGTGTCATTGTGGACCCCTCAAAGGTTGATGCAGTGCATCAGTGGGGCCAACCCACGAACTTGTCTGAGATCAGTAGCTTCCTTGGTCTAACAGGATATTATTGACAATTCATCGAGGGTTTCTCCCGTATTGCAACACCGCTGACCCGGTTGACGTGGAAGGGCGCCGAATTTTTTTGGAGTGACGCCTACGAGGAGGCATTTATGAAGTTGAAGGACCACCTCATGTCCAATCCTGTTCTCACTCTTCCTGATGGGAGTGAGGGTTTTGTTGTATTTACCGATGCCTCTAGAGTTGGCTTGGGTGTTGTCCTGATGCGGCACGGGAAGCCTGTGGCGTATGCCTCGTGACAGCTCAAGGTCCACGAGCTGAACTACCCCACCCATGATTTGGAGCTAGCACCAGTTGTCTTCGCACTGAAGGTGTGGAGGCATTATTTTTATGGGGTTAGGTTCAAGCTCTTCTCGGACCATAAGAGCTTAAAGTATTTGTTTTCACAGTCCAAGTTGAACATACGACAGAGGCGATGGATAGAATTGTTGAAGGATTATGACTTTGACCTTCAGTACCACCCGGGTAAGGCGAACGTGGTGGCGAACGGGCTCAGCTGTCAGCCACTAGGCCTGGTGGCACAGATGATGGTTTGAGAGTGGCAAATGCTCGAGGATAATTTGGAGTTTGACTTTGATTTTGGTTTACTTTTTTCCATTATTCAGCTTTCGAGTTTGTCGATTCACCCTCTTTGGTTGCTAGGGTGATCGAGGCTCAGCAAACGAACGAGTCACTTCAAGATACCGAGTAGAGGCAACATCTGTGGAGCAGTCAGACTAGAAGAATGGTTTCGGTAGTGGATTGCGCTTCAGAGGCCGATTGTGTGTCCCAGATGTGACAGAGTTGCGTCATGATCTGATGACCGAGGCACCCCGATCGAGACTTACAATTCACCCGGGCTCCACGAAGATGTATAGAGATATGAGGAGGCAGTACTTTTGGTCGGGGATGAAACGCCAGATTGCTAATTTTGTGGTCGAGTGTGACACATGCCAACATGTCAAGGTCGATCACCAGAGAACACCTGGTCCCTTGCAGTCGTTGAGCATTCTAGTGTGGAAGTGGGAGCATGTGTCGATGAATTTCATCGCGGGTTTGCCAAGGACTCAGCACAGTCACGATACCATCTGGGTTGTCAATGATTGTCTAACAAAGTTGGTACATTTCATTCCAATGCATGCTTCCTGAACTATGGACGGGCTTATGAAGGTATTCATTGAGGAGATAGTGAGACTGCACAGCATTCTAGTTTCGGTCGTATCTGACCAAGACCCCAAATTTACATCTCAGTTTTGGAGGAGTTTCCAGCAGGCGATGGGGTCCACTTTACATCTTAGTACCGCTTATCATCTGTAAATGGATGGGAAGACCGAAAGGGTCGACCAGATCCTTGAGGATATGCTCAGAGCCTGTGTGATTGACTTTGTAGGTAGTCAGGATGAGCATTTTCACCTTGCCGAGTTTGTGTACAATAACAGTTATTAGGAAACTATTGGCATGGCTCCTTTTGAGGCACTGTATGGTAGACCGTGCAGATCTCCTAGCTGTTGGACTAAAGTTGGAGAGCATCGTCTCCCAGGTCCCAAGCTTGTGCAGAAGACGTCAGAGATTGTGGATATTATCATGCATAGGATGTGCACAGCTCAGAGCTGGCAGAAGAGTTATGCTAACCATCAGCGTCGACCCCTCGAGTTTACAGTCGGGGACATGGTATATCTCATGGTCTCACCTATAAAGGGTGTGGTTCGATATGGTGCGAAAGGCAAGCTTGCCCCGAGATTTATTGGACCTTTCAAGATTACCAAGCACGTGAGCGCTATAGCTTATAAGCTTTCCTTACCTTCAGAGTTGTCCGCGATCCACGATGTGTTTCATGTTTCTATGTTGCGGAAGTGTAGGTCAGACATCATACCTGTGATTGATTGGCAGCCCCTTGAGGTCCAGGAAGATGCTTCTTACATTGACTAACTAATTTGTATCTTTGATCAAAAGGAGCAGGTTCTCAAGACCAAGGTCATTCCCCTGGTGAAGGTGCGGTGAAGTCATCATTCGGAGTTTGAGGCATCTTAGGAGCGCAAAGCCGAGATTAGAGAGCATTATCCCCATTTGTTTGATGTTTGATTGACTATATGATTGTATGCATTGCCTTCTCTATTGATGATTGCTATATATGATGATGGAGTTTTGCATTTTCATTTTGTCCTGGATTTGGTAAATTTTGAGGAAGAAATTTCTTTCTTGGTGGGGAGAGCTGTAAGACCCTAACCCAAGTGTGTACGCCATTTCTTTAGGTCACGCGGTCCTGCTGGTCGAATTCTGGTGACCCGCGACCTTCGAGTAGTGTTTGTGGTTATCCTTGAGTCCGGTCACGTAGACCCAACCCGGATCGACCCGAATTTAGTGCCATAGCGACCGCATCGTCGTTGCAGTTCCAACGCCGCGTCTCGTGTAGTAATCCGAGTTGTAGATCATGACATGTGGCCGTGCTCATTCTAGGTCATTGATCGTGATTGTGGGGCTCACCTAGGATTTGGTGTAAATTCCTAGGCATAGGTTTCATCACCCTAGCCATCATAGGGTAGATAGATTAGACTAGGTCCCTAGCCCTACCTAGCTAGCAAGCGATCATGAGTTCTCTATCCAAGAGAGCTCCTTTTTCTATCTCCCATGCAAAAGCTACTTTTCCCTCATCCCTAAATCTGAAATTTTAGATTTTCTCTCTTCTCTAGAGAGAGAGAGAGGATCATATCCCTCTTTCCTAGCAAAACAATTATTACATTGCATAAAACCCTCTCTTACTAGCAATTTCATTCATTTTCTCCCTTCCTCTCTTCTTCTCATCTCTCTTTCTCCCTCTCTACCCTTGGAACATCCCACTCTTCTCCTCATCTCCAACCCCTTATACCCTAAAAAACCCCCTCATTTAACCTTCCATCTCCAATCTTAGCCATTGATCCTTGAAGCTTGAAACATAGAAGTCCATTGGTAGGAGTTTGGTGAAGAACTATTGAGGTGGGTGTTTTTAGTTTAGGATTTATTTTCTTCCTTCTTAGATCTTTTCATTCCTACCCTGAGGAGCTCGTGGGCCCACCAAATGATGGTGGAGGTCCCTAAGTATCCATGGATGAGTCCTATGGCCAACCTTCTTGCAGGCATGTTCCATAGATGGGGTCATTCTCCATGGACCCCATCATGGCCTTTTTCTTTTCGATCCATGTTCTTAAGGAGTCATCTAGACCCTAGACCTTGGTGGGGATGTGTAACACCCCGTACTTTCAATACTCAAGTGTTACCATGAAGTTTAACTTGATACATACATGTGTACGACATCAACCTAGCTATCCTAACCTTACATTTATTCCCCGACACCAATCTATCCATTGAGAATGATCTCCATTTATAGATCAAGCCATCTGACCCTTGAAATTCAAAACAAGGCCATTCGTCACGTGATTTGACATAAGAACTTTTCCTTGAACAGAATGACAAAGAAACTCTCTATCCATAATGATTTAGATATACGTTCTTTTGTAAGAATTTCTTAGAAATGTACCTATAACCATGTGGGGCCATTAGATTTTCCAAAGCTCGCAGATCAACAATAATTATGAAGGCGCCATTGACCTATACCCCTGATCACTCTGGAAACCCACTATGTGATCACCCATTCACAAAATTGACCATACATCTACTCATATGCATGGTTAGAATGCAAACCATAAAGCTTCCTTATTTTTAAAAAGTCACCTGACCATCCATCAGGTTTGGATCCGCCAAATGGGCCATCCGAATATCAAGATGAATCAGTCATTATGAAGATCTTCGGGTTTAAGTCCAAACTACCTGGTAACTTGTCAATCAGAGGTATACAAATGTTATTTTGAATTACGGAGTGTGTAAGCCACTAAAGGAGCATCTTGGACATCCTTGGGAGATCAGGGCCCAAACTGAACCAATAAAAAGAACACGAAAAATGAAGAATGCCCGCCAAATTTCAAGAAATTCGGGCGGCACACTCCGACGTAATGGACGTAAGAAGCTGGTTAAGAAATGGATGGCAAGATTGTAAATATTTAATATCATTACATACTACCGTTGAAGCTAAAACATACAGTGCGGCCCACCCGATCAACAGATCTATTTTATTTTCAAACCCTTATCCTAGCAGAGTGTGTTCGACGCGATGAACAAAGCGGATCATGAAACTAAAAATAGTACAATTCACTCCACACAAAATGAATTAATTCACGTGGAATAGCAGATTCTCATAGAGACGTGCATGGGTTTCAACAGTGTGAGTAATTCACACACTTGTTGAACGTGTGGCGCACTTGGAACTTAGATCTGATTCGTACTTTGACCCATGTGTCAAAACATTATGACAAAGGTGGTGAAGGGTGTAGATTTTCTAGAAGACAACCACAAATGGCCCCCCCACCTATTTTGAGCAGCAACATGGTTTTACGTTAGTTTTAACAGTGGGTTTCTCCCACATGCGTTTACAACGTATAGCCCACCTAGTACTTGGATATGTTTCATATTTTGGCCCCTTTGCCCTTTCCAACCTTTGACACTCAATCCTGGGATGATCTAACCATTAGATTGACAGAAACCCACCGTTGGGAGTAGAAGTTTAGGTGTATGGCCCACTTAAGATTTAGGTCAGCCCCATTCTCGAGATCATGGCCTCATATAAGTGAACGAACCAAATGTTCGGTGTGGATTTATCACAATCATCATGGTGGACCCCACCTCAGAGCATGGGTGCACTGGAGGGATGTGCACTCACGGTGCACCAATCCAAGAGGACCGGTCAGAGGCCCTTGACCCAACCCTTTCCAAAAATGGGAAGGTTATCCCGCCCGCGGCCGTTCGAACAAAGAAACACAGCTGTGTTTCCTCTCTTCCGTTGATTAAGGTGTAGGCCACCATCTCATCTTTAATGGAAGATCCAAACCGTTCATCTGATGGAGGGGCCTCGACCTACCAAAACCCTGTCTATTTCAAACAATGACGAGCTCATGCGTGGGCACAAACCTAGGCGAAAACTGGTTGTATGCTATGAGTTTATTTCCAAAAATGGGAAACTATCCCACCGTTTTCTCCTGCCAACTGTTGTAATCCGTGTGAGGATCTCTTATCCAATCAATGACTTCTATTTTGAACGAGTCCTGACCATCCACATGTCACTCACGTGTTAGGGCTTTCTTTGGAAAACTGATGATCAAAACCGCCATGATACCAGCTGTTTGAGAAAACTGGGCACTGGGATCAAATCCTAACCTTTCATTTGCATCCGACAGACCTTAGGTCATCAGCGCTGCTATATATGGAGGGAGATTAGCTAGGTTTTCTCCTCTGGTTGCGGCTGCCAGAAATATCCGTCGTTTCCTTCTATTAGCAAACCTACCGACTGGAGCTTCCTCAATCTTTGAAAGAACTTATCTGGAAGCTTTCTAGGAACCATAGAAATCATTTGTAGGGAGCGGATTGGAGGTGGAAGCCTCCGTTCAAGACTTATCATTGCAGTCTGGGTCGTCTTCCTTGTTGGAAGCTCTATCGTTTGTTCCTATTGCAGCCCCTGATCTCAGAACAGTTGCTAGGTGGGCCATCTCTATAGTGGTCTATGTAGGTCGGAGGAGAAAAGAAGAAGAATATGGAGAGAAAGAAAGAAGAGGGAAGAAAGAGGTGGTGCGACTGTTGCACCGCACCATCGTGCCGCATTCCCGTCCGATCTGAGCCAAGTTCGGGTCGAGTAAGGCCATGTCTCTTAGCCATTGATGGATGCTTCCAACAGCTAGGAATGGGAGAGAGATGAGGAGAGAAAAGGAGAGAGTTGAGAGAGAAGCTCACTGACGGCTCGATGTCGCGCGGGCCGCTGGTCGAGTCACAAGCACACTGACTTGTGATGAGTTCGAGTCGGGTCGAACTAAGTAGTCTAGAGGTGCAAGACCTGTAGCTCAGGGAGATTAGAGGAGGAAGAAAAGGGGAAAGAGATGAGAGGGTGTGCATTATTGTGATGCTACCGGATTCGTTGTTGAGTCAGCAACTCACTGAGTCAACTCGGTCAGGTTGAGACTGGTCTTGGGTCAGGTTCAGCACCTGTTGGATGTTGCTAGGGAGAAAGAAGAAGTATAGAAGAATAAGAAGGAGGAAAGCAAATAGAGAAAGGGAAGGAAGTGGCTAGTTGGACAGGTCATTCCTTAGCCAACCGAGTTAACTCAGTTAGTTGCTGACCTAGCCAAGCTTCTTTGGGTTCAAACCATATTCCTCATGAGGAAGAGGAAAGGAGCGGGAGTTGGTACACTCTACCAAGTCGACTCGGCTGAAGCTAACCGAGTCAAGTTGCTCGAGTCGGGAGCAAAAATCAAACTTATGAATTGAGCCAAGTCGATATGGGTGAGTCAATGTTCTCTTCCCGAGCCAAACTTGTTTTGATATGTTGATAATTGTTACCACTCTTGTTATAGGGATTTCTAATATGGATAGACACTAGTAGATTATTTATGCTAAAGATAGCTAATATAAAGTATAATTATCAAATGGTAGTAGTTTAATTAACTCTCTTAAATAATGTCCTTAATAGAAGATCATGTATTTATTTTTATCATAATGATTATTGTTACTATGTTAGTTAATGTTAATTATAACATTAAGGTTAATGATTATTTCTAATTATTAAATTAACATCGTAGTCTATTGTACACCAACCACAATTCAAATCCTAGAATCTAAGTTTGGAACCAAACTATAGGATGAAAACCTAGTTCTGCATCAATACACTGTTTGTGCTAATGTTAGTTATTATGAACAAAATACCGTTTATGATATTAGTGTAGTATCCATCACCTGAAGATATTATTATCTCCCTTATAGGATTAGTCAAATACTTGTTAAAATAATTATTAGTGTTAGTCTTTATTGTATTATCTTGTTAAAATAATTATTAGTGTTAGTCCTTTAACATTAACATTGCGGAAAGTTGTAAGACTCTTATCATTTTTTTTAGCGTCTCTTAGACGCCAAAATGGCGACTCTCAGTGGGAACATCCTCCCCTTCATCTCTAAGATAGTTTACTTAATATCTCACATACTAACTTCGCGTATGTTTCATTATCGAAGGTACCCGAATTCAATTACATAATACTACTGATGGCTAACGTTGCGAGAAAAGTGAACTTCCGCTTCATCCCCACTGGGTTTGTAGTTGAATATGTGCCAAGCCGAACTCCCGAGCATACGAATGCATGCACCACAAACAGGCGCAGAGTGACTCAAGTAATAGCGGGAGTCATTTCCGTCTCACCTCAACCATAAGAAAGTGACGGGAACTGGACTGTGGTCTTGTCTAGGAAGACAAAAGCAAAGAACTTGAAGAGCTGCAAGGAAAACTTATCTTTACCAAGAGCTGAGCGACCAATCACACGCAGTATAGCAAGAAGAAAACTTGAGCTCGCTCCTCCTGCGATATACCCCGAACGAATAGCTCTACAGTTCGCGTCGCACGATTTTCTGGCTCTGGTCGCCCCAAGGACCAAATGGACAGAAGCACAGAAAGGTAAAACACTGATGATACGATCACCAATGCCTGTATCACCCCCGACAAGTTCGCCCATAACTATATCGCCCTGATCGATCAACAGCACGGGAAGCGCACAAAAGTCGAACGAGACTCCGATCTCTCCTCTCTTTATAAGCCCTGTTACGTCAACATACTCTCGTCTTACTCCAACAACGGCCTCGACCAACAGCAAAGGAGCCACAGTGTACATGGCAGAGACGGGTCAAGAAAATAGGCCAACTACTGAAGAACGTGTTGACCAAATGGCAGAGGCGCAAAGAGCGCTAATGGATGAGTGTCAGAACCTCAGAGAAGCTCTTGCAACTCTGGCGCATAACGTATCCCAGATAACTGCTCCACCTATGATGGTAGCGACAAATGCACAGGAAAGCCAACCTGAAGATTTTCGTCCATAGGAGATAGGATCGCGAGGGTACGTTCCAGCAATAAGAGCTATAACATAGATGACATAAGGCAAGTCTTTGAAGAAGCAGTCAGAATAGAGAGAGAGCGCGCAAATACCGGCCATTTTAGATACTGAACGCTGTACTCAAAGGAAGTAGAAGATGTCCCCTTTCCGACTAATTTCAAGCATCCAAACTTTCAGAAGTTTAACGAAGAAGGGTCACCTGAAGAGCACTTGATGCACTTCATTACCAGCATGGGGAATTTCTCTACAATACCTCAATACTGCTTACGATTATTCGGGTCGTCATTGACAAGTAAAGCTTTCCAATGGTATTCAAATTTAGCTCCAGGATCTATACGCACATGGGAGGAAATGCATGATGCTTTCATGTCAAACTTCTTCTCGTCAGAGCACGATGTTAGCATCACGGAATTAGCTTCAGTACGACAGTAAGAAGGAGAACCTGTCGAAAAGTTCATAGACAGATGGAAGACACTGGGGGCATCGTGTAGACAGTTGCCGAAAGAAAAGGAACAGGTCAAGATGTGTTTGAACTCTATGGAAACAGGAATCGCGTTTGGACTCACCAGCGCCGATGTCAGAACCTTTCGCGATTTGGCTACCAAAGCCCATGCATTAGAATTAATGACTCGTAAGATGCCAGCATTTCATCATGAAACTGTCAGGAGGATATCTGGCAGAACGACCATCAATACCATCGATCGTGATAAGAAAAATCAAGATGCGAGGAGCTCAAGAGACAAGAGATCGGAAGGAAAAGAAAGCTGGAATCAATTAAGGGATAGATACAGTGGAAAAAGGCCCAGAATGCTCGATTCTCATGAAGGATTTGAATTCGATAAAGAAGACTTAGTTCCTATGATGCAGCAGTTGTTAAAAGCTGGCACCCTAGAATTACCAGAGCTCAAGCGCCCTGAAGATGTGACGAAGACCCAGGAAAGAAACTTTTATCGTTATCATCGCCTGTGGGACATCCGATGGAGAATTGCTATACGTTGAAGTGCATCATACAACGAATGAGAAATAGGGGCAAAATAATAACCAGCAAAAGCAAAGAAAAGGATATGAGGGCGACAGTAAACGTGTTTTCAGTCCAGAAAAAATCTCGAGAAATAAAAGAGAAAGAAAATCGAAAGTCAATAAAGAATGCGGCAATGATTACGTTGCGATTGGGGAAGCAGGTAATGAGTCCGGCGAAGCAAAAAGTAGAAACTGAAAGGAAAGAAGTGACCGAAAGACTTAACAGCAAGGATGGAAGTAAAAATGGGAATGGAACAATGAAAGTGGCTTATGACATAGTTAGCCACTTGAAGGGCATACCGGCACGTTTAAGCATCTATGATGCGCTCAAGTTATCAGAAGAGTTTCGACAGAGTTTGATCCATGCGCTGTCTAATTACAATGTGAGAGAAGCTTTATTGACAGAAATGAAACATGAAAGACATAATGAACGGGCAAATTATCTACCAGTGATCTCGTTCTTTGATGATGATTTAATTGGTGAAGCGGAATATAACAGACCATTGATGATAGAAGGATATATTTGTGAAAAGAAGATAAAACGGATCATGATAGACAATGGGTCTGCAGTGAATCTTTTGCCATTCTCCATGATAAACAAATTGGGCTATTGCCATTCCGATTTGCACCCCAGCGGAATGATGATACAGGGGTTCAATCAAGATGGACAACATGCACTTGGTAAGATTACAGTGACATTGGAAGTGGGAGAATTAATTACTACTATTGTATGTCACGTTACAAATGTTGTGACAACATATAACCTTCTCTTGGGAAGCCCGTGGATACATCAGTACAGTATTGTACCCTCTACTCTACACCAATGTTTCAAATACTGTAAGAACGGAATGCAGTGCAAGGTGATGGTTGATGCGAAACTATATACGGAAGCTGAGTCTTTCTTCGCGGACGCCAGCTATTATAAAGGTTTCTCCGAAGAAGTGGGAAATAATGATGAAAAGAAAGTCTTAAAAGACGTGCGAATAAACAATGTTAGAGAAGAAAGGGTGGAATCTTCCAGGACTGTAGAAGCGAGAAAGAAGTTCTATTTTGTACCCAAGCGTCTGAGACAACCGGGGTAGCCGCCGTTGACATTGTTATCGATAGAACAGTTAAAAATCTTATACGATGCCCTTACCCAATATTGAGAAGTGTAAGCCATTTACAACTGCTCCAAGAAGATTTCAAGTCAGGGCTAGCACTAAATACCCCGAGCCGATAAAATTCCATGCCGCAGCAAAAGTAAAGGATGAGATCACAAGCAATGTATATCACAAAAAATTAATACCACAAAATTTGAAAAAATACAGTGCAGTAAGCAAGAAAATCATAAGAAATATGGGTTTTGATTGTAACAAACCCACCGGACTAAATCATGGGAAAAGAATTCAAATCCCTCTCGGGGTTGACTAGGAAAAGCAGAGAAAATTCCAGGGGCTAGGAACAGAGTCATCAGTGAATATGGTATCAGTAAATATGACTTCGGCCGCATAAGTATCAGAACAAGATCCTAAAGTAGTTAAGTATCCTGAAACAGCTCCAAAACAAATAGAGGACGGGGGGCAACCGACAATAGATGGCTTGCGAGAAAAAAATTTAGGAACAGAGGAAGAGCCGAAGAATACATTCATCAGTGTCAGTCTTTCTGAACAGGAATTCGAGAAATATGGCCAACTTCTCAAAGAAAATAAAGACGTCTTCACCTGGACATATGAAGAGATGCCGGGACTGGAACCCTCCGTAGCGATGCATCGATTAAACATCTCCAAAGAAAAGAAACCAGTAGAGCAAGCACAAAGGCGATTCCACCCAGACCTGATTCTGTTAATCAAAGATGAGGTAAGCAAACTGATAAAGGTTGGGTTCATCAGGGAGGTTAAATATCCCAAGTGGATATCAAATATCGTTCCTGTAAGAAAGAAGAATGGGCAGATCAGAGTATGTATTGACTTCAGAGATCTGAACGAAGCATGTCCAAAGGACGACTTCCCTCTTCCGATAAACAGAGTTATTGATCGGTAGTACTACTCAATATGCTATAATGTCTTTTATGGACGGTTACACAGGTTATAATCAAATCAGGATGGCGCCCGAAGATGAAGAGGCGACGGCATTCAGAACACCACTCAGGATTTATTGTTACAAAGTTATGCCTTTCGGTCTTAAAAATGACGGGGCAACATATCAAAGGGCAATGAAAAATATCTTTCAAGATATGATGCATAAACATGTTGATGACTTGGTGGTCAGGTCAGGAGATCATCAAGAACACCGTGAACATTTAGCAACAGTCTTCTGTCGACTCAGAAAGAAACAATTAAAGATGAACCCAGCTAAATGTGCGTTTAGGGTATCTTAGGGGGCAAATTTCTCGGCTTCGTTGTACGACATAGAGGCATCGAGATCGATCCAAGAAAAATTAAGGCTATTCAAAATATGCCGCCACCAACAACGCTAAAAGAATTGAAAAGTTTATAAGGAAAACTGGCGTACATCCACCATTTCATTTCAAACCTCGCAAGAAAGTGTCAGCCATTTTCTCGACTAATGAAGAAAGATACAAAATTTGTATGGGACCACGCCTGTCAGAATGCATTTGATTTAATCAAGGAATTGCTAAAGCAGCCGCCGGTGTTAACAGCTCCAGTGAGAGGTAAGCCACTTATCTTGTATACATTTGCAGCTACAAATTCTTTGGGTGCTTTGTTGGCATAGGTAAATGAAGCTGGAAAGGAGACTGCTCTTTATTATCTAAGCCGAACATTGATGGGGGCAGAATGCAATTATTCCTCGATCGAGAAAGAATGTTTGGCGTTAATATTAGTTGTACAAAAGTTAAGACATTATTGTCTCTCCCATGATATAACTTTGATCTCAAGAGCAGATCCGATCAAATTCTTGATGACCAGGCTAATGTTGTCGGGAAGATTAGCCAAATGGATGTTACTGTTATCAGAATATACTATTTCATATAGGCCGTGACGATAAAAGGCGAGGCCATGGCGAGATTTCCCCATGACACATCCTATGGCGAAAGTGAAGAAATTAATGATGACTTCCGGACGAGCGCAGGTTATGTTGGCTGAATCCCAAAGCCCCATGGCAAATGTATTTTAATGATCTCTGCTCAAACATCGGGAGCGGGGGCAGGAGTGATATTCATTACTCCTCAAGGCGATCTGTTACCATACTCCTTCACACTAGCCACTACATGTACGAACAATGAGGTTGAATACAGAGCCCTCATTATCGGAATGGAAATAGCTCAGCAAATGAAAATAAAATTATTGCACATCTTCAGAGATTCTAAATTGATTATAAATCAATTGACAACAGAATTCGAAGTAAGGAAACAAGAGCTCTTTCCTTATTGTCAGAAGGCACAACAATTACTTGAACAGTTTTATCATGTGAAAATCAAACGTATGCCACGATCCGAGAATGCAAAAGCGGACTACTTTAGCCTGTCTGGCAGTGGCTCTGTCCTGCACAAATCGAAGTCCTCTTTAGGTAACTATAGAAGAAAGAAGATTCCTGCCATCCACAGAGGTTATCGAAGAAATCATTGAAAAGTTTCCTATATCTTGTCTGGAAGTAACGACAGATGATTGGCATCAGCCTTTCATCGATTATCTCAAATATAGCATCCTACCAGAAGATAATGCGCAAAGACAGCAGATTAAGCAACGAGCGAGCAAATTTGTCATATGCAGCGAAGTATTGTATAGAAAATCTTATAATGGAATGTTGTTACGGTGCTTAGACAAGCAAGAAGCAAACTAAATGTTGCGGGAAGAGCATTCAGGTGAATGTAGAGCGCATCAAGCCGGTCGAAATTTATGCCATAGAGTGCATCGAATGGGTTATTACTGGCTTACCATATTCAAAGATGCGATAGAATATGCGAAGCGATGTCATGAATGTCAAATACATGGGGATATAATACATATTCCCCCGGAAGACTTACATCAGTCTGTTGCTTCTTGGCCTTTCTCAACCTGGGGACTCGACATGATTGGCCCTATAAATCCACCTTCGTCTAAAGGAAAATAATATATTTTGGCAGCGACAGACTATTTCTCCAAGTGGACCGAAGCAGTCGCTTTGCGTAATGTTAAAGAAAAGGACGTGGTCAATTTCATCTGGCATGCCATAATATACCGTCGTGGTATTCCTAAAAAGATCGTCTCTGATAATGGCAACCTTTTTAAAAATAGAGGCATGGAAAAGTTGTGCCAGAAGTTTGGCATCCAACATTCATTTTCAACACCTTACTATCCTCCGGCCAATGGATTAGCAAAGGCGTTTAACAAAACGATCATCAAAATAATAAAGAAAACGGTGACAGGCAATAAGCACGATTGAGATGAAAAATTACAAGAAGCATTATGGGCCTACAGAACTATCCATCGTACAGCAACAGGGGCGACACCGTATTCATTAATCTATGGCATGGAGGTAGTTATCCCAATCGAAATACAGGTAGCATCACTCAGAATAGTGGTACATCAGTCTGTAACAGATGATGAAAATGCAAAAATAAGGTTGAAAGAATTAGATCTGATCGATGAGAAACGTCTAGCAGCTCAGCAGCGGTTGCAGTCATATCAGGCCAGGATATCGGCTGCCTTTGATAAACAAGTTAAATACTGTTCTTTCAAAAAAGGGGATATGGTGCTAATGCTGAAAAGACCTATAGTGGTCACTCGCCGGACAGGGGGCAAGTTCGAGCCTAAATGGGACGGTCCATATGTGGTAAAAGAAGTATACTCCAATGGGATATATAGAATCGCAAATCAAGAGGGGCAGGGTATCAGTATACCTGTCAACGCCCGCTTCATCAAAAGATACTACCCCTAAAGAGAGACATGCTAATTTTGACCCAGAATATTATCGGCATAATGATTCTGTATCAAAAGAGGGTAGGGAGGAATAAAATCATGTCTATATGTCAACAAAAGAAGCTATGAAGAAGAAATTCACAAGTATGTCAACTATGTTAGCAAGCATTAATTCTTAAAAATATTGATCATCGTCATCACCAAATAAGTTTGACAAAGCCAACATCATCTTGAAGATTCTCTTGAAGACATTGATTCTCTTAAAGATATTGACAAGATTGATATAATGCCTTAACAAGGCACGAATCCTCTTGAAGATATTATAAAAAAACAAAGGCGTATCAATCTTAGTCGGAAACATTTATTATGCTGGTAATGACGATGATCACAATTATTATTACCTTACAAGGCATGAATCTTCTTAAAGATACTATCAAAAGTAAGGATATATCAATTTCAGTCAAAGAGGCAGTCTAGCCAAGCCAAAATCCTAAAAGAGCTAAATCCTAAAAAGAGCCAAATCCTAAAAGAGCCAAATCAAAAAGATCAAGGTCTAAGAAAGGGCTAAAAGCTCTAAAAAAATAAAATAAAATAAAATAAATAAATAAATAAATAAAGGATCAAGCTCTACAAGGATCAAGCTCTTAAAGGATCAAGCTCTAAAAGGGCCAGCCAACTACACATAAGACCTATTAAGATCGCCATTTCGGCAGCGGCGAGGAGTCAGTGGCCTTAAAATGCCCGCAAAGACCATCATGTGTACCCATGCGGGCAGCTGATGAAGTCAAGGATTCAAAGCCCAAAAGGCCATAAATCCACGAAGACTAGTCACTGTAACTCCCATGCCGTCTGTATAGCTTTCCAGCAGCGCCACGGGGAACGGATGAAAGTGCCCTCCCGTGAATGGGCTCGACCTTGCAGACGAAGAAAACAAGGACCGCAGTGTGAGCTTTTAGGCCAACCATGCGTAAGACCCTCCAGATCTACGGTTTGACTTCAGTAGTACCTCATGAGGAAGGGCTTAAACCTACTCATTGATGGACTGATGACCCTAGATTTGGTGCCCAAAGGTAGCCTTGCGAGCCCTACGAACTTTAGAGAGTTACCGTGGCTGTAACGCCCTGAAAATCGGGGGTCGAGTGTAACTCAACTCCCGAGTTCCAACACATCACTTATGCAACATAAATAATGTTGATTAAATGTTATCTGTGCTAGAATAATAAACATGAGTGAGATTATACCAAAATAGTAATTCATACTCTAGATCATTTGTATAAAAGCAAGCGGAAGACTGAACTGTATATATATGTATGTAAAGAAACAAAAATCATTTCATTCTCCAGAGTATGAATCTATCTGAGTCACCATATACATATGTTTGTTTTATGAACAAAATATCAAAAATAAACTAAGGAGTGATCCCTGCAAAGCCTGTCGATCCTGGCAGCCTAGTCGAAGCCGCCAAAGTACTGCATATAGGAGAACTCCTGATCCTCATCATAATCAGGCTCCGCCTCCTGAGTCGTCGACTTGTCTAAACTTAAGACAGGTCTGGTTGGTGTGCGCAACACCGTCCCGTAACATGGGAGTGAGTAGCTAACTCAGTGGAATAATAAAGCATAAGTTAACATGTTATCAATGTGATAAAGCAGTAAAATCAAACACTCCTAACTACTCTTATTAATGCAAGTATGGATGCAGGTATGATGGATGCCCTCACCACACCCTCCCTCGTGCTACACCATCTCACGTTCGCGGCATGCTTTCATCCCCCAGTGCTCCACATCTTCCAGGCACATGCAATGCATGATGAGCATGATTACCGAGTTTTTAGTTAGTCCATTTCAAACAGCAGGATTGGGAAACTAAGGTACCTCCCTTGTATCATTCCCAAACATGATCCATTCTAAGGTCATCAGTCCTAGTTAATATCAGACGATGGTGTGTTTTCTAGGTCATTGCAAAGGCTGCCAGGGCTGTTACGCACAAAGGTTACACCACTCCCCCATCACCTCTTAAACGATTTATCACTATACAGAAACAGGCCTAGTTCATACTCTATATACCGCAGCATAACTCTAAGGTTCACCGCGATTTCAGAGTAGGCCCGCGGTCACTACAAAGGGCTGACAGGGCTGTTGCTCGCATATGTTGTACCACTCCCCCATCCATTATCAATGTAGGCCGACAGCACGAATATAGTGTCCCATACCACCAAATCGGCTCACGAGTCTAGTTGCTCACTGGTCATTACGGGGAGGCACGTGGCCCCAGCATAGGCCGACAGCTTGACCATAGTGTCCCATAACACCATGCCCGGCTCATGAGTCTTAGCGGATCGAGGTACCATGGTTAAAAGGGATTTCACTGGTAAGTTTGGTACCCTAGGTTCAAACAGTAACGACCAAACATGGTGAACATACATTAGACACATCGGGTTGCTTGACGGGCCTGACTAGCCGAGCACACAATCAATTGAACAACATGAAGTGCATAAGCACTTCACGTGGCCTAACCACTGTCGTCAACTGACGTACGACTCAGGTTCGCCAAACCCATCTTACGTGGCGACATGAAACTCAACCACGGTCTCAAGTCTAGTACCGACTGTCTGGACTATAGACATAGTCCCAAACTCAATCAATTCTCATCCATAGCATGTAGAGTAAAGCAAGATAAATAAAGCAATTCAAGCATGCTAGTAGGCATGTTATAAGGCATGTTATAAAGCATGATATAAAGCATGTTGTAAAGCACTATATCAATAGAAATACAAACACATATATTGTAAGTAAGCGGTTTAAGTAAACAATCTCATGGAGGTAATCATACATGTCTCTAAGGTAGTTGAGAATCCCATCTCAACATCCTCCTAAAGCATCAACACCCTAACACTTATTCACTCAAGCATTTCCACAAACACTTAACATGCACTATTTCAACATACATAGTGTATGTTAATAAACATGTATGAGGGCTAATCCTTTCGCCAAGCAAGTATTTTATGTACACATAATATATTTATACAACAATTAATCATGGCAAATACATCTCTAAAATATACATGTATACGGTACTTCTTACAATACAGTATTTCTACATACATAGTGTATATTAGTAAAACATGTATTTAGGAAAATCCTTTCGTCAAATAAGTATTTTATCCATATATCGTATATCCATACAACAAATAATCATGTCAAACACATTTTAAAAAAATATACGTATACGGTATTGTAACGCCCTGAAAATCGGGGGTCGAGCATAAACTCAACTCCCGAGTTCCAGAACATCACTTATGCAACAAAATGAATGATGATTGAATGTTGACTGTATTCGTGCATTGAACATGAGTGAGATTAAGCCAAAAACAACATATCATACTCCAGAGACAGTTAATTTTGCAAGCGGAAGACTATGATAGATAGATAAAATATATAAACTATGATGAGTCTCCAGAGTGTGATAACATTACCAGGTTAAATAAATACAAGTACAGTTCTAAAATATACCAAATATGTAAGTTTAATGTCTTCTATCCCCAGTACCACAGCCCCGTCAATATAGTACCGGGTCTTGAGAGACCGTCGAGAGGGTTACATGATAGGAGAACTCCTCCTCATCACCATAGAAGTAGTCCGGCTCTGCTTCATAAGCATCGCCATCATCTGAAATTCAACAATTCTGTTTGGTGTGTACAACACCGTCCCGTAACGTGGGAGTGAGTAGCTAACTCAGTGGAACAATAAAGCATAAGTTAACATGTTATCGATACAGTCAAGCAGTAATGATAAAGCAGTAAATCAAGCACTCCTAGTTACTCTGATTAATGCAAGTATGAATGCAGGTATGATGGATGCCCTCACCGACATACTCCCTCATGTGACACCATCTCACGTTCGCGCATGCTTACATCCCACAGTGCTCCACATCTTCCAGGCACATGCGATGCATGATGAACATGATTACCGAGTTTTTAATTAGTCCATTTCAAACAGCAGGATTGGGAAACTAAGGTACCTCCCTTATATCATTTCCAAACATGATCCAATCTAGGGTCGTCAGTCCTAGTTAATATCAGACGATGGTGTATTTTCTAGGTCACTGCAGAGGCTGGGGCTGTTACGCACAAAGGTTGCACCACTCCCCCATCACCCCTTAAACGATTCATCACTATACAGAAACAGGCCTAGTTCATACTCTATATATCGCGGCGAACCCTAAGGCGCACTGCAACTTCAGAATATGCTTGCGGTCACTACAAAGGGCTGCCAGGGCTGTTACGCACAAAGGTTGCACCACTCCCCCATCACCTTATCAATGTAGGCCGACAAGTAGCAAATATAGTGTCCCATACCACCATAATCGGCTCACGAGTTAAGTTGCTCACTGGTCACTACGGGGAGGCACGTAGCTCCAGCGTAGGCCGACAGCTCGACCACGGTGTCCCATACCACCATGCCCGGCTCATGAGTCTTAGCGGATCGAGGTACCATGGTTAACGGGATTTTCCAGTAAGTTTGGTACCCTAGGTTCAACCGATGGCGACCAAACATGGTGAACATACATTAGACAAATCGGAGTTACATGACGAGCTCGGCTAGCTCGGCGCACAACAAGTTGAACGACATGAAGTGCATAAGCACTTCGCGTGGCCAACCACTATCGCCAACCGAAGTACGACTCGAGTTCGTCGAACACATCTCACGTGGCGACATGAAACTCAACCACGAACTCCAATCTAGTACCGATTGTCTGGACTATAATCATAGCCCCAAGCACAATCAATTGTCATCCATAGCATGTAGAGTAAAGCATGATAGACAACGTAATTCAAGCATGATAAATAAAGTAATTCAAACATGCTAGTAGGCATGTTAACAGCATATTATAAAGCATGATATAAAGCATGTTGTAAAACACTACATTAATAGGAATACAAACACATGTATTGTAAGTAAGTGGTTTAAGTGATCAACCTCATGGAGGTAATCATACACGTCGCTAGGGTAGTTGAGAATCCAATCTCAACATCCTCCTAAGGCATCAACATTCAAACACTTGCTCACACAAGCATTTTCACAAACACTTAAGTACACTAGTACAACATACATGGTGTATGTTAGCAAAACATGTATTAGGGCTATCCTTTAGCCAAATGAGTATTTTATTCATGTATAATATATTACTACAACAAATAATCATGATAAATACATCTCCAAAATTTATACGTATACAGTATTTTCTAGAATACGCATTTTCAACATACATAGTGTATACAAGCAAACATGTATTACGGCGATTCCCTTCGCCAAGAAAATATTTTATACGCACATAATATATTTATACGACAATTAATCATGACAAACACATCGCTAAAATATACATGTATCCGGTACTTCTTACAATACCGTATTTCTACATACATAGTGTTTACAAGGGAGCTTGTAATACGGCGATTCCTTTCGCCAAGCTAGTATTTTATTCATATATTTTATAATCATAAATTAAATAAGTATGTCAAACATTATTCCAAAAGAAATACGTATACGGTATTTCTAACATACACAATTTCAACATACGTCGCATTTACAAGTGAACATGTATTTTGGCGATTCCTTTCGCCAAACTAGTATTTTATTCATATCTTATATAATCATACATTAAATAAACATGTCAAACATTTATCCAAAAAAAATACGTATACGGTATTTCTACGTATACCTAGAATATGTGAAATTCCATATTTCACAACGTTAATCGAAACTTGAGAAACGGAAAGCACTTTGTACATGTGCAATTGCATGCAGATCATGAATCTACCATTATCTGACATTGAAAGCGTTGAAAACCGTAACTTATACACTTAAAGTCCTCACCTTTGCCTTTGGAAACGAAACGAATCAGCAAGGGTAGTAGAACTTCCGTATACGGGAGATTTCTAGCCTAAAGAGCGGAATCGGTTAGTCGTTACACAACCCACATCGATCCCACCTCAAATCAGACCTAGGGTTAGGGTTTCTTACCTTCAAATGGGATGGAAACCGCCGGAAAACACATGGAATGAAGCGGTGTAGGCCGTGTAACAGTCCAAAGCAGTAGGAGGAAGATCTCCCACAAAACCCAAGCTCTTCTCTCTCTTTTCTCTCTCTCCCTCTAGGGTTTTTCTCCAAAATTCGTATGGCTGTGAGAGGGGCTGTTCTAAGCTCCTTTTATAGCCAAAAACATTCCGAAATTAGACTCAGGTTCAAGGGGTACTGCTAATATAGGATATTCGTCGCTTTTCCAGCTCAAAAGGGAAGTTCTGGTGGCCCTCCTTGAACCAAACATCATACTTAAGCTCACCATCTATGGATCTACGTGGGATTACGTTTTTGACTCGATCGGATTCCCAGATCACACGTGGCGGACCACTTTCAGTTCGACGGTCGGTGGGCCACGATCGAAATTCCAAGTACATGTAAATGTTCTGAAATTTTCTTAATCCGAGGGTGTAATTTGGTCCGATTCGACGGTCGGGTTGCTTATCGACGTGGCGTCAACGAATGATGCCAGATCACTATTCCAGATATTTATTTTGGATGGGAATAGTGTTTTTCACACTCCCTCGCTCCGAATCGAAACGAATGGCCATGGAACATCGGATGGAGCTAATTTTTGAGATGATTGTTAAGCCCAGTGGGGCAGTCCTAGTTCCTTAGCTTCGGGTTAATCGGACTCCCGATGTGCGATCTAGACCTAATACGAAGTTTCGTTTCATTCTCGAGAGCAGACGGGAAATGAGTTTGGTTCTAAACTTTAGGGTAAGCTAGCGCCAATGATTCTACAAGTTTTGGGTCTTGCAGAATGTATTTAAAGCGATCCTAACGGATTTCGTAGCTAATCTGGTTTCATACCTAGTTACTTTGTCTCATTTCTAAAGGATTTAGTCCTAAGTGAATTCTGGTCGAGGTGGTACTCAGGCTTTTGGAGTTTGTATATAAAGTGATCCAAGTTATACTACTTAGCTAGTTTAAGATAGTGTCTAGGGTGAAAGTTATTAGAAAAATTGGAAGATCAAGGTGATGAAGGGTGAGGTTTGTGAAGGAAATGAGTTCAAAGGCGGCTTTAGACTTTGGGATTTAGTTCTGACAAGTTAATGAGGTATTACGATCGACCCATTGCCTAAGGTCATCTAATCCCAGGTTGGCAAAAATCCGGGGCGTTACAGGTATTTTCTACGAATACCTAGAATATGTAAAATTCTATATTCTACAACTTTAATCGAAACAGAAAACGGAAAGCACTTTATACATGTACAATTGCATGCAGATCACGAATCTATCATTATCTAACATTGAAAGTGTTGAAAACCACAACCTATACACTTAAAGTCCTCACCTTACTCCTTGGAATCTC
This sequence comes from Magnolia changhungtana, assembly GCA_030180095.1. Classification (NCBI taxonomy): domain Eukaryota; kingdom Viridiplantae; phylum Streptophyta; class Magnoliopsida; order Magnoliales; family Magnoliaceae; genus Magnolia; species Magnolia changhungtana. The sequence continues at coordinate 14,268,643 of JASAUF010000502.1, forward strand.
AACGAATCAGCAAGGTTTGATGAGCTTCCGTATTCGGGAGTTTTATAGCCTAAAGAGTGAAATCGGTTAGCTATTTCATAACCTATAACCTTCATACCCCAAAATAGATCTAGGGTTAGGGTTTCTTACCTTAAAATGGAGTCGGTATCGCTGGGAAAGCGACAAGAAAGAGGTGGTGCAGCCCGTGTGGTGATTGGAAACAGTAGGAGGGAGATTCTCCCACAACTCTCTAGCTTTCTCTCTCTTTTTCTCTCTTCTTACTTAGGGCTTTTCCCAAATTCGTATGGCTGTGAGAGGGGGTGTTCTAAGGTCCTTATATAGCCTAAAAAGTCTCTGAAATAGACTTAAGTTCAAGGTATACTTGGGTTATATCCAAATCGGCTTTAATTCAGCTCAAAAGAGGGTTTCTGACGGCCCTCCTTGAGCCAAAAGTCAGACTTAAGCTCACTAACCTTGGATCTACGTGGAGTTATGTTTTCATCTCAGTCAGATTTCAAGATCACGCGTGGTGGAACAGTTTTAGTTCAACGGTCAATGGGCCTTGATCCGAAATTCTAAGCACATGTAAATGTTCCTGAAATTTTTCCTGATCCGAGGGTGTATTTGGGTCAAATTCTGATGGTCTGGTTTCTTATAAATTGACCGCAAGTTTCAAGTCTCAGGTCACTATTCCAGATATTTATTTTGTAAAGGAATTTTGTGTTTTCACATACCTTCGCTCCGAGCTCAAGCGAACATCTATGGGACACTGTCTGGGGCTGATTTCCGAAATGGTTGTCAAGCCCAGCAAGGTGGTCCTAAGTCCTTAACCTCATATTATTCAGACTCCCCACGCGCGGTCCAGACCTGATACAGAGTTTTAATGTGATCCTGAGAGCAGTTGGGTAATGAGTTTGATCCTAGATTTTAGGGTAACCTAGCGTCAATGATTCTACAAGTTTTGAGTCTTGCAGATCGTATTTAAAGCGATTCCAATGGATTTCATGGCTAATCTAGTAAGCATTTAGTTAACTGTCAAATTTCTAAAGGATTTAATCCTAAGTGATTTCTGGTCGAGGTGGTACTCGAGCCATTGTACGAAAATTTACGAGTCGTTACCGTGGCCAACCCTGTACATAAAACCAATAGTTCACCGCCCGGTAGCATCATTGGGCCCCTCTGATGGACCGGCATATGAACTCAAGGCAGTGAAAAGTCTAAGAGAACTCTAGAGAGTTACAGAGACCATCACATAAAACCAACAAGTGCTCCACTACTCAAGAGCTTAAACTATGTGTGTGCGCGTGCTCCACTACTCAGGAGCTTAAACTGTGTGTGGCTAATTAAATTGAAACTTAGCACCGCCAATTTAATACTCACGTAGAGAATCCCGCACTAACAAAGCATAAAAGGTTTGAAAATTATAAGTAATGATACGATGAAATTACTGTATGAAAATAGAGTTGCCATAATATGATGTGATAAATGTTAGCATAAATGTCATCAATATGCGATTTGGTAAATGCCATCATAAGTATCTCAAAATGCTATTATAAAAGCATATGATAAGTCAAATAAATTACCCGCCCAAAAGCATGTAAACAAAGATTACATGTTTAAAAATCTCATGTTTAAAAGATCTTCCGTAACCCCTACTGCCTCTATATATTTGCGCAAATCCTCTTTTAATTGTGCCTGAGCTGCATCATGCTTGGATTTTTCTTCAAGAATAAGTCTCGCCTGATCAGGAACACCAGCTAGCTTGCTCTCCAAAGAAGCGATCATTTCTCTACCTTGGAGTTGTGCAGATTTTTCTATATCAACGGATTGAACATTCGCCCGCATCCTTTCTTCAACATCCTAAATGACTAAGACTTGCTCATGATTCCTCCTCTTCAGTTGAGAGATTTCTTCTTTTAGGGTTGTAATACAATCTTGGATAGTCACTCTCTCATCAATATGAATCTTTAATTGATCTTGAAGAATCAGATACTCTTGCTCAAGTTTGGAGATAGATGAAGCCGTCAAAGAGGCTTGTTCTTGAGATGCAGCCAGCTGCTTCCTATATTCTAAGATCTCAGGAGCAATTGTAGCATTTTCTACCGATGTCAATAAGATTAATGAATCGCAGAATTTAAGGAGCGAATCGCGCAAAGGAGATATGTTAATTCTAGCCATCTTGGCAGAGCTCTCCAAAATTTCCATGGCAACGTCCAAGTCCAACCATTGATCAGGGTTTCTGAAGATATGGGCTATCGTCAACGAGGAGTGTTTAACCATAAGCATCTTGTGGACAGGGACTTTTACAAAAGACGATAATTCAGATGTAGTGGCCATAGAGTCGGAACTGGCCGCACCATTGCAAGGAGTTCCTATAGCAAAAGAAGAAAGACATTCAGATATATTATGAAATATGCGGTTCTAAGTAAAATAACTAGTGCATATATATACCTGTCGCTGGAAAGTGATTAACAGAAGGAGAAGCTCCTTGAGTCGTGAAAGGGCCGAGTCCCACCATATCAGCAAAAGATGGTACTTTAGCTTCCGTACTAGAATCTCTGGTAGCTGGAGTTGGCAAGTCAGTGGTCTCAGTTGGAAATATAATTTCACGAGCTACCACTTTCTGTACCACCAACAGAACTACAGGAGCTCTTGGTGAAGTTCCTGCAGGAGGATTCACCGAAGAGATCGTGCTTATCTCAGTGACCTGAGCACCTAAAAAAGGGAGACACAATAATTCTAAATAAATAATTGCCGTTAAATATGTAGATAAATATATGCATATGAAAGTTAAATCTCCTTTACCTGGTGAATATCCGTATTCGCCATAATCTAAATGTTCCTCATCTTCCTCAGCTGCAGGAGATTTAGCAGGAATATTAATGCCAGTAAGAGCTTTAGAGGCTGCAGGAAGAGATTCCATTTCAACCCCTTCTGTAATTGCTTCCTTGTCTCCGCCAACATCGACTTCGCCTTCTTCAAAATCGTCATCTTTATCCTCGCGGCTTTTATTGTCCTCGTCATCTTCATACTACGAAGAGGCAGTAGTCTCTGATGATGAAGCTGAACTCTCATCTCCCAAAATTTCTTCGTCAACTTCTTCAACAACAACTTGCTTTCCTTTACAAAAAGAAACTCAGCTACTCTCTGGTACGGACTCTTTGATTGTAGGGGAGGCGGATGCTTGTCTGGTCCCCTCTGAAAGAATAGGAGATGATGCCTGTAAACGCGTTCTCGATCTAGTCATCGGGGAAGATGAGCTAGGACAAAGGGGTTGTGGAGGAGGTATAGGAGCATCAATAACTGGTTCTTCTTGAACTGCTACAGTCTCTGCAGGAACTGGTGAAGATGCACCTTCAGCGTCGTCTGTAGCCTGATCTGTAAAGTCCCGATGAGATTGCTCAAATTCTCTTAAAACTCCATGAGCAAACCAGCCATCCAAAGTGTTAATAGGCTTTATTTCACGGATAGGGTCTTCTAACAATATCTTCCTACAAATTTCTCCATGATGAGACACATGGCTCTTTTCTGGGATATAGCCAATTCCACTCTCTAGATCCTTTCAGCCTAGGCGGATGGAGAAAGATGGAGGAATCCACTGGCAAGCACTTAGTGACCAAGTATGACTGATGATCCCACCATCGCATCCAGCCATATGATGTACGGACTACGCGATTATAGCCTGGAATTATGAAGGAAGATCCAACACAGCTGTTCAGTAACTGCTTCCATATCATGGCCCAGTTAAGAGGACCTATTCCATAACAACGCATTTTTCGGGTAACTAGCCCACAGTCTTTTGGTACAGTTTGGTCGTAACCGAATTGACGAGCGAAATGACTGGGGTAGTAAGGTTCCCTCCAGAACTCTGTCCCTTCTCGAAGGGGTAGACTACAAGAACGAATGGAAAAGAAGAAAGCTCTTTCCACTACAGTTAGTGTTTCTTGTTCCACCATGTCTGTATCCTCGGTGTAACGATAAAGGTGAAATTGAAAGAAGTTTATTTGGTCATCATCCCGAATTTTATTTGTAACCCAGTCGTATGCTCTTTTGGCCATCGCTCTTTGTTAGAAGAACTAGAGTGAAAGATGAGAAGGATGAACATATGCTTGCTCTGGAGCTTCGAAAGTCCAAGGAAAATAGACCCCTAGCCACCCTGTGATATAATGCTAAGAGGTATGTGCAGACGAGGCTCCAAGAATATGATCTTTCACGTGGGTAGCTACCTCTCCGAGGGCTCTATAAATAGAGCATAATACTGGGGGAGCAAGGAAGTATCTGTGGCCTTCCGCCAAAGCACCAGCTACAGCGAAGACAGTGGGACGAACAACATCTGCCCATTTAGAGCTAGGCAATACGACCAAAGTCAGCCAATAGGCTAAGAAAGCTACAAGTTCTCCGAAGGAGGTATACTCCGGTCTCCCCTTCATTGCGTCTCAGAGCTTTGTTAATTCCTTGGAGTGACAATCACGAAATCTTCAAAGAAAAATAAAGAGAGAGGGTAAATATGTAGAAATCGCTAGATAGCAAGAATATGAGGATAAAAGTCGATTATCGGACTGATAAATACTTGAGGCCTCTGGAGAAATGTGCCAGCCATTACAAAGGGGGGATCTTGTGAAAACTAGGAAATTTACTCATCTCCTTAAACAGTTCGATAGTGGTTTCAAAGATAGAAGGTCTGCGATCTAGAGAGGATACAAAGGCCAGTTCCCTATTGGTTGGAATGAATTCATCGTAGAATTTACCTGTTATTGGGAGACCAGCTATGCGGTGAAGATCCCAAAGTGTTATACTCATCTCACCGTAGGGTAAGTGGAAGGAGTTGGTTGTGGGCGACCAGTACTCGAGAAAGCCTTTCAGTACAGTAGGTTCCCTATAAAAGTATTTGGAAGTCACTTCTATAGCATCATAAAGGCCGATTTTTGCAAGTGTGCTCGTGTGCTTCAATAAAATAGCTTCCACCCAATCAGAATAATAACGTCTAGCAGTTAATAGGCCTCTGATGCGAAATTTTGCTTGTCCCCAGAGTTGTTCCCGATCTTGAAAACGCTGACAGACTGTCTCATAAAAATGTAAAGGAAAGAGGTCGTGAGGGCTATGGAAAGGAATTAAGAAGATCATGGAATGAATTTCTCTTATCTTTTATCGCGGCTTCTACATTTGAATGACTCCCTCAAGGATCCGGGGTTCTCTTGTGGCCCACGATTCAGTATACATCAATCTTTCACCGTGAACGTAATCCTTGGATTCACAATCAAGCATGGACTGATGGCGGTAGACATTGATGGGAATTATCGTCATGCCTTCTGCATGAGGGTTGTCGAACTTCATAACGCCTTCAACAACTCGTACTGAATCCCATGAATTTTGAAGTCTCTTTTTCTTATGTTACTTAATTTTCTCTGCAAACTCTTTCGCCTTATTCCGGCGAGTCTTCTTCGAACAGGAGGCCGGGGGAGTGTCTTCACGAAGAGGTGGTCTTTCGCTATCAGTACGAATGTGAGCAGTAGTCTTTAACCATTCATCCCAATCGTACTCTCTGTTGTGCTTCGGAGGACACTTGATATCTCCTAATGATATGGATCTATGAATGGGGGATGGCAGAGATTTGATGCAGTTAGAGAAGTCAATGGTGGGAAGAACAGGCTCTTTAAAATAAGCAGGAGTTCTAGAGGTAGTCTTTGTTCGCTTAGCAGGAGGTTGATCGGAAGAAGGTTGATCAGAAGGAGGAGTCACAGGACAGGCTGTTTGTTTTATACGGGCTGTAATGATGTAAGGAGTTAAGAAAAGAAGATAAAATATCGGACTGAGAATAGAAGAAAAGAGAGAAAAATGGCTAAGTGTTGGAAGGTTCAAAAGAGAGAAAAATGGCTAAAGTGTTGGAAGGTTCAAAAGAGGGAAAATCGGCTAAGTGCGGAACACTTTGCACAGGTCTGTGCAAAGCATAAGGGTTGCACGGAACGTGGAGAACTTTGAAGGAACTCGTACAAACTGCAAGGGTTTGCGCGAGATCACGCAAAGTATATCGTTTGTGCGGAGGAGAATCGCAGAAGCAAAGTTTTGCTAGAGCACAAAGGGTTTGTACAAATGACAAAGTTGTTGGGCTATTTATAGGATTCGTGGCTTGAGCACAAGATTTCGATCTAGCTTTGCGCGGGTCGAGCGCAAACCCCAGTCGAGAGAAAAGGGCGATTTGATCCTTTTCTTTGATTTTCTAAAAAAAGCAAAGAACGGATCAAGGGGGCATCTGTTGAGGCATAAAATAAGAGAAGAATTGAAGCAGGAAAAGATCAAGGGATTTAGGAAAAGGTTGGAAGAAAGGAACAAAGAATTAGTTCTGAGAACACTTTGCGTTGGACCGTATAAAGTATACAGATTGCACGGGATCGCACAAAGTATACCGATTGCGCGGGATCGTGCAAAGTATATCGATTGTGAGTATCCGGGCAAAGAATATACTTGATGCTACCTAATGTATCCGCGCGTATATCGATTGTGCGTATCCATGTCATTCTATTACAGACTGATGTATTGCTATTCTGAGTAATGCTACCTGTATTTCGATTGGGATGATTGCCTCCATGCCATAGACTAATGAATACGGTGTCGCCCCTGTTGTTGTACGATGGGTAGTTCTGTAGGCCCATAATGCTTCCTATAATTTTTCATCCCAATCATGCTTATTACCTGTCACCGTTTTCTTTATTATTTTGACGATCGTTTTGTTAAACGCCTCTGTTAATCCATTGGCCAGAGGATAGTAAGGTGTTGAAAATGAATGTTGGATGCCGAACTTCTGGCACAACTTTTCCATGCCTCTATTTTTAAAAGGGGTGCCATTATCAGAGACGATCTTTTTCAGAATACCATGACGGTATATTATGGCATGCCGGATGAAATTGACCACGTCCTTTTCTTTAACATTACGCAAAGAGACTGCTTCGGTACACTTGGAGAAATAGTTTATCGCTGCCAAAATATATTGTTTTCCTTTAGACGAAGGTGGATTTATGGGGCCAATCACGTCGAGTCCCCAGGCTGAGAAAGGCCAAGAAGCAATGGACTGATGTAAGTCTTTCGGGGGAATATGTATTATATCCCCATGTATTTGACATTCATGACATCGCTTCGCATATTCTATCGCATCTTTGAACATAATAGGCCAGTAATAACCCATTCAATGCACTCTATGGCATAAATTTCCAAAGAATGAGTCATTATGGCTTGATGCGCTCCACATTCACCACAGAGAATGGAAGCTCCATGACCATTAGTTTACTTCTTGCTTGTCTAAGCACCATAACAGCATTCCATTATAAGATTTTCTATACCATACTTCACTGCATATGACAAATTTGCTTGCTCGTTGCTTAATCTGCTGTCTTTGCGCATTATCTTCTAGCAGGATGCTATATTTGAGATAATCGACAAAAGGCTGACGCCAATCATCTGTCGTTACTTCCACACAGGATATAGGAAACATTTCAATGATTTTTTCGATAACCTCTGAAGATGGCAGGAATCTTCTTTCTTGTATAGTTACCTAGAGAGGACTTCGATTTGTGCAAGACAGAGCCGCTACCAAACTGGCTAAAGCATTCGCTTTTGCATTCTCAGATCGTGGTATATGTTTGATTTCCACATGACAAAACTGTTCAAGTAATTATTGTGCCTTTCGATAATAAGGCAAGAGCTCTTGTTTCTTACTTGCATGATACTTCACATGTTGTCAATTGATTTATAATCAATTTAGAATCTCTGAAGATGTGCAATAATTTTATTTCCATTTGCTGAGCTATTTCCATTCCGATAATGAGGGCTCTGTATTCAGCCTCATTGTTCGTGCATGTAGTGCCCAGTGTGAAGGAGTATGGTAACAGATCGCCTTGAGGAGTAATGAATATCACTCCTGCCCCCGCTCCCGATGTTCGAGCAGCACCGTCAAAATACATTTGCCATGGGCTTTGGGATTCAGCCAACATAACCCGCTCGTCCGGGAAGTCATCATTAATTTCTTCACTTTCTGCCACAGGATGTGCTGCGAGGAAATCTGCCATGGCCTACCCTTTTACTGATTTCACCGGTCTATATGAAATAGTATATTCTGATAATAGTAACATCCATTTGGCTAATCTTCCCGACAACATTGGCCTAGTCATCAAGAATTTGATCGAATCTGCTCTTGAGATCAAAATTATATCGTGGGAGAGATAATAATGTCTTAACTTTTGTACAGCGAATATCAACGCCAAACATTCTTTCTCGATCGAGGAATAATTGCATTTTGCCCCCATCAATGTTTGGCTTAGATAATAAAGAGCAGTCTTCTTTCCTGCTTCATTTACCTGTGCCAACAAAGCACCCAAAGAATTTGTAGCTGCAGATGTATACAAGATAAGTGGCTTACCTCTCACTGAAGCTGTTAACACCGGCGGCTGCTTCAGCAATTTCTTAATTGAATCAAATGCATTCTAGCAGGCATGGTCCCATACAAATTCTGTATCTTTCTTCATTAGTCGAGAAAATGGCTGATACCTTCCTGCAAGGTTTGAAATGAAACGGCAGATGTACGCCTGTTTTCCTTGTAAACTTTTCAATTCTTTTAGCATTGTTGGTGGCGGTATATTTTGAATAGCCTTAATTTTTCCTGGATCGATTTCGATGCCTCTACGCCATACAACAAAGCTGAGAAATTTGCCCGAAGATACCCCAAATGCACATTTAGCTAGGTTCATCTTTAATTGTTTCTTTCTGAGTCGACGGAAGACTGCTGCCAAATGTTCACGGTTTTCTTGATGATCTTCTGACCTGACCACCAAGTTATCAACGTAGCATTCAACATGTTTATGCATCATATCTTGAAAGATATTTTTCATTGCCCTTTGATATGTTGCCCTCGCATTTTTAAGACCGAAGGCATAACTTTGTAACAATAAATCCTGAGCGGTGTTCTGAATGTCGTCGCCTCTTCATCTTCGGGCGCCATCCTGATTTGATTATAACCTGTGTAACCGTCCATAAAAGACATTATAGCATACTGAGTAGTACTATCGATCAATAACTCTGTTTATCGGGAGAGGGAAGTCGTCCTTTAGACATGCTTCGTTCAGATCTCTGAAGTCAATACATACTCTGATCTGTCCATTCTTCTTTCTTACAGGAATGATATTTGATATCCACTTGGGATATTTAACCTCCCTGATGAACCCAACCTTTATTAGTTTATTTACCTCCTCTTCAATTAACGGAATCAGATCTAGGTGGAATCGCCTTTGTGCTTGCTTTACTGGTTTCTTTTCTTTGGAGATGTTTAATCGATGCATCGCTACGGAGGGTTCCAGTCCCGACATCTCTTCATATGTCCAGGTGAAGACGTCTTTATGTTCTTTGAGAAGTTGGCCATATTTCTTGAATTCCTGTTCAAAAAGACTGACACTGATGAATGTATTCCTCGGCTCTTCCTCTGTTCCTAAATTTATTTCTCGTAAGCCATCTATTGTCGGTTGCCCCCCGTCCTCTATTTGTTTTGGAGCTGTTTCAGGATACTCAACTACTTTAGGATCTTGTTCTGGTACTTGTGCGGCCGAAGTCATATTTATTGATACCATATTCACTGATGACTCTGCTCCTAGCCCCTGGAATTTTCTCCGCTTTTCCTAGTCAACCCCGAGAGGGATTTGAATTCCTTTCCCATGATTCAGTCCGGTGGGTTTGTTACAATCAAAACCCATATTTCTCATGATTTTCTTGCTTACTGTACTGTATTTTTTCAAATTTTGTGGTATTAATTTTTCACGATATACATTGCTTGTGATCTCATCCTTTGCTTTCGCTGCAGCATGGAATTCTATCGGCTCGGGGCATTTAGTGCTAACCCTGACTTGAAATCTTCCTGGAGCAGTTTTAAATGGCTTACACCTCTCAATATTGGGTAAGGGCATCGTATAATTGGACTATAAGATTTTCAACTGTTCTGTCGATAACAATGTTAACGGCGGCTGCCCCGGTTGTCTCAGACGCTTGGGTACAAAATAGAACTTCTTTCTCGCTTCTGCAGTCCCGAAAGATTCCGCCCTTTCTTCTCTAACAATGTTTATTCGGAAGTCTTTTAAGACTTTCTTTTCATCATTATTTCCCACTTCTTCGGAGAAACCTTTATAATAGCTGGCGTCTGCGAAGAAAGACTCAGCTTCCGTATATGGTTTCGCATCAACCATCACCTTGCACTGCATTCCATTCTTACAGTATTTGAAACATTGGTGTAGAGGGTACAATACTGTACTGATGTATCCACGACCTTCCCAAGAGAAGGTTATATGTGGTCACAGCATTTATAACGTGACATACAATAGTAGTAATTAATTCTCCCACTTCCAATGTCACTGTAATCTTACCGAGTGCGCGTTGTCCATCTTGATTGAACCCCTGTATCATCATTCCGCTGAGGCACAAATCGGAACAGCGATAGCCCAATTTGTTTATCATGGAGAGTGGCAAAAGATTCACTGCAGACCCATTGTCTATCATGATCTGTTTTATCTTCTTTTCACAAATATACCCTTCTATCATCAATGGTCTGTTATGTTCCGCTTCACCAATTAAATCATCATCAGAGAACGAGATCACTAGTAGATAATTTGCCCATTCATTATGTCTTTCATGTTTCATTTCTGTCAATAAAGCTTCTCTCACATTGTAATTAGACAGCACATGGATCAAACTCTGTCGAAACTCTTCTGATAACTTGAGCGCATCATAAATGCTTAAACGTGCCGGTATGCCCTTCAAGTGGCTAACTACGTCATAAGCCACTTTCATTGCTCCGTTCCCATTTTTACTTCCATCCTCACTGTTCTGTCTTTTGGTCACTTCTTTCCTTGCAGTTCCTGCTTTTTGCTTCACCGGACTCATTACCTGCTTTCCCGATCGTAACGTAATCATTGCCGCATTCTTTATTGACTTTCGATTTTCTTTCTCTTTTATTTCTCGGGCTTTTTTCTGGACTGAAAACACGTTTACTGTCACCCTCATACCCTTTTCTTTGCTTTCACTGGTTATTATTTCGCCCTTATTTATCATTCGTTGTATGATGCACTTCAACGTATAACAATTCTCCGTCAGATGTCCCACTAGGCGATGATAACGGCAAAAGTTTCTTTCCCGGGTCTTCGTCACATCTTCAGGGCGCTTCGGCTCTGGTAATTCCAGGGTGCCAGCTTTTAACAACTGCTGCATCATAGGAACTACGTCTTCTTTATCGAATTCAAATCCTTCATGAGAATCGAGCATTCTGGGCCTTTTTCCGCCTTATCTATCCCTTGATTGATTCCAACTTTCTTTTCCTTCCGATCTCTTGTCTCTTGAGCTCCTCGCATCTTGATTTTTCTTATCACGATCGATGGTATTGAGGGTCGTTCTGCCAGATATCCTCCTGACAGTTTCATGATGAAATGCTGGCATCTTACGAGTCATTAATTCCAACGCATGGGCTTTGGTAGCCAAATCGCGAAAGGTTCTGACATCGGCCCTGGTGAGTCCAAACGCGATTCTTGTTTCCATATAGTTCAAACACATCTTGACATGTTCCTTTTCTTCCAGCAACTGTCTACACGATGCCCCCCAGTGTCTTCCATCTGTCTATGAACTTTTCGACTAGTTCTCCTTCTTGCTGTCGTACTGAAGCTAATTCCGTGATGCTAACATCGCGCTCTGACAAGAAGAAGTTTGACATGAAAGCGTCTTGCATTTCCTCCATGTGTGTATAGATCCTGGAGCTAAATTTGAATATCATCGGAAAGCTTTACTTGTCAATGACGACCCGAATAATCGTAAGCAGTATTGAGGTATTGTAGAGAAATTCCCCATGCTGGTAATGAAGTGCATCAAGTGCTCTTCAGGTGACCCTTCTCCGTTAAACTTCTGAAAGTCTGGATGCTTGAAATTAGTCGGAAAGGGGACATCTTCTACTTCCCTTGAGTACGGCGTTCGATATCTAAAACGGCCAGTATTCGCGCGCTCTCTATCTATTTTGACTGCTTCTTCGACGACTTGTCTTACGTCATCCTGTGTTATAGCTCTTGTTGCTGGAACGGACCCTCGCGATCCTATCCCCTGTGGACAGGAACCTTCAGATTGGCTCTCCTATCCATTTTTCGCTCCCATCATAGGTGGAGTAGCTATCTAGGCTACGTTATGCACCAGAGTTGCCAGAGCTTCTCTGAGGTTCCGACACTCATCCATTAGCGCTCTTTGCGCCTCTGCCATTTGGTCAACACGTTCTCAGTAGTTGGCCTGTTTTCTTGACCCGTCTCTGCCATGTACACTGTGGCTCCTTTACTGTTTGTCGAGGCTATTGTTGGAGTAAGACGAAAGTATGTTGACGTAACAGGGCTTATAAAGAGAGGAGAGATCGGAGTCTCGTTCGACTTTTATGCGTTTCCTGTGCTGTTGATCGATCGTGGCGATACAGTTATGGGCGAACTTTTCGGGGGTGATATAGGCATCGACGATCCTATCATCAGTGTTTTACCTTTCTGTGCTTCTTTCCATTTGGTCCTTGGGGCGACCAGAGCCGGAAAATTGCGCGACACGAACTGTAGAGCTGTTCGTTCAGGGTATATCGCAGGAGGAGCGAGCTCGGGTTTTTTTCTTGCTATACTGCGTGTGATTGGTCCCTCAGCTCTTGGTAAAGATAAGTTTTCCTTACGACTCTTCAAGTTCTTTGTTTTGTCTTCCTAGACAAGACCACAGTCCAGTTCCCGTTACTTTCATATGGTTGAGGTGAGACGGAAATGACTCCCGCTGTTACTTGAGTCACTCTGCGCCTGTTTGTGGTGCATGCATTCGTATGCTCGGGAGTTCGGCTTGGCACGTATTCGACTACAAACCCAATGGGGATGAAGTGGAAGTTCACTTTTCTTGCAACGTTAGCCATCAGTAGTATTATGTAATTGAATTCGGGTACCTTCGATAATGAAACATACGCGAAGTTAGTATGCGAGAGATTAAGTAAACTATCTTAGAGATGAAGGGGAGGATGTTCCCACTGAGAGTCGCCATTTTGGTGTCTAAGAGACACCAAAAAAAATGATAAGAGTCTTACAACTTTTCGCAATGTTAATGTTAAATAAGATAAAGATAGTGTCCCCAGCAGAGTCGCCATTTTGTTTCGACAAGGAAACAAAAGTATTTGATTTGGGGAAACTATCTTATTCAGACATAACAATGGAAAAGTATAAAGACAATCATTACACTTTATTGATTCTGAATTCATTTACATCCTCTGATATCCCTTGATTCTAAGATAGATTACAAAGAATTCATTGCAAGTTCAACTATCATAATTAAATGTAAATTTTGACAGCATTACGGCAATGATTCCAATCATCCCTTAGGACTTAGGTGGAATTGGCGAATCAACCAACAGTCTTCAAGAAAATAGAGATTTCAGTAGCATTCCGATGCTATTTCAGTCATCTCCTGAGACTTAGGAGGAATACGCCTTTCTGTTAGTGACTCTTCCTTCTCTCTTGAATAGGAAGAACTTGAAGATTTGAAAACTCTGGCCATTTTAGCAGCATGACAGTCCATTGCTGTCATAGACTGCAGGGCAGTCGGTTTACGCGGTCCCTCACAGACCATCTCGTTTGTGCGGGTCCGGGCAAACTGTAGAAGCCCAGTGCTCGTTTGCGTGGGTCCGCACAATCTGCTGGAGCCCAATGCTCCGCACCTTCGGTCTTCTCCTTCATTCTTCTTTCACTCCAAAATCTTCGAAACCCTTTTTAGAGAGAGAGTGGGGTATTTATAGGCATTTCACAGGCGTAAAACTTCGACTTTGGGCGATGTGGGACAAAATAACCCGTAACCATTTTTACACCACTGTTATATGCTTTGCGCGGATACGTGCAATTGATATACTTTGCGCGATCCCACGTAATCGGTATACTTTGTACAATCCCGCACAATCTGTATACTTTGTGCGGTCCAGCGCAAAGTGTTCTCAGAACTAATTCTTTGTTCCTTTCTTCCAACCTTTTCCTAAATGCCTTGATCTTTTCCTGCTTCATTTCTTCTCTTATTTTATGCCTCAATAAAAATGTCCTATTATCATTTCTTGTATTATCCAAGAGATTATTAGTCATTATAAAAATGTTAGATAATGTTACTTGTCGGTGCATTCAGATATGAAGTTATGAACCATCATTAATATGAATATTACTTAATCCGTTGTATAATAATGATAATAATAATAGTAATATTAATGATAAGTTAGGATTCAAATTTCACAATCTAAGTTTAAGATCAAGCCCTAGGATGAAATCCTAAGACCTAAGTAATCTAAACCTTAGGTCGATACCTTAAACATAAATAGTAAGTTAAGTTGGGATCTAATGATACCATTCATGGTAGGATCCAAGTCCAAGGGCATGCGTACTTCCTAATGATATTAGAAGGCAAGTCGACAAGTAAGGTGATGATTCTTCCCCTCGAGCTTTCCATCTTCTCATTAGCTTAAGTTATAGTTTTTATTTAAATTTATAATTGATATATCTCTCTTATAATCACATGTGTCAACTAGTGGAAATTGAATTGCTATATTACATGCTTAATGATTCATCTTATATATTTGTTCATGCTTGTGAATTATTTGTAGATTGTTTATGGAATTTAAACTGGCACATTAGTGGGAAACCCCCACATATAAATGTACACCCATACTTGGGATGTAACCTGATTGATCGTGATCATAATGGACCTTCAACTTAGTGGTTGCTGAATGGCAATTTGAATTGGACATTGATGTGGGCCTACCATCCATGAGTCGATGTGTTAGGTGGTTTTCAAGGATGGTCTTTATCGCATGGTTTAAATAATCGCCCTATGTAGCTTAGTTTCAAAATTCGTCCAGTGTAGCTCAATTTTGACATTTGCCCTATGTGGCTTGGTTTTGATATTTGTCATATGTGGCTCGATGTACCATTTCTATACAACCATACGATGGTAAGCCCCATATACTGTAATATGATTGGCCACTAGTCGATGAGTTTCCATTAAACATCCTAAGATGGAAGTCTCATGGGTCGGGAATGGTGGTCATGGGACACTATGCCCGAGTTGTCGGCCTACGCTGGGCTCTGAGCTCCCCGTAGTGACCTTTGAGCCTATTAAATCTACTGGTTGTAAATGGACTAATAATGACTTGGTTAATCATGCATGCATAGCACAGACCAGCATCTATTATTGTCATACGTAACATACAGATTTGCCTATCTAGATGCTTTACCTGAGGTACCAACCACCATCTGTTGTTATCATACATTGTTGTCATACGTAACATACAGATTCGCCTGTTTGGATGTTTTACCCGAGGCACCAACCATCATCTATTGTTATCGTACATATTTGCCTGTCTGGATGTTTTACTCGAAGCACAGACTGTCTGGATGTTTTACCCGGGTCGATCACTGCATGGGTGATAACCCCAATGTCCGTCTGGATATTTTACCCAGGACATAGGCCGTCTGGATGTTTTACCCAGGCTGATGATTACATTCATGCATCCATGCATATAATTTACTTTATTTTGGTTGTCTGGATATTTTATACTATTTCTTACCTAATGCGGGGGTGTGTAATCTTGAGGGGAGTTCACACTGAGTTGGTTACTCATCCATCAAATATATAACCGTATAGGTAGCACGGGTGGCCCTGATGATGTCCACATTCATATTGGTGAAGAGCAGGCTATGATTGACAATGGTGCAAGATTATATTTGTTAAGAGCTGCTACATGATTTCACAACTCAAGATTGTTGCAAATTTACTTTGTTTCACATGTAATGTTATTTCATTTTGTATTCGTAAGAATGGAGACACTGGTTTGTATAAGTCATTATGGGCAATCTTTTGTAATCCTAAATGATAATGAAAATTTTCCTTATACTTACTTATCCATTCTACGCTCATCTGCTTACTCTAATAAAAGAAGAAAAAAAAATATTTGACCATCCTTTAAGGTTAACACTCGGGTTTTTGGGAAACAGGCCGTGTACTCGGGTCCTGAAAAGTCGGGGTGTTATAAGATGGCATCCCTGAAAAGGCCTAGCTATATATCCTAGAGGGGGGGGTGAATAGGACTATGCCAAATTTAAAATTATACCAGTGGAATTAAACAATAAGATAACCTTATAAATAAATAAATGAACGATAGTACTTTTAAATAAATCACGATACTGAAATGCAAAGCAACCTCAATATTTAAGTATTGAGAGACTAATACAAATGATGTTCTAAGGACAACCTTACACCATAAAAACCAAGGATTTATGGCAAGGCAACCTTACTAGAATGGCATAAATATCAATATCTCAAACTGAAGAGGAATAAAGGAAATAGTAAGAATTGAAATTCTAAACTATTACAACATTCCCACAATGCTTGAAATGTAAATATTACAACATTCACATCCACGCATACATTCCACAGCTTTGAATGAGAAAAGATAGAAATTAAATAAACATTCAAACCACAAGACAAAGAATTATAGTGGTTCGCCTGTGTGTTCACCAACTATTAAACAATAGCCACATAGCTTGCTACTCCACTCCTAATATCCTCATACAGGGGATATCAGCATTCACTATGAAAATAAGTTTCACAGGTTCACCTAAAACCTTCACAATTGTCTCTTTCAAATGGGCTTATACAATTTAAAAACCTCACTTTCTGAGTTTCTTGGCTCTCCTCAAATAACAAACACAATGAGATTTTTCTGACTCAATCTCAAAAGAAACCAAAATAATGAAAATTTACACAAATGTAAAATACCTGGATTTCTCCTTTTGTAGCAGCCTAGAAGAACCAATCGGAGTATTCGAATATAGAAGTTCAATTGTCCAATACTCACTTTGAAATGGTTCTATGTTCTAATTGATTTTAAATTAAACCAGTTGGGCTAGTTCTATTTGATTTTGATTCTAAGAAGAAGGAATACAACAATTCCTCTATTCAATTTAGATTGAAATATAGAAACAAAATCAAATTGACAAAAGCTAACAAAAGAGAATATTAAATATGCACAGCGTAGCTTAAAAATTAACACAAACTTATCTTAGAGTGAAGCCTTGATTTTACTTGAATTTGAATTGAGAAACTCTGAAATTCGTGTTCTATTTATAGATGCAGAAATCGCGTCCACGACTAGTCGTGTGGCCACCACGACTGGTCTTAGGTCGAACTGCATTTTGAAATTTTAAGTGCGATCTGATAAAATCGTTCCATGACCAGTCGTGAGGCCTCCACGACTGGTCATGACCAACCCATGACTGGTTGTGAGAAACAAAGAATGGTTGCTGGAGTTTGAGTCGTAGTCGCAGGACTGGTTGTGAATGAGTCGGCACTGTTCCTACGACTGGTCAAGCAGACTCCAGGACTAGTCGAAGCTCAACCAACAAATTCTAAAAATTTGCAACAACTTAGGACTGGTCTTGGAATTTCATCGACTGGTCGAGCCAGTTCAAGGACTAGTTTAACAAAGTCTAGGACTAGTCTTAAAACAGACTAAGTACTTATAAAAAGATTCAATTTGAATTCTGTATACAAAATGACCTACTCTAAGGTCAATCTAAGGTCATTCGTACCTTGAATGTGAAGTATGAACATTGAGTCTTCATTTCTTCAGATGATAGTTGACCTTTTGAAGATTGTGTAGCTTGAGATCTCTATACTTAATGTAGCATCGAACTTGAGATCTTTTAGAGCTTGAATTACACTTCATCTTGAGATGTACACTAACTTGAGTCTTGAACAAGATCACTTATTTCGTTGTAGCTTGTACTTGCATTTCTTGAAGCGATTTGAAGTAGTTCTTCGTTCTTGACTTGAAGCAAAGATGGAGTGTCTTGAACATATAAATCAACATGCAACACAAGACATAGAGTGTTTTTGGTACTACAAAATTTAACAACCAAATAAATAGGAAACCATAGCACTTACAATCTCCCCCTTTGTCAAATTTGTGACAAAATGCACTTAACAAAGATATGATCAATATAAACACAAAGAATCGTGCACCAGTTATAAAAGTAAACCAGTTACAGCCTAATTAACGAATCATGCTCTAGTTGTCATTAACTAGCACAAATAAATCATTACTTACTCCCCCTAAGTAGCACATATAGATCCATAAAAAATTATGCCTACTCCCCCACAATCCATATTTATCAATCAAAAACATATTCTCTTCATTTTTGTCACAATATGATAAACGAAGAAAGGAATAAATGGAAGTGGAAGTCCAATAAGAGAGTAATTAAAGGAATAACTAGTTAAGATATGCAAGTAATATAAGCAAATTCAAAGTTCACATATCATTAACTAGCTGAAACAAAAGTCAGTCATACAAACTGAAGTAAAATCAAAGTCCACACACCTACAAAAGTAGCATAAAAGTTATTACAAACTAAAGGATAAAAACATTTAATCAGATCCTGATGAAGGAGTAGGTATGGTAGGATCAAGTTGATGAAGCCCCTTATTTAAACACTTAAGATACTTACACATATATTTAAATTGCAAATCATGGGCAACATTCATATTCTCAACCTTCTCCTCAAGTGCACGAAGACAAGCATCAAAATCAGATGGCTCATAGTCGGATCATTAGTAGAATCTGATTCAATTCCATTAAAAATGTCATCCATATTTATATCATCAGAAGGAATATCGCCACCTTCTTCTTCATTCCCTACTTCAGCACCACCACCACCCACATCTCTTTGGCCAGGAGCCAATTCCAGCTTTATCTTGTTTATATTTGAATTGTTAAAAATAAGATGATGAATAGGAGCCTCTACAACAGGCATTGCAACTAGCATGTGAGAAGCTAACACAGTCATAAAATAAGCAAATGGAATATCACTGTGTCTTGGATGGAGACGAAACTAAATGATGAAATGATATATTAAAGAAGACAGACAGACTTGAGTACCAGTGACGATAGAATGCAGAACCCGAACCATAAATGAAGCCAGTTTTGTTTTGTTACCAGAACGTGGATATAGATTTGAAGTAAAGATTCTGTAGAGAACCCTGTATCTGGGTAACAAATAATTTGAGGGGAGGGCATTCCCTTTATGAGTCCATTGAACATCCATATTACATAAATCTCTAGTTAACATATGTTTTTCTATTATAGCCGAAATAACAAGTATGTCCTCGTCACTAACAGGTATGTCCATTAGAGCCGAAATGAGATGATGGTCTACTTCAAATGGACGTTCTCTAGTATCAATATTAAACATTAAATTCTCAGATGAAAATTCAAAAATACATGCAATTATGGCCTCAGCAATAGATTGGTATGCAGGCCCACCCCAATGTAGGATGTTATCCCAACCTACAGATTGGAGAAGAGGAAGGATACCAAAAGGAGTAATGTGATCAATAAAAGCAGGTCTTTTAACAATAACATTGCGCATACGCAGATCCCTAACATGAGTGGGATTATCTTCAAGTGACCGAAGATGGCACCGAGTGATAGTCGAAGGATGAGAGGAAGAAGGACCACGGGAAGTTTTCTTTTTCCCTCTAGAATCCATTGGCAATAGAAAAATCAAAGATAGAAAGAGTTTCAAACTATATAGAGTGAGGTTTGCCAAGATCAGATTTTTTAAAGGAAAACCCCAAAATAGCAATGAAACACTAAATAAATTACTCCAAGAGTGAAAATGAAGTAATATTGACTGGAATCTATAAGAAAAATACAAATGATGCACTAACCTCGAGGAATCAGACAGTTGGGTACAACTAGTCGTGCTACGGCCCGTTGAAGAAGAAATGGGAAATGAGGAAGATGAGTTTTTTTCCAAATTTAAGAGAATCAGCTCGCTACAAGACTGGTCATGGGGTGTCCTCGACCAGTCGTACCACGACTGGTCGAGCTCATCCTCGACTGGTCGTGTAAAGACAAAAATATGCATTTTTTATAAAAATTTGAAATTTAAACTAATAAATTATCAAATATATATACACTATGATACACACATGCATGAATAATTAATTTAAATTGCACATTCCAAGATCAAATTCCAATTTATTAAACCTACTTTTGTCGAGTAGTTTAGTGAAAATGTCAGCAAGTTGAGTCTCCATTGGAATGTATTCCAATGAAATTATTTTTTTCTTCCACTAATTCATGAAAGTAATCAAATCTATTGTCAATGTGCTTGGTACGTGAATGCTGAATTGAATTTTTAGAAATATTTATTGCACTGGAATTATTATAATGTAAAACCATTGAATCCTGTGCAATTCCATAATCGCTTAACATGCGTTTCATCCAAACAAGCTGAGTACATGCATTTCCAGCTGCGATGTATTCAACCTCAGCAGTAGAAAGTAATATAGAACTTTGCTTCTTACTAAACCAAGAAACTAAACAATTTCCAATATAGCGACAACCACCACCGGTTGACTTTCTATCATCGATATTACCAGCCCAATCAGCATCTGAGTACCCCGCCAACTGAACACTAGTATCATATGGATACCAGAGACCCAAATTAGCAAAACTTGTGATATATCGCATAATCCGCTTAACAGCAGTTAGATAAGACTCTTTAGGGTCTGACTGATATCTAGCGCAAATACCAACACTCAAAGTAATATCAGCTCTACTAGTAGTTAAATAAAGCAAACTACCAATCATACTGCGATATAATTTAGGATCTACATTTTTACCTATAGAGTCTTTTGAGAGTCTTAATGTTGTACTCATAGGAGTACCAAAATTCATACCATTCTCAAATCTGAACTTTTTAATTAAGTTCAAAGCATATTTGGTTTGAGAAATAAAAATACCATCAAGTTATTGTTTTACTTGCAACCCTAGGAAATAATTCAATTCCCCAACCATGCTCATTTTGAACTTAGATTTCATTAAATCTGCAAACTCAACAGTCATGTTAGTACAAGTAGATCCATAAATAATATCATCAACATATATTTACACCATTGAGATATGATTGTTATGTTTCTTAACAAACAAAGTCTTATCAACACTTCCCATTAGAAAATTATGACTTAGTAAAAACTTAGTCAATTTTTCGTACCATGCCTTAGTAGCTTTTCTCAAACCATAGAAAGCCTTTTTAAGGCGATAGACATGATCAGTGTTCTTAGGGTCTTCAAAACCCATTAGTTATTCAACAAAAACTTCTTCATGCAGATCGCTATTTAAGAAGGCACTCTTTACATCTATTTGATAAATTTTAAATTTCTTAAAGCACGTAATGGATATGAATAGTTTGATTGATTCAAGACGAGCTACTGGGGCAAAGGTTTTATCATAATCGATGCCTTCAATTTAAGTGTACCCTTGTACAACCAGTCTAGCCTTGTTTTAAATTATATTACCAATTTCATCAGACTTATTTTTAAAAATCCACTTAGTTCCTATAATGTGTTTATCTTTAGGTCTAGGAACAAGATACCAAACATCATTTCTCACAAATTGTTAAGTTCTTCTTACATAGCTACTATCCAGTTTTTGTCAGTAAGAGCTTCTTTTACGTTAGCCGGTTCTATCTAGGATGTAAAGCATAAGTAATTACATATACCTTCTACTTGTCTACGAGTGCGCACACCAGTGAGAGGGTTTTCAAGAATTTGAGTGGTTAGATGATCGTAAGTGCTATGATTTGATTCCTCTTTGATTGTCAAATTTTATGTGTCAAAACATCTTCGTATGTCTTGTGTTTATATCTTCATAAATTTGTTTGAGACACCACGTCATCACTTGAAGTCTAGTTCAAAGAATTCTTCAAGCTTCGTGATAGTTCAAGCTACAATGTAGAAGATATTAAAGAAGAGCTCAGGGTCAAGACTCAAGTTCAAGTGCAAGTGGAAGTTCAAGATTCAAATATAAGTACGGGACTCAAGTGCAACTCAAAGTAACATTGATTTCAAAGCTTGTGAAGTAGTCAAGCTACATCAAGAAGAACTCAAGTTTTGTATTGATCAAAGTCTAAGCGAATGAAGTTTTCAATGTCCATACTTCACGAAAAACCTTAGATTGACCTTAGGGTAGGTCACTTTGTCTACATAATTCATTTTAATATTAATAAATGAATATGATATATTCTAAGACTAGTCCTAGACCTTGTTCGACCAGTCCTAACACTGGTTCGACAAGTCTAAGAAGTTCCTCGACCAGTCCTAAAATTGTTGTATTTTATTAAATTTTCTGATTCGGCTTCGACCAGTCTTGGAGTCTGCTCGACCAATAGTGGGATGGTCTGTAACGCCCTGAAATTCGAGGGTCGAGTAGCAACTCAACTCTCGAGTTCCAAAACATCACTTATGCAACATAAAGAATGATGATTGAATGTTGATTGTGTTAGTGCAATAAATATGAGTGAGATTATACCAAGACAGTAATCCATGCTCCAGATTAATGTATAAAACGCAAGCGGAAGACTGAAATATGTATATAGATATGTATAAAAACAAACGATTTTGATCTGTCACCAGAGTATGATTACTTCGCTAAGTCATCGTATACATGTACTGAATCAAAAATAAAATGTTAAAAATAATAGTCCAATTGTCATGATAGCCCAGTAGCCCCGTAGATCCGGATAACCTAAGCAAAGCCGCCGGAGAACTGCATGAAGAAAAACTCATCCTGATCATCATAACAATCAGGCTCAGCCTCCAATGAATCGTCATCACCTGCGTCTAAGACAGAGTCTGGTGGGTGTCCAGAACACCGTCCCGTAACGTGGGAGTGAGTAGCTAACTCAGTGGAACAATAAAAGCATAAGTTAACATGTTATCAAATCAGTCAAGTAGTAATGATAAAGCAGTACAATCAATAATCTTAAGTACTCTTGTTAATATAAGTATGAAATGCAGTCGTGATGCATGCCCCTCGCCTAACCACCCTCATACGGCATCATCTTACATCTGCAACATGCGTTCATCCCTCAGTGCTCCATATCTTCCAGGTACATGCAATGCGATGATGAGCATGATTACCAAGTTATTATTAGTCCATTTCAAACAGCAGTGTTGGAAAAGTAAGGTACCCCCCTTATATCATTCTCAAACAACGATCCATTCTAGGGTCATCAATCTTAGATAATCTCATATAATAGTGCGGTTCTAAGTCGCTGCAAGGGCTACCAGGGCAGTTACACAGAATCATTACATCATTCCCCCATCACCTTATCAATACAGGCCTAGTTTGTACTCTTGTTGCTACGGAAGGGTCGTCGCCTCCATGTAGACTCAGAGTACTCTCGAGGTCACTACAAAGGGCTGTCAAGGTTGTTACACAGAATCGTTACACCACTCCCCCATCACCTAATCAGTGTAGGCCGACAGCTCGAATATAGTGTCCCATACCACCATAATCGGTTCACGAGTCTAGTTGCTCAATGGTTACTATAGAGAAGCTTGTGGCCCCAGCGTATGCCTACAGCTCGACCACGGTGTACCATACCACCATCCCCGGCTCATGAGCCTTAGCGAATCGAGGTACCACGGTTAACGAGATTCCACTGGTAAGTTTAGTACCCTAGGTTCAAGCAATAGCGTCCAAACATGGTGAACATACATTAGACAAATCGGGTTACTTGACGAGTTCGACTAACACGAGCGCACAACTAACTAAGCGACATGAAGTGCATAAGCACTTTGTGTGGCCTAACCACTGTCGCCAACCGAAGTACGACTCGGGTTCATCAAACACATCCTACATGGCGAATGAATCTCAACCACCAACTCAAGTCTGTTACCGATTTTCTTGACTATAATCATAGCCCTAATCATAATCAATCCTTAACCAGAAGCATGTAGAGTAAAGCATAATAAACAAGGTAATTCAAGCATGTTAACAAGCATGTCATAAAGCATGTTATAAAACACAATATAAATAGGAAATACAAACACATATATTTCATAGCAAGCGGTTAAATTAAACAACCAATCATGGAGGAAATCATATACATCTCTAAGTTAGTTGAGAATCCTATCTCAGCACCTACCTAAAGCACGATCATTTAAGCACTTACTCTTACAAGCATTTTCACAAACACTTAGAATACACTATTTTAACATACATAGCATATATTAGCAAAAACATATATTAGGGTGAATCCTTTCGCCGAGTAAGTATTACACATATATATAGCACGTTCATACAGTAATTAATCATGGCAAACATACCTTCAGAATTTATACATATACGGTATTTTCTATAAATATACAAAATACACAATACGTCATAATTTGCATACGCAATCGAAACACAAAACGAACATCACATTGTGCATGTACAATAACACCTAGATCATGGATCTATCATTATCTGACATTGAAAGTGTTGAAAACCATAACCTATACGTCTAAAGTCTGCACCTTACACCGTAGAAGCGTAATGAACTCGATATATTTGTTAAGTCTTCGTGTACAACAATTTGGCAACCTATAGAACGAAATAGATTAGCTATTTCATCACTTGTAATGATCATAACCCTAGATCAGAGTAGGGTTAGGGTTTCTTACCTAGAAACGAAGCTGAAATCGTCGGGAAAGCGATAAGAAGGAGGTGGATAAGCTTGTATAGCAGCAGGGTAGAGTATCAGGGAGATCCTCCAACTTCTCTCACACTTTCTCACTCTTTTCTCTCCTAGGGTTTCTTCAAATTCGTATGGGCTGAATGAGGGAGAGTTTAAGGTCCTTATATAGCCTAAAACATCACCAAAATAGACCCAGGGTCAAGGTATACTTAGGTTATATCCAAAGTGCATCTGTTTTAGCTCAACAGAACATTTTCGGACCCCCCCCCCCCCCCCTCTGATCCAAAGGTTGGACTTAAGCTCACTGACTATGGATCTAAGTCGAGTTAAGGTTTCATTCCAATCGAGTTCCCAGAGCACACATGGCAGACCAGTTTCAGTTCAATGGTCATAGAGACTCGATCAAGGTTACAAGTACACAAACATATATGGGAAATGTTTCCTTATCCGAGGGTGTATTTGGGTCATATTCCGATGGTCTGATTGCTTATATTTGGCCTGCAAACATCAAGTCTCAGATTACTTAAATTTAATTAAATTTCTAAAGAAAACTAGGTTTTCTCATACTCCTCGCTCCGGGCTCAAGCGAATAGCCCTAGAATACTATCTGGTTTCGACTTCCGAGATGGTTGTCAATCCCAGTGAGGCAGTCCTAATTCTATAACCTCATATCATCCAAACTTTTGATGTGCGGTCCAGATCTGATACAGAGATTCGATGTGTTCCAGAGAGCAGTCGGGTAATGAGTTTGATCCTAGATTTTAGGGTAACCTAGCGTCAATGATTCTACAAGGTTTGGGTCTTGCAGATAGTATTTAAAGTGATTCAAGCAGAATTCATGGCTAATCTAGTTTAACACTTAGTTAACTTTGTCTAATTTCTAAAGGATTTGACCCTAAGTGATTTCTACCTGAGGTGATACTCGGGCCATTGTACGGAATTTTCTGAGTTGTTACAATCAATCCCCCTTAATGAAAAATTTTATCCTCGAAATTAGTACCTTTTCGTACTCCTCGAGAAGCTGAGGGTAGTTCTTTCGGATTTCAGCTTCAGTCTCCCAAGTAGCTTCCTCCTCTGTATGATGCGTCCACAGCACCTTCACGAGTGGAATCACCTTACTGCGCAACACATGTTCCTTCCTATCTAGGATACGCGTCGGACATAGTACATATGTAGCATCATCACTCAATTGCACCTGCTCTCAATGGATGATATGTGAAGGATCAAGGACGTATTTCTTCAGCATAGATACATGAAATACGTTGTGCACACCCGTGAGTGGTGTAGGCAAAGCGAGACGATATGCCACCACACCCACTCGATCAAGTATCTGAAACAGCCCGATAAATCGCGGCATAAGCTTCCCCTTCTTCCCAAATTGAAGGACTCCCTTCATAGGAGAAACTCGGAGGAACACATGGTCTCCAACCTCAAACTCAAGTGGTCGCCGCCTCGTATCGGCATAACTCTTCTGTCTGCTCTATGCCGTCAAGAGTTGACGCCTGATAATGTCGATCTTCTCCGAGGTCACCTGTACCAATTTCAGGCCAATCAAGCTACGCTCGCCAACCTCTACCCAGCAATGCTGTGCTCTACAAGGGTGCCCATACAAGGCCTCGTAAGGAGCCATGCCAATACTCACCTGAAAACTATTGTTGTAGGCGAACTCTGCGTACGGAAGGCAATCATCCCAACTATCCTTGAAGTCCAAAACACAAACCCGTAGCATATCTTCTAAAATCAGATTCACCCGCTGTCTGCCCATCATCGGTCTGAGGATGGAACGCAGTACTGAACTTCAACTCCACACCCATCGCTTCCTGGATACGAGTCCAAAAGATAGATGTGAATCGCGTGTCGTGGTCCGACACAATCTCCAAGGGAACTCAATGCAGACGCACTATTTCTTTAATGTACAACCTAGCCAAGTCATCTGTAGAGTTCGTCACTCTGATAAGGAGAAAATGAGCTGATTTGGTCAACCGGTCCATGACCACCCAAATAGAATCATAACCCTTTCTCATCTTCGGTAGCCCCGAGATGAAGTCCATAGAGATAAAGTCCTACTTCCATTCAGCTATGGGCATAGGCTGAAGGAGTCTAGGAGGTCGGCGATGCTCAGCCTTGACCTGCTAACACGTGAGACAACGTGAAACATACTCTTCGATATGGACCTTCATATTGTCCCACCAATATGATCTCTTCATATCCTAATACATCTTTGTGCTACTAGGACGTATCGTAAGCTTCGAATTGTGAGCTGTCTCGAGAAGCTCCTGTCTCAAGTCCTGAATATCCGGGACACATAGGCGGCCACGGTATCGTAGGCCCCTATCTATTCCCACTCTCCACTCAGAGTCCACATCATCACTAGCTTGCCCACGAAGCTCAGATAACCGCTCGTCGCCCTTCTGGGCCTCAATAATCTAGTCATCAATAAGCAGCCGCACCCGAACATGTGCTACACACTCGAATGGCACCTCCACTGTGAGTTTTTGCTCGAAGTCCCGCACGAACTCCAACATATCCCACTCTCCAATCATTAACGGAGCCACAAATATGATCGCCTTCTTGCTGTTCAACGCGTCTGCCATAAGGTTGGCCTTGCCAGGATGGTAGGAAACCTCGAACTTGAAGTCCTTCAAGGTCTCCATCCATCGGCACTGCCTCATATTCAAATCCCGCTGACTGAATATATACTTAAGGCTTTATGGTCGCAGAAAAGCTTGAACTCCTCTCCGTAGAGGTAATGTCTCTAGAGCTTCAATGCGAGTATGACCGTTACTAACTCAAGGTCATGCGTAGGGTAATTCTCCTCGTACTTCCTTAATTGTCTCGAGGCATATGCAATCACCCTGTCCTTCTGCATAAGGACACAACCCAAACCAATGCGAGACGCGTCAGTGTATATAGTGTACTTAACCCCTTTCTCTGACAATACTAGCACAGGGCTGGACGTCAGCCTGTCCTTCAGCTCCTGAAAAGATGCTTCCGCCTTCTCATTCCAGGTGAACTTCAGATCCTTCCATGTCAACTGAGACAATGGTCTGGCTATTTTCAAGAAGTTTTGGATGAATCGTCGGTAATAACCTGCCAGGCCCAGAAAACTCCTCACCTCAGTGACTGAACCAGGTTGTTTCCAATCCTGCACTGCGGCTACCTTAGCCAGGTCCACTGCTATCCCTTCCTTGGATACTACATGTCCTAGGAACTTGACTTCCTCCTGCCAGAAGTCGCATTTCTTATACTATGCGAATAACTGGTTCTTCCTCAGAGTATCAAGGACTACCTGTAAGTGTTCCTCATGCTCTTCCCAACTCGTAGAGTACACCAGGATGTCATCGATAAACACAATGACAAAATGGTATAGGAATGGCCGAAATACCCAGCTCATCCGGTCCATGAATACGACCGGTGCGTTTGTAAGACCAAACGACATCACAAGGAACTCGTAATGCCCAAAACAGGTCCTAAAAGTCATCTTCTGCACGTCTTCATCCCTGACGCGCAACTGATGATACCCTGACTGTAAATCGATCTTCAAAAAATACTTTGTCCCCCTCAATTGATCAAACAGGTTCTCTATCCTGGGCAAAGGATATTTGTTCTTCACGGTCAATTGGTTCAATCCACGGTAATCAATATATAACCGTAGTGACCCGTCTTTCTTCTTGACAAACAACACAGGTGTTCTCCAAGGAGACACACTAGATCGTATAAAGCCCTTCTCTACGAGCTCGTCAATCTGTTTCCTCAGCTCTTCCATCTCATACAGAGGCATCTAGTACATAGGTAATGAAATGGGGGTCACACCGGGCATAAGGTCAATGGTGAAATTGACCTCGCGCTGAGGAGGTAATCCAGGGATCATCCTAAACACATCTAAAAAGTCTCGAACTACTGGCATGTTTCCTAACGTCGGCCCATCAACAGGCTTAAGTAAAACGGCATAACACTCAACGCGACATGTCCAACTAACTTGTACTGGGAAAGTAAAGACTGTGCCGTCAGGTCCCCTGGCTGTCATGACCCGAGTATCGCAATCAATCTCTGCCTTCATCTCGGTGAGCCAGTCCATACCAAGGATAATGTTGTAGTGCCATAGTGGCGCAACAATGAGGTCAACGAACACTGTCCTGCTACCCAAATCGACAGAGCAACCCTCACCATCCGTGTGACATCTGAAAATGTCCCCGTAGCAGTAGTGAGTCTCACTCCCCTCGTGGGAGTAGTATGTAAAGCTAGACGCTTAACTGTCGCACATGATATGATGGAAGTAGTGGACCTAGTGTCCACCAATAAAAAGATAGGAGTACCTTGAACATGTGCAGTGACCTCGAAGGCCATAAGTTCTGTCTCTGGTTCCTCTGTTGTGAATGCATAAACACGTGCCTGTTGTGGTCGGTTGGGCTGAGGCATCATAGGTCATTTTGGTGGCCTAAAGCGAGGTGCAGGTGGTCAGAAGGATGGATGTGCAGGGGCAGTCCATAGAGGTGGAGCCGATATAGCCTATGGGGGAGGGCGTTCAATCCTCTACGGTGGAGAAAACACGTTATCCCTCATCCGAGCAAAGCAGCTCTCTATAGGGTGACCCGGTCTCCCGCAGTATGTACAAGTCACACCTGGACGCCTCATCGGAATTACTGGCATCGTGGTCCTTGGGGAGAGTCAACAAGAGGCCTCTTGCCAAGGAATGGCCCGCTCTGAATATCTGGTTGTGGTCTCGTAACCATAGGACTGTGAGAACGTGTCAGCCGATCAACATCCTACTCTGCCCTCATAGACATATGTATCAGCTCGGCATAGGAGGGTATACTAACGCAGCACATCTTCGACTGAATGTCCGGTCGCAAGCCCTCTGAAAAACATCGTATCCGCATCTGCTCGTCAGCAAGAATAGTCGGGACATATCTGCCCAACTCAGTGAATCGATGCTCGTACTCCATAACTGTCATGTCTCCCTGCCTGAGGTGTAAAAACTCATTCTCCCTCTCGTGTCGGTAGGTCTGAGGGTAGTATTTCTCATGGAAACGGAACTCAAAAGCCACCCATGTCCATATATATCCAACTGTCACTGTCCGTAGGACACTGTCCCACTATAAGCTAACCTCCTTCTCAAACATAAAGGTGGTCAGCTCAACCTGTTCCTGCTCCGTACAATGGAGCATTCGTAGCATCTTAGAGATGCGGTCTAACCAGTATTCAGCCTCCTCGGGTCTGTGAGAACCTGTAAAAGTAGGAAGCCTCAAGCGCTAGAATCGCTCGAGAAGGCCATTAGTTCCCAAATGCCCCGTAGGGTATACAGTAGGAGCAGGCGGATGCACATCCTCAGCCTGAGCAGAAGGCTCTGCAGTCTCAGTAGAACGTGTAGACGGTGAAGGTGGAGTCGCACTCCCACCCTGAGATAAGGCCCCTGCAATAGTGGCCATAAGTTGCTGGTGCTGGTGTTGCTGTTGCATCTGCTGCTGATGCATCATCATCATCAACTGCTCAAACCTATCAGTAGGTGGGGCAGTCTGTGGCTCATACTGTGTCGAAGAGGATGCCCGGTTCTACTCGCAAACCGGTGGTGTAAAAGGTGGCAGTCCAGCTGTAGGACCAGCGGAAGGCTGAGACGTAGGTGTAGTCTCACGATCCGGGCCCAAGCCAGGGTCCGCATGACCATCTCCGTAGGAAGGAGCCTGGTCCATCGTATCAGTGAGTAAAAGGTGTGTCGTGCTCCATGTATATTTCTGTGGCATGCCCTATACAACATAGGGTGCAACGCATGTGAGGTGAAGCATAGTAACACAAAACACAATCACTTAAACATTTTACACACTTCATAGCAAAGAGGCTGTTTGCATTTCATTACTAAAATTGTCATAATACATGGAATACAGAGTTACATGAATCATGACAGGAGATGCATGGGAGCTAATACAACCAAAGCCTCAAACATCCAAAACATTCTACCAACTACTACACCCAACAACATGAAAACATAAGCATCCTAAGGCAGTAACCAAAGAAAATTATAAGACAACAGTACGAATGACTAGGCATCCGAGTTTGGCGATGGAGAAGGGGCACCCTTATCCTTTAAGCAGCACATGATGGTTTTTAGCGCGCGAGTTACTTTCTTGAACTTGTCCTTTACAAGGGCCCGAAGATCTATGATATCCTGTCACAGGACAGCCTGACCCTATTGTAGCTTAGTATGATCCTCCTCCAGTCAAGCAAGACGAGCCTCCCAAGCAGTCCGATCAGTGCCCTGCACTGGTGTCGTAGGAGGGGAGCTCTTCTCAGTATCTTGAGCCTCCTCTTCCTCTACTTCCTGTTCCTCCTCTTCTATTTTAGCCCCATCTTCTTCCTCACTCTCTTCTTCCTCGCTCCCCGTCTCATCATCGCTCTCCTCAAGTTGAGCCTGACATCACCATGGCCCGATATTCATCTGGTTGAGGGTAGTCTCGTCGATATGATGAATTGGCACCGGCATCTTCGCCCCAAGACTGTAGCCAAACTGATGTGCAATCTTGCATATGAGTCGGCCGAAAGGGAGCAAATTAGTTCTTCTAGCGGAGCATGTAGTATTGATTATCTGTCGCAACACGAACATAGGCATGCACAGGTTCGCTCTCTGCCCCACCTGATACAGGAAATCTACCATGAGGTGCATACACTCACTGCGATTACTCCACCTAGGGTAGACATTGAATGTGAAGATGTGATGGAGTAAACGGAAGTCATTAGACATATCAGTCGCTAGAAGACTTTTGTTCGGCTGCCACTCGACCAGTTGGCCACCACAAAGGAAACGTGTGTGATAATCCCTTTCACGTACAGTCCTCAGATTCTGTTCGCTAGCATGCACCTCGCCAAGAGGCACATTCAGAAGCCGGGAGATCAATCTGACATCGACAGTGGCCAACCAATCCCTTCCACATGGAATCTTGAACTGCAAGGGTTCGAGCGTAGGCTTGTGAATGTTAGCAAAGAAAGATCGGACAGAGCTCGCATTGGCGCGATACCCGCCATCAAATAGTGGACCCCAATGGGCTTCTTTCAAGAACTCGAACAACAGGTACTCTCCAAAGAGCCGCCCATCCACCTGAGCTTCAAAGAGGACCCAACGGCCCTCATACACTCCATGGGGCAGCTTCGCCAACAGAGCTCGTTCAGTAGGAATCTGGGGATCAAGATCCCGCTTCGTCCGAAACTCCCGAGCGACGCTTGTACTAGTGGTGGCGCCTCTCGGCCTCGAACACGTAGGTCGGCTAGGCCCAGCTTCATCCACGGCCCCCTTTCTCTTTCCCATGAGAGAAAGGACAGTGAAAACTGAGAAAATGGCTGAAATGAACTTAAAGAAGGCCATGTAAGTGGAGAAAAAAGGGGAAATGGGGGCTGAAGTTTTGGTTCTCCACGAGTTTGAACCTCAACAGGGATTGTAAAGGCCCCAAAATTCAGCGTTTGAAGAAAGGAAATGAAGAAATAGGATGGGTTGAGAGCTTACACGGTTTTGAGCTTCTAATGAGAGGGTATGGGCGCTCAAATGAGGAAAAACGGAAAGGGTAAAGGGTATGTGCTACTGTGAACGATGGAGGGGTGTGGGTTTTAATAGAAAACAGTGGAATGGGTGATTGGAAGGGGTGTTTGAGAGAGAAAATCAGATTTTGGAAGGAAAGGGAGAGCTTGGAGGGGATTTTTATGAAGGAAGTAGGAATTTGGGGAGGCTTTAAGCCACGGCCCCTATACCAGTGGGCCACCCTAGGTCCCAAAGTGCGTCGGCCTGCCCGGCCAGGCCCGATAACCGACGAGGCCTCGCCAACCTGGCGAGGTCCTCACCACTCCCTGGACTAGCCGGTGATGCCTCGCCATATGGGCGAGGTCCTTGTGACCCCTAGGCCCTAAAATGATGTGGGTCCCACCCTGGGTCCCTCTAGATAAGCGTGGGTAAGCCCACGACCCCGTTTTGTATCGTTTCAGGCAGTTTTGGGATGTTTTTAATACATAGCCGTACGTACCGATTTCTAATGGCTTGGATGGGGTGAATTATGATCTAAACCAGTCGTTTGACGGTCTAAAAGTATTTTGGGGTCGACTCGTGCGATCTCAGTTGAGTACAGACTTAAACAAAATGATCGATTTAAGTGAACTTCGTCAATTGGCGAAATCGGGATACCTAGGACTGTTTTCTACATTTTCTCTCACCCTACTATGTCGAAATGCGTCAGCGTACATCGTGTGACCATAACCCAGGTCCGGTTTAATCCAAATCATGCTCTGATACCAACTTGTAACGCCTTGAAATTCGAGGGTCGAGTAGCAACTCAACTCTCGAGTTCCAAAACATCACTTATGCAACATAAAGAATGATAATTGAATGTTGTCTGTGTTAATGCAATAAACATGAGTGAGATTATACCAAGACAGTAATCCATGCTCCAGATCATTGTATAAAATGCAAGCGGAAGACTGAAAGATGTATATAAATGTGTATAAAAACAAACGATTTCGATCTGTCACCAGAGTATGATTACTTTGCTGAGTCATCGTATACATGTACTGAATCAAAAATAAAATGTCAAAAAGAATAGTCCAACTGTCGTGATAGCCCAGTAGCCCCGTAGATCCAGATAGCCTAAGCAAAGCCACCGGAGAACTACATGAAGGAAAACTCATCCTGATCATCATAATAATCAGGCTCAGCCTCCAATGAATCGTCGGCACCTGCATCTAAGACAGAGTCTGGTGGGTGTCCAGAACACTGTTGTAAGACCCGTATCCTAGACCGTACCATTCTGTAGGTTCCTGCAGTCTTCGACCCTTAACCGGCGTTGCACGCGACCTTGGTTCATACGTCGTTAATCTGATTCGACTTAACTTGAGACTTATACCATTACGACCGCCCCGTCTCCATGGTTCCGATGCCGAGACTAGCGAGCCGAGGTGATACTCTAGCCAGGAGATGTGGGCCAACGTTCGGTGCGAGGAAAATGCGCGCGTGCGAAACCTAAGAGAATCTCTACAAGATGTCACATCAATCATCCATCAATCAATCCCATCATGTCAAGTACACATCACCTCACACTCTTCCCCAAGCAACCCCCAAAAGTCAAAAAGTTCTTACATAAGCCCATACATCTCTTACAACATGTACCATAAAAGTAAAAAAAGTGGCTCTCACACCCATCACCACCACATCAAACATCACCCATCTCTCTCTCCCTTTACAAGTCTCTCTCTCTTTTCCAAATCTCATTCCAAGCAAACCTCCATACATCCAAGCCATTCCCAAACCCTCCAAGAGAGCTACAAGTGTGGCCCACCTTTACTACCCCTTCATCTCCCATCTCCACCATCTAAACCTCATCTCCTCCGTTGGAATCAAAGCTAAGGAGCTAGGGAAGCCTTTGGTGCAAGAAGAAAGCGGTGCGTGATCTTCGATTTTGCCTTCCATTTCATTGCTTGATTTAAGGGTCCATATTCATGTAGGACCCATCTTGATGTAGGCTTTGTATCAAAGAGGGGCCCATAGTGGCGGGGCCCCTCTATCTTTGCCGGTGTCCTTGTCTCTCTCTCCCTCTCTCTTTCTATGATCTTGGCCACCCATTATGTGTGTATTTCATCCATGCCATCTACCGGTGGACCCCATCTATGTGGAACACACCATGATATTTTTGTGCCATCCCAACCATCCATGGGGGGGGCCACCTTGTGGTGGCAAACATGGGGTGGCTGCCAGCGAGGTGTGATCTGACGTAGGCCCACCCAGATCCACGGTACAAATGACAAACGAGTGAAAGATACCTCGTTTCAACGCTGGCGTCGATCCCTGGGAGGTGGCTAACATGGAGCTTGGGTACTGCCGTGGGCGTACTCACGGCAGCAACCATCAACAAAAAAAAAAGGGAAAAGAAGGATTTTTGGTGGGCCACTCATATAGGTCCCACCTTGATGTACCTATCCAATCCGTGCCGTCCATTTCATTCTCCATATCATTTGAGGCGTTGAGCCAAAAAATGAGGTTGATCCGATAATCAGGCGAGCCATACCATAGAAAACTGTATTTTTTACTGTTCAAAGCTTTTAGGACCCACCTTGCTTTATCCACACACCAAACAGGCCGTATATTAAACTTGTTTAGTGTGTTTTAATCCCTAGAAAGCAATGAACGGAGTGTATTCTCAGGTAGCGGGCCCCACATGTGATTTTTCTCAAAAAAATTAAAAAATATATATATATAAAAAAGTAGC
This sequence comes from Magnolia changhungtana, assembly GCA_030180095.1. Lineage (NCBI taxonomy): Eukaryota > Viridiplantae > Streptophyta > Magnoliopsida > Magnoliales > Magnoliaceae > Magnolia > Magnolia changhungtana. The sequence continues at coordinate 14,303,441 of JASAUF010000502.1, forward strand.
CTGCAATTGAATAAAGATCGTCATTTTGCGAAGAAAGGCCGTCAGGTCTTTGCAATGAATGCGGCTGGCAAACGGATGGCCTGCAAGCCACCCACAGCTCCTACCGTGGGCCCCACCATGATGTATATTTTACATCTACACCATTCACGAGGTGGGCCACTCCCAGAAGTGGGCCCCCTCCAAAGTTCAGCTCCATCCAACGATCAGGTGGCCCACACTGCAGAAAACAGTGGGATTGAACCTCTGCCATTGAACCCCTTCTATGGGCCACGAAAGTTTTGGATCAAGATGAAATTTGTGTTTTCCTTTCACTCAGGTCCGTGTGACCTTGTCAACGGGTTGGATGGCATATAAACATTGTGGTGGGCCTCACTTGGGACCCATAGTGATATATGGGTTTTATCCCCACCATCCAGTGGACGGTGGAGCCCTGGTGCATGTGTTTTATTCACACTGTCCAGTGATAGTGGGGCCCTCCATGATGCATGTGTTGCATCCAATCCGTCCATCTATTTTGGAAGCTCATTTTGGGCATGAGCTTAAGAATGAGCCAAATCCATAATCCAAGTGGACCCTACCTTGGCATGTTTTGAGGTCCATCTTAATGATTTGTGGTAGATCATTGGGGCCCACTTTGATGTGGATGTAAGGCCCATGTCATTAGGCCATTTGATGTATTCTAAGACCCATGGGATTAGGCCCATTTGATGTTTTAGGGACCCATGGGTTAAGGCCCATTGAGATGTATTAGGGCCTATAGGTTGAGGCCCATTTGATATACATATGGGGCCCAATTGGTGTTGGCCCATTTGTTACGTATAAAGACCCATGAGACTAGGCTCATTTGATGCAATCTAAGGCCCATGAGTCATGACCCATTGCAATGCGTATAAGGCCCATTGGTATGGCCCATTGATGTGGCCCACTTGACGAATGAAAGGCCCATATGGTATGACCCATTTGATGTATTTAAGGCCCAATAGGGATGAACCTAAGGCCTATTGCAATGTGTGACCCCAACCTGGTTCATGTAATAATATTCACTGCGGACTATGCCTTGGGAGCAATGTTGGTTTGAGGTCCACATTACAGGTTTAATGTTGGTTAAATGTCCGCATTACGACTCTCCCTAGGGCCCATTGTTAGGCCCATACTTGTAGGCCGTCTAGGCCCATCTTCGTTATAAGCAACATCCATTACCACATAACATGTTTAGTATAGTTCCATGATTCATGATCATACACATCATATGTATGCTTGATATGAGAAGTGATTGATCATAGTATATGCCTTCGGGCAGATTGTTTAGGGCTCCCAGTTAGGCGGTGTTGCCCCACATGAGCGCATGAGACAAGCAAGATTATTGTATGACTGGATAGTGTGATTCATGCATTTCGCATTGTGTGACATGGTTACCGTACGCCCTAGCGACATCAGGGTCGTAGCCGCCACAGGCATATCATGGTTGGCATGAATGAATACTGAAAATCTTGTTCTACATGGGATGTTATAGATATCCCTGGGTGAAAGTCCCTAAACCCTTATAGTACCAAGAGGTTGCTCCAACGTCTAGACTGAGTGGGTACATGAGCACCGAATGCCGATTACTAGACGACTGCACTTTCCACTGTGTCATGGTCGGTTGGAAAGAGGTGCGGCCTTACCCACCCGAGAGGAGGGGACAAAGCTAGGCTGAGTTTGACCAGCTCGAGGAATGGGTCCACTATCGACGAACTGCGCCCGATATTGGCAGGTGGGTAGTGAGGTCTCTTCCGCTTACTTTATTGCGTGCGATGGGTCGGCAATCTGGTTTATAGTGTACTAGACCCCGGTAATATTCCAGATTTGAGCTGTACTGATATGTGAACTTAGATGAGGATTTGTATGCTTGAGTTGCATTTCGCATCGCATGGCCTTGGTACGGCCGACATCATTCATGTCTTACATCGCATAGCCTTGGTACGACTAACGGTATTCATGGACTCATCAGCTTGTTCCGCATTACTCTGATACTGCATATCTGCATTTCTACCTTGCGCACACACTTTCACCAACCTCTAAGCTTTCTATAAGCTTATGCACGACCGCTATGCGTGTGTGACGTTGGACAGCCAGTCACTGAGGTTGGAGTGCATAGCAAATCATTTTGGAGTTTTTTGTCTATCATCATTATATTTTCCTTTATGCTCATTATACTTGTAAAGTTTTTTTATCATAGTGGAAATGTGATGGAGTTTTTGGTTATTGTTTGTGGGTTATACCTTTAGTTATGCTTATGATGAATTAAACTGATATTGAAAATCCTCCTTGTAGCATCCCAGGATCGGAACTTGGCGTATGGGCGCTGGGAGCTGAGAATGGGGTTCTAAGGAGGCTGTCGGCACCGGATTCGGCGATCGGGAATTTTGTGAACCCAGTTTCCGAGTTTGGGGCGTGACAATCGTCCCGTAACGTGGGAGTGAGTAGCTAACTCAGTGGAACAATAAAGTATAAGTTAACATGTTATTAAATCAGTCAAGTAGTAATGATAAAGCAGTACAATCAACAATCTTAAGTACTCTTGTTAATGCAAGTATAAAATGTAGTCGTGATCCATGCCCCTCGCCTAACCACCCTCATACGGCACCATCTTACGTCCGCGGCATGCGTTCATCCCTCAGTGCTCCACATCTTCCAGGCACATGCAATGCGATGATGAGCATGATTACCAAGTTATTATTAGTCCATTTCAAACAGCAGTGTTGGTAAACTAAGGTACCCCCCTTATATCATTCCCAAACAATGATCCATTCTAAGGTCATCAATCCTAGATAATCTCATACGATAGTGCAGTTCTAGGTCGCTGCAAGGGCTGTCAGGGCTGTTATACGGAATCGTTGCACCACTCCCCTATCACCTTATCAATACAGGCCTAGTTTGTACTCTTGTTGCTATGAAAGGGTCGTCGCCTCCACGTAGACTCAGAGTACTCTCGAGGTCACTACAAAGGGCTGTCAGGGCTGTTACACGAAATCGTTACACCACTCCCCCATCACCTTATCAGTGTAGGCCGACAGCTCGAATATAGCTTCCCATACCACCATAATTAGCTCATGAGTTTGGTTGCTCAATGGTCACTATGAGGAGGCTCGTAGCCCCAGCGTAGCCAACAGCTCGACTACGGTGTCCCATACCACCATGCCTGGCTCATGAGTCTTAGCGGATCGAGGTACCATGGTTAACGGGATTCCACTGGTAAGTTTGGTACCCTAGGTTCAAGCAGTAGAGTCCAAATATGGTGAACATACATTAGACAAATTGAGTTACTTGACGAGTTCGACTAGCACGAGCGCACAACCAGCTGAACGACATGAAGTGCATAAGCACTTCGCGTGGCCTAACCACTGTCGCCAACCGAAGTATGACTCAGGTTCGTCAAACACATCCTACGTGGCGAATGAACCTAGACGGGAGGTGAATAGGACTATGCCAAATAAAACTTATAACAGCGGAATTAAAAAGAATATGATAGCCAAAATAAATCACAATGCAGGAAAGTAAAACAACCTCAAAATTCAGATCTTGAGAGGTTGATACAAATGTTGTTCTAAGGATAACCTTACACCAAAAACCAGAGTTTATGGTAGGACAACCTTATTTCTAGAAAGATCTTTGTATCAAATCTCAAACCAAAGAAGCATACAGAAATAAACACAAACTGAACTGAAATAAATTGTAATCACAAATGTATTGTTCTAGGGACAGCCATACACCATAAAAATGGTAGGCCAACCTTGCTAGAACAACTTTAAAGGAAATTGAATATCAAGCTGATAAAAGAATAGCAGAAAATAAATTCTAAACTATTACAAAATTCTCACAATGCTTGAATTAAATGATTACAATATTCACCACCATACATACATCCCACAAATAAATAATTAAAGATTAGAAGTATAAATCATTCAACCATAACACAAGGGATTATAGTGGTTTGCCTGTGTGTTCACCAACTGTTAAACAACAGCCACATAGAATGCTACTCCACTCCTAATATCCTCATACATGGGATATTAGCGTTCACTAACCAAATAGGTTTTCACAGGTTCACCCAAAACCTTTACAATTGTGTCTTTGTCTGTGAGCTTACACAATTAAAAAAAAAAAAAAACCCACTTCTGAGTTTTCCTGGCTCTCCTCAGATAACCAATACAACAAGATTTTTCTGGCAAATCTTGAAAGAAACCAAAACAAAAAGGAAAATACAATTAAATGTAAAATACCTGATTATCTCCTTTGTTGTAGCAGCCCGGTAGAACCAAATCAGAGTAGATGATTGAATGTCCAAGTTCAATGTCCAGTACTCAATTACAATGGTTCTAGTTCTAATAGATTTTAAATTAAACCAAATAGGGCCTGCCTTAATTGATTTTGATTCCAAAGAAAGGGAATAACAATTCCTCTTATCAAATTAGATTGGAATAGCAGAAACAAAATCAATTAAATAAAGCTAAAGAAAGAAAATATTAAATAAGCACACTTAGCTTAGATGGAGCACAGAATTATCTCTCAGAAGTTTGACGAAGATTGGCTTGAATGAATTAATTAATTCACTAAATTCTTCTGAGATTCGTGCTCTATTTATAGGTGAGCAGATCGCGTCTTGGACTGGTCTAGGGAGCTCTTCGACTAGTCGAAGAATTAACAGATTTGAAAAAAAAATGGGCGCGATAAGCTTTGATCGTTCTACGACATGTCGAAGGACTCCTTCGACTGGACCTAGGTCACCTTCGACTGGTCGAAGGTCTCCTTTGACTGGTCGAAGAACCTGAATTTTATCACTGGACTTTGAGTCGAAAACTTTCAACTGGTCGAAGATGCAGTCGTCACTGTTCCTTCGACTGGTCGAACAGATTCCTGGACTAGTCGAAGCCTATCAGAAAATATCTGAATTTTGTAACAAACTCACGACTAATCGAGGAATTTCTTAGACTGGTCGAAGCAAAGCTAAGACTAGTCAAAGAAAGCCTAAGACAAGTCTTAGAACTATCCAAACTCATGTAACTTAAACATATGACTTATGTATCCAAAATGGCCTACTCCTAAGGTCAACCTAAGGTTAATCAAACCTCAACATGAAGTAAGGACATTGAAACATTAGGAACAAGTGACCTTGAAGTTTAAGCCTTGAAGTCTTGATGTAGTTCAATCTTGAAATCTTGATGTAGCTAAACATTGAAAGTGTCTTGAGTTCTTTACGAACTGCCTTGTACTCTTCTTAAAGTCTTGCATTCTTGAGCCATGTCTTGTGAACAATACTTGAAGTCAAGGTTGATCTTTGAGTGAATCTTTGTACTTGTGAGCTTTGCTTGTTGTGAGCTTTGCTTGTTTATGAATGTTGATCTTTGAGAGAGCTTCACTTATGCAAGTTATATAATAGTGATTTTGGTATCAACAGATAGGGATATAAACTATAGCACTTACAATCTCCCCCTTTGTCAAATTAGTGACAAAACATATAACCAAGATAAACATAAAGTAAAACAACTGGTTAAAGAATCATGAACCAGTTAATATCACTCATATAGCTTATTGTGGTTAAATCAATATTCAATATTCAACATTCAACATTCAACATTCAACCAGTTCATTTAACTAGTTCAAACAGACTCTCCCTGAGTAACATAACTAGTGCTACTCCTCTCACAATCACATTGTTAAGAACAAACCATTCTCCCCCTTTTTGTCACAATATGACAAAGGAAATAACAATAAAGGAGAAGTAACTAAAGGGATAATATGAGAGTAAACATGAGGAGTTATGAGATTATAGCAAAAATTCAAGAGATAGAGATACTCAAAGATAGTTTCACATAGAACAAATACCCAAAGATAAAATAAAGATAGTATCCAACTCCAAATCACCAACCTAGTGCTAAGTTATAAAGTTATTATAGACCGTGAAAATTCCACATAAACTAATCGAACTAGAACCAGATGACTTATGAGCAGAATAGAGGGATGATGTTGGTGCATGCCTTTGTTCAATCGCCTAAGATATTTGCGCATGTACTTGAATTGTAAATCATAAGCAATAGACATGTTTTCCATGTTTACATTTATATTCTCAACTTTATCCTCCAATGCACTCAGACGTGCATCAACATCAGATGGTTCAAAATCTGGATCATTTGTTGAATCAAAATCCAGTTCCTCAAAAATGTTATCCATATTAATGTCATCACTAGCTTCTTCATGACCACCACCACCACCACCTTATTCAGGAAGTAATTCCAGCTTCATCTTATTGATATTAGTATTGTTGAAAATCAGATGATGGATAGGTGCCTCATCAACCAGCATATCGACTAACATATGTGTAGCCAATACATTCATTAAATAGGCAAAAGGAATGTCACTATAACCAGGATGGAGTCTAAACTGAAGAATGAAATGACAGATTAAGGATGGTAAACAAATCTGAATACCACTGGCAATATCATGGATAACACGAACCATAAACGAGGTCAAGTTAGTTTTATTACCCGAACGAGGATACAGATTGACACAAAGATTTTGTGGAGAACTCTATATTTGGGTAACAAATACCTTGTGGGAAGCGCATTCCCTTTTTATGTCTAGTGAACATCCATGTTGCACAAGTCTCTAGTGAGCATACGTTTTTCAGAAACTAAGGGTTTATCAGGTAGGTTATGGATAGGAATACCCTCATCATTCACAGGAATGTCCATAAGGGCTGAAATTAAATGACGATCAATGTCAAAAGACCCTTCTCTAGTAGATATTTTTAAAGTTAAATTATCCTGTGAGAAGTCACTCATACATGCAAACATGGATTGGGCAATGGACCGGTATGCTGGCCCACCCCAATGTAATAAGTTAACCCAACCTACAGCTTCAAGCATAGGAAGGATGTCAAAAGGTGCAATATGATTAACATCAACAGGATGTTCAACAATAACTTTACATAATCTATTGTCCCTAACATAAGATGGATCGTCATTGGGAATAAGAAGATGACGCTTAGTAATAATGGTCGATCTGGAGGAAGAAGAGGGACCACGGGAAGTAGTTTTCTACCTCTAGAAGCCATTTACAACAACGACAATAAGGAAATAAGAAGTTGCAAAGGATTGAGAAGTGGGTTTACTCAAAATAAAATTTTTAAAATCCAAATCCCAAATCTCAATGAAATCTAAAATAGAAAGCTTCAAGCTAGAAAAGGAAACAATCTAGACACAGATCTGCAAGAAAAACGTATATGAAATACTAACCTTGAAGAACAAGAACAGTGGGTTCGACAAGTCGAAGCTCGGCTCCTTAAAGAGAAAAAACAGAATGAGGAAGAAAGCAAAAATTCCCAAATTTTAAGTGATTCCTGAGATCTATGACTGGTCGTGGATATTCTACGACCGGATCAAGCACGGCTCAAAGTCGAGTATACTCACGACTGGTCGAAGAATGTCCAAAAATTCATATTTCTTATAAATTATTCAAAAATTGTAATTCAACCTAGCAAATATATACACTATGATACAAGTAGGCATAAATAATCATTTTAAAATGCACATGCCAAGATCAAATTTCATCTTTTTGAACCTGCTTTTATCGAGAGGTTTGTGAAAATGTCACTCATTGATCTTCTAGGAATATATTCCATAGATATAACTTTTCTTCTACTAATTCCCAAATATAATGAAATGTAATGTCAATGTGCTTAGTACGAGAATGCTGAATAGGATTTTTTAAAATATTTATAGCACTGGAATTATCACAATGTAATAACATAAAATCCTGTTTAATTCCATAATTACTTAGCATGATTCGTCAGCATCCAAACAAGTTGTGTACATGCATTACCAATTGCATGATTTAAAGCATGTTATTAAAGTGATATAGAATTTTGTTTCTTACTAAACCAGGAAACTAGACAATTTTCAATGTAAAAGCAAATACACTACATCTTGGTTGATTTTCTATCATCTAGATTAGGAAATTTACCACAAGATCCGAAAGTAGTCCAATTCCACTAATTGGACACTAGACTCATGAGGATACCAGAGACCGAGATTTACAAGATTTGCGACATATCTAATAATCCGCTTGACGCAAAGAATCAAGTGAGATTCTTTTTGGATCGATTGATATCTTAACGCAAATACCAACACTTAGAGAAATATCAGGTCTGCTAGCAGTTAAATATAGTAAACTACCAATCATACTGTAGATAAAGTTTTGTATCAACATTTTTACCATTAGAGTCTTTTGAGAGTTTGTAGTGGTAGTACTCATAGGAGTATCGAAATTTTGTCATTCTCAAATCCAAATCTTTGATTAGATTAGATTCAAAGCATACTTAGATTGATAAATGAATATTCCTTCAGATTGTTGTTTTATTTGCAATCCAAGGAAATAAGTCAATTCCCCAACCATGCTCATTTCGAACAGTGATTTCATCAAATCTGCAAACTTAGTAGTCAAGTCAGTACAAGTTGATCCATAAATGATATCATCAACATAAATCTGTACCATTAAGATATGATCATTATGTTTTTTAACAAACAGAGTTTTATCAACAGATCCTATTTAAAAATTATGACTTAAAAGAAATTTTGTTAGTTTCTCATACCATGCCCTAGGTGCTTGTTTTAATCCATAAAGTGCCTTTTTAAGTCGATACACATGATTAGTATTTTTGGGATCTTCAAAATCCATTGGCTGTTCAACATAGACTTCTTCATGTAAATCACCATTTAGAAAAGTACTTTTCACATCCATTTGATAGATCTTTATCTTTCTAAAACATGCAATGGATATAAATAGTATGATAGATTCAAGACGTGCTACTGGTGTAAAAGTTTCATCAAAATCAATTCCTTCAATTTGGGTATAACCTTGTACCACTAGTTTAGCCTTGTTTCTAATTATATTACCATGCTCATCAAACTTATTTTTGAAAATCCATTTTGTTCCAATGATGTGTTTATCTTTAGGTCTTGGTACGAGATACCAAACATCATTTCTTACGAATTGGTTAAGTTCTTCTTGCATCACAACAATCCAGTTCTCATCAGTAAGAGCTTCTTTTACGTTAGATGGTTCTATTTGGGATGTAAAACATACATAATTACATATATCCTCAAGTTGTCTACGGGTGTGAACACCGGTGAGAGAGTTTCCAAGAATTTGTGTGGTTGGATGATCTTTAAAAATGTTCCTCAACTATTGAATGTATGATCAATACATCGATGAAGTATCAGGTTTATCAATGATTAGAACTTCATCATTATCTGAATTAGGGATTAGCGTGTTTAAGTGATCATCAATGACAACAATGATGGACTCGTGAATCACACCAGTTCTTTTGTTCAGAACCCTATAAGCTCGACTGTTTAAGAAATATCCTAGAAAAATCCCTTCATCACTCTTCATATCGAATTTTTCCAAATTTTCACGATCTCGTAAAATATAGCACTTGCTGCCAAAAGCTCAAAAGTATTTGACAGTGGGATTTTTATTGAACCATAATTCGTAAGCCGTTTTATTATTATCTTTACTAGTGTAGATTCGATTAATAATATAGCAAGCTGTGTTGACAGCTTCAGCCTAAAGATTTTTAAAGAGCTTCATGTTATTCAACATGATATTAGCCATTTCTTAAAGCACCCTATTCTTTCTTTCCACAATTCCATTTTTTTGTAGAATTTTGGGAGCAGAGAATTCATGTTATATTCCTTGGTCGGTACAGAACTTCTCAAAATTGCTATTCTCAAATTCAGATCTATGATCACTACGAATCTTATTGATTTGAGAAGATTTTTCAGTTTGAATCCTTTTGAGAATTTTCTTACTTCTTCAAGGGTTTCAGATTTATCCCTTAAGAAGACTACCCATGTGAATCTGGTAAAGCCATCAACTATTACCAGGATATACTTTTTCCCACCACGACTTTCCATTCTGGTAGGTCCTATTAGATCCATGTGGAGGAGTTCGAGTGGTCTTGATGTGGTATTTGAATTCACCTTTTTGTGTGAGTTCCTTGTTTGTTTGCCTATCTGGTACTCACCACATATTTTACCTAATTTCTGAAGTTTGGATAAACCTCTTATAAGTTCTCGTTTGCTCAATCTATATAAATTTTGATAATGTACATGTCCAAGACATTTGTGCCATAAATCAGTCTCGTCTGTATGGACCATGTAACATGTTTGATTAGATGAGCTAGATTCGCTAATAATATAGCAATTTTCAGACATTCTATGTCCAGTTAATATTACAGAACCCTTACTGTTTAGTATCTCACAACTTTGATTAGAAAACTGAACACTATGGCTATTATCACATATTTTAGATATGCTAAGAAAGTTATGTTTTAAGCCTTCAACATATAAAACGTTTTTAAACACAAGAAGATTAAAAAGTTGAACCATACCTTGGCCTATAATCTTGCAGTTGCTACCATCACCAAATGTGACTGAACCATCAATCATATCTTTTAGATCATGTGAATAAAGCTTTGTCACCTGTCATATGCTGGAGCATCCATTTTGCCTAGGTACCACTTTGAATGACTTGTTGCTTTGAAAGTAAGTGAGAAACCAATGTGCAACTTTAGGAACCCATTTCATAACTGCTTTGGGTTTAGGAACATAGTTGGTCTTCTTTTGTTTATAGTTGTAAGAACGACCTATAGAGTTAGATTTTAAGAGCTCCTTGAGTAAATCAACTATCTTTTCGAGGACTAGTGGATTTCGTTTCGATTAATGTTGACATGGTTGCTTCTAGGTTTTTGAAAAGTTTTGAATTTCTAGAAAACCTTGATAAGTACTTTTCCCTTTTGAGTTTGAGGACTCTCCTTTCACAAACATAGGAGTATACTTTTGTTTAGGAGATAAATTTTTATCATAGCCCAACTCGGATAGATCGCCACATTTTCTTGATCCGGATAAAAGTTTTTCTAACTTTGGATCACCTTGGGCATATTTCCATGTGTCCTTTAGACTCGATTGAAAGAGAAGATACTTCATTTTTGAGTTTATCAATTTCAGATTTCAAATCAACAATTAGGGAGTTTTTGAATTCCAAATCGCATTTTGATTTTTCAAAACAATCTGAAATTTGTGGTTTTTCTAAGACAAGTGATTCAAAACATTCTTTGAGTTTAGAAAACTTTTCTTTTTGAAGTTTAAGTTTGACAACAATTTTACAACTTTCCTTATATAGGGCATTGTAAGTGTCTTGAAGATCATCTTCATTTTCACATTCACTACTCAGATTTTCTTCACTTGTTGAGTCATTATCTGAAAATGTGAATTTGACTAGAGTCATAAGAGCTTTAACTTCATTGCCCGACTCAGTTTCAAAATCTTCTAATTCAGAAGAAGCTTCAGAATCAGATGATTCATCCCATGTAGCCAACATACCCTTCTTCTTGGGTTTGTCCTTTTTAGGACATCTATTTGCTAAGTGCCCATATTCTTGACAGTTGTAATATTGACTATCTTTCAAAGATTTTCGAGATTTGAGTCTAAACTTCTTTTTATCATTCGATTTTTTAAAATCAACCATTTTCTTGCTTTTAAAAATCTTGTAAAATTTCTTAGCTAAAAGAGCCATATCATCTTCTGAATGCGAAATTTTCTTCAATTACATTTAGAGGATTTTAGTGCGATAGATTTACCTTTAGGAGCTTTAAAGTTTAACTCGTAGGTTTGGAAAGAACCAACAAGTTCTTCTACCCTCATATTATCTGTATCACGAAGTTCTTGGATCGCGGTTACTTTAGAATTAAACCGTTCAGGAAGTGAGCGTAATATCTCGAGACACACACTTTACTTTTTGGGATTTTATCGCCAAGACCCCACATTGAGTTTACAATGTCTTTTAATCTAGTGTAAAAGTCCATAAACATTTCATTTTCCTCCATATGAATTTCTTCAAATCTGGTTGTGAGGAGTTGGACTTTAGATTTTTTTACAATTGTAGTACCCTCGTGTGTCATTTCTAATATATCCCAAGCTTGCTTTGAGTATCACAGAAATGATTCTTTTGAACTCATCCAGGTGATAGTGCTCGTGGAAGATGATTGCATTTAGTGCTTTAGCATTTGCACTACTCTCACTTTTCTGAAGTGTGGTCCATTGGTAATATGGTGTGACTTTCATAGATTTTGAACCGTCAACCCCAGTAACTTCCATGATAGGAGGATTCCAATCAGTCATTATGGCTTGCCACACACTCTCATCCAGTGATTTGAGGAAGATCCTCATTCTGGCTTTCCAATAGGCATAGTGTCACGCCCCAGACTCAGTAATCGGACTCACAAGGATTCCGATGACCGGTTCTGAATGCAACAGCCTCCATAGTACCCCATTCTCGGCCCCGAGGGGTTCGATTCCTGGGATCCTACAAGGAGGATTTTCATAACAGTATAATCATTCCAATACGAGCATACCCAAGATCATAGCAAGAACATCTGAGAATAACAAAGGCACACATCGCAAAATCCACTATAAATTTGAACTTTTACAATCATCCATAAGGCCCAAAGGACATACATGAGATAAAAGGAAAAGAGAGAAAGGTCGACAACACTTTGAGTCCTCAAATGCTCGGCTCTACTCCGTGCTCTCTTTGTTGTGTCGCTCGCTGAGAGTATCTGCGCACGCATCAATCGTGCATAAGCTTATAGAAGCTTAGAGGGTGGTGTAGGTGTGTGATAATGGTGCACGAGAAGGGTAGTAGGAGATACTGAGGAGAGAAGCATGGTCAATGAGGATATCACTAGCCTTACCCAGGCTTATCATGAATAAGATGCAATGAGTCCTGGGTGTCATGCCAAGTCAATGCATGAAGGGGCTTGTACAACCAATGCTAATGCAATGCAAGTAATGTCAGTACTCATATCCAAACCACAAGTCATGTACATTTCCAATCATAAGGAAATCAAGGGGTCTATTACACTCTTGAATGACTGCCGCTCTACAAACCCCCAGCAACGGTCAAACGCAGCGTAAGAGACCTCACTACCCCCACACGGACCAATCACCAACAAGGCTTGAAGGTAGCGGACCCATTTACGAGCTGGTCAGACTCAGCCTAGCAATGCCTCCTCACATCAGGCAGGTAAGGCCACACCCCTATCCAACCGACTACACGACAGTGGGAGACGCGGCCTAATGGTATAAGGCCCTCGTGCGCTCATATATTCCACCCGGTCACGGCGTTGGAGCAGATCCTTGGTACCATGGAAGTTTTGGGAATTTCACCCATGGGCATCCTATGCACCCGGTATGCTCAACTAATATTTCCGGTGTCCACACATACAGCCATCCACGAATACCCCTGTGGAGGCAAGGCCCTGATGAAGTAAGGGCAGATATCCATAAGCTATGCAATGTCAAATGCATGAATCACACAATCACCCATGCATCAATCCCAAGCATCCATCTCTCAGGGAGATACCAACATGTCCTACACAATGACATAACCATGGCCAATCATACCTCAACCAAGCATGCATATGATGCGTATGGGAGTGGGCCATGAAGATGAATAGGGGTGCCAATGAGGTGAAGATGAACTCTCTACCTAACCATGAAGGGTCTAGGTACTTAACCAATTCCTCATAAGGAATACAACCTCTAGTGGGGGCCCATATACAGGGTAGCCCATGAGACTAAGGAGAACAATGATATGGGCCCAAATAGATGAAATGAGCCTAGCAAGGGTCTATGGTGGGCCTTTAACCACCCATAGAAGCCCATGGGCCTACCTTAGGGCCACCAATGTGGACATCTAACCACAATTGGTCCCAAGAGGTAGCCCATCTCTAATTGATTACGGATCAAGGCCCAAGGCCCACACAACATTAGAAATAAGAAATGGACAGCCATTACATACCACATACATTCATGTTGGGCTTCAGAAAGGCGGCCCAAGGCCTATCCAAAACATGGGTCCATGGGGAACACACATAGCCCAACCCATATATACCACTATGGGCCCACATGGGAAAGGTTAGGGCCCAACATAAAGGCTACTAATCCCATATATTGTTGTGGCCTAGTGGGCAGCCCATTACTCAAATCACATAGGCAAATGTCATGTTCTTAGTCAAGTAAGTTGGGCCTACAACCCGGCCCAAGTATAAAGTTGATTTGGTGGGCAATCAAGGGCCCATATACTTGTGTAATCGGCCCACTAATCCAACACAATAGTATGGTAAAAATGGCCCAAGAGTTCAATGGGCCTATCTAGAAAGTTCGGCCCAATTGGGCTCAAAGAGTTCAACAACTAGCCACATTCATGGACCCAATTAAATTCAACTGTGGTGGGCCTCAAAAGTGTATTTATTAGGCCCAACATTTAAGGAACTAAATGTATAAATTATTACCTCTAAGATTCTTCACAATGTGTTGGGCCCCACTCCTCAAAATTTCAGCCCAAAGGCCAAACATAATTATAACATGTTGCTGTCCTAAATTTGGGCACTCCATTGGAGTGGGCCAGGGCCATTAAAACTCTGAAATTGAGGGCCAAGGCCCCTCATTATGCATACAATGAGAGAAAACCCAAAAAGGTGGCCCACCATCAGAGGAAATATTTTTGAATTATGGTTTTTATCAAGGCACATTGCTGGACTGCACAGCAGAAAAATCTGGCAGTCCAACTATTTTGGCCCATTCTTTTGGATGCCCAAACAGGGTCAGTTGGGGCTGAAATTTTTCAGAGTGATACTTCAATAGGTAGGACATACCCCACAAAATTTCAGAATTTTTGGATATCCCTAAGTATTTTAACTGATTTAAACAAGACAGTCTGTCCAGAAAATCGGACAGACCTGGACATCCCAATGTGGTGGGCCAGTCCGGCCCTCGCCACGATGTGCACTGGGGTCCATTGGCCCTGAAAGTTGGTAGGTAGGTCCCAACATGGGTGGACCACAACTTCACAAAATTTTAGAATTTATGGACACCTAAAAATATTTTAGTTTATTTAAAGAAATCAATCTGTCCTGAAAATCGGACTGATCTGGACACCATATTGTAATGGGCCAGTCCAGCCACCACCATGGTGTGTACAGGTTTCCATTGGCCCCAAAATTTTGTAGGTTGGTCCCACCATGAGTGGACCACCTTCCTGTAAATTTTTATAATTTTTAGACACCCAAAAATATTTTAATAATTTTTGGAATTCCAACCTGTCCAGGGTGGAATATTGCTGGAATAGTGCAGAAAATCCAGACTGTCCACCTCATTTGGACCACACCTTTGGGTCCCCAATGAAGGTCAGATGGGGCTGAAATTTGGTATGGTTGTAGATGGGTCATAAGGCTACAAGAATCACATATTATTTTGTTTCATTATTCCCACCAAAGACCCATAAGTCAGGCCCCAAAGTGGCCCAAAAATCTGTCAGGCAGATTTGGACAGCAATATGTAATAGAAATGATTAAAATATAAACATGGTTTTCATGGGATTTAACCCTAGGAATTTGTGTAGTGGACCATCCCAGTGGGCCCCACAAATGTCCAGACCTTCCCCATCATCAAATACCCCTTGCATGTGTCCCATTTAGGTAGATTTTAGGGCCACATGTCTAAGGATGGACTGCTATGGGTGTCCAAGCTCCATGGTTGGTCGGATTTTTGTTGGCCTACAAGGTGGGCCACACATGCAAGATCAGAATTCTATCATAAAGAAAAAAAAATAAAATAAAATAAAATAAATGAAGAATCGGCCACAAGAGGAGGGGCTCCGCCACATTGAGGCCCTCCCCTTCATCAATCACACCATACATTCCTTTTATTCATAGGTTACAACAAAGATCTACCACATGCATGTTATAGATTCAAGATCAATGGTTGGGATGTCATCCCAACCATGATTCTAAGTCTAGATGACCCATCATACTATAAACTCTAAGTAATCCTCCATGATGGGGGCCTATAGAAGGAAACCCCATGCATGGACATGCATGCATCAAAAAGGCCATTTGGCCACAACTAAGGGATGATGTAAGATCTCCACCATGGATTGGTGGGTCCTACACTTCCCACAAAAGAAATCTAAGTACATGAAAATAGAAATCCTAATTTCTAGGATTACACCCACCTTAGATTCTCCAAATTTGGACCTCCTAGCTCCTAATGCACCAAGGGATCCATCTCAATGGGTGAGATTGGATTTAGATGGTTGGATTTGGAAGATTAAAGGAAATGGGGCTGGAGAAGAGAGGGAGATGGGAGAGAAGTTGCTGGAGAAGAAGAGAGAGAGAGAGAGAGAAATGAGAGGGAAAGAGAGGGAAAATCTTTTTAAGGAAGTAATAATAACCTATGGTGACAATAACAATGTTGCTAGGGTAGGTTAGGTATGGGTAGTGTTTAGGGTGGGTAGTGTTTATTCCATGCAATAGTGTAGTGTGTGTGTGTGGTGTGCATGGGAAATTGTGCCATGGAGGTGGTCCACATGCTTTTGTACAAAAGTGGGCCACATGATGAAATGCTCATAACTTTTGATCCATAGGTCGGATTGACGCACAAGACGCGTCGTTGGAACCGCAACGACGATACGAACGAGATGACATAGGTCTTGGGTCGATCCGAGTCGGGTCTACGTGACTGAACTCAAAGTAACCATAAACACAATTTGAAGGTCGCGGGTCACCGGAATTCGACCGGTAAGACCGCGAGACCATGATGAACAAGATGCATACTCACACACATACATGTAAACATGGGAACTAGGGTCGGGTCTCACACATAGTTAGAGCTATCAAAGGGTGGAGACCTAGTGACTGAAAGGCTATCAAAATTTGACATCTAAAATAGCTTAAATCGTTAGGTCAGGAATTAAATCCAAGAATTAAAATAGAGTTATTAGGCTTTGATACCACTTGAAAAGGCCTAGCTATATGTCCTAGAGGGGGGGTGAATAGGACTATGCCAAATAAAACTTATAGATTTTGAATTAAAAAAGAATATGATAGATTTGAAAATAAATCACAATGTTTAGAAAGTAAAACAACCTCAAAATTCATATCTTGAGAGGTTGATACAAATGTTGTTCTAAGGACAACCTTACACCAAAAACCATAGTTTATGGTAGGACAACCTTATTTCTAGAAAGATCTTTGTATCAAATCTCAAACCAAAGAGGTATCTGTTAAATAAACACAAACTGAACTGAAATAAATTGTAATCACGAATGTATTGTTCTAGGGTTATACCATACACCATAAAAATGGTTTGAATTTGGCAACCTTGGGTTTGGAACAACATTAAAGGAAATTGAATTTCAAGCTGATAAAAGAATAGCAGAAAATAAATTCTAAACTATTACAAAATTCCCACAATGCTTGAATTAAATGATTACAATATTCACCACCATATATACATTCCACAAATAAATAATTAAAGATTAGAAGTATAAATCATTCAACCATAACACAAGGGATTATAGTGGTTACTTATGTTTTGTATTCACCAATGTTAAAAATTCTTGTTTAGGTTATAGAATGCTACTCCACTCTTAATATCCTCACACAGGAGATATTAGCATTCACTAACAAAATAGGTTTTCACAAGTTCACTCAAAACCTTTACAATTGTGTCTTTGTCTGTGGGCTTACACAATTAAAAAAACCCCACTTCTGAGTTTTCCTGGCTCTCCTCAAATAACCAATACAACAAGATTTTTCTGGCAAATCTTGAAATAAACCAAAATAGAAAGGAACTTACAATTAAATGCAAAATACCTGATTATCTCCTTCGTTGTAGCAGCCTGGTAGAACCAAATCAGAGTAGATGATTAAATGTCCAAGTTCAATGTCCAGTACTCAATTACAATGGTTCTAGTTCTAATAGATTTTAAATTAAACCAAATAGGGCTTGCTTTAATTGATTTTGATTCCAAAGAAAGGGAATAACAATTCCTCTTATCAAATTAGATTGGAATAGAAGAAACAAAATTAATTAAATAAAGTTAAAGAAAGAGAATATTAAATAAGCACACTTAGCTTAGATGGAGCACAGAATTATCTCTCAGAAGTTTGACGAAGATTGGCTTGAATGGATTAATTAATTCACTAAATTTTCCGAGATTGAGAATGGCTTATTTATAGGTTATAGGATCGCGTTTGGACCGGTTTAGGAGCTCTTCGATTAGTCAAAGAATTATGTGATTTGAAAAACAATGGGCGCGATAAGCTTTGTTTGTGTTTTAAGTTTGGTCGAAGGACTCCTTCGACTGAGTCGTAGGTCACCTAGGTCATAGACCGGTCGAAGGTCTCCTTCGAGGTCGAAGGTCTCCTTCGGACCGGTCGAAGAACACAATTTCATCATTTGGACTTTGAGTCGAAGACTTTCGGTTTTAGGTCGAAGATGTAGTGGTCGAATTGATTCTAGACTAGTAAGGCCTAAATGTAAAAAATTTAGAATTTTATAACAAACTCAGGTTTTGATCGAGGAATTTCTTAGACTGGTCAAAGTAAAGTTAAGACTAGTTGAATAAAGCCTAAGACAAGTCTTAGAACTACCCAAACTCATGTAACTTAAACATATGACTTATGTATCCAAAATGGCCTACTCCTAAGGTCAACCTAAGGTCAATCAAACCTCAACATGAAGTAAGGACATTGAAACATTAGGAACAAGTGACCTTGAAGTTTAAGCCTTGAAGTCTTGATGTAGTTCAATCTTGAAATCTTGATGTAGCTCAACCTTGAAAGTGTCTTGAGTTCTTTACGAACTGCCTTGTACTCTTCTTAAAGTCATGCATTCTTGAGTCATGCCTTGTGAACAATACTTGCAGTCAAGGTTGATCTTTGAGTGAATCTTTGTACTAGTGAGCTTTGCTTGTTGTGAGCTTTGCTTGTTCATGAATGTTGATCTTTGAGAAAGCTTCACTTATGCAAGTTATATTGGTTTTGGTTTTGATTTTGGTATCACAAATTTGACAACAGATAGGGATATAAACTATAGCACTTACAGAATCTCAACCACGAACTCAAGTCTGTTACCGATTGTCTGGACTATAATCATAGCCCCAATCATAATCAATCCTTAACCAGAAGCATGTAGAGTAAAGCAGAATAAACAAGGTAATTTAAACATGTTAACAAGTATGTCATAAAGCATGTTATAAAGCACAATATAAACAAGAAATACAAATACATATATTTCATAGTAAGCGGTTAAATGAAACAACCAATCATAGAGGAAATCATATACATCTCTAAGTTAGTTGAGAATCCTATCTCAACACCTACCTAAAGCACGATCATCTAAGCACTTACTCTTACAAGCATTTTCACAAACACTTAGAATACACTATTTTAACATACATAGCGTATATTAGCAAAAACATATATTAGGGCAAATCCTTTTGTCGAGTAAGTATTACACATATATATATATATGCATGTTCATACAGTAATTAATCATGGCAAACATACCTTCAGAATTTATATGTATATGGTATTTTCTACAAATATACGGAATACACAATACGCCATAATTTGCATACGCAATCGAAACGCAAAACGAACATCACATTGTGCATGTACAATAATACCTAGACCATGGATCTATCATTACTAACATTGAAAGCATTAAAAACCATAACCTATACGTCTAAAGTCCGTACCTTACGCTGTAGAAGCGTAATGAACTTGATATATTTGCTAAGTCTTCGTGTATGACAATTTGGCAACCTATAGAACGAAATAGATTAGCTATTTCATCACTTTCAATGATCATAACCCTAGATCAGAGTAGGGTTAGGGTTTCTTACCTAGAAACAAAACTGAAATCGTCGGGAAAGCGACAAGAAAGAGGTGGTTAAGCTTGTATAGTGGCAGGGTAGAGTATCAGGGAGATCCTCCCACTTCTCTCACACTTTCTCACTCTTTTCTCTCCTAGGGTTTTTTCAAATTCGTATGGGCTGAATGAGGGAGAGTTTAAGGTCCTTATATAGCTTAAAACATCACCAAAATAGACCCAGGGTCAAGGTATACTTAGGTTATATCCAAAGTGCATCTGTTTCAGCTCAACGGAGCATTTCCAGAGCCCCCCCCCCCTTGAGCCAAAGGTTGGACTTAAGCTCACTGACTATAGATCTAGGTCGAGTTAAGGTTTCATTCCAATCGGGTTCTCAGATCAGACGTGGCGGACCAGTTTTAGTTCAATGGTCACAGAGACTCGATCAGGGTTACAAGTACACAGACATATATGGGAAATGTTTCCTGATCCGATGGTGTATTTGGGTCAGATTCTGACGGTCTGATTGCTTATATTTGGCCCATAAACATCAAGTCTTAGATTACTTAAATTTAATTAAATTTCTAAAGAAAACTAGGTTTTCTCACACTCCTCGCTCCGAGCTCAAGCGAATAGCCCCGGATACTATCTAGTTTTAACTTCCGAGATGGTTGTCAAGCCCAGTGTGGCAGTCCTAATTCTATAACCTCGTATCATCCAAACTTTTGATGTGCAGTCCAGATCTAATACAGAGATTCGATGTGCTCCCGAGAGCAGTCGGGTAATGAGTTTGATCCTAGATTTTAGGGTGACCTAGCGTCAATGATACTACAAGGTTTGGATCTTGCAGATCATATTTAAAGTGATTCAAGCAGATTTTATAGCTAATCTAGTTTAGCACTTAGCTTACTTTGTCTAATTTCTAAAGGATTTAACCTAAGTGATTTCTGCCTGAGGTGATACTCGGGCCATTGTATGGAATTTTCTGAGTCCTTATATGGTCTCGACTCGACCTTCGACCAGTCATAAAGCTTCGACTCAAACTCCAACGACTATATCAAGTGTCTCACGACCAGTCGTAAAGGGGTATCGACCGGTCGTGGACTGCCTACGACCGGTCGTACAACAGTCTAATCCGATCACGCTCAAAAATTCAAAAATCAGTTTATTCTTGGACCAGTCGTGGTGACCCTAGGACTAGTCGAAGATGAATTTCTTCAGCTATAAATAGCACACGAATTTCAGATTTTTTTATTGAAAATTAAGTGAATTCAAGGCTCCACTCTTAGATAAGTTTGTGTTTGTTTTTAAGCTATTTTGTGTATAATTGCTTCTCTTTTTGCTAGCTTATTTAATTTAATTTTGTTCCTGTATTCCAATCTCATTTGAAAAGAGGAATTGTCTTATTCCTTCTTCTTGGAATCAAAATCAAATATAGCTATGCCCAACTGGTTTAAAACTAAAATCAATTAGAACTTAGAACCATATTAAAGTGAGTAGTGGACATTGAACTTCTATATTGAACATCTACTCGATTGGTTCTAGTTTTGGGTTAGGTTATAATTTCTGGAATTGAAAAGGAGAAATCCAAGTATTTTACAATTTTATAAATTCCATTCTGTTTTAGTTTTTTGGATTTAGAAAAATCTCAATTTGTGTGGTTATCGAGGAGAGCGAGAAAACTTGAAGTGTGGGTTTTTGAATTGTGTAAGCCCAAGTTAAAAGACACAATTGTAAAGGTTTTGGGTGAACACTGAAAACCTATTTGATAGTAAACACTAATATCCCCTGTGTGAGGATATTAGGAGTGGTGTAGCATCTATGTGGCTGTTGAAAGACAGTTGGTGTACACACAGGTGAACCACTATAACTATTTGTCTTGTGGATTGAATGATTGCTTAATTTTCATATCATTTATCATTCAATTTTGTGGAATGTACGTGTGGATGTGAATGTTGTAACAATTTACATTTCAAGCAAGTGTGGGAATTGTTGTAATAAGTTAGATCTCTATTTCTGCCATTTATTTCAATTCCTTTCTATTTAGTTATTTCTATTCAGATTGAGTTATTGATTCAAAAGACATTCTAGAAATAAGGTTGTCCTACCATAAGCCCTTGTTTATTATGGTGTAAGGTTGTCCTTAGAACTAAATTTGTATCAGGTTTTGTCAATACTTATTTATTAAGGTTGAATTGATTTAGACATTGTGAATTAATTTATAATTGTAAGGCTATCTGTTTATCTTTAGGTTTTGATTTTATTTTAATTTGGCATAGTCCTATTCACTCCCCCCCCCCCCTCTAGGACATATAGCTTGGCTATTTCAAGTGGTATCAAAGCCTAATAGCTCGTTCTTATTGTTTTTTATTTGGATTTATTTCCTAAGCTAACGATCTAAGCTATATAAAAAGATGTCAAATTTTGATAGCCTTTCAGTTACTAGGCCTCCACACTTTGATGGCTCCAACTATGCCTATTGGAAAGCCAGAATAAGGATCTTCTTAAAATCAATGGATGAGAGTGTGTGGCAAGCCACAGTAACTGAATGGAGCCCTCCTACCATTGAAGTAACTGGTATCAATGGATCAAAATTAATGAGAATAACATCTTATACTTCTTGGTCCACACTTCAAAAAAGTGAAAGTAGTGCCAATGCAAAAGCACTAGATGCAATCACTTGTGCACTATCACTGGATGAGTTCAAAAGAATTATATCCTGTGATACTGCAAAGCAAGCCTCAGATATATTAGAAATGACACACGAGGGTACATCAATTGTCAAGAAATCTAAAGTCCAACTCCTCACAACCAAATTTGAAGAAATTCATATGGAGGAAAATGAAATGTTTATGGACTTTTACACTAGATTAAATGACATTGTAAACTCAATGTGGGGTCTTGGCGATAAAGTCTCAGAAAGTAAAGTGTGTGCAAAGATACTAGGCTCACTTCTCGGACCATCGGTTCAACTCTAAAGCGGTATAACGATCAGGAACTTCGTGATATGGATAATATGAGGGTAGAAGAACTAGTTGGTTCATTACAAACCTATTAATTAAATTTTAAACCTGAAAAGGCCAAGCTATATGTCCTAGAGGGGGGGGTGAATAGGACTATGCCAAATTTAAAAATAAATCAGCGGAACTAAAGTAAATCAATACCCTTACAATAATTAATCAATTCACAATGCTAAATATAAATCACCTTGATAAATAATTATTGAGAGATTGATACAAATTCAGTTCTAAGGACAACCTTACACCATAATAAACAAGGGCTTATGGTAGGACAACCTTATTTCTAGAACCTCTTTTGAATCAAGAACTCAATGTTAATATAAGTAAATGAAATAGCAAGGAATTGAAAATAAATGCGAAGTAAAGATCTAAATTATTACAACAATCCCCACACTTGCTTGAAAATGTAAATAGTTACAACATTCACATCCACTTGTACATTCCACACAATCGAATGATAAAAGATATGAAAATTAATCAAGCATTCAATCCACAAGACAAAGAGTTATAGTGGTTTCGCTGTGTGTACACCAAGCTGTTTTACAACAAACCACAGAATGCTACTCCACTCCTAATATCCTCACACAGGGGATATTAGCGTTCACTATCAAATAGGTTTTCTCGGGTTCACCAAAACCTTTACAATTGTGTCTTTTTCACTTGGGCTTACACAATTCAAAAACCCCTTTTTCGAGTTTTGGTTTTCCTCGGACAACCAATACAATGAGATTTTTGGCTCGCTCAATCTCAAACAAAACCAATACAATGAGATTTTTAAACGGCAACCTCAAACAAAACCAAAAATAAAAGAATTTTCTGAGAATTGTAAAATACGGATTTCTCCTTTAGCGGACGGTAGAACCAATCGGAGTAGATGATTGAATATCAAAGTTCAATTTCCAATACTCACATTCATAGGGTTCTAAATTCTAATAGATTTTAGATTTTGACTTGTTGGGCGTAGCTATATTTGATTTTGATTCCAAGAAGAAGGAATAATATAATTCCTCTTTTCAAATAAGATTGGAATAGAGAAACAAAATCAAATTAAATAAGCTAGCAAAAAGGAATATTAAATAAGCACAATTTAGCTTAAAATAAACACAGACTTATCTCGAGTGATTACTTGAAAATTCTTGAATGGAATGGAGTTGAATGTAAAAACTCGAATTTCGTGTTCAATTTATAGAAGAAAAAATCGTTCCTCATTTGGTCTTAGAAACCTAGGAGTGGTCGTAGCTCTAACAATTTTTAAAAATTTGAGCGCGATCTTTGAAAACCGTTCTACGGACCGGTCGTCGTGTGTACCCTACGGTTGGTCGTGGGACACCTACGGACCGGTCGTAGACACCTACGGCCCAGTCGTAGGACCATGAAATAGGTTCTTTGGAATTTCGGTCGTAGCTCCACGGCCCGATCGTGGACAAGTCGAAGCCAACCTACGACCGGTCGAAGGACCTCCAGGAGGCGGTCGTGGGCGTTCCAAAAATCAAAAAATCTTCAACAAATTAGATTTGGTCGTGGAATTTCTTGGACTAGTCGAACCAATGCTAGGACTGGTCGAACAAGAGCTAGGACTGGTCTTGGAACAGACTAAGCTTATGTAGAATAAACATTTGACTTATGTATCCAAAATGACCTACTTAAAGGGTCAACCTAAGGTCAATCAAACCTGAAACATGTCGTATGGACATTGAACTTCAACCATTCAGCGAATGTAGATTGTTTGAACCAATATCAGGCTTGAAATCTTGAACAATATCAGGCTTGAAGTCTTGAACAATATCAGGCTTGAAGTCTTGAACAATATCAGGCTTGAACTTTGACATCTTGAGCTTCATCTTGTAGCTTTTTGAACTTTAACATCTTGTGCTTCAACTTGTAGCATCTTGAAGTATAAAATCATCATACCAGCACAAGACACAAATAGATGTTTTGACACATCAAAATTTGACAACCAAAGGAGTATGAGACCATAACACTTACAATCTCCCCCTTTGTCAAATTTGTGACAAAACACCACACCAAGTAATAATTCTTCCAATAGACATAAGAGAAGTACAAAGCAAGCACGAGATGTATATAGATGATAAGCAATGTATAGACATGTGTACAGATGATAAGCAATAATCAATTTCCCATAACTCATGAGAAGTTTTAACTCCCCCTGAGTAATAGCTAGCACAACAAAATTTATAACATTCACATTCACCAAACTTCTCCCCCTTTTTGACACAAAATGACAAAGGAAGAAAAGCAGTTAAAGTGCATAACCAAGTCGGAGTTGAAGCAAAAAAAAAAATAGTCCATAACCAACAAAAAGGTTTGAGATGCAAGCTAATATCAAATATTACGGACGAAAAAAAAATTCGGTCGGAACGAGGAAGACGGTGCGGGATTAGAAGGATCAATTTTGTGTAATCCCTTAGCAATTCGCCTCATATATTTACGCATATAGGAAAATTGTGTATCTTGAGTAACACAATTTGAGCCACTGCTCTTGAAGAGAATTCAACCTTTCATCAAAATCGGAAAGGTGAAAATCGGGATCATCGGTGAGTCGACTCAAGTTCTTCAAATAAGTCATCCGTATTCACGTCCTCGGGAAGTTCACTAGCTTCGACATTACACCTTCACCACCACCCTTGCTACAAGCATCCACTTGGCCTCTAGCCAAATCTAAAGTCATCTTATTAAGATTGGAGTTATTAAAAGGGAGATGGTGGATGGGTTTTCTCTAGTAGGCATGGCTATGAGCATATGATTTGCTAACCTAGTCATAAATAACCAAAGGGTATATCACTATGTCCAGGATGGTGACGTGTGAGAATAATGGAATGACAGATTAAAGAAGGAGGCATATATTAACACCAGAGACAACAGAATGCAAAACACGAACCATAAAAGAAGTGAGTTCGGTTTTGTTACCGGAAACGTGGATAAAGATTTGAAATGAATATCTTATGAAGTACTACGTATGCAGGTAACAAATACCTTGAGGGAAGTACATGACCTTTATGAGTCCAATGAACATCCATATTACATAAATCTCTAGTAAGCATTCGTCGTTCGGATTCGAGAGACTATCATGTAAAATATTAATTGGAATGCTCTCATCATTGATAGGTATTTCCATAATATCTGCAATCAAATGTCGATCTACAACAAACAAACCCTCTTGAGTATCAACTTTAAATATTAAATTCTCAAGAGAAAAATCGCAGATACATGCAAACATGGATTGGGCAATGGGTGGTATGCGGCTCCACCCCAATGTAGAATGTTATCCCATCCCTGATTCCAACAAAGAAGGAATACCAAAAGAAGCAATGTGATTGACATTAACATGACGTTCAACAATTACATTACGCATACGCAAATCTCGAGCATCGGTAGGATCATTTTCGGGAGAACGAAGATGACGTTGAACAATAGAAGTTGATCTAGAAGAAGATGGACCTCGAGTAGTTTTCTTTTACCTCTAGGATCCATTTTCAAAGAAAGATTTCAAGGAACAACAAGATGCAAGATAGAAGGAATGAGATTTAGATAGAACAGATTTTTAAGAGAAAAACCCCAAATCCTCGCAATCAATGATCAAATAGATTCTACAAACATGAGTTTTGAAGCACTAATAGTAAGAATCTACAAGGAAAATGTAAAAGAATCACTAACCTTGAAGAACAATGAAGATGGGTTGGGGCGAAAAGTAGTAGCTAGGACGGTTGGAAAGAAATGAAGAAATGAAGAAGAAGACTAAAATCCCCAATTTTAAGTGAAATCCGTGCTTTCGACGAAGGTAGGTATGCGTGTTCGGCCGTGTCAGGTACGTGCCGTCGTGTATTCTCACGACAATTAGAGTATGACAAAAAAAATTTTTTTGCTTTTTTTTTTTTTTTTTAAGCAAAAAAACATAATACTTATGCTACACAAAATCATGCAAACTCAATTTAAATTGCACATACCGAGATCAAATTTTAATTTATTAAACCGAGCTTTTGTCGAAGCGGTTTAGTGAAAATGTCGCAAGTTGAATCTCGGTTGGAATGTAATCCAAATTTATTAATTTTTCTTCCACTAATTCACGAATGTAATGAAATCTAATGTCAATATGCTTAGTACGTGAATCTTTGAACTGGATTTTTAGAGATATTTATTGCCTTTGGAATTATCACAAAATAAAATCATAGAATCTTGAGAAATTCCATAATCGCTTAACATTCGTTTCATCCAAACAAGTTGAGTACATGCATTTCAATGACAATGTATTGACCTCGTGATTGATAGCGATATAGAACTTTGCTTCTTGCTAAACCAAGAAACAAGACAATTTCCAATGTAGAAACAACCACCTTTGGTTGATTTCCTATCATCAATGTTTTCCGGTTGAGTCGGCATCTGCGTGCCAGCTAATTGAACATTAGTCTCATGTGGATACCGAGAGACCCAATTTAGTAGAACTTGCGACATAACGCATAATCAACTTAACAATGATTAAGTGAGATTCTTTAGGATTTGATTGATAACGAGCACAAATACCAACACTCAAAGCAATATCGGGTCTACTAGCGAGTTAGATAAAGTAAACTACCAATCAAACTACGATACAATTTAGGATCCACATCATTACCTGTAGAGTCTTTTGAGAGTCTTACAGTTGTACTCATTGGAGTATCAAAATTTTTACCTTTCTCAAATCCAAATTTTTTAATTAAACTCTGAGCATATTTGGTTTGTGAAATAAATATTCCATCAGGTTGTTGTTTTACTTGCAATCCTAGGAAATAGTTTAATTCTCCAACCATGCTCATTTCGAATTTAGACTTCATCAAATCTGCAAACTCAACAGTCATGTTAGTACAGGTTGATCCATAAATAATATCGTCAACATATATTTGAACCATTAGAATATCATCGTTATGTTTCTTAACAAAAAGTGTCTTATCAACACATCCCATCTGAAAATTATGACTCAGTAAAAACTTAGTCAGTTTTTCGTACCATGCTCTGGGAGCTTGTTTCAGACCATAGAGAGCTTTCTTAAGACGATACACATGATCAGTAAATTTAGGATCTTCAAACCCTGTAGGTTGTTCAACATATACCTCTTCATGTAAATCACCATTCAGAAAGGCACTCTTTACATCCATTTGATAAATTTTAATTTTCTTAAAACATGCTATGGAGATAAAAAGTCTGATCGATTCAAGACGAGCTACTGAGGGCAAATGTTTCATTATAGTCAATACCTTCGATTTGTGTATATCCTGTACAACTAGTCTTGCTTTATTTCGAATAATATTTCCAAGCTCATCGATTTGTTTTTGAAAATCCATTTTGTTCCAATAATATGTTTATCTTTAGGTCTAGGAACAAGTTGCGGACATCATTTCGACAAGCGATTAAGTTCTTCTTGCATCGCAAGAATCAATTTTCATCGAAAGTGCTTCTTTTACGTTACCCGGTTCAATGGGATGTAAAGCATACGTAGTTACATATGTCCTCTAATTGTCTACGAGTGCGCACACCGGTGAGAAGGTTTCCAAGTATTTGAGAGGTTGGATGATCTTTACTTGAGTCCTTAATTCGGGATTAGTTTCACTTGATGAAGTTTCTTGTTTTTCAAGTATAAGAACTTCATCATTATCTAAACTTCGGGAAAGGTGTCTTCAAAAGATCGTCAATCACAACATTTATTGACTCTTGAATCACAGGTCTGTTGTTGAACACGATAAGCACGATTGTTTAAAGAATAACCTAAAAGATCCCTTCATCACTTTTAGTGTCGAATTTTCCCAAATTTTCACGGTCACGCAAAATATAGCATTTGCTGCCAAAAATTCGAAAATATTTGACAGAAGGCTTTTTCCCAAACCACATTTCATAAGCCGTTTTATTATTAGATTTACAAATATAAACACGGTTAATAATGTAGCAGTTTGTATTCTTGCTTTTGAGAGATTCTAGGTAGCTTCATGCTATTTAACATAACACTTCCCATTTCTTGAAGCACTCTATTCTTCCTCTCGACAATTCCATTTTGTTGAGGAGTTTTAGGTGCGAGAGAATTCATGCGATATTCCACGATCGCTACAAAATTTCTCAAAACCGCTATTATCAAATTCGGATCCATGATCACTACGGATCTTCTTTGACTTGAGTACATTTTCGGTTTGAATCCGTTTTATAATCTTTTTCACTTCATCAAGGGTTTCGATTTATCTTTCAAGAATGAAACCCAAGTGTATCTTGTATAATCATCTACAATAACTAAGATGTACTTTTTGCCACCTCGACTTTCCGTTCTTGTTGGTCTATAAGATCCATATGGAGAAGCTCGAGTGGTCTTGTGGTGATATTGGAGTTCACCTTTTTGTGAGAGCTCTAGTTTGTTTACCATCTTGGCATTCACCACAGATCTTGTCTACTTTTGCATTTTAGGTAGACCTTTTATTAGTTCACTTTTGCTCAATCTGTATAAATTTGGTAGTGTACATGTCCAAGAGCGTTTATGCCATAAATGTCTCATCGGTATGGACCATGTAGCACGTTTGATTAGATGAGCTACCGTTGCTTACTATATAGCGGTTTTGAAGTTCTGCGACCAGTTAATATTACTGAGAACCCTTTTCATTTGTAATTTCACAACCTTGATTAGAAAATTTAACATTATGGTTGTTATCGCATATTTGAGATATGCTCAACAAGTTGTGTTTTAAACCCTCAACATATAACACATTTTTAAATAAGGGAAGGTTATAGAGTTGGGACCGTACCTTTGCCAATTATCTTGCGGTTGCTACCATCACCAAATGTGGTGACCCATCAGTCATATCTTTAAGATCGGTGAATAGAGCTTTGTCGCTTTGTCATATGTCTGGAGCATCCCTTGTCTAGGTACCATTTTGAATGGCTTGTAGCTTTGAAAGCGAGTGTGAGCAACCAAACAAGTAACCTTGGGAACCCATTTGATCTTGTTTTGGGTTTAGGAGAATAATTGGTCTTCTTTTGTTTATAGTTATAAGAGTGACCTCTTGAGTTAGATTTTAATAGCTCCTTAAGTAAATCAATAATTTTTTGACTAGCGGGTTTGAATCGATTTTTGAAATTTATATATTTGCTTTTGTGTTTTGAAAGGTTTTTGTATTTTTAGAAACAACTTGATTAGTACCTTTTCCTTTTGAGTTAGAAGTCTCTCCTTTCACAAAAATGGAAGGAGCATTCTTTGTTTAGGAGATGTGTTTTTGTCAAAGCCCAACCCGGATCGATCACCACATTTTCTTGATCCAGGATAATAATTTTTCTAATTTTGGATCACCTTGGGCATATCTCCATGTGTCCTTCAAACTCGAGAAGAGAGGATACTTCATTTTTAAGTTTCTCATTTTGATTTTAAATTTTCAATTAGTGAGGTTTTGAATTCTAAATCACACTTTGATTTTTCAAAACAATCTGAAATTTGAGATTTTCTAAAACAAGAGTTTCAAAACATTCTTTTAGTTTAAAGAACTTTTCTTTTTGAAGTTTAAGTTTGACAAACAATTTTACAACTTTCCTTATATAAGGCATTGTAAGCATCTTGAAGATCTTCATCATTTTCATGATCACTATCCAAATTTTCTTCACTTGTTGAATCATCGTGATCTGAAAAGGTAAACTTGGCTAGAGTCATAAGGGCCTTAAGTTCTTCGCCAACTCGGTTTACGAATTTTCGATTGAGAAGAGGCTTGAGAATCAGACGATTCATCCTAAGTAGCCAACATACCCTTCCTTTTGGATCTGTCCTTTTAGGACATTTGTTTGCTAAATGCCCATATTCTTGTGAGTTGTAACATTGACTATCTTTCAATGATTTCCAAGTTTTAGACTTAGGTTTAGAAACGTTTCTTTTCATTTGCCTTTTGAAAGTCGACTCTTTTCTTGCTTTTGAAAATCTTATAAAACTTTTTCGCTAAAAGGGCCATATCATCTTCAGACTTTTCTGAATCTGAATTTTCTTGAGTAATACTTTTAGATGACTTCAAAGCAATAGACTTACCTTTAGGAGCTTTAAAACTTAATTCATAGGTTTGCAAAGAACCAACTAATTCTTCTACCTTCATATTATCAGTATCACGAAGTTCTGGATTGCGGTTACCTTTGAATTGAACCGTTCAGGAAGAGAGCGTAGTATTTTTGCACACACTTTACTTTCTGAGATCTTTTCACCAAGACCCCACATAGAGTTTACAATGTCATTCAATCTAGTGTAAAAGTCCATAAACATTTCATTTTCCTCCATATGAATTTCTTCAAATTTAGTTGTGAGGAGTTGGACTTTAGATTTCTTGACAATTGTAGTACCTTCGTGTGTCATTTCTAAAATATCCCAGGCTTGCTTTGCAGTATCACAGGATATGATTCTTTTGAACTCATCCGGTGATAGTGCGTAAGTGATTGCATTTAGTGCTTTAGCATTAGCACTACTCTCATTTTTCTGAAGTGTGGTCCATTGGAAAAATGGTGTAATTTTCATAGATTTTGAACCATCAACACAGATTACTTCCATGGTAGGAGGATTCCATTCGATCCTTTGTGGCTAGCCACACACTTTCATCCATTGATCTGAGGAAGATTCTCATTCTGGCTTTCCAATAGGCATAGTTGGAGCCATCAAAAGGTGGAGGCCTAGTAACTGAAAGGCTATCAAAATTTGACATCTTTTTAAATAGCTTAGATCGTTAGCTCAGGAAATAAATCCAAATAAAAAGTAACAAGAAATGAGCTATTAGGCTCTGATACCACTTGAAAAGGCCAAGCTATATGTCCTAGAGGGGGGGTGAATAGGACTATGCCAAATTTAAAAATAAATCAGCGGAACTAAAGTAAATCAATACCCTTACAATAATTAATCAATTCACAATGCTAAATATAAATCACCTTGATAAATAATTATTGAGAGATTGATACAAATTCAGTTCTAAGGACAACCTTACACCATAATAAACAAGGGCTTATGGTAGGACAACCTTATTTCTAGAACCTCTTTTGAATCAAGAACTCAATGTTAATATAAGTAAATGAAATAGCAAGGAATTGAAAATAAATGCAGAAGTAAAGATCTAAATTATTACAACAATCCCCACACTTGCTTGAAAATGTAAATAGTTACAACATTCACATCCACTTGTACATTCCACACAATCGAATGATAAAAGATATGAAAATTAATCAAGCATTCAATCCACAAGACAAAGAGTTATAGTGGTTCGCCTGTGTGTACACCAACTGTTTTACAACATGACCACTGAGAATGCTACTCCACTCTAATATCCTCACACGGGGATATTAGCGTTCACTATCAAATAGGTTTTCTCGGGTTCACCAAAAACCTTTACAATTGTGTCTTTTTCACTTGGGCTTACACAATTCAAAAACCCCTTTTTCGAGTTTTCTGGTTTTCCTCGGACAACCAATACAATGAGATTTTTCTCAATCTCAATCTCAAACAAAACCAATACAATGAGATGAGATTTTTTCGGCTTAACCTCAAACAAAACCAAAAATAAAAGAATTTTACAAATTGTAAAATACACGGATTTCTCCTTTAGCGGCCGGTAGAACCAATCGGAGTAGATGATTGAATATCAAAGTTCAATTTCCAATACTCACATTCATAGGGTTCTAAATTCTAATAGATTTTAGATTTTGACTTGTTGGGCGTAGCTATATTTGATTTTGATTCCAAGAAGAAGGAATAATATAATTCCTCTTTTCAAATAAGATTGGAATAGAGAAACAAAATCAAATTAAATAAGCTAGCAAAAAGGAATATTAAATAAGCACAATTTAGCTTAAAATAAACACGAGACTTATCTCGAGTGATTACTTGAAAATTCTTGAATGGAATGGAGTTAGAATGTAAAAACTACGAATTTCGTGTTCAATTTATAGAAGAAAAATCGTTCCTACGGTGGTCTTAGAAACCTAGATTTGACAGTCGTAGCTCTAACAATTTTTAAAAATTTGAGCGTGATCTTTGAAAACCGTTCTACGGCGGTCGTGTGTACCCTACGGCCGGGTCGTGGGACACCTACGACCGGTCGTGGGACACCTACGGACTGGTCGTAGGACCATGAAATAGGTTCTTTGGAATTTCGGTCGTAGCTCCACGGCGATCGTGGACAAGTCGAAGCCAACCTACGGCCGGTCGAAGGACCTCGGGACTGGTCGTGGGCGTTCCCAAAAAAAATCAAAAAAATCTTCAACAAATTAGATTTGGTCGTGGAATTTCTTGGACTAGTCGAACAATCTTAGGCCCAGTCGAACAAGAGCTAGGATTGGTCTTGGAACAGACTAAGCTTATGTAGAATAAACATTTGACTTATGTATCCAAAATGACCTACTTAAAGGGTCAACCTAAGGTCAATCAAACTGAAACATGTCGTATGGACATTGAACTTCAACCATTCAGCGAATGTAGATTGTTTGAACCAATATCAGGCTTGAAATCTTGAACAATATCGGGCTTGAAGTCTTGAACAATATCGGAGCTTGAAGTCTTGAACAATATCAGGATCTTGAACTTTGACATCTTGAGCTTCATCTTGTAGCTTTTTGAACTTTAACATCTTGTGCTTCAACTTGTAGCATCTTGAAGTATAAAATCATCATACCAGCACAAGACACAAATAGATGTTTTGACACATCAAAATTTGACAACCAAAGGAGTATGAGACCATAACACTTACAAAACCTCCTAAAAGCAAATCTATCACTTTGAAGTCATATAAAGGTATTTCTCAAGAAAACTCAGATTTAGAAAATTCTGAAGATGATATGGCTATTTTAGCAAAAAAGTTATATAAGATTTTCAAAAGTAAGAAAAGGGTTGATTTTCAAAAGACAAATGAAAAGAAACGATCTAAACCTAAGTCCAAAACTTGGAAGTCTTTGAAAGACAATCAGTGTTACAACTGCCAAGAGTATGGGCATCTAGCAAACAAATGTCCTACAAAGGACAGACCCAAAAGGAAGGGTATGTTGGCTACTTGGGATGAATCGTCTGATTTTGAAGCCTCTTTTGAATCAGAAAATTCTGAAACTGAGTCGGGCAGTGAAGTTAAGGCCCTCATGACTCTAGCCAAGTTTAATTTTTTAGATCACGATGATTCAACAAGTGAAGAAAATTTAAATAGTGATCATGAAAATGAAGAAGATCTTCAAGATGCTTATAATGTCTTATATAAGGAAAGTTGTAAAATTGTTGTCAAACTTAAACTTCAAAAAGAAAAGTTTTCTAAACTCAAAGAATGTTTTGAAACTCTTGTTTTAGAAAAATCGCAAATTTCAGATTTTTTCGAAAAATCAAAATGTGATTTGATTTTCAAAACCTCCCTAATTGATGATTTGAAATCTAAAAATGAGAAACTTAAAAATGAAGTATCTTCTCTTCTGAGTTTGATAGATACATAGAGATACGCCCAAGGTGATCCAAAGTTAGAAAAATTATTATCCGGATCAAGAAAATGTGGCGATCGATTCAGGTTGGGTTATGACAAAAATACATCTCTTAAACAGAAGAATACTCCTCCTAACTTTGTGAAAAGAGAGGCTTCTAACTCAAAAGGAAAAGGTACTTGTCAAGGCTTTTCTAAAAATACAAAAAAATTTCGAAAACCTAAAAGCAGCTATTTTAAAAATTAGATCAGAAATTCACTAACTGAAAAAATAGTTGATTTACTTAAGGAGCTCTTAAAATCTAACTTAGTAGGTCATTCTTACAACATCAGACAAAAGAAGACCAACCATTCTCCTAAACCCAAAACAGTTCTGAAATGGGTTCCTAAAGTTGCCTGCTTGGTTACTCACACTGCTTTCAAAGCAACAAGCCATTCAAAATGGTACCTAGACAGTGGATGTTCCAGGCATATGACAGGTGACAAGGCTTTATTCACTGATCTAAAAGATATGACTGATGGGTCAGTCACATTTGGTGATGGTAGCAATTGCAAGATTATTGGCAAAGGTACGGTCCAACTCTATAACATCTCTTTATTTAAAGATGTTTTATATGTTGAGGGTTTAAAACACAACCTGTTGAGCATATCTCAAATATGCGATAACAACCATAATATAAAATTTTCCAATCAAGGTTGTGAAATTTTAAACAAAAAGGGTTCTATAATATTTACTGGTCGCAGAACTTCTGAAAACTGCTATATAGTGAGCGATGGTAGCTCATCTAACCAAATGTGTTACATGGTCCATACCGATGAGACAGAATTATGGCATAAACGCCTTGGACATGTACACTACCGAAATTTATACAGATTGAGCAAAGGAGAACTAATTAGAGGTCTACCTAAAGTGAAAAAATAGACAAAATATGTGGTGAATGCCAGTATGGTAAACAAACTAGGAGCTCTCACAAAAAGGTGAACTCCAATACCACATCTAGACCACTCGAGCTTCTCCACATGGATCTTATAAGACCAACCAGAACGGAAAGTCAAGGTGGTAAAAAATACATCTTGGTCATCGTAGATGATCATACAAGATACACTTGGGTTTCATTTTTAAGAGACAAATCAGAAACCCTTGATGAAGTGAAAAAGATTATTAAACGAATCCAAACTGAAAAATGTTCTCAAGTTAGTAAGATCCAAAGTGATCATGGATCCGAGTTTGAAAATAGCGGTTTTGAGAAACTCTGTAGCTATCAGGGAATATCACATGAATTCTCTGCGCCCAAAACTCCACAACAAAATGATATTGTGGAAAGGAAAATTAGAGTGCTCCAAGAAATGAGAAATGTTATGTTGAATAGCATGAAGCTCCCTAGAAATTTTTAGACTGAAGCAGTGAATACCGCCTGCTACATTATTAACCGTGTTTATATTTGCAAATCTAATAATAAAATGGCTTATGAAATGTGGTTTGAGAAAAATCCTACTGTCAAATACTTTCGAGTTTTTGGCAGCAAGTGCTATATTTTACGTGACCATGAAAATTTAGGAAATTTCGACACTAAAAGTGATGAAGGGATCTTTTTAGGATACTCTTTAAACAGTCGTGCATATCGTGTTCTAAACAACAAGACTGGTGTGATTCAAGAGTCAATAAATGTAGTAATTGACGATCACTTGAATACACCTGCCCCTAGTTCAGATAATGATGAAGCTCTCATATTTGAAAAATCAGATACTTCATCAAGTGAAACTAATTCTGAATTAAGGACTGTCAAA
Organism: Magnolia changhungtana; assembly: GCA_030180095.1. Classification (NCBI taxonomy): domain Eukaryota; kingdom Viridiplantae; phylum Streptophyta; class Magnoliopsida; order Magnoliales; family Magnoliaceae; genus Magnolia; species Magnolia changhungtana. Next base: position 14,339,447 of record JASAUF010000502.1, read on the forward strand.
GATCATCCAACTTCTCAAATACTTGAAAATCCTCTCACTGGTGTGCGCACTCGTAGACAATTAGAAGACATATGTAACTACGTATACTTTACATCCCAGATAGAACCGGTTGACGTAAAAGAAGCACTTTCTGATGAAAACTAGATAGTAGCGATGTGGAAGAACTTAATCAGTTTGTCTAAAATGATGTTTGCTATCTTATTCCTAGACCTAAAGATAAACATATTATTGGAACAAAATGGATTTTCAAAAATAAGTCTGATGAATTGGGAAATATCATTCGAAAAAAGGGAAGACCAGTTATGCAAGGGTACATGCAAATTAAAGGAATTGATTATGATGAAACTTTTGCCCCAGTTGCTCGCCTTGAATCAATTAGACTTTTCATATCTATTGCATGTTTTAGAAAGTTTAGAATTTTTCAAATGGATGTGAAGAGTGCCTTTTTGAATGGCAACTTACATGAAGAGGTATATGTTCAACAACCGACTGGGTTTGAAGACCCTAAGCTTACTAATCCTATATACCGCCTTAAAAAGGCTCTCTATGGTCTGAAACAAGCTCCCAGAGCATGGTATAAAAAATTGACTAAGTTTTTACTAAGTCACAATTTTCAGATGGGTAGTGTCGATAAGACGCTCTTTGTTAAGAAACATAACGATGATATCTTAATGGATCAAATCTATGTTGATGATATAATTTATAGATCAACTTGTACTAACATGACTGTTGAGTTTGTAGATCTAATGAAATCTGAATTCGAAATGATCATGGTTGGTGAATTAAATTATTTTCTAGGGTTGCAAGTAAAATAACAATCTGATGGAATTTATATTTCACAAACTAAGTATGCATTGAACTTGATTAAGAGGTTCGGATTTGAAAATGGTAAGAATTTTGATACTCCTATGAGTACAACTCTAAGGGCCTGTTTGTTTTTCTAGAGCAAAGGGAAATGCAAGAGAAATAGTAATTATTACCATTTAATGCGTTTCAAATTCATAGGAATTTGTGCCTGGGAAATGGGTTTAAAAGATGTAATTTTAATTTTTAAACTGCAAGGTAATGAGTAGGATATATCCATTCCATCCGTCTATTTTATTATAATATTTTGGAGCATGAGACAAAAAATGAAGTGGATATAACACTCAAGTGGCCCACGCTAAAAGAAATAGTGGCCCCACAAAGTTTTTAACGGTAAGTATTCGATTCCCTTTTTTGTATGACGTAGTCCAATTGACTACCGGATATGCCTCAATATTTTACTCATGTTATGAATTCAATTAGAATAATAGATGAACGGTTTGGATAAGCGAAATGCATCACAGTGGGAACCACAAATATTCTCGGTGTTCGTGTCAAAAAGTAAGTGGTCAAATCAGGTAAGATGTAAACGCATGGGGAAGTAATTATTATTTCTTTACCCGGCATTTACCATTTCACCATAAAACAAACACACCCTAAGACTCTCAAAAGACTCTACAGGTAAAGATGTAGATCTTAAATTGTATCGTAGCATGATAGGTAGTTTACTTTACTAAACTGCAAGTAGACATGATATTGCTTTAAGTGTTAGAATTTGCGCTAGATATCAGTCTAATCCTAAAGAATCTCACTTAACTGCTGTTAAGTAAATTATTCGATATGTCGCAAGTTCAGTTAATCTGGGTCTTTGGTATCCCTATAATACTAGTGTTCAATTGTCTGGGTATTCGGATGTTGATTGGGCAGAAAATATAGATGATAGAAAATCAACCAGCGGTGGTTGTTTTTACATTAGAAACTTCTTGGTTTCTTATTTTAGCAAGAAACAAAGTTCCATATCACTATCAACTGCTGAGGCCGAATACATTGCAGCAGGAAATGCATGTACTCAGCTGGTTTGGATGAAACGTATGCTGAGTGATTATGGAATCGCACAAGACACAATGGTTTTATACTATGATAATTCCAGTGCTATAAACATTTCAAAAACCCAATCCAGCATTCACGTACTAAGCACATTGACATTCGGTTTCATTATATTCATGAATTAGTGGAAGAAAAAATAATATCTTTAGAATATATTCCCACTGAGACTCAGCTTGCTGACATTTTCAATAAACCGCTCGACAAAAGCAGGTTAATAAATTAAAATTTGATCTTGGTATGTGCAATTATAAATGATTGATCATACATCTTTGTATCATATTGTATATAATATTAATATGTTATTAATTTAAATTTTAAAATTCTGTGGAAATTGCATATTTTCTCTAGTCTAAGACCGGTCGAGGACGTGCTCGACCAGTCTTGCTACGACCGGTTGAGTATATCCAAGACCGTTGGTGCAGTACTTGTATTGACCTCTTTAATTTGGGGAAAACACTCTATAGATTATATCCCTTTGTGTTGTCAAATTTGTGGTGCCAAAGACACTGGTATGTGACTTGCAGCTCCACTAAAGATCAACTTTGATGAACAAGCAATGCTCACAAGTATAAAGTACAAAGATCCACTCAAGATCAACTTTGATGAACAAGCAATGCTCACAAGTGTAAAGAAGAAAGTTCTACTCAAGTTCAACTATGATTGACAAGTATTGCTCTCAAGTCAAGGCATTGCAAGATATCAAGAAGCTTACAAGTTCGATCGTAAAGAACTCAAGAAACGTTCAAGGATTAGCTACAACAAGACTTCAAGGTTTACTACTTTCAAAGGCACTTTCAAAGGTCACTTGTCCTTAAGTTTCAATATCCTTACTTCACGATTGAGGTTTGATTGACCTTAGGTTGACCTTTAGAGTAGGCTATTTTGGATACATAAGTCATATGTTTTATTCGCTTGAGTTTGGTCAGTTTTAAGACTAGTCCTAGACTTTGTTCGACTAGTCCTAGCACTGTTTCGACCTGTCTAAGAAATTCCTGGATCAGTCGTAAGTTTGTTACAAAATTTGGATATTTTCTGTTAGGCTTCGACTAGTCCTGGGGACTGTTCGACTAGTCGAAGGAACAGTGTCGACTGCATCTAAGACCAGTCGTAAACCTTCGACTCAAAGTCAAATCCGAAATTAGAATCTACGACGGTCGAAGGAAACCTACGACCAACTGGTCGAAGGAGACCTTACGAAGGACGAAGGATACCTTCGACCAGTCATGAAATGGTCAAATCTTATCGCGTCCAAATTTTCAAATATTTGTTGGTTCTACGACCAGTGGAAGAACCCCTTAGACCAGTCGAAGACGTGATTTGCTCACCTATAAATAGAGCACGAATCTCAGAAGAAATAGATCAATTCAAGCAAATTTAATTCAGTCTTCTAAGAGATAGTTCTGTGCTTTATCAAAGCTAAGTGAGCTTATTTAATATTCTCTTTCTTTAGCTTTATTTGATTGATTTTGTTTCTAACATTCCAATCTTATATGAAAAAAGGAATTGTTGTTTTCCTTCTTTTGGAATCAAAATCAATTAAAGCTAGCCGTTGTTTTTATTTTAAAACCAATTAGAACCTAGAACCATTATAAAGTGAGTATTGGACATTCAAATCTCTACTCTAATTTGGTTCTTCCGGGCTACTACAACGAAGGAGATAATCAGGTATTTTACATTTGTTGTAAATTCTGTTTGGTTTTCTTTTGAGATTTGCCGAGAAAAAATCTCATTGTATCAAGTTATCCGAGGAGAGTTTTAAAACTCGAAGGGGGTTTTTTTAATTGTGTAAGCCCACAGATAAAGACACAATTGTGAAGGTTTTTAGGTGAACCTGGGAAAACCTATTTTTGTTAGTGAACGCTAATATCCCCTGTGTGAGGATATTAGGAGTGGAGTAGCTGTGTGGCTGTTGTTGAACAGTTGGTGTACACACAGACGAACCACTATAATCCCTTGTGTTTTGTGGTTGTTTGATTTTCATTTCATATCTTTAATTATTCAGTGTGGGATGTATGTGTGGATGTGAATGTTGTAATCATTTCATTTCAAGCTCAGTGGTGAATGGTGTAATAGTTAGATTTATATTTCTGCAATTTATTGCTTACTATTACTTTATTGGTTTGAGCTTCTGTTTCTATATTTGTTCTAGAAATAAGGTTGTCCTACCATAAACTTTGGTTTTTGGTGTAAGGTTGTCCTTAGAACAATTTTTGATTGCTTTCCATTCCTATATTGCAATTGAAGTTTAGTGATTTAAATTCTTATTCTTATTCCGCTGTATCTTTTATTTAAATTTGGCATAGTCCTATTCACCCCCCCTCTAGGACATATAGCTTGGCCATTTCAAGTGGTATCAAAGCCTAATAGCTCTTTCTTATTGCTTTATATTTGGATTTATTTCCTAAGCTAACGATCTAAGCTATATATAATATGTCAAATTTTGATAGCCTATCAGTCACTAGGCCTCTACCTTTCAATGGCTCCAATTATGCCTATTGGAAAGCCAGGATGAGGATCTTCCTAAAATCCATGGATGAAAATGTGTGGCTAGCCATAGTAAATGGTTGGACCCCTCCTACCACTGAAGTAACGGGAGTTGATGGTTCAAAAACAACAAAAATAACGGCTTATTTTTCTTGGACCACACTTCAGAAAAGTGAGAGTAGTGCAAATGCTAAAGCACTAAATGCAATTACATGTGCACTATCACCGGATGAATTCAAAAGAATTATATCCTGTGATTCTGCAAAACAAGCTTGGGATATATTGGAAATGACACACGAGGGTACATCAATTGTCAAGAAATCTAAGATACAAATCCTCACAACTAAATTTGAGGAAATACGTATGGAAGAAAATGAAATATTCATGGACTTCTATACCAGATTGAATGACATTGTAAACTCTATGTGGGGTCTAGGTGATAAAATCCCGGAAAGCAAGATATGTGCTAAAATACTACGCTCACTTCCTGAACGGTTCAATTCTAAAGTAACCGCAATCCAGGAACTTCATGATACGGATAATATGAAGGATGAAGAGTTAGTTGGATCTTTACAGACTTATGAGTCAAACTTTAAAGCTCCTAAAAGTAAATCCATTACTCTTAAATCTACTAAAAGTATTTCTCAAGAAAACTCGGATTCAGAAAATTCTGAAGACGATATGGCTCTTTTAGCAAAGAAATTTTACAAGATTTTCAAAAGCAAGAAAAGGGTAGATCTTCAAAAATCAAACGATAAGAAAAGATCTAAACCTAGATCCAAAAATTGGAAGTCTTTGAAAGATAGTCAATGTTACAACTGCCAAGAGTATGGTCACTTAGCAAACAAATGTCCTAAAAAGGACAAACCAAAAAGAAAGGGTATGTTGGCTACATGGGATGAATCATCTGATTCTGAAGCTTCTTCTGAATCAGAAGATTCTGAAACTGAGTCGGGCAATGAAGTTAAAGCCCTTATGACTCTAGCCAAATTCACATTCTCAGATAATGATTCAACAAGTGAAGAAAATTTGAATAGTGAATGTGAAAATGAAGAAGATCTTCAAGATGCTTATAACGCCCTATACAAGGAAAGTTGTAAAATTGCTGTCAAACTTAAACTTCAAAAGGAAAAATATTTTAAACTCAAAGAATGTTTTGAATCACTTGTTTTAGAAAAATCCCAAATTTCAGATTGTTTTGAAAAATCAAAATGTGATTTAGAATTCAAAACCTCCCAGATTGAAAATCTGAAATCTGAAAATGAGAAACTCAAAAATGAAGTATCTTCTCTTCTAAGTTTAAAGGACACATGGAGATATGCCCAAGGTGATCCAAAGTTAGAAAAATTATTATCCGGATCAAGAAAATGTGGCGATCGATCCGGGTTGGGCTATGACAAGAATATATCTTCTAAATAAAAAGTATACTTCTCCCAAGTTTGTGAAAGGAGAGTCCTCAAACTCAAAAGGGAAAAGCACTTACCAAGGTTTTCTAAAACTTTTCAAAAACCTAAAAGCAGCCATGTTAATTTTAAAAATCAAAACTAAAACCCTCTTGCTAAAAAGATAGTTGATTTACTCAAGGAGCTCTTAAAATCTAACTCAGTAGGTCATTCTTATAACATCAGACAGAAGAAGACCAACTATATTCCTAAACCCAAAACAGTTCTGAAATGGGTTCCTAAAGTTGCTTGCTTAGTTGCTCACACTACTTTCAAAGCATCAAGTCATTCAAAGTGGTACCTAGATAGTGGATGCTCCAGGCATAGGACTGGTGATAAAAGTTTGTTCACCGATCTCAAAGACATGACTGATGGTTCAGTCATATTTGGTGATGGCAGCAACTGTAAGATTATGGGTCAAGGTACAATTCATCTCTATAACCTTCCTTTGTTCAAAAATGTTTTATATGTAGAAGGTTTGAAACATAACTTGCTTAGTATATCTCAAATATGTGATAATAACCATAGTGTACGATTTTCTAATCAAAGCTATGAGATTTTAAACAACAAGGGTTCAGTAATACTAACTGTACATAGAACCTCTAAAAACTGCTATATTGTTAGCGAATCCAGCTCATCTAATCAATTATGTTACATTGTCCATACAGATGAGACTGATTTATGGCACAAACGTCTTGGACATGTACACTACCGAAATCTATATAGATTGAGCAAACAGGAACTTATAAGAGGTTTATCCAAATTACAAAAATTAGATAAAATATGTGGTGAATGCCAGATTGGCAAACAAACAAGGAACTCACACAAAAAGGTGAATTCCAATATCACATCAAGACCACTCGAGCTTCTCCACATGGATCTAGTAGGACCTACCAGGACGGAAAGTCGAGGTGGCAAAAAATATATCTTGGTAATTGTTGATGACTTTACCAGATATACTTGGGTAATCTTCTTAAGGGACAAATCTGAAACCCTTGAAGAAGTAAGAAAAGTTCTCAAAAGGATTCAAATTGAAAAAGGTTCTCAAATCAGTAAGATTCGTAGTGATCATGGATCTGAATTTGAGAATAGCGGTTTTGAGAAGTTCTGTAATGACCAGGGAATATTACATGAATTCTCAGCACCCAAAACTCCACAACAAAATGGTATAGTGGAAAGGAAAAATAGAGTACTTCAAGAAATGGCTAATGTCATGTTGAATAGCATGAAGCTCTCTAAGAATCTTTGGGCTGAAGCAGTCAATACAGCTTGCTATATTATTAATCGAGTTTACACTAGTAAAAGTAATAATAAAATGGCTTATGAAATGTGGTTCGATAGAAAGCCTACTGTCAAATATTTTCAAATTTTTGGCAGCAAGTGCTATATTTTACGAGATCGTGAAAATCTGGGAAAATTTGATACGAAAAGTGATGAAGGGATATTTTTAGGATATTCTTTAAACAATCGTGCTTATAGAGTCTTGAACAAAAGGACCGGTGTGATTCAAGAGTCCATTAATGTGGTCATTGATGATCACATAAACACACCAGTCTCAAGTTTAGATAATGATGAAATTCTTGTAACAGATAAACCTGATACTTCATCTAACAGACTGATTCTGAACTAAGGACTGTTAAAGATCATCCAACTACAGATTCTTGGAAACCCCTCTCGGTGTTCGTATCGTAGACAACTTGAGGATATATGTAACTACGCATGTTTTACATCCCAGATAGAACCATCTAATGTAAAAGAAGCTCTTGCTGATGAAAACTGGATTGTTGCAATGCAAGAAGAGCTTAACCAATTTGTGAGAAATGATGTTTGGTATCTCGTACCTAGACCTAAAGATAAACACATCATTGGAACCAAATGGATTTTCAAAAATAAGTCTGATGAGCTTGGTAATATAATTAGAAATAAGGCTAGGTTAGTGGTACAAGGTTACACTCAAATTGAAGGTATTGACTATGATGAAACCTTTGCACCAGTAGCCCGTCTTGAATCAATTAGACTCTTTATATCCATTGCATGTTTTAGAAAGTTCAAGATTTACCAAATGGATGTAAAAAGTGCATTTTTAAATGGCGATTTGCATGAGGAAGTCTATGTTGAACAACCAATGGGTTTTGAAGACCCCAAGAATGCCGATCATGTTTATCGACTTAAAAAGGCACTTTACGGTTTAAAACAAGCTCCTAGGGCATGGTACGAGAAACTAACAAAGTTTCTATTAAGCCATAATTTTCAAATGGGATGCGTTGATAAAACTCTGTTTATTAGAAAACATAATGAGCACATCTTATTAGTACAAATCTATGTTGATGATATCATTTATGGATCTACTTGTACTGACATGACTATTGAGTTTATGATTCGATGAAATCTCGGTTTGAAATGAGCATGGTTGGGGAATTGAATTATTTCCTTAGGTTGCAAGTAAAGCAACAACCTGATGGAATGTTCATATCTCAATCTAAGTATGTTATGAATCTAATTAAGAGATTTGGATTTGACAATGGTAAGAATTTCGATACTCCTATGAGTACAACTTTGAAACTCTCAAAAGACTGCATGTAAAAATGTAGATCCAAAATTATATTGAAGTATGATTGGTAGTTTACTATATTTAACTACTAGTAGACCTGATATTTCTCTAAGTGTTGGTATTTGCGCTAGATATCAATCTGATCCAAAAGAATCGCACTTGACTGTTGTCAAGCGGATTATTAGATATGTCGCAAGTACTGTTAATCTTGGTCTCTGGTATCCTCATGAGACTAATGTTCAATTAGCTGGATACTCGGATGCTGACTAGGCTAGTAATCTAGATGATAGAAAATCAACCAGTGGTGGTTGCTTTTATATCAGAAATTGCTTAGTTTCTGGTTTAGCAAGAAACAAAATTCTATATCACTTTTACAAATTGAAAGTGAGTATATCAAATTGTAATGCTTGTATGTGACTTGTTTGGATGCAACGGATGCTAAGTGATTATGGAATTAAACAGGATTCTATGTTATTACATTGTGATAATTCTACTGCCATAAATATTTTGAAAAATCCTATTCAAAATTCTCGTACTAAGCATATTGACATTAGATTTCATTATATTAGGGAATTAGTAGAAGAAAAAGTTATATCTCTGGAATATATCCCTACTGAGGATTAACGAGCTGACATTTTCACTAAACCACTCGACAAAAGCAGGTTTAACAAAATGAAATTTGATCTTGGCATGTGCATTTTAAAATGATTATTTATGCCTACTTGTATCATAGTGTATATATTTGCTAGTTTGAATTTCAATTTTTGGTCATTATGCAAGAAATCTGAATTTTTGGCCGGTACTCGACCAAGTCGTAAATATCCAGACAGTCGTAGTTCGACCGGTCGTACATATCCACGACCAGTCGTAGATCGCGGTAAAACTCTTAAAATTTGGGGATTTCACTTTCTTCCTCATTTCGTTTTTACTCTTTAAGGAGCCGAGCCTCGATTAGTCGAACTCATTGTTACTTTTCTTCAAGGTTAATGCTCCATTTACGTTTTTCTTGCAGATTTGTGTCTAGATTGCTTTCTGTTCTCTCTTAGAGCTTTCTATTTTGGATTTCGTTGTGATTTGAAATTTTTCTTGTGAAAAATCTGATTTGAACAAACCCTCTTCTCAAATCTTTGCAACTTCTTCTTTTCTCAAAATCTTAGTTGCAAATGGCTTCTAAAGGAAAGAAAACAACAACCCGTGGTCCATCTTCTTCTTCCAAATCAGCCCCGATTTCTAAACAGCATCTTCAGCCTCCCGATGATGATCCATCTTATGTTCGGGACATAAGATTACGTAATGTTATTGTTGAACTCCCTGTTTTCATTGATCATGTTGCACCTTTTGATATCCTTCCTATGCTTAAATCTGTAAGTTGGGATAACTTATTACATTGGAGTGGGCCAGCATACCGGTCCATTGCCCAATCCATGTTTGCAAGTATTAGTAATTTTTTGTTGGATGAGTTAACATTTAAAATATCTACTAGAGAAGGGCATTTTGACGTTGATCGTCATTTAATTTCTGCTCTTATGGACATTCCAATGAATGATGAGGGTATTCCTATCCATAATTTGATTGATAAACCCTCAGTTTCTGAAAAACGTATGCTCACTAGAGACTTGTGCAACATTGATGTTCATTGGACTCGTAAAGGGAATGCGCTTCCCGCAAGGTATTTGTTACCTAAATATAGAGTTCTACACAAAATCTTTGTATCTAATCTGTATCCTTGTTCGAGTAATAAATTTGATTTGACTTCTTATATGGTTCGCGTTCTTCATGCTGTTGTTAGTGGTACTCAGATTTATTTACCATCCTTAATCTGTCATTTCATTCTTCAGTTTAGACTCCATCCGGGTCACAGTGACATTCCTTTTGCCTATTTGATGACTGTGTTGGCTAAACATATGTCAGTCGATATGCCGGTTGGAGAGGCACCTATCCATCATCTGATTTTCAACAATTCTAATATCAATAAGATGAAGCTGGATTTCCATCCTGAGCAAGGTGGTGGTGGTGGTCATGCTGAGCATGAGGGAGAAGCTAGTGATCTTCCTTCTGATGACATAAATATGGATGACATCTTTGAAGAACTTGAATCTGATTCTACGAATGATTCAGATTTTGTACTATCTGATGTTGATGAACATCTGAGTGCATTAGAGGATAAAGTTGATAATATAAATATAAAGATGGAAAACTTGTCTATTGCTCATGATTTACAATTCAAGTACATGCGTAAATATCTTAGGCGCTTGAACAAGGGGATGCATACACTTGATCCATCTATCCCTGCTCCTTCTTCTGGTTCAGATTAATGTTTAAGTTGTTTAAGTTGTAATAACTTTACTACTATGGTGTTAGCTTTGCTTAAACTCAGTATTTGATTTCTGTGAGTTAATTATGCTTTTATCTCATATCTTATCGGTCTATTCCTTATTTTCCTTTGTCCTCTTATGACAAAAAGGGGGAGAATGGATATGTTTCACTTCTTTGGATATGTTTTTTATTGGGGAGTGTTGTATGTTTATAAAAACATAAACATGTATGGAGATTGGATATGTTGAATATTTGCATATTTGGAGTTCATATTAAGCTGTGATGATTGATGACAACTGTGCATGATTCGTTATTGACAACTTGGTGCATGATTCGTTATATTCGTTCTGTAAAACATATCTTGGTAGTGTGTTTTGTCACTAATTTGACAAAGGGGGAGATTGTAAGTGCTATAGTTTATATCCCTTTGTGTTGTCAAATTTGTGGTGCCAAAGACACTGGTATGTAACTTGCAGCTCCACTCAAGATCAACTTTGATGAACAAGCAATGCTCACAAGTATAAAGTATAAAGATCCACTCAAGATCAACTTTGATGAACAAGCAATGCTCACAAGTGTAAAGAAGAAAGTTCTACTCAAGTTCAACTGTGATTGACAAGTATTGCTCTCAAGTCAAGACATTGCAAGATATCAAGAAGCTTACAAGTTCGATCGTAAAGAACTCAAGATACTTTCAAGGATTAGCTACAACAAGACTTCAAGGTTTACTACTTTCAAAGGTACTTTCAAAGGTCACTTGTCCTTAAGTTTCAATGTCCTTACTTGACGATTGAGGTTTGACTGACCTTAGGTTGACCTTTAGAGTAGGCCATTTTGGATACATAAGTCATATGTTTGATTCACGTGAGTTTGGTCAGTTCTAAGACTAGTCCTAGACTTTGTTCGACTAGTCCTAGCACTGCTTCGACCTGTCTAAGAAATTCCTGGATCAGTCGTAAGTTTGTTACAAAATTTGGATATTTTCTGTTAGGCTTCGACTAGTCCTGGGGACTGTTCGACTAGTCGAAGGAACAGTGTCGACTGCATCTAAGACCAGTCGTAAACCTTCGACTCAAAGTCTAGCGCTGAAATTAGGAATCCTACGACCAGTCGAAGGAACCTACGACAGTCGAAGGATACGACTTCGAAGTATACCTTCGACCGTGAAACGGTCAAATCTTATCGCGCCCGAATTTTCAAATATCTGTTGGTTCTACGACCAGTCAAAGAACTCCTTAGACCAGTCGAAGACGTGATTTGCTCACCTATAAATAGAGCACGAATCTCAGAAGAAATCATTGAATTCAAGCAAATTTAATTCGGTCTTCTGAGAGGTAGTTCTGTGCTTCATCAAAGCTAAGTGTGCTTATTTAATATTCTCTCTCTTTAGCTTTATTTGATTGATTTTGTTTCTAGCATTCCAATCTTATATGAAAAAAGGAATTTTGTTTTCCTTCTTTTGGAATCAAAATCAATTAAAGCTAGCCTGTTGTTTTTAATTTAAAACCAATTAGAACCTAGAACCATTATAAAGTGAGTATTGGACATTGATCTTGGACATTTAAATCTCTACTCCAATTTGGTTCTTCCGGGCTACTACAACGAAGGAGATAATCAAGTATTTTACATTTGTTGTAAATTTTGTTCGGTTTTCTTTTGAGATTTACCAGAAAAATCTCATTGTATTGGTTATCTGAGGAGAGCCAGAAAACTCAGAAGTGGGTTTTTTAATTGTGTAAGCCCACAGATAAAGACACAATTGTGAAGGTTTTTAGGTGAACCTGGGAAAACCTATTTTTGTTAGTGAACGCTAATATCCCCTGTGTGAGGATATTAGGAGTGGAGTAGTTGTGTGGCTGTTGTTGAACAGTTGGTGTACACACAGACGAACCACTATAATCCCTTGTGTTTTGTGGTTGTTTGATTTTCATTTCATATCTTTAATTATTCAGTGTGGGATGTATGTGTGGATGTGAATGTTGTAATCATTTCATTTCAAGCTCAGTGGTGAATGGTGTAATAGTTAGATTTATATTTCTACAATTTATCGCTTACTATTACTTTATTGGTTTGAGCTTCTGTTTCTATATTTGTTCTAGAAATAAGGTTGTCCTACCATAAACTTTGGTTTTTGGTGTAAGGTTGTCCTTAGAACAATTTTTTATTGCTTTCCATTCCTATATTGCAATTGAAGTTTAGTGATTTAAGTTCTTATTCTTATTCCGCTGTATCTTTTATTTAAATTTGGCATAATCCTATTCACCCCCTCTAAGACATATAGCTTGGTCATTCAAATCCGTAGTCATCTTGGTCATGGTGGTATTCCATTTGGATATCTGTTGAATGTATTAACCACTCACATGTTAGTCGTTATGCCCGTCGGTGAGGCTCCCATCCAACATCTCATATTTAACAATTCTAACTTGAATAAAATGAAATTGAGATTGGCCCCTGGTCAAGTTGATGATGGTGCAAGTGGAGCTGCTGCTGAAGCTAAGATTGGTGTCGAAAGTGATGAGTTGCCGCTAGATGATATTGACATGGATGATATTTTTAATGAAATTGATTCTGACTCTGGAAATGATCCAGACTTTGAACCATCTGATTTCAATGCATGTCTGCATGCATTAGAGGAAAAGGTAGAACAAATGAATGTTGGCCACAATCAATAATTTAAAATTATGTGCAGATATTTTAGGCGCTTACAGAAGAGCCTTCATCAAAGTGATCCTAACATACCTGCTCCATCTTCTAGATCAGATTGAGAATGTTAAATCTTTGGTCTGTAATAACTTTACTAATTTACCTTCTTTGGTTGTGTGGATGCCTATTTTAAACTTCAATTGATAACTCTTTTGATATGTACTCTGACTCACCTTGATCACTTCTTATGTAATGTTCTTAACTCTGAACTTTTTATCTTCCTATCTTTCTGAGTTGCTATCTCTATTTCTGTCTTTCATATCCTATCTTTGTTTCTTCCTTTATCATATTTTGACAAAAAGGGGGAGAATTTGTGAATTCTATGGATTATGATTGATATGATGGGGGTACACAACATATGCCTACTCAGGGGGAGTTGAGGTGTACTAACTCAGGGGGAGTTGAGTTGTCTCAAGGGGATGCTTCTTATTTTATGACAACTGGTGCATGATTCGTTATTATAGAATGTGATGCTTATCTTATTGAAGTATGAGAGGTGTTTTGTCACAAATTTGACAAAGGGGGAGATTGTAAGTGCTATGATTTGATTCCTCTTTGATTGTCAAATTTTGTGTGTCAAAATGTCTTCGTATGTCTTGTGTTTATATCTTGATAAATTTGTTTGAGACACCACGTCATCACTTAAAGTCTAGTTCAAAGAATTCTTCAAGCTTCATGATAGTTCAAGCTACAATGTAGAAGATATTATAGAAGAGCTCAAGGCCAAGACTCAAATTCAAGTGTAAGTGGAAGTTCAAGATTCAAATGTAAGTACGGGACTCAAGTGCAACTCAAAGTGACATTGATTTCAAAGCTTGTGAAGTAGTAAGCTACATCAAGAAGAACTCAAGCTTCGTATTGATCAAAGTCTAAGCAAATTAAGTTTTCAATGTCCATACTTCATGATAAACCTTAGATTGACCTTAGGGTAGGTCACTTTGGCTACATAATTCATTTTAATATTAATACATGAATATGGTCTATTCTAAGACTAGTCCTAGACCTTGTTCGACCAGTCTTAGCACTGGTTCGACCAGTCGAAGAAGTTCCTTGACCAGTCCTAAAATTGTTGTATTTTATCGAATTTTCTGGTTCGTCTTCGACCAGTCCTGGAGTCTGCTTGACCGGTCACGAGATGGTCTCGACTCGACCTTCGACCAGTCGTAAAGCTTTGACTCAAACTCCAGTGACTAAATCAAGTGTCGCACGACCAGTCGTAGAGGGGACTCGACCGGTCATGGACTGCCTTCGACCAGTCGTAGAATACCTACGACCGGTCGTACAACGGTCTGATCCGATCGCGCTCAAAAATTCAAAAATCAGTTTATTCTGGGACCAGTCATGGTGACCCTAGGACTAGTCGAAGACGAATTTCTTCAGCTATAAATAGCACACGAATTTCAGAGTTTTTCATTGAAAATTAAGTGAATTCAAGGCTCCACTCTTAGATAAGTTTATGTTTATTTTTAAGCTATTTTGTGCATAATTGGTTTCTCTTTTTGCTAGCTTATTTAATTTGATTTTGTTCCTATATTCCGATCTCATTTGAAAAGAGGAATTGTCTTATTCCTTCTTCTTGGAATCAAAATCAAATATAGCTATGCCCAACTGGTTTAAATCTAAAATCAATTAGAACTTAGAACCATATTAAAGTGAGTAGTGGACATTGAAGTTCTATATTTGAACATCTACTCTGATTGGTTTTACCGAGCTGCTACGAAAAGGAGAAATTTAGTTATTTTACAATTTTGTAAATTCCATTCTGTTTTGGTTTTTGTTTGGGATTCGCCAGAAAAATTTCAATTTGTGTGGTTATCTGAGGAGAGCCAGAAAACTCAGAAGTGTGGGTTTTTGAATTATGTAAGCCTAAGTTCAAAAGACATAATTGTAAAGATTTTGGGTGAACCTGTGAAAACCTATTTGATAGTAAACGCTAATATCCCCTATGTGAGGATATTAGGAGTGGAGTAGCATTCTGTGTGGCTGTTGAAAGACAGCTGGTGTACACACAGGCAAACCACTATAACTCTTTGTCTTATGGATTGAACGCTTGCTTAATTTTCATATCATTTATCATTCAATTTTGTGGAATGTACATGTGGATGTGAATGTTGTAACAATTTACATTTCAAGCAAGTGTGGGGATTGTTGTAATAAGTTAGATCTCTATTTCTGCAATTTATTTCAATTCCTTGCTATTTAGTTATTTCTATTCAGACTGAGTTATTGATTCAAAAGATGTTCTAGAAATAAGGTTGTCCTACCATAAGCCCTTATTTATTATGGTGTAAGGTTGTCCTTAGAACTAAATTTGTATCAACCTCTCAATACTTATTTATTAAGGTTGAATTAATTTTAGCATTGTGAATTGATTTATAATTGTAAGGCTATCTATTTATCTTTATTCCACTGATTTTATTTTAATTTGGCATAGTCCTATTCACCCCCCCTCTAAGACATATAGCTTGGTCATTTCAATGATCTTTGACAATCCTCAACTCAGAATTAGTTTGACTTGATGAAGTATCTGGTTTGTCAACTAAAAGAACTTCATCATTATCTGAACTTAGGGCAGGTGTATTCAAGTGATTGTCAATGACCACATTGCAGGACTCTTGAATCACACCAGTCCTCTTGTTCAATACTCTATATGCATGACTGTTCAAAGAGTACCCTAAAAAGATACCTCCATCACTTTTAGTGTCAAACTTCCCCAAAATTTCACGGTCATGTAAAATACAACACTTGCTGCCAAAAACTCGAAAGTATTTGACAGTAGGCTTCTTATCAAACCACTTTTCATAAGCCGTTTTATTATAAGTTTTACTTGTATAAACCCGATTGATTATAAAGCATGCAGTATTAACGGCTTCAGCCCAATGATTTTTATGAAGCTTCATACTATTTAACATTACATTAGCCATTTCTTAAAGCACTCTATTTTTTTCTTTCAACAATTCCATTTTATTATGGTGTTTTAAGTGCAGAGAATTCATGAGATATTCCCTGATCGCAACAGAATTTCTCAAAACTGCTATTTTCAAATTCTAATCCATGATCACTACGGATCATACTAACTTGAGAACCTTTTTCAATTTGTATCCATTTGAGAATCATTTTTACTTCATCAAGGGTTTATGATTTATCTCTTAAGAAGGTTACCCAAGTAAATCTGGTATAATCATCCACGATCACCAGTATGTATTTTTTGCACCTTAACTCTTCGTCCTGGTTAGTCCTACAAGATCCATGTGGAGAAGTTCAAGTGGTTTTGATGTGGCATTGGAGTTCACCTTTTTGTGAGAAATCCTAGTTTGCTTGCCAATCTGGCATTCACCACATATTTTGTCTACTTTTTGAAGTTTAGGTAGACCACTTATTAGTTCTCTTTTGCTCAGTCTATAGAGATTGCGATAGTGTACATGTCCAAGGTGTTTATGCCATAACTCGGTCTCATCGGTATGGACCATGTAACACAGTTGATTAGATGAGCTAGAATCACTTACGATGTAGCAGTTTTCAGAAGTTTTACGACTAGTTAATATTACAGAACCATTTTTGTTTAATATTTCACACCCTAAGTTAGAAATTTTAATACTATGATTTTTATCGCATATTTGAGAAATGTTTAACAAGTTATGTTTTAAATCTTCAACAAACAGAACATTCTCAAATAAGGGGAGGTTAGAAAGTTGAACCGTACCTTGGCCAATAATCTTGCAGTTGCTACCATCACCAAATGTGACTGACCCATTAGTCATGTCTTTAAGAATAGTGAACAGACCTTTGTCACCAATCATGTGCCTGGAACATCCACTGTCTAGGTACCACTTTGAATGGCTTAAAGCTTTGAAAGCCATGTGATCAACCAAGCAATTAACCTTGGGAACCCATTTCATAACTATTTTGGGTTTAGGAGTATAGTTGGTCTTCTTATGTATGTAGTTGTTGTAAGAATGACCCACTGAGTTAGATTTTAAGAGCTCCTTAAGTAGATCAACTATTTTCTCAGCTAAAGGGTTTCAGTTCTGATTTTTATAGTTGATATGGTTACTTTTAGTTTTGAAAGACTGAAAAGTTTTAGCATTTTTAGAAAACTTTTAATTAGAACTATTCTCTTTTGAGTTTGAGGACTCTCCTTTTACAAACTTAGGAGGAGTATTCTTCTGTTTAGGAGGAATATTTCTATCATACCCCAAATCGGATCGGTAGTCACATTTACTTGATCCAGATAATAGTTTTTCTAATTTTGAATCACCTTGGGCATATCTCCATGTATCCTTTAAACTCAAAAGTGAAGAGATTTCAAGTTTAAGTTTTTCATTTTCAGATTTTAGATTTTCAATTTGGGAGGTTTTGAATTCTAAATCGCATTTGCATTTTTCAAAACAATTTAAAATATGGGATTTTTCTAAAACAAGAGTTTCAAAATTTTCTTTAAGCTTTAAAAACTTTTCTTTCTGAAGTTTAAGTTTAACAATAATTTTACAACTTTCTTTGTATAGGGCATTGTAAGCATCTTGTAAATCTTCTTCACTTTCATGATCACTATTCAGATTTTCTTCACTAGTAGAATCATCATGATCTGAAAAAGTGAACTTGGCTAGAGTCATAAGAACATTGACTTCATTGCCCGACTCGGTTTTAGAATCTTCTAATTCAGAAGAGGCTTCAATGCCAAAAGATTCATCCCAAGTAGCCAACATTCCTTTCTTTTTAGGTTTGTCCTTTTTAGGACACTTGTTTGCTAAATGCTCATATTCTTGGCAGTTGTAACATTGACTATCTTTTAAAGATTTCTAAGTTTTAGATTTAGATTTAGATCTTTTTTTATTATTTGATTTTTGAAAGTTAACCCTCTTTTTACTTTTGAAAATCTTGTAAAACTTTTTCGCTAAGAGAGCCATATCATCTTTAGAATTTTCTTGAGAAATAAATTTAGAAGACTTAAGGGCAATAGATTTACCTTTAGGAGCTTTAAGATTTAACTCGTAGGTTTATAAAGACCCAAGTAATTCTTCTACCCTCATATTGTTCGTATCACGAAGTTCCTAGATCGCAGTCACCTTTGAGTTGAATCGTTCAGATAGTGAGCGTAGTATCTTTGCACACACTTTACTTTCTGGGATTTTATCGCCAAGACCCCACATAGAGTTTACAATGTCATTCAGTCTAGTATAGAACTCCATGAACATTTCATTTTCCTTCATATGTATTTCCTCAAATTTAGTTGTGAGAATTTGGACTTTAGACTTCTTGACAATTGATGCACCCTCGTGTGTCATTTCTAAAATATCCCAAGCTTGCTTTGCGGTATCATGGGATATAATTGTTTTAAACTCTTCTGATGATAGTGTGCAAGTGATTGCATTTTGTGCTTTTGTATTGGCACTACTCTCACTTTTCTGAAGAGTGGTCCAAGAAAAATAAGGTGTGACTTTCATTAATTTTGATTCATCGATACCAGTCACTTCAGTGGTAGGAGAGATCCATTCAGTCACTATGGCTAGCCACACGCTCTCATCCATGGATTTAAGGAAAATCCTCATCTTGGCTTTCTAATAGGCATAATTGGAGCATCAAATGGTGGAGGCCTAGTGACTGAAAGGCTATCAAAATTTGACATTTTATAAATAGCTTAGATCGATTAGCTCAGGAAATAAATCCAAATAACAATTAAAACGAGTTATTAGGCTTTGATACCACTTAAAAAGGCCTAGTTATATGTCCTAGAGTGGAGGTGAATAGGACTATACCAAATTTAAAATTATACCGGCAGAATTAAACAATAAGATAGTCTTATAAACAAATAAATGAACGATAGTACTTTTAAATAAATCACAATACTGAAATTTAAAGCAACCTCAATATTCAAGTATTGAGAGGGTGATACAAATGATGTTCTAAGGACAACCTTGCACCATAAAAACCAAAGGTTTATGGCAGGACAACCTTACTAGAACGGTATAAGTATCAATATCTCAAACTGAAGAGGAAAAAGGAAATAGCAAGAATTGAAACTCTAAACTATTACAACATTCCCACAATGCTTGAAATGTAAATATTACAACATTCACATCCACACATACATTTCATAGCTTTGAATGATAAAAGATAGAAATTAAATAAACATTCAAACCACAAGACAAAGAATTATAGTGGTTCACCTGTGTGTTCACCAACTGTTAAATGACAGCCACACAGCTTGGTACTCCACTCCTAATATCCTTACACAGGGGATATCAGCGTTTACTATGAAAATAAGTTTCACAGGTTCACCTAAAACCTTCACAATTGTGTCTTTCAAATGGGCTTACATAATTCAAAAGCCCCACTTTTTGAGTTTTCTGACTCTCCTCAAATAACCAACACAATGAGATTTTTCTGGCCCAATCTCAAAAGAAACCAAAATAATGAAAATTTACACAAATGTAAAATACATGGATTTCTCCTTTTGTAGTAGCCCGGAAGAACCAATCGAAGTAGAAGTTCGAATATAGAAGTTCAATTGTCCAATACTCACTTTGAAATGGTTCTATGTTCTAATTAATTTTAAATTAAACCAATTGGTCTAGCTCTATTTGATTTTGATTCCAAGAAGAAGGAATACAACAATTCCTCTATTCAATTTAGATTAGAATATAGAAACAAAATCAAATTGACAAAAGCTAACAAAAGAGAATATTAAATATGCACAGTGTAGCTTAAAAATTAACACAAACTTATCTCAGAGTGAAGCCTTGATTTTACTTGAATTCGAATTGAGAAACTCTGAAATTCGTGTTCTATTTATAGATGCAGAAATCGCGTCTATGACTGGTCGTGTGGCCACCACGACTGGTCTTAGGTCGAAGTGCATTTTGAAATTTTAAGCGCGATCGGATAAAATCGTTCCACGACTGGTTGTGAGGCCTCCGCGACTAGTTGTACCAACCCACGACTGGTCGTGAGGAACTAGGAATGGTTGCTGGAGTTTGAGTCGTAGTTGTAGGACTGGTCGTGAATAAGTCGGCACTGTTCCTACGACCGGTCGAGCAGACTCCAGGACTGGTCGAAGCTCAACTAAAAAATTCTGAAAATTTGTAACAACTTAGGACTGGTCTTGAAATTTCATGGACTAGTCGAGCCAGTTCCAGAACTAGTCAAACAAAGTCTAGGACTAGTCTTAGAACAGACTAAGTACTTATAAAAAGATTCAATTTGAATTCTGTATACAAAATAATCTACCCTAAGGTCAATCTAAGGTCATTCATACCTTGAATGTGAAGTATGGACATTGAGTCTTCATTTCTTCAGATGATAGTTGACCTTTTGAAGATTGTGAAGCTTGAGATCTTTATATTTGATGTAGCATTGAACTTGAGATCTTTTAGAGCTTGAATTACACTTCATCTTGAGATGTACACTAACTTGAGTCTTGATCAAGATCACTTCTTTCGTTGTAGCTTGTACTTGCATTTCTTAAAGTGATTTGAAGTAGTTCTTCGTTCTTGACTTGAAGCAAAGATGGAGTGTCTTGAACATATAAATCAACATGCAACACAAGCCATAGATAGTGTTTTTGGCAAAACAAAATTTGACAACCAAATAAATATGAAACCATAGCACTTACAATCCCCACCTTAGATCTAAAATTTTATTGCATGCATGTCTATGGTGTAACTTGCAAATGAATATAATGGAAGGTGTAATGTTTGTGATGAAGGGAGGGCCTCAATGGTGGCGGAGACCCTCTCTTGTTGCCGAATCTTGCTTTCTTTCTTCCTTTTTTGTATTCCCTATCCTCATGACCTGATATTTGAGGTGTGTGGCCCACTTAGAGGCCTTGCAACATCCAGACTATCCAAACATTTTGGACGCTCTGTGCTATCCATACTTGGGACGTTGGTGCCCATTTCCCCCATATGTGATGCATGCAATGGGTTTTTGGGTGGGGATATGGCCTGGATATTTGTAGGGCCTACTAAGGTGGACCATTGCACCAAATTTATGGGATAATCTCCTCCTTATTTGACTCATATGCTTAGTATATTCCATGTATATGTTGTTGTCCATAAATTTTCTGGACAGTTTCTGGTTGTTTTTTACTAGATTTTAGGACTGATTGGTGGACCTTTCCTACCCTTCAAATATACTTTTCTTAAAGGTGGGGACCCCACCTAGATGTCCCCCAAATTTAAGCCCCATCCGACCTTGATTGAGGTCTCAGAGGTGTGGCCCAAGTGGGGTGGACAATCAAGATTTTCTGGACTGTCCAACAACATGTTAGTTTCAAAATCTTAAAATATAAAATAATTTTACATTAGTGGGCCACTTTTGTGGACCCTACCATGTAGTATATATGCGGGGATGTTAAAATTAATTTTTCCCAATTTTTGGAGATCTTGGGCCCACCCCATTGGGTGCTTAAAACAGGGTCAGCCATAATTCTGCACTAACCAGATTTTTGGACAGTTTGTTTTCTCTTAATTCACAAAAATACTTTCCTAACTCATAAAAATCTAAAATTTTAACTGAAGGTGGCTCACCCCTAGTAGGACCCACCTACCAAAATTCGGGCCCAATGGACCACCGAAGAATTTTTGGCAAGTGTTGGACCGGCCCACTAGGCTGGACGCCCAATGCTGGGGCGTCCAACATGGGCTGGCCTTGTGGCCCACCATGATGTGTGTTTAATCCCTCTGGCCTTCCTTTATACTGCCCACTTAAGTATGGTTCATCCGAGTGTGGAGTACCCAAGGTGGGGCCTGCCTTTTTGCTAGCACATAGGCTGGGAGTCCAGCCCATTGGGATGCCCAGGCCCATGTGGGACACCCCATTTGGACTACCTGCTGGACCTTGGTCCAGCAATGTGGCCCACCATTTTCCCCAATTAATGTGATGTAATCCTACATGGTGGGGCCCTCTGACTTGATGGTTAGACTACTTGGACTGATGTCCTAATCAAATGAATCATTTTATAGGCTCCAACAGGCCCATAAACTTGTTGGGTTAAAAATCTAGCAATGTGTTATAATTATGCTTGGCCTTCGATCTGAAATTTTGAGAAGTGGGGCCCACCACATTGTGAGTACTTAGAAGGAATAAAATCATGCTTAGAATTCCCTAATTTTGGGCTTAATTAATGCTTATTTTTCAGGCCCATAATTGGATGTAAATAGGTCCATGTATGTATCAAGTTGTTAGACTTTTTAGGCCCATAACTGTTGGAACTCTCTCGATAGGGCCATTGGACCTTAGGCCACTTTTCCATATTATTGTGTTGGGGTTATGGGCTGGATTACATAAGTGGTAGGATCCTTGGTTTCCCACCAAATCAACTTTGTACTTGGACCAGGTTGCAAGCCTAACTCACTAGGTCTACACATGAAAATTGCCCATGGGGTTTGAGTGATGGGTTGCCCAATAGACCCACCACAATATGTGGATTAATGACCCTTATGATTGGGCCCAAACCTTGCTTATGGGCCCACGATATTACATATGGGTTGGGCTATGTGTGTTGCCCACTAGGCCTATGCATTGGTATAGGCCTTGGGCCTTGATCCGCGATTGATTAGAGATGGGTTACCTCTTGGGGACCAGTTGTGGTTAGATGTCCATATTAGTGGTCTTAAGGTAGGCTCATGGGTTTTATGGGTGGTTAAAGGCCCACCATAGACCCTTGCGAGGACCGTTCATCTATTTAAGCCCATATTATTGTTCTCCTTAGCCTTGTGGGCTAAACCAGTTAAATGGGCCTCCACTAGAGGTTGTATTCTTTATGAAGGATTGGTTAAGTACCTAGACCCTATTGTTTAGGTAGAGAGAACATCTTCTCATTCACCTCATTGGCACCCTTATTCATCTTCATGGCTCACTCCCATACACATCATATGCATGCTTGGTTGAGGTATGATTGGCCATGATTGTGCCATTGTGTAAAACATGTTGGTATCTACCTGAGGATGGAGTTTACTCTCTTGAGCAAAGCGAATGCTTGAGATTGATGCATGGTTGATTGTGTGACTCATGCATCTAGCATTACATAGCATATGGATATTCGCCCTTACTTTATTAGGGACGTAACCTCCATAGGTATATCGTGGATGGCCGTGTGTGTGGACACCGAAAATGTTATTTGAGCATTGGGGTGCATAGGATATCCCTGGGTGAAAGCCCCTAAACTTCTATGGTATCGAGGAAACGCCCCCGCCTCGAGACCGAGTGGAAAACATGATTGCACGAGTGCCTTATACCATTAGGTCGTGACTCCCACTGCAACGTGGTCAATTGGGATGAGGTGTGGCCTTACTCACCTTAGAGAGAGGGCAATAGCTAGGTTGAGTCTGACTAGCTCATGAATAGGTCTACTACCGTCGAACCTTGCTTGTGATTGGCTGTCCATGGGCGGGTAGTAAGGTCTGCTATGCTCGTTTGACTATGCGGGTCTGTAAAGCGGCAGTCGTCCTGTAGTGTACGTGACCCCGGTGGATTCCTTATGATGGAATAGTACTTGATATACGAATTGGATATGAGGACTGGCATTACTTCGCATTGCATTTGCATCAGCCGTATAACCCTTATATTGCATCACCTCGGTATGGCACCTAGTACTCATGTATTGCATTACATAGCCTTGGTACGGCTTATTGCATTCATAGCTTAGCCTCGGTACGGTTAGTGGCATTAGTATCGTTCATGTTTCCTTCTACATTCTCCCTTATCTTCTTCTGAGCACCATTATCATAAACCTTACACTACCCTCTAAGCTTTCTATAAGCTTATGCACGATTGATGTGTGTAGGAGATCCTAGGTCAGTGCAGTAGCAGAGGAGCTGTGGATTTGGATTGGCGTGAGCCGAGGACTTGTTGCAGACCTTTCCTTCCCTCTTTCTATATTATATATTTCCTTTTGAACCTTGTACCTGTAAAGTTTAAATTCATAGTGGATTTTATAGTGTGTTCCTTGGTTTATTTCTGAGATTTACTTGTTCTGATCTTGGGTATGCTCGATTTGGTTTAGAATTGTGATATGGAAATCCTCCTTGTAGGATTCCAGGATCGGAATCTTGCCTCAGGAGCCGAGAATGGGGTACTACAGAGGCTATTACGGCCGAAACCGGCTACTGGGGTCCTTGTGAATCCAATCACCGAGTCTGGGGCATGAGAGCAGCTCAGCCAGAACGCAGAATATCAGTGCATTCAAGCACTAGAACTGGCAGTCAAATCCCTCGCTCCCTCGAGCAGTCGAACATCGATCATATAACAGCTCGAGGGAAAACTCATCAGCTCTATCATCAACAGTGGGAAAAGCAGCCGAGAACTCGAACCATGACTTCAAGTCTGAAGGATGAACCGCCGTAGATGAATGAATGTACAGCTTCTGAGAGAGAGGGAGTCCAGACAAGCGAAAAAACTCCTCCAAAGACGGAGCCAGCTCCACGTCATTAAAGGAGAATAAGTTTAACGCTAGGACTCAGTTATAAGATGCAGCGCTCAATAGCCACCAACCTAGAGGAACCCGGTGAAAGTGAAGGACCTCCCTGAACCCCAAAGAATCCAACTCAAAAATTTTAGAAGCCGTCAGACTCTCTACCCAGACGCGTAATCTCTTAGAGCAAGTACTGCATGGCTGTAGATGACAAGTACGAATTGACATGCCCTAGATAACTTGGAGGCCCATATCAACCGGTGAGTTGTCAAAAATGGGCATACCCTCGTCCAGTAGATCAATCTCATGATGTCAAAAGAAGCCCGACTCTCCCCTGGCCTCGCGGAGCGTGTCCTGAATGGCGACAACAGATGGACCAGAACCACCGACTACCATCACATCAGGAGCTGTCTGGAAAGTACATGCCCCAAGCGTCCGATACTCTAGGTACTCCAGTAACTGACAAGATCGTTGTAACACCCTGGTTCCCGAAACCCGAGTACACTACTCGTGTTCTAAAAACCTGAGCATTAACCTTTAAAAACACTCAAATTTCAGGTACATTTTTTTTAAAATCAGAGTTAACAACTTTAGCAAAATAAAAACAAATCGAGTATAAGAGGGAGTCCAAATATACATAACCAAATATTTCAAGCGATTACCCAAAACTTATACAAACCAATGTCTCATTAACTAAAGATTGAACAACCAATTAATGAAAGTAGTTTAGAAATTAAAGCTGCATAGCCATCGATCTCTCTATGTGACGCACCAGAGTCAACTCATACCTCATCACGTATCCTGCACACTAAATACAGTTTGATGGCGTCAATGACTATCGTAGTGAGGTATAACCCCTAAGATTTATCATATCATAAAAATAATCAAGCATAGTTATTAGAGACAGTATATAACAGATATTATACAGTAATTATCATGGAAATCAGATAAGGTTCATCAGATACGCATTCATCAAATAAATCACAAAGATAATCTTGTTTAAATGTATGAATGCATGCACGTGCTCACAGACCTGGGGATGCACATCTTGCTGGTAAAAAGTCACCCAAGGAGAACTGGCCACCCAGAAAAGTACTCAAAGGTCGTCCAAGGAGAACTAGCCAACTGGAAAAGACTATGCAACGAGGTCACCCAAGGAGAACTAGCCACCTGAAAAAGTACTCAAAGGTACGCCCAATGAGAACTAGCCACCTGGAAAAGACCATGCAATAAGGATGCCCATAGGGGTACGAATGCACAAAATAAAAGTCGCCCAAGAAGAACTAGCCATCCAAAAAAGTACTCAAAGGTACACTCAAGGAGAACTAGCCATCTGGAAAAGACCATGCAACAATGTCACCCAAGGAGAACTAGACACCCAAAAAAGTACTCAAAGGTATGCCCAAGGAGAACTAGCAACCCGAAAAAGACTATGCAATGATGTCGCCCAAGGAGAACTAGACACCCGAAAAAGTACTCAAAGGTATGCCCAAGGATCAAGATCTAACAAAATTTGAATATTTTGAGCAGTTAGATTTCAATGTTGTTAAACTTGTACGATTTGGATCAAGGCTTAGGGTTTAAATTATGCAAGTTTAGGGTTTCATCATGTAAATTAATTTTAAGCTTAGGTTTTAGAACTCGAATCCTTTTTTTGTGCAATGAATAAAATAATGTTCATATTAAAAGTTTTGACTGATAATATTAATAATGATAACTTACGGGTTGATATTAATATTCTAACAATACCTAATATTATTATAACATAACTAACAGTCTAATAAATGATGCAAGTCATATAAGATTAACAATAATAGAATAAGTACCAGCAATAGTTAATAGGAATTAATGTTAATAATCATTTTAACCATGATAAGGATAACTCATAGTGAAAATAATAATGATAGTGATATTATTTTTAAAATATTATTATACTAATCCTTAGTTAATACTTTAATAATAACAATACTATAATAATTATTAATAACACAATGCTAACGGAAATAATATAAGAGATTTGAGACTCGACGCACCTTGTTGTGAAATTCGATCCATGCTCGGCCCAAGTCATTCTTGACATAGTGGGTCGATTTACCGAGTCAACTCAACTTGACTCTCTCTCTCTCTCTCTCTCTCTCTCTCTCTCTCTCTCTCTCTCTCTCTCTCTCTCTTCTTTTCTTTTCTCTATTTCTCCCTTTTTCTTCTGAACGAAATGTCCAGCAATGGGTGCCCAACCTGATTTGACTCAACTCAGCTTGACTTGGCAGTTTCAGCTAAGTCAACTCGGTAGTGTTCCCCTTTTTCCCTCTTTCTTCTTTCTTCCCTATTTTTCTTCTCTTTCTTTCTGTTGCTCTCTCTTTCCACTTGCTAGAACTCTAGTCGGCATAGACCCAATCCCAATACGACTCAGATTGTATGGATGGCCCTTAGCTCAGCAGTGAGTTAGTCATGGCTAGCTGACTCGTCCCGAACTCAATCGGGAGTGCAGCACCACCCCGTTCTCTCTCTACCTTCTCCTTCCATCTTCCCACTGTCCCCAAGCTGCCTCATGGCTAGACAAGGCCTAGACTCGGCCCAAACTCAGACCGTTCATCCCAATGCTTCAGGCAATCGTACTAGTGACTCGGCAGCGAGTTGTAGTACAACACGAGCATGCTCTCCCTGATCTTCTTTTCTTTCCTTTTCTTATTCTTCTTCTCTCCCTCTTTCTCTTGCTACTCAACCTAAAGAACTAGGACTCAGCTCAATCTCGCAGTAGCTCGGACTGAGTCGATGCAACTCAGTACAGCAACAGAGACAGTGCACTCTCTCTGATCTTCTTCTTTTTGCTTCTCCTCTCTTTCTTTTTCTTTCTTCTCTACTTTCTCTCCATCTTCCCCTGATTCTCTACTGCAGGCATTCAGCAACTGAACCCGACGAACTTGGCCCTGATTTTGTAGCGACTTGGACCAAGTCGACTCCATTGAGTGCGGCAATGACAGCGGCGCCTTTTTCTCTTTCTCTCTTTATCTTCCCCTTTTTTGAAAGGATGCCCTAAAAGGTGTCCTTTAATAGGCCCTACTAATCAGCCTCTAGAGGCTTCTAACACAACTAATCAGCGGATTAGTTATAAGTTGATCGTTTCTACCCACCCGAGTTTTGATGTGGTAGTTCTGGTTATTGACCGCATGGCATTCATCTAACGTTGTAGATTAGTTCTAGGCACCATATGCCATTGAACGGACTTCTCAAACCAGAAAATGGGTCCCACTATAAGATGATGGGTATCCCAGTTCAACGAGGAAGATGACCCAGCCATCAAAGGCGGATCTCCTTTCAATGGCTAATCTCGAGATCTGAAGCACATGGGCAACATGGATTGAACCAATGATCAACATGGGGTCCATATTCGGGATAGTCATGATGAAATCCTTATGGTCTCATGAGATTTCAATTTGAAAAGGCCTAGCTATATGTCCTAGAGGGGGGGTGAAAATGACTATGCTAAATTAAAACTTCAACGGCGAAATTTAACTGAATAAGATAGCCTTGAAAGATAGAACTTCAAACAAATCACAGTATTGAAATGTAAAGCAATCTTCAAATAATAAAATAGAGAAGTTGATACCAATGTTGTTTTAAGGACAACCTTGCACCATAAAAACCAAGGGTTTATGGCAGGACAACCTTACTAGAACAATTTGAATATCAAGAACTTAAGCTGAAAGGAAATAAAGGAAATAGCAAGAAATTAAATTCTAAACTATTACAACATTCCCTACAATGCTTGAAATATAAAAGATTACAACATTCACATCCACATATACATTCCACAGCTTTGAATGATAAAAGATATAGAAATTCAAACAAACATTCAAACCACAAAACACAAAGAATTATAGTGGTTCGCCTGTGTGTACACCAACTGTTAAACAACAGCCACACAGATTGCTACTCCACTCCTAATATCCTCACACAGGGGATATCAGTGTTCACTATGAAAATAGGTTTCACAGGTTCACCTAAAACCTTCACAATTGTGTCTTTCAAATGGGCTTACACAATTCAAAAAACCCCACTTCTGAGTTTTCTGGCTCTCCTCAGATAACCACAAGATTGAGATTTTTCTGGCTTAATCTCAAACAAAAACCAAAATGAAGGAAATTTATAATAAAGTAAAATACCTGGATTTCTCCTTTCATTGTAGCCCAGAAGAACCAATTGGAGTAGAAGTTCAAATGTAGAAGTTCAATTGTCTAATACTCACTTTGAAATGGTTCTAGGTTCTAATTGATTTTAAATTAAACCAAATAGGCTAGCTCTATTTGATTTTGATTCCAAAAAGAAGGAATACAGCAATTCCTCTTTTCAATTGAGATTGGAATGCAGAAACAAAATTAAATAAATAAAGCTAACAAAAGAGAATATGAAATATGCACAGCGTAACTTAAATAACAAAAACTTATCTCAAAGTGATGCCTTGATTTTACTTGAATTGGATTCTTAAAAAACTCTGAAATTCGTGTTCTATTTATGGTTACAGAAATCACATCTTCGACTGGTCGAGTGGCCACCACGACTGGTCGTAGGTCAAATTGCATTTTAAAATTTTAAACGCGATCGGATAAAACCGTTCCATGACTGGTCATGAGGCCTCCATGACTAGTCGTGAGGAACTAAGAATGGTTGCTGGAGTTTGAGTCGTAGCTGCAGGACTGGTCGTGAACGAGTCGACACTGTTCCTACGACCGGTCAAGCAAACTTCAGGACTAGTCGAAGCTCAACCAACAAATTCTAAAATTTTGCAACAACTTAGGACTGGTCTTGAAATTTTTTGGACTGGTCGAGCCAGTTCTAGGACTAGTCGAACAGAGTTCAGGACTGGTCTTAGAACAGTCCAAATACACTTATAAAATAATTCAGTTTAAATTATGTATTCAAAATGACCTACTCTAAGGTCAAACAGGAATATTTTTATCGTAGCCCAAACCGGATCGGTCGCCACATTTTCTTGATCCAGATAAAAGTTTTTCTAATTTTGGATCACCTTGGATATATCTCCATGTATCCTTTAAACTCAATAGTGAAGAGACTTCAAGTTTAAGTTTATCATTTTCAGATTTCAGATTTTCAATAAGGGTGGTTTTGAAATCTAGATCACGTTTGTATTTTTTAAAACAATCGGAAAGATGAGATTTTTCTAAAATAAGAGACACAAATCTTTCTCTAAGCCCTGAAAACCTTTCTTTTTGAAGCTTTAGCTTTACCACAATCTTACAACTTTCCTTGTATAAGGCATTGTAAGCATCTTGAAGATCTTCTTCATTATCATGATCACTATTCAGATTTTCTTCACTGGTTGAATCATCATGATCTAAAAAAGTGAACTTAGCTAGAGTCATAAGGGCTTTAACTTCATTGTATGACTCGGTTTCAAAATCTTTTGATTCAGAAGAGGCTTCAGTGCTAGAAGATTCATCCCAAGTAGCCTGCATTCCTTTCCTTTTAGGTTTCTCCTTTTTAGGACACTTGTTTGCTAGATGCCCATATTCTTGGCAGTTGTAACATTGACTATCTTTCAAAGATTTCTAAGATTTAGATCTAGATTTAGATCTCTTCTTATCATTTGATTTTTGAAAGTCTACCTTCTTTTTACTTTTGAAAATCTTATAAAAAAAATTCGCTAAGAGAGCCATATCATCTTCAGAATTTTCAAAATCAGAATTTTCCTGAGAAATACATTTGGAAGACTTAAGGGCTATAGATTTACCTTCAGGAGCTTTAAATTTTAACTCATAGGTTGTAAAGACCCAAGTAATTCTTCTTGTAACATCCCGAGTTTTTTTCAACCTGAAATTAGACGTCCTTAAGCAATGGGTCAATCTTAACACCTTATTAACTTGTCAGAACTCAATCCCAAAGTCTAAAACCGCTTTTGAACCCATTTCCTTCACAAATCCACCCTTCACCACTTTGTTCTTTCAATTTTTCTAAGTACTTTCACCCTAGACACTATCTTAAACTAGCTAAGTATTATAACTTGGATAACTTTATATACAAACTACAAAGGCCCAAGTACCACCTCAGATAGAAATTACTCAGCACTAAATCCTTTAGAAATTAGGCGAGAATTAGCCAGTGTTAAACTAGAGTACCTGTGAAATTAGCATCAATCACTTTAAATACGATCTGCAAGACCCAAAACTTGTAGAATCATTGACGCTACATTACCCTAAAATCTAGGATCAATTTCATTACCCGGCTGCTCTCGGGAGCATCTCGAAACTCCGTATCAGATCTGGACCATACGTCGGAAGTCCGATTAACACGAAGTTAAGGAATTAGGACAGCCTTGCTGGGCTTGACAACCATCTCAAAAATCAAATCCAGATAGTGTCCCAGCGCTATTCGCTTGAGCTCGGAGCGGGGAGTGTGAGAAATGTGAAAATAATTCTAAATTAAATTCAAAATAAATAAATCTGAGACGTTTCGCTTGCGGGTCAGTATTAAGCAACCAGACCGTCAGAATCAGGCCAAATTACACCCTCGGATCAGGGATATTTCCCCAAACATATCTATGTACTCGAAATCTTCGATCGAGATCCACTGACCGTTGAATTGAAACTGGTCCGCCACGGGCGATCTGTAAATCCGATCGGACCGAAAATGTAACTCGACCTAGATCCAATGACAATGAGCTTAAGTCCGACCTTTGGTTCAAGGGGGGCCTCCAGAAGTGCTCCGTTGAGATGGAACAGACCGTATTTGAACATAACCTAAGTATACCTTAACCTTAGGTCTAATTTGGTGAGTTTTGGGGCTATATAAGGACCTTAAGCCCTCACTCTCTCATTCCATACGAATTTGAGAAAACCTAAGAGAGAAAAGAGAGAGAAAGTGTGAGAGAAGTGAGAGCATCTCCCTGTCATGCTTCTCTGCTGCTATACATGTTTAACCACCTCGTTCTAGTCGCTTTTCCGGCGATTTCGGCTCCGTTCCTAGGTAAGAAAACCTAACCCTAATCTGTTTTAGAGTTCTAGGTAGTGTGTCTTGTGGAATAGCTAACCTATTCCCTATTGTAGGTTGCCAAATCGCCGTAGACAAAGGCGTTGGGTTCAAACTGGTTTCGGTTCAAGCTTACCGACAAAAGGTGCAGACTTTAGACATATAGGTTATGGTTTTCAATACTTTCAATGTCAGATAATGATAAATTCATGATCTGCATGCAATTGCAAATGTACAAAGTGCTGTCTGTTTTCCGTTTCGGTTAAATACGAAGAATATGGAATTTTATGTATTCTAGGTATTTGTAGAAAATACCGTATTCATATAAATTTCACTGATATGATTGCCATGAGTATTTGCCGTGTATATATGCTAGTTATGGATGTATGACCTGTTTGGCGAAAGGAATCGCCCTAATACACTTTTTGGCCAACATTGTTTACGTAGGCTAATGTATGTAGTCTAAGTGTTTGTTGAAATGTCTAAATAAATATGGATTTATGATTTATGCCTACCATATGTATTGAATGTAAGAACATGATTGATGTGTATGAGTCAACTCCTTGATATGAAGATTTGTCCTATTCTATGTTAAAATCAACATATTTCATGTATGTTGGAGTGGTGTAGTTTAAGTGTTTGATAAAATGCATGTGTGAGAAATTGTGTGACAAACTAAATTTAATAGTAGTGTTGAGATAGGATTCTCAGCTACCTTAAAGATGTATATGATTTCTTCCATGTTGTTTGTTTAATTTAACCGCTTACTTATGAAATATATGTGTTTGTATTTCCTGTTTATATTATGCTCTATATCATGCTTTATAACATGCTTAAATTACTTTGTTTATTCTGCTTTACTCTACATGCTTCTGAATAAAGAATTGAATGTGATTGGGGCTATTGTATAGTCCAGGCAATCGGTAACGGGATTAAATTCGTGGCTAAGATTCATTCGCCACGGGAGATGTGTTCGATGAACCCGAGTCGTACTTCGGTTGGCGATAGTGGTTGGCCACATGAAGTGCTTATGTGCTTCATATTGTTCAACTTATTGTGCGCTTGAGCTAGCCAAGCTCGTCAAGTAACCCGATTTGTCTAATGTATGTTCACCATGTTTGGACGCTACTGCTTGAACCTAAGGTACCGAACTTACCAGTGAAATCCTGTTAACCATGGTACCTTGATCCGCTAAGACTCATGAGCTGGGCATGGTGGTACGGGACACTGTGGTCGAGCTGTCGGCCTACACTGGGGTTTCATGGTGTTGCAAGTGCGTCAGCCCAAGCCTCCCCGTAGTGTCCATTAAGCAATAAGACTCATGAGCCGATTATGGTGGTATGGGACATTATATTCGAGCTGTTGGCCTACACTGATTGGTGACGAGCCCTTTGTAGTGACCTCGAGCATACTCTGAATTTGCGGTGAGGCGACGAGTTTTGCCGCGGTGTATAGAGTATAAACTAGGCCTGTATCAATTTAGTGATGAACCATTAAAAAGGTGATGGGGGAGTGGTGTAACGATTGTGTGCAACAGCCCTGGCAGCCTTTGCAGCGCCCTAGAACCACACTATCGTATGAGATTATCTAGGTTTGACGACTCTAGAATGGATCATGTTTGGGAATGATACAAGGGAGGTACCTTAGTTTCCCAATCCTGCTGTTTGAAATGGACTAATAACAACTCGGTAATCATGCTCATCATCGCACTGCATGTGCCTGGAAGATGTGGAGCACTGAGGAATGAAAGCATGCCGCGGACGTAAGATGGTGTCGCGTGAGGGAGTATGTTGGTGAGGGCATGCATCATGACAGTATTTCATTCTTGCATTAACAAGAGTACTTAGGATTATTGATTGTACTGCTTTATCATTACTGCTTGATTGTTTTGATAACATGTTAACCTATGCTTTATTGTTCCACTGAGTTGATCACTCACTCCCACGTTATGGGATGGTGTGGTACACACCAACCAGACTCTGTAGCTGCAGGTGTCGGTGATGCTTGTGAGGCGGAGCTGGACCTTTGCAATAACAATGATGATTGCTCGTATTTGTTATATTCTGGCGGCTTCTTGTGAGCCATGTCTTGATCGACGGGGTTACAGGGATGTCGACTAGAGGACCTTACACATTTGGTATATTTTAGAATTGTACTTTTATTATTTAACCTGGTAACGTTATCACACTCTGGAGACTCACCACAGTTTATATATTTTATTTATCTATCACAGTCTTCCGCTTGCTATCTCACTTGTCTTTGGAGTATGATATGCTGTTTTGGCTTAATCTCACTCATGTTCACTACACTAATACAGACAACATTCAATCATCATTCATTTTATTGCATAAGTGATGCGTTGGAACTAGGGAGTTGAGTTTATGCTCGACCCCCGATTTTCGGGGTGTTACACTTCTACCCTCATATTGTCTGTATCACGAAGTTCCTAGATCGTAGTCACCTTAGAGTTGAACTGTTCAGGTAGTGAACGTAGTATCTTTGCACACATTTTACTTTTTGAAATTTTATCACCAAGACCCCACATAGAGTTTACAATGTCATTTAGTCTTGTATAGAAGTCCATGAACATTTCATTTTCTTCCATATGTATTTCCTCAAATTTAGTTGTGAGGATTTGGACTTTAGACTTCTTGACAATTGATGTACCCTTGTGTATCATTTCTAAAATATCCCAAGCTTGCTTTGCAGTATAACAAGATATAATTCTTTTGAACTCATCTAGTGATAGTGCGCAAGTGATTACATTTAGTGCTTTTGCATTGGCACTACTCTCACTTTTCTGAAGTGTGGTCCAAGAAAAATAAGGTGATATTCTCATTGATTTTGATCCATCAATACCAGTCACTTCAGTGGTAGGAGGGATCCATTCAGTCACTGTGGCTTGCCACACACTCTCATCCATTGATTTGAGGAAAATCCTCATCCTGGCTTTCCAATAAGCATAGTTGGAGCCATCAAATGGTGGAGGCCTAGTGACTAAAAGGCTATCAAAATTTGACATCTTATAAATAGCTTAGATCGATTAGCTCAGGAAATAAATCTAAATAACAATTAAAATGAGCTATTAGGCTCTGATACCACTTGAAAAGGCCTAGTTAAATGTCCTAAAGGGGGGGTGAATAGGACTATGCCAAATTAAAACTTCTACAGCGAAATTTAACTGAATAAGATAGCCTTGAAATATAGAACTTTAAACAAATCACTGTACTGAAATGTAATCTTCAAAGAATAAAATAGAGAGGTTAATACCAATGTTGTTCTAAGGACAACCTTGCACAAAAAAAACCAAGGGTTTATCGTAGGAGAACCTTACTAGAACAATTTGAATATCAAGAACTCAAACTAAAAGGAAATAAAGGAAATATCAAGAAATTAAATTCTAAACTATTACAATATTCCCACAATGCTTAAAATGTAAAAGATTACAACATTCACATCCACATATACATTCCACAGCTTTGAATGATAAAAGATATAGAAATTCAAACCATAAAACACCAAGAATTATAGTGGTTCGCCTGTGTGTACACCAATTGTTAAATGACAGCCACACAGATTGTTACTTCACTCCTAATATCCTCATATAGGGGATATCAGCATTCACTATGAAAATAGGTTTCACAGGTTCACCTAAAACCTTCACAATTGTGTCTTTCAAATGGGCTTACACAATTCAAAAAACCCCTCTTCTGAGTTTTCTGGCTCTCCTCGGATAACCACAAGATTGAGATTTTTCTGCCTTAATCTCAAACAAAAACCAAAATGAAGGAAATTTACAATATAGTAAAATACTTAGATTTCTCCTTTCGTTGTAGCCCGGAAGAACCAATTGGAGTAGAAGTTCGAATATAAAAGTTCAATTGTCCAATACTCACTTTGAAATGGTTCTAGGTTCTAATTGATTTTAAATTAAACCAAATGGTCTAGCTCTATTTGATGTTGATTCCAAGAAGAAAGAATACAGCAATTCCTCTTTTCAATTCAGATTGGAGTGCAAAAAAAAAATCAAATAAATAAAGCTAACAAAAGAGAATATGAAATATGCACAGCGTAGCTTAAATAACACAAACTTATCTCAGAGTGATGCCTTGATTTTACTTGAATTGGATTCTTGAAAAACTCTGAAATTCGTGTTGTATTTATGGTTGCAGAAATCGCGTCTTCGACTGGTCAAGTGGCCACCACAACTGGTCATAGGTCAAACTGCATTTTGAAATTTTAAGCGCGATCGGATAAAACCATTCCACGACTGGTCTTAGGGTGTCCACGACTGGTCGTAAGGCCTCCATGACTGGTCGTGACCATCCCACGACTGGTCCTGAGGAACCAAGAATGGTTGTTGGAGTTTAAGTCGTAGCTATAGTACTGGTCGTGAACGAGTCGACACTATTCCCACGACTGGTCGAGCAGACTCCAAGACTGGTCGAAGCTCAACCAAAAAATTCTGAAAATCTGCAACAACTTAGGACTGGTCTTGGAATTTCTTAGACTGGTCGAGCCAATTCTAGGACTAGTAGAACAGAGTTCAAGACTGGTCTTAGAACAGTCCAAATACACTTATAAAATAATTCAGTTCGAATTATGTATTCAAAATGACCTATCCTAAGGTCAAACTAAGGTCATGCAAACCTTAAATGTGAAGTATGGACATTAAGTCTTCATTTCATCATATATTGGTTGACCTTTGAAGACTGTGAATTTTGAGATCTTTGATGTAGCTTAAACTTGAGATCTTCTAAAGCTTAAACTTCATCTTGTACTTTTATTCTTGAGTTGTACTTGAGACTTGAACGAGAACGTATCTTCTGATGTAGCTCTTGAAATATTCTGATCATTGAAGCTTGTAAAAGTAGACAAATAACTTGAACTTGAACTTCTTGAAGTAGATCACCGTTCTTAGCTTGTAGCATTGATGCAGTGACTTGAACATACAAATCAACATGCTACACAAGACAGATTGTGTTTTTGGCACCATAAAATTTGACAACCAAAGGGGCAAATAATTATTGCACTTACATAGTTGCGGACGATATTTCTCGCTTTCACAATATTTCTAGTGAGAAATCATAACTGACGCTGAGAAAGGTCTTGAACGCCCTAAAATAGACGATGTAGATTGGCTGGGGAAATTTCTAGAAGCTCATGAATGGTTAGGATAGAGCCACGCTTAAAAATGAAAGATTCCCTTCGCCTTTTCTCTAGCTATGGAGAGGGCTTCCCTTTTAAGTCACAAACGGATGGTCAAGATCTTAGCTCCTCATGTCGTTAAGATCAAAAGTAGGTTGTTGCCTCGGATCGCCAGCACAGTACGCAAACTGATTTCCAGTTTTAGAAATTGCAGCCCACACACCTTTGTTTGTGCCCGTGTCCGTACACACACACACGTGTGCATGAATTCGTGTGGACAGTGTGGTCTCAGTCGGATCTGTCACCTGAATCCAATGGATGGTTCCGATCATGCTAATGGATGGTTAAGGTGTGTCATAACTAAAAACAATTGAGTGTTGTTCATTTTGACAGCCTACGTGATTCAATCTGCAACCGAGCTCAAGCACTCACATGTGTGTAGTTTCACGCGAAGCCAACGATCTTTTGATCAGAAAATTCCTAGCTCTATGATGGATGGATCGGATTACTCTCTCGATTCCTGATGGTGGGCCATGATCATCATACATAGACGTTATCTGTTTGAACTGAGCTCAGCGGGAAATAGAGGAGGATTTCTCCTTTTTGCAAAATCCTTGGGTCAGCGCCCGTTTGACCCGGGCTGCAGTTCGGTGCACTGCGGCTATGCACGAACTATGCACACGCACATCCTAAGTGGGGCCCACCGGTCTGGTTCATGCAATTTGCACCATTCACCTACTTTTACTAGCATAATCAAGACTCTGGCCCTGAGATGGTGCAAATCCTAAACTCGGATGGCCCACAATCATTAGTTCTAGTGCATTCTTGATAGTTTACTAAAATCGAATAGTCGGATCTTCCTCAAGGCCGATCATTGATGTTTTAAGTACTCTCAAGCTAGCATGGATAGAATTCATCTGTTGATTTCATAATTTAATGACATGATCATATGAGTAAATGATTAATTTCCACATTTGAGTAATACAGGCAAGATGAACAAGGAATCTGATGATTTTAGGTTCTGAGTTTTTGAGAGGATCTAAGATTAGGGCATTCGTAGTTCGCATTGGACAGTTTTGATGATTGGTTTAAGTGTCAAATGTTCTGGATTTCCATTTAACAACCCAATCTCACATGTCAAATGATCGTCCAATGGCCAAACCTTTTGATTTAAGGTTTTGTGACTATTGAAAGACGTATAATGACTGATACTGCAAATAGATTATTAAATTTGTACGATCATCGCTCAGGTCATCTCGCATATGGTGTGGGTCAACCATTAGGCTTTAGAGAACACGAAGAATAGAGGACCTTACAAGTTAAGATTTTACCTTTAGGATGGACAGTTTGATTTATCTATCAAAGTGATTAGTCTATCAGGGTGATGTAAATCCTAAAAATGGAGTTGTTGATGTAGTGATCTCTATCTAAAATCAACGAATGGATAACATGCGGTTAAAATGCATCCCTTAGAGCTCAAGGTCATCTCCGCCGTTAAAATGCATCCCTTAGAGCTCTAGGATGCATTGATGGAAGAAGTCCAAGAAGATCAAAGGTTGGTGATTTTATTATTTGATTTGATGATTTAAGGGCCCACTTGTGGTGGGACCCATCTTGATGTATGCATTATATCAAAGAGGGGCCCATAATGGTGGGGTCCCTCCATCACCATCCGATTTCTCTCTCTCTCTCTCTCTCTCTCTCTCTCTCTCTCTCTCTCTCTCTCTCTCTCTCTCTCTCTCTCTCCCTCTCCTTCTTTTGATGGCCCACCATGATGATATGCATTGTCCACACCATCCATCTGTTTGGAGTGTGTGACCCATCTGACACATGTGCCACATATCCATGTCATCCAGCCACATGAACGTGGGACCCACCTGGACGTATCTGTTGTATATCCACGCTGTCCAAAACGTGGGCCCCACATGATGTGATTATTTTATCCACTCTGTCTGTCCAGCGGGCAAGATCCACCTGCCTGTCCGTTTGGACAGGCCTGGATGGAGAGAAAATACAAATATCAATTTGATCTAAACCTGGTGGGCCACCACGTGGACCCACCTTAGTGCATATGTTGTATCCCCACCGTCCAGCAGGCTGAAACGGTGGGGCCTGACCTGATATGTGCATTGAGTCCACACCGTCCAGTAGCCTATGGATGGTGCTGGACCCACAGTGATGTATATCCATGTTGTCCATTACCATGGACGTGGGCCCATGTATGCGTTGTATCTAGACAGTCTAACTATCTGGACGTGGCCCACCTTGATTTATTTATTTTATATCCACATGTGTGGACCCCACCTGATGGTGTTGTGGCCAGGCCATCCAGCAAGGACGTGACCCACCCATGATGTATATGTTGTATCCATACCGTCAATAGTCTGGACGGTTAGACCGTCCAGATCAGTGGGACCCACGAGGGCATGTGTTTTATACACACCGTCTAGCATCCAGACCTGGACGCTAGACTTCTTTCATCAAATAATAAAATATAATATTATATTATATTTATATGTATATATATATATATATGTATGTAGTGGGCCTCATATGGGACCCACCTGCTGGATGGATTGGCTAGGGTACCGTACACCAACTATTAGCTGTGTTTTGTCATCAGCAATTTCTGTGGGGCCCACCTTGATTTTATGTTTATGTCGTCCATCTCCATTTTGCTGCATGAGCCACCCTATGATGTATGTATCAGATCCGACCGTCCCTCCAT
The DNA here is from genome assembly GCA_030180095.1 of Magnolia changhungtana. Taxonomy (NCBI): domain Eukaryota; kingdom Viridiplantae; phylum Streptophyta; class Magnoliopsida; order Magnoliales; family Magnoliaceae; genus Magnolia; species Magnolia changhungtana. Next base: position 14,379,127 of record JASAUF010000502.1, read on the forward strand.
TTCTCTAGATAATTTTAGGGCCTGAGGCCAAAAAGGAGGCCGATCCAGATCTCCGCTGGGCCACACCACAGGAAGCAGTGGAGACATTGATGTCCACCGTTGAAACTTTTCCAGGGCCCATCTTGATGTTTATTTTCCATCTAATCCGTTCACAGGGTCACGCAGACTTGCATGTAGGGAAATACAAATGTCAGCTTGATCCCCGACTCCTATGGGCCCCACTATCATTAATCAATGGAGATTAAATGGCTAAAAATGGGTGGGGCCCACCTTGATAATTGTGTTTTATCTATGTCGTCCATCTCCAGCTGGTGGAGCCCACATGAGATATGCGTTGTATCCACCATCCATTCATGTGGGCCCCACGTTGGTGGACTGAACGTCTAACAAGCGGCCCACAGTTTTGTATTTGTTCTGTATCCATGATGCCCACCTGCTGGCATGAGATGGGGCCCACCCGTTATGTATATGAGGCCCATTGATGCGGCCCATTGATGCGGCCCACTGTAATGTACATGAGGCCCATGTTTGAGGCCCAAAGTGACGTATACCCAGGCCATGTGATGAGGCCCACTGTGATATATTTCCGTCCCGATGTGATATATGAGAGGCCCATGGTTGTGGCCCATTGTGATATATATATATATATACATATATATATCTATATATATATTAGGCCCATTGTTGTGTATTCATGGCCTATTTGGTGAGGCCCATTGTGGTGTATTCATGGCCCATTTGATGAGGCCCAATTTGATGTACTTATAGCCCATGGTGATGTATATTAGGCCCATATGAGTGTCCTATTGTGATGTATTTCCGGCCCATATGATGAGGCCCATTGTGATGTATTTCTGGCTCATTTGGTAAGGCCCAATGAGATGTATTTTTTGGCCCATATATTGCGGCCCATTTGACATATATGGGGCCCATGTATTACAACCCATTGTGATGTACATGAGGACTATGAGTGAGGCACAATGCGATGAATGTGCAGACTAATGTAATGTGTGATTTTACTATAATGTATGTAATGATGTTTATGTGGGCCACTGCTTAGGAGCAATGTTGGTTAAATGTCCACATTGATGGGCAATGATGATTAAAAGTCCACATTGTGACCTTCCCTTAAGCTGATTGTTTATCGAGGCCGATTGTTGAGGCCAGTTCTGACTATCGAGGCTGATTCCGATTGTCGAGGCTGATTCTGATTGTCGAGGTCGATTCCGTTTATTGAGGCCGATTCCAATTGTCAAGGTCGATTCCATTTATCGAGGCCCATTCCGATTGTCGAGGTCGATTATTGATGCCGATTATGAGTATGTGACGGCATAGCATCATGATACATGCCCATACGCATCATCTGCATGTTTGTTATGAGATGTGGTTGAGCATTTCATATGTCATTGGACATGCTGTTATGAGACTCCCTGATAGGTGGAGATTGTCTCACATGAGCACACGGTATGCATAGGATTAATTCATGATTGGATTGTATGACTCATGCATCTTGCATTGTGTGTTGTGATTACTGTATGCCCTAACGACATCAGGGCTATATCCTCCACAGGCATATCGTGGATGGCCAGATGGGACACCAGGAATCTGTTACTAGCATCGGGCCGCCATAGATGGCCCTGGGTGAAAATTCATAAACTCTCTTGGTACCAGAGGAAGCCCCTACGTCGAGACCGAGTGGATATATGTGAGCGAATGAGGGCCGTATACCAGTAGGTTGCGTCTCCCACTGTGTCGTAGTCAGTTGGGAGGGGGTGTGGCCTTACCTGCCTGAGGGAGTAGGCATAGCTAGGCTGAGTCTGACCAGCTCCTAAATGGGCCTGCTATCGATGAGCCGGTCCAATATCGGTAGGCGGCTAGTGAGGTCTCTTCCACTTACCCAGTTGTATTGTGCGCTTGATGGGGCGACAAGCTGGCGTAGAGTGTACTAGACCCCAGTGATGATCCCAGAGATGTACAATACTGAACATGGACTTATTTAGCAAGAGTTGCATACTCATTCATTCATCCATTCACTATCCACTCAAGCTGGTGGTGTGCAACTATTTGTTACGTGTACCTTCACAATTGTCAAGATTTCGGTTAGGGCACGTGACTAACCTGAGATCAGGAGTTTACCAGATTGAGTCTGACTATCCAGTTTTAGGTATGGGACTGGTTTGGATAGAAGTCCCTTGTGGTGGATCCCGTAGCCTGCGATACTACGTACTATCATCCCAGCTTCACACTTCAACATAGTCATTCTATTTGTACCACATATTGCATTACATCCATGGTATATAGCATTTTGAGTTACTATGTTTCTACATGGCCTAGATACGGCTGACGATATTCGTGAACTCATCAGGAATTACATATTGCATTGAATCCTTGGCATCTGATATATGGCTCTTTATGACTCCTCATTTGCATAACTGATCTACATTGCTTCCTCAGTATATGATATTGGCTTATTATGTTTTTGCATCGCATATCCTTGATATGGCCGATAGCATTCATGGACTTACCAGTATGTTTTGGCATTACTCTGTTATTGTACAATTTATGGATTGCTAGTATTTTCGCTTACCCTGATATCATATGATTTATAGCATTGTATTGCTTACTTGGCACTTACCTTATGCACACCCTTTCACCACCCTCTAAACTTTCTATAAGCTTATGCATGATAGATGTGTGCAGGTGGCGTTAGGTTGCAGCAGCATTGAGCTTAGAGCATGCAGCGGTCTTCTAAAGCTTTGATTTTTGACATATGTATTTCCCTTCAGCATTGTATTCAAATGTTTATATTAGTGGATATGTGATGATGATGTTGTCTTTATGAATTGGGTAAACTTGTGGTTATGCTTGTTATGAAACAAATTTACATTAAAAATTCTCTTTGTAGGATCCCAGGATTGAAATTTGGTGTATGGACGTTGGAAGCTGAGAATAGGGTACTACGAAGGCTTTCGGCACTGGATTCGGCGATCGAAAATTTTATGAGCCTGGTTTCTGAGTTTGGGGCGTGACAGCCTCATAGTCTACGCTAAATATCCAGCCCAAGCCATCAACAGAGGGACCATCACCCGCCTGATCCAAACCACCCATCAAGTTTAGACTATCAAGATGGGGCACACCACCCATCATGGCCCTATTCGCCCCATCCAAACCATCCAATACGACCAGATCATCATCCCCACCATTCAAACCCATACCATCAACCATGGCAAGATTCGGTCCATCTATCATCATCATAGCTCCATCCATACCATCCAATGACATACCTATGCCTAAGCCTCCAAAAGCCAGCCCCATCAAATGGCCCACTAAACGTGGGACCATTCAAGCCATCAAATCTCCAATCATCTCCCAAACCATCTTCCAACACCACATCTCCACCCATTCCACCATTAATAGTGATAGGAGCTACACTATAAATGGCATTCACTTCCTCAAGTGGCCCTACCAACCCACCATCAATACCCTCCAATCCACCATCAAAATCCATAAATGAGCTCCCACTCATCATGTCATCATGAGCTAGCAAAGAAGAGACATCATTCACTTCAAGAGGGCCCATCCCCTCATCATTGTTGGACCCACCAACATGCTCCCCAAGACCAGCCATGAAGTAAAAGACAAAGGGAAGAAGAAGACAAAGAGGGGACAAAAGGGAAAGGAAAGGGACAAAAGGAATGATTCGGCAATCAGAGCAGAGAGGGAATAACAGGAACAGCAGCTTTGGACGAATAGAGAAGAACGGACCTTTCTAGAACAAAAGCTGAGCAGGGGCGGTAATCGGATTACCGCCCACGGTAATCTGAGTACTGCCTGTGTGCTCTCTCTGCAACCACAGCCTGACAACGCTAGAAAGAAGCACAAATGTCAACGGGTGGTAGTCAAACTACCGCCCGGGCCCAGTTTACGCGCAAATCAAGAGTGTGGCCCACTCAGGGAGCTGGAGTGATCCAAATCATCAACCATCAACACGATCAGATCAACAGAGGGGCTCGAAAAGCGATCAAAAAGACAACATCGGGCAAATAAAATCTGATATATAAGGAAGTTTATACAATGGATTAAACACGGAAAAAAATGATACAAGAACACTACTCATCAGGTATATAATCGTCTGTATCTTTCAGATGAACTTCAGGCCCCAAAAGGCCTCCCCTCGCAAAGCGTGCACCGCCACCTAGAGCATAAGCATTTTGAAGGATCGGGCCGATGTTGTACTGCTCGCACCAGGAGCTGTACTCCCTCAATGGATCGATGAAGGCGCTGGCCTCGTAGCCCTCCAAAGCAGCAGTCAACTCCCGTTTAGGCACTGTCCTCTAGTCTGTCGAACCAGATGGTAGGATGAATGGAACCAAAGGACTACCAGTCAACTACCAAAAAAGCCTCTCGCCCAGGTACCACTTCGTCACCAGGGGATCCTCTAAGATGCGGCATCGACGCAAGGCCTAAAAAGCCTCTTGAGCCGCAGGAGTAAGAGCAGCAGCCGACCGAAAGTAGGGTCTGGTGTGGAACTGGCAAGTACAAAAGAGTCAGACAAACAACAAGCAAAAAAAAATTAACAAAGGGCAGTTACTTACGTCATCAGGGACAAGGGCATCAACGTTCGACTTCCAAGCAAGATCGGAAATCAAGCACGTGCAGTTGTCGTTATCCTTATACCACAACATCATGTGCGGAAAAATGAGGCGTCTGATTGATTAAAATGGGCCCTAAATAGGAAAAATGATAAATAAATAAATAAATAGACCTACACAAGAGTCGCAATTAGGAGGCGCATTAGAATCAACCATCCAAGGGTATGGTACATGAAAAATGATCTGATGTCACGCCCCAAACTCAAAAAACGGGCTCACAAAATTTTTGATCACCGAATCCAGTGCCGAGAGCCTCCGTAATACCCCATTCTCGGCTCCCAGCGCCCATAGGCCAGATTCCGATCCTGGGATCCTACAAGGAGGATTTTCAGTATGAAATTTTTTTTATATAATGAAGCATAACCACAAGCATAACCAAGTCACAAAACAACATCACCACATATCCACTATATTAAAAACTGTAAGTACAATGCAGAAAGGGAAATATAGGGTGATCAAAAAGCTTCAAAATAGCTGGTACACGCTCCAGCCTCAGCGCTGCTACTATCCAACGACACCTGCACGCAACGGTCGTGCATAAGCTTACAAAATCTTAGAGGGTGGTGTGTGTACACAAGGCGTGTGTCAAGTATACAATATCAGAGTAATGCGAAAATATGCGGTAAGTCCATGAATGCTATCAGATGTACTAAAGTTATGTAATGCAAGGCATGAATGCTATCGGCCATACCAAGGTCATGCAATGCGAGGCCTCTAGAGCCAAATGTCATATGCGAGATGCAAAGCAAGCGTACCAGTACTCATCAAGTACACATATCAATACAGTTCCTCTTTAGATATCACCGGGGTCCAATACACCTCACATTGACTGCCTCCTCCCTAGCTGCACAATCAAGCAAGTAGAAGAGACACACTATCCACCTGACCAGTAGTTTGTCAATACCTACCCGGCTCATCGATAGCGGACTCATTTCCGAGCTGGTCAAACGCAGCCTAGCTTATAGCCCCTTCACTTAGGTGGATAAGGCTACATCCCCTTCCAACCGACCACGACACAGTGGGAGACACAGCCTACTGGTATTCAACACTCGGGTGCTCGTGTATCCACTCGGTCTAGACGTTGGAGCATCCCCTGGTACCAAAAAGGTTCTGAGATTTTCATCCAAGGACATCCTAAGTGCCTATAAGAAGATCCACTGTGAGCCAATCAAACATTCCTCATATCAATGGAGCAAAAATGGCATCTCTGGACAGCAGAAATGAGAAGAAGAAATAGGAAGGAGAGGACCACACCTAGACAAGCACCAGTGTTTGACCAGCGGGCAAACCAGTGCCAAAAGGTAGTCCAACTACCGTTCGCGGTAGTCGAACTGCCGCCCACCGCCCAACGTGCATGGGTCAGCATGTCTGTCCCTCCTGAGGTGATGGAACGATCGAAAAATGCCATGGACCGGTGGACAATGGAGAAAAAGTGAGAGAAGGAATTATTCTCATGAGATGACCCAATATCTCAAGAGAAATTGTAAAATCTCATGAGAATTTGGGAATCTTGACAAAATAAAGGGATAATTGCAGGAAAATACAAAAAAATTACAAAAATTAGCGAAATAAGTCATGGTTAAGCCCCATTACCCATTAGTAAAGGCAATGCGACTATTTGATATCTATTTAAATTACGCAAATAAAAACCGAGCGACGACGCCCTCCCGCGAGATCGAACGAATGTTTTCAAAAATTTTTAAAAATATCTCAAAAATATCTACAATAATCACCGTTAGCCCCATTAACCCATTAGTGGGGGCAACACGACTGTTTGATGTTTATTTAAATTGCGCAAATAAAAACTGAACAACGACGCCCTCCAGCGAGATCAAACGGATATTTTCAAAAAACCTAAAAAATATTTACAATAAAATCCCTAAGGAATGTAGTTCCGAAGAGGATAGCTTTCAAACAAACAAAATTTTTTAAAACACATGCGGCACGCAGTATACTGAAGAATCTTCCATATTCTCCAGTTTTGACCAGTGTAAACAACAAAATAAGATTCGATCCCTTCTGATCTTCCTGGAGGACAATTGAATCTGTATATGATACAAGTATGATTGGCCCGATCTCAATATTTGGACAGTCGTACAAATCGAATGCAAGTGATAATGATTTGATCAGTCTCTGGTAAGAATAATAAAACTCAAATTGAAGAAGATCTGTTGTAACCATAGTATCAGAACCAGCAGACTGCGTGGTAAAAGATTACCCGCACATACCTATTCCGAGATATTCAAAAAGTTTGATCGAGTCCAAGTCAGTGTAGTGAGTTCCCTGTAAGGTTGCATCAACGCGCAGGGTAGCTAACCACTTTACCAATTAAACGGAACAAATACTCCTAGAGTGATTACGTCGCAAAAGAAACAACAGATCCAAATAGTACAAGAGTCCTCGTAAAGCCGCATCCACGCGCAGGGTCCCTACTTTTCAGACTTACCCTCCAATGCTACCGACAATCTGATGCAAAAGGGTTGTGATTCGTGGCCCGTAATGCCACAGAATGCACAGGGACAATAACAACGTTTTCCTCAACCCTCATGATATGTGTGAGTCATCTCTTTTCCAAAAAGTAAGCTGACTACGATAAATGGCAGGCAATAGATTCGAACCACTACCTATTCTGACCAAAAGGATGGGGTGTCCACTCGCTTTGGCACTCAGTTGCTTGCAACCTCGGCCAAAGAGGGGCATCTGTAGACACCTTACCCAAGCTAGCATCTTGAGAAGACAAAGACAATCCCTAACCCTAGCTTGAACCCTAACCCTATCCTAAACCCTAATCTAAACCCTGACCACCACCCAAGCCAGTGCCTACATGCAAATCAGTACAATTCCCTAAAATGCACCCAATCATTTTGAGTCAAAACTCCGAAAATAGACTTTAAACCGAGCCAAAACACTGAATCAAGCCCACCAGCCAAAGCCCAGAGGAAACCCTACCTGGGCGGTAGTCTGACTACCATCGACTGTAATTGGAGTGTCACTCCTTATCCGACAGGTGTCCCCTCTAAGAACACAGTTGTCCCCCCTCTCAAAGTCAACTTTCATATGAAATTACCCCCATAGTTTGCCCTATTTACCCTTTTACCAAACCTCAAGAGTTTATAAGAGCATGTCACATGGCATTTCTCTCTCTTCAACCAATCACAAGCTGTCATCTCAGCTTTTACCCTTCACAAACCCAACAATTACCAAAATGCGACAAAAGGCTACAAATAGCCTTCGCCTCTCTTCATTTCACACAACACTTCTACCCAAGAGAGAACATTCTTAAATTTTTCTAAGGGAGAGTGAGAGAGGGAGAGGAAGAGAGTGAGGGTGAGAAGGAGCTCCAAACCTCCAAGATCCGATCTTTAGCTTCCCCTTGGCCTCCTCCAAGCCATCTTGATCCCATGGTCTAGCCCGGATTAGTCATGGTGTATTCCATGTTTTAGTCATCTCAAGAGCAAGCCAAAGATCATCTCATTCTCTATTTAAGTATTCATCATATCATCTTTTCTCTTCTCAACCCCCTTACTACTCTAGATCACTAGCGAATGTATGCTCTGTGACTTGCCGTATATTGGATCCTGTCACATCAGAAACTCATAGTGATCTAGTCCACTTTTTTTTTTACATTAGCATCATTACATCCTCTTTTTTAGACATTCTTCGGACATATCCTCTGTAGCTTACCGGAATCCCGGATCTTGCTACATCAGAAATCCAAGTGTGCCTAGTCCTACTCCGACTAGATCATTTGTCCCTTAAGATTACTTACCAAACAGAGTAGAGACCGTACACTTGTACGGGCAGAGAGGGTGCCTAATACCTTCCCTCTTTGTAACTAAGGTCCCTTACTTGGAATCTCAGATCGCAGATCAGAAGTCAACTTAAAGCAAGAGAGTCTTCGGATTCTCTAACTTTACATATTCTGCAGGTTCTAGACAACTACGGGATTTTGAGTTAAGTGGCTAGTGGCAACTCCAAGTCTATTTGCACCATCAATCCAAATCTACATCAATCAAATCACCTCCACACAAACACAAATCAAAAGAACATAACACATTCCTTCCAATGCACAAGCGTGGGCACCGATTTCCCAGCGTTCACAATAATAATATCACCATATGAAGCAACTGCAGTTACGATTTCTTTTTTCTTTTCCTTTTTCTTCTTTTAGAGCCATTGTTGCCCATTCTCACAACATCAAAATCCCCTGACTTGTAAGATGTGAAAAAGTCCTTGTAAGGAGTAGAGTGATATGAGTCACCAGTGTCAATCACTTAATCCGTGTCTTGACATGCAAGACTAAGCGCCTATTTATTACCACTGAATTTTTGTACTTAAAGTGGAATTTGGAAAATGTTCCATGTTTAGTGGTGTTTGTTAACGCAGAAGAAGGAAAGTGCTCCGCCATTTTATGTTAAAAAAATTTGTTATAGGAGTCCTTTATGTTGAAATTTTTCCCTGATGAGAGTCTAGCTTAAATAGGAATGGAGAATGGGCTCTGTGATTTTTTATTTTTTATTTTTTTATCCGAAATTGCCCTTTACAAGAGAGATTTTCTCCCTTGCGTTGTATACATCCCAACTTTTAACATGGGGCACTTCTTTGAGCCCACCATGATGTATGTGTTTCATCCATTCCATTCATCCATTTTTGATAATCATTTTAGGACTTGATACCAAAAATGAGAGGAATATAAATCTTAGGTGGACCACACCACAAGAAAATAATAGTGATTGGATATCCACCATTAAAATTCTCCTAAGGCCCAATGTCCTGTTTATTTGACATCCAATCTGTTGATTAGGTCATATAGACCTAGATGAATGGAAAAAAAAAATAAATAAATAAAAAAATAAAGATCAGCCTGATCCAAAACTTTTATGGCCCCCAAAAAGTTTTTAGTGATCGACGTTCATTCAACACTATTTTCCTGTAATGTGGTTCACTCGAGATTGGGACATACCTCATTTTTGGTCTCATACCATATAATGATCTAAAAACATAGATGGATGACATGTATGAAACACATACATCATGGTGGGGCCCACATAGCACCGACCACCACCCAGAGTAGCCCATCCGTTTCGGCGGACGCAGATTGGATACTGACAAGTTGAGTAGCAAGACTGGCTACTGAAGCGACGTCGCCAAGTTCTGTATGTTTTGTATCCATGCCATCCATCCATTTGGAAAGATAACTTTAGGTAAATATCCAAAGAATGAGTTAAATCCAAAGCTCCAGTGGACCTCACCATAGAAAACAATGGGAAGAGTGACGCCCACCATTAAAAACTTAAATAGGCCCCAAAAGTTTTTGATCAAGCTAATATTTGTTTTTTCCCTTCTTTCATGTCTGTATTAACTTGTGAGTGAGTGAAAGATACCTTGTTTCAACACTAAGGTCTTGGTATCGATCCCTAGTGGGGGTGGCTCACAGTGAAGTGTGATCTGACAGTGGGGTGTACTAACAAGCTAATCTGCATCATTCTTTAACTCATGCCCTAAAATTATATCTCCAAATAGATGGACGATGTAGATAAAGCGCATACATCATAGTAGGGCCCACATACATCATAGTGGGCCCATAGAATTTGGCGACATCACTTCGGTAACGAATCTCAGTAGCGAATCCGCGTCCAAGTAGTACCCAGACGCCGATTTCCTCGAAAAGCCTTTCGCAACTTCCTGCGCAGTGATGTTGGGTAGGGACCACCGAGATGTTTTTGAGAAATCTACCCCGTCCATCTGTTTTGCGAGGTCATTTAAGGACATGTGACTAAAATTGAAGTTTATCAAATACTTAAGTGTGTCATACAAGAGGAAACATTGGGCATTCAATGAGCACCATTGAAGCATTTTTATGGCCATCAAAGTTTTATATCAAGCTATATTTTAGGTGTTTTCACTTCATCCAATTGGGAATGACCTAATAAACAGTTTGGATAGCATATAAACATCAAGGTGAAGCCTAAGAAGGTTTCAACTATATGAACTTCTTTTCCTAATTTTCCCTCGTGTGACCCATTTGAATTTTGTATCCACCTCATTTTTGGTTGAACGTCCTAAAATGAGCTCAAAAACATTCCGGTGGACCCCACCCAACATCCTTGCACAAAAACTTCTTGGGAAAGGCTTTCCTAGGAAATCTGCGTACCAAGAACCTAATGGGATGCAGATTTCAGGCTTCCCCGGGAAGTTCCTGCGCTAGGAACCAATGTGGGGCCCACCGTGATGTTTTTGATAAATCTACAATGTCTATCTATTTTTTGAGCTCATTTTAGGACAAAAATCCAAAAATAAGCTGAATCCAAGACTTAAGTGGGCCGCACTAAAGGAAAAGGTGAGTAAGGAAATTCCTACCAGTGAAACCTCCCTAGGGTCGACGGTGATGCTTACATGCCATCCATACCGTTCATAATGGGATGAACTGAAAACAAATATACTAGCCTGATTCAAAATTTTTGCAGCCCCACAAATATTTCAACTGTGGAAGTCTAATTCTCACATTTTCAACCTAGTTGAGTATTGGATCCGGCTCATTTTTTGCCTCTTCTCCTGAAGTAAACTCACAAAATGGATGGACGTGGTAGATTTATCAAAAACATCATGATGGGCCCCACTTAGGTTCCCAGCGCAGGAGCTTCTTATGAAAGCCTTTCCTAGGAAATCTGCATCCTACTCCATCCACATGCGTCTAGATGCACCCAAGGCGGGCACCATTGTCTCACCAATTCTGTGGGCCTCTTATTTGAAGGTTTTGTTCCTACACGACACATAGTGACAATCTTCCCACTAAGAGGAACTGTGGACCTTATGAATAATGATGTTTTAGTTTTATATTAAGTATTTTAGTTTATTTGAATTAAATATAATGATTTTATTTTCATTTAATAAAATATAATTTCTTTATAATGTCAAACATTTCCAAATGGGAGATAGGGGCAAATGTGTCAAATTAACATATTTCTGACATTTCATATGTTTGTTAACATACAGGTTGTTTCAAATTCAGTACTTAATTTTCAGACTTCAGCCATAATTATCAAACAAGTTTTTTAACTTTAGATTTCAGATTTCAAATTCAGGCTTTAGACTTCAGATTTAACAAACGGGACCTAAGACATGTTTGTTCACAATTTGAAAAGATAATATTATCATCATCTGAAGCAACTACAATCATGTTCTCTTTTTTCTTTTCCTTTTATTTTTTTTCTTTCTTTTTGAACTTTCGACACTCATTTTGATAGTAGCCTAGTCTATCGTAATTATAGCAGTTAACATCCTTTCTTGACTTGGATTTGCCTCTTGACTTCTCATGTTTGTGAGGTTTTATGATTGTCTCTCTCCCAATTTTATGTGACAAGTGCTTCTGACTAAGTGGAACCAAGGGATTTTCTTCTTATTTCCTCATTCAACAAGCTTCCCATTAGACTCATGTTAACAACTTCATCTGGATTACAGTTACTTAGAGACACCACTAATGCCTCCCAATTGTCAAGCGAAAAACTTGAGGTAACAAAAAATATAACTCATCATTTAGCATAATCTTCATATAGAAGAGTTGATTCCCATTACTTTAAATTTCCTTTAAATACTTCGCAATTGAGCTTCATTCTTTATACTTCAAATTTACAAGCTTTCTAATCAAGAAAACCTTATTGCATGTAGTCTTTTTCTCATACAACCATTCTAATTTCTTCCAAAGTATTTGTGTTGAAGTTTTTGTAAATACATGATAAAAGACACTATCATCCAACCATTGTCGAAAAAACCCAACAGTTTTCCTATCTAGTTTCTTCCACTCATCATCGATTATATTTTTCGAAATTGCCCCAACACTCCCCAACACGTTCAATGGGTTTGTAGAAGTTATTACAATGCAATAAATCTTCAATCTTGCCTTTCCAAATCATCCAATTATTTACATTCAAACTAACTATTCAACTTGTGCTTGCCTCCATGATTCACACACGAAATAATTAGAACCAAACCCGGAGCTCTAATAACAATTGTTGGAAAACCACACACATTTCCCTTCTATGTGCAAATCAATGGGATTAACAATATAAAATATTTAGGTAATGGTAATCACTTCCAACACAAGCAAACATATCATCATACACAAAGTACAAGAGGTACAGATTCTTTTTATGTGGAAAATCATCAATGTAAAGGGAAAAACCACCTAGCCTGGCACAAACCCACTATAATAATAATAATAATAGAAGTATAATCATTAAGAGACCTCTCTTGAATACACAAACTATATCCCCCAAAGCTAGATTACAAAGGAATTTTTCACCAAAGATGATAAAAAATCAAAACACAACCCTTAGAGAAGACAATCAAAGAATCGACGTTGTGCATAGACCCTCACGAATCCAAATGTGAAGATTTCGGTGGTAGAAGACTTGTTCTTCCTCCTCTACCAAACCCCTTCTCTCTTCTTCTTTCTTCTATTTTTCTTCAAGGAAAAAAAAAAAAAAGCTCCTAATGTTGCTAGAACTCTCTCTAAGTAAAACAAAAACAAAAAAAAAAAACAAAAAAATAAAAATAAAAATAAAAATAAAAAACCCTTCTATCACTTTAGTTTGCTTGGTAGAAGACCAAAATACCTCCACACACATGGGGCAATAAAAGGCTACTTAAGCCCACACATGTGAGTTCTACCTCCAAATGAGGAGTCTGTACATGTACATTTCTAATACATAATTACTGTTAATTGAAATAAGATGAACTCTTTTTGTTTTCTTTTTTCGTTCTTGAAAGGAAATAGGAATTTTTACCACAAATCCTCCACCGTTCCAAAAGTCTTTTTTCTGTTTTAATAATCAGTCAAGTTCAAAGTAGGACTTTGACTATTTTAGTCCCAAAACGGCTGGAGGTGAAATAACTAAAATGTTGTCTACTTTTTCCTCTAAAAAACTGGAGTCCCACATTGTGAGTCAATTTGGTGTATGTGTGACGTCCACCGTGTCCAACAAGTGCATCCCATCATGACTGTTCTAGTTCTACTGCATCTTTTGTTTCATTTCTTATCAAACAATCACAAACACTTTTCTTTCTATTATCATGGATCTACCAGCAGAAATTCAATGTGTAATCTCAGCATTCAATGTGACTTCAACCCTCAATAATTTGTCTCTTTTGCTTAGCATGAACAATCAACATAACCTTCGTATAATCCATGGGTTGAAATATTAGACCCAAGAGTTTTTTGGGCATTCCCTATCCAAGGACGGCCCTATCAAATAAATAGTTGGTGCCTCAAAAAAGGTCCGAATCCAACAGCTAGAGTCCTGATTACATTGGGATGTATTCGAGCAAACCTATCTAGTAAATGAACTAAAACCAATGGTGGTTAACAAAAACGGGTGAATTGTAAAAATTTAACTGCAAAAATGCGAAGAAAATTGATCGCCAGGATCCACCAGATGGATAGTCTTGACCATGATGCCCATCATCTACCATGTAGAGATGGCTCTAGCAAATTCTGGTTCAAGTGGCTCTATCTTATCATCAACCCAAAGATAAAATATTACTGCAAAGTGTATGATGTGAACTATATCACACTGAAGCACCAAAACTTCTTTACTGAACTAAGCAAATCCAAAAACAAACAATATTTGAGGAATTTTTGAAAAGTATCAAACAAGACTAGTCCACACTGTTTACCACCATTAGCCGAACTGTGGTTTACATACCTATTATGAAGCAGGACCAGTCCACACTCACACACACAAAAAGAAAAGAAAGACGGGAAGGAAGAAAAAGATACAGGTTCAAGTGCTAAAACATTGACTACAATCAAATCGCATAAAGATGAAAATACAAAAATTACTTGCATAAATTGCATTGTTATATAATTAGAATGGAAGCTAAGAGAGTGCTCAGAACCCATGCAAGATCTAGCTGCAAAACATTCAACAATGACCAATGCGCCCATACCAAGGATAAGCATATATATATATATATATATATATATATATATATATATATATATATATATATATATATATATGCAATTCCAGATCTTTGACCTTGAAAACAATCCTCTCCCCTGCCACCAAGCAACTCGGTGAAAAAAACAAATTGTTGACGCAACTCATAAGAAAAATCTCCTGCGACTGGTGTCCATGTCCGCCTAGCAAAAGGAAGCAAATAAGTTAATTACATAAGAGAACGCATTTTAAAAAAGAACAAGAAAATTAAAAAAAAAAAATTAAATTAAATTAAAAAGGCCTTTCAATACTGAATGTGTGTGTGTGTGTGTGTGTGGGTGTGGTGGGGGGGGGGGGGGGAGAATCAGCCTATACTACCAGACAAAAGGCACAGTGATCTAATTCATTACCTTGTGAACCCACTCAAATTCCCCACCTTTTGTATCAAATGTCCCATGCTGTAGGCTGATCAACTTCAGTGTAAAGCGTGGGCCACACTCCTGCAAATTGGGAGAAAAACAAGGCATGATATAGTATTCCACTTTGGAAAGAGTGTAATCCAAATAAGAGACTGCTAAGCACAACAGACACGACATTCCCCATATCACAAGTGCATACAAGCTATGATGCCCAGATATCTACACAGATGTAGAGACCACCATCACAGATACAACACATTTCCAAAAATTTCAGTTGCAAATATAAACGTGTATCCTATCATATACCTCAATGCCATGATAAAATTATTATAAGAAAAATAACAAACAGCTTATAGAGATTAACAAAACATCTGGTTACATCAAGGCCCTGTTTGGTTGCCACTTAAATATGAGTTCATCTGATTTAAGTTCATTGTAATTATGTATTAGAGATTTTGGTAAGGATTAAAAATAGTCTTGATAACCCATAACTTGTACAAATTATTATCTCTAATATAAAATGGGAATTTTACAAAAAACTACCTACTTAATATGGAATTTACATTCATGTACCCTTTTCAAAAAGGATTTCAATAAGATACCCTATTAATTTAAGTATGGTCAGAATACCTTCCTTAGATTACTTACAGAAGTTCGGGTTGGCCGATGCCAGCAAAGGTGATCCATGGCTCGGGTAGGCCCCACCGTGACGCTTGGGTAAAATCCACCCCCAACCAGCAAGTGTGTCACTGTCACCCCATGTTAGGACTGGCCCAAAAATCAGCATCATACATGATTCAGGTGGACCAAATGATTGGAAAGTGTACAGGGCAACCCTCACTAAAATGTTTCCCTTGGTATAGCCCACATGAATCACGGATGAGCCAGGTGTTTGGGCCCCATGCATAAATTTTAGTGTGCCATCTAGTAGATTTCATGTAATCATCACAGTGTGCCCTGTTAAAATCAAGGGTGGACGTCTCTCTTCCCAACCATTTCCTTCAGTGTGGCCCACCTGAATCATAACTCAGCCTGATTTTTTGGCCCTAGGCCTAATGTGGGATCACACATCCAATGGTCAGAGTTGATTTCACATACGCATTATGGTGAAACCAAGGGCGGCATCCCTCTTGCAATTGTTCTAGAACATAACATATTCAAAGGGAATTTTACAAGAGGCCCAACCTTGCTTTTTGAGGGGTCCGCCTTGATATGCCCGTGAGATCCACTCCAACCATTAGATGTGTAATCACACGATAGGCCCCGGGCAAAAAAATAAAATAAAATAAAATCAGGTTGACCTATGATTCATTCGAGCCACATAAAAGGAAACAGTTAGGAGAGAGACCTTCACCTTTGAAATCCACTCCAATCATTAGATGCCACACCAAAATTTAGGCCTGGGGCCCAAAAAGCAAGCACATCTGTGATTCAGGTGGGCCACAAGAAGGGAAATAGTTTGGAGGGTGAGGGTTGCCCCATACACTATTTCCAATTGTCTGGCCCACCCGAATAATGGATGGGGCTGATTTTTGTGCCCTGGGCCTAACATGGGGTGACACACCTGGCTATCAGGTTGGAATTCACATAAACATCACAGCAGGGTTCACACAAGTTGCCAACACCCTTTGCTCGCATCGCCAACCCAAACTTCCATTAAGAAATTTAACGGGAATGTACTCCGATGATAATTACTTAGGGTAGCTTATTTAAAACCTTTTTGAAAAAGGTACCCGGATGTAAATTCCACATTAAGTAGCTAGTTTTTGGTCAAATTCCTATAAAAAATTTAATGTCAACTAAAATGATATGAAATAATTTTTAAGTGGAAACCATACAAGGCCTAAGCATATAGCAATATCCCAATACCATACTTTACTGAGCTTTCCACTAATCAAACTTGAAGATAGTTTAGAGCAAGAGAAAATTATTTGATCAGCATTGACAATTGCAAAATAAAAATGCAAATAGTGGAACAAAACAGCTACCATTTTCAAAACCTATGAATCAACGTTGCCGCTGTCATCTAAGCATCATCCCAACAAACTGGGTTGGCTACACAAATCCCATTCTATTGTTCCACTATCATTTCAAAAGTTACGAATGGTCAAGACAAATCGGTACCTGAAGGCGTGCGATCACATTCTCTTGAGGGACGTCCTCACCCTTGGAGCCCTTGGCCTTTCCACTCGTCACTGCCTTGACTTTTGAGTCACTTTTCTTGCTTTCCTTGCTTTCGAAAATGTACCTAGTTCCATAAAAGAAACAACAATGATGTAAACCAGTTTTTTAATTATTAACAAATCTTGTGTCAGAACAATGCTTGCCCATTATCAAAACACTTGAAATGGAGAGCAATCATAGGAAATGCTTGAACAACATAAACATGAAAATCAACTATTGTCACAAAATAGGAGCAAACCTGTGGTGGCGAAAGAATATAAAGTCACGCTGGTTGTGGAAGGTTACAACTCGCCGACCACGAAAGTTCGGATCTTGAGGGAACATTGATTGTATCAACCTAATGATAAGACACATACAACAAACAAAAAATTGGTCAAAACAAGGTTTAAACACTTAAACTAAAGTTCCCTCAATAGTAATATTTTTGCGAAGGGAAAGATTGTGCCCAGTGTTCACCAAGAGTCAGTGCACGTACATTTCCCACCGTCCAATAATGGTGGCAGTAATCTTAGCGCACTTTTCAAAATGCACAACTTACAGTTTAAAATGCTCATAGACAGCCCGTAACTGTTGTGATCTTTGTGAATGATTAAAATTTTAAAATAGACGGTGATTTTCAAAGCAGGAATCATACTTTTACTAGTAGTAATAGATTTGATTGCATACAAACTAAATGAACAAATAGTCACCTCCCAATACGATGACCAAGACGTGTTGTGAAGTTGTTCAATACTAGCTCAGGCATATGGCTTGTTGGATTGCCATGATTCTGCAAGTCATGCAGATAAACTAAATAAGTAAACATCATGTCCTTCAAGTAAGATTATGAAAGCCAATTAAGCTATTGAAACCTACTACATGTCCAACTTTCATATCGATACTTGAAATTACTAATGGAATGTTAAAGCCATCCCTTTAACATGGTTACTTAAAGAATGGTAATCAAGTTCTATAATTCAATTTGTGGTTTTGTAGTACCCTCAAATATAAAGTGTGACGATAAGGCAAGATGTCCGTCATTAGTTATTCTACAATGTCAGCAAGTAACATCAACTCAGCAAGCATGACAGACAGCCTCTTAATACATTAATAATCAGCAAGAAGTAAAATGAGCTGAAGTTACAAGCACCATACAGTAGCTCACGCAACCCATTAACATCTACAGTTCTGTTTACCATAAAATATGAAGCATAGCATCACATAGCAATGAAATATTCAATACCATTTTGCATATGGACCAAAATGCTTCAAGCTAAAGCTTCGTAGTTCGGGAAACAAGTGTTTACTTATGGGGGTTTTACGTGACAGTTTTTTGGAGGTCCCATATGAACATATAAAACTTGAGTGGATAAAAAGCTCTAGCAGATTAATGGTTTCAAGAAAAACATTTTAGAAAATGGGACAATCAGCATAAGGACTTTAAAAGCTTATAGAGATGTCAGACATCACGAAATGTGAAGCTAGGCTAGTTTGGAGGGGAACCCCCTAGATTTAAAAGATCCCCATGGTCATTAGACCATTAATAGAGGATACACAAGACTGCATGAAAGAAAGTGATTTCTTGTAAGCTGGAAAATTGCATCGCAAGTTCCCATGGTGCTGTGGCTCAAACCTAGGTCCACAAAATCTGCATTCAAACTCGGCAATCAGGCTTTTGGAAAGAGAATCATGGTTACAATGTATAACCAGCATGCATGTTTGCACAGGTATTCCATGGGCAGCCCTGAAGAATTAGGAGTGAATAACAGGAAAAGCATGGAGGCTGGCCAGATCCCATCCTAACTCATGTCAAGTTTGTATGTTGGTTTTGTGAAAACATAAAGACGATTAATTTTTATTTATTTACTTATTTATTTATTTATTTATTTTAAGAGGCATAAAGACAACTTTTTGCACAATAGGATAAGCAAAACCAATTTTTTAGGGCCTGTTTGGATTCATGGAAAGGAAAGGAAAAGAAACATTGTTTCCCATGAAACTTACTTTCCATTTTTTGTCGAGCCTTTCCTTGTGGGAATTTGTGGGAAACTCCATTTCCCACTTTCCATCTTCAAATCTATTTTGCCACCTCCACCCCTAAGAAAGGCATTCTCTATGTTGGAAGGAATATGAGTTTCTTAAGGGTTAAGCCTGAATGTGCCACCATCCATCTTCAACCCCCCCACATGTGCTAATGTGCCAAATGAGTCATAGTCCATCTTCGGATATGCCCCCAATATGTGCAACATTTGCCAACGTGACACATATCACCATCCATCTTCTCTTGCATCCCACGTGTGCAAACTATCCACATGTGCTAATGTGCCTCATGTGACATCGTCCAGTTCTCTTGCACCCCACATGTGTTAATGTGCCACATGTACCACCATACATCTTCTCCTATGCCAAAGCACTCCACATGCGCCAATGTGCCACATGCTATTGTCCATGTCCAATCACTCCAAATATGCCACATGTGCCAATGTGCACAAGTGCAAATATCTAGCTTCAAGTGCCCACATGCCAAATGTGTCACCGTAGTACCATACAACTTCAAGCACCTCACATGTACCACATGTGCCACAATTCAACTTCAAGCGCCCACATATGCCACGTATGCCATATGTGCTACTATTCATCTTCAAGCATCCACATGTGCACATATGCTAATTTGGCACATGCTAGTTACTACCTAGAATTTCTAAGAAATTTTTTTTTTTCTCTCAAACCACAAATTTGAAAATAGATCCTAAATTTGTACAAAAAACTTGTTGAGAAACAAACAAGGAAAACAATGTTTCCTTTCCCACAGGTGACCGGAAATAAGGTTTCCCAAGACTTTCCTATGCTTTCCCTGAATCCAAACAAGTCGTTAAGGTACTCACAAATTTTCAGAAGGCAAAACAATTTACTCATTCATTTCATGTTGCTTGCTTTAAAGAGGACAAACCTATACTTAAAAACATCTGTAAATCTACACACCTTAATATCTTTGCGTAGTACTAGTCTTGAGAGCTTAAAATGTGCAGTAGGTCCATTTGGTAAGCCCATAATTAGAAGTGCATCTACAAAAACAACCATTAGAAGTTAAAGATTGAATGCTCAAGATAATAAATGACCACTAAGTCTGAGGATCCAATGGAAGCATGAGAATACAGCAGAAAATGTAACTTTGAGAACATTTTAACCTCATAAAATGCTCCAGGATTGTTATTGTTTCACTCAAAATACATGCAACTACAATCATTACCTGAAACTAAAATAACAAAATCCAACTTGAGAAATGTTACTACAGTGCACAGTTTTCCTGGAGCACCACCAACCACACCTTGGAAAAAAATCAGTGAATATGTGGCAACTATGCATAGTGATTGGGTTCACTGGCACCTATGCAAGCATGAGCTGTAACTGAAGAACAAAGGCTACCAGACTTCGGTAGTTCTTTGACGAGTTAACCATGCAAGTGGACAAGGATGTGGAAGTACAAGGAGAAATCGTCCAATTTTAACCATCAAAAACCACATTGACCGGACAGTCAGGATGTTCCAATCAACAGAATTATTGGGCCCTCTGCATCAGTGGCCATTATCAGAAAATAAATATGCAGTGTACAGTGGGACCTGCACTTTGTTGAACTTCCGTGGAGTGCACTGTGGCAACATTAATGCATTATTATTGATGAAGTCATCATAGTAGCATTTTGAACTAATCTTTTATTATCTTAACAAGAAATGATACAAAACAGTTTCCTTGTTAAGATGCAAGAAACATCATCACTTTGTTGATGTTAACAAAGGTTGCTTGTGTACGGTCTTCAAAAAGGTTTGTTGTTTCAAAGGAATGATACTAACCAGGTTCCCTACGGTTGGTGTGGACAACTATAATTGAGGTGAACTCTTTATTGGTTGCATATTCTACAATCTGCAGAAAGATGGAGAAAAGGAAATAATAACATATCTGTAATACGAGGTTCAACAATTACAGTGAAACCATACAACATGCCACCTTGAAAAAGGCAGTACCTTTTTCAGGTCATAGGTTCCTCTTTTATAGTAGTGGGCATTTGGGATCACAGATAACAGCTCCGCAATAAAGGCAGGTCCCCTCTGCAAATCAAGCAAAATCATAAAATTAACAATAAAGACAGCAAAGTTCTAGAAAGAATTTTGATGATGTTACACAATTCAAATAAATTTGTGTAATGATGGGACAACATTCAACAAGGAAAACGAAGGAATAAACAGGAACATACACTAGAATTGAACCGACATGTAGTGATCAGTATCTTTGGAGTACATTCTCGTTTAAGAACCAAACTGAATTCATCTGCATCATTTCCTGCAAACAACTGTACATAAAAGACATTACATGGTAATCACAAAAGCAGCTACTTGCATTTGGATAGAAAAAAGGAAGAAGAAGAACCATCTTACATGGTCATTCAGACCAACTGAAGTGGTGTATTTACGTTCTTCCTTTATTTATTGTACAGGAAATTTGGAAAGAGTGTAATACATTTATTTGGAGGTCATTACTCTTTCCATTCATTCCATTCATGCATCCATTTGCAAAATTATTTTTTTGGGTACAATCTATTGAGAACAAAAATAAAATAAAAAAGAATTTTTGCTAGAGAGTGCAGGCTTCTGAAGAGACTTGATTTAAGGTATCTAAGGACTTGTTTGTTTACATTGAAAAAAATTACGTAATGTGGAACCCTAAAAGTGTTCCACGTTAAGTATTGTTTGAATCCGGAAAGCGCTCCATGATTTTATCAGAATTTTTTTCTGTGATAGAGGTCTACCTTAATGGGGAATACAGAATGCGCTCCGCGAATCCTTTTTAAAACATTTTTTTACTTCCAAAATTGCCCCTGCGCATTGTGATGGAGATTTCCGAATAGATCGGGTAATACACAATCCAATGTTTAAAGTGTGGAACTTCTCTGGTGCCACCATGATTTGTGTTAGATCCACACTGCCCATCAACTTTTCTAGATCATTCTAGAGCATGAACCCAAAAAATGAGGCACATCCAAAGCTCAAGTGGACCACACCACAAAGCAGCGGGAATTGACCAACTACCCTTAAAACCTTCCTAGGGTCCACCGTGAGTTTTATTTGCCATCTAACCTCTTGATAAGGTCACACAGACCGGGATGAAGGGAAAATGCAAATATCAGCTTGATCAGAGCCTTCTGTGGCCCTAAGAATTTTTTAACAGTAGGCTCCCAACTCCCATTGTTTCTTGTAGTGTGGCCCACTTGAGCCATATATATATATATATATATATATATATATATATATATATATATATATATATATATATATATATATATATATATATATATATATATGCGCCTCATTTTTAGTTGTATGCCCTAAAATGGTATGGGAAAATGGGTGGACGATGTAGATAAAACATATAAATCCAAGTAGGCCCCACAAAGCCCTTGACAAGATCGTCCATCTCCGGTCCCCAATCCCCAACGGCTTTGGGAAACAGATTGTGTGGTGTGCATGTTGCGTCACCAAGTTTTGTGGGCTCCACCATGATGTATGTGTTATATCCACACCGTTTGCCCATTTTACGAGATACTTTTCGGGCATAGGCCCAAAATTGAGGTAGATCCGAAGCCCAAGTGGACCACACCACAGAAAGCAAGAGAGATTGAGCGTCTACCATTGAAAACTTCTTAGGGGCCGTAGAAGTTTTGAATCCATCTGAAATTTGTTTTTTTCCCTTCATCCAAGTCTTTGTGACCTCATGAACATGTTGGATGACAAATAAACATCATGGCGGGTCTCATATGAAGGTTTCAACAGTAGGAATCATTGGCCCCATTGCTTCCTATTTTGTGGTTCACTTGAGCTTTGGATTTGGCTCACTTTTAGGCTCATGACCTAAAATGATGTCTTCAAATGGATGTACAGTGTGGATATAACACATAAATCATGGTGGGGCTCACAAAACTTGGTGACGTCAACACAACACAAAGCACACCACCCAATCTGCTTCCCGGATATGGGGGCACAGGTTCGGTGGATCTCCGATCCAGACGCAGATTGCCTAGTAGCCACGCCTGGTGGGTACTGGACAGTGCTCTATGGGCCCCACCATGATATATGTGTTTTATCCACATCGTCCATCTATTTTTTTCATATCATTTTATGGTATGAGCCCAACAACGAGACAAATTCAAATCTCAAGTGGATCACACCACAAGAAAACAGTGGTAATTGAGCACCCACCATTAAAAACTTCTTGGGGCCCACTGTAATGTTTACTGACCATCAAACCTGTTGATTGGGTCACATAGACCTGGATGAAGGGAAAACACAAATATCAACTTCATTCAAAACTGTTGAGGTCCCCAAGAAGCTTTTAATGGTGGGCATTCCACCGCTATTTCCTATGGTGTGGTCCACATGAGATTTGGATCTTCCTCATTTTTGGGATCGTACCCTAAAATGATCTGAAAAAATGGATGGACAACATGGATAAAACACATACATCATGTTGGGGACCACACAACACCGTCCATTAGCTATGGGCTAATAACATCGTCAACAGGCAATTTGCATCCCCGGATCCACCGAGGTGGGTGGGACCCCTAATTGTGGGACCCACCATTATCTATATGACTACATCCACGTTGTCCATCTATATTGAAAACTCATTTTAGGGCGTCATCCAAAAAATGAAGCAGATCCAAATCTCAGATGGACCATAGCATAGGAAACAATAGTAATTGACCATTAAAATTTTCTTGTTGGCCACAAAAGATTTAGATCAAGGTGAAATTTGTGTGGTCTCTTCATCTATTTCTTTATGACCTTGTGAACTAGTTGGATGGCCAAAAAAAAAAAAACATTCTAGTTAAATCCATTAAGTTTTTAATTATTGGGATTTAATCATGACTATTCCTGTGGAACAGGGGCAAATGTGTCAAATTAACAGATTTCAGGCATTTCAGATGTTTTTTAACAAATAGGTTGTTTGAGATTCAATATTTAATTTTCAGACTTTAACACTTCTTTCAAACAATTACCAAACAAGTTTTTCGACTTCGGATTCAAATGTCATATTCAGGCTTCGGACTTCAAATTTAACAAACAAGGCCTAAATGTTCCAATTAAGCCTGTTCAAGCTTAGCAAATGATGCTTACCAAATGCCTTAACCCTACCCTTCAAGAGTTAAAATTAAATGTGGATGAAGGATCAAGAGAGAATCCATGCAATAGTGGAGATGGTGAAATTTTACATGATGACAAGGGTGACTACATCTTTGCATTTTCCCACTATTTTGGGTAATGTTCCAATTCAATTGCTTAAATTAGGGCCTTATTGGATGGCCAGAGATTACGTGCCTCTTTTGACAAAAAGTTATAGTAGAATGTGACTCAAAACAGATGGATGATCTATGGTTAAAGGGGCTAGGGAGTCCTTGGGCTATTTGGTCTAGAGCTAGGCAGAATCCGACCCGATCTGATCTGATCTGAAGGCCACGATCGGGTCAGATCGAGTAGGCCCACTCAGATTCGACCGTACATCGAGTCGAGTTCGGATTCGATCCAATCCGATCTGCACAACGTTCATTCAACATTATTTCCTGTAATGTTGTCCACTTGAGATTGGGATATACCTCATTTTTTGTTTAATACAATTAAATGATCTAGAAAAATAGATGGACGGCATGGATGAAATAAATACATCATGGTGGGGTCCACAGAGCATCGACCACCAGCCATTGGCTGGTAGCAACGGGAGTAGCCAATCCGTCTCCTCAGTCATCTCAATTGACGCCTCGAGCACCGTTCTGACTTGGAAATCGGATTGCGTTACTCAATACGCTTTTATCACACTAAGTAAACTATGTTAGGCTCACCATGAATTCATGTTGTTTATCCCAGTGTTTCGAATAGAGCCCGTAGCGTCGCGGTATCGTACGCTATGTAGCGTAGTGTGGCCGTAATGCTACGTAGCGTCCCAAATAGCGTAAATCCCCTATAGCGTATGCTACAGGGGTTATAGCGTACGCTACAGCTACGTAGCGCGTAGCGTCCATAGCGTAAGCTACAATGTATTTTTTTACTATTTTATTTTTTTATTATTTTTTTCACATTTTCTTTGTTTCTAATGTTGAGGAATATGACACTTGTATTATACTTAATAATTTTAACCTATGGGATTTTTATTTCTTTTCATAATTGTGACTTGTGGTTTCAATTAGACATTATTAATTAAAGTGGTTTGCTTAGAAAGTTGTTGATGCGATAATTATTTGATTTAGCTTATATATGTGGATTGGCTTTTGATAATTGATAACTAATAACTTTTTTAAACATGCTTATAATTGATAAAATGAATCATCTTTTAAGCATTTTTATATTTTTTCCCTTTTTTCCACTATTTATTATATTTGTCCTATTTTTAAATTAAAAAATATAAGTATCGTGTAGCTTACGCTACACGCTACGTATTTACGCTACACGTTATATAGGGTTGAGCGTTACGCATCACGCTACCGCTATTTAAAGCACTGGTTTATCCACGCCGTCCATCAGCTTTTCTATCTCATTTTAGCAGTTAAGACCAAAATTGAAACATATCTAAAGCTCGAGTGGGCCATGCCACAGGAAACAATGGGAATAATGATTTCCACCGTTAAAACCTTCCTAGGGCCCACAGTGACATTTATTTGTCATCCGACCTGTTCATAATATCAAAAGGACATGAATGAAGGGAAAATACAAATATCAGCTTGATCCAAAACTTCTGTCACCCCAAAGAATTTTTCAATGGTAGAAGTTCAATTCACACTGTTTACTGTGGTGTGGCCCATTTGAGCTTGGTATATAATTGATTTTTAGTACCTGAAAATAAAATAAAATTATAAAATGTATGGAAGGAGTGGATAAAATAAATACATCATGGTGGGACCCACATAGTTTACTATGTACGCTTATGGTACTGAGTTACTCGGTACGCAAGCTTCCTCTAAGTTCTGAGTCTGACTCCTGACAGACGTGAGGAAGTCAGATGGGCAGGTGTACCATGCACCAGCTGGTGCATTGACATCAACAAGTTCTATGGGTCCCATGAGGTATGTGTTATATCCAAACCGTCCATCCATTCGGCGGGCTCGTCTTAAGGCTTGAGCCGAAAAATAAGACAGATCTAAAGATCAAGTGGACAACATTGCAAAAATCAGTGGGGGGTTGAACGTCTACCATTGAAACTCTTTTAGGGGTCACAGAAGTTTCGGATCAATATGAAATTTGTTTTTCCTCTTCATCCATGTAGTTGTGACCTTATTAACGAATTGGACGGAAAATAAATGTAATGGTGGGCCCTACGAATTTTTTAATGGTGAAAATCATATTCTTTTATTTTTAAAAAATTTTCAAAAAATAAAAAGTTAAGAGGCAAAAGAGCTACACCAGGCGGGAACATTTTCACACGAAATCGTTAAACCGCTCACACATGTCCGGAATCCGACTGTTCTAAGCCTCTCTAGCCCCACGACTCCATTTTTGTCAATCTGATGCAGAGAAAACTGCTCAAAGTTTAAACCCACTTGCAATTTCAAGAGATTTCGTTCTGACCAAGGCCAGAGAGCGAAATATCCCCAAACAATGGGAAAGGGATTTGAATCTCATCGCATTTTCCGATTGCAAAATCTCACCAATCGACGGCTTGGATCTCACGGCAAAGCTTCAAATCTCGTCATTTCTCCTATCTTTATTGGTTCAAATCACTGCAATGCATGTGTTTCTTCGTGGATTTTGAGCAGAAATGCGACGATTTCTACTATCAAAAACCCTGGATTTGTGGCTAAGAAGCTTCGATTCTTGGATTTATGCTCTAGATTCGTGTCCTATCGGATGTTTTCTTCAATTTTGACTAAAATAGGAGACTCGATCCGAACCATACCCAACCCGATCCGACTCAGTTTCCCTGACCGAGTAGGACTCGGTTCGGGTCAGGCCAGCAGTGCAACAGATCAGATCGAGTCAGATGACCCGGACTCGGTCCCGGATCGGATCGAGTTCGGGTCAGTTTATTGAAAATTTCGAACCGAGTCGAGTTGGACTCAATCCAGTCCGACTCTATTTGATGCCCACTCTAATTTGGTCTATCAATAGCATATAAGCCGATATGCCCATATCATATCGGTATTGGGCCAGTATGATACATGATACGTGGTTTTATGAACCCGATCTAAAAACTTTGCATCGTATCGGCCCGTCTCATACTGATATTTTGTAGGTGTATCAGTCAGACCAATACACTTGTGTAACTCTTTACACCATTGTTTTCAAAACTCTCACTCACCCTCTTTTTTTTTTTCAATTTTTTTCTTCCACCCGACTATTGTAGGGCTATCTCTTACCAAATCCCTTCAAGAATGTAAGGTGTCAAAATGTATCGGTTTTTTGCTAGGCCTATATGCCCACCAATATTGATATTCAAAACCATCATTTGGCCTTGGTGGATCCATATTTTTACTTTGAGGCTTGAGTAGGAGATTGAAGTTTTCTACATTTATCCTGAATGTAACCAAGTTGCAGATGCATTGGCTAATTATGTGCATCAGTTATTTTAGTCTCTTACAAAACTTCCTCCAAAGGTAAAACCAGCTTTGTTTTCAAATAAGTCTTAGTCCGTTAACGAGCTTCCTCCAAAGGTAAAAGTAGCTTTGTTTTCAGATAGGTCAAGGCTTCCCAATATTAGAATCAAATGACATTATGTATTGTCGGTTTTCTTGAGGGGTCAGGTTAGGTTCCCCTCACCTCTTTGATGAAGATTATTTTACACCAACCATCTATATCAGGCCCACCAGATGAACAGTCTGGATATAATTTTGGACCAACCAATCAAACTGCAGGACTACCCAGAGTGGATAAGTCATCATACCAAAATAATATTTGGTTGAAGTTTTAACAATCCTAACCTATGATTTGTGGACAAGTATTGGATATCTTCGATTACAAATTTCCAACAATTAACTACTTAGGTAAATAAAGTGGTCTACTTTTTGGTTTACAATCCATCTAAATTGAAGCTCATGATTTGTACAACTTAATTGATGTTAGTTGTATGCCATGTGTACAATTTCTTATTGCCAGCATAACAATTAGCTACTTAGCTAAATTGAAGCTCAAAATTCCCGCCTCTTTGTTTCATGCATTCAATCCCTCTTATACACATCACACCAAATATCATAGGTTTACCAAAGAGTAAGTGGGCGAATGCCATGTGTACAATTTCTTATTTCCAGCATAAAATTAGCTACTTAGCTAAATTGAAACTCAAAATTTCCGTCTCTTTGTTTCATGCATTCAACCCCTCTTATACACATCACACCAAATATCATACATATCATACATAGGTATACCAAAGAGAAAGTGGGTGAATGCATTTAAAAAAGTTCATTTTGCCAACAGCACAAGTCAGGATCAGCAGTATGTTTCGCCATAGCAGACCCACAAGCAAAGATGATCGGATGATCAAACTGTCCATCCTGTTGGCAACACTTTGAATTGCATGTGGTCCTATAACCAAACTGAAAAGATGATAATTACCCATTGGTTCATGGAGCAGACTGGACCACTGAAATTTTTCATTTTAAAGTTCCACATTCAGCTACACATGTCACTGTTGAAAATCATCCGTGCAGCCTAATATTCTTATAGCGGCAATTCTAGGTTAGCTCTCACAATATGGAAGGTTCCGATCGTTGGATTATATAGCCCCGATGCCCATTTGGAATTGAAGCAATCCTTTTCTATCATCCATTTCTTCTCATTTTTTCCACTTGATGAATAGTAAACAATAAAGCATGCGCACATTATCAAAACCCTAGAAAGAAAGGAGTAGTTAAATACGCACCTCTTCATCATCTGGCTTGCAAACGGTCTCATCGGCCTCTCTCGTGTTCTCGATCGTGCGAGGGATCTTCGGAGCAGGAGGCTACAACAATTCAACCCAAAAAATAATTTAAAAAAAAAAAAAAAAAAAAAAAAAACACACACACAAATGCAGAAACGAGAAGGAGCGTTTGGAACAGAATAGACTGAAAAAAAAAAAAAAAAAAAAAAAAAAAAAAAAAGAACCTCTTCACCGAGCTCGATGGCCTTCTCGATGGCAGCATCGCGAAGCTTGGCTCGTTTTCTCTTCTCGACCTTCTTCTCGTGCTTGAGTTTGGCATGGACGGCGGATCTCTTCTCCTTGTTCTTTATCAGAGACGGGATAAGCTTTCTCTTCTTAGACGCATTTTCCTCTGCTGCTGCAGTAAGCGATTCGGTGCTCCCGCCCTTGTTCTTCATTCCCCCCATTTTTATTCTTCTTCTATGGTATCGCGTCAGGTAGGGTTCTTTTAGGGTTTTTCAGGAGATTAGAGAGGAGTTTTGGAGGCGAGCCCGATTCGGTATGACCCCGTAAAATGGGTCCGATCGGTGGATGATCCCTCTGAGAAGCAGGGGAGTTAGATTAGAGATGTGAGACAGATCCGGATGTAGTTCGGATGGATGAAACCCCTCACTGAATCGACGTCTTTTCTTCCACAGTGGAAAATCATATTCCGTGTGTAAGACCCTTTCGTCCGACGGTAAGGGAGGAAGGAAATCAAAGAAAGAAAGAAAAAATAGAGAGAAACGTGGGAAAAAGAAAGAGAGTTAGGGAGAGAGATCGGCCGCTGACCGCTTTCCGTCGAGCAAAAGCGCCACGCACCACCCGCAAGGAAGAGGAGAGAAAGAGAAGAAAAGAAAAGACAAGAAATTTAAAAGGAAAAAAAAAAAAAAAAGAAAAAAGAAAAAAGAAAAGATCGGTCACGGATCGTTGACGGCCGATTAATTTACCGTTAGGATCGGATTTGTGTGAAGAATCAATTTAGGATCGACCCAAAGTTTATCATCACTCTACTCGAAGCGGGAAATGTCCACAGAGGTGGATGGGACCCCTCACTGTGGTGCTCACAATGATGACCCTAGAAAATCTTGAAAGATGATTTTGGACATCACAAAAAGGAAAATCTTAGGTGGACATACCACAGGAAAACAGGCTTGATTGAATCCCCACCATTAAAAACTAAGATTCTACTGGAATATTTATTTGCCAGCCAACCCTAAGATTGCACTGGAATATTTATTTGCCATCCAACCAGTTGATAAGATCACCCACAAAGAAGAGACCACATAAATGTCATCTTGATCCAAAGCTTTTATGGCTCATTAGAAGTTTTTAGTGGTCAATCACCATTTTTTCCTATACTATGGTCCACTTAGGATTCGGCTTCATTTTTTTTTTATCCACTAAGGGCCGGTTTGGCCCAGCGGATTGCGAGGGATTGGATGGTATTGGAAGGGATTGGAAGTTAAATCCTAGGATTAGCCAGGTGTGCTAAACATTCTGGGTGATCTGATTTTGGGATATAGCAATCCTATGGATCTCAAGACAATCCACTACCAACACCATCATTACCTTTTAATCCCATCCAATCCACCCTAATCCATTTAAATTTGCCAACACCATCATTACCTTTAAATCCCATCCAATCCACCCTAATCCATTTAAATTTGCATGGGACATGTTTGGTTCGAAGGATTGGAAGGGATGGAAAGGTTTAATCCTGGGATTGGCTGGGCGTGCCAAACAGACTCGATATAGCAATCCCATGGATCTTAAGACAATCCACTGAGAACACCATCATTACCTTGAAATCCATGCCATCCACCCTAATATCATTCAATCCCTTCCAATCCACCCGGACAAACAGGCCCTAAAATAAGTTTTCAATATGGATGAATGTCGTGGATGAAGTCACGTCTGTTACAGCGAACCCTACAAACAAGGGTCCCACCCACCCCTGTGGATTCGGGATCTCACCTAATCCGCTGGGATCCACCAGGTTGGTTGGGACCCCTGACCGTGGTGCTCACGGTGATGTATGTGCCTTAAGTCACTTTATCCAACCATTTTGAAAGATCATTTTAGAGCATGATCTCAAAGATGATGCTAACTCAAATCTTACGTCGACCATATTACAAGAAACGAGACTAATTAAATCCAAATCCCCACCATTAAAGGCCTGTTTGGCCGGGCAGATTGAATGGGATTGGATGGTATTATAGTGAATTGCACAAATTTCAAGGTACTGATAGCTGCGTCAGTGGATTGGTGCAAGATCTATGGGATTGCTGTCCCGGGATTGCTATATCGGGTCTGTTTGGCACGCCCGGCCAATCCGGGATTAAACCTACCAATCCCTCAAACCAAACGCGTCCCAGGTAATTTTGATTAGGGGGATTGGAGGGTGGATTGTCTTAAGATCCATGGGATTTAAAGGTGCCAATCCGGATTAAACCTACCAATCCCTCAACCAAACGCGTGGATTGTCTTGAAGGGATTAGGGTGGATTGGATGGGATTTAAAGGTGATGTCAGTGGATTGTCTTAAGATCCATGGGATTGCTATATCCTGGGATCAGGATCCCGTGTCAGTTTGGCACGCCTGGCCAATCCCGGGATCTATCTTCCAATCCCTTCCAATCTCATCCAATCTGCCCGGCCAAACAGGCCCTAAAAACTTCGAAAGAAAAAGGTGTGATTGAATCCCCACCATTAAAAACTCCATGGATTCTATCGAAATATTTATTTGCCTTCCAACTTATTGATAAGGTCACAAACACATGGATGAAGAGACCACACAAATATTATCTTGATCTAAAGCTTTAGTGGCTCATAAGAAGTTTTTAATGGTCATTAACCATTGTTTCATGTACTATGGTTCATTTGGGAATTGGAACTACTTCATTTTTCTAATTATGCCCAAAAACGAGCTTTCAATACAGATAGACAGCATGGATGAAGTCACATATTGTAACGACCCATAAATTTCCATACTTTGGCTCGAGTACCATCTCGACCAGAAATCAATTAGGATTAAATCCTTTAGAAATTTAACAAAGTTAACTAAGTGCAAAACTCGATTAGCCATGGAATCCGTTGGGATCGCTTTAAATACGATCTGCAAAACCCAAAACTTGTAGAATCATTGACGCTAGGTTACCCTAAAGATTATGATCAAACTCATTACCCGGCTATTCTCGGGAATGACTTGAAACCTTGTATTAGGTTAGACCGCACAGCGGAAATCCGATTAACGCAAAGTTAAGGACTTAGGACCGCCTCGCTGGGCTTGACTATCATCTCAAAAATTAGGTCCAGTAGATGTCGCCATGACCATTCGTTTGGATCGGAGCGAGGGAGTATGAAAAACACTATTCCCTTTACAAAATAAATATACGGAATAGTGATCGGCACCATTCGCTTGCGCATCGGTATTAAGCAACCGAGCCGTCGAGAATCGACTAAATTACACCCTCGGATTAAGAAAAATTTCAGGAACATTTACATGTGCTTGGAATTTCGGATCGTGACCCATCGACCGTTGGGCGAAAGTGGTACGCCACGTGCGATCCGGGAATCCGATCGAGTCAAAAACGTAATCCCACATAGATCCATGTGTGGTGAGCTTAAGTCGACGTTTGGCTCAAGGAAGGCCACCAGAACCTCTCTTTTGAAATTTGGAAAAGATTACGAAATACCTATATTAGCAGTAACCCTTGAACCTGAGTCTATTTTAGGGAGGTTTTTGGCTATAAAAGAGGCTTAGAACAGCCCCTCTCACAGCCATACGAATTTGGGATAAAACCCTAGTGAGAGAGAGAGAGAAAAGAGAGAGAAGAGCTTGGGATTTGTGGGAGAACTTCCTCCTGCTGCTTTCGATTATCGCACGGCCTACACCGCCTCTTTCCAGGCGCTTTCCCGGCGGTATCCACTCCGTTTGAAGGTGAGAAACCCTAAACCTAGGTCTGATTTGAAGTAGATAGGCTATAGGTTGTGAAAAGGCTAACCGATTCCGCTCTTTAGGCAAGAAAACTCCCGAATACGGAAGCTCACCAAACCTTACAAATCCGTTGAGATTCCAAGGGCAAAGGTGAGGACTTTAGGTATATAAGTTGCGGTTTTCAACGCTTTCAATGTCAGTTAATGGTAGATTCATGATCTGCATGCATTTGCACATATACAAAGTGCTTTTCGTTTTCTGTTTCGATTAGAATTATAGAATTTGGAATTTCACATACTCTAGGTATTCGTATGAAATACCATATACGTATTTTTTATGGAAATGTGTTTGACTTGTTTATTTGTCGTATGGGTATATGATGTATGGATAAAATACTCATTTGGCGAAAGGGCTCGCCTAAATACATGTTTATTAATACACATCATGTATGTAGAAATACGGTATTGTAAGAAGACCGTATACGTGTATATTTTAGCGATGTGTTTGTCATGATTAATTGTTGTATAAATATATTATGTACGTATAAATTATTTGCTTGGCGAAAGGAATCGTCGTATTACAAGTTCCCTTGTAAATAATACGTATGTTGAAATTGTGTATACTAGAACTACCGTATATGTGTGAATTTTGGAAATGCAATTGTCATGAGTATTTGCTGTATGATTATGATATACATGGATAAAATAACCGCTTGGCAAAAGGATAGCCCTAATACGTATTTTGCTAACATACGTCATGTATGTTGGAATGGTGTACTCTAAGTGTTTGTGTAAACGCTTGTGAGTGTAAATGTTTAACTGTTAGTGCCTTAGATAGGTGCTGATATGGAATTCCCGACTACCTTAGAGACATGTAGGATACCCTTCATGTGGTGGTTTACTTTAGCCACTCACTTGTGATGTATACGTAATTGTGTCCCTATTTGTATAGTACTCTACAACATGCTTTACAACATGCTTTATATCATGCTTCATAACATGCTTTATGATATACTTCCTAACATGTTGTATTACATTGTTTATCATGCTTAACTCCACATGCTATTGATGAGAACTGTATGAGTTTGGGACTATGTTTATAGTCCAGGCATTCGGTACTAGATTGGAAATTGTGGCTGAGATTCATATCGCCACAAGGAATGTGTCTGGCGAACCCGAGTCGTACTTCAGTTGGCGATAGTGGTTGGCCACACGGAGTGCTTTTGCACTTAATATCGCCCAACTTGTTGTGCGCTTGAGCTAGTCAGGCTCATCAAGTAACCCGATTGTCGAATGTGTGTTCACCATGTTTGGTCATTACTGTTTGAATCTAGGATACCAAACTTACCAGTGGCGATCCCGTTAACCATGGTACCTCGATCCGCTAAGACTCATGAGCTGGTTATGGTGGTATGGGACACCGTGGCCATTTGTCGCCTATCTTTGGGGCAAGTGCCTCCCCATAGTGACCATTGAGCAACCAAACCTCGTGAGCCGAATACGGTGGTATGGGACACGTATTATTTGTCGATACATCTACGGCGAGAGCAAGTACGGTGAGACACCGTGCTCATCTTGACGGGTGACGAGTCCTCCGTAGTATCTTCGAGTATACTCCAAGTGTTTGTGTTGGCGACGAGTCTTTCACAAGCCCAACTAGAGTATGAGTTGAGCCGAGTATGGTGAGACACGTACTCGAGGCGACGGCTAGTGATTAAGCCGAGTCACGGTGTGAGACTGTACTCGAGTGACGGCCGACAATTGAGCCGCATACGGTGAGATCTCGTATCCATGTTGTGGTGTGACGAGCCCTTTGCGATGCCTTCGCTATGTTTCTCGAACCATAATATCGTATGAGATTAACTAGGATTGACGACCCTAGAATGGATCATGTTTGGGAATGATACTGAGGGAGGTACCTTAGTTTCCCAATCGTTGTTTGAAATGGACTAATAATAACTCGGTAATCATGATCATCATCGCACCGCATGTGCTTAGTAGATGTGGTGCGAGGGAGTTAAGCATTCGCGAACGTAAGATGATGTCGCGAGGGTGGTTTGGCAAGGGCATACTGACATCATGTCATTTCATTTTCGCACTTAATAAGAGTAGTTAGAATTATTTGATTTGTCTTGCTTTATCATTCTTGCTTGATTGAATTGATAACATGTTAACCTATGCTTTATTGTTCCACTTGAGTTAGCTACTCACTCCCACGTTATGGGACGGTGTTTGCAACACCCACCGGACTCTATCGCGGTATAGATGGTGCCTCGGTTCGGGAGGCCGAGCCGAGCTTCGAGGAGGATCGGGATGAGTTCTCCTTTATGCGGTACTCGCGGCTATGCTTAGGCTAACTCATCGCGGGATTCAGGGGCTTATCTATGGGATTGTATTTTGAATTTTTGACTTAGAAACAATACATGTATATTGGTACTCAGTTAGTACTCATACTCTGGAGTTCACAAAATTTTGTTAGTTTACATACTTCGAATATAAAATTTCAGTCTTCCGCTTGCCTTTATATAATTGAACTGGAGTATGATTTACTGTTTTGGTATAATCTCATTCATGTTTATTGCTCTAACTCAGACAACATTTAACCATCATTGTGTATGTTGCATAAGTGATGCGTTGGAACTCGGGAGTTGAGTTCATACTCGACCCCCGATTTTCAGGGCGTTACAAGTTGGTATCAAAGCATGATTTTGATTAAACCAGACCTGAGTTATGTTCCCACGACGTACGTTGACACATTACAACCTAGGAGGGTGCGAAAATAATATAGAAACAGTCTTAGGTTTCCCCAATTTTGCCATTTATCGAAGTTCATCGAAAACGTGCGTTTTGATCGGGTTCGTACTCGATCCTGATCGCACGAGTCGATCCCAAATCACTTCTAGACCGTCTATTGACGTGTCTAGATCACAATATAACCTCTACTCCAAACACGATGTCGCGGCGAGTGCACGGGACTCATGGTGGAATTTTTGAACCAAGTGGGGTAGAGGGGCGAACTTGGCGTGCCTACATTCGTGTTGCGACAGTTGTGAGTGCTTGCACGATCCACCGAGCTCCGATTCGCTTCCTTCGGCGACTCATATGCGGGATTGCACGGGAGTTTGGCTACATCTGCGGGGGTGGAAAGGCCAGCCAGATTCACCAAATCGACGAAAGTACTCTCCATCGGATGGAACTCGGGCGCGCGACAACGGGCCGGCATGTGGAGAGTGAGGATGAAATAGAGAGCGAACCTCCTAGACGAGAGTGAGAATGGGAGTGAAGCTGGAGAAGAAGAAGAGGGACCTGAGGCTCAGGATAAGAGGAGAGTTCACCTCCTGCGACTCGGGAGCATCTGCCGTCGGGCTTCCATAGATGCGCGTTTAGCGCCCTCGAGGAACCGAAGCCGCCCGCAACCGGGAAGTCGGGCGGGTCCAAACCAAGCTAAGCAAGGTGTCTCGCACCTTGAAGGCCATCTTGTGTTGTCTGCAGGACAAGAATGCCCTTCCTCCATCGCTTGATTCGGATGCCTAGCCATCCATCTTCTTGCTTGTAGTTGTTTTGGTTTTCTCTGTAGTAGGTTTATGTTTCATGTTGATGATGTAGTAGATAGTTAGATGTTTTAAGTCAGCCCCTTTTATTTTGTATGTTGATGTTGTAGACGTATTGGCTTGCATGTAATTTGTCATGATTCATGTAACTATGTAGTCCATGTATTATGATAATTTTGGGTAAATGAAAAGCATGTAGCCTCTTTTACTATGAGATGTGTGAAATGCTTAAAGTACTTGTATAATGCGTTGCTTATGCTTTATCTCATAAACGTTGCACCCTATGTTGTCAGGGCATTTGGCAGTATACGCGGAGAACGGCACGCCTCCTTCTGACTGGCTCGATGGACCGACTCTTGGTAGTGGTGGTCTGGGACCGTGGGTTAGGTTACGATCGGCCTCTGCTGGTCTGCCGGTGGATTGCCACCTTACACGCCCCGGTTCGTGAGCGATGCGGGCATCATCATGCGCGGCATGATTCACACAGTGCTCCACCTGCGATAGGATCGGCGGTTGATGTTGATGATGCACCGGCGGCGAGTGCGGCGGCTTGAGATACGGCGGCGGCGGCACCCGGCGGCTTATGGCCACTATTCTGTCGAGGCCTTATCCCGAGGTGGTAGTGTGACTCCACCTACGACATCTGCTCGTCCTGCTGAGCACTCGGAGCCTCCTGCTCAGTGTGAGGAAGTGTCTCTGCCCTCACCCGTTGCGCCTTCTACTGGAGATGCAGGTACACTCGGTCTACTCGAGCGATTTCAGCGCTTGAGGCCTCCCTCATTTATGGGTTCTCACGTATACCCAGGAGGGGGTTAACCGCTGACGGCCGCATCTCAAGATGCTGGTCGGATCTTTGTGCATTGCTCGGGACATGGGGACAGCGGTGGAGGCCGGCCGCTTTCATGTTTGAGAGGAGACGGTTTATGGTAGGATAGCATGTTGCGGTGCTGTCGCGGCCAGTTACGTGTGGACTGGGAGGCTTTCGGTTAGGTTCCACGAGAAAGACCTGCGGGACTTATCGACATGAGCGGAAGGATGAGTTTACGCGCCTCGGGAAGGGAGGCATGGCGATTACGGAGTGCGAGCACCGTTTCACGAGTTGGGCCGCTTTATCCGGCTATCTTGGTGGATGAGCGGTGCGGATGCGACGTTTTCCATGGGCTTGCGGCGGTGATGACATACGGTCGAGGATATGTTGCCTCGGTATCCCCACCTACGCGGCATTGGTCCACATCTACATGGACTCAGAGCGGGATGTGGATCGATTGGCCGGATCGCGTGGTGCTATGGTTGCGAGGCCACGCCGGAGATTTGCGAGCGAGGCCTATCTTAGGCAAGAGGCCTCGTCTTCGGTCGATTTGCCCCCTGGGCCGCGGCACCGGTTGTTCTGTGAGACGCCGTTGGTGACACACGTATTGCGGGAAACCGGGACACCCCTGAGAGTTGCTTCTCGCGTATGAGAGCTAGTGGATTTGCACCCTTTGCAGAGGGTGGATCGCCCTTATCCACAGGCCATATCAGCTCCACCGCTACAGACTGCTCCTGCACATCCTTCCTTCCGACCTCATGTGTCGCGCTTCAAGCCTCCACAGCGACTCTTGGCTCCTCGGCCGACCGCCGTCATGACGGGGCTCGCGTGCACACTCTCGGTTCGAGGCACTGAGACGTCGATCTCGGCTCCGACGGCTTTTGAGGGTACGGCTTATGTTCATGGTACTCCCGTTTCTTTATTGGTGGACACTGGGTCCACTACTTCTATTATTTCTTGTGGGGCGGTTAAACGTCTATCTTTGCCTACGATTCCCACAAAGGGAGTGAGACTCATTACGACTCTTGGGACTGTTCGGATGTCACACGGTTATGCGAGGGTTGTCCGGTAGTTTTGGGTAGCAGCACGGTGCTCGTCGACCTCATTGTTGCTCCACTATGGCACTACGACGTTATCCTTAGTATGGATTGGCTCGCCGAGGATGAGGCGGAGATAGATTGTGATACTCGGATCGTGACGGCCTATGGACTGACCCGACGGCACGGCTTTACGTTTCCGGTGCGGGTCGGTTGGTCTGCCGTGTTGATTATTCTGTTGCTTTACTTGTGCTTAGATTGATGGTCGACAGTAGAGGGTACGTCGGTAGTTCAAGAATTTGCAGGCGTGTTTGAGACTATTTCTGGTTTACCTCCTCGACGCGAGATCGATTTTACAATCGATCTTACGCCGGGTGCGACACCCATCTCACTGCCGACTTATCGTATGCCTCCATGTAAGATGGAGAAGCTGCGGAAACAGATTGACGATCTGGTAGACAAGGGTTTTATACGACCTAGTGTGTCTCCTTGGGGAGCACCTGTGTTATTTGTGAAGAAGAAGGACGGGTCGCTACGGTTGTGTATTGATTACCGTAGGTTGAACCAGGTCACAGTGAAGAACAAGTATCCTTTGCCCAGGATAGATGATCTGTTCGATCAGTCGAGGGGGGCGAAGTATTTCTTGAAGATTGATCTTCAGTCAGGGTACCACCAGTTGCGCGTGAGGGAGGAGGACGTGCAGAAGACAGCCTTCAGGACATGCTTTGGGCATTATGAGTTCCTGGTGATGTCGTTCGGCCTTACGAACGCACCAGCCATGTTCATGGATCTGATGAACCGGGTATTTCGGCCTTTCCTGTACCGATTCGTCATCGTCTTTATTTATGACATCTTGATATACTCTATGAGTCGGGAGGAGCACGAGGAGCACTTGAGAGCGGTGTTGGATACACTGAAGGAGAACCAGTTGTTCGCACAGTACAAGAAGTGCGACTTCTGGCAGGAGGAAGTCAAGTTCCTCGGACATGTAGTGTCTAAGGATGGGATAGCAGTGGACCTTACTAAGGTAGTCGCGGTTCAGGATTGGCAGCAGCCTGGCTCGGTTACCGAGGTGAGGAGTTTCCTTGGTCTGGCTGGGTATTACAGACGCTTCATTTGGGATTTCTCGAAGATCGCCAGGCCATTGTCTCAGTTAACTCGGAAGGACCTGAAGTTCGCCTGGAATGAGAAGGCGGAGGCAGCTTTTAAGGAGCTGAAGGACAAGTTGACGTCCGCCCCTGTGCTAGTATTGCCAGAGCAAGGGGAGAAATACACGATATTTACTGACGTGTCTCGCGTTGGGTTGGGTTGTGTTCTGATGCAGAAGGATAGGGTGATTTCGTATGCCTCGAGACAATTAAGGAAGCACGAGGAGAATTACCCTACACATGACCTGGAGTTAGCAACTGTCATCTTTGCATTGAAGCTCTGGAGACATTACCTCTACGGAGAGGAGTTCGAGAGCTTTTACTGCGATCTACTGAGAGTCTTAAGTACATATTCACACAGCGAGACTTGAATATGAGACAACGCCGATGGATGGAGACCTTGAAGGACTTCAAGTTCGAGGTTTCCTACCATCCTGGCAAGGCGAACCTTGTGGCAGACGCGTTGAGCCGCAAGAAGGCGATTGCATTTGCGGCACCACTGATGATAGCTGAGTGGGACATGGTGAAGTTCGTACAAGACTTCGAGCAGAGACTCACTATCGAGGAGCCATATGAGTGTGTTGCGCACGTTCGGGTGCGGCCACTTATTGACGATAGGATTGTTGAGGCCCAGGAGGGCGATATACGGCTGTTTGAGCTTCGAGAGAAAGGCTAGCGACACCGAGGACTCGAGTGGAGAGTTAGTTCTGATGGGGGTCTACGATTCCGTGGCCGCCTATGCTTTCCTGATGTGCCTGACTTGAGACGCGAGCTTCTCGAGTCTGCCCATAACTCGAAGCTTACGATGCATCCTGGTAGCACGAAGATGTACCGGGATATGAGATGGACTTATTGGTGTGATAACATGAAGGCCCACATTGTTGAGTATGCGTCTCGATGTCTGACGTGCCAGTAGGTCAAGGCAGAACATCGCCGACCTCCTGGACTGCTTCAGCCCATGCCCATAGTAGAGTGAAAGTGGGACTTCATCTCCATGGATTTCATATCAGGAGGCCTTAGAAGACGAGGAAGGGACACGATTCCATTTGGGTGATTGTGGACCGGTTGACCAAATCGGCCCATTTCCTCCCTATCGAGTTACGAACTCTGCGGGCAATGGTAGCTAGATTGTATATTAGAGAGATCGTCCGTGCACGCACGGGGTTCCTTTAGAGATCGTGTCGGACGAGAGACACGCGGTTCACATCCATCTTACGGACTCGTATCCGGGAGGCGATGGGTGTGAAGTTGAAGTTCGGTACGGCGTTTCATCCTCGGGCGATGGGCGGACGGAGCGGGTGAATCGGTCTGGAGGATATGTTGCGAGCATGTGTGTTGGACTTCAGGGCGGCTTGTGATGGTGTCTTACGTATGCGAGCTCGCCTACAACAACAGCTTCTAGGCGACTATTGGCATGGCGCCATATGAGGCTCTATATGGTCGACCTTGTAGGGCACCGCACTGTTGGGCAGAGGTTGGAGAGCGTAGTCTGATTGGCCCAGAGTTGGTACAGGCGACTATAGAGAAGGTCGACATTATCAGGCGTCGATTACTTATAGCGCGAGCGAGAGCGAGAAGAGATTTGCGCCGTACGAGGCGGCGGCCGTGGGTTCGAGGTCGGGGATCATGTGTTCCTTCGAGTTTCCCCTATGAAGGGAGTCCTTCGATTTGGGAAGAAGGAGAAACTCACACCGAGGTTTATCGGTCCATTTCAGATATTAGATTGAGTGGGTGATGTGGCTTATCGTCTCGCTTTGCTCACACCACTTACGTCTGTACACAACGTATTTCATGTGTCTATGCTGAAGAAGTACGTTCCCGATCCTTCGCATATCATCAGATGGGAGCAGGTACAGCTGAGCGAGGATGCTACGTATGAGTTGCGCCCGACGCGCATCCTTGACAGGAAAGGGCAGTGCTTGCGTAGCAAGGTCATCCCACTTGTGAAGGTACTTTGGACACATCATTCCGAGGAGGAAGCTACTTGGGAGACTGAGGCCGAGGTCAGGAAGAACTACCCTCAGATTCTCGAGGAATATGAAAAGGTATAAATTTCGAGGACGAAATTTTTTGTTTAAGGGGGGTAGATTGTAACGACCCGTAAATTTTCATACTTTGGCTCGAGTACTATCTCGACCAGAAATCAATTAGGATTAAATCCTTTAGAAATTTAACAAAGTTAACTAAGTGTAAAACTCGATTAGCCATGAAATCCGTTGGGATCGCTTTAAATACGATCTGCAAAACCCAAAACTTGTAGAATGATTGAGGCTAGGTTACCCTAAAGATTAGGATCAAACTCATGATCCGGCTATTCTCGGGAATGACTTGAAACCTTGTATTAGGTCTAGACCGTACAGCGAAAATCCGATTAACGCAAAGTTAAGGACTTAGGACCGCCTCGCTGGGCTTGACTATCATCTCAAAAATCAGGTCCAGCCAATGTCCCACGGCCATTCGTTTGGATCCGGAGCGAGGGAGTGTGAAAAACACTATTCCCTT
Source organism: Magnolia changhungtana (assembly GCA_030180095.1). Taxonomy (NCBI): domain Eukaryota; kingdom Viridiplantae; phylum Streptophyta; class Magnoliopsida; order Magnoliales; family Magnoliaceae; genus Magnolia; species Magnolia changhungtana. The sequence continues at coordinate 14,421,199 of JASAUF010000502.1, forward strand.
TACAAAATAAATATCTGGAATAGTGATCTGGCACCATTCGCTTGCGCATCGGTGATAAGCAACTGTGACTGAGTCGAGAATCGAGACTAAATTACACCCTCGGATTAAGAAAAATTTCGGGAACATTTACATGTGCTTGGAATTTCGGATCGTGCCCATCGACCAGTTGAAGCGAAAGTGGTTTGCCACGTGCGATCTGGGAATCGATCGAGTCGAAACGTAATCCCACATAGATCCATGTGTGGTGAGCTTAAGTCGACGTTTGGCTCAAGGAGGGCCACGAGAACCTCTCTTTTGAAATTTGGAAAAGTTACGAAATACCTATATTAGCAGTAACCCTTGAACCTGAGTCTATTTTGGGGAGGTTTTTGGCTATAAAAGAGGCTTAGAACAGCCCCTCTCACAGCCATACGAATTTGGGATAAAACCCTAGTGAGAGAGAGAGAGAGAGAAAAGAGAGAGAAGAGCTTGGGATTTGTGGGAGAACTTCCTCCTGCTGCTTTCGATTATCGCACGGCCTACACCGCCTCTTTCCAGGCGCTTTTCCGGTGGTATCCACTCCGTTTGAAGGTGAGAAACCCTAAACCTAGGTCTGATTTGAAGTAGATAGGCTATAGGTTGTGAAAAGGCTAACCGATTCCGCTCTTTAGGCAAGAAAACTCCCGAATACGGAAGCTCACCAAACCTTACAAATCCGTTGAGATTCCAAGGGCAAAGGTGAGGACTTTAGGTGTATAAGTTGCGGTTTTCAACGCTTTCAATGTCAGTTAATGGTAGATTCATGATCTGCATGCATTTGCACATGTACAAAGTGCTTTTCGTTTTCTGTTTCGATTAGAATTATAGAATTTGGAATTTCACATACTGTAGGTATTCGTATGAAATACCGTATACGTATTTTTTATGGAAATGTGTTTGACTTGTTTATTTGTCGTATGGGTATATGATGTATGGATAAAATACTCATTTGGCGAAAGGGCTCGCCTAAATACATGTTTATTAATATACATCATGTATGTAGAAATACGGTATTGTAAGAAGACCGTATACGTGTATATTTTAGCGATGTGTTTGTCATGATTAATTGTTTTATAAATATATTATGTACGTATAAATTATTTGCTTGGCGAAAGGAATCGCCGTAATACAAGTTCCCTTGTAAATACTACGTATGTTGAAATTGTGTATACTAGAACTACCGTATATGTGTGAATTTTGGAAATGCAATTGTCATGAGTATTTGCTGTATGATTATGATATACATGGATAAAATAACCGCTTGGCGAAAGGATAGCCCTAATACGTATTTTGCTAACATACGTCATGTATGTTGGAATGGTGTACTCTAAGTGTTTGTGTAAACGCTCGTGAGTGTAAATGTTTAACTGTTAGTGCCTTAGATAGGTGCTGATATGGAATTCCCGACTACCTTAGAGACATGTAGGATACCCTTCATGTGGTGGTTTACTTTAGCCACTCACTTGTGATGTATACGTAATTGTGTCCCTATTTGTATAGTACTCTACAACATGCTTTATATCATGCTTCATAACATGCTTTATGATATGCTTCCTAACATGTTGTATTACACTGTTTATCATGCTTAACTCCACATGCTATTGATGAGAACTGTATGAGTTTGGGACTATGTTTATAGTCCAGGCATTCGGTACCAGATTGAAAATTGTGGCTGAGATTCATGTCGCCATAAGGAATGTGTCTGGCGAACCCGAGTCGTACTTCGGTTGGCGATAGTGGTTGGCCACACGGAGTACTTTTGCGCTTCATATCGCCCAACTTGTTGTGCGCTCGAGCTAGTCAGGCTCGTCAAGTAACCCGATTGTCGAATGTGTGTTTACCATGTTTGGTCATTACTGTTTGAATCTAGGGTACCAAACTTACCAGTGGCGATCCCGTTAACCATGGTACCTCGATCCGCTAAGACTCATGAGCCGATTATGGTGGTATGGGACACCGTGGCCGAGCTGTCGGCCTATGCTGGGGCCAAGTGCCTCCCCATAGTGACCATTAAGCAACCAAACCTCATGAGCCGAATACGGTGGTATGGGACACTGTATTCGAGCTGTCGATACATACGGCGAGAGCTAAGTACGGTGAGACCTGTGCTCGTGCTGACGGGCGACGAGTCCTCCGTAGTATCTTCGAGTATACTCCAAGGTTACGTGATTAGCGGCTGACGAGTCTTTCACGGCAACTAGAGTATGAGTTGAGCGAGCACGGTGAGACACGTACTCGAGTGACGGCTAGTGATTGAGCCGAGTGCGGTGAGACCGTACTCAAGGCGACGGCCGACAATTGAGCCGCATACGGTGAGATCTGTATCCGCGCTGACGGGTGACGAGCCCTTTGCGATGCCTTCGCTATGTTTCTTGAACCATAATATCGTATGAGATTAACTAGGATTGACGACCCTAGAATGGATCATGTTTGGGAATGATACAAGGGAGGTACCTTAGTTTTCCAATACTGCTGTTTGAAATGGACTAATAATAACTCGGTAATCATGATCATCATCGCACCGCATGTGCTTAGTAGATGTGGTGCACTGAGAGAGTTAAGCATTCACGAACGTAAGATGATGTCGCTTGAGGGTGGTTTGGCAAGGGCATACAGCATCATGTCATTTCATTTTCGCACTTAATAAGAGTAGTTATAATTGTTTGATTTGTACTGCTTTATCATTACTGCTTGATTGAATTGATAACATGTTAACCTATGCTTTATTGTTCCACTGAGTTAGCTACTCACTCCTCGTTACTGGGACGGTGTTTGCAACACCCACCGGACTCTGTCGCGGTATAGATGGTGCCTCGGTTCGGGAGGCCGGAGCGGGCTTCGAGGAGGATCGGGATGAGTTCTCCTTTATGCGGTACTCGACGGCTATGCTTAGGCCGGCGCATCACGGGGATTCCAGGGCTTATCTATGGGATTGTATTTTGAATTTTTGACTTAGAAACAATACATGTATATTGGTACTCGGTTAGTACTCATACTGGAGTTCACAAAATTTTGTTACTTTACATACTTGAATATAAAATTTCGGTCTTTCGCTTGCCTTTATACAATTGAACTGAGTATGATTCTTGTTTTGGTATAATCTCATTCATGTTTATTACTCTAACTCAGACAACATTTAACCATCATTGTGTATGTTGCATAAGTGATGCGTTGGAACTCGGGAGTTGAGTTCATACTCGACCCCCGATTTTCGACCCCCGATTTTCAGGGCGTTACACATATATCATAGTGGGGCCCCACAATCAAGGGTCCCACTTAGCCTCGGTCTCACCTAATGGGCTCCCCCTGAGTGTGGTGCTCACATAGTCCAACCATTTTGAAAGATCATTTTTGGGCATATTGCAAAAATGAAGCTTACTTAAATCTTAGGTGGACCATACCACACAAACATAGGCATGATTGAATCCCCACCATTGAAAACTTCATGGATTTCTCCGGAATGTTTATTTGCCATCCAACCTGTTGATAAGGTCACAGATGCCTAGATGAAGAGACCAGATAAATATCATCTTGATCCAAAGCTTTCGTGGCTCATAAGAAATTTTTAATAGCCAATCACCATTGTTTCCTGTACTATGGTCCATCTGGGATTTAGAACTGCCTCATTTTATTAATCATGCCCAAAATGAGTTTGCAATACAAATAAAAGCCATGGATGAAGTCACATATATCACAGTGGACCACGCAATCAGGGCCCCACCCACCCTAGTGGATCCAAGGTCTCACCTAATCCACTCCCCCTAACTGTGGTGCTCACTATGATGTATGTACCTTGAATTCCCTTCGTCCAACCATTTTGAAAGATCATTTTAGGGCATGATCCTGTGGACATTAGAGGGCGGATTCTCCGAGGGTATGGGAGATCTACTCTCTTCTTTCCACTTGGTTGCCTCACTCGAGGGCTTTTGTAAATGGAGAGAATATTTTATATTTGACTAGAGTCGACACTAACCAATTATTATGATTCTAAAGTCAGTTAAAGCCCGTAGAAACACTTAAGGTTGAGAGCCTGAAGGTCCTTAATCCTAAGATGACTCGTGAGTGTACATTTCAGATATTTTGAATAAGGGATTGTGGTTACAGAGAGGGAATGTGTTAGGTACTCACTCTGCCCATACGGATGTACAGTCTTTACTTCACAAGATCTGACTAATTTTTGAAGAATAAGAGTAGTTCTCGAGTGTCGTAAATGTAATGTGATGGAATGATACCAGTAATTGATTAATCTGAATTTCTGATGGGCAAGATCCGACTATATCGCCAAGCCATAGAGCATACGTTTAAAAGGATCAAGTGCATGGTGCAAAGGATGCTTGATGTCGTATGGATGCTTATGATAAAACGATGGCCAACCGGGCTAAGGTTTCTGGTGGACCTACCGCGATTATATCGGCAAGTCTTAGAGCATACACCCGCTAGTCAGATACGACGAAAAACGATGGAATGCAATGTCTATGCTAAACGATGGCTAACTGGCTAAGGTTTCTAATGGGCAAGATCCGATTTTATTGGCAAGCCATAGAGCATACGCCTACCAGTCAGATGCGTGAAAACGATGAAAATGTACTATGATGTTGATGTATTTAAGAAGCAAGAAGTTGAGAAGGGAATGAATGTTGCACGATGCTGATGCGCTGATTTTACGAAATTGATAGAGGCTCGAACTATTGGATGAATGGTAGTGTTACGAGGTTAAGATTAAGTGGCTTATATTTGAACTTAGGGGGCTCAAGAGGCTTGGACTCTAGCTAGGCTTGACTAGACCAGTGTTGGGCTCTCTCTCTCTCTCTCTCTCTCTCTCTCTCTCTCTCCCCCAATTTCTCCTTTGTGGAAGGATGGCTTCCTAGATTCCCTCCTGGTGCTTCTAGATAGAAGGGATGCTTAAGGATGGAAGGCATTGGAGATTACCACATGGAATCATCTCATGAGTTGGATCAGGTGGTAAAAGGGTAATGTTAGGTAAGGAGATGTGCATCGAAGTAAATGCACTTCAACCACACACTTAAGGTTCGAAAAGGGAGAGACCCACATGCTTGAGGGGCATTGCTTGAAAAAAGAGAGAGTGCCACATGGCCGGCGGCAACCTGGCTATTGTCACTTCCCACTTGGACTCCTTGCTTTGACAGGTAGCACCCTCGAAGAGTGTGGAGGCTTTGTTTTCGGTCATGTCTCCAATCGGGCTTGGTTTTGGGCTGGGGCTTGGGCTTGTTTTTGGGTTTAACTAGGTGAGTTGACTAGTTGTTGGGTTGGGTAGGCTGACCGGGTGAGTTGACTTACCGAGTTCCTATGGTTTAGGATTAGGCTAACTAGGTTGACTAGGTTGAATGGGCTGAGTTTAATGTTTAGTACTAGGGTTCCTAGGGTTTAGGCTTCTAGGGTTAGGGTTTAAGATTGGGGTTTGATTGTCCATCCATCCGTTCAAACTCAATCAGCTTATCAGCCTGGGATGGGTTGTACAGATGCCCCTCTTTGTGTGATGCCTCGAATTTCGAGGGTCGAGCAAAGGCTCAACTCTCGAGATCCATTGCATCAATTATGCAACATAGATAATGATGATTAAATGTTGTCCGTATTAGTACATTAAACATGAATGGAATTACACTAAATCAATATATCATACTCTAGAGACAATTAAATTACGCATGCAGAAGACTGTGATAAATATATAAAGCACATAAGTGGTTGTAAGTCCCTAGAGTATGAACATGTCACCGGGCTAAATAATTACATGTATAGTTTCAAAATTTGCAAAATGATAAAATGCAATGATCGTATAATCCATATACCTGTAATCCCGGTGACGTAACTCCAGATCTACATAGACCCGTCAGAGAGTTGCACGTAGGAGAACTCCTCGTCGTCATAAAAGTCAGGCTCCATCTCATAAGCCTTGTCATCACCTGTAGCTACAACAAATTCTGGTTGGTGTTTTAAAACACTGTCCCAGAGTGGGAGTGAGTGATCAACTCAATGGCGCTATAAGGCAAAGGTTAACATGTTATCAATTCAGTCAAGCAGTAATGATAAGGCAATACAACAATCATATCCTAAGTACTCTTGTTAATGCAAGAATGGTATGCGATAATGATGCATGCCCATGCCTGCACTCCCTCAGCGACATCATCTTACGATCACGCATGCACCACTCTGGATAAGTGCGCTTCCTCGCCAAAGCACATGCAATGCGGTGCATGGTCGTGTTAGCCAATATTTAATTAGGCTTATTCATACAGTAGATTCGGGAAGCTAAGGTATCTCCCTTTATATCATTTACCCAAACAATGATCCATCTAGGGTCTTTTATCCTAGTTAATCATATATGATAGGTAAGTTATAGGGCAACATCACCCCTGATTATAAAGCAGTAGATAGGCAATTTCAGGTCGCTACAGAGAGGCTCGTCACCTCAGCGTAGGCCTAGTTTATACTCGAGGTCACTACGGAAAGGCTCGTTACCTTAGCGTAGGCCGATAGCTCGAATATAATGTCTCATACCACCGTATTTGGCTCACGAGTTTGTGTTGCTCACTGGACACTACGGGGAGGCCGGTCAGCCCAACGTAGGCCGATAGCTCGACCACGGTGTCCCATACCACCATGCCCGGCTCATGAGTCTTAGCGGATTGTGGTACCAAGGTTAAATGGGCTTTGCATTGGTAAGTGGAACCTTAAATTCAAGTAGTAGCATCCATACATGGTAAACATACATTAGGCTAATCGGGTTACTTGACAAGCTCGACTGGTACGAGTGCACATTAAATTAATCGACATGGAGCGCATACGCACTCCTCGTGGCCTAACCACTGTCGATAATCACTGTATGACTCGGATTCATCGAACGTATCCGTGGTGGCGAAACTAGTTCGACCATTGATCGTAGACCGTTATCGATTGCCTAGACTATGTATTAGTCTCAATCATACTCAAATACAATAGGCATTCATATATGACAGTCAAAACAGCATGTGACAACCAATTCAAATGTAAATCTCATTTAAGCATTTTAACAAACACAGTGCACATGTTATCATACATAGGCATTTCATCCATAAATCACGTAGTAGTGAGATAGGTTACATGAAGGAAACAGTAACTACAGATACGGTAATTAAGAATCCTATCTCAATGCCCTTATTAAATACATTTCAACAAGCAACTTCTCATTCAGACATTTTATCAAACACTTAGACTACACATATCAGCATACATATAATAAATTAGTTATAACATATATTATGACAAAGCCTTTCATAAGGAGTTGTTATACATACAACAATCATGTATTCTTAATTAATAATCATGGCAAGCACAAATTATAATTCCATATTCATTCAATCATTTCAACAAACACATGGAATACATTATATGTTCACATAGTTCATATGTAAGTATAGTTTATCAAATACGTCATAACTAAGATCATATGGCAGCAATCAAGTCAGACATAAATCATTATTGACATTGAAAGCCTTGAAAACCATAACCTAAACATTTATAGTTTGCACCTTTCGTCAGTTTGCTCGTTATGAACTCAGTTCGTACACTACGTCTTCGTTTACAGCAAAATGGCTACCTAAATCATGAAATAGGTTAGCTATTTCACCGATTCCTCTATTCGGATTCCTAAAACGATATTAGGGTTAGGATTTCTTACCCAAATCGTATATAGAATTGCCGATGTATCGATGGTGGGGAGGTGATTCAGTACGTAGAGTCGTAGGAGTGAATCCCAACAACGATCTCTCTCTCTCTCTCTCTCTCTCTCTCTCTTCTCCTCACTCTTTTCTCTCTTCTCTCTCCTAAGGTTAGAGAATTCGTATGGAATGAGAGAGGAGTGGGTTTAGGGCATTATATAGGCCCAGAAGTGATGTCAATGGCCCGAGGGCCATTGTATAGTTAGGTTATAGCCAAAAGGTGGTTGTTTCGGGCTAACGGAGCCCATCTGGAGGTCCATTACTCGCATACAGTCTGAAGAAAGTTCTCTGACAATGGATCTATGCCAGGTTAAGGTTTTGGTCCGATCGGATTAGTGGATCGATTGTAGAGGACCCGTTTCAGTTCAACGGTCATCGTCACTCGATTAGGGCCACAAATACACCAACGGGTGTAGGAAAATTTTCCTAATCCAAGGGTGTAGTTGGGTCAGAATCTGACAGTCAGAAACCTTAAATTTAGCCTGCAAGCGAACGGCCCAATTCAATTAAATCTGAGTTCATTTTCTAAAGATATTCACGTTTCTCACACACTTTACTCAGGACTCTAGTTGTGCGTTTCTGGATACTATTCGGGCTCGATTCCCGTGATGGTTGTCAAGCCCAGTAAGGTGGTCATAACCGTATAGTTTCGCGGTAATTGGACCTTCGACGCACCGTCCAGGTCCGATAAGGAGTGTCAATGTGTTCCATGGAATAATTGGGTTTTGAGATTGCTCTTAGGTCTTAAGGTAAAGTCGAGTCGGTGATCCTAATGGTTTTGGGTCTTGCAGTTCGTATAAAAAGTGGTTCAAGCTAATTCCACTGATTATTTAGTTTAGACTTAATTAATTTTCATTTAATTTCTAAAGGATTTGGTTCTTAGTGATTTTTGCCTGAGGTGATACTCGGGTCTTTGTATGGATTTTTTTGAGACATTACAATCTACCCCCCTTAAAGAAAAATTTTATCCTCGAAATTAGTACCTTTTTGTACTCCTCGAGAATTTAAGGGTAGTTCTTACGGACCTCAGCTTTTATTTCCCAAGTAGCCTCTTCCTCAGTGTGGTGTGTCCACAGTACCTTCACAAGTGGAAACACTTTACTGCGCAGCACCCGTTCCTTCCTTTTTAGAATACGCGTCGGTCGCAGTACATAAGTAGCATCTTCACTCAACTGTACCTGCTCTCATTTGATAATGTGGGAAGGATCAAGAACTTATTTCTTTAGCATCGATACGTGAAACACGTTGTGCATTCCTGCGAGTGGTGTGGGCAAAGCAAGGTGGTATGCTACCACACCCACTCGGTTTAGAATTTGGAACGAACCAATAAATTGAGGTGTGAGTTTCCCCTTATTGCCAAATCAAATGACTCCCTTCATAGGGGAAACCTTAAGAAACACTTGGTTCCCGACCTCAAACTCTAGTTGTTGCCGTCTCGTATCGGCGTAACTCTTCTGTCTATTCTATGCTGCAAGAAGTCGACGCCTGATAATGTCAATCTTTTTTGAGGTCGTCTGCACTAACTCTGGGCCAATCAAACTCTTCTCGCCAGTCTCTGCCTAGTAATGTGGTACTCTACATGGGCGCCCATACAATGCTTCGTAGGGAGCCATGCCAATGCTCGCCTAAAAGCTGTTGTTATAAGCGAACTCAGCATAGGGAAGACAATCATCCCAACCGTCATTGAAATCGAGCACACATGCCTACAACATATCTTCCAACACCTGATTTATCCGTTCCATCTGCCCATCCGTTTATGGGTGGAACGCGATACTGAACTTTAGTTTCACACCCATCGCTTCCTGGATACGAGTCCAGAAGAAAGATGTGAATCGCGTATTTCAATCCGACACGATCTCCATGAGCACTCCATATAGACGTACTATCTCCTTGATGTATAGCCTGGCCAAATCGTCTACTGAGTTTGAGACTCTAATCGGGAGAAAATGAGCCGATTTCGTCAATCGGTCCACAATCACCCAAATGGAGTTATGTCCCTTCCTCGTCTTCGGTAACCCTGAGATGAAATCCATAAAAATGTAATTCCATTTCTATTCAGATATGGGCATGGGCTGAAGTAAATCAGGAAGTCGGCGATGTTCGGCCTTGACCTGCTGGCACGTGAGACAATGGGATACATAGTCTGCTATCTAGGCCTTAGTGTTGTCCCACCATTACAAACACTTCATATCTCGATACATCTTCATACTACCAGGATGCATCGCCATCTTCGAATTGTGAGCAGCTTCGAGAACTTCCCTTCTTAAGTCATGAAATTTGGGAAGCATAGGCGGCCACGATAACGTAAACCTCCATCCGTACCAACTCTCCTTCCGAGTCTTCATCGTCACTAGCTTACTTTCTCAACTCTACCAAACCTTCATCTTCTTTCTGAGCCAAAATGATTCGGTCATCGATAAGTGACTGTACACGAATATGCGCGATACTCTCGAATGGCTCTTCTACTGTAAGCCTCTACTCAAAATATCGCACAAATTCTACCATATTCCATTCCCCTATCATCAGCAGAGCTGCAAATGCTATCGTCTTCTTGCAGTTCAACACGTCTGCCACAAAGTCGGCCTTGCTAGGATGGTAGGAGACCTCAAACTTGAAGTCTTTCAAGGTTTCCATCCATCGTCGTTGTTTCATATTCAAGTCTCTCTGTGTGAATATGTATCTGAGGCTCTTGTGGTTACAAAAGAGCTCAAACTCCTCTTCATAGAGGTAATGTCTCTAGAGCTTTAATGTAAAGATGATGACCGCTAACTCCAGGTCATGCGTAGGGTAGTTTTCCTCGTGTCTCCTTAACTATTTCGATGCGTAGGCAATCACCATGTCCTTCTGCATAAGAACACAACCCAAACCAACACGAGAGGCATCGGTGTCTATGATATATTTGACCCCCTGCTCTGGTAATACTAGCATGGGTGCGGATGTCAACTAGTCCTTCAGTTCCTGAAAGGCTTCTTCTGCTTTCTCATTCCAGGCAAACTTAAGATCCTTCCAAGCGAGCTGAGACAACAAGCTAGCTATCTTGGAAAAGTCCTTAATGAATCGACGATAGTAACTTGTTAGGCCAAGGAAACTCCTCACTTCAGTAACCGAACCGGGCTGCTCCCAGTCCTGAACTGTGTCACCTTAGGAAGGTCCACAATTATTCTTTCCTTGGACACCACATGTCCCAAGAACTTGACTTCTTCTTTCCAGAAGTCACACTTCTTGTACTGAGCAAACAACTGGTTTTTCCTGAGAGTATCAAAGACTGCTCGCAGGTACTCTTCGTGATCTTCCCAACTCTAGAGTATATCAAGATGTTATTTATAAATATGATGACTAATCAGTACAGATACAGCCGAAACACTCAGTTCATAGGGTCCATGAACACGGCCAATGCATTCATAAGTCCAAATGACATCACAAGGAACTTGTAGTGCCCAAAGCTAGTTCTGAACGCTGTCTTCTGCATGTCCTCATCTCTGACGCGCAACTGGTGATACCCTGACTGTAAGTCGATCTTAGTGAAGTATTGTGTCCCTTTCAACTGATCGAACAGATTATCTATCCTGGGCAAAGGATACTTGTTCTTCACTGTCACTTGATTCAACCTGCGATAATCAATACACAATCGCAGTGATCCATCATTCTTCTCCACAAACAACATAGGTACTCCCCAAGGAGATACACTTGGTCGTATGAAGCCTACATCCAATAGATCATCGATCTGGCTCCTCAGTTCCTCCATCTCACATAGAGGCATGCGATACGTCGGTAAAGATATAGGTGTCGCACCAGGTACTAGGTCGATGGTAAAATCGATCTCGCGCTGAGGAGGTAATCCAGGTATCTTTCGGAACACATCTGTGAAATCCTGAACTACCGGCGTATTCCCAAGTGTCGGACCATCAACATTCTCTAGCAAGGTAGTATAACAACTAATGCGGTAGTACCAACTAACCTAAACTGGGAAAGTAAAGGTTGTGCCCTCAGGTCCATGGGCTGTCACCACTCTAATATCACAATCGATCTCTGCCTTCATCTCAGTGAGCCAATCTATACCGAGAATGACATTGTAATGACACAACGGGACAACAATCAGGTTAACGAGTATTGTTCTACTTCTTAAGTTTATCGAGTAACCCCTACAAATCTTGGTAGTGTTTGAGAAGGTTCCTGTGGCGGTAAAGAGTCTCAACCCAACTATAGGAGTAGTTTCTAATACCAGTCGCTTGACTGCTGCACATGATATTATTGAAATAGTGGACTCGGTGTCCACCAATAGGAAGACTGTTGTACTTTGGATATGTGTCATGACTTCGAAAGCCAATGGTGTTGCAGTTGCTGTCTTGGATGCCTCAGCTGCAAGTGAGTGCACACGAGCTTGTTGAGGACAATTTGGCTGCGGTATCATAGGTCGTTGAGGCGGCGGTACTGAACGTAGAGGTGGAGCCGAGATAGCTTGAGGAAGCTGGCAATTGATCTTCTGAGGTGGCGAGAAGTCGTTATCCCTCATTTTGGTGAAGTAGTAAGTATCTGCATGGCCCGACCTCTTGCAGTAGGTGCACCACAAGTCTGCTCGCCTCAACTGGGTCGGTGGAGTTGTAAACCTTAGAGGCGAATCTGCACGTGGCCTCTTGCCAAGGAACGGTCTGCTCGGCAAATCGGGTCGAGCCCTCGGACCCATGGGAACGTGTGAACGGGATAGTTTGTCCCCGTCTTACTCAGCTCATAGAGATATGTTCACTAGCTCAACATAGTTGGGAATGCTAGCGCAACACATCTTCATACGTATCTCAGGCCATAGACCCTTTGAGAAACGCCACATCTTCATCAGCTCATTCGCTAGGATCAAAGGAGTGTATCTGGTTAACTCCGTAAACCTATTCTCATACTCGACCACTATCATTCCTCCCTGACGGTGGCGAAGGAATTCACCATCCTCGTTATGGTAGGTGAGAGGGAAATACTTTCCATGGAAGCGAGTCTCAAAAACATCCCATGTCCACACATAACCCTTGGGAACGGTTCGAAGGATGCTGTCCCACCAGAGATGGGCTTCCTTCTCAAACATATATGTGATCAACTTAACCTGCTCTGCCTTAGTGCAGTGGAGCAGCTTTAGTATCTTAGAGATGCTGTCAAGTCAATATTCGGCCTCTTCGAGTCTGTGAGTACCCGCAAAAGTAGGAGGTTGGAAGCGCTTGAATCACTTAAATAAGCCATTGGCATTCAGGTTTCCAGCAGAGTGTACAAGTGGCGCAGGCGAAACCACATTCATGTTCTGGGCAAGGGCCCCTACGATGGTGATCCAAATCTGCTGCTACTGCTGCTGCATAAGGAGCATCATTTGCTCCAACCTATCAGGAGGAGAAGCAGCCTGAGGCATGTGTGGCATCGATGAAGACACACGGTTCTGTTTTGGAATCGGTGGTGCAAAAAGTGTCGGCCCATTTATAAGGCCAGTGGCCGGCTGAAAATCTGGCATAGTCTCACTATCCAGGCCCAAGCTAGGGTCTGTATGTCTATCGCTTGGGGGAGGTGCCCTGTCAATCTATCCACCAAGTGCGAGACGTGCAGTGCTCCGAGTGTTCTTAAGGAGCATTCCCTATATACAACATAGGGTGCAACATGCGTGAGATTTAACATAACAACACTCAATTTCTCAAGCATTCTGCACATTCCATTACAAAAGAAGCTTCATGCATTTCATTTAACCAAAATTGTCACAATACATGAGATGTAGTCTTACATGGATCATGACAGAAGATGCATGTGAGCTAATTTAAACAAAGCTTTAAGCATTAAAACATACCAGCAACTCTACCATACTACTAAGCCTATTAAGGCTATAACATAGAAAACAAGAAAACAAAGAAAACCTAAAGAAGACTACAACACATGACTAGTCGTCTAACTCTGGTGATGGAGGAGGAGCACCCTTGTCCTGTAGGCAGCACAGGAGGGTCTTCAGAGTGTGGGACATCTTCTTGAACTTTTGTTTCATGTAAGCCTTATTCTCTTCAAGCTCTTGCTTCACTTCAGCCCAAGTCTCTCTGACCTCCTATCTTAGGGCGACTTGGCTCTCCTCAATCTGAGCCAAGTGGGCTTCTAAAGTAGCCCGATCACAGTGGTGCTCATGTGTAGCAGGTGGAGAGCCCTCATCAGAGTCTTGGGCCTCCTCTTCTTCCTCTTCTTGCTCTCACTCTTCCTCACTTCCTCTTCTTCATCACTTTCTTCCTCTTCACTTCCTGTCTCATCCTTGCTCTCATCGAGTCGGCCTTGACATTGTTGAGGCCAATTCCCATGTTCTTAAGTATGGTGTCATTGATGAAATGGATTGGCGCAAGCTCATCAGGGCATAGTCTATAGCTGAACTCACGAGCAAGCTTGCATAGAAGTCAGCCGAAGGGCAACGAAATATCTGTCCTAACAGAGCACGCAGTCTGGACTATCTAAAGCACGATGTATGTAGGCAGACACAACTTGTTTCTTTGCCCAGCTCTATATAGGAAGTCCACCATCAAATATGTGCATTCGCTGCGATTGCTCCACTTAGGATACACATTATGTGTGAATATGTGGTGGAGTAGGCAGAAGTCATGAGTCATCTCGGTCTCTAGGAGGCAATTGCCTCGATTCCAATGGACCAGTTGGCCGCAAAGAAATTGCGTGTGGCGATCTCTTTCATGCATACTCTTGAGATTCTTCTCGCTAGCATATACCTCTCCACGTTAAATCCCCATAATCCGGGCTATGACGTCCACATCGATAATGACTTCCCGCCTTCCCAAGGGGATAGTGAACTGAAGAGGCTCTAGCAGTGGATCCCATATGCGGTTGTAGAAGGCTCAGATAGTGCACTCATTCACATGTGACTTGCCTTCAAATATAGGACCCCACCCGGCGTCTAACAGGAGGTTCATTACCGGATAAAGCTCAAATAGTTTTTCGTTCACGTGCGCTTCAAAGAGAACTCTAAGACCTTGAAACCTACCGTGTCTGATGTCCGACAGTAGAGCCCTCTAGAATGGGATCTGGGGATTAAGATCCCGCTTCATCCTTAAATCTTGTGCGGCGCTTGTACTTGCTTCGGCACCTGATTTCTTCCTCAGACGGGTTGGGCGACTAGGCCCAGCTTCATCTGTGGAAGCTCTCTTCTTTCCCATGAGGGAAAGAAGTGTGGAGAGGGAGAAGATCTCAGCCACAAAAAAGAGCCATGGGGGTTGGAAAAGCTTGGCAATAGGGTGGATTGTGAGGTTTGTAAGCTATAAGACACAAAGGTGTAGGCTTTGTGCTCAAATAGGTAGGAAATAGGGAAGATGGGGAGTTGTATGAGATGGGTTTGAGGAATATGATGGAGGGTGGGTATGTAATGAAGAAGAAGAAGATTTGAGAATTGTAGGGAGATTTGAGAAGAAAAGTAAGGTTTTTGAGAGGGTTGGACGGTGTAGAAACTAGGTGGGGGGGTAGAAATGAAGCAAAAAGGGCCAAATAGAGGGTCCCACATGATTTTCGTGACCCCACATGTGTGTACAAGGTCGGCGGGCTGCCGGACCCGCGAGCCCGCCACGGCCTACTGGTCCCGACCGCGAGGCCTTGCGGTAGGCGCGATGCCATCACTGTCCCCTGGACTTGTGGGCAATGGCTCGCCTTTGGGGCGATGGCATCCCCCTCCCGGGGTGTTGAAAATGCACGGGGGCCACTTTGGTTCCCCACGATTTGTGTCGTTTAGGCCCCCAAGTCCGTTTGAGACGTTTTCGGAGTCCATCTTGCGCATATTTACGCTTTCTGGGTCATTTGAGTGTGGAATACGCCGAATTATCGTCTAAACCTGTCGATTGACGGTCTAGAAAGGAATTGGGAACATCCCACATGATCACAGATGCATACGGGTTATATTTCAGTGGTCAGTTTTGCCTGTCGGTGAAACTTGGAATCCTACGACTGTTTTTACGTTTCATCGCCTCCTCCTAAATTAAAGTATATCAGTGTGCGTCATGTTACCATAACTCAGGTCCAATTTAATCCAAATCATGCTTTGATACCCACTTGTAACGCCCCGAATTTTGAGGGTCGAGCAAAGGCTCAACTCCTGAAATCCGTTGCATGACTTATGCAACAAAGATAATGATGATTATATGTTGTCCGTATTAGTGCATTAAACATGAATGAGATTACACTGAATCAGCATATCATACTCCAGAGACAATTAGATTACACAAGCGAAAGACTGGGATTAATATATAAAACACATAAGTGGTTGTAAGTCCCCAGAGTATGAACATGTCACCGGGCTAAATAATTACATGTATAGTTTCAAAATTTGCAAAATGATAAAATGTAATGGTCTTCTAATCCATATCCCCGTAATCCTGGTGACGCAACTTCAGGTCTACATAGACCCGTCAGAGAGTTGCATGTACGAGAACTCCTCCTCGGCGTCATAAAAGTCAGGCTCCATCTCGTAAGCCTCGCCATCACCTGCAACTATAAAAGAGTCTGGTTGGTAATTTTAAAACACCGTCCCAGAGTGGGAGTAAGTGATTAATTCAATGGAGCTATAAGGCAAAGGTTAACATCTTATCAATTTAGTGAAGTAGTAATGATAAGGCAATATAACAATCATATCTTAAGTACTCTTGTTAATGCAAGAATGGTATGCAATAATGATGCATGCCCTCACCTACACTCCCTTAGCGACATCATCTCACAATCGCACATGCACCACTCTGGACACGTGCCCTTCCTCGCCAAAGCACATGCAATGCGGTGCATGGTCATGTTAGCCAATATTTAATTAGGCTTATTCATACAATAGATTCGGAAAGCTAAGGTACCTCTCTTTATATCATTTACCCAAACAATGATCCATCTAGGGTCGTCAATCTTAGTTAATCACATACGATAGGTAAGTTATAGGGCAACATCACCCCTAATTGGAAAGCAGTGGATACGCAAGTTTAGGTCACTACGGAGAGGCTCGTCACCTCAGCGTAGGCCTAGTTTATACTCGAGGTCACTATGGAAAGGCTCGTCACCTTAGCATGGGCCGACAACTCGAATACAATGTCCCATACCACCGTTGTCATGCCCCAAACCTGAAAATCGGATCCATAGGAATCCCAATTGCTGAATCAGGTGCCGACAGCCTCCGTAGTACCTCATTCTCTGCTCCTAGCACCATATGCTAGGTTCCGATCCTGGGATCATACAAGGAAGATTTTCAACATGAATTTGTCTCATAAGAAGCATAACCACAAGTATACCCAAATCATAAGAACAACATCATCACCACATATCCACTAATATAATCATTTGAGTACAATACTGAAAAGGAAATACATGCATATAATAAAATCTCCAGAAGCTCTGCCGCATGCTCCTGTCCCAATTCGACTGCGTCCTATCGTTACCTGTACGCATCTATTGTGCATAAGCTTATAGAAAGCTTAGAGGGTGGTGTAAGTGTGTGCAAAAGATAAGTGCCAAATATTCAACACAATGCCTTAATCATACAATATCAGAATTACTGGCATGAATAATACGATATCAGAGTAAGCAAAAATACTGCAAGTCCATAAAAATTCATCAACCTCATCCAGGATATGTGATGAAAAGACATAGTAAGCCAATGTCATATACTAAGAAAGTAATGTAAATCAGCAATGTAATGCGTAAACATAATGAACCAGATATAAGATATGGATGATACAATACAATATGCAATTCAGAAGAGTTACTAATACCATTGGCCTTATCTAGGTCATATAAATGTAGAAATATAGTAAGCCAAAATGCTAAATGCTGTGGATGTAATGCAATATGCGGTGTGAATGAAATGACCAAGCTGAAGTGAAGTCGGGATGATAGTACGTAGTATCACAGGCTACGGGATCCATCACAAGGGACTTCTATCCAAACCAGTCCCATACCTAAATTTGGATAGATAGACTCAATGTGGTAAACTCCTGGTCTCAGGTTAGTTGCGCGCCCAACCGAAATCTTGGCCATGTGAAGGTACACAATAATTAGTTACGCACCACCAGCCTGAGTGGATAGTGAATGAAATGAATACATGAGTATACAACTCCTCAATAAGTCCACATATCAGTATGGTTCCTCTTTAGGAAATCACCGGGGTCTATTCACTCCAAACCAGATTGCTACCCCATTGCGTGCAACAAGGTGAGGGGAAGAGACCTCACTATCTACCTGCCAATATCAGGCCCGACTTGTTGATAGTGGACCCATTCCTCGAGCTGGTCAGACTCAGCCTAGCATTGCCCCCTCTCAGGCAGGTAAAGTCGTACCCCCTTCTAACCGACCACGACACGGTGGGAGACGTGGATTAATGGTATACGACCCTCATGCGCTCATGCATCCACTCGGTCTAGATGTTGAAGCAACCTCTAGAACCAAGAGGGTTTCACCCAAGGATATCTATAACACCTCATGTAGAACAGATTTTCAGTGTCCCATCTGGCCATCCACGAAATACCTGTGGAGGCTACGACCCTAATGTCGCTAGGGCGTACGGTGGTCATGTCACACAAATGCGAGATGCATGAGTCACACAATCCAATCATGCATCAATCCTGCGCATATTGTGCCCTCATGTGAGGCAACTCCACTTATCAGGGAGCCCCATGAACAACCTGCCCTATGACATATGCAATGGTCAATCACATCTCATAACAAACATGTATATGATACGTATGGGCATGTATTATAATGCTATGGTGTCACATACTTATAATCGGTATCAATAACCGGCCTCAATAATTGGCATCGGCATTCGGCCTCGACAATGTGGACATTTAACCAACATTGCCCCCTAAGGGGTGGCTTACATAGGGTCAAACATATAGTGGACCCATGGCCTCACAAAGGGCCTGATATACAACACCATGGGCCTCACTCAAGAGCTTAATACACATCACGATGGGCCTTTCACATGGGCTTAACATACATCACAATGGGCTCCATCGCCTCGCCCTCAAATGCATCACAATGGGCCTTATCACATAGGCCTCATATACATCACATTGGGCCTTAAACACAGGCTGAATACACATCATAATGGGCCTCAAATACAGGCCGCATATACATCACATAGGCCGAATACACATCACAATGGGCCTCAACTATGGGTCGCATATACATCACATAGGTCTCGACAATTAGCTTCGGCAATCAAGATCGGCCTCAACAATCGAAATCGGCCTCAACAATCAGAATCGACACTCGAAATCGGCCTTAAAAATCGGAATCGGCTTATATAATTGGCCTTAACAATCAGAATTGCCTTGACAATTAGAATCGGCCTATACAATTAGCCTCGACAAATCAGAATCGGTCTCGATAATTGGCCTCGACAATCAGAATCGGCCTATACAATCGACCTCGACAAATTAGAATCGGCCTCGATAATCGGAATCGACCTATACAGTCAGCCTCGACAAATTAGAATCGGGCCCGATACTTGGCTTTGACAATCAGAATTAGTCTATACAATCGACCTCGACAAATTAGAATCGGCCTCGATACTCTGCCTCAACAATCAAGCCTATGCAATCAGAATCGGCCTCGACAATTAGAATAGGAATTAGCCTTGACAATCTGACTCGGCCTCGACAATCGGCCTCAACTATCGGAATTGGAATCGGCCTCAATCTCGATGAGAATGAGCCTAAAAAAGCTTAAGGGAAGGTCACAATGTGGACATTTAACCATCATTACCCATCAATGTGGACATTTAACTAACATTGCTCCCAAGGAGTGGCCCATATAGAGCCAAACATATAGTGGGCGCATGGCCTCATACAATGGCCTAATATACATCACCATGGGCCTCTCTTAAGGGCCTAATACATATCATGATGGGCCTCACTTACGGGCTACATATGCATCACATTGGGCCTTGCTCAAATGGGTCGCAGTACATCATGTCGGGCCTTCGCAAATACAGCAAGTTGGGCCTCTGACACGGGCCTAATATACATCACAAAGGGCCACATCCCATGAGCCTTAAATACATCACAATGGGCCTTGACCCATGGGCTCCAAATACATCACAATGGGCTTCTCATATACAACAATTGGGTCGCATTACTTGGGCCACCTCATCTACACCATTCATCCATTTTTAGAAAGCATTTTAGAGCATTACCCAAAAATATGAATCATATCAAAAGATCATCTAGACCATACCACAACTGGCAGTGGAGGTAATGATTTCCACAAATTAAAACCCATAGGGCCCACCATAACGTTTATTTTCCATCCAATCTGTTCATAAGGTCACAAAGGCCTGATTTAAGGGAAAAACAAATTACTTATTGATCCAGAACTTCCATGACCTTAAAACGGTTTCAATGGAGGACGTTTAACCCTTCACCGATTTTGTAGTGTGGTCCACTCGACAGATGGACAGCGTAGATTACATATACATCATGGTACGCCCCATGTAGTCTAGACTGCTTGGATCATGGACACATCATCACGTGGTCCCACTTGCACGGTGAGGATTTACAGTTGGATATAACACACACCTCATGTCCAGACCACAGAACTTGCTGACGTAACAACAACAGCCACGTAGTTGGGTGGTCCCCACCATCTAGATGGACGGTTGGGATATACTAGGACATCTGGACGGCAGGGATAAATCACGCCCATCTGGTGGGTACCACGTGTGGCCCACCAGAGAGAGATATATGATTTAAATTTATATATTATTATTATTATTATTATTATTATCATTATTATTATTATTATTATTATTATTATTATTATTATTATTATTATTATACATGTGATGGTTTCAAACGGCCAGACCTGGCCGTCCAATAGACGGACGATCTGGATATAAAACAATTGCCTAAGGTGGGTCCCACTGTCCAAGGCCTGGACGGTGAGGATACCACTCGTACAACCCAGCTCCACCATCCAGAAATGTTGGACGGTGTGGATATAGATACATTAAGGTGGTTGCCACCATACAGACCATTGGACGGTGTGATATAAGGCACATATATCACGTATGAAGGTGTGGGTCCCACTATCCCATCTTCTGGACAGAGTGGACACCATACATGCCAAGTGGTCCCATGTCCCTAACAATACATATATTAAAGTGGCCCCACCATGCAGCAGCTGTTGGACAGCGCTAGATAGGACCCTTCATTAAAGAAGGCCCCACATGGATTGCTGACATCAACGTCCAGATGATAGATGATTGGATACAATGTATGCCTCATGTGAGGCCCACAGAACTTGAAGGCATCAACATGGCATCTAAGCTGCGGCTGCTGGCCCACCGTCCATTAGACGGACGGTGTGGATCACCAAAAGATGGACGGTTAGGATATAAAATGGAGGGACGGTTTGGATATAACACATATATGGTGGGTCCCAGTTAGACGAACGGCGTGGGTTAAAACCTATACATCATGGTAGCCTCACACCAGATGAACGGTCTTCCCCACTATCCAGATGGACGGTGGGATGAAACACGTACCATGATGGGACCCTCAGAGCTTGATGACGTCTTGCACCAGCTATATAAGCATAGATATATATATATATATATATATATTAATATATTATATGATATAACATGTATTGCTTCTTTTTATTTTTATATTATTATTATTATTATTTTAAGAAAAATAAAAACACCACAGCAACGTATTGCTGGACTGGTGGCCGAGATAAAACACTTGTATCACGTGGGCCTCACGTCCTGCCACGGGATGGTGTGGGTATTGCACATAAATTATGGTGGGGCCCATGGATCAAGCTGATATACATGTTTTCCCTTCAAACAGGGCATGCCCAAATGGGCCGCAAGGTGGACAACAGCGTGGGCCCCAGTTAGACAGCGAGTGTGTCTTCCTTAGTGGGTGGCATAGATAAAATGCACACATCATAGGTGGGCCATGCAAGTGCATACATCAAAATGGGTCCCAAAAATCTTGTGGACCCTAAATCAAAAATAAAAAATCTAACGCTATGAACACCCACCTTTAGATCTTGCACTCCTTCCACCGATGCGATCTAGAGCTCTATGGAACGCATTTCAACGGTTGAGATGAAGCTTGGAGGGTGAGATCGAGTGGTAAGGTGGGCCACACTAGCTCTTCTCATGGAGAGCTTGGAAGTTAGACTCATAGGATTTGCTTGGAATGAAAATGAGAAATGAGAGAGAGAGAGAGGAGTGGTGTAAGGGATATGACATGGGAATTTATGGGTTGCCTTGACTTTTTGGTAAGAATGGGATGTGATAGGTATGGGTGTTGTTGACTTGTGGGTGAGAGAGGGATGGGTGTGATGGGATATGTACTTGACTTATACATTGATTAATTGATGTGACGTGTCATAGAGATTCTCTCAAAATTTACAACGCATGACGTTTTCCTTGAACTGAACACGGGCCCACATCTCCTGGCTCGAGTATCGCCTCAGCGTGCGAGATGCGACGTCGGAACCGCATCGACGACACAGTCGCTAGGGTATAAGTCTTAGATTGAGCCAACTCAGATTAACCGAATTAGGCTTAGGATCATTTGTAAACATCGGATAAAGGTTGAAGGTTACTGAAATTCGACTGGGAGTACTGTAGAAGCCTTCGGAATGGTACGAGTTAGGATACGGGTCTCACAACCGTATTCAGCTCACGAGTTTGTGTTGCTCATTGGATACTACGGGGAGGCTCCTCACCCCAGCGTAGGCCGATAACTCGACCACTGTGTCCCATACCACCATGCCCTGCTCATGAGCCTTAGCGGATCGTGGTACCAAGGTTAAACGGGCTTTGCATTGGTAGGTGGTACCTTAGATTCAAGCAGTTGCGTCCATACATGGTAAACATATATTAGGCTAATCGGGTTACTTGACAAGCTCGACTGGTATGAGTGCACATTAAATTAATCGACATGGAGTGCATACGCACTCCTCATGGCCTAACCACTGTCGATAATCACCATACAACTCGGATTCATCGAACATATCTGTGGTGGCGAAACTAGTTCGACCACTGATCGTAGACTATTACCGATTGCCAGGACTACGTATTAGTCCCAATCATACTCAAATACAATAGGCATTCATATATGATAGTCAAAACAGCATGTGACAACCAATTCAAATGTAAATCTCATTAGAGCATTTTAACAAACACAGTGCACATGTTATCATACATAGGCATTTCATCCATAAATCACGTAGTAGCAAGATAGGTTACATGAAGGAAACTGTAACTACAGATACGGTAATTGAGAATCCTATCTCAACGCCTTTATTAAATACATTTCAACAAACAACTTCTTATTCAGACATTTTATCAAACACTTAGACAACACATATCAGCATACATGTAATAAATTAGTTATAACATATATTATGGAAAAGCCTTTCACAGGGAGTTGTCATACATACAACAATCATGTATTCTCAATTAATAATCATGACAAGCATAAACCATAATTCCATATTCATTCAATCATTTCAACAAACACATGGAATACATTATATGTTCACATAGTTCATACGTAAGTATAATTTATCGAATACGTCATAACTAAGATCATATGGCAGCAATCAAGTCAGACATAAATCATTACCAACATTAAAAGCCTTGAAAACCATAACCTAAATGTTTATAGTCCGCACCTTTCATTGGTTTGCTCGTTACGAACTCGGTTCGTACACTACGTCTCCGTTTACAGCAAAATGATTACCTAAATCATGAAATAGGTTAGCTATTTCATCGATTCCTCTATTCAGATTCCTAAAACGAGATTAGAATTAGGATTTCTTACCTAAATCGTATCTGGAATCACTGGTGTAGCGATGGTGGGGAGGTGATTTAGTACGTGGAGTCGTGGGAGTGAATCCCAGCAATGATCTCCCTCTCTCTCTCTTCTCCTCATTCTTTCCTCATCTTTTCTCTCTTCTCTCTCTTAGGGTTAGAGAATTCATATGGAATTAGAGAGGGGTGGGTTTAGAGTATTATATAGGTCCAGAAGTGATGTCAATGGCCCCACAGCTATGGTATACTTAGGTTATAGCCAAAAGGTGGCTATTTTAGGCTAATGGAGCCCATCTGGAGGTCCATTGCTCGCATACGGTCTGAAGAAAGTTCCCTGATAATGGATCTATGCCAGGTTAAGGTTTCGGTCTGATCGAATTAGTGGATTGATCGTGGAGGACCCGTTTCAGTTTAACGGTCATCGTCATCGATCAGGGCTACATGTACACCAATGGGTGTAGGAAAATTTCACTAATCCAAGGGTGTAGTTGGGTCAGAATCTGACGGTCAGAAACCTTAAATTTGGCCTACAAGCGAACGACCCAATTCACTTAAATCTGAGTTCATTTTCTAAAGATATTCGCGTTTCTCACACACTTTACTCAGGACTCTAGTTGTGCATTTCTGGATACTATTCGGGCTCGATTCCCGCGATGGTTGTCAAGCCTAGTAAGGTGGTCATAACCGTATAGTTTTGTGGTAATCGGACCTTCGACGCGTGGTCCAGGTCCGATACGGAGTGTTAATGTGTTCCCGAGAATAACTGGGTTTTGAGATTGCTCTTAGGTCTTAAGGTAATGTCGAGTCGGCGATCCTAATGGTTTTGGGTCTTGCAGTTCATATAAAAAGTAGTTCAAGCTAATTCCACTGATTATTTAGTTTAGCACTTAATTAATTTTCATTTAATTTCTAAAGGATTTAGTTCTTAGTGATTTCTGCCTGAGGTGATACTCGGGTGTTTGTACGGATTTTTCTGAGACGTTACACTTTGGCAGAGGTTGTGTGCAACTAAATGCCAAAAGTGAGTGGACACCCCACATTTGCTGGTCAGTCATGAATTGCGATATGGGTTTGTTACCTTCCTTTGTCTTCATGTCAGTTGGTTGTTTGGAAATAGATAACTTGCACATATCGCAAGAGTTTGCTGAAAACATTGTGATTGTCTTTGCGCGGGCCGCCAATCGCAACCCTTTCACTCTTGATCGATACTATCATCGGAAAGGTACAGTGTTGAGTGTCAAATATTGCACATTTCTCCCTTGTTATTCATTGGTTTTGAGAACATAAATGCACTTAATCGACCTATTTTCACATGTTTTATCTTACGAGGTGATTTCGAGAGCTTTGGAGAAAATAACGTTAAAAGTGGTGAATTAATACTTAAAAGATTACCAAAGTAAGGCTTGGAGATTTAGAGGTCAAGAAGGAAGAATTTATATGCCAAAGATTAAAGAAACTAAGTGCAAAGGAGGAAGAAAAGACTGAAAAAATCACAAAAATAACAATAGAAAACGGACTGTTCGGCTCAACCTTCGGTCCAACTAAA
The DNA here is from genome assembly GCA_030180095.1 of Magnolia changhungtana. Lineage (NCBI taxonomy): Eukaryota > Viridiplantae > Streptophyta > Magnoliopsida > Magnoliales > Magnoliaceae > Magnolia > Magnolia changhungtana. The sequence goes on from JASAUF010000502.1 coordinate 14,446,289, forward strand.
GGTGCAAAAAACAGTCCAACAAGGAACGATGAATTTCAGAGCTAATTTGGTTATACCGAATCCCAGTTCTGTGTGACCGAAGGTGAACAGAGAGTTCAAGCGCGAAAGGAGTTAATTTGATTTGACAAAAAAATAATTCAGTCTGACCGAAGTTCCAATTTCGGTGCAATTGAAATCGGTCACATGCAACCAAAGCATAACTTAATTGCATAAATTAAGGTAGTTTTAGAGTTAACCCGATCAAAACTTATAAATAGGGGTCTTTTAAGAGTTCCTAAGCACGAATTAGGGTGGGAGGAGTGGAGCAAGGTGTCGTGGAGCTTCAAGGAGTCCCCTCTCTTCTTCAATCATTCAGTTCTAGTTTGTCTTTCTTTTGTTTTTTTTCTTCTAGGATGTTACTCTTGTTAGGCTAATATCTTGGCTAAGGTTAAGAAATGAAACTTGTAGTTGATTTTAATATTTAGTTTGCTGAATTCAATGACACTAAATTGAATGATGATAATAGTTTGATTTGGTTTGAATTTACTTTAAGTTTTTGAGTTTTTTTATTTTTGGTTTTGTTATGCACTTTAGGGATGATGGATACTTCAATTTAACAATTGTTCAGACCAAGTTAGAGAATGAATCAATCTATACAATTGATTGATCCAATGATGCCCAAGGGTGTTTTGGATGCTTTCAATTCCCTATTATTGATGTCCGAGTGCTTCATGAGAGAACCTATTAATTAAAATCACATCCATTTTGATGTTGTGAATGATTTAACTGCTTTATCATTCGACTGGATAGATTAGGACTTCGATTCTAGTCGAGTTATCTTATATTGAATCAGTAATTTGATATTGAAATTACTACAAGTAGATTCCTGGATCCTTAGGCTTTTATTTATTTTTTTCTAATCTTTTTATCTTACTAGATTAAAAACTTAGATAATTCATTAGACTTAGATTATTTCTAGACCGTGTTCCCCATTCCCTGTGGATTCGACCTCGGTCTCACCGAGTTATTACTACAATGCAGCCCTGCAGTTGGGGTTATGAACAAGTTTTTGGCATTATTGGCAGGGAGTGGCGTTGAACACGTTTAGGTTTAGTTTTTTCTATTTTTTATTTTTAGGTTATATTTTTATTGTGTTTTTGAAATTTCTAACTAAAGATCTTAGGATTTTTAGAATTATGTTCTTAGTTTTGTCTTATTTTACTAACATTGTGTGTTTTCTATGTAGGATCTTCAATTCAATCCCTCTTATATGGTAATACCCTTCCTCTCTTAAGTTTGCTCCATAATTTTTGTAGGAGTTAGGAATTAGAAATAGAATTTGGTGTGGTTCATGCCCAAGTGGGTAAGGGACCATACACAGATACTTTTAAGTGAAGGAGGTTTAGTTAACGGACTTGCGATCCGCTGACGAGTTAGAAAACATCTAAATACTCCTGAAGCATCATCTGGAATCATGGCTAAAGAACAATATTTTAACGAGAATCTTGAGCATCACATGCCTCCAGTTAGGACGGTGCACAATGAGAATAAGGTGCACCATGTTCCACCGGTGTGAACCTTGTAAGATTATTTATAACCGGCGAGCACCAGTACACCTTCCTACATGATCTTTCCGACTAATCTTAGAAACATGGTCTTTAAACTAGGTTTAATTCAATTGCTTCCTAAATTCTATGGACTTGATTCAGAAAGTCCATACCTACATATTAAAGAATTCGAAGAGATTGTTATAACCATACACTTTAATAATGTTCTTCCTGACACAATTAGACTTAAGTTATTTCCATTATCTCTAAAGGAGAAGGCCAAATCATGATTTTACTTGTTAAGACCTAGATTATCACGCCCCGAACTCGGAGACCGGGCTCACAAAATTCTCGATCGCCGAATCCGGTGCCGACAGCCTCCGTAGTACCCCATTCTCGGCTCCCAGCACCCATATATCAGGTTCCGATCTTGGGATGCTACAAGGAGGATTTCTAATAATCAATTTGATTCGTAATAAGCATAACCACAAGCATAACCCACGAACAAAAATTATAAGAACACCATCACAATATCCACTATGATAAAAAAACTTTTGAGTACAAGGCGTATGAAAGGGAAGTACAATATGCTAAAAATAATAAAAGCTCCAGAAGCTCGGCTGTACGCTCCAACTGCGGCGAGACTATGGCTGCGTCCTGGCGTCGCCTGCATGCATCAATCATGCATAAGCTTATAGAAAGCTTAGAGAGTGGTGTAAGTGTGTGCGCAATATGAGCGTGCTCAAAATACATGGTCAGAGTAATGTGAAAATATGTTGATGAGTACATGAATGCAGTCAGCCGTACCAAGGCTATGCGGTGCAAGATATGAATACTATCGGCCATGTCAAGGCCATGCGATACATAATGCAAGTCACGCATGCCAATCCACCTCTACATATCAATGCAGCTCCTCACTAGAGCATAAATCAGTATGGTTCTCAGTCTGGATAATCACCGGGGTCTAGTACACTCTACGCCAGCTTGCCGTCCCTCTCCGAATGCACAACTAGGAGAGCGGAAGAGACCTCACTATCTGTCTGCCAATATCGGGCCTGACTCGTTAATAGCGGACCAATTCCTCAAGCTGGTTAAACTCAACCTAGAAATTGCCCTCTCACTCAGGCGGGTAAGGTCACACCCCTTTCCAACCTACCACGACACAGTGGGAGATGCGGCCTACTGGTATACGGCCCTCGCGCGCTCGTGTATCCACTCGGTCTCGACGTTGGAGTCATCCTCTGGTACCATCGGGTTTAGGGATTTTCACCCAGGGACATCTATGGCGCCCGTATGCTAGAACCAAACATTTTCGGTATCCAATCCGGCCACCCACGATGTGTCTGTGGAGGCTATGGCCCTGGTGTCGCTAGGGTATACAGTAACTACAATCACATAATGCAAGTACATGAGTCACACTACTAGTCATGTAACAGTCCTGCGTGAACCATGTGCTCATGTAGGGCAACTTCGCCTATCAGGGAGCCCATAAACAGTTCGCCCGAAGGCATATGCTATGATCAGTCACTTCTCATATCAGTCATACATATGATGCGTATGATAATGAATCATGGATCTATACTAAACATGTATATAGGGATGGGCTCTGCGTATCACAGAGATGGGCCTAGACGGCCTACTTACTACAAGTATGGGCCTATCAGTGGGCCTTAGGGAGTGTGACAATGCGGACATTTAACCAACATTATCTTTACAATGTGGACGTCAAACCAACATTGTTCCCAAGGCACTACTCGTTATAAACATCATTATATACACCACGGAGGAATCACGCATTGCAATGGACCTAATTATACCCCATTGGCCTTAAGTACATCAATTGGGCCGTATCATATGGGCCTTATATTTATCAAGTGGGCCATCTCAAAGAGCCTCACCAATGGGCCTTAGGTACTTTACAATGGGCCATCACCCAAGGGCCTTAGAATGCATTAAAATGAACTCAATCTCATAAGCTTTATGTGTATCAAATGGGCCTAATCACATAGGCCTTATATATATCAAAGTGGGCCTCAACAATAGGCCACAAGTACCTCAAATGGGCCTCATAAGTTGGGCCTATATATATCAAGGTAGGCCCCAACAACGGGCCTATAAACACATCAAGATGGCCTACATACATGGGCCCATATATACCAAAGTGGGCCTCAACATTGGGCCTATATACATGCCAAGATGGGCCTAAATACATGGGCCCATATGCATCCAAGTGGGCCTCAATAATGGGCCTAAAAATACATTAAGCTGGGCCTAAATACATGGGCCCATATTTACCAAAGTGAGCCTCATGTGAGGCCCGCCATAATGTTTATTTTCCTATCCAATCTGTTGATAAGGTCATATGAATAGGGGGCCCACCAAAATGTCTATTTTCCAGCCAACCTATTGATATGGTCACATGGACCAAGGGGCCCACTGTAACGTTTATTTTCATCCAATTTGTTCATAAGGTCACATGGACCTTGGGTAGGGCCCACTGGAATGTTTATTTACCACCCATCCTATTCATAAGGTCATGCAGACCAGGGAGGGGGGACCCACCGTAATGTTTATTTATCATTCAACCTGTTTATAAGGTCACGTGGACCGGGCCAGGCCCCTCTCCTCTTCTGTATGTGGTGTGGCCCACATAAGTCACGGATTTACGTGATTTTTGAGACCTAGGCTCACGATGGAATGGTGCATCTGACTAATGGGGTGATGTTTGAAACGCATCACGATGGGGCCCACGGGTGGGGTCGTGAGGCCCAGCTGGCCCGTCCGCCCGCCTCTGACAACGGCAGCAGCAGGGCTGCTACCTTGCTTCTTCTCTTTCTTTTTTTTTGAAAACCGTAATCTTGTGATTTTTTGGTAGGTGGGGCCCACCTTAGGTAAATCTGTCCCACCCATTGATCACCGTGGCCTAATACAACCTATCAAGCCCAATATTGGGTATATTTCGGCGGATAAACACATCCAGGCGGGTTTTAATGGTATACACTACTATTTTCTATGGTATGGTTCGCTTGATCATCAAATTGATCTCATTTTTTGGTTCAACGTCTCAAATGGTCTGAGGAAAAGGATGAACAGATTGGATTAATTCCATACATCAAGGTGGGGCCTGCATAAGCAGCCCATCCCAAAGGCTCTTTTTTTTTTCTTTTTTTTTAAAGGCTTGAAAGTACACACCCATGCCAGCGCACGCACTCCATGTTAGCCACCTATGTCCAGCGTCCAGAGACGCTGGATGGCTTGGATAACCATTGCATTATGGTGGATCCCACATGTATGTGGCCCACCATCCACACATGTATATGTTTATATATATAGTATGTGGGACTTCTCACCATCCCCAAAATGGACGGTGGATTTCACTTGAAATGCGGTGGGCCACACCATTTGATGGATGGAGTAGATTTAACACGATTTGGTGGGGCCCACTTCATTCCAAGGGAAGGATAGAGAGAGAGAGAGAGAGAGAGAGAGAGATACAGTGAGTTAGAGGGACCCCGCCACTATGGGCCCCTCTTGGTTAAATCACATACATCAAATGGGTCCCACATCAAGTGGCCCTAAAGTTGAAATCACAATAAATAACCCACCTTATTAGCCTTCTCCTTGATCTCTTATCCTCCTTAGCTCCTTTGCTAGACTTTTAACGGTGGATGATGTACTTTTGATGGTGAGGATGAGAGACTAGAGGGTGGGCCACACTTGTGGTTTTGGAGAGCTTGGAAATGCTTGGGAAGGCTTGGGACATTGGATGCTTTGTTGCTTGGGAGAGTTTTTGAGAGAAATGGAGAATTAATGGTGAGAGGGATAGGTGGGATGGTGGGTGTAAGGAAGGGTATGGGTTGGGTTGAAAAGTTGTAAAGGAGGTATGGTTATGGTTGAAATTTATAAAAAGGAGGAATGGTGAGAGGAGAGAGAGGTTTGACTTATGGTAAAGGAAGGAGTGGTCATGTGTACTTGTTGTTGGGTGAGGTGGCATGAAGGTAAGGTGGTGTACTTAACTTGATTGATGGGACATCTCGTAGAGATTCCCTCGAGATTCACAACGCGCGTGGGCCTACATTTCTACCCTGGGTATTGGTTTGGTGCGCGAGTCATGGCGTTGGAACTGCGGTGACGGCGCGGTTGCCAAGGTATGAGTTTCGGATCAAGCTGCCTTCGGTAAGCAGGATTCGGCTTAAGATCGCGCGCAATGTCGGATAAGAGTTGAGAATTGTCGAAATTCGATCGGAAGGACCGCGGAAGCCTACGGAACGGTACGAACCGGTAGTTCCCTAAAAAGGAGGAATGGTGACAGGTCTTACATAGATCCATTGGCACATGGACTGAGATGAACAGGTAGTTCCCTAAAAAGTTCTTCCCAGCTTATAAGACTAACACTCTTAGGCGGGGCATAATGAACTTTTCTTAGAAAAGAGATGATATTTTCTTCGAGTGTTGGGAACGGTTTAAGATTTACTTCTCGCTTGTCCACACCATGGTTATAAAATTTGGTTAACAAGTAATTTTTTCTATGACAGACTTAGTCCGAATATGCGTCAATTCGTGGAAATGATGTGAAATGGCAAGTTCATTAATAAGGAATCAGAAGAAGCTTAGGATTACTTCGATATGCTACCTGAAAATGCCCAATCATGGGATACATCTAACCAAACTAGTAATCACAGGGTAGTGCCAAGAGAGAAGGGAGTGCATATACTCAAAGAGGAAGATGATATTAATGTACAGTTTGTGAACCTCACACGGAAAATTGAGGACTTGAAATATAGGAAGGAATCAATTTAATCTAAAACAGTTGCCAAAACCATATGTGGAATTTGTGAGAGTGATGTACACCTAACCAAAGATTGTCCTACAATTCCTGCATTTCAAGAGGTGTTGTACGTTTAAGTAAACACTAAAAATGCCTATCAACGATCCTTTAGTGTACCAAATTCTAACACGTACACTCCTGATTGACAAAACTTTAATTGGAAAAATGAACCAAATGCAAATGTAACTAGTTATTCCCAAGGACAATCTAGTGGACCCCCACCCAGGAGAAACCTTGAGGATACATTAGATGCATTCATGTAGGGCAACTGCAAGATATAAATGAAGTTCGGTTGCAAGGCTTGAGACACAAGTAAATGTTAGGGAGACCGGAACCTTTCCGGCCCAGCCTCAGCCTAACTTGAAAGGACAATTTGAGATAAGTAATCTCAACTCTTCGACTTAACATGTGGAACATGTTATTTCTTTTCCACAGTGAGAAGTGGAAAAGAAATTAAAAAAAAAAAGAGATTCCAATGAAGGTTGAGAGACTTAAGGAGTTCAAAAATTCAAAGGATGATGATGAATCTAGCAACACTTCACATGACAAAGAGCCATCGCAGATATACAAGCCTTTCGCCTCATTTCTCCAACATCTCATCACAAAGAAAAAGGCCAAGTGAGCATCTTTCAATTGAAACTCCTGAACCACTAGAAGTACGCTTGACACACTTTAAGGATTTAAATGATCCTATGATAATAGATATAGTGAGTGCCTCGCGAGATTACATCCTGGTACTTGAAACTGACGGGCAAGATAATTGTGTTGAAACACCTCCTTCCACCAATGCCAAAGGTTCACTATTATAGGTGGAGCTGAATTTTGAACTAAAGTTAATACTTCATATTTTAGGGAGAGTACCTTGAACAAATTCTTTGATAGCCAATTGTTTATAGGCTCTTATTTACCACAAACCACTAACTTTGAAAAAATTTCTACTGCAGATGAAACATTCACTTTTTGGCTACCTCAGAATGTAAAGAATAAATTCTTTAAAGAGGTGTACAGATTTCTCTGGACAATGATGGTCCAGGACATCCAAACTTACTCAAAAGTAGGTTTTTAGATGATCTTGTTGAAAACGTTTCTGAGAAATTCGTTAAGATACTTCTCAGAGGAAGAACCGATGCCTCAGGATAAATAAAAATTAGGACTAGGAATTTATTGCTTTCTTAGAATTAGTTTGTTTAGTCTTGTTTTAGTTTCATGCTAATCCCTTTAGACATTCAAGACTTTGAACTAATCCATTCTTCTGCCTCAAGTATTATCTTCTAACTCATCCTTCTTTCATTCTCTTTGTCTCATGTTGAGTTTATTGCATATTTCTTATATTGAGGACAATGTAAATTTTAGGTCGGGGTGAGATTAGATAGATCTAATCAATATTTTCTTAGTGTTGAGCAAAATAATAATAAAAAATAATTTAAATTTAGTTTCAAAACTCTTTATGAAGAGAGATATGTTGTAAATCTAAATATATTGTGAGCATTATGAAAAGACATATAGTACTTTTTGAAAATCTAGAATTGAGTTAATTACTAGACTTTTAAATAAGTTCTTTCAATGAATTAATTAATAGAAAAATTTAATTATCAATTGAGTCTAGTTTACAAATTCACAACTAACTCATATTCTGAAAAGATAACTTGAAATTTTAGTTTTAACTTGATGATTACTAAAAAGTTATTAAGAACCAAGTCTATAGATCCTTATCTACCTTAAGCATGAAAATAAGAAGTAAAAGAATAGCTATAAAATAGTGAGATTGAAAATGGCTACCTATTGGATGTGTTTCAATGAGAAATCAAACGAAAAGAATGAATAGTGTGAAAGTTGTCAATATAAAATTAGAAGATGGAAAAATAAGAAAGAAGGAGATAGGTTCGAAATTAACTTGTGTTGATCTGTCTACTTAGAAGTGATGAGCATGGCTAACATGAAGGTTAACTGGTTTGGAATATAAGTTGGAAGTCACTGAGCACACTAGAAACTTGATGTTTGAATGCACTCTGCTCACTGATTGATGAAAAGGAACTTGCTTTTAAAAAGATTACTATTGACATTGAACTCTAGATTGATGAAATTTTATTCTTATATCGTTAAATTCTTCTCACATGTATAGGACTGCACATGATACTAGTTTTTGAAAAAGATTTGAAAATTGAATGCTTGAAACATTCATTCTTCGCATGTTTTACTCAGGACTAGAAAAACGTTGGTATGGGGTGTCTTGAGTGTCAAATATTGCACATTTCACCCTTGTTATTATTGGTTTTGAGAACATAAATGCAATTAATTAACCAATTTTCATATGTTTTCTCCTACGAGGTGATTTTGAGAGCTTTGGAGAAAATGACGCTTAAAGCGATGATTTAATGCTCAAAAGATTACCAAAGTAAGGCTTGAAGATTTGCAGGTCAAAAAGAAAGAATTGATATACCAAAGATCCAAGAAAACCAAGTGTAAAGGAGGAAGAAAAGACTAGAAAAATTGCAGAAGCAACAACAGAAAACAGACTGTTCAGCTTGACCTTTTTTTTTTGGTTAGCTTATTAGTACACCTACTGTCAGATCACACTTCACTATTTGGCTCGACCTTCGGTTCAATCGAAGGTGCACAAAACAGTTTAGTAAGGAACGATGAATTTCAGAGCTAATTAAGTTCGACCGAATCCCAGTTTGGTGTGATCGAAGATATATTCGATGCGACCGAAGGAAGGCTCGATGCAAGTGAAGGTGAATAAAGAGTTCAGGTGCGAAGGGAGTTAATTCAATTCAACCGAAAGATAATTCGGTTTGACCAAAGTTCCAAGTTCGGTGCAACAAAAGTCGGTTGGATGTAGCCGAAGCGTAACTGAACTGCATAAATTGAGGCGGTTTCAGAATTAATCTGATCAAAGCTTATAAATAGGGGTCTTTTAAGACTTCTTAAGCACAGATTAGGGTGGGAGGAGTGAAGCAAGGTGTCGTGGAGGTTTAAGGAGTCCCCTCTCTGCTAGTGCACTAATTTTTGCACCCTATTTGTAAATCACGTGAGTCGTTGTGTTAAGTAGTCGGTTAAACCTTTTGAAAGTGAAGACCGAAGACATAAGTGAAGATATAACATCAAGGAGCAAAGAACAGGTAAAACATATGCCTTGGTGACCCTAACCCTTGTCCTAAAACAACCCATATACCTCTAGATGATCTTCACCTAATATGAATACATAATTGATCATCCCTTAGCCTTAGGAGACCAAGAGAAACATGATAAATAATGCTATAAGAGGAGCAAAGCTACTGTATGAAAGATAGCCCATAAACAACATTTTTTGATTGATGATTGATGGCATCGAAGGCCTACTCAATGACATTGATCGAGAGTCAGAACTGTCTAGCAACATATTGATAATTGTTCTAATTTTATCGATGGCATCGAGGTACCTTCGATGACATCGAAGGGTAAGTTTGATGACATCGAAGGACCCATCAATGACATCGATAAAGAGATAAAATAGTCCAACAAGAAATTAGATTTATTTTTTACTTTCTCGATGGCATCGAGGACACCTTTGATGACATCAAAGGATAGTTCGATAACATCGGAAATGGTCTAGATATGTCCAACAAGAAACATCATATTTATCTGGATTGTTCGATGGCATCGAGGAAACCTTCGATGACATCGACAGAATCCTTTTCTGCCCATTTTTTTTTACCATTGAAGCTCGAACTTTTTATAAAGGGGAATCTGTTCTTGGGCATTATGATAGGTTTTTAAGGTAATAGAAGCTTAGGAGAATCCATGTTCATATCCCTCATTCCAAGCCTCTATTCCATGAGTTCTAAGCCATCTCCCTTGAGATTTCAAATCTAATGAGGATTCCAACCTCAACATTAAGATGTGCTTGAACTCTTCCTGTAACATCCTGAATTTTCACAGCAAGAGTTTGTACTCGTGCCCAAGAAAATCGGGTGTTAATAATGTATAAATTGGATGCTTTAAAAATCACACCTTATATATATATATATATATATATATATATATATATATATATGGTCTCCTGCGCACCGTACAGTAGGAGAACTTTTGCGCACCAAATTACCATCGGTCATGCCAACTTAAACAAGTGTGTTGTAAGTGAGCCTCACAATAATGTTTTCCTGTGATCCATTTCGACAATTCAGTCCATGATATCAATTGAACCATAGGATGAAAAACAATATGGCTGATTTGTGATTTACTAGGCCACAAAATAGAAAACAGTAAGAGAGGAAAAGCCTACCTTTGAATTTTTACAGGGCTCACCATGATGTTTATGTGAAATCCATTCCATCCATTAATTGCCTCGTAGAGGCTAATTCATGGAGACCAAACATTAGACCCATACCTGATTTATGTTGATCACACCAAGTGAAGTGATTTTGATAGTGAGTGTTCCTTACACGATTTCCACTCATGTGGCCCACTAGAATTATAGATGTGGCTGATGTTGGATCAATACCCCTAAATTATCATATTGACTCATTATAGTTGGAGTAGATTTTACATACATGTCAAGGTGGGCCCACATCCAGTTGACCCAGGTACGTTGTCCTAGGTTGTGGATTAGATGTCGTGACGACCATTAGCCACCTAACAGCTGGTTGGTGCTAGTTGGCCCAACAATGATGTATGTGTTTAATCCAAGCTGTCCATCTATTTTTCCAGCTGAATGTATGGCATGTTCCAAAAAAATGAGTCAGATCCAAATCAAGTGGACCATGCCACAAGAAAGATTGCTGGACAGCCCACCATTAAAAATTCTTTGGGCCAAAGTAAGCTTTGGGTCAAGCTAATATTTGTGTTTTTCCTTCATCCAAGTCTCTACGACCTAATTAATAGGTTGTATGGCAGAGAAACTATACTTAAAATACTTTAATGATGGGCATTTAATCTGTTTAATCACCACTATTTTCATGTGGTGTGATCCACTTTAAATTTGGATCTTATGCATTTTTGGGATCATACCATAAATTGAGCTAGAAAAATAGATGGACAGCTTGGATTAAATATATACATCATCGTTTGGCTCACTAGCACCAACAACTAGCAAGGTTGTTAGTTATTAACAGGGTTGGCATGCAATCCATGTCTTTGACTCGTCCCAACCACTACTATGTTGGTTAGGGGTTGGCCCACCTTGATGTTTATTTGAATCTGCTCCATCCATAATGTTTGTAACAATAATTTAGTCATAAGTATAAAATATCGGCCACAGTTATAATGTTGGTGGGCCACATGAGCAAAAACAGTGTACGGGATGCAACTATCCAAACGGTTTCACTTGGTGTGATCGATATGAATCATGAATCTACCTAATTTTTAAGATATACTACTAAATTTCTATCACAGACCTAATAATTGGGGTGGATTTCATGAACGCATCATGGTGGGGCCTAATCTCAGCCCATCCTTTTTTACTTGTGTTAGTTGGTGCGTAAAATATCTCATGCGGTACGGTGCGCAGGAGACCGGGACTCTCTCTCTCTCTCTATATATATATATATATCACATCCAGATACATTCATGAAGGTAACATTCATGAGAATAAAATCGACTGTATTGATTATTTCATCAGAGCAAAAGAAAAATCAAATGCCCTCTCAATGAGAGCTTATTACAATATTAGAGTTCGCAGTGAAAGTATAAAACTAAATCATAAAACTATCTTCATGTTCTTTCTGTATAATCTTCCATAAAGAGATGGTACTTTAGGCCTTTAATCTGTACGTCACCTAAATCATCTATACGGTTGGAGAGGGTCAACGCCCTACTCATAGTGATAGTTATTCTTTAAGATTAACAATAATTCAAGAGATTCATAAAAGCAATGTAAGGGTTCTGATATGTCTTGTACTCCACTAATACATGAGATATCAGTATGCGCAAACAACCTACATGAGATGCATGCGTAGCAAAGTGTGTGCGGTTTATCATATGTAGTGATTATCACAATATAAAATATAATTTATAGAAAATCTGACTCGACCCGTATCAATAATGGATATACGCTGGCATAGCCAACGCTAACGTGGATTTACGTGAACATTTCAAAGCGACACAACAACATGGTTGGGGGATTTACGTAATACGATGTGTTCATGTAGCGACTATTTGCGACATCCAATCATGAAAAAGTGATGTAACATGTATGACGATTTACATACATCGATTTGTGTACCATGCTAATCAACCCACGGAATTACGTGCCGACTAAGAGGGCCGCTACCTGTAATGCATTACATCCAGGATAAATATTGAGTCACTAGTTGTGATACCTTCCACACATCACTTGCATTGATAGAGAATGTGATCTGAATCATGGAGGTTCTGGAATATCAAGACACATGCCCAAGCAATAAATTTGATAAAGAAGGGCAATGCTTATATCCATGGACCCACATAAATTCAGAAAGATCAATTGTAATTAGCATCATGCCATAATTCCAAAAGGGCCAATAATTGTTGATAACAAATTAAACAAGAATAGAGAGAAAATCATAGTAACATGAGAACAGGTAAAAGGCATGAAAAATGGTACGTAAAAGGTAAGATAAAATGCATCAACTCAATTAAGGTAAGCTTAAAGGATAGAACCCTCACCTTCAGTTATTTGATATCTACTAATAAGGTCACAGGCCTCGAGTAATCCTAGGATCAGAACCCATTTTCCCATCTTAAACTAACGTCGAGTAGCAACTCAAAGGCTGACTCGGCAAGTCAACTCAGCACACAATCTCTCTCTCTCTCTCTCTCTCTCTCTCTCTCTCTCTTTCCTTCCTTTATTTCTTTTTCCTTCTTTCTTTCTTTTTCTTCCCTTTCCTTCCTTTTTTTTTTCTATCTCTTCCTCTTTCTTTTTCTTCCTTGCTGCCATGCCCAACAAGGCTGGCCATTGTTCCCTCTTTCTCTCTCACGTTTCTTTCTTTCTCCTTCTTTCTCTCTCGTTCCTTTCATGTCTTTCTTACTGAACGACAAGGCCCTTTTTTATAGCCAATCTGGATCGGAAAACTCCTTGCATAAACTTACTTATGCAACAAGGAAACGAGGACTTTCCTTACGCAACATAGTCTGCGAAAATGGAAAACGATAGGTTGCGTTACTCTTCCTTCGGCGGTTATCTTCTTGAGGTTCCTCCTTCCTCATGCCATCAGCGTGTTGGGAAAGCTTCCTTTAGTGATGGATTAGTAGATGGACGATCTGGATCCACCCACTGCTTCTTGATGGTGGGTCCCACCTCCATCTGCACCAGCGCTCAGGTTTAAACCCATCACCCGGGAGCGAGAGAGGAGGAGGAGATTTCAGAGTGGAGAAGCCGATCTCATCTTTTGGCATCCTTGGCTGTGATAAAAAATCCCTTTGATGTGGATTGCACGGTACCGATTCGATCCAAGTAGCCTTTTACGTATTCCCAACGCCCAAGAATTTGAAACGATATTGGTTTCTTGGCATTTTTTGCAGAAGAGTTACGGGCGTAGTTTTCGGGAGGAAGTTCGATTGTCTTATTGATTCCAGTTGGGAGTGAAAGGAGTTGGGGTTTGGTCAGATTTGATCCGTCAACAAGATGGACAGTTTGAATTGTACAAATGGATTGAAGTGGTAGACCACAGACATCGCAAACGGATGATGTCTGTTAGTTTTACAGTGCAAAGGCCTTTTTCGGTCAATGTCACACCCCAAACTCGAAAACCGAGCTCATAAAATCCCTGATTGCCGAACCTGGCGTCGACAGCCTCCGTAGTACCCCATTCTCAGCTCCCGGCACCCATACACCATGTTCCAATCCTAGGATTCTACAAGGAGGATTTTTAACATCAATTTAATTCGTAATGAGCATAACCATAAGCATAACCCATGAACAATAACCACAAGAACACCATCACAAAATTCACTATGATAAAAAACTTTGAGTATAACGCGTATGAAAGGGAAATACAAGATAATGAAAATAACAGAAACTCTATAAGCTGGACTACACACTCTAACTATGGCGAGGCTATGACTGCGTCCCGGCGTCACCTGCATGCATCAATCATGCATAAGCTTATAGAAAGCTTGGAGGGTGGTGTAAGTGTGTGCGCAATATGAACGTGCTCAGAATGCAATGCTAGAGTAATGCGGAATCATGCTGATGGGTACATGAATGCAATCAGCCATACCAAGGCTATGTGGTATAAGATATGAATGCTATCGGCCATAACAAGACCATGCGATGTGAGATGCAACTCAAGCATGCCAATCCTCATCCAAATCCTCATACAGCTCATCAGATATCAGTATAGTTTTCATTCTGGATAATCACCGGAGTTTAGTACACTCTAAATGGCACTGCCCCTTTCCTAGGCGCGTAGTCCAAGTGAGCGTAAGAAACCTCACTATCCGCTTGGCCAATAGTCTGCCAATATCTATCCAGCATGTCTATAACGGACCCATTCACGAGCTGGTCAAACTCAGCTTAGTAATGCCCCCTACCCTCAGGTGAGTAAGGCCACAATCCTTTCCAACCGACCACAACACAGTGGGAGATGCGGCCTCCTGGTATTCGGCCCTCGTGCGCTCATATATCCACTCGGTCTCGACGTTGGAGTCATCCTCTGGTACCATCGAGTTTCAGAATTTTCACCCAGGGACATCTATGGCGCCCTGATGCTTAGTAACAATATTTTCGATGTCCGATCCTGCCATCCACGATGTGCTTGTGGAGGTCATAACCTTGATGTCGCTAGGGTGTATAGAAATCATGTCATATAATGCGAAGTGTATGAATCACACTACTAGTCATGCAACAATCTCGCGCGTGCTGCGCGCTTATGAAGGGCAACTTCACCTATCAGGGAGCCCATAAACAATCTGTCCGAAGGCATATGCTATGATTAGTCACTCCTCATACCAAGCATACATATGATGCGTATAATTATGAATCATGGATCTATGCTGTATGGTGATAGGCTCTGTTCATAACGAAGATGGGTCTAGATGACCACTACATGTATGGGCCTATTAATGGGCCCCTAGGGAGAGTTATAATGCGAACATTTAACCATCATTGCTCTTACAATGTGGACGTCAAACCATCATTGCTCCTAAGGCATGGCCGCCAAAACATCATTACAAAAACCATGGTGGAATCACACATTGCGATGGGCCTTATATACATCCCATTGGGCCTTAACCATGGACCTCAGATACATCAAATGAGCCGCATAACATGGGCCCCATATATATCAAGGTGAACCCCGTTGGGCCTCAACCCATGGGCGACAAATACATCAAGTTGGGCCTAATCACATGGGGGCCTTGCATACATCACAATGGGCCTCATAACATGGGCCTCATATCTATTAAGGTGGGCCTCAACAACGGGCCTCATACAAATCAAGGTGGGCCTCAACAATGGGCCATAAATATGGTAAGTGGGCCACATCACATGGGTCACATGTATATCAAATGGGCCACACCCAAATTTAAGTGGTGATAAGGATTTCCATCATTAAAATTTTTAAGGGTTTAATGGTGGACATTCAAACCCACTATTTTCTATAATGTGGTCCACCTGATCCTAGATCTGTCTTTTTTTTTTTAATCTCAAGCCTTAAAAATGAGCTTGCCAAAGGTTGGATGGTTTAGATGTAACACATGCATCATGGTGGGTCCCATAGGGATGGACGACATAGATAAATCACATACCTTATGGTGGGGGTCCACATTGATGAAAGGTGTGAATACACTACATACATCAGCGGGTCCCACGTGGGGCCCACCATAATGTTTATTTTCCACCCAATCTATTGATAAGGTCACATAGACCCAGATGAAGAGGAAAAACAAATTTTATAATGATCCAAAACTTCTGTGACAACCCCAAAAAGGGTTTTAATGGCATCTGCTCAATCCCACTGTTTCATGTGATGTGGGCCACTTAAGTTTCACATACGGCTGAGTTTTGGGGTGGCCCACAGCTAGAAGGGGGGCCACCCAATGCATAGTGTTGATGTTCAAAACACATCATAGTGGGGCCCACGGCTGGGACACACGGTCCCTGGCTATCATCCACAGGGCAGAGGACGCTGCTGCGCCGTCCTCTGGATGGCAGCAGCAATGTCTGCTGCTTGGTTTTTGATTTTTTTAAAAACATGTTTTTCTGCAGTTTTCCCTAGGTGGGGCCTGCATCAGGTAGATCCACTCCAGCCATTGCAATCCATGGCTCAAGATAGACCAATCAAACCCAATATGCGTTATGTTTTAGTGTACAGAAACATCAGGGTGGGTTTCAATAGTAGAAAATGCTGTTTTCTATGCTATGGCTCGCTAGATAGTCAGAATTGATTCATTTTTCGACTCAACGCCTAAAATGAGCTGGGGAATGGGATGGACGGCGTGGATAAGCCCCATACATCAAGGTAGGGCCTGCATGAGTGGCCCACCCCAAAAGCTCAAATATATTATTATTATAATTATTTTTTGTTAGCTTGTTAGTACTCACCCATGTCAATACACGCACTCCATGTTAACCACACCCTAATGCCATTACGTCCAGCGTCCAGGGACGCTGGACGGTGTGGATAAACACAGGCATCATGGTGGGTTCCACATGGACGTGGCCCACCTTTTTGGATCACCTGATATTTGTGTTTTTCCTTCCGTCTAGGCCCGCCAATGGGATGGATAAAATATATGCGTCATGGTGGGACACACACATGAAGGTGGGTCCCACATGAAGGTGAATGGCATGAATAAAATATATGCTTCATGGTGGGACACATGAAGGTGAATGGCATGGATAAAATATATGCTTCATGGTGGGACACACACACACACACACACACTAAATGAAGGTGAATGGCATGGATAAAATATATGCTTCATGGTGGGACACACACACACACACCAGATGGGCCACACACCCCTTCATCATCATCATACAAAGAAAGAGAGAGAGAAAGAGAGAGAGAGAGAGAGAGAGAGAGAGAGAGAGAGAGAGAGAGAGACGGTGGTAGTGGGAACCCGCCACTATGGGCCCCTCATGGTTACATCAAAATGGGTCCCACCAACCAGTGGGCCCTAAAATAAGAATCAACGGTGGATCACCCACCTATTGCACTCCTCCTTGATCCCTTGGAGCGCCTTCGCTTTTGATGGTGGGGATGAGAAGTGAGAGGGTAGGGAAAGTGGGCCACACTTGGCTTTAGGAGAGAGGGGGCTTGGACGTGGGATGCTTGTTGCTTGGAAGATTTTTTTTTTTTTTTTTTGAGAAATGAGGAAGAGAGAGAAGTGATGGGTGAAAAGGGATGGGGTGATGTGTGATGGGGTTGTAAGAAAGGGATGGGTAGAGAGAGAGGTAGAGTTGACTTTGGGAATGAGAAGGGATGGGTTGTTATACTTGGAGTATGGCTTGTACTTAACATTGATTGATTGATTGATGGGACATATTGTAGAGATTCCCTCAAAGTTTGTAACGCGTAACGTTTTCCTCTAAATAAACTTGGGCCCACATCTTCTAGCCCAGGTATCGGTTTGGTGCGCGAGTCATGGTGTTGGAACTGCAGCGACAGCACGGTCGCTAACATATAAGTTTCAGGTCGAGCTGACTTCGGTATGCAGGATTTATCTTAGGATCCTATGCAAACATCGGATACTGGTTGAGGATTACCGAAATTTGACCGGGAGGACCGCGGAAGCCTAACGAATGGTGCGAACTAGGATACGGGTCTCATAACTCTTCCCTCCAAATAAAAATTTCATCCTCAAAATTTACACAATCATTGCAAGTAAACATAACTCATAATAGAAGAGGAAACAAGGCATCGTCATATAAAAATCAGAGACAACATACAAGATACAACATATAATCAATCATCAAAGGGATGAGGATAGTGCTCTCGAATCTCGGCCTCGCGCTCCCAAGATGTCTTATCAACAGAATGGTAACCCTACTGAACTTTCACTAAGGGAATGACCTTGGTCCGGAAGACCTGTGTAACACCCTGAAAATCGGGGGTCCAGCATAAACTCAACTCATGAGTTCCAACGCATCACTTATGCAACAAAATGAATGATGATTGAATGTTGTCTGCATTAATGTAGTGAACATGAGTGAGATTAAGCCAAAACAGCCTATCATACTCCAAAGACAGTTAAATTTGTAAGCGTAAGACTGTGATAGATATATAAAATATAAAAACAGTGGTGAGTCTCCAGAGTGTGATAATGTTACCAGGTTAATGAATTACAAGTACAATTTCAAATTATAACAAAGGTGTAGTGTTATCTAGTCAATATCCCTATAATCCCGTCGATCAAGACACGACTCACAGAAAACCGTCTGAAACAACATAAAGGAGGAATCCTCCTCAACATCATAATAGTAGTCCGGCTCTGCTTCATTAGCATCGCCATCACCTGAAACTCAACAAATCTGGTTGGTTTGTACAACACCATCCTGTAACGTGGGAGTGAGTGATCAATTCAGTGGAACAATAAAGCATAGGTTAACATGTTATCAATTCAGTCAAGCAGTAATGATAAAGCAGTAAAATCAAACACTCCTAACTACTCTTATTTATGCAAGTATGAATGCAGTCATGATGTATGCCCTCACCTTACACACCCTCATGCGACACCATCTTACGTTCGCGGCATGCTTTCATCCCTCAGTGCTCCACATCTTCCAGGCACATGCAATGCGATGATGAGCATGATTACCGAGTTATTATTAGTCCATTTCAAACAGCAGGATTGAGAAACTAAGGTACCTCCCTTGTATCATTCCCAAACATGATCCATTCTAAGGTCATCAGTCCTAGTTTATCTCAGACGATGGTGTGTTTTCTAGGTCACTGCAAAGGCTACCAGGGCTGTTACGCACAAAGGTTGCACCACTCCCCCATTACCTCTTTAACGATTCATCATTATACAGAAACAGGCCTAGTTCATACTTTCTATACTGCGACAAAACTTTAAGGCTCACCGCAATTTCAAAGTATGCTCGAGGTCACTCCACTAACACCCTACCAACTGGCAGTCTATTTTCGAAGATCGACCGGTTCGCTTATTGAGAATGGAACCCGAATGTAACCCGACTGGGGACCACAGCCATGCTGTGCCAGCGTAGGCCGACAACTCGAATATAGTGTCCGATACCACCATAATCGGTTCACGAGTCTGGTTGCTCAATGGTCACTACGGGGAGGTACGTGGCCCCAGCGTAGGCCGACAGCTCGACCACGGTGTCCCATACCACCATGTCCGGCTCATAAGTCTTAGCGGATTGAGGTACCATGGTTACGAGATTCCACTGGTAAGTTCGGTACCCTAGGTTCAAGCAATGACGTCCAAACATGGTTAACATACAATGGGTCAATCGGTTTATTAGACAAGTTCGACTAGTACGAGCGTACGCTGAAGTAGCCGACAAGGTACCACTGTCGACAACCATCATACGACTCGGATTCACCGAACGCATCAATTGTGGCGAGACGAAATCGCCCACTTAGACAGGAATTGTTACCGATTGCCTGGACTACAGACATAGTCCCCAAACTCAATCAATCCTTATTCATAGCATGTGGAGTAAAGCATAATAGACAAAGTAATTCAAGCATGTTAATAAGCATGTCATAAAACATGTTATAAAGCACAAAGTAAACAAGGAATACAAACACATATCTTTCACAAGTAATCGGTTAAATTAAATAGCCATATGGAGGAAATCATATACGTCTCTATGATAATTGAGAATCCCATCTCAACACCTACCTAAGGCACTATCATTTAAGCACTTACTCTCACAAGCATTTTCACAAACACTTAGAATACACTATTTCAACATACATGATGTATGTTAGTAAAACATGTATTAGGGCTATCCCTTCGCCAAGTAAGTATTTTATCCATATATAATGTATTCATACAGCAAATAATCATGCCAAACACATCTCCAAAATTTATATATATACTGTACTTTCTAGAATACACAATTTTAACATACATAGTGTATATAAGCAAAACATGTATTAGGGCGAGTCCTTTCGCCAAACAAGTAATTTATCCATATGTAATATATTCATACAAAAAAAAAATCATGTTGAACACATTTCCAAAATTTATACTATACCGTACTTTCTACAAATACCTAGAGTATGGAGAATTCCATATTTTCATCTTTAATCGAAACGGAAAACAAACAGCACTTTGTACATGTGCAATTGCATGCAGATCATGAATCTATCATTATCTGACATTGAAAGCATTGAAAACCATAACCTATACATCTAAAGTCCGCACCTTTTGTCGTAGAATCGTAACGGATACGATAGGTTTGCTAAGCTTCCGTATTTGGCAGTTTGGTAGTCTATAGAATGAAATAGGTTAGCTATTTCATAACCTACAACTATCAAAACCCCAAATCAGTTTAGGGTTAGGGTTTCTTACCTAGAAACGAAGTCGGATTCGCCGGGAATGCGACAAGAATGGAGCGGTGTAGCTTGTGTAGCGGTAGGGGAAAAGCAGCAGGGAGATTCTCCCACTACTCTCACTCTTTCTCTCTCTTTTCTCTTTTCTCTCCCTAGGGTTTCTCTTAAATTTGTATGGCTGTGAGAGAGAGGGTTCTAAGGTCCTTATATAGCCTAAAAACTCACTAATTTAGACTTCAGGTCAAGATATACTTAGGTTATAACCAAAGCGGACCTATTTCAGCTCAACGGAGGAGTTCTGGCTGGCCTCCTTAAGCCAAAGGTCGGACTTAAGCTCACAGACTATGGATCTAGGTTCCATTAAGTTTTCGTTCCAGTAGGGTTCTCAGATCACGCGTGGCGGACCAGTTTCAGTTCAACGGTTAGCGGATCTCGATCGGAGATTCCGAGTACATGGATATGTGTATGAAATTTCTCCTGATCCGAGGGTGTAATTTGGTCTGATTCTGACGGTCTGGTTGCTTAAAACTGATCCGTAAGTGAGAGGTGCCAGATTACTACTTGAGATATTTATTTATAAAGAAAATCAAGTGTTTTCACACTCATCGCTCCGGACTCAAGCGAATTACACTGGGACACTATCTGGATTTGATTTCCGACATGGTTGTCAGGCCCAGCAAGGCGGTCCTACTTAACTTCGTGTTAATCGGACTTATGACGTGCGGTCCAGATCTGGTACGGAGTTTCGAGATGCTCCCGAGAACAGCCGGGTAATGAGATTGATCCTAGATTTTAGGGTAACCTAGCGTCAATGATTTTACAAGTTTTGGGTCTTGCGAATCGTATTTAAAGTGATTGGTGCTAATTTCACAGATACTCTAGTTTAACACTGGCTAATTCTCACCTAATTTCTAAAGGATTTAGTCCTGTATGATTTCTGTCTAAGGTGGTACTTGGGCCTTTGTAGTTTGTACATACTGTGTTCCAAGTTATAATACTTAGCTAGTTTAAGATAGTGTCTAGGGTGAAAGTACTTAGAAAATTTAAAGAATAAGGTGGTGAAAGGTGAGATTTGCGAAGGAAATGGGTTCAAAAGCGGTTTTAGACTTTGAGATTCAGTTCTGACAGGTTAACAAGGTGTTAGGAGCGACTCATTGCCTAAGGACGTCTAATCCCAGGTTGGCAAAAATTCGGGATGTTACAATCTACCCCCCTTAAAACAAAATTTCATCCTCGAAATTGTCTAAGGGTAATAAGGAAAGATTTAATTATTTCCTCTACCTAAGACTTATTGATTTCAAGTTTCTACGCGTGGTAGGGTATATACTAGCCTGGTTCATTTTAATCTACCCCCCTTAAAACTTATTTCTGTATCCATTTCTTATACCCTGATGGTTTGCTACAATAGATTTCTTTCCCTATTTGGAGTCTTGACGACAATCCCCAATTATTTAGAGTAAGATAACTGTTTTCATTGTTTGACCAACACGGAGAGATGTTTATAGTAGGCTTGATCTCGATACATTGATCATCTACCGGGCCAGGGTAGGAAGCTCATCGTATCCCTTCCGAATCCTGGTGGATCCTGATCTTCTGGTCGGCCAAGCAGTGAGTTCATTGGTAGTCGTCCAGGATTGAGAATTGGGTCAAGCCGCGAATGCTTCGCAGTTATGTATTTCAATAACTCCGTAGAGTGATCACTTTAAAAACTTAGGGAATGCCCATCACAAAAAGGTTCAAATTGTCCTTATCTAAGGTTGCCCTTTAGGTCTTAGTCTAAGCGAGTCCTTGTTATTATTTATGTCCAAGGAAATGGTGAATCAAATCTTACTAGATCATCCTAAAACATTTTCTCATAGTATAACTTGCTAGGGCTTCTATATTGGTCATATTCAACGAGCACAGTTTCGATCACGGGGCCAGTGGGGTAGGGTCCACCATGTTTTTGCTGCGCCTATGAGTGGGTAGACGAGTATACCTACCTAACTTCGACTGCTTTCATAATCTTTCTACCCCCCTTAAAATTGTTTCTACTCTTAGGGTTCAAGAATTTGTACATCGATTTGTATGTCAGAACGAGTTGAAATTTGAGACCTATCCTTGACATGAAATGGGATACGATTTCTCAATACATTTGTCGCCCTTTCATCGATGATGTGTGCTATGGCATAAGCACCTATGTTTATAGAAAGGAGCTAAAAATAATGGGTGTTGAGGTTGATTTCAAGGACGGGTGTGAGTTGGTGGCAAGATGTTTAATTCTACCCAGTTTAATTCTACCCAAGGAGGACCCTTTTTGTTAAGGTCCCGACTTACTTTCTTTAATCATGTCTAGTTTGATACTGTAAGATAATCTATACATTATTAGCATATAAGGGGATTGGGACACAAGAAGTTAACCGGACAGGCTATCTTTCTAAGTTCATATGCACAACATGGATGCCTGAATGGTTTATGACTGGGGACCTAATTCCTAACTGTCTGTTGCCCATTTGAGAAATTTCTCGGGATTAAATGAAAAGTCTATATTGACTATACTTTCCTAACACTTCTCAAAGATGATGTTATAATTTTATTTTTTTTGCTGTAAGTGGTCGGGCCAACACGGAAGGAAAGTTGTGTAGTGGGTCTGAGTCGAATACATGGACCTTCTGCCTAGCTAGGACAGAAAATTGTCATATCATTTCTTAATCCTAGTTGATCTCGACCTTCTGCTTGATCAGAGCATAGGGTTCATTGGTAAACTACCAGGATTGAGACTTCAATTCAAACCGTGAATACCTTGCTTATATATATTGTTTCTCTACTCCGTGTTCCCGATTGTAATAAGTCTTTGGAAAGGCAATTCTAAGGAATGTATTGATTGGACCTAACATTAAGTCCAAGGGATATATAAGTTTTCTCTAATCGTGAATAGTTTCTACGTCAAACAAGCTCCTTAAGAGTTACTAAGAAAGCCTAAAGTATTAAGGGGATTCAACAACGGAAAGGGGTCTCGCTCCAACCAAATCAAGCTAATTAACTAAGTCTATCATGCAATTGGCTTAACATAATTAATTAGTCTTTTACTTTCCTTAGCCTAACCAGTAGTCTAGTCTTAATTTAGGAGTAGCGGTAATCCATAGGTGTAGTCCAAAGTCTATGCTTATACACTAGATGGTTTTATACCCTTTCTAATATAAGAAATTATTTATCGCGTAGGGTCAAACGTTGTCTAAGTGGAATTGAGTTGTCTGTACTTGACGCTCGAGCATTTCACACATGCACATTCCAACTAAGAGGGTCCTAAGGTTCACATTATTAATTTGTTGGATTTCCTATATGGTCAGGCCTGTCAAAATCTAGGAGTACTGCTGTAGGTCCAAAACTCCATGGGTCTATTTGGTCAGTGGTCTTAAGTTGTAGTAAATGGGACTGTATTACTAATCCTACCTCGGGATTGGGAGTGGCATGGTTGGTAGGAGGGTGGGATAAAAAAAATTAATGGTATAGGCTTTGGAAAATGAGCCTTGCGTGGGAAAGTGTGAGATGGGATTTTCAAACCCCAAGATGATGAATTTCTAAGTGTAATAGGAAACCCGGGATATACTTTTCATTGCATACATCCCAAACATGGCATTGGAAAACATGGCATACAACCAATTTAGGGGCCATACCTTACACATACATGTATTATTACTTTTATAATTCCATTCACCTAATCTCACTTAATGCGGTTAGCCGAACGGGCCCTAAACGTCCTCAAACATTAAAAAAATTCTACCAACAACTACACCCATCAACATGAAATCATAAACAGCCTAAGATGGTAACCCATGCAAACTACGAGACAATAGTATGGATGACTAGACATTTGAGAAAATGGCCGCCACGAACTCGAAGAAGGCCAAGAAAAATGAAGAAATGAGAGAGACAGGGCTGGAGCTTCTGGTTCTCCACAGATTGAAGCCTCAACAGGGGTTGTAGAGGTCCGAGTGACAGGGAATGAAGAAGGTAAAAGGGAGAAATGGGATAAGTTAGAAGGCTACACAATTTTGAGTCACAAATGGGGCATGTAAGAGCCCAAATGAGAGAGAACGGAGAGGTTGGACGTTGGCTATGGGAGAAAATGGTGATGGTGTGCGTGTTTGGCCAGGGAATGACGAAATGGGTGGATGGAAGGGAGATTTGAATGAGAAAACAACAACTTGGAAGAGAAAAGAGAGTTTGGGGGGTGATTTGTGAAGGAAGTATACTTTTGGGAGGGTGAAAATAGACGGGAGGCATACCAGGGGGTTTCTAATACCCCCAAACCCAATCGGCCCGACCGGCAGGCCCGTCCGAGCCTGAAACCTAGTGAGGCCTCGCCGACCAACGGTCCAGATGGTGAGGGGGCCCCCATGGGTGAGTCCACAATGCCCCTAGGCTCCAAAAAAGTATGGGGCCCACCCTGGTTCCCTCCAGAAGTGCTCCGTTTGGCCCCTGACTCCATTTTGAGCCATATCGGGGCCAAAATGCAAACCAGAATGATTTTATATGACATGTAGCATATGATTTTAGGGTAGGCGCTAATCTATCCAACTAACCCATTTATTTCACGAGATTCCATAATTTGAATGGTTAAAAGTCCAATTTCTACATATATTTACTATTTATAGTAAATTTTTATTTAAGTATTATTCTTCATCATTTACATGTTAGGATTTATGTCTAGTATGAAAGGACTAAGAAAGATTGAAGAATGAGGTGGTGAAAGGAGAGAATTTGAAGGAATTGGATAAAAGAGGTTTTGGGCTTTGAGATGAAGTGTACGGTGTTGTGGTTGACCCACAACCTAAGGGCATTCATTTCTAGGGAATGACTCAAACCCCTCGACTGACGGCCTAGAAGTGGCTCGGGATCATCTCGCGTGATCACGGTTGAGTACAGACTCAAATAAAATGACCAATTTCAGTGAACTTCGCCGATTGGCAAAACTGGGACACCTACGACTGTTTTTACGTTTCGTCGATCCCTCTTAAGTCAGAGTGCGTCAGAATGCATCGTGTGACCATAACCCAGGTCCGGTTTAATCCAAATCAGGCTCTGATACCATCTTGTAACGCCCTGAAAATCGGGGGTCGAGCATAAACTCAACTCCCGAGTTCCAACGCATCACTTATGTAACAAAATGAATGATGATTGAATGTTGTCTGCATTAATGTAGTGAACATGAGTGAGATTAAGCCAAAACAGCCTATCATACTCCAGAGACAGTTAAATTTGCAAGCGGAAGACTGTGATAGATATATAAAATATAAAAATAATGGTGAGTCTCCAGAGTGTGATAATGTTACCAGGTTAATGAATTACAAGTACAATTTCAAATTATACCACAGGTATAGTGTTATCTAGTCAACATCCTTGTAATCCCGTCGATCAAGACGCGGCTCACAGGAAACCACCTGAAACAACATAAAGGAGGAATCCTCCTCAACATCATAGTAGTAGTCCAGCTCTGCTTCATAAGTATCGCCATCACCTGAAACTCAACAAATCTGGTTGGTATGTACAACACTGTCCCGTAACGTGGGAGTGAGTGATCAACTCAGTGGAACAATAAAGCATAAGTTAACATATTATCAATTCAGTCAAGTAGTAATGATAAAGCAGTAAAATCAAACACTCCTAACTACTCTTATTAATGCAAGTATGAATGCAGTCATGATGTATGCCCTCACCACACACACCCTCGTGCGACACCATCTTACGTTCGCGGCATGCTTTCATCCCTCAGTGCTCCACATCTTCTAGGAACATGCAATGCGATAATGAGTATGATTACCGAGTTATTATTAGTTCATTTTAAACAGCAGGATTGGGAAACTAAGGTACCTCCCTTGTATCATTCCCAAACATGATCCATTCTAGGGTCGTCAGTCCTAGTTTATCTCAGACGATGGTATGTTTTCTAAGTCACTGCAAAGGCTGCCAGGGTTGTTACGCATAAAGGTTGTACCACTCCCCCATCACCTCTTTAACGATTCATCACTATACAGAAACAGGCCTATTTCATACTCTCTACACTGCGGCAAAACTCTAAGGCTCACCGCAATTTTAGAGTATGCTCGAGGTCACTCCACTGACACCCTACCAACTGACAGTCTATTTTCGAAGCCCGACCGGTCTGCTTATTGAGAATGGAACCCGGATGCAACCCGACTAGGGACCACAGCCAGGCTGTGCCAGCGTAGGCCGACAGCTCGAATATAGTGTCCCATACCACCATAATCGGCTAACGAGTCTGGTTGCTCAATGGTCACTACAGGGAGTCACGTGGCCCCAGCGTAGGCCGACAGCTCGACCACGGTGTCCCATACCACCATGTCCGGCTCATGAGTCTTAACGGATCGAGGTACCATGGTTACAGGATTCCACTGGTAAGTTTGGTACCCTAGGTTCAAGCAATGACGTCTAAACATGGTTAACATACAATGGGCCAATCGGTTTATTAGACAAGTTCGACTAGTACGAGCGTACGCTGAAGTAGCCGACAAGATACCACTGTCGACAACCATCGTACGACTCGGATTCACCGAACGCATCAATTGTGGCGAGACGAAATCGCCCACTTAGACAGGAATTGTTACCGATTGCCTGGACTACAGACATAGTCCCCAAACTCAATCAATCCTTATTCATAGCATGTGGAGTAAAGCATAATAGATAAAGTAATTCAAGCATGTTAATATGCATGTCATAAAGCATGTTATAAAGCACAAAGTAAATAATGAATACAAACACATATCTTTCACAAGTAATCGGTTAAATTAAACAGCCATATGGAGGAAATCATATACGTCTCTATGATAATTGAGAATCCTATCTCAACACCTACCTAAGGCACTATCATTCAAGCACTTACTCTCACAAGCATTTTCACAAACACTTAGAATACACTATTTCAACATACATGATGTATGTTAGTAAAACATGTATTAGGGCTATCCTTTCACCAAGTAACTATTTTATCCATATATAATGTATTCATACAACAAATAATCATGGCAAACACATCTCCAAAATTTATACGTATACTGTACTTTGTAGAATACACAATTTTAACATACATAGTGTATATAAGCAAAACATGTATTAGGGTGAGTCCTTTCGCCAAACAAGTAATTTATCCATATGTAATATATTCATACAACAAATAATCATGTCGAACACATTTCCAAAATTTATACGTATACCGTACTTTCTACAAATACCTAGAGTATGTAGAATTCCATATTTTCATCTTTAATCGAAACGGAAAACAAACAGCACTTTGTACATGTGCAATTGCATGCAGATCATGAATGTATCATTATCTGACATTGAAAGTATTGAAAACCATAACCTATACATCTAAAGTCCGCACCTTTTGTCGTAGAATTGTAACGGATACGATAGGTTTGCTAAGCTTCCGTATTCGACAGTTTAGTAGCTTATAGAATGAAATAGGTTAGCTATTTCATAACCTACAACTATCAAAACCCCAAATCAGTTTAGGGTTAGGGTTTCTTACCTAGAAACGAAGTCGGATTCACCGTGAATGCGACAAGAATGGAGCGGTGTAGCTTGTGTAGCGGCAGGGGAAAAGTAGCAGGGAGATTCTCCCACTACTCTCACTCTTTCTCTCTCTTTTCTCTTTTCTCTCCCTAGGGTTTCTCTCAAATTCGTTTGGCTGTGAGAGAGAGGGTTCTAAGGTCCTTATATAGCCTGAAAACTCACCAATTTAGACTTCAAGTCAAGGTATACTTAGGTTATAACCAAAGCGGACCTATTTCAGCTCAACAGAGGACTTCTGGCGGGTCTCCTTAAGCCAAAGGTCAGACTTAAGCTCACAGACTATGGATCTAGGTTCCATTAAGTTTTTGTTCCAGTAGGGTTCTCAGATCATGTGTGGCGGACCAGTTTCAGTTCAACAGTCAGCGGATCTCGATCAGAGATTCCGAGTACATGGATATGTGTATGGAATTTCTCCTGATCCGAGGGTGTATTTGGTCTGATTCTGACGGTCTGGTTGCTTAAAACTAATCCGCAAGCGAGAGGTGCCAGATTACTATTTGAGATATTTATTTGTAAAGAAAATCAAGTGCTTTTACACTCCTCGCTCTGGACTCAAGCGAATTACACTGAGACACTATCTGGATTTGATTTCCGAGATGGTTGTCAAGCCCAGCAAGGCGGTCCTACTTCCTTAACTTCGTGTTAATTGGACTTCCGACGTGTGGTCCAGATCTGATATGGAGTTTCGTGATGCTCCCGAGAACAGCCGGGTAATGAGATTGATCCTAGATTTTAGGGTAACCTAGCGTCAATGATTTTACAAGTTTTGGGTCTTGCGGATCGTATTTAAAGTGATTGGTGCTAATTTCATAGGTACTTAAGTCTAACACTGGCTAATTCTCGCCTAATTTCTAAAGGATTTAGTCATGTATGATTTCTGTCTAAGGTGGTACTTAGGCCTTTGTAGTTTGTACATATCGTGTTCCAAGTTATAATACTTAGCTAGTTTAAGATAGTGTCTAGGGTGAAAGTACTTAGAAAATTTAAAGAACAAGGTGGTGAAAGGTGAGATTTGCGAAGGAAATGGGTTCAAAAGCGGTTTTAGACTTTGAGATTCAGTTCTGACAGGTTAATAAGGTGTTAGGAGCGACTCATCGCCTAAGGACGTCTAATCCCTGGTTGGCAAAAATCTGGGATGTTACAACCTGCTCCTTCTATCAAGGATACGTACTGGCTGCTCAATGTAAGAAGCATCCCCACGAACCTCCAATGGCTGCCAATCAATAACAGGAACTATGTCTGACCCATACTTCCTCAATATAGAGACGTGAAAAATGTTGTGGACGCCAGACAACTGAGATGACATGGCAAGCCGATAGGCCACGACACCAACGCACCCAGTGATCTCAAAAGGTCCTATAAATCTTGAGGCAAGCTTGCCCTTCGCTCCAAATCAAATTACGCCCTTCATGGGTGAGACCTTGAGATAAACTCTGTCCCCAATTGCGAATTCCAAAGGACGATGTCGGTGATCAACAAAACTCTTCTGCCGGCTCTGAGCTATGCGTATCCTCTGCCTGATGATATCGATAGCCTCTGACGTTTGTTGCACAAGCTCACGACCTAGGAGACGCCGCTCTCCGACCTCAGTCCAACGACTCAGAGATCTGCACAGTCTGCTATATAATGCTTCAAAAGGAGCCATGCTAATGGTTGCCTGATAACTGTTGTTGTATGTGAACTCAGCCAATTGCAGATGCTCATCCTAGCTACCCCTGAAATCAATCGTGTAGGCCCGAAGCATATCCTCAAGGATCTAGTTGACCCTCTCGGTCTGGCCATCGGTTTGCTGATGGTACGCGGTGTTGAGTTGCAAAATAGACCCCATCGCTCTCTGAAAGCTAATCCAGAACTGAGATGTGAACCTCGGGTCTCGGTCAGAGACGATCAAGACTGGAACGCCATGCAGTCTCACAATCTCCCCGATGAATAATCTTGCAAGCTGGTCTAAAGGCCTAGTCATACAAATCGCAAGAAAATGTGTCGACTTTGTCAGACGATCAACGATGACCTAGATGGCGTAGTGACCGCGCTGAGTCCTCGGCAAGCCCATGATAAAATCTGTCGACACGTGCTCCGACTTCCACGTCTGGACCTCAATGGCTGTAATGGACTAGGGGATCTCTGATAATCGGCCTTGACACGCTGTCATGTGTTATACTCGGCTACAAAACTGGCGATCTGGTGCTTCACCCCACCCAAAAATACTGTCTTCTCATATCATGGTACATCTTCGTCGAGCCAGGGTGGATAGAAAACCCCGATTGATGTGCCTCGGCCATAAGATCTCTGCGCAACTCAAGAATATCCGGGACACATAATCTGCCTCTGAAGCGAAGTCCACCATCAGAACCAATCTACCAATCTGTCTGACTCTTAGATGCTGCCTCTGTTCAGTAATCCTGTAATGACTCATCTGTCTACTGGGCCTCGATCACCTTGTGATAAGAGAGGGTTGAATCGACAGGCTCGATAGCTGAATAATAGAAGACTGCAGACCAAAATCGAAGTCATACTCTGCTATATCCTCGACCATCTTCTACTCCTGAATCATCATGTGTGCCACTAGGCCTTGTGGCTGATGGCTGAGGGCATCCGCCACCACATTTGCCTTGCCTGGGTGGTACTGGAGATCAAAATCATAGTCCTTCAGAAGCTCCATCTAGCGTCTCAGCCTCACGTTCAGCTCAGACTGAGAGAACAGATACTTCAAGATCTTGTGGTCAGAGAAGAGCTCGAACCCGACCCCACAGAGATAGTGTCTCCACACATTCAGTGCGAAGACGACTACTGCCAGTTCCAAATCATGCGTGGGGTAGTTTAGCTCATGGACCTTGAGCTGACGAGATGCGAAGGCTACAGGCCTACCATGCTGCATCAGGACAACACCTAAACCAATACGTGAGGCATCGGTAAATACAACAAATCCATTACTCCTAAAGGGAAGAGTGAGGATAGGAGCGAACGTCAAATGGTCTTCAGCTCCATGAATGCCTGTTCACATGCGTCAGTCTAAACAAAATTAGTGCCCTTCCGAGTTAACCTGGTCAACAGGGTTGCAATACGGGAGAAGCCCTCAATAAAACGTCGATAGTATCCAGCTAAACCAAGGAAACTGCGGATCTCGAACGCAGTCATGGGCTGGCCCCACTGACGCACTGCCTCAACCTTCGAGGGGTCCACTACTACACCCTCCCTCATCACCATGTGACCGAGGAACTTCACCTCCTCCTACCAAAACTCACACTTCTTCAGTTTCGCATACAACTGGTGGGCACGGAGGGTCTGCAAGGCGATCTCCAAATGCTCCATATAATTCTCACGGGTCCTCTAATATATCAGAATATCATCGATGAAGACCACAACAAACTGATCAAGATATGGACGAAAGACCTCGTTCATCAACTGCATGAAGACCGCGGGTGCATTGGTCAGTCCGAAGGACATGACTTGAAACTCAAAATGACCATAACACGTCCTAAAAGCTGTCTTCGGGATATCCTCCTCTCGGACCCAAATCTGATGATAATTGGAATGCAAGTCAATCTTTGAAAAGAACTGTGCACCCTGCAACTGATCAAATAAGTTATCTATCCTCGGGAGCGGGTACTTGTTCTTGATCGTAACCCTGTTGAGCTCGTGGTGATCCACGCAGAGCCTCAACGAGCCATCCTTCTTCCTGACGAAGAGTACTGGCACTCTCAAAGGCGAGCTGCTCGGACGAATGAATCCCAACTCACTAACTCGTCCAACTGTTGCTATAGCCCATACAACTCCATCGGTGTTATACGGTATGGGGCCTTCGAGATAGGCGGGTATTGAGCACAAGATCGATCTGAAACTTAACATAATGAAGCGGTGGCAATCCCAGAATCTCCTGGAACACGTCGGGGAAGTCACAGAAAATCGATAACCAATCAATACAAGCGGCAACATACTCCTCAATGGCGCATGACATCAAGCAGGACAACGGCTCTCCTCTAGGCTTGGCAACAAACTAAAACTGCTGTAAGCCTGGTGTGCAGAACATGACTATCCTCGTGGAACAGTTCAAGATGGCATGGTACTCATCAAGCCAATTCATGCCCAAGATAACGTCAAAATCTGACGTCGGCAGCATAAATAAATTGGTGGGCAAAAAGATATCACCAACAAGAACTGGGCAAGACGAACAGAAATGGCTCAACACTGTAGTCTTCCCCAAGGGCGTCGATACGATTAACCTCTCGCGAGCAGACTCTGTCGCCAATCCAGACGATCGACAAAAATCCTTAGACATGAATGAGTGCAAAGCACCGGAATCAAATAATACTCGGGCGATGCATGCAGAAACTGGGAGTATACCTTCAACGACTCCTCTAGAAGACTGCGAGTCCTGCTGAGCCACATAGAACCTAGCCTGAGCGGGTTGGGGAGGTGTCTGTCCCCTCTGAGGTCCCTACTACTGCTACTGCCTCTGTGACAGCCTGTACTGCTGTCTCTGTTGCTGTTGGGGCCTCGGCGGTTGAGGTGGCTGTGATCGCTGCTGATGGGGTCACTACTGCTATGGTCACTGCTGCGCTGGAGGCTTCTATAGTTACTGCTGCATTGGAGACTGCTGTAGTCCTCCTGACTACTACAGATGAGGGCGGGGACACTCATACATACGGTGCCCTATCCCACCACATCCAAAAAAAGTCCTTCCAAACGGTTGCTGGGGTGGTGTTGGAGGTGCTGTTGGTGTTCTAGCAGGTAGGTAGCTCCTGTACCTCTGTGGCCGTCGATGTTGTTGGGAGCTACTGGAGGGGGCCTACCTCTTTCGGCCTCTCCTCTGATCTTGATCGCTTTGTGAGCTGGCCCACTTAGTCTCGTAAATCTAAGCCCTCCACACTACCACCTGAAAAGTTGAGAGCTCATGTCCAATAACATGACCTCGAAGACCATAATGTAAGCCGTTCTCGAAACAGCGGGCCTTCCGCCCCTCATCATTAACCAAATATGGCATAAACCTCAATAGCGCCACAAAACGGTCTGTGTACTGTGCCACTGGCATGTCTTCCTGCACCAAGGTCTCTAATTCCAGTGCTCTCTGACGATGAATGTGGTCGGGGAAGTACTGCTACTCGAATCGGTCAATAAAATCCTCCCATGTCCAGAAAAAATCAGACCCTGCAACACGGGTAATAGAGGTCCACCAAAGCTCGGCCTCACCTTGAAGAAGAAATACTACCAACTGGACTCACGTACTTGCCATAGTATCAAAAATCTTCTCCACATCGGAGCGCCACCTCTTGACTGCAGTTGGATCTGGCTCACCCTGGAAGTGCAGAGGATTGAGCTGTCGAACTCTCAAAGAAGGGCACTAGCCCGCTCCTGCTTTGCCTGGGCTGACGAAACAACTGGCCCCTGCCCTGTCCATGGAGGGTGGCCGTCATAGCCTGCAACATTTACTGTAACTGGGAGGCACTCACAAGTACAGTTGGATCTGCACTGGTCTCAGGTGGAGGAACGACATCCTCAGGCTGGGGAGCAAGGATCTCTGGGGGTGGAACAGGAGGTGGGAGCCTCAGGTGGTGGAGCGGGAGTCCATTGGGTCATTCTCCTGCATGGTATGTCCTATAGAAAAGAATAAAGGCGCCTATCAATCCTTGAAAACTCCCGAAGGCACGTTAGGGACCTAAATCGGAAGGTTATGCACTCGGAACCGAATTGACCTAAACTCATACTAGATATGTGTTGTCGTTCTGAGTTGTTCCCAAGTTATGCTTTGATACCAACTTGTGTCATGCCTCAAACTCAGAAATCGGGCTCACAAAATTCCTGATTGCCGAACTTGGCATCGACATTACATTCTATGGCTCAAGACAGACCAATCAAACCCAATATGTGGTATGTTTTGGCATACAGAAACATCAGGGTGGGTTTCAATGGTAGAAAATACTATTTTCTATGCCATGGCCCGCCAGATAGTCAGATTTGCTTCATTTTTCGGCTCATCGCCTAAAATGAGCTGGGGAATGGGTGGACGAGTGGATCAGCCCCATACATCAAGGTGGGGCTTGCATGAGTGACCCACCTCAAAAGCTCAATTATATTATTATTATTATTATTATTATTATTATTATTATTTGTTAGCTTGTTAGTACTCACCCATATCAGTACACGCACTCTATGTTAACCACACCCTAATGCCATTACATCCAGCGTCCAGGGATGCTAGACGGCGTGGATAAACACAGGCATCATGGTGGGTCCCACATGAACGTGGCCCACCTGTTTGGATCACCTGATATTTATTTTTTTTCTTCCGTCTAGGCTCGCCAATGGGCTGGATGGTGTAGATCCAACACATGCATTAGGCAGGTCCCATATGAAGGTGAATGACATGGATAAAATATATGATTCATGGTGGGACACACACACACACACACTAGATGGGCCACACATCCCTTCATCATCATCATACAAAGAGAGAGAGAGAGACAGTGGTAGAGGGACCCCGCCATTATGGGCCCCTCATGGTTACATCAAAATGGGTCCCACCAACAACTGGGCCCTAAAATAAGAATCAACGGTGGATCACCCACCTATTGCACTCCTCCTTGATCCCTTGGACTCCTATGCTCCTTGCCTTCACTTTTGATGGTGGTTGATGGAGTTTTGATGATGGGGATGAGAGGTGAGAGGGTAGGGAAAGTGGGCCACACTTGGCTTTGAGAGAGAGGGGGTTTGGACGTGGGATGCTTATTGCTTGGGAGATTTTTTTTTTTTTGAGAAATGAGGAAGAGAGAGAAGTGATGGGTGAAAAGGGATGGGGTGATGTGTGATGGGTGATGGGTGGAGTGATGGGGTTGTAAGAAAGGGATGGGTGGAGAGAGAGGGAGAGTGGGAGGACCGCAGAAGCCTAAGGAACGGTACGAACTAGGATACGGGTCTTATAGTCGGAGCTTGCGAGCACAACCATGGTCAATCTCGCATGAGACTACTCGGGTTAGGACAGTTTCGTCTGGGCTACTTGATGGATGGTTTGGATCAATCGTTTGATCAAAGGTGGTGGGCGACAACACGTCCTAGTCAGTTTATGTTGTGGATGACGTACTTACAGGAACTCTTCTCCTTTTCTGTTTGAAATTTGTTGGGTTAAACTAGGTTTGACCCGATTTTCCATTCATTGCACCTCTGGTGCATGTGTACCGTACATGTAAAGACCCCATCCATTCCGTACCATTTTCCATGCATATATGCATGATAATCGATGACCCTAGCTAGACCTGGATTGGCCGTTCATAGTACATACTTGACTGACCGGAACCCCAAGACCTCGAAACGTATCTCATATCAATTGCCTTGTCACCGCGATCGTGGAGGTACCACCCGTGCGTTGGTATGATACTCCATTAGTGAGATACGCCGTGAAAAATAATAAGTGTATCACGTGGGTATGGTGCCATGTATTTCATTCCACACATGTGCACAACACATGTGATACACACATGTACATGCCATACATGGGTGAGAGAATCTCTACCCATGTGTGTGATGTCACACACCCATACCCCTCTCTCTCTCATGCACACCTCAAGTCAACTCTCCTCCATGCCACACCTCATGTATGACATCATCACACCATGCCATCTCATGTCCCTTTAATCCACCATTAATTACAAAGCATATATTAATTACCATAATCCTAGCCTAAGCTAACTTAACCAAAAATTTATCCATTTCTTTATAAATATCCCTTTATCCCTTAGCATTTCACCATTTTCCATGGAGAGAGAGAGAGAGGAGTGTTTTTGGTGAGCCATCAACACCATCAATCCCATCCCTTCCATCCATCTCAACCATCCATGTAATTCATCAAGGTGAGTACACCCTCTCCACTTATATTTATTTTTATTTTCATTGTGTTTATAGATGGTGAAGATGACACTCTAATGTTAGGAATGATATGGATGATGAACATAATATGAATGATGGTGGAGATAATTATAATGATGATGATGATGCTATTAATGGTGTGGATGCATAGGAGAATATATTTAAAAAAAAACAATAAGAAGAAGAAGAAGAACAAGAAGAAGAAGAAGAAGAAGAAAAATCAAATTATTATAGACTTCTTGTGGTACCCATTGATAGTGGGCCCCATCAAAATGTTTATATGACATCCAAATCATCCAAGCACTAGCTCATTGGGGTGGCCAAACTCACACATGCACACCATACACACATGTGCACATAAAAAAAATATTTAAATAAAATAAGAGAGATGGAGAGATCTTTGCTTGCCAGTGTCTGGACGCCCTTTGCTACCTGCGTGCATGAATTGGAAAAGCGGGGCTGTGAGCCCACAACCGGCCCCACCCTTGATGTATGTACCTAATCCACATCGTCCATCATATTTCCTAGTTCATTTTAGGCCTTGAGCCGAAAAATGAAGCCAATCTAAATCTTTGATAGGCAACACTATCAAAAAAATTATTTTAAAGGTAATAATTTGTTAGGGCCCGCTGTGATGTTTCGTACGCCGAAAAATACTGAATATTGGACTTATTACATTTGTCCCGGGCCATAGAACCTAGCTGACGGACTGGATTGTCCTATTGTGGGTCCCATACTTGAAAAACTATGATTTCAAAAAAAAAATGGTAGCACTTGACGCTGTTGTTGTCAGTGTCAAAATGACTTGCAGCAAGCAGCGTCTACTGTTAGAAGAATGTGGGCCCCACCACAGGCCCCACCTTGATGTATCTTGAACATCAACACCATACATTTAATGGGTTCTGTTTAAAAATGGGTCACCCCCAAATTTTAGCCATACATGGAACTTAGGTGGCCCACACCATCAAAAATCATGTAAAGACATGCTAAAACATATAGAAGTACTTGCTGGGGCCCACTTAAAACTTTGATGCATCTGAAACTTGGACTGACCCCTCCACCAAGTGGGACACACACAATGGATGGACTGGATCTCTTAAGTGACCAACCTTGATTAGAAAATATACAAATAATAATAATAAAAATAATAATAATATCAAAATAAAATAATGGTGCGAGGAAGTGACGTCCTCATTGGACGTCTACATTTGAGATAAAATTTTGTGGGCCGATCATGGCCACACCATGATGTATGTGCTAAATCCACACCATTCATCCATCTTACTAGCACCATTTATTATATAGTCCCAAAAATCAGGCCGATTAGAAGTTCATGTAGGCCAAGCCGCTTGGACAGTGAAAATTGTACACAAAATACTTAGATTTTTCTGGGGCCCACCTTGGTGATGAAAGGTATATCTGGGCCATTCATCCACTCCTTCAGACCATTTTAAGTCATGAGTAAAAGAATGAGGCAGATCCACAACTTAGGTGGACCACACTATAAGAAATAGTGGGAATAAAATTCCTTACTATTAAATCTTTTGAGTTCTACTGTGATGTGTGATTTCGCCATGATGTATGTATTGATGTTTATGTGGGCCATTCCTTAGGGGCAATGTTGGTTAAATGTCCACATTATCGAAGCCGATTGTTGAGGCCGGTTATTGATACCAATTATGAGTATGTGACACATTAACATCATCATACATGCCCATACGCATCATCTGCATGTTTGTTATGAGATGTGGTTGATCATTGCATATGTCATTGGTCATATTATTATGAGACTCCCTGATAGGCGAAGGTTATCTCACATGAGCGCATGGTATGTGCAGGATTGATGCATGACTGGATTGTCTGACTCATGCATCTTACATTGTGATTATTGTATGCCCTAGCGACATTAGGGCTGTAGTCTCCTCAGGCATATTGTGGATGGCCAGATGGGACGCCGAAAATCTGTTCTAGCATTGGGCTGCCATAGATGGCCCTAGGTGAAAATCCCTAAACCCTCTTGGTACCAAAGGACGCCTCAACATCGAGACCGAGTGGATACATGAGCACCCGAGTACTGAATACAAGGAGGCCGCATCTCCCACTGTGTCGTGGTCGGTTGGGAGGGGGTGTGGCCTTACCCGCCCAAGTGTAGGGGGCAATACTAGGCTGAGTTTGACCAGCAAATGAATGGGTCCGCTATCGACATGTCGGATAGGTATTGACAGACTATTGGCGGATAGTGGAGTTTTTTACGCTCACTTTGATTGTGCGGCTAGGAGAGCGGCAGTGCCATTTGGAGTGTAATAAACTCCGGTGATGATCCCAGAGATGAACTATACTGATATGTGGACTTATTGAGCAGGAGTTGCATACTCATTCATTCATTCATTCACTATCCACTCAGGCTTATGGTGTGTAAATATTTGTCACGTGTACCTTCACAATGGCCAGGATTTCAGTTGGGGCTCATGACTAACCCGAGATTAGGAGTTTACCACATTGAGTCCGATTATCCAAATTAAGTATAAGACTGGTTTGGATAGAAGTCCCTTGTGATAGACCCCGTAGCCTACGATATTACATACTCTCATCCCGACTTCACACTCTAGCATGGTCATTCCATTCGCACTGCATATTGCATTACATCCATGGCATACGACATTTTAGGTTACTGTGCTTTTACATTTAGATACGGCTGACGGTATGCGTGAACTCATCAGGAATTGTATATTGCATTGCATCCTCGGCATCTGATATTTGACTCTTTATGACCCTCATTTGCATAGTTGATCTGTATTGTGTACTCTGATATTGTATGATTATGGCATGACAATATGATGATGATGATGTGATTATGGATGCGTGTAATACGGTTATGGCTGTGGTATATGAGAAATGAAAATATGACTTGGTGATGCTGGGAGCATTAACTCGGAGTATTACTATGATGCATATGGATTACAATGACATTGATATCATACCTTACGTGCTACGTGCCTTTTACGTATATAATTTCCTTGTGGTATATTTATCTTCCTTGTATGCAGGACACACTGCACACACGTGTGTACTCACTAGGCTTTTTGCCTAAGCTTCCTATTTCCCATTTTTTTAAGGGTTGGAGTAGCTTGGAAGACTTAGCTTTCTCGATGCATTGCATCTATCTTTCGATTTGGCAATGATGACGTTATGTACCTTTTGAAAAGCTTTGTACTTATAGCCATCAAGGCTTATAATGGAGAGTGTTGCTTGGTAATTTGATCATGGATCTTCATGCTCAGGTATTATTATATATAGATATATATATATATATACATAAAAAAAGAAGAAAATTCAGTAAAAAAAATGTTCCTTGTGGTGTGCCGAACTTGGGACTTGGTGTATGGAAGTCGAGTGCCGGATTCGGGGCATCACGGAAGCTGTCCGTTCCCGAGTTTGGGGTGTGACAGTACACAAGTCTTACAAGTGGGGTCCACTCATGATGTTTGCGAGCGAATCCACACCATCCATTCATTTTTTCATCTAATTTAAGCGGTTAAGTCCAAAATCGGAGCATATCTAAAGGTCATGTGGGCCCCAAAATCAACGGTTAATGGCTAATCTGTCCATTGGGTCATTTTTACAATGATCAAAGGGCTGAAATTCGACATGCATGGTTAATTTGCGATACATACGCTAATTATAGAATTTCACATCAAACGGATCATGGGAAGCGTGTGATTTAGAATTCAGGGGTTTAGGTTAGTAACATTTTCATAATTTTTTCTGATATATGATTTTTGGGAAATCTAATGGTTCTATG
Organism: Magnolia changhungtana; assembly: GCA_030180095.1. NCBI lineage: Eukaryota > Viridiplantae > Streptophyta > Magnoliopsida > Magnoliales > Magnoliaceae > Magnolia > Magnolia changhungtana. The sequence goes on from JASAUF010000502.1 coordinate 14,486,309, forward strand.
GGATCATATGCATCTTTCTAATCCACTCTTACATGTGAACTTATATCTAAATCATTACGGACAAAGGGTTATACGCCAAATCATTTAGAGGAATGCACATATGTCAAATCACCTGATAGATGGTCTTGTCTTCAATTCAATGGTCGGATGGCTTGGTCTATGGATGGAGATCATTCCTAACGGTTAGGTTTGTATCGAGGAAAGGATGTAAGACTAGGATAGTTAGATTGGTATTGTACACATGTATAAATTACGTTGAATCTTATGGTAACATTTGAGAACTTTCGATGCTCGAGTATCGAATAGTTCGGGGCGTTACACTTCCATTTTTTAGAGATTCGACTTAAGCAATCTTGGCATAACATTGTCCAAATCATTTAAAAGACTCATCTAGTTGAATCACCTAGGAAAAAAACATTTTTCCACTAGTTGTAGGAGATTTAACCAATCTCCCATCACTTCAGTCATCTCGGAGGAGCATCACATACAAGGTGGTTGATCATGGAACTGAAGCTTTGGCAAAACAGTGACAACATGATCGGAGGAGAATCAAGGAGCGGATTGAAGCAAATGAGAGCGAAGATCAAACAACCTAATAAGGCGGTACAAAAGGGACTCAATCCGACAAGTTGTCAATTATAAAAGTCTAAGTTTACTCTCTTTTCTTGTGTAGGATTAAGGATAAGAGTTTGTAAGCCCAAACTCGACTATGTTGTTGTGTAGGACCTTGGTCTTTGTATAGGGCATAAATCCTAAGTTCTTTGTAGGACCTTGACTCTAGCGTGGAGTCTAAATCCCTAGGTTCTTGTGTAGGACCTTGGCTCTTATGTAGGGCCTAAAACACTAGGTTCTTGTGTAAGACCTTGGCTCGGGAGTAGAGCCTAATTCTAGAGGCCTTGTGTAAGGTTGTAAAGGTTAGAGGTGGACCTAATTTAAAATCTCCGATAGTGAAATCTGATACACTTATGGGTTGAGTGTGTCCGCAAGGAGTGAAGCAGGTAAGTAGTTGAACCACTATATATGATTGTGTTTAGGATTTTCATTTGCATTTATTTAATTATGCTTATGAGTTTGAATGTTTAAATTATGTATGCATGATTAAATGAATGCCTAAGTGTTAATAGGTAGTACATTCCACACACACATGTACACTTGCTTGATATATACTAGTTGCTTATTTGCATATCTGTAACGACTCGGAAAATCCCGTACAAAGGCCTGAGTACCACCTCAAGCAAAAATCACTCAAGACCAAATCCTTTAGAAATTGGACGAGGATTAACTAGTGTTAAACTAGATTACATACGAAATCCACACTAATCACTTTAAATATGATCTGCAAGACCTAAAACTTGTGGAATCGTTGACGTTACATTACCCAAAAATCTAGGATCAATCTCATTACCCGACTGCTCTCGGGAGCATCACGAAACTCCATATCAGATCTGGACTGCACATCAAAAGTCTGAATAATACGAGGTTATAGAATTAGGACCGCCTTACTGAGCTTGAGAACCATCTCAGAAGTCAAAACCAGATAGTGTCCCAGGGCTATTCTCTTGAGCCCGGAGCGAGGAGTGTGAGAAAACATGGTTTTCTTTAGAAATTAAATCTAATTTGAGTAATCTAAGACTTGTCGCTTGCGGGCCAAATATAAGCAATCAGACCATCGGAATCTGACCCAAATACACCCTCAGATCAGGGAACATTTCTCATACATGTCCGTGTACTTGTAACCCTGATCGAGTTTGTGTGATTGTTGAACTGAAACTGGTCTGCCACGTGTGATTTGGGAACCGACTGGAACGAAAACTTAACTCAACCTAGATCCAAGGTCAGTGAGCTTAAGTCCGACCTTTGGTTCAAGGGGGGGCTCTAGAAGTGCTCTGTTGAGACGAAACCGTCTGTATTTAGACATAACCTAAGTATACCATGGCCCTGAGTCTATTTCCGAGAGTTCTAGGCCTATATAAGGACCTTAAACCCTCACTCTCTCATCCCATACGAATTTGAGAAAACCTAGGAGAGAGAAGAGAGTAAAGAGAGAGAAAGTGTGAGAGAAGTGGAAGCATCTTCCTAATACTCTATCCCACTGCTATACGTGCTTGACCATCGCTTTCTAATTGTTATTCCGGCGATTCTGTCAACGTACTTAGGTAAGAAAACCCTAACCCTAACTTGTTATAGGGTTTTAACTATTACAAGTAGCGAGATAGCTAACTTAATTCATGCTATAGGTTGTTGTGCCACCGTAGACGAAGACATAGAGATTCTATCGACTTTGTTACACTTCTACGGCGTAAGGTGTAGACTATAGATGTATAAGTTATGGTTTTCAAAGCTTTCAATGTCAGATAATGATAGATTCATGATCTGGGTGTTATTTCACATGCAAAATGTGATGTTCATTTTGTGATTCAGTTACGTATGCAAATTATGGTGTTTAGTGTATTCTGTGTATATGTAGAAAATACCGTATACATACAAAATATGAAAGTGTGTTTGCCATGATTAATTACTATGTACATGCTATTTATATGTGTAATACTTATTTAGTGAAAGGATTCGCCCTAATATATGTTTTAGCTAATATACGTTATGTATGTTAAATAAGTGTAGTCTAAGTGTTTATGAAAATGCTTGTATGAGTAAGTATTTAGATGATAGTGCTTAGAGTAGGTGTTGAGATAGGATTCTCAACTACCTTAGTGATGTGTATGATTTCCTTCATGCAAGTTGTTTAAGTTAATCGCTTACTTATGAAATGTATGTGTTTGTATTTCCTGTTTATATTGTGCTTTATAACATGCTTGTTAACATGTTTGAATTACTTTGTTAATTCTGCTTTGACTATTATACATGCTTCTGGTTACGGATTGAATGTGATTGAGACTATGTTATAGTCCAGGCAATCAATAACAGGCTTGAAGTCGTGGCTGAGATTCCTTCCCCACGTAGGGCGTGTTTGACGAACCCGAGTGGTGTGTTGGTCGTCGGCAGTGGTTAGGCCACATGAAGTGCTTATGCACTTCATGTCGATCGATACAATGTACGCTCATGCTAGTTGAGCTCATCAAGTAACCCGATCTGCCGATGTATGTTCACCATTTATGGACACCTCTATTTGAACCTAAGGTACCCAACTCACTAGTGAATCCCGCTTAACCTTGGTACCTTGATCCGCTAAGACTCATGAGCTGGGCATGGTTGTATGGGACACCGTGGTCGAGCTGTCGACCTATGCTGGGGCGATGTGCCTCCCCTTAGTGACCAGTGAGCAACCCAGACTCGTGAGCTGAGTACGGTGGTATGGGATACTGTATTCAAGCTGTCGGCCTAAACTGATAAGGTGATGGGGGTGTGGTGTAACGATTGCGTGTAACAGCCCTGACAGCCCTTTATAGTGACCTTGAGTATACTTTAAATCTGCAGTGAGGCGACGAGTCTTCCTATAGTAAATAGAGTATAAACTAGGCCTGTATTGATAAGGTGATGGGGGAGCGGTGCAACGAGTGCGTGCAATGTACCACGACAGACCTTTACTTACAAACCTAGAACTGCATCATCGTATGAGATTATCTAGGATTAACGACCTTAGAATGGATCATTGTTTGAGAATAATATAAGGGAGGTACCTTAGTTTCCCCAATACTGCTGTATGAAAAGGACTAATAACAACTCGATAATCATGCTCATAACATAGTACTGCATGTGCCTGGCGTTGTGGAGCACTGAGGGATGAACGCATGCCTTGGACGTAAGATGGTGTCACGCGAGGGAGCATTGGTGAGGGCATGCATCATGACTACATTTCATACTTGCATTAATAAGAGTATTTAGGAGTGTTTGATTGTACTGCTTTATCATTACTACTTGACTGAATTGATAACACGTTAACCTATGCTTTATCGTTCCACTGAGTTAGCTACTCACTCCCATGTTACAGGACGATGTTCTGGACACCCACCAGACTCTATCTTAGATGCAGGTATCGACGAGACGTAGGAGGCTGAGCCTGATTACTACGATGATTAGGATGAGTTCTCCTACATGCAGTTCTCTGGAGGCTTTGCTTAGGCCATTCAGATGACGGGGCTATAGGGTTTATCATTATAGTTGTACCATTTTTTTTAACATTTTGATTTTGAAACTAATACATGTATATGATGACTTAGTAAGGTGTTCATACTTTGGAGACCGATTGTGACCGTTTCTAGCTTTATATACATTTATATACATCTTTCAGTCTTCTGCTTGCGTTTTATAACTTGATCTGGAGTATGAATTATTGTTTTAGTATAATCCCACTCATGATTATTGCACTAACATAGACAACATTCAATCATAAGCATTTATGTTGCATAAGTGATGTTTTGGAACTCGGGTGTTGAGTTGCTACTCGACCCCCGATTTTCAGGGCGGTACAATATCCATTGTAGTCTATGTGATTGGACCATCTATTAGCTTGAAAGCCTTAAAGTTATATTGTCTTGCTTAATTTAATTGTTAATTAGTTTAAGTTAGGCAATTATTGTTTTAAAAGTTAAAAATTTTAAATTGGTCCTAATCACCCCCCTTTAGGACAGACTTCATTCCTTAGCTCTGGCAAGCTTCTGCAAATTGTAACCATTGTAATCCCATTATGCCACAGGCATAATTTCAATCTCTTCTCCAATCCTTCAATTCTAGTTTATCTTTCTTTTATTTTTCTTTTAGGATGTTAGTCTTTTTAGGCTAATCTCTTAGCTAAGGTTAAGAGATGAAGCTTATAGTTGATTTTAATATTTAGTTTGCTGAATTCAAGACATTAAGTTGAATGCTGAAAGTAGTTTGTTTAGTTTGAATTTACTTCAAGTCTTTAATTTGTTTATTTTTGGATTTGTTATGCACTTTCGGTACGATGGATACTTCGATTTAATAATTGTTCAGACTGCGTTAGAGAAGGAATCAATCTATACAATTGATTGACCTAATGATGTCTAAGGGTATTTTGGATGCTTTTAATTCCTTGTGATTAATGTCTGAGTGCTTTATGAGAGAACCTATCAATTGAAATCACATCTCTTTTGATGTTTTGAATGATTTAACTACTCTATCATTCAACTGGATAGATTAGGACTTCAATTCCAATTGAGTTATCTTATATCGAATTAGTAATTTGATATTGAAATTACTACAAGTGGATTCCTAGATCCTTAGGCTTTTGTTTATTTGTTTATAATCTTTTTATCTCACTACATTAAAAACTTATATAATTCATTAGACTTAGATTATTTCTAGATTGTGTTCCCCATTCCTAGATTCGACCTCAGTCTCATCGAGTTATTACTACAACGTTGCCTTGCACTTGGGGTTGTGAACATATAGTAGAGCCCATGCACTTTTTGCAACTTGATGAGGTTACTGACCAAGTACTGGATTGTCCGTTGCTTCTCAAATCACCCAAGGAGTACTTGTTTTATTTAATCATCAAAGTGGTTATATGCCCTGAGCTTTCTACGGCCTAACGGGGAACTCATTATGCCTATTTGGACTCCATCAATTCTGCAACTATCCACACCTAGTATGTGCGAGTAGCCTTTTTCCATGCAATCGTCTAGTTTTGACACTTAGGTTACAATTTGTCTTTTTTGCCATTTGTTTGATTTTTTCTGACTAGTCTTGGCCTATCGTCTCTTTAGAGCATTAGCATTTGATACAATGGAGCTGACACTAGAGTTAGTCCGATCGTATTTTAATGTTCATTCAGATCTAACGATCTCTAGGAAAATTGTGAGATATTGGATATTATTTATTGTTGCGTTGATTCCCACCCAGAGATATGAAAAATCTCTTAGTTCCTCGGAAGTCTGACACTTTATTTTGAAAATGTTTATAGTTTTAAAAGTCACCCCATCCTGGAGAGTGATACTTAGTGGAGGTTTTTATTGTAAGATGAGTTTGAAATGTGTCCAGCTACTGGTCGTCTCCATCGAGGATGCCTATGGGACTTTAAGTATGCTAGTTTTTGTTGAAATATGCAAGAGGTTAGTGCGCATGCATGACTGTCATGGTGATTGACTCAACTGGGGATTATGGAGTTTGAAGATTTGTATTTTATTACTTGGATTTTGGTTGTGGCAATTGGGATCGAGATCTGCTGGGGATGGTTTTTTATGCAAGTCTGATTAGTGATTGTGATTAAGAATCCAATGGTTGATTAGTTCTATCTTCTCATTGGGTAATCAGACTTGATTATTTTGGGGTTAGTCCAGAAGGTTGGTTGTGATCAACTCTGGCTTTTATGAACGATGCATGTCTGTCTGTGGGTGGTAGTTAAGATTTTGATTTACGTCCCATCAAGTGCTGTGTCCCGCTGTGTTATGGTCAAGATTTTGATCTATGATCGATAGGATCTTTCGTTCCACTATGTTGTGGTCAAGATTCCGATCCATAATTGATTGAATTTGTCATCCCACTGCTTTGTGGTCAAGATTTCGATCCTTGACTGATTGGATTTGTCGTCCCATTGGTTTGTGGGATTCTGATCCTTAATTGATCGGATCCGTTGTCCCACTGGTTTGTCTCTCTATGTAGATGTTTTTGTATTTTAAAAATATGGTCTAGTCCATCAGATTGCTAGTTGATGGTCGCGATCGTTGTTGGTATTTTGGTTTTTGGTAAAGATCCAATACATCAGATTGCGAATCGATGATCACAATTGATGCTAGTTTTTATTGGAAGAGTCTATTCCATTGGATCGCAAATCGACAGTCGTGATCGATGCTGGCATTTATTAGAATTGCAAACTTACCTCGCCATGTTTGGCTCCTAGTGTTCTCTTGATTGACACGATGATTTTATGGGCCATTACATGATAACTGCCCATTTTGTACATTGGCTTATGCCAGCAAACAAGATTGCTTTGTGGTCTATGATCTTCAGTACCTGTGAGGAGAGAGAACACTTTTAGTAAGAGTATTGAAGTATTGGATCAGGGGGAGAGATACTCTCACCTTTTGGGGATTCCGACGAGTATTGAGAGTTTATTGTTTAGTTTTTGGATTTATTGGGCCGTCTGTATGCCCTTTTTGTATGGTACAAAAATGGTAAAAAACATTTCATTTTTGTAAGCAAAGGAAAGACATATACATGTAAAGACAACATATGATGAAATGAAAAGAAAGCTTTTGAAAGTTTTGTGCCTTTGTTGTCTGTGTATGCATGGTTTGTACTTGTTGCACCTATAGATGTAAAAAATTAGAATGTTGACTCAACTGGATGTTATAATCAATTTTCTAATTGCTCACTAAGGGTCCCGATCCCTTTAAGGTCATGCATAATGGTATCATGTCCCTAGGATTTGGGAAGAGCTTAAAAGAATTCTTGACTCATTCCTGCTATCTTTGCATTTGTTGAATCTTCGTGTTGCCTTATCTTATATGTATCTACTTTTTTTTTTCTTGCTAATATTGTTTGTAGTGCCCTTTCAGGTTTTTGCTACGTCCAACTTGCTCATCATTTTTGCCCATGGCACCCTTTCAGATTTTCACCATGTCATGGGTATTTGATATTGCCTGCCCCTTGCTAGCTTTGATGTTTTTACCCTTAGTGTCCTTTGGGGTTTTCACCAAGTCTGTTGTGTCTTGTTGTTTTTACTCTAAGCACCCTTTCGGATTTTCACTTCGCCCATTTTTCTTAGGCATGCTTTTTATTTTTTATTTTATTTTTCTTTTTCTTTAATTTCTACAACAATGGAGGGATCGTACTTCTTCCTTGCTGGCCGATTGGTAGCTCTTCCTTCCTTATCTTGAGTCATAATGGCAAAGCCGTTAACTCAGGCCGAGATCGTTCTTAGGGGATGTGAGTGGAGATAGGCTTCTTGGGTCATATTTTTTCTTTTCATGTTTTCTCTTCTTCATTTTTTTTGCTTGTTTGGACTGCGCGCTCTTATTTTGTCCTCATTTCTCTCTCTCTCTCTCTCTCTTGCTATCTCAGATCACACGCTCTTATTTTGTCATCGTTTCTTCCCTTTTTTTTTGTTCTTTAGCCATTCTTATTAAGACATTTATTTGGGGATGGGAGGGAATGATTCTCGTGGGAGAGAATGATTCTCGGGATGACCAACTTTGGTCAGTTGACTTCAGCTTTGATATTGTAAATCTTGACATGGTTAGATAAGCTTACCTGTTATCAGTGTTGAAAGGCCCCCGAAGATCATCGCCCCAAGTTGGCGAGTCAGAGGGCTCCCTCTGGAAGAACTTTCCCAATCATTAGGACATCTCATGTAAGCTCTGAACTTACCCCTTGAGTCTGATAGATGCGACAATACTTGTTATAAACCCAATTCAAATTTTCTTTCCTCATCTTCACTCTTCATGAGATTTTAGTTTAAACTTGTAGGATTTCTTCCATTTCATAAGTTAGCTTGTAAAGAGTTTCACTTGTAGCTGTGTGTATGGATGTTTGATTAGCCCAAAGTGCATATGAAAGCGATCCCATGTCTTTTGAGTTCAAGCTTCTCAAGGGACTTGACCATCTTTGGCATGCCATTGCCGATGACGACAGTGTGTGGGATCATGTAGTGGCTGATGATGTTGTTCTTCACATGCATCGTTGTGTGAGATGCAGGATGCCGCCTCCATTCACTTTTTGTGAAGTAATTGATCATCATGAGTATGAATTCATGACTGTTAAATGTTGTTGGGCTGACTTTTTTGTTGATGTTGATATCCAACATAGATAATGTCTAGGACCTTATCAGGTCGTAGAGTTTTGAAGCATACACATTGATCCAATGTATATGCTCTTGACACTTGAAGTACTTTCTGACGTGGAATGTAAGCATGGTCTTCATAGCTTCAACTTGATAGGCTTTATTTCAGGCTTTGTTGACAAAATTTCAATCGAATCCAGACAAGTCTACATAGGATGTAAGATTGGATAGTCATGGCTTTAAGAACTTGATCATTCTCTACTCATTTTCTAGGGATAAGGATTCATAATACACACTTCCCTAAGAGTTTTGGGAGATCTTAGGTTTACAATTTCAAAATTTTTGGTTGACATTAGCTTTTGATTTTGAACTTTCTGAGGAGACCCTCTAGTTTGAGAGTTGATTCATCATCTTCGAGTTTGTACTAACCCTTGAGCTTAAAGTCCAACTCTAGATCGAAATCATATAAGTTAACTTCATACTCAACTTCTTTGAAAAATAGATTTGGCACTTTATTTCTTGTGATTTTTTAAAAGCATTCTTGATTTTTTTGGGGTTTCAAAAATCTTTAATCTTTTGAAATTTTGTAAATAACTAGATTTTTTTTAAAAAAAATTTGAAAATTTGTATTCGGCCAGCCCAACCTCAAATTTGGCTAGCTAAATTCAAATCGGGTAAGCCCGACATCGGCCTAGGTCAAGTTTCCAGCAACTTGAAATGTAAAATCAGTTGCAAGTTCGGTTAGCCCAACCTTGGGTTCGGCCAGCCGAACTTAGCTCGGGTCAGCCCGAGGGTGATGCAGGTCAAGTTTCTAGCAATTCATTATTTCGAATTTTAGGAAAATTCGGCCAGCTAAAGGTTGCTCTGCACAGGCGAAGTTTTACTTGGGCTAGTCAAATTTTTTATAAAATCAAATCCCGTGAAATATGAGAGTCATTAGAACAATATCATTAAAATTCGGCAAGTCGAAGCTATTCTTAGGCTGACCAAAGAACCAAATCCTTTGGTTATAAATAGAAACATTTTCTCATCGTTTTAAACACGAAAAAGTGATATAATTCTTCCTCAAGCAAAGAGAGAAACTCTAGCCCTTTCCAAGCTATTTGTGTGGTAATTCTTATTTTATTTATAGCTCATTCAATTCCCTTTCTCAAGTAGATTTAAAATCAATTAGAGAGTAAGCAATACTCAACTTGAGATTAGAGAATTGAATTTACCGTTTTTAGGGTTTTATTCTTTGAGAAATTATATATCCCGAGATCCTTTCTGGTCGAGCATACATTAATTTATCATCATTCAAGAAAGAAGATCATTGTATTGATTGAAGCATGTACTCCATCAGTATCTTCGCATCAACATTTTGTCTTAAGAAGATAAGTATTTGTTTTATTAAAATTTATATCATTTAGGACTATTGAGATTGCCCGAAAATCTTATTGGGTTGTGTAGTTGTTAGCTCGTAAAAATCACTAGAGGTTTTATTGTGGTAAGCCTGTGAAAATCATAAGAACTGTAAGAGGTTGTTGATGTGATCCTGTTAAAACCTTGAAAATAGTGGAAAACCAAAATTAAGTATAGTAATTTTGGGTGTAACGCCCTGAAAATTGGGGGTCGAGCAAAGCTCAGCGCCCGAGTTCCAACGCATCACTTATGCAACACAGATAATGATGATTATGATGAGAGCATTGAAACATGAATGGGATTGTACCAAAATAACATATCATACTCCAGAGACAGTTAAATTTACAAGCGGAAGACTGTGATAGATATGTAAAATATATAAATTGTGGTGAGTCTCCAGAGTATGATAATGTTACCAGGTTAATTCATTACAAGTACAATTTCAAATTATACCAAGTTGTGTAAGGTCATCTAGTCAATATCCAGAAAGCCCCGTCGATCAGGACATGGCTCACAGGAACCCACCTGAAACGCATAAAGGAGGAATCCTCCTCATCCTCATAAAGTCGGCTCCACTTCTGACAAAGATCACCATCATCTGAAACTCAAACAAGTCTGGTTGGTGTGTACAACACCATCCCGTAACGTGGGAGTGAGTAATCAACTCAGTGGAGCATTAAAGCATAGGTTAACATGTTATCAAAACAGTCAAGCAGTAATGATAAAGCAGTACAATCAACAATCCTAAGTACTCTTGTTAATGCAAGTATGAAATGCAGTCATGATGTATGCCCTCACCAACATACTCCCTCATGCGACACCATCTTACGTCCGCGGCATGCTTTCATTCCTCAGTGCTCCACATCTTCCAGGCACATGCAGTGCGATGATGAGCATGATTACCAAGTTGTTATTAGTCCTTTTCAAACAGCAGTATTGGGAAACTAAGGTACCTTCCTTGTATCATTCCCAAACATGATCTATTCTAGATAATCTCATACGATAGTGTGGTTCTAGGGCGTTGCAAAGGCTGCCAGGGATGTTACACGCAATCGTTACACTACTCTCCCATCGCCTTTTTAACGGTTCATCACTAAATTGATACAGGCCTAGTTCATACTCTATTCACCACGGCAAAACTCGTCACCTCATCCTAAATTCAGAGTATGCTCGAGGTCACTACAAAGGGCTCGTCACCAATCATTGCAGGCTGACAGCTCGAATATAGTGTCCCATACCACCATAATCGGCTCACGAGTCTGGTTTCTTAATGGACACTACGGGGAGGCACGTGGCCCCAGCGTAGGCCGACATCTCGACCACGGTGTCCCATACCACCATGCCCGGCTCATGAGTCTTAGCGGATCGAGGTACTAAGGTTAACGGTATTCCACAGGTAAGTTTGGTACCCTAGGTTCAAGCAGAGGCATCCAAACATGGTGAACATACATTAGACAGATCGGGTTACTTGACGAGCTCGGCTAGCTCGAGCGCATAACAAGTTGAACGACATGAAGTGCATAAGCACTTGACATGGTCAACCACTATCGTCAACCGAAGTACGACTCAGGTTCGTCGAACACATCCCAATTGGCGAATGAATCTCAGCCACGAATTCAATCTCATTACCGATTGCTTGGACTATACAATAGCCTCAATCACAATCAATCCTTTATTCAGAAGCATGTAGAGTAAAGCAGAATAAACAAAGTAATTCAAGCATGTTATAAAGCATGTCATAGAGCATAATATAAACAGGAAATACAAACACATACATTTCATAAGTAAGCGGTTAAATTAAACAAACAACATGGAGGAAATCATATACATCTTTAAGGTAGTTGAGAATCTTATCTCAACACCACTATTAAAGTTAGTTCGTCATACAATTTCTCACATAGGCATTTTATAAAACACTTAAACTACACCACTCCAACATACATGACGTATGTTGATTTTAACATAGAATAGGACAAATCCTCATATCAAGGAGTTGTCTCATACACAACAATCATACTCTTATATTCAATACATATGACAGGCATAAATCATAAATCCATATTTATTTAGTCATTTCAACAAACACTTAGATTACACACATTAGCCTACATAAGCTATGTTGGCCAAAATGTGTACTAGGGCGAGTCCTTCCACCAAACAGGTCGTACATCCATAACTAGCATATATACACGGCAAATACCCATGGCAATTATATCAGTAAAATTTATACGGATACGGTATTTTCTACAAATACCTAGAATACACAAAATTCTATATTCTTCGTATTTAATCAAAACGAAAAACAGACAGCACTTTGTACATGTGCAATAGCGTACAGATCATGAATCTATCATTATCTGACATTGAAAGCATTGAAAACCATAACCTATACGTCTAAAATCCGCACCTTTTGTCTTAGAATCGTAACGAATCCGATAGGTTTGCTAAGCTTTCGTATTTGGCAGTTTGGTAACCTATAGAATGAAATAGGTTAGGTATTTCATAACCTACAACTATCAAAACCCTAAAACAGGTTAAGGTTAGGGTTTCTTACCTAGAAATGAGGTCGAAATCACCGGAAAAGCGATAAGAATGGTGCGGTTGAGCTTGTAGAATGACAGGGGAGAATAGCAGGGAGATTCTCCTACTTCTCACACACTTTCTCTCTCTTTTCTCTCTTCTCTCCTAAGTTTTTTTCTCAAATTCGTATGGCTGAATGAGAGAGGGTTTTAAGGTCCTTATATAGCTTAAAAAGTTACCAAAACAGACTTAAGGTCAAGATATACTTAAGTTATAACTAAAGTGAGTCAGTTTCAGCTCAACAGAGGACTTCTGGCAGCCCCCCTTGAGCCAAAGGTCGGACTTAAGCTCACAGACTCTGGATCTAGGTGGAGTTAAGTTTTCGTTTCAGTCGAATTCCCAGATCATGCGTGGCGGACCAGTTTCAGTTCAACGGTCAGTGAAACTCGATCAGAGATTTCAAGTACATGGACATGTGTATGAAATTTTTCCTGCTCCGAGGGTGTAATTTGGCCTGATTCTGACGGTCTGGTTGCTTAATACTGACTCACAAGTGAAATGTCTTAGATTTATTTATTTTGAATTTAATTTAGAATTATTTCACATTTCTCATACTCCCCGCTCCGAGCTTAAGCGAATAGCGCTGGGACACTATTTGGATTTGATTTTCGAGATGATTGTCAATCCCAGCAAGGCGGTCCTAATTCCTTAACTTCGTGTTAATTGGACTTCCGACGTGCGGTCCATATTTGATACGGAGTTTCGAGATGCTCCAGAGAGTAGCCGGGTAATGAGATTGATCCTAGATTTTAGGGTAATGTAGCGTCAATGATTCTACAAGTTTTGGGTCTTGCAGATCGTATTTAAAGTGATTGGTGCTAATTTCACAGGTACTCTAGTTTAACACTAGCTAATTCTCACCTAATTTCTAAAGGATTTAGTCTTAAGTAATTTCTGTCAGAGGTGGTACTTGGGCCTTTGTAGTTTGTATATAAAGTGATCCAAGTTATAATACTTAGCTAGTTTAAGATAGTGCCTAGGGTGAAAGTACTTAGAAAAATTGAAAGAACAAGGTGGTGAAGGGTGGGATTTGTGAAGGAAATGGGTTCAAAAGCGATTTTAGACTTTGAGATTGAGTTCTGACAAGTTAATAAGGTGTTAAGATCGACCCATTGCCTAAGAACGTCTAATTCCAGGTTGGCAAAAATCCGAGATGTTACATTGGGTGTGGAGTAGGTGTGTGTTAAACACCGAACTAATTCTTTGTGTATTGTGGTGATTGTTTATCTTATTCTCTGCTTTTATTATTTTTAAAGATTAGTTTCAAGGACATCGTGAAATAAGGTGGTCTCACCTAAAGTTTAGGTGAAGGTTATCTTGCGACTTAGTTGAAATCAAGGTTTCAATATCTTTTGCGATTGAGAATATATTTTTCGCGATTTATTATTAGGAATTGGTTTAGTCTTATTCACCCCCCTTCCCCTCCAGGACATTTGTAGCTCATCATTCAAGAACAAATCCAATAATTCCCGTAAATTATAAATTATGTTGAAGACTTCATTCCACATTTATTCTAACGTCCCAGATTTTTAACATTTTGGATTTTCAAAAACCCTTGAAAATTTTTATTATAATTAACCTACATTGTCACTTATTGACCTTTGATGCTCAAGGTGAGTTTACATGTGGGTGGTATCAGTAAAGAACCGCACAAATATGATTAATCAACCATAGGAAGCCAAGGAATCTACTAAGTCACTTAAACATCGAGTTTAATCATGTGATTTGCTCATCTAGGGCCCAAATCTAGCTGACCTATCACTGACTAATAGGGGTCAGATCTTAATTAACAAATTAAATTGACCAAGTATCATTTTAACCTAAGAACTAACGGTTTAGGGTAATTATGTTTGAATCATTATTTTAGCTAGCTGCGAATAGGCCACACTATGAACTTAGCTAATCTAAACCCTAATCATTATGCATAAGAAATCTCGATACCTAATTCATTCTGAAAAATACCCTGATTATCCAAACAAGCTCTAGACCGCTTGTTAGTGGGCCACTAAACCTAATGCTATAGAAATATGTTCGTCTTAGTGGGCTTGACGTCCATTGCGAGACATCGAGTCAAAATCATGGCTCGAATCGCTCATCTTAGACTTGCAAGGTCGGTACATGAGTTATGCAAATATTCTTGAAATTAATCAAGAACTTGAGTCACTTATCTCCGTTTGATCTTTGCCCAAGTTGTGGCTTTCAGACCGTTAGATCACGACCAAATTTAAGGCAATAATCTAAGTTAATATCTTGTACATATCTGTATATACGCGGCCTCGATCGACCATTAATGACCATCGAAGAGACTTCTGATCATACCTATCAATCGACGCGTCCAAATGGCAGGCCGATTGTGTCTATGCGTAGGTCATCACTAGGGCCAACTATCCAATGGTGGGTGTTGACTCCTACACCCCGTAGTGGCCCCCAAAGGGTAGAAACACACTTCCCTAGGGCTAGTATAGTAAAAACATAGCCCTTAGGGCCATTTTCACCAATTCTGACACTATATAAGGCCCTTGTTTAGGCACCCCCTCCTCCCATACGAATTTCATGCCCTAGAGCAAGAGAAAAAAGGGAGAAAGGAAGAAGAAAAATTGGAGAAAGGAGAAGAGAGAGCTTGGGGTGTAAGTGTTGGTGTACATCCACCCTCTCATCCTTTCTTTAGTCGTCTCACGTAACCAGAGCCATCGTCGGAGCTTTCCCGGTAACGATTGGGAGTAAGTGTTGAGTCCCACTCGTAATATAGGGTTTCAATAGTTGTTTGTCTCTAACATTACAAGCTTGTATGCTTGTTTAGGTCTTTCAATGATTTTCTCAAAACTCTAACCTAAGGGCGTCATGAATTAGGCGAAATGTCACAAGGTGCGGACAATTATCTCTAGGTTATCTTTTATCAACCCTTGATGGTCTCGGTTAATGATTAATTGCTTGTAAATAAATTTGTGTATGCTAATATGTTAACATTTTGATTTTTCTATAATATATGCTATTTATTGGATATGGATGCTCACATGTTTGATGAAATGCCTGAATGGTGGAATGTATTGATTTGTCGATGCCCATGTACTTAATTTAATGCTTTAGTGATTGTATTACTTTATGCATATTCACATGTTTGATTTAATACCTTAGTAAACGTAGTATCCTATGTATGCTTATATGTTCGATGAAATGCCTAAGTGGTTGTGTAGTAGAACCTATGTTATAATTGTATGATGTAGTGTTTAGTCCATAGCGATACTTAGGATTGCTACAATGTTGGGTCTGTTAGCTAACTGCCCGAACTAAAGGGGTGGCTCGAGTTAAGCCGGCCACCCTAGTCTTGTATGATCGACCTAGGTTAAACAAGGACGACCGACAGTAGCTGGACTACAAGGGTTGCTTGCACCCAATGTCGGTTGCGTCGGGGTCCTCCCAAGTTAATCAAATTAGTCCACTAGCCGAATGATCATATATGTTCACAATGTATGACATGACCAAATCGAATTTAGGATACCCCATTCCCAATTGATGAGTTCATTTATAACTGTTAGTGCAATACGATCCTACGAAGACTCACAACCCGTGCATGGTGGTATGGGATACCATGTTGATTTATGATATAAATGGCTGATACCTAAATTTGGATCAAGAGACATTGGTGAGGAGCCGCTACATGCCGCAACGAGCCACGTGATCTGAATAAGGACTCGTGATATAACGTCGGCAGCTTAGTTTCGCCAATATGTTGGATGAATGGAACTTAATAATTACTCTGCTAACATACGCATTCACCACATTGCATTAGATATGATTTTGCAATTTGGCGTTGGAGTCTCTTGTGAGGGAGTGTTAGCATTTATGAAATAGGCGTTGAAGTCACATATGAGAGAGTGTTGGATTGAAAGGTGCATGCATCATTACATAATCTCATTCGTGCATTTAACAAGAGTATTTAAGAAATGTTTGATTTCTTGTTTTATCATTACCTGCACTGATTGGGTTAATAACATGTGTAACTTAGGACTAATGGAACCACTGAGTTAGTTACTCACTTCTACCTGGGACGGTTTTAAAACACCAACCAGGCATTGTTATTGATGTAGGTTCTATCGAGGCCTCAGGCATGTATGCTTGGATTGGCTTGCGCTTTTCACCATGATGCCTTAGGAGCGTCGGGCAAAGCTAGAAGACTTTGCTTTTATTTTTGTTTTATGTATGTATATGTTAGAGCCCATGATCGGGCATGCTTTACATATAAATTTTGTTATATGTTCGTTGTGGCTTGTATAATCCCTATTTTGGGCGATCACTACCATTGGATTGTATTTTTCAATGTTAGCCCTATATTTCTGGATTTTTCTCTATCACTACCTCGCTTTGTATTTGCTAAGTTAACTTGCGTTACTCTTATTATTTTTATGTGAATTTGAATGAAGACTCATGCGCATTTTATTAAGTTAACATTCGGGAACTCGGGATTAGATTCTATGTACTTGGGTGTTGATTTTTGGGGCGTTACATGGTCCCTCTTCAAAAACTCTTGTCCAAGCAGCTATTTCCTAATGCATTACCTTGGTCACTTGCTCATACCAAGGCTGTTTAAAGTCTGAAAAAGCATCTTTTTAATCTCGCCCCACTTGGTATTCCATCACATCATGGAAGGTGAATTCACTAAACAGATTTAAAAAAAATCCTTGCAGTTAAAAGCCGATCACAAAGTTCTAGTTTCACTGTAACGCCCCGAATTTTGGGGGCCGAGTAGGTACCCAACTCCCGACATCCCTAATACCACTTATGCTTTGCAGAAGTGGAATTTTATAATTCGTTTCACCTGACATTTAAGTAGTTCATAGAATTAAAATAGACTATGCGATGTACCCTGGAATAAACATAAATTTTAATGCAAGTAAATCAGTTAACAAGTAAAATATGTCTATCTAGAGTACATGACTACAACTGAGGAAAGTTTACAGATTTAAAAATACAACTGATCAACTCTAAAATCTCATCGACGTCCCGCAGGTGTCTGACTTCGGCCCATGCAGCAACTGGAAGAACGAGGACTCCTCTGAGTTTGTGTGAGCCTCCTCCAACGCATCGGATTCCTAGTATCTGCATCTAAAATAGGGTCTAGTTGGTGTTTTAAAACATCGTCCTAGAGTGGGAGTGAGTGATCAACTCAATTGGTTCAATTAGCAATAAGTTATACAAGTTATCAAATCCATAGGTGCAATTCATAAAAAAGCATAAAACACAAAGTTCCTAGCTACTCTTTTTAATGCATATGAATGTTATTATGATTTGATGTATGCCCTTGCCATCTAACACTCCCTCGAGCGACACCATCTAACATTTGCAATGCCCAACACTCCCTCATAAGGCAACCTCGACTGCTGAGTCACAAATCTAACTAATGTAATGCTATGAATGCTCATATTAGCCGAGTATTTAATTAAGTCCGTGCATCTAGTAAAATTGGAGAAGCTGAAATACCTTCAGTTAATCAATGACCTTATCCAGATCACATGGCCTAGAGTGGCCGTAATGGCTCTTAGCCTGCAATCCATGATCCAATTTTTAGGTATCATCCATCTTTCTCATAAATCAATAATTTTAAAGGTAAGGCATGATACCCAAATGTATGAAGATCTACTCGGTATGGGTCGTCACCCAAACACTGAGTATGATCACTTAGTTCCGAGGTGTGGGCTTATTACATAATGAAATCATCACAAGGAAGGGCTCGTCACCCAAATCCATTCATGCCCAGGTCATTCGAACAGTTCTCTGGCATGAAACCATCGGCCAGGTAATTTGACGGGAGCCGTTCGAACAAGGACCTATCACCTCCTATGCTCGCTGGTCATTAAGGGGAGGCTCGTCATTCCAGCGTAGGCCGATAGTACGGACACAGTGTCCCATACACCAAGCTTAGCTCCCAAGTCTTTATTGTTCACTAGTCACTACGGGGAGGCTTGTCACCCTAGCGCAGGCCGACAGCTCGGAGATAGTGCCCCATTCCACCATGCCCGGCTCATGAGTCTTAGCGTGATCATATCGCTAATGGTTATTAGTAGGCCTTTCCAAGGTACGGGGGTGTTCCAGATTCAGGCAAGCGTGACCATATATGGTTAATAAATATAGTCGGTCAATTAGTGGGCCAATTCATCCGATTTAAGCAAACTGCAGAACACCCGACATTGGGCACAAGCATCACATGTAGTCCAACTACTGGCAGCTATCCGTGTTTGACTTAAGTTGATCAGATTGGTCGTTGGGCGGCCCTACTAGTGGGGCTACCCGTGCGGGCCTTGAAATTTAATGGTCAACCTAAAAAAAGGGGATTACTTAGCATCATATAGAAGATCATGAACTACTCCTAGTTGCAAAAAATTTAGGCATGCATGTGAATAACCATAACATTCAACACAAACTAAGCATATTGATGACATTAGGCACATTATCCCCAAATCGTCGCAGGTTTAGGGATAAACCCAATTCAAATTCTCATAACAGAAAGAGAAATAAAGAAAGGAATAACAATTCAACAAATTATCTGAATAACAATTCAACAAATTGTCCTAATTTAGCATGGAAGTCAAACATTAGTTATTCTAAACATGCTTAGGCAGATTTATAGTGAATTAACTACCAATGAACTTCTTACAAATCAGCATGCACAACAAATTCACACACACAATAATTAATCTCGGCCTAGGTTTGATAATTGGCCACCTAAGGCTAATGGTCCGCACCTAGAATGGTTTGATTGCTTGCAGAGCCGCTCCCAAGGATCCGGTCTTGCAAATTGGAAAGTTGGAGCCTTACGCCAATAGGATTTGCATGTTAAGATACATGCAAGAGGCCTAATGCACTAAAAACTGAAAGAGGGTTGGAAGGATACCTTCCGATTGTGGGCGGGGTGATCCCGCGATGGTGGGGTTGCAAGTTCCAATGCGGGACTGAGGTAAGGAAGGAAATTTCTCACCTTCCAGCCTCCTTGAGCTCTTTTGCAGCCTCCACTCCCTCTCTACTCTCCTCTCTCTCTCTCTCCTCACTTGCAGGAAATTCGTATGGAAGTGTGGGAGAGAGATTTAAGGGCTTATATAGTCTGAAAATTAGTCTAGTTGGCCCTAAGGAGACTTGTTCTTATGTATATACCCCTAGCGGGTGGATTTTTGGTCCCTAGGGCTATCCAAGTGGCCCCTTGGCCCATCTGCATCATGAAGCAGGTGCCTCATAGTCAGATGAAGGGTTATTCCAAGTTTGGTGGCAAACAGATGAGTTGATTGGCCGCGGGGGCTTGATTTGTGATCAGTAGTCACCGATGTTCGATCAAGTCCCCAACTATACGGATATGAACAGGGAAATATTCCTAACTCATGGCCCAAGTTTGATTGTAATTTAACGGTTAGAAATCCGTAACTTCGTGAAAGAGCGGAAGATTTATTTCACTTAAGTTTTCAGATTTCAGCTTAAGGGATTCGTACGTTTCAAGCACTTAGCTTTTGGCCCAAGTTGAGCAGTTCTGGGCACTTTCTTGCTTTGCCACCCGCAATGGATGTCAAGTCCAGTGAGACGGACTTTATTCTATAATTTTAAAACTAGTGGGCCACTAACGAGCGGTCTGGAGCTTGTTCGAATAATCGGAGCATTTTTTTTAGGGTCTGGATTAACTAAGTTCACAATGTGGCCTATTCGAAATTAGCGAAAATGGTGATTCATTCATAATTACTATAAACCATTAGTTCTTAGGCTAAATGAGTAAATAGGTTAACCTGGTCCATTAGTTAAGATCCGTGCCATAACCGGCTCGACTTTGGGTAGATTTTTAATTTAGTTACGGTTGTCTTAATTAGTCAGTGATAGGTTGGTTAGATTTGGGCTTTAGATGAACAATTTACAAGGCTAGACTTGAGGTTTAAGTGATTAGGTGGATTCATTGCCTTCATACGGTTGGTTAATTAAATTTGTGCGCTTCTTTACTGGTATCACCTACATATAGGCTCACCTCAAGTGTCAAGGGTCGGTAAGTGACGACGTGGGCTAGTTATATATAAAAAAAATTTGAGAATTTTTGGCAATCCAAAATAGCAAAATTCAGGATGTTACATTCACCTCATTGGACACACCTTTCATGTCGAAATGAATATGTCCTCTTTCTCCAACATGTTGAAGTTTAAACAAAAGCAGTTACTATAACCTCAACTGCTACTCTGGGCAAATTAGTTCTCAGAATGGTCTTTCATTGTCTCTCATATCAAAGGAAAAACAAACACGCTTGTAGATTTCTTATCTCATCACCCTCAAGAATGTGCTTCTAGCCTTAAATAAAAGACCAATAGGCCATATTGTATCTCAATACCACAACCATTTTGTGTCTATCCAATGGACAAAATTCCTTCTCTCCTAACTTAAATAGAAGAAATCATTACTGACTTATTCTTCGCATACTATAACCCTTTTAAGCTCCACTCACTTCTCTAAATTCATTTACAAAATAATCCTCCACTTCTTGAGGTTATCCCTCATCTTAATAACCCATATCTTACTCGTCTGTCTTTCAAAAGTTATTACGGATGCACTAAAGAACTCTTTCTCTTATGGTACCTTTTCACCACTAATATAATGATGGTTGTTTCCAATACTCCCAGACTACTCTCTTATCTCATCCAAATGGAGATTAGGCAATTCCCATAAATAGATTCACGGTGCAATATGCTAAAATGGATGCAATGGCTCTATTCCATCCATCAGTGGCACCGTATTCTAGGTGAAGGCCTCACCATTAACCACAAATTTGTAATGATCTACTTCCATATAAACTGATAGATCATTACCACCGTTGTAAATAACTTTGAAAGCTGCCCCTTTGCTCATCACTCCTTCACAGATGCCCAAGTAGAAGTTCAAGGATGGTATAACTTTAATATGGCGAGACATCACAAGGCCTATTGCATGGAATGACACGTATTCATATATGGAATCCTTCAGGCCAACAATGTCAACCATTCCACCATCCCCATAGAGATTCTTGAGTGAGCATATGTTTGCCCCATGATAGCTCCAAGTGAATGATTTGCTAATATTTTGATGAACTATTATGAGAGACACAGACCACATTGAAAAGGCCGAGCTATACGTCTTAGAGGGGTGGTGAATAGGACTATGCCAAATTAAAAAATAAATGCAGAATTTAAAGAATGATAGCACAATCGAGTAATAAAGAAGCACAAGCAAATAGCAACCTCAAATGTACTAGTCTTAAGAGGTTGATACAAACTTAGTTCTAAGGACAACCTAACACCAAAAACCAAAGGCTTATGGTAGGATAATCATACTAGAATGTTTGTAAGTATCAAAACCCCAAACCAATAAAGAGGCAAAAGAAATAACAAATAAAATAAACTAAGTTATTACAACATTTCAACAAGTGCATAAAATAAATTACACCATTCACCACAACTGCTTAAAGAAAATTACAACATTTACACACATAGGCACATTCAATCATCCACCACAACTCTAGAAATTATAGTGGTTCGCTTGTGTGTACACCAACTGTTAGAAAATAGCCACACAACTACTCCACTCCTAATATCCACTCCCTCGGGATATTAGCGTTCACTATGAAAAAAAGGTTTTCCAAGGTTCACCTTAAAACCTTCACAATTGTGTCTTTGATTGGGCTTACATAATTCCAAAAACCCCACACTCTGAGATTTCCTGGATTACCTCAAACAAACCAAGAAGAGATTTTTCTGGCACAACCTCAAAAACAAAAAAAAAAGGATATACAAAATATAAATGTACTTATCTGAAAATTCTCCTTTGAAGAAGCCCGGTAGAACCGATCCGATGTAGACGTAGATGTTCAATGTCTAGTTCACAAATAAAAAGGTTCTAATTCTAAATGATTTTTAAATTCAATCAACTTGGCTAGCTTGATTTGATTTTGATCTCAAGAAAGGGAAAGACACAAATCCCTTCTTAAAGTAAGATTGGAATAAAGATCTCAAAATCAAATAACAAAAACTAATTAAAGAGAATATTAAATGAACACAATATAGCTTAAAAATATTACAAACTTATCTCTCAGAGTGGTGTCTTGATTTTGCTTTAATGAATGAATAAACTTTGAAATTTGTGCTCTATTTATAAGTGAAAATACTGTTCACTCAACTGGTCTAAGGGTTGGTTCGATTGGTCGAAGGACTAACAAAACTTTAAATTTTCTAGCGCGATAAGATAAGGTCGTTACTCGACTGGTCGAGTGGGATCAGAAAAGCTTGCTGGACTTTAAGTTGAGCCTGCATGACTGGTCGAGCACTGTTCACTTGACTGGGCAAGTAGTCTCCACGATTGGTCGAGAGTTCAACAGAAAATTTCAAAAATTCATAACAAACCTTGGACTGGTCGAGAAAACTCTTAGATTGGTTGAGCCAGTACTTGGACTAGTCGAACAAGGTCTAAGACTAGTCGAGAAAATGACCTATAAATAAATGAAATGACCCACAAAGATTATGTAATGAATATGACACTATCTAGGGTCAATCTAGGGTCATCCAAACCTGTTTGTGAATTGGAACAAATGAAACATCATTTGCTTCTGAATGTTGATATCTTGCAATACTTGGAGCTTGAGTTTGATCTCTTAAACTTGAGTTTGAGTTACGCTTGAGTTCTTGAGTCTTTAACATATAGGATTTGAACTTCAAACTTGAACTTCAGTTCTTGAATTTTAGCTTGAAACCATGTACTTTAACACTCTTTACTTCAACTTGAAGATGTAGGCAAGTTCGATGAATATCCAGAGAACTTTGAAATGTACGAACCTGATCACTTCAACTCAAAGCATGATACAAATACTAAATAGTTTGGCACAACAAAATTTGACAATACAACGGGTGCTAAATTTACACAATATCATTTACAATCTCCCACTTTGTCAAATTTGTGACAAAACCAAATAAGAATCATGCACAGTAAAGAATAATGCACCAATAAGGAATCATGCATCAATTATATAAGAACAATAAAGAATCACGCACCATTTGAGTAAAAAATGATTAACAGACAATGATCAATAGACACATCTCCCCACATTCCATTACTCCCCCTCAATCCAAGAGAGGTGATCTACAGAACCTGAAAAAATTTCCATACATAATACACTCCATATTCCACAATCACACATATTAACAATTTCTTCCCCTTTTTGTCACAATATGATAAAGGAAAGATATTAAAAGAGAAGAAAAGTAAATGAAATATGATAGGAAATAACATCACCTTGATAATCAAAATATTAATGAAAGGCATAATAGCATGTCCACATACTAAAAAGTAAAAGTATGTCCAAGAAATATCCCTACACACATTATCCCAACACAAATCCAAGAGTAGAAAGTATTAATACATGTCAAGAATGAATTAAACAGCTAATCAGATCCAGACGATGGAGCAGGCATGGAAGGGTCTATCTGATGTAGTCCCTTGTTAATGCGCTTAAGATATTTGCACATCTATTTGAATTGATTTTCTTAGGACACATGCAGACCTTCTACCTTCTCCTTAAGGGATCACAATCGCTCATCAAAGTCAGAAGGTTGAAAATCAGGATCAGCCGCAGAGTCTGACTTAATCTCATCAAATAAGTCATCCATATTAACATCATCTGAAGGTAAAACATCCTCCTCTTCAGTTGCTTCAGCAGCTCCACCAGCACCCACATCAACTTGGTCAGGAGCCAACCTCAGATTCATCTTATTTATATTCGAATTGTTGAATGGAAGATGGTTAATGGGAGCTTCTCCAATGGGCATAGCCATAAGACTATGAGTGGTTAAGACAGTCATAAGATAGGCAAATGAAATATCACTATGACTCGGATGGAGACGAAACTGAATAATGATGTAACAAATAAGAGATGGGAGACATATAGAGACACCATTAACAATAGAGTGAAGGATTCGAGCCATGAAAGTAGTGAGCTCAGTCTTATTACCAGACCTAGGATAGACATTAGAGATGAAAATATGATGGAGAATCCTGTATTTGGGTAACATAAATTTGGAACTGAGTGCATCCCTAGAACTCTTTTCTGCATTCATGTTGCATAACACTCTAATGAGCATTCTTTTCTTAGACTTAGAAGGTTTTGCTACAAGAGTAGAAATAGGAATTCTGTCATCATTAACTGGAAGATCCATCAATCCAGATATTAAGGATGGTCCACATTAATAGGACCTTCTCTATTTGTAATAGTAAAAGTCAGATTCTTAGTAGAGAAGTCACATATGCAACCAAACATAGACTGCGCAATGGAACGGTATGTCGGATCGTCCCAATTTAAAATGTTATCCCAACCTACAACATGAAGAAGGGGAACAATACCAAAAGGTTCCAAATGATTGGTGTTAACCATCCGTTCAACAATCACATTACGAAGATGAATATCCCATACATACTCGGTATCTTCTTCGGGTGACCGAAAATGGCGTACCATGATTGGAGCGGAATGAGAAGAAGGACCATGAGAACCTTTCTTCTTATTTCGACCTTCCATAGCAATAAGAAAGACAAGAAATACAAGCAATCCAAGAAACGAATGCTGGGTTTCAAGGAAATCAAATTTTTAGCTAGAAAACCCAACAAATCACCATAAACCTTGAAATAAACTACAAAAACAAGGAAATGTGTCACGCCCCAGACTCGGTAATTGGAATCACAAGGAACCCGATGGTCGGTTCTGGTCGTAACAGCCTCCATAGTACCATATTCTCGGATCCTAAGGCAGGTTATGATCCTGGGATCCTACAAGGAGGATTTTTCATAACAATATAATCATTACCAATACGAGCATACCCAAGATCACAACAAGAACATTTGAGAATAACAAAGGCACACATTGCAAAATCCACTATAAATTTAAACTTTTACAATCATCCAAAAGGTCCAAAAGGACATACATGAGATAAAAGGGAAAGAGAGAAAGGTCAGTAACTCTGGAGTCCTCAAATGCTCAGCTCTACTCCATGCTCTACTGCTATGTTGCCTGCCTAGAGTATCCTGCACGCATCAATCATGCATAAGCTTATAGGCTTAGAGGGTGGTATAGGTGTGTGATAATGGTACACAGAAGAGTAGTAGGAGATACAAGGGGAGAAGCATGATCAATAAGGATATCATTAGCCTTACCCAGGCTTATCATGAATAAGATGCAATGAGTACTGGGTGTCATGCCAAGGCAATGCATGAAGGGGCTTGTACAACCAATACTAATGCAATGCAAGTAATGTCAATGCTCATATCCAAACCATAAGTCATGTACATTTCTGATCATAAGGAAATCACCGGGATTCATTACACTGTTGAATGACTGCCGCTCTATAGACCCCGAACAGTCAAACGAGCGTAAGAGACCTCACTACCCGCCTATCGACAACCAATCACCAACAAGGCCTGAAGGTAACGGACCCATTTACGAGCTGGTCAGATTCAGCCTAACAATGCCTCCTCACATCAGGCAGGTAAGGCCACACCCCTATCAAGCCGACTACATAACAGTGGGAGTCGCGGCCTAATGGTATAAGGCCCTCGTGGGCTCATATATTGCACCCGGTCACGGCATTGGAGCAGATCCTTGGTACCATGTAAGTTTTAAAAATTTCACCCATGGGCATCCTATGCACCGTTATGCTCAACTAATATTTCCGGTGTCCACACATATGGACATCCATGAATACCCCTGTGGAGGTAAGGCCCTGAGCGGATATCCATAAGCTATGCAATGCCAGATGTATGAATCACACAATTACCCATGCATCAATCCCAAGCATCCATCTCTTGGGAAGATACTAATATGTCCTATACAATGACACAACCATGGCTAATCATACCTCAACCAAGCATGCATATGATATGTATGGGAGTGGGCCATGAAGATGAATAAGGGTGCCAATGAGGTGAAGATGAACTCTTTACCTAACTATGAAGGGTCTAGGTACTTAACCAATTCCTCATAAGAAATACCTCTAGTGGGGGCCCATATACCTGGGGTAGCTTACGAGACAAAGGAGAACAATGATATGGGCCTAAATAGATGAAACGAGCCTAGCAAGGATCTATGGTGGGACTTTAACCACCCATAGAAGCCTATGGGCTTACCTTAGGACCACCAATGTGGACATCCAACCACAATTGGTCCCCAAGAGGTAGCCCATCTCTAATTGATTACGGATCAAGGCCCAAGGCCCACACAACATTAGAAATAAGAAATGGGCAGCCATTACATACCACATACATTCATGTTGGGCTTCAGAAAGGCGGCCCAAGGCCTATCCAAAACATGGGTCCAAGGGGAACACACATAGCCCAACCCATATATACCACTATAGGCCTATAGGGGAAAGGTTGGAGCCCAACATAAAGGCCACTAATCCCATATATTGTGGTGGCCTAGTGGGCAGCTCATTGCTCAAATCACATGGGCAAATGTCATGCTTTTAGTCAAGTAAGTTGGGCCTACAACCCAGCCCAAGTATAAAGTTGATTTGGTGGGCAACCAAGGGCCCATATACTTGTATAATCCGGCCCACTAATCCAACACAATAGTATGGTAAAAATGGCCCAAGAGTTCAATGAGCTTATCTGGAAAGTTCCAGCCCAGTTGGGCCTAAAGAGTTTAACAACTAGCTACATTCATGGACCCAATTAAATTCAACTGTGGTGGGCCTCAAAAGTGCATTTATTAAGCCCAAAATTTAAGGAACTAAAGGTATAAATTATTACCTCTAAGATTCTTCACAATGTGGTGGGCCTCACTCCTCAAAATTTCAGCCCAAAGGCCAAGCATAATTATAACATGTTGCTGTCCTAAATTTGGGCACTTCATTGGAGTGGGTCCAGGGCCTCTAAAACTCTAAAAATTGAGGGCCAAGGTCCCTCATCATGCATACAATGAAAGGAAACCAAAAAATGTGGCCCACCATCAGAGGAAATATTTTTGAATTATGGTTTTTATCAAGGCATATTGCTGGACTGCATAGCAGAAAAATCTAGCAATCTAACAATCTTGGCCCATTCTTTTGGATGCCCAAACGGGGTCAGTTGGAGCTGAAATTTTACAGAGTGACACTTCCATAGGCGGGCCATTCCCCCAAAAAATTTTAAAATTTTTAGATATTCTTAAGTATTTTAATTAATTTAAACAAAACAGTCTGTCCAAAAATCGGACAGACCTGGACGTCCCGACATGGCGGGCCAGTCCAGCCCTCGCCACGGTGTGCACAGGGGTCCATTGGCTCTGAAATTTGGTAGGTAGGTCGAACCATGGGTGGACCACAACTCTACAAAATTTTAAAATTTTTAGACATTTAAATTTTTTTAATTTATTTAAAGAAATCAATCTATCCTGAAATTCGGACTTATCTGGACACCATATTGTAATGGGCCGGTCTAGCCACCACCATGGTGTGTACAGGTGTCCATTGGCCCCAAAATTTTGTAAGTGGTTCCTACCATGAGGGTACCACCTTTCTATAAATTTTCATAATTTTTAAACACCCAAAAATATTTTAATAAATTTTAGAATTCCAACCTGTTCAGGGTAGAATGTTGCTGGAACAGTGCAGAAAATCCAGACTGTCCACCTCACTTGGACCACACCTTTGGGACCCCAATGAAGGTCAGATGGGGCTGAAATTTGGTATGGTTGTAAGTGGGCCATAAGGCTACAAGAATTACATATTATTTTATTTCAGTATTCCCACCAAAGACCCAAAAATCAGGCCCCAAGGTGGCCCAAAAATCTGTCCAGGCAGATTTGGACAGCAACATGTTGCTGCCTAAACCACCCCAAAAGATAATTAAAAGGGGAATAAATCAGCATTTCCTCAGGGTGGGGTCTACCTAGATGGGTCACACAACTCTTAGACCCAAGACCCTTACAAGATCATCCATAAAATCAAGCCCAAAGGCTGTCCAAAACATGCCAACAATATAGGGCAACAAGGTGGGCCTGGATGTCTAACCACTTTGGCCTAGTTGCATGGCATATCAAGTGGGCCCCACATACATCAGATTTACTATAAAGACAGGAAAGAAAATATGGAGAAGAAACATAATCCGGCCATGGGGTAGGGCTCCGCCACTAATGGGCCCTCCCAAGAATGAATCATACCCATATAACTACATTGATTGTGCATCCAACATAAAATTACTACATGCATGATCTATAATTACTATGTATGGTTGGGATGTCATCCCAACATGATCCTTAAGGTCTAGATGACTTTAAGATGGAGTAGATCATTACATACATCATGATGGGGTTCATGGAAAATGGCCCCATCATGGATCATGATATGCATGTAGGATGGGCCAAAGGGCCACATCCATGGGATCAAATGGGATCCCCACCATGGATTGGTGGGTCCCATATGATCCATCCATTAAGAAATAATGAGATTAAGGACAATAAAGTAATTCAATAAAAGAATATTCACCCACCTTAAAGATGACCACCAAACTTCCACACTAAGGTCCTTTAGCACCAAGGTAGATGGATCAATGGTGGAGATGAGGTTTTAAGGGTTAGATGGTGGGGGATTAAGGAGGAAGGTGGTTGGAAAAATGGAGGAAAATGGGCTGGAAAAATGGAGAAAAATTGCTAGAGAAGAAGAGAAGAGAGAGAAAAATGAGAGAAAAAGAGAAGGAAAAGCTTTTTAGGGGAAGTAATCATAACCTATGGTGATACAAACAATGTTTGCTAAGGTAGGTTAGGTGTGGGTAGTGTTTAGGGTGGGTAGTATTTATTCCATGGGAATTGTAGTGGGTGTGGGTGGTGTGCATGGGAACTTGTGCCATGAGAGTGGTCCATATGCTTTTGTATAAAAAGTGGGCCACATGATAAAATGCTCACACTTTTTGATCTATAAGTTGGATGAACGCACAAGACATGTCGTTGGAACCACAACGATGATACGAACGAGATAACATAGGTCTCGGGTCAATCCGAGTCAGGTCTACGTGACCGAACTCAAGGTGACCGCAAACACAATCCGAGAGTCGCGGGTCACAGAAATTTGATTGGTAGGACCGCGGGACCAAAATAAATGAAGTGCATACTCATAAACACACATGCACACATGAGAAGTCAGGTCGGGTCTCACAAAATGGAAGAGTAAAGAATTTAAATTACAAGGAAATCGAAAATGATGCACTAACCATGAAGGAATCGAAGGTGGGTTCGATCGGTCGTGGTAGGCCTGGTTGGGGAAGATGAAACAAATGACGAAAAAGTGCTTTTTGCACAATAAAAACCCCTAAACCTGAGCGGCTCGATTGGTCGAGTACATACTCGACCGGTCATGCTATAATTGGTTGAGTGTGTACTCGACTGGTCATGTACCTCAAAAATTCTGCAATTTTCACTATTTTTGAAATTTAAAAAAATTTACAAAAATAAATAAAATAAAAACATGCAATATATTACAAATAAATACAAACATTTTAGTTCATATTGCACATACCCATATCCAATTTCTACTTAGCAAACCTGTTTCTGTCAAGCAGTTTTGTAAATATGTCTGCAAGTTGATTTTCAGTCTGAATATAATCTACAGAAATAATATTATCTTCTACCAATTCACGAATATAATGATATCTAATGTCAATATGCTTAGTTCGTAAATGCT
Organism: Magnolia changhungtana; assembly: GCA_030180095.1. Classification (NCBI taxonomy): domain Eukaryota; kingdom Viridiplantae; phylum Streptophyta; class Magnoliopsida; order Magnoliales; family Magnoliaceae; genus Magnolia; species Magnolia changhungtana. The sequence goes on from JASAUF010000502.1 coordinate 14,516,669, forward strand.
GAATTAGATTTTTAGAAATGTTAATTGCACTAGAATTGTCATAATACAATACCATAGAATCTTGCACAAATCCATAATCACTTAACATCCTCTTCATCCACACAAGCTGGGTGCATGCATTACCAGCTGCAATATACTCAGCCTCAGCTGTGAAAAGTGATACGGAACTCTGTTTCTTACTATGCCATGAAACTAGACAGTTCCTGACATAAAAACATCCACCGCTGGTTGACTTGCGGTCATCAATATTACCAGCCCAATCAACATCTGAATAACTGGTTAATTGAACATTAGTATCATGAGGATACCAAAGGCCAAGTTTGGCTAAACTTGCGACATATCTCAAAATATGCTTTACAGTAATCAGGTGGGACTCTTTAGGGTCCGATTGATATCTAGCACAGATTCCTACACTAAATGCAATATCAGGTCGGCTCGCAGTTAAATATAATAAACTACCTATCATATTGTGATACAACTTAGGATCTACACTTTTACCTGTTGAATCTTTAGAGAGTTTAAGTCTCATACTCATAGGAGTATCGAAATTCTTACCGCTTTCAAAGCCAAATTTTTTAACCAAATTTAGAGCGTATTAGGTTTGAGAGATAAAGAACCCATTAGGAATCTGTTTTACTTGTAAACCTAAGAACTAGTTCAGTTCTCCAACCATGCTCATTTCAAATTTAGACTTCATTAAATCTGTAAACTCAACAGTCATGTTAGAACAGGTAGATCCATAGATAATGTCATCCACATATATCTGTACTATCAGTATGTGATCATTGTGTTTCTTTACAAAAAGTGTCTTATCAACACTTCCCATTATAAAGTTATGACCTAGTAAAAACTTAGTTAATTTCTCATAACATGCTCTAGGAGCTTGTTTCAATCCATAGAGTGCCTTTTTCAGGTGATAAACATGAACAGTATGTTTAGGGTCTTCAAAATCCTTAGGCTGTTCAACATATACTTCCTCGTGTAAATCACCGTTTAAGAACACACTCTTAACATCTATTTGATAAATTTTGAACTTTTTGTAATAAGCAATGGAAATAAACAATCTGATAGATTCGAGATGAGCTACTAGGGCAAATGTTTCACCATAATCGATACCTTCTATCTAAGTGTACCCATGTATAACCAGTCTAGCCTTATTTCTTATAATGTTACCTAATTCATCAGACTTATTTTTAAAGATCTATTTAGTTCTAATAATATGTTTATCATTAGATCTATGAACTAAGTACCATACATCATTCCTTATGAATTGATTAAGTGCATCTTACATAGTTACAATCCAGTTTTCATCAGTAAGAGCTTCTTTTACATTTGCCGGCTCAATTTGGGATGTGAAGCACACATAATTACAAATGTTTTGTAATTGTCTACGAGTGCACACACCAATGAGAGTATTCCTAAGAATTTGATCAGTTGGATGGTCTTTAACTGACCGTAATTCAAGCTCATTTTGATTAAATGAAGAGTCCGGCTTATCAAATAAAGAGACTTCATCATCTTCTGAACTTGAGAGGTGTATTCAAGTGATCATCTATAACCATATATTCTTGAATAACACCAGTCCTCTTATTAAGAACACGATACGCTTGACTATTTAGCACATATCCTAGGAAAATACCCTCGTCACTCTTAGTGTCAAAATTTCCCAGATTTTTCTGGTCACGTAAAATGTAGCACTTGCTGCCAAAAACTCGAAAGTATTTAACAGTAAGCTTCTTATTGAACCATAGTTCATATGCGGTCTTATTATTAGACTTTCTAGTATAAACACGGTTAGTGATATAACACGCTGTGTTCACCGCTTCAGTCGAAAGAATTTTAGGAAGTTTCATACTATTTAGCATTACATTGGCCATTTCTTGAAGTACCTGATTTTTTCTTTCAACAACACCATTCTGTTGAGGTGTCTTGGGTGCAGAATACTCATGTGATATTCTATGATCACTACAGAACTTCTCAAAACTGCTATTATCAAATTCAGAACCATGATCACTATGAATTTTGGTGACATGTGATTCCTTCTCAGTTTAGATACACTTGAGTACCCTTTTCACTTCATCGAGAGTCTCAGATTTCTCTCTCATAAAAACTACCCATGTATACCGGCAAAATCATCTACTATGACTAGTATATATTTCTTACCTCCTCGACTCTCTGTTTTACTTGGTCCAACGAGATCCATGTAGAGGAGTTCAAGGGGTTTGAATGTGGCATTGGAGTTCACTTTCTTGTGAGCACTCCTAGTTTATTTTCCAATTTGACATTCACCACATATTTTATCCAATTTATTTAACTTGGATAGACCTCTTATTACTTCACCTTTACTCAGTCTACAAAGATTACGGTAGTTTACATGTCCTAGGCATTTATGTCATAGTTCGGTCTCATCGGTTTGGACCATTGAAAAGGCCGAACTATTAAGTCATAGAGGGGGGGTGGGGGGGTGAATAGGACTATGCCAAATTAAAAAAATAATAGTGGAATTTAAATAAATTAAATATAGATAGTAATAGACAATCTCACAATGCTGAAATTAAAGATAACCTCAAATGTACGAGTATTGAGAGGTTGATACAGATGTTGTTCTAAGGACAACCTTACACTATAAAAACCAAGGGTTTATGGTAGGACAACCTTACTAGAACGGTCTGTGTATCAAAAACTCAAATTGATATATAGGAATATAAAAATAAATAGCAAAGGAATGAAATCTAAGCTATTACAACATTCCCACACAAACATAAAAAAAATTACAACATTCTCCACAAGTGCGTAAAGGAAAATTTCAACATCCACAAAATAAAAAAAACAATCAACCACAAGACCAAAAATTATAGTGGTTTGCTTGTGTGTACACCAACTATTAAACAACAGTCACACAACTACTCAAATCCTAATATCCTCACATAGTGGATATTAGCGTTCACTATGAAAATAGGTTTTTTAAGGTTCACCTAAAACCCTCACAATTGTGTCTTTCAAGTGGGCTTACACAATTCAAAAACCCCATACTCTGAGTTTTCTGGATCACCTCAGACAAACCAAAACAAAGAGATTTTTTTGGCACAATTTCAATGAAAAAAAAAATAGAATTTATAATAATGTAAAATACGTGGATATTCTCCTTTTGAAGCAGCCTAGAAGAACCAAATTGGAGTAGAAGTTCAATGTTCACACTCACTTATGATATGGTTCTAGGTTCTAAATTGATTTTAGATTAAATTAAGTTGGGCAAGCTCTATTTGATTTTGATTCCAAAAAGGGCAAATCTCAATCCCTTCTTCAAATATGAATGGAATGTAGAATACAAAATTAAATATAGCAAAGCTAAATTAAGATAATATTAAATATGCACAATATATATTAAAAAGATGACTAACTTATCTCTCAGAGTGACGTATTGATTTAGGTTAAATCGGATATGAAACTTTGAAATTCATGCTCTATTTATAATAGCAGAAATCGTTTACTCGACTGGTCCTGTGGTCAGCTCGACTGGTCGTAGGACCAACAGATTTTTGAATTTTCGAGCTCGATAAGATAGATTGTTTCACGACTGGTCGAAGGGCTTGCTCGACTGGTCGAGCGACCTCTACGACTGGTCGAGTCCTGTCCACGACTGGTTGTGCGCGACCCAATTTAGTTGCTTGACTTTGAGTCAAACTTATAAGACTGGTTGAGAACGAATCGAACACTATTCACACGACCGGTCGAGCAGTCTCCAGGATTAGTCAAGGCTACAACAAAAATTCCTAAAAATCAGTAACAAACTTAGGACTGATCTAGGAATTCTTGGACTAGTAGAGCCAGTGCTAGGACTAGTCGAACATAGCCTAAGACTAGTTTAAAAACAGACTATGCACTTATAAAATGAGTCATTTGACTTATGTATTCAAAATGACCTACCCTAAGGTCAATCTAGGGTCATCCAAACCTTATTAGTGAAATATGAACATCGAGTTCTTCTTTTCCTTCGGTTGATAGAAGATCTTTGAAGTTCACGAAGCTTGAGATCTTGTTATATGTAGAAGCTTGAACTCGAGACTTCTGAAGCTTAAGCTTAAGCTTAAAGACTTGAGTTTAAAGCTTGAGCTTTAGCTTGATCTTGAAGACTTGAGTTTGAAGCTTGAGCTTTAGATGGATCTTGAAGACTTGAGTTTGAAGCTTGAAATTTTGAATTCATACTTTGATGTTGTACTTGAACAAGAACATGTAATCTTGCATTTGACGTTCTTGAAGTAAAGACCTTTGTACTTGTACATGAGATGTACTGTCCTAAATTTGTAGAAGCGCTACATAAGACGAAGATTCCAAGAAGTTTTGGCACTACAGAATTTGACAATTATAGGAGCTAGATAGCATAAAACTTACAACCATGTAACACGATAACTTAGATGAGCTTGAATTACTGACTATATAGCAGTTCTCAAATGTTCTGCGACCAGTTAATATCACAGAACTATTCTCATTAGAAATCTCACACCCTTGGTTGGTGAATTTGACGCCATGCTTGTTATCACAAATTTGAGAAATGCTTAAGAGATTATGCTTAACGCCCTCTACAAACAACACATTCCCAAATGGAGGAAGATTAAAGAGTTGAACCGTACTTTGGCCAATAATCCTACAGTTGCTACCATCATCAAATGTGATTGAGCCATCAGTCATATCTTTAAGATTGGTGAACAAGTCCTTATCACCTGTCATGTGTCTGGAACAACCACTGTTTAGGTATCACTTTGATTGACTCAAAGCCTTAAAAGTGGTGTGGGCAACCAGATAAGCAACCTTAGGAACTCACTTCATTACCGTTTTGGGTTTTGGAGTATAATTAGTCTTTCTATGCTTGTAGTTGCTGTATATTCTACCATTCGAGTTAGATTTTAGAAGCTCCTTAAGTAGATCCACAATTTTCTCAGCTACGGGGTTATGATTCTGATTTCTATAGTTGATATGGTTGTTTTTAGGTTTCATAGCCTGAAAAGTTTTAGGATTTTTAAAACTATTTTGATTCAGACTTTTCCCTTTTGAGTTAGAGGACTCCCCTTTAATAAATTTAGGAGGAGAAGTCTCATATTTAGGAGGGGTATTTTTATTAAAGCCCAAATCAGATCGATCGCTACATTTCCTTGATTCGGTTAGTAGCCTTTCTAGTTTAGGATCACCCTTGGCATACCTCCAAGTATCCTTCAAATTTAAGAGAGAGGAGACTTCTAGTTTTAGTTTTTCATTTTCAGATTTTAAGTTTTCAATTTGGGAAGTTTCGAAATCTAAATCACACTTAGCTTTTTCAAAATAATTTGAAAAATGTGATTTTTCTAAGACTAGATTATCAAAATTTTCTTTTGACTTTAAAAACTTTTCTTTTTGAAGTTTTAATTTTACAGCTTTCTTACAACTTTCCCTATATAGGGCATCATAGGCATCTTATAAATCGTCATCATTTTCAGGATCATTTCTCAGATTTTCTTCACTAGTTGAATCACAACTATCTGAGAAAGAGACTTTGGCTAGAGTCATTAAGGCTTTGACCTCATTAGTAGACTCAGGTTCAAAATCATCTGACTTAGAAGAGGCTTAAGAGCAAGTTGATTCATCCCATGTGGCTAACGCGCCTTTCTTTTTAGATTTGTCCCTCTTTGGACACTTGTTTGCCAGATGCCCATATTTATGGCAGTTGAAACATTGGTTGTCTTTAATAAATTTCTAATTTTTTGATCTAGGTCTTTTCTTTTCTAAAGGTTTTTAAAAATCTACACTATTTTTACTTTTGAAAATCTTATAAAACTTCTTGGCTAATAATGCCATATCATCTTCAGAGTTTTCAAAATCAGAATTACTAACATTTTCATAAGAAGTATGTTTAGAAGACTTAAGGGCGATGGACTTACCTTTAGGAGCTTTAAAGTTTAACTCGTAGGTTTGTAAAGAACCAACCAGTTCTTCAACCCTCATATTATCCGTATTACGAAGTTCCTGAATGGTAGTGACCTTTAAATTGAACCTTTCAGGCAATGAGCGTAGTATCTTTGCATTGACCTTGCTTTCTGGGATACTATCACTAAGACCCCACATAGAGTTGACTATGTCTTTTAACTTAGTATAGAAGTCCATGAAACTTTCACTTTCTTCCATACGTATTTCCTCAAACCGAGTGGTGAGGATTTGAAGTTTAGATTTCTTGACAATAGTCGTACCTTCATGTGTCATTTTTAGAATGTCCCAGGCTTGCTTTACAGAATTACAGGATATAATTCTTTTAAATTTATTTGGTGATAGTGCATAAGTAATTGCATTTAAAGCTTTTGCATTAGCACTACTCTCATTTTTCTGAAGTATGGTCTAAGAAAAATAAGGTGCAACTTTCATAGATTTTGTTCCATCAGTACCTAAAACTTCAGTGGTAGGAGGGGTCCATCTAGTCACTATGGCTTGCCACGTGCTCTCATCTATGGACCTTAAAAAGATCCTCATTTTGGCTTTTCAATAGGCATAGTTGGAGCCATCAAAAGGTGGAGGCCTAGTGATTGAGAGGCTATTAAAATTTGACATCTCATAAGCTCAGATTGGTTAGCTTAGGAAATGAATCTAAATAAAAAGAAGATATTAGGCTTTGATACCACTTGAAAAGGCTGAGCTATACATCCTAAAGGAGGGGTGTAAATAGGACAATGCCAAATTAAAAAATAAATGCGAAATTTAAAGAATGATAGCACAATCAAGTAATAAAGAAGCACAAGCAAATAACAACCTCAAATGTATTAGTCTTGAGAGGTTGACACAAACTTAGTTCTAAGGATAACCTAACACCAAAAACCAAAGGCTTATGGTAGGACAACCTTACTAGAATGTTTGTAAGTATCAAAAACCCAAACCAATAAAGAGGCAAAGGAAATAGCAAATAAAATAAACTAAGTTATTACAACATTCCCACAAGTGCATAAAATAAATTACACCATTCACCACAAATGCTTAAAGAAAATTACAACATTAACACACATAGGCACATTCAATCATCCACCATAACTCCAGAAATTATAGTGGTTCGCTTGTGTATATACCAACTGTTAGAAAACAACCACACAACTACTCCACTCCTAATATCCACTCCCTCTGGATATTAGCATTCATTATGAAAAAAAGGTTTTCCAAGGTTCACCTTAAAACCTTCACAATTGTGTCTTTGATTGGGCTTACACATTCCAAAAACCTCGTACTTTGAGATTTCCTGGATTACCTCTGACAAACTAAGAAGAGATTTTTCTGGCACAACCTCAAAAACTAAACAAAAAGGATATACAAAATATAAATGTACTTATCTAGAAATTCTCCTTTGAAGAAGCCCAGTAGAACCGATCTAATGTAGACGTAGATGTTTAATATCCAATCTCACAAATAAAAAGGTTCTAGTTCTAAATGATTTTTAAATTAAATCAATTTGGGCTAGCTTGATTTGATTTTGATCTCAAGAAAAGGGAAAACACAAATCCCTTCTTAAAGTAAGATTGAAATAAAGATCTCAAAATCAAATAACAAAAGCTAATTAAAGAGAATATTAAATGAGCACAATATAGCTTAAAAATATCACAAACTTATCTCTCAGAGTGGTGTCTTGATTTTACTTTTATGAATGAATAAACTCTGAAATTCGTGCTCTATTTATAGGTGAAAATAATATTTACTCGACTGGTCTAAGGGTTGGTTCGACTGGTCGAAGGACTAACAAAATTTCAAAATTTCTGGTGCGATAAGATAAGGTCGTTACTCGACTGGTTGAGTGGCTTGCTCGTTGGTCAAGTGGCCTGCTCGACTGGTCGAGTGGGATCAGAAAAGCTTGTTGGACTTTGAGTCGATCTTGCATGACTGGTTGAGCACTATTCACTTGACTGGTCGAGTAGTCTCCGTGACTGGTCGAGAGTCCAACAAAAATTTCTGAAAATTCATAACAAACTTTGGACTGGTCGAGAAACCTCATAGATTGGTCAAGCCAATACTTGGACTAGTCGAACAAGGTCTAAGACTAGTCGAGAAAATGACTTATAAACAAATGAAATGACCCACAAAGATTATGCAATGAATATGACACTATCTAGGGTCAATCTAGGGTCATCCAAACCTGTTTGTGAGTTAGAATAAATGAAACATCATTCGCTTCCGAATCTTGATTTCTTGTGATACTTGGAGCGTGAGTTCTATCTCTTGAACTTGAGCTTGAGTTATGCTTGAGTTCTTGAGTCTTTAACATATAGGAGTTGAACTTCAAACTTGAACTTGAGTTCTTAAATTTTAGCTTGAAATCATGTACTTCAACACTCTTCACTTCAACTTGAAGATGTAAGCAAGTTCGATGAAGATCCAGAGAACTTTGAAATTTACCAACCTGATCACTTCAACTCAAAGCATGATACAAATACTAAATGGTTTGGCACAACAAAATTTGACAATACAACGGGTGCTAGATTTACACAATAGCATTTGCACACATGCTTGGCCTGACAGATCTAGCCTTATTGAGATCGGAAGAGACTACGGCTCTGATGGTAACCCTCGCCTTTTAAACTCTAACAACTAAGCAACATCCTCCCTTCTTTGGGCCACGTAGCACAATGGCCTGCCAAAATGAAGAAAGATTAATGTACTTATGTATTAGTTAGTGATGTAATTTGGTATTGTATAATATTACTATTGTGTCGACAACTATAACACTGTAGTAGTTTGTCTTTTGCGTAATAATGTAGTGTCGATAAAACACAATAGTGGAATTGAAAACTTATAAAATCTGAATCCTTATCCGATGGTCATTGTAGCAGGCATGAAGCGATGAAAAATCCATACTTCCCCATCTATAAAAGGGGGCATCCTCTCATTCTCTAGGCAAAGTAAGTCCTATCCAAGAGTTTCCTTCTCTTGTAATATTTTCTGTTTATTGTAAAAATTTTCTATTTTACATAATACTTTATGCCTTATATATAATCCTTTTTACCTTATATTTCCCCGTATATTACCTTATATGTAATCATTTTTTCCTTATATCTAATCCTTTTTGCCTTATATTGCCCCTTATATTTGTATTGGAGTTATCGGTATCCATGCTTGGCCTAATAGATCTAGCCTTATTGAGATCGAAAGTTATTTGCTGATATTCTAATAAACTATTATGAGAGAAACAGACAACATGCTTGGCATGCCAAATCTAACCCTATTGAGATAAGCGACTATGACTCTGATGGCAACCCTCTCTTTTCAGAGTTTGATGATTGAACAAGCATCCTCCCTTCTCTGGCCTTGTAGTGCAACGGCCTGCCAAAATGAAGTAAGATTACTATAACAATTATTGTACTTAAGTATTAATTAGTGATGTTATTAAATATTGTATAATATTACTATTAAGTTGGTAGCTATAACTGTAAGTGCTATTATGTTTAAAGCACATTCTACACCTGGTTTGTCAAATTTCGTCCTATCAAAACAACTTAACAAAGTGATCAAGTTCAAGTCAAGCTCATGAGCAAGTTCAAGTTAAACTCACGTTCAAACTCAAGCCTAAGACCAAGCTAGATCTACTGAAAGTTCTAGTAGAAGATCAAGCTCCTTTGAAAACTTCAAGTTTCTAATCCTATGAAGTTCAGTCCATGCAGGTATTTCAAACCCTAGAAAGACCTTAAGTTTAGGGGCTTTTAAAACATATTTAAATTAGGTTTTTATACTTATAAATGACTGAGTTTCGACTACTCTAAGTTTTGGCTCGACTAGTCTAAGAATTTCTCGACTAGTCTAAGCACCAGCCAAAATGTAACAGATTTTCTGTTAAATATTCAACCAATCGAGTGGACTCCTCGACCAGTCGAAGGACCTCCTTCGACCAATTGAAGGTTCCTTGACTCGAAGGCCAGCAACTAAAATCAGTTCAAATTTAGCTTGCTCGACCAGTCGAAGAACTTATTCAATTAGTCAAAGGTCACTTTCGACCAGTTGAAGATCTGTTAGATCTTATCCCGCTCGAAATTGAAAATTTCTTGGAACTAAATTCGGTGCTTACGCCAGTCGAAGACTACCTTAGACCAGTCGAAGGAAAAAACTTTCTGCCTATAAATAGAGATTCTTTCGCAATCCGAAAATACAATTCAAGCTTATCAAAGCCCTTATACAAGAGAGAGAGAGAAGCCTCATTTATTGTTAAGCTATCAAGCGGTATTTATAATCTTTTTTATAGCTTTTTTATTAATTCCTTTATTTCAAAACTCTATCATTCTAATTCTAAAAAGAGTGTTTACTCTTATTGAGATTTAAGGAAATTAATGCAAGTAGCCTTTGGTTTAAACTTAATTAAAATCAAATAGAACTCTGGACCTTTTCTATTAGACTGAACATTGAACATTCCTCATTTAAGAAAAGTGTTCTTCGGCTACAACTTCTTCTACGGTGAAGATAAGTATTCTTTTTTTACTTTGTATTTGGTTTTTCTGAGATAGCAAGAAAATCTCAAAGTTGATTTTTCTGAGATAAGCTAGAAAATCTCAGTGAGAGGTTTCTTTGTTTGTGACAGCCCGTTAAAATCACAACCGTATCAGGTTTTAAGGTGACCCTATGAAAATCGTATTCATAGTGAAAACCGAGATTATGTGGTTAGTAATCTTGGGAGTGGAGTAGGTGTGGCTGTTTGATAATAGTTGTTGACACACAGAACCACTATAATTCTTGGTGTTGTGGTGGATTTTTTTAATTAATTTTATAGTGAATGGTTGTAATTTTTTATGCAAAAGTAGTGAATGTTTGTAATAGATAGTTTTATTTACTCTTGCTCAGTTTGAGATTTTGATTCTTATTATATTTGTGAAATGAGGTTATCCTGCTTAACTTGTTTGGGTGAAGGTTGTCCTACGAATCAGTATGAATCAATGTTTCAATATTAATGCGATTGAGATGTCTGATTTATTTAATTATTCAACACTTTATTTGGCATAGTCTTATTCACCCCCCTCTAGGACTTCTTAAGCTCACCTTTTCAAGTGGTATCAAAGCTAAGTTGCTCATTTTCTTTGGATTAATTTTCTTGAGTTAAAGATCTAGAGCTTTAATTATGTCAAATTTTGATAGTTTATCTATTACTAGGCCACCACCTTTTGATGGCTTTAATTATTCATACTAGAAGGCCAGAATGAGGATTTTTCTAAAATCCATAGATGAAAGTGTGTGGCAAGCCACTCTGATTAAATGGAAACCTCCCATAACTGAAGTATTAGGCAGTGATGGAACTAAATCTATGAGAGAAACTGTATTCTATTTATGGAATGCGGCTCAGAAAAGTGAAAGCAATGCTAATGTTAAAGCCTTAAATGTCATAACTTGCGCTTTATCGCCTGATGAATTCAAAAGAATTATTTCATGCGATACAACTAAGCAAGCATGAGATATCCTTGAAATGACATATGAAGGAACTTCTATAGTTAAGAACTCAAAAGTTCAAATCCTCACTACCAGATTTGAAGAAATCTGTATGGAAGAAAATGAAATTTTCATGGACTTCTATACAAAACTAAATGACATAGTAAATTCTATGTGGAGTCTAGGAGATGGAATCCCATAAAGCAAGGTTTGTGCAAAAATACTGCGATCTCTTCCTGAGAGATTCAATTCTAAAGTTCCTATCATTCAGGAATTGAGAGATATTGATCTTATGAAGGTTGAGAAGCTAGTTGGCTCTTTACAAACATATGAGTTGAATTTTAAAGTTCCTAAAGCTAAGTCTGTTGCTCTTAAATATTCTAAATCTTTTTCAAAAGAAACTAGTTTTAATTCTAATTTTGAAGAAAAAGAAGATGATATGAGAATGTTAGCTAAAAAGTTTTATAGAATTTTTAAAAACAAGAATAGATCAGATTTTCAAAAATTAACTGATAAAAGAAAATGAAAATCTAATTCTTGGAAATCTAGAACCAAGGACAGTTAATGTTTCAATTGTCATGAATATGGGCATTTGGCTAATAAATGCCATAAAAAGGATAAGTAAAAAAAGAAAGGGCATGATTGCTACTTGGGATGAATCATCTGACTCTGAAAGCACTTCTGAGTCTGATGAATTAGAATAAGAGAATGCGAATACAAATGATGTAGAACAAGAGAATGCAAATACAAATGATGTGAAAGCCCTTATGACCATAACCAGAGTCACTTCCTCAGATAGCTGTAATATATCTGACTATGAAAATCTCAAGAGTGACCCTGAAATTGAAAATGAAGATGACCTTTAAGATGCAGATAATGCCCTATACAAATAAAGTTGTAAAATTGCTATCAAACTGAAAATTCAAAAAGAGAAATATGCTAAATTAAAAGAAGAACTTGAAAATACAGTTTTAGATAAATCTCATTTTTCAGATTGTTTTGAAAAAATAAAATTAGATTTAAGTTTTAAATATTCTGAATTGTAAAATCTCAAAACTAAAAATGAAAAACTAAAACTTGAAATTTCTTCCCTTTTGAGTTTAAAGGACACTTGGAAATATATCCATGGTGACCAAAAGCTTGAAAAATTGTTAACTTCATCTGAAAAATGTGGTGACAAATCTGGTTCGAGTTATATTAAAGGTAACTCTTCAAAATCCAAGGATTCTACTCCTATTTTTGTAAGAGGAGAATCTTCTAACTCTAAAGGTAAGACTTTAAGAGATTTTAATCATAATGATTTTAAAAACTCAAAATCCTTTCAAGTTCCTAAAAATAATAAAATCATCAGCTATAAATATCAAAAGAATAATAAATCTTACTTGGCTGAAAAAATAGTGGGCCCACTTAAAGAGCTTCTGAAATCTAACTCAAATGTTTGTGGAGTTTATAGAGGAGAAATCCTAATTCTCAAATGCAGCGAAACTCAAAAGTCACTCTTAAACCTAGAACCGTTATGAAATGGGTTCCAAAGGTTAAGTGTAATCCACATAACTTTCAAAGTCATTAGCCATTCAAAATGGTACCTGGATAGTGGATGCTCAAGACATATGACAGGTGACAAGGTGATATTAATGAATATCAAAGAAGTTAATGGCAGCTCAATTACTTTCGGTGATGGAAGCAACTGCAAAATAATAGGCTAAGGTACTATACAACTTTCTAACCTTCCTCCCTTTGAAAATGTGTTTTATGTTGAAGGTTTAAAACACAACCTCTTAAGCATATCTCAAATCTATGATAATAAACACAATGTGAAATTTTCTAATCACGGATGTGAGATAATAAATGAGAAGGGTAATGTAATATTAAATGGTGTAGGACCTCTAAAAATTGTTATATTATTGATAACTCTTGCTCATCTAACCATTCATGTTACATGGTCCAAACAGACGAGAGTGAACTTTGGCATAAACGTCTTGGACATGTTATGTAACACCCCGTACTTTCCCGTACTCGAGTGTTACTATATAAACTGACTTAGTCGGATGGAAACCTCGCTTAGCGAACATTCATGTGCATCCTAGCCTAAGTCCAACTGTCGAATATAGTCCTAACCCATACATCAAGCTACCTATATGTCGATTCCCAAGATGGATCATCATGCTACTACTAAAGAGATATTTTTCCTAGGATCCCAACTACATTGATGGACAAATCTAGCTGAACTATGATTTGAGCTAGCCAGGGTAAGGTCGGGCCTGGTTTGATCCAGCCCATCCCAGGGTAAAGAGAGGGAGAAATGAGAGAGAGGAAGGGAAGAAAAATAAGGAGAAAAAGAGAGAGAAAGGGAGAGGGTGTTGACTCGATGGTTGCTGCCGAGTTAACTCAGTTGGAGCCCACCGAGTCCAGTTGGGTTAATCTGGGTTTGGGACTGCTCCAAACACTGTTAGATCAGTTCCAACAAAAAGGGGGAAAAGAAAACAGAGGAAAAAGAAAGAAGAAGAAGGAAAAGAGAGAAGGAAGAAGTAGGGGGAGCAAGGGTGTTGCCGAGTCAACTCATTGAGGCAAGGCTGACCCGAATCCCATGCCATTCGAGGACCGTGCTCGGTCAATGGATCAAGTACGTTGGGGCTCCAAATCCCGAGCATAGCGCTAGGCATCATCGTCAGGTAACCTTTCCAATCGAGTCAACTCGATGAGTCAATGCTTTCTTTCTAGACTAGACATGTCTCATTATATTAATATAATTGTTACCACTCTTATTATTGGGATTTTTAATGTTAAGTATGATTAGACATTAGTGGAACATTGATTCTAGGACTAATTATTATACAGAAGTTTCAATTATTAAATAATAGTATTTTATTCACCATTCTTAAATATTTGTTATTGATAGTGGATTGTGCTAATTAGTGTCATCATAATGATTGTTAACTAATATTAATTATAACACTATTGTTCATAAATATTCTATAATTATTAAATTAACACTAAAATTAACTACACGAAATCTAGCCTAGACCTAGACTTTAAGATAAAATCTTAGACCTAAGTAACTTAAAACCTACGCCTATACTTAGAACATAAATAGTAAGTTAAGTATGGATCTAATTGTAAAAACTCATAATTCATGGTATACCATAGTACTTATTATCATGACTAGATTCGTTGTGGATAGTCAAGGCTATTGGCATTGTAAAATACTTATCATTGTCCTTATGGGATCAGTATAGTACTTATTAATATAATTATTACCATTAATGGTTATTATATTATCATTAGTAGATATTTTATTATTATTACTCGAATTATTTAAAAGATTACCAGTAATTATAAAAATATTAGGTAATGTCGATATCTTTAAATATGAATTTATGAACCCTCATTATTAACATTGATGGACTAATACTCCTATTATAAATGTTACTCGATCCATTGTACAATAATAATAATGATAATAAATTAGGATCCAAAATCCCTGGAGCTAAGCTTAAGATTAAATCCAAGGATGAAAATGCAAATTTCACATCAAAACCTTTAAAATAAGTAACCTAAACCCTATGTTATAATCTGGACCATAGATAGGCTTGTAGAACCTTGATTTAACCATACAAATCCATAATTTTTGGTAGGATCCAAGTAGCATGGCGCGCGCACTTCCAAATAACTTTAGAAGGCGAGCTGACAAATAAGGTGATGATTCTTCCCCTTGAGCTTTCAATTTTTCCATTAGCTTAAGTTATAGTTTTATTTAAATTTATAATTGATATCTCTCTTATAATCACATGTGTTAGCTGGTGGAAATTGAATTGTTATATTCCTTGCTTAATGTTTATCCTATATATTCGTTCATGCTTATGGATTATTTGTGGATTGCTTATGAAATTTAAACTGGTACATTAGTGGAAAACCCCCACTTATAAATGTACACCCATACTTAGGATGTAACTCGATTGACGGTGATTGCAATGGACCTTTGATCTAGTGGTTATTAAATGGTTGTCTAGATAGATCATTAATGTGGGCCTACCATCCAAGGTTGTTGTGCCTAATGGTTTTTAAGGATGACTTTTATCGATGGTTTTGATATCATCCCTATGTGGCATATTTTGATACTCGTCCTACGTGGTTTTGTTTTGGTACTTGCCCTAGATGGGTTCAATGTTTTATATAGTATAACCATACGATGGTAAGCCCAATGTACTATAATATGATTGGCCACTAGTCGATGAGTTTCCATTAAACACCCTAAGATGGTAGTCTCATGGGCCGGGGATGGTGGTCATGGGACACTATGCCCGAGCCGTCAGCCTACGCTAGGCCATGCGCTCCTCATAGTGACCGTGAGCTTATTTAAATTGGCTAGTTGCAATTGGAATAATAACGGGTTGGCTAATTATGCATGCATAGCACAGACCAACATCTATTACTATCGTACGCGACATACAGATTCGCCTGCCTAGATGTTTTGCCTGGGGCACAAACCATCATCTATTGTTATCATACGTATTTGCCTATCTGGATGTTTTATCCGGGGCATAGACCATCTGGATGTTTTTCCCGGGTCGATGATTACATAGGCGACAAGCTCAATGTCCGTCTAGATGTTTTACCAGGGACAATGATTGCATGGGCGACGAGCCCAATGTCCGTCTAGATGTTTTTTTCGAGACAATGATTACATTCACGCATCCATGCATATAATAAGACTGCATTTACTCTATTTTGGCTGCCTGGATGTTTTATACTATTTCTTACCTAATGCAATGATGTGTAATCTGGAGGAGAATTAACACTAAGTTGGTCACTCATTCATCAAATATATAACCATACAGGTAGCACAGGTGGCTTAAGTGATTTTCAGGTTTAGACTGATGAGGAGCCGAGTACAAGTGCCAGGGATACATGGTCGTAATGCTAAGAGGAGTTGCGCAGTCTTAGGGCTTACATTTACATCCTTCTGTTAATTTTCATGTGTTAAATTATGTGAATTCTTATATTTGTTATATCGAGGCATTGGTTTGTATAAGTCATTATGGGCAACTTCTTGTACATCCTAAACATAAATGAAATTTTCCATCATGTATAATTTGTCCATTCTCCACTCATCTGCTTACTCTGATAAATGAAAAAAAATAAACTCGAATTTGACCATCCTTTAAGGTTAACACTCGAGTTTTTGGGAAACGGGTCGTGTACTCGCATCCTAAAAAGTCAGGGTGTTACATGTTAACTATAGAGATCTGTATAAGCTGAGCAAAAAAGATCACTTACGTGGCTTACCCAAGCTGAAAAAGATAGAAAAAGTATGTGGCGCATGTCAAATTAGAAAACAAACCAGGAATAGTCACAAGAAAGTGAACTCCTTAAGCACAACCAAACCACTAGAACTACTCCACATAGATCTAGTAGGACCAACTAGAACTAATAGTAGAGGTGGAAAGAAGTATTTTCTGGTCATTGTTGATGACAACACCAGATATACTTGGGTAGCCTTTTTAAGAGAGAAATCAGATACTCTTGATGAAGTCAGAAGAATTTTAAAACATATTTAGACTGAAAAAGAGATATCTTTGATCAAAATTAGAAGGGATCATAGCACAAAATTCGAAAATAGCAATTTTGAGAAGTGTCGTGATGATCATGGTATATCACATGAGTTCTCTGCTCCCAAAACACCTCAACAAAATGGAATTGTTGAAAGAAAAAATAGAGTTCTACAGGAAATGACTAGTGTAATGTTAAACAACATGAAACTACCACAAAATTTATGGGCTGAAGCTGTTAATACTACATGTTATATTATAAATTGAGTTTATATTAGAAAATCAAAAAATAAAACAGCTTATGAACTATGGTTTAATAAAAAGCCTACTGTTAAATATTTTAGGACTTTTTTATGTAAATGCTTCATTTTAAGAGACCAGAAAATTTTGAGAAAATTCGAAGCCAAGAGTGATGAGGGAACTTTTATAAGCTGTCCTAAATAGTCGTACTTACCGAGTTCTTAATAAAAAGGACTGGGGTGATTCAGAAATCCATAAATGTGGTAATTGATGATCAACAAATCACACCCACTCCTGATTTAGATGATGATGTAGTTAAATAATTGATATACTTGACTCTTCATAAAAATCAGCTGATACTGAATTAAGATCAGTCAAAGACCATCCGACTGATCAAATATTTGGAAACCCTAGTACTGGTGTACAGACAAGAAGACAATTAGAAAATATCTGTAATTATGTCTATTTCACTTCTTAAATTAAACCGGTCAATGTAAATGAAGCACTTACCGATGAAAGTTGGATAATTACCATGCAAGAAGAACTAAATCAATTTGTCAGAAATGATGTGCGGTACTTGATTCCTAAACCTTTTGATAAACATATAATTGGAACCAAATGGATTTTTAAGAATAAACCTGATGAATTAGATAATATTATCAGAAATAAGGTTCGACTGGTTGTTCGAGGGTACATGCAAATAAAATGTATTGACTACGATGAAACCTTTGCACCAGTAGCGTGCCTTGAATCCATAAGATTATTTATTTCAATTGAATGTCATAAGAAATTCAAAATATATCTAATGGATGTTAAAAGTGCATTTTTAAATGGTGACTTATATGAGGAAGTTTATGTTGAACAACCGAAGGGTTTTGAGGACCCCAAATCTCTAAATCATGTATACCGTCTTAAAAATGCACTTTATGGGTTAAAACAAGCTCCTAGGGCATGGTACGAAAAATTGACTAAATTTTTACTTGGTCATAAGTTCATTATGGGTAGCGTTGATAAACCTTTATTCGTTAAAAAATATAAAGGTCATATTCTAATTGTTCAGATTTATGTTGACGATATAATTTATGGATCTACAAACACTAACTTATCCATTGAATTTGCAGATTTGATAAATCCAAGTTTGAAATGAGTATGGTTGGTGAACTAACACTACACCAAAACAGTGAAGAAAAGATAGGTGAAAACTGTCTCAAATCTCAATAAATGATGGTTTTGAATTGTCGCATGGGCCGTCCTATTTTGCCGCGTCATATTTATTAAAGGACGGTCATGGACCATCATAAAGATGGACGTTAAAAGGACGGTTATGGACCGTCTGTAAAGAAGGACGGTCATGGACCGTCATAAAGATGGACGTTAAAAGGACAGTTATGGACCAGCTGTAAAGGACGGTTATGGACATTAAAAGGATGGTCATGGACCGTCATAAAGATGGACGTTAAAAGGACGGTCATGGACCGTCTGTTATGGATTGTCTCTGATGTTAGACGGTTATAAACCATTTAAAACATTAACGGTCTATGGTCGCCACTACCGTTCATTTAACGTCTTTAAAAAAGGACGATTATGGATCATCTGTAAAGAAGGATGGTCATGGACCGTCATTAAAGATGGATGTCAAAAGGATAGTTATGGACCATCTCAGATTTCAATATTTTAGAAAAATATGACCTAGAGTCATCGGAAAATTTTATGCATTAAAAAAAATCAGCTACAATTTTCTTTTTGTGTTTCTTTCATCTAATAAAAAAATATTGAACCAAAAAAACATGGTTATAATTCAGAATTAAGAAGAATTGTTAAGCTTAAATAGGAGCTTCATTTAAGTGGACAAGGAAATAATAAAAAAGTATTCTAATTCAAGTTATTAGAAACAACAACAAAAATTAAAGCTTTGTAAAAAGAGGCAAGTGTAAAAAGAGAAGAATCGAGCTTATCTTGAACTGATTTGGATCTAGATCCGAATAATAAGGTCTTCTGGCAGCTCTCCTTCTTCCAATTGAGAGAGAGAGAGAGAGCTAGAGAGAGAGAGAATGGATCGAATGAAGAAACCATCTCCAAGATAAAGATATCTTACTCATTTGGTTTGAGAACAGCAACAGCGCCAGTTGGCAATGCATTAGAGTCATCTAGAGACACCGGTGCAGTTCTCTGGTCACTGGATTGTCGCCTTTCTAGACGGTGAGAATGGTGGGATGGGCGATTGAATTTCCAACTAGTCGAAGTAAATCAAAAGAGAAGATTCAACCCCAATTAAAGAAAAAAATGATGAGCTTTCTTAGTAACTTAATTTGTGAATGAAAACAACCATTTTTTCTCATTTCAGTTAGTGTTTGTGTGGCCAAACCAAATCCTTTGTAAACCTACCATTATCTTGCTAGATCAATTCGTAGGGAACCGTCAATTAGCAAACAGAAAGTACAACTATCTTGAGGCAAAAATTATTGTGTTGATGGAGAACTGGAAAAGTACGTTTCACCTAATGAGAAAAATTCATTTGATGAATTAAGGATTTTCCAGAAGTTTTGCAATGGTGGGATGGTTTAGAGTGGGAAGAAGATTGAATCAAGTCTAATTTGTTTCCACTTTTCAAAGCATTCAGATGATGAATTAAAAAATTCTACTTCCACCATGTCCATAATGGATTGAATGGGCTTGTGTTTTGTTTTTTGTCGCCCGCCCCCCCCCCCCCCCCCAATAAAACCTACTTCTTTGTTTGAATCTTATATCTGAAAGGGAAATGGAAAGAAATGAGCCGGTTTGTCGGCATATTGTGTGTTCTCTTGGTAAATCTTAAGGCTTGTTAGGGTGTCACTTATAAATGAGTTCATCTCATTTTTATTAACCATAACCATGTATTAGAGATCATGTATGTTTCTATAATTTCAATAGCCAACAATCATGATATCTATTAAATAAAATGAGATCTCTATAAAATGAAATGAGATGAACTCATTTTTAAGTGGAATCCGCCTTTGGCAAAGATCACTAGAGGTTGGGCAATGCATCAGAGGAGAGATGGTTTAAAGGAAATTTATTAGAAAATCAATAATAAATAAATAAGGCAGCAACATCATGCACTTATCATATATGTTCACCTCTATTTCTAGGTCAATTCTCTACTCCTAATTGACTTGTTTCAGTACTGGAAGGAGACCAATCAAAATGTACAAAAAGAAGTAAGAAGAAGAGTATACCTAAATAGATGCGCTTTGGGCATGACAATCGATACGAAGCCAATCATTGGATCAAAACCAAACAATAAATAAAAAATGATCAAAATAAAATAAATCAAACACAAAACGAGAAAAAACAAATCAGCTTGTTCTATTATATTTCTAACTAAGATTTTCATCAAGTGAAAAATAAAATCTCTATGGATCGAAAAAGAAAATAAAATCTTCCAGCAACAAACACCAACCTTTGCTAGAAGCGAGCATGTGAAAACCTTGCTATCGACATACGGAGTGTTATGTAGCCAGATATGGTGCCCATTTGCCAATGCCCTTCCCGGCAACCTACGCAACATTGTGGAGGAAGCACATTAACCAAAATGGACAAATTCATCAAATGAAACAAAATTGAGCAATTTACATATTCATGTTTGGATGATCAATTGAACTGAATCGAGATTTCTGCGATTACTTGAAGAGGAAATGTGGAAGTGGAGGGTGCCATTTCATCTTATAATGAAAATTGAACTCTAATTTGTAATCTCACACATTACAAGATGGACTTGAGAGCTTTTCTAAGAACACACGCATGTGTCGATGTGGCGATGTTGGTAAGATCCAAGCTATCCATCAGATGGTCCTCATGTAGATGTCTTAAACCAAGAATCAGGGTGGTCAGCTCATCAAGTGGGCCACAATGAAACAAGCTAATGGTGCAAAAAGTCCAATGCACAATGCATAGTAGGAATGTTGTTAGCATGCATGTTAAATCATAACCTTCTTATCTACAACATAAAGATACCTGCTTTATTTCTCAAAGTTTGTTGTTGGGTAACTTCATGATACCTATACGAGTGATCAATGTATGGGTAACATATCAAAGTTTTTCTCATCATTCAAGGATCCATTTGGATGGAGAATTCAGGCTTATCTCTATACAAAAGAATCAGATGTTTGGTCTATCAAAATTTTCTATTTCAAAGCAAGTAAACATTGAAAAGGCACTCATTTCCAATCTGATTTCTTTTATCAAGGCTTGAAATAAAATGAATGGTCTATCCTATCCATTTTGATCATGCCCACTGTAACGCCCTGAAAATCGGGGGTCGAGCATAGCTCAACTCCCGAGTTTCAACACATCACTTATGTAACATAGATAATGATGTTTAAATGTTGTCCATATTAGTGCATTGAACATGAGTGGGATTACACTAAATTAGCATATCATACTCCAGTGTTAATGTACTTAAGCAAGCGAAAGACTGAGATAAATATATAAGTATATACGTGTTTCATAACCTCTAGAGTATGAACGTGCCACTGGGCTGAATGTATACATAATTTGTCTCAAAATATACAAAATGACAAAATGCGAATGTACGACTAATCCATGTAATCCCTATAATCCCGGTGACACAGCTCTAGGTCTACACAGACCCGCATGAGAGCTGAACGTAGGAGAACTCCTTGTCAAAGAAGTCCATCTCCGTCGCATAAGCCTCGCCATAATCTGCATCTAAAACAGAGTCTGGTTGGTGTTTTAAAACACCGTCCCAGAATGGGAGTGAGTGATCAACTCAGTGGTACTATAAGGTAAAGGTTAACATATTATCAATTCAGTCAACCAGTAATGATAAAGTAATAGAACAAACATTTTCTAACTACTCTGGTTAATGCAGGAATGATATGCGTAATGATGCATGCCTTCACCTGCACTCCCTCAGCGACATCATCTCACGATCGTGCATGACAAACTCCCTAAACGTGCGCTTCCTCACTAAAGCACATGCAATGCGGTGCATGATCGTGTTAGCCAAGTAATTTATTAGGCTTATTCATATAGCAGATTCGGGAAGCTAAAGTACCTCTCCTTATATCATTCACCCAAACAATGATCCATCTAGGATCATCAATCCTAGTTAATTACATACGATAGGCAAGTTGTAAGGCATCACTCCTAATGAACAACATTAAATAGGTAAGTTCACGAGTTTACACTCGAGGTTACTAGGAGAGGCTCATCACCTCAGCGTAGGCCTAATTTATACTCGAGGTCACTACGGGAGGCTCGTCACCTGAACGTAGGCCGACAGCTCGAATACAGTGTCCCATACACTACCATATTTAGCTCATGAGTTTGGGATACTCACTGGTCACTATGGGGAGGTCGTACCGCAACGTAGGCCGATAGCTCAATCACGGTGTCCCATACACCACCATGCCCGGCATATGAGTCTTAGCGGATTGTGGTACCATGGTTGAGATGGGTTTTAGATTGGTAAGTTGTACCTTAGATTCAAGCAGTAGTGTCCGTACGTGGTAAACACATAATAGGCCAATCGGGTTATTTAACAAGTGTGATTGGTACGAGCGCACGTTGAATTGATCGACATGGAATGCATAAGCACTCCACATGGCCTAACCACTGTCGACAATCACCGTACAGCTCAAATTCATCGAATATATCTAATATGGCGAAACTAGTTCAGCCACTTAATTGGGAATCATTACCAATTACCTGGACTACATAGTAGTCTTGATCATACTAAAATGTAATAGGCAGTCACATGTGATACTCATAACAACATTTAATAAACAATTTAAATATAAATCCAATTAAGCATTTTATCAAACACATTGAACGTATTATTATACATATGCATTTCACCCATGAATCACGTAGTAGCAATTTATATCACATGAAGGAAATTTTAAATATGGATAAGGTAGTTGAGAATCCTATCTCAACACCCTCATTAGAAGCGATCCAACAACACTTTCTCATTCAGACATTTTATCAAACACTTAGATTACACATTACTACATATATGAACTAATTTACTTGTAGCATATATTATGGCAAATCCTTTGATAAAGGAGTTCTCGTTGATACAATAGACATATACTCTAGCTTAATATTCATAGCAGGCATAAATCATAATTTCAATTTCATTCAAACATTTCAATAAACACATGGAATGCATTATATATTCACATAGTTCATACACATGTATAATTCATCGAATACATCATAACTAAGATCATATGACAACAATCATGTCAAACATAAATCATTGCTGACATTGAAAGCCTTGGAAACCATAACCTAAACATTTATAGTTTGCACCTTTCGTCGGATTCCTCGATTCGAACTCAGTTTGAATCCTACATCTCCGTCTACAGAGCAATAGTTACCTGAATCACGAAATAGGTTAACTATTTCGCCGATTCCTCTATTTGGATTCCTAAAACAAGATTAGGGTTAGAATTTCTTACCCAAATCATATTTGGAATCGACGGTGTAGATATGGTGGGGTGGTGATTCGGTACGTGGAGTAGTGGGAGTGAATCCCAGCAACCACTGATCTCTCTCTCTCTTCTCCTCACTCCTTTCTCCTCTTTTCTCTTTTCTCTCTCTTAGGGTTAGAGAATTCGTATGGAATGAGAGAGGGGTGGTTTAAGGGCATTATATAGGCCCAGAACTGGTCCAAATAGTCCTAGGGCCATGGTATACTTAGGTTATAGCCAAAGGGTGTCTATTTCCGATAAACGGGGCCCATTTGGAGGCCCATTACTCACCTACATCATGGAGTAAGTTCCTTGACTATGGATCTAAGCTAGGTTATGATCTCGGTCCGATCGGATTTGTGGATCGACCATGGAGGACTTGTATCAGTTCAACAGTCATCGTCACTCGATCAGAACCACAAGTATATGGATATGTGCAAGGAAATTTTTCTTATCCAAGGGTATAATTTGGTCAGAAACTAATGGTCTGAAGTCTTCAATTTTGCCCGCAAGCGAATGACCCAATTCACTTACTTTTTGGTTCATTTCCTAAAGATATTCGCGTTTCTCACACACTTCGCTTAAGGCTCAAGTTGTACGTTTCTGGATACTATTTAGGCTCAATTCCCACGATGGTTATCAAGCCCAATAAGGTGGTCATAACCTTATAGTTTCGCAGTCATCAGACTTTCGACATGCGGTCCAGGTCCGATACGGAGTTTTAATGCGCTATTGGGAGCAACTGGGTTTTGAGATTGCCCCTAGGTTCTTGGGTAACGTTGAGTTAGCGATTCCAGTGGTTTTGAGTCTTGCAGTTCGTATAGATAGTGGTTCAAGCTAATTCCACTGATTATTTAGTTTAGTACTTAATTAATTTTCGTCTAATTTCTACAAAATTTGGTCCTTAGTGATTTCTGCCTGAGGTGGTACTCGAGTCTTTGTACGGATTTTTCTAAGACGTTACACCCACCTAAGAAAATAGGTCCTAAATGAATTTGGGGCTAGCCCAACTTCCCCTTACTTTGGAAGACTTAACTCCAAAGTGGGGCCTGGACATACACATACACCATGGTAGCCCCACATGTGGGGTGGGTCCCACCGTCCAGGGACAGTGGACAGTGTGGATAGAAACACATACATCATTGGGTCCCACGTGGGGCCCACCCAATCTGTTGATAAGGTCATGCAGACCTGGATGCAGAGGAAAAGTAAATTTCATAATGGTCCAAAACTTCTGGGACACCCAAAAGGGTTTCAATGGCAGACGTTCAATCCATACTATTTCCTGTGATGTGGGCCACATGAGCACCACATACGGCTGATTTTTGAAGGGCCCATCGCCCAAAAAGGGGCCCACCAAATGCATGGTGTTGATCCCCAACACACATCACAGTGGGGCCCACGGCTGGGACCGTGG
Source organism: Magnolia changhungtana (assembly GCA_030180095.1). Classification (NCBI taxonomy): domain Eukaryota; kingdom Viridiplantae; phylum Streptophyta; class Magnoliopsida; order Magnoliales; family Magnoliaceae; genus Magnolia; species Magnolia changhungtana. The sequence goes on from JASAUF010000502.1 coordinate 14,541,760, forward strand.
GTCCCTCCTCGCCTGTCCGTCTGTCAGCGCAGCAGGTGCTGCCTGTGTGCCCTCTAGTAGCAGCATCGTCCTACTGCATATTTATTTTTTATTTTTTTAAATTATTTTCCTGTGGTTTTTCACAGGTGGGGCCCGCATCAGGGAAATCTGACCCAACCATTGGATCCCATGGCTCAAGACAGACCCATCAAGCCTAATATTTGAGGTATTTTGGTGTATAGAAACATCATGTGGATTTCAACGGTAGAAAACACTGTTTGCTATGCTATAGCCCACTAGAAAATTGGATTAGCTTTATTTTTTGGCTCAACCCCTAAAATGAGCTGAGGAATAGGATGAATGGTGTGGATTAAATCCATACATCAAGGTGGGGCCTGCATGAGCAGCCCTTCCCAAAAGCTTTGAACCAAAGCTAATATCTGTGTTTTCAGTTAATGTCCAGCATCCCTAGACGCTGGACGGTTTGGGCATACCATGTTTATAAGGTCGGCCCTGCTCAGGTGGGCCACCAAATGGTGGATGGTGTGGATACAACACATATATAAAGCGGGCCCCACCTACAGATGACTTGGATAAAATACATGCTTCATGGTGGGGTCCATCTGGGTGGCCCACACAGCCACATCATCACATACAATAGAAAAAAAGAAAGAGAGAGGAAGAGAGAGAGAGAGAGAGAGAGAGAGAGAGACGTGTGATGGGGGTCCTCCCTTTCAAGCATTCAATCATACATCAAGTGGGTCCCAATACATGTGGACCCACCAAATCAAAAATCAATGGTGGAGATTACTCCTCCACCAAGATGAAAGAGATGACCTCTTTAAATCTTAGGAATGTAAACATCATGATGAGGCCCATGGAGAATGGCCCCATCATGGATGATCATGAGAATCAAGGTGGGCCATCGGCCACATTTAGGGTCTAAAGTGAGATCCATACCATCAATCGGTAAGCCCCAATTGACTCATCATCAAAAGAATGAAATCTAAGCTTATAGAAGCACCCACCATTTGATCTTCTTAGTCCGATAGAACGTCGATCTCCTTGTGTCTCACATTGATGGAAGGTGATGAGAAGTGAATGGCTAGGATGAAGGATTTTGGGGTGGGAAGTGAGCCACACACATGCACTTTTCTCTCTTAGGATACTTAGATGTCAACCACTTTAGCTTGAGATTTTGTTGCTTGGAAAAAGTGAAGAGAAAGAGAGAGAGAAGGGATGGTTGTAAGAGAGGTGATGGATGTGAGGTGATGTTGTACTTGACTCGAGAGTTGACATGGTGGTTGCTTGACTTAGGGAGAAAGAAAGCATGGGTGTATACTTTGATTGATTGATTGATGGGACATGTTGTAGAGATTCTCTTGGGTTTTGCAACGTGGGCATTTTTCTCAAACTGAATGTGGGCTCACATCTCCCTACTAGGATATTGGATCGATGTGCAAGACGCGGCGTTGGAACCATAGCGACGGTGCGGTCGTAATAGTACAAACTCAAATATACGGGATACGAGCTAGGATCATGCGCAAACGTCGATTATAGGTCACATGTTGTTGAAATTAGTTGGGAAGGATCGTGGGAGTCGACGGAACAGCACGGACTAGGATACGGGTCTTACACATTATGCACGTCAGTGAGTGGTGTGAGCAAGGCGAGACGATATGCTACCACACCCACTCGATCAAGAATCTGGAATGGGCCTATGAATCTCGGCATGAGTTTCCCTTTCTTTCCAAACCGGAGGACTCCCTTCATTGGGGAAACTTTAAGAAACACATGGTCCCCAACTGTAAATTTCAGCTATCGCCATCTTGTATCAGCGTAACTCTTCTGTCTGCTCTATGCTGTAAGAAGTCGACGCCAAATAATGTCGATCTTCTCTGAGGTCGCTTGTACTAAATCTGGCCAATCAAACTCTTCCCACTAACCTCTGCCCAACAATGTGATGCTAGACATGGATGCCCATTCAGTGCGTTGTAGGGAGCCATGCTAATACTCACTTGAAAACTGTTGTTATAAGTGAACTTAGCATAGGGAAAACAATCATCCCAACTGTCCTTGAAATCGAGCACACATGCCCGCAACATATCTTCTAACACCTGATTTATCCGTTTCGTCTGCCCATCAGTCTGTGGGTGGAATGCGGTACTGAACTTCAATTTCACCCCCATTGCTTCCTGGATTCGAGTTTAAAAGATGGACGTGAATTGCATTTCTCAATCCGACACAATCTCCATAGGCACCCATGCAAATATACAGCTTGGCTAAATCGTTTGCTGAGTTTGAGACTCTAATCAGAAGGAAATTAGCTGATTTCGTCAATTGGTTCACAATCACCCAGATGGAGTCATGTCCCTTCCTCATCTTCGGCAACCCAGAAATGAAATCCATATATATGAAGTCTCACTTCCATTCAGTTATGGGCATGGGCTGAAGTATACCAGGAGGTTGGCGATACTCGGCCATAACCGGCTGGCACGTGAGACAACGGGATACAAAATCTGCTATGTGGGGCTTCATGTTGTCCCACCAGTATGAACACTTCATATCTCGATACATCTTTATACTACCAGGATGCATCGCCATCTTCGAATTGTGAACAGCTTCGAGAACTTCCTTTCTCAAGTCATGAAGATTCGGGACACATAGGCGGCCACGATAACGTAAACCCCCATCCGAACCAACTCTCCATTCAGAGTCTTCATCGTCACTAACTCGTTTCCTCATCTTCATCAACCATTCATCTTCTCTCTGAGCCATAATGATTCGGTCATCAATAAGTGGCTGCACGCGGATGTGTGCGACGCTCTTGAACTGCTCCTCTACTGTAAGCTTCTGCTCGAAGTCTCGCACAAATTCTATCATGTTCCATTCTTTAATCATTAGCGGAGCCACAAATTCTATTGTCCTCTTGTGGCTCAACGCATCTGCCATAAGATTGGCCTTGCCAGGATGGTTGGAGACCTCAAACTTAAAGTCTTTCAAGGTTTCTATCCATCGTCGTTTCCTCATATTCAACTCTCTCTGTGTGAATACGTACTTGAGGCTCTTGTGGTCACAAAAGAGTTCGAACTCCTCTCCATAGAGGTAATGTCTCCAGAGCTTTAATGCGAAAATAACGGCCGCTAATTCCAGGTCATGTGTGAGGTAGTTTTCTTCGTGTTTCCTCAACTGTCGAGATGCATATGCAATCACTCTGTTCTTCTACATAAGAACACAACTAAAACCAACATGAGATGCATCGATGTATATCGTATATCTGACCCCTTGCTCTGGCAATACTAGCATGGGTGTGAAATTCAACTTGTCCTTCAATTCCTGAAAGGCTACTTCTGCCTTCTCATTCCAGGCAAACTTAAGATCCTTTTGAGTAAGTTGTGATAATGGTCTGGCTATCTTAGAAAAATCTTTAATGAATCGACAATAGTAGCCAGCAAGTCCCAGAAAACTCCTCACTTCTGTAACTGAACCGGGCCGCTCCCAGTCCTGAACACCTTAGCATGGTCCACAGTGATACCTTCATTGGACACCATATGTCCTAGGAACTTGACTTCTTCCTTCCAGAAGTTACATTTCTTGTATTGAGCAAATAACTGGTTCTTTCTGAGAGTATCGAAGACGGCTCGCAGGTGCTCTTCATGATCCTTTCGACTCTTGGAGTATATCAAAATGTCATGTATAAATACGATGACGAACAGGTACAGGTACAGCCGAAACACCCAGTTCATGAGGTCCATGAACACTGCCAATACATTTGTGAGTCTAAACGACATCACAAGAAATTCATAGTGCCCAAAACTATTTCTGAATGCTGTTTTCTGCACGTCTTCATCCCTAACGCTCAACTAATGGTATCCAAATTGTAAGTCAATCTTCGAGAAATACTATGCCCCTTTCAACTGGTCAAACAGATCATCTATCCTGGGCAAAGGATACTTGTTCTTGACTGTCACTTGGTTCAACCTGCGATAATCAATACACAATCGTAGTGATCCATCCTCTTCATAAACAACATAGGTGCTCCCCAAGGAGATACACTCGGTAGTATGAAACCTGAATCCAACAAATCATCAATCTGTCTCCTCAATTCCTCCATTTCACATGGAGGAATGCGATACGTGGGTAAGAAAATGGGTGTTGTAGTAGGCATAAGGTTGATAGTAAAGTCGATCTCATGCCGAGGAGGTAGTCTAGGTATAGTCCTGAATACGTCTGTGAAATCTTAGACTACAAGGGTGTCCCCAAGTGTCAGGCCATCAACATTCTCCAATAAGGAAGCATAACAACTCACGCGTTAGTACCAATTGACCTGAATTGGGAAAGTAAAAGTCATGCCCTCAGGTCCATGGGCTATCACCACTCTAGTATCGCAATCGATCTTTGCCTTCATCTTGGTGAGTCAGTACATACCGAGGATGACATCATAATGATATAGCGGGGCAACGATCAAGTCAATGAGTACTGTTCTGCTTCCTAAGTCTATCGAGCAACCCTTACAAATCTTGGTAGAGTCAAAGAAAGTCCCTATGGCGGTAAGGAGTCTCACCCCAATCATAGGAGTAATTTCTAACGCTAATCGCTTGACTGCTGCGTATGATACTATTGAAATAGTGGACCCGATGTCCACCAATAGGAAGACTGGTGTACCTTGGATATGTGTTGTGACTTCAAAAGCCAATGGTGCTGTGGTTGCTGTCTCGAATACCTCAGCTGCAAGTGAGTGCACACGAGCTTATTGAGGATGATTCAGCTGCGCTGCCATAGGTCGTTGAGGCGGCCTACTTCAAGGTACATTCAGTCTATAAAAAGGCTGTGCTGGCAGTGCTGATCGTAGAGGTGGAGCTGAAATGGCTTACGGTAACTGATAGTTGATTTTCTGAGGCGGCGTAAAGCCATTATCCCTCATCTTGGTAAAGCAGTAAGTATCTGTATGGCCCATCCTCTTACAGTAGGTGCACCACAAATCTGATCACCTACGTATGTCGGTGGAGCCGTAAGCCTAGGAGGCGAATCTCCACGTGGCCTCTTGCCGAGGAATGGTTTGTTTAGCAAATCGGATCGAGGCCTCGGACCCATGGGCACACGAGTATGGGATAGTCTGTCCCTATCCTGCTTAGCTCGCAGGGACATGTTCACTAGCTCAGCATAGTTGGGAATGCTATCGCAACACATCTTTATACGTATCTCAGGCCGTAGACCCTCAGAAAATCGTTGCATTCTCATCGGCTCGTCTACTAGTATAAAAGAGCATATCTGGCTAGCTCAGTGAATCTATTCTCATACTTAGCAATGGTCATCCCTCCTTGTCAGAGGTGAAGAAATTCACCCTCTTTTTCATTATGGTGAGGGGGAAATACTTTTCATGGAAGTGGGTCTCAAACGCGTTCCATGTCCATGCGTACCCTATAGGAACTGTCTGTAGGATGCTGTCCTACTATAGACTAGCCTCCTTCTTGAACATGTAGGTAACCAACTCTACCTGCTCTGCCTTAGTGCAGTGCAGCGGCTTCAACATCTTAGAGAGGCGATTAAGCTAGTATTCGGCCTCCTCGGGCCTGTGAGTGCCTGCAAAGGTGGGAGGTCGAAAACACTAGAAGCGTTCAAAAAGACCACTAGTATTCATATTTTCAGCAGGCTGTACAGGTGGCGTAGGCGGGACAATATTCATATTTTAGGTAAGGGCCCCTACAATCGTGGTCCAAATCTGCTGCTATTGCTGCATCAGGAGCATCATCTGCTCTAACCTATCAGGGGGAGGAGCCATTAAGGTACGTGTGGCATCGATGAAGATGCACGGTTTTGTTCTAGAACCGGTGGTGCAAAAGGTGTTGGCCTATTTGTGGGGCCAGTGGCCGACTGAGAATCCGGCATAGTCTTGTGATTCAGGCCCAAATAGGGTCCATCTGGCTGTCGCTTAGGGAAGGTGCCTCGTCAATCGATTCACCAAGTGCAAGACGTATCGTACTTCGAGTGCTCTTAGGTGGCATTCCCTATATACAACATAGGGTGCAACCCTTGTAAGATTTTAAATGACAACATTCAATTTTTTTTCCAAGCATACTACACATTCCAAATCAAAAGAAGCTTCATGCATTTCATTTGACCAAAATTGTCACAATACATGAGATGTAGTCTTACATGAATCATGACAGAAGATGCATGTGAGCTAACCTAACAAAAGCTTTAAAACTAACTACTAATATCCAACTAAGCCAACAAGGGCTATTACATAGGAAGCAAGGAACAAAACAAACTAAAAGATTACTACAACATACGACTAGTCGTCCAAATCTGGTGAAGGCGGAGGAGCGCCCTTAAATTTCTGTTTCACATAAGCTTGATTCTCTTCAAGATTTTGCTTCAATTCGGCCTAGGACTCCTTGACCTCTTGTCTTAGGGCGGCTTGGTTCTCTTCAATCTAGCCAGGTGGGCTTCCAAGGCATCCCGATCATGGCGATGCTCAGGTGTAGCAGTAGGAGGTCCCCCGCCAGAATCTTGGGCTTCCTCCTCTTCTTCCTCACTTCCTTCTTCCTCACTTCCTTCTTCTATTTCATTCTCTTCCTCCTCTTCATTACTTTCTTCCTCTATTTCATCACTTTCTTCCTCTTCACTCTCTGTCTCGCCCCCATACTCATCGAGTCGGGCTTGATGTTGTCGAGGGCCAATTCCTATATTGTTGAGCATAGTGTCATTAATGAAGTGGATCGGCGCAAGTTCATCCATGTTAAGTCGGTAGCCGAACCCTTAAGCAATCTTGCATATAAGTCAGCTGAATGAGAGTGAAACATCTCTCCTAATAGAGCATGCGGTCTGGATTATCTGTAGTAGGGAAAATGTAGGTAGACACAGCTTGTCTCCCTGCCTAGCTCTATACAGGAAGTCCACCATCAAATGTGTGCATTTGATACGGTTGCTCCACCTAGGATACACATTGTATATGAATATGTGGTGGAGTAGGTGGAAGTCATGAGTCATCTTGGTCGATGGGAGGCAGTTGCCTCTCTTCCAGTGAACCAGACGGCCACGAAGAAACCGTGTGCGGTGATCTCCTTCTCGCATACTCTTGAGACGAGATTCACTAGCATGTACCTCACCATGTGCAATTCCCATAACCCGGGCCATCACATCTACATTGACTATGACTTCCCACCTTCCCACAGGAATAGTGAACTATAGAGGCTCCAGTAGTGGATCCCGTATGTGGGCATAGAAGGCTTGAATAGTGGTTTCACACTCATGAGACTTGCCTTCAAATATGAGACCCCACCTGGATTCCGACAGGATGTCCATTACTGGATATGGCTCAAATAGCCTTTCGTCCACATGTGCTTCAAACACAACTTTACAGCCGTGAAACTTACCATGTCTGATGTCCGCCGGTAGAGCTCTTTCAAGTGAAATCTGGGGATCGAGATCTCGCTTCGTCCTTTGCTCTCGTGCGATGCTTGTACTTGCTTCTGTGCTTACTTTCTTCCTTGGACGGGTTGGGCGGCTAGGCCCGGCTTCATCCGTGGGTGCCCTTCTCTTTCCTATGAGAGAAAGGAGTGTGAAGAGCAAGAATACGGTGGCCACTACCTCAAAAAGGGCCATAGGGTTAGAAAAGCTCATAAGGTGAGATAAGTTGGTGGGTTTTGGGGCTTAAGAGACACAAAGAAGGATTTGTATTCCCAAATGAGAAGAAATAGGGAGATGAAAAGTGGTAGGTGATGAGTTTTGAGGAAGATGGTGGAGATGGGTATGTATTGTAGAAGAAGAAGAAGATATGAGAATGGAAGGGAGATTTGAGAAGAAAAATCAGATTTTGGAGGGGTTAGAAAGGTTTAGAAGATAGGTGGGGGGGGGGGGTGAAATGAAGCATAGGAGAGGAAATAGGGTGGTCCCACACGGGGGGGGGGGGGGACCCACATGAGTGTGTGAGGGACGACGGGCCGCCGGACCCGTGGGCCCGCCGCACCCCGATGGACATAGCCGCAGTGTGCCGTGGTCGGCGCGGTGGCGCCATAGTCTGCTAGACCACAGGCGATGGCCTCCCCCTCCCGGGGAGCCAAAAATATGCGAGGGACCCCCTGGGTCCCACCATTCCTTGTGGTTTTAGCCCCGTCTTCCGTTTGAGGTGGTTTCGGGTCCCATATCGTACATATTCGCGCTTTCTGGGTCTTTTGAGTGTGGGATTCTTCGAATCCTCGTCCAAACCCGTTCATTGACTATCTTGAAAGGAATTGGGACCATTTCACGTGATCTTAGACGTATACGGGTCACATTTCAATGGTCGGTTTCGCCCGCTGGTGAAACTTGGGATCCTATGATCATTTCTACATTTTATTACCTCCACCTAAGTCAAAGTACATCAGTGTGCATGGTGTTACAATAACCCAGGTCCAGTTTAATCCAAATCATGCTCTGATACCAACTTGTAACGCTAAGAAAATCGGGGGTCAAGCATAGCTCAACTCCTGAGTTGCAACGCATCACTTATGCAACATAGATAATGATGTTTAAATGTTGTCCATATTAGTGCATTGAACATGAGTGGGATTACACTAAATCAGCATATCATACTCCAGAGTTAATGTACTTAAGCAAGCAAAAGACTGAGATAAATAGATACGTATATACGCGTTTCATAACCTCCAGAGTATGAACGTGCCACTGGGCTGAATGTATACATAATTTATTTTAAAATATACAAAATAACAAAATACGAATGTATGACTAATCCATGTAATCCATATATTCCCTATGACGCAGCTCTAGGTCTACACAGACCCGCCTGAGAGCTGAACGTAGGAGAACTCCTCCTCGTCAAAGAAGTCCAGCTCCATTGCATAAGCCTCGCCATAATCTGCATCTAAAATAGAGTCTGGTTGGTGTTTTAAAACAGTCCCAGAGTAGGAGTGAGTGATCAACTCAGTGGTACTATAAGGCAAAGGTTAACATGTTATCAATTCAGTCAAGCAGTAATGATAAAGTAATAGAAAAAACATTTCCTAACTACTCTGGTTAATGTAGGAATGATATGCGTAATGATGCATGCCCTCGCCTGTACTCCTTCAGTGACATCATCTCATGATTGCACATGGTAAACTCCCTAAATGTGCGCTTCCTTGCCAAAGCACATGCAATATGGTGCATGATCATGTTAGCCAAGTAATTTATTAAGCTTATTCATACAACAGATTTGGGAAGCTAAGGTACCTCCCTTTATATTATTCATCCAAACAATGATCCATCTAGGGTCGTCAATCCTAGTTAATCACATATGATAGGTAAGTTGTAGGGCATCACCCCTAATGAACAACAGTGGATAGGTAAGTTCACGAGTTTACACTCGAAGTCACTACGAAGAGGCTCGTCACCTCAGCGTAGGCCTAATTTATACTCGAGGTCACTACGTGACGCTCATCACCTAAACGTAGGTCGACAGCTCGAATATAGAGTCCCATACACCACCATATTCGGCTCATGAGTTTGGGTTGCTCACTGGTCACTATGGGGAGGCTCCTCACCCCGACATAAGCCGACAGCTCAACCACGGTGTCCCATACACCACCATGCTCGGCTCATGAGTCTTAGCAGAGCGTGGTACCATGGTTGAGACGGGTTTTACATTGGTAAGTGGTACCTTAGATTCAAGCAGTAGTGTCCACACATGGTAAACACACAATAGGCCAATTGGGTTATTGACGAGTGCAATTGGTACGAGCACACGTTAAATTGATCAACATGGAATACATAAGCACTCCACGTGGCCTAACCACTGTCGATAATCACCGTATGGCTCGGATTCATCGAACATATCTAATGTGGCGAAACTAGTTTGGCCACTTAATCGGGAACCGTTACCAATTGCCTAGACTACATAGTAGTCCCAATCATACTCAAATGTAATAGGCAGTCACATGTGATATTCATAACAGCATTTAACAAACAATTTAAATATAAATTCCATTTGAGCATTTTATCAAACACATTGAACGTATTATTATACATATGCATTTCACCCATGAATCACATAGTAGCAATTTATATTACATGAAGGAAATTTTAGATATGGATAAGGTAGTTGAGAATCCTATCTCAACACCCTCATTAGAAGTGATCCAACAACACTTTCTCATTCAGACATTTTATCAAACACTTAAATTACACATTACTACATATATGAATTAATTTAGTTATAACATATATTATGGCAAATCCTTTGATAAAGGAGTTGTCGTTCATACAACAAACATATACTCTAGCTTAATATTCATAGCAGGCACAAATCATAATTTTAATTTCATTCAAACATTTCAACAAACACATGGAATGCATTATATATTCACACAGTTCATTCACATGTATAATTCATTGAATACATCGTAACTAAGATCATATGGTAGTAATCATGTTAGACATAAATCATTGTTGACATTGAAAGCCTTGAAAACCATAACCTAAACATTTATAGTCTGCACCTTTCATCGGATTCCTCAATTCGAACTCGGTTCTAATCCTATGTCTCCGTCTACAGAATAATAGTTACCTGAATCACGAAATAGGTTAGCTATTTCACTGATTACTCTATTTGGGTTCCTAAAACAAGATTAGGGTTAGGATATCTTACACAAATCGTATTTGGAATCAATTGTGTAGCGATGGTGGGGTGGTGATTCGGTACGTGGAGTAGTGGGAGTGAATCCCAGCAACGATCCACTGATCTCTCTCTCTCTCTTTTCTCCTCACTCATTTCTCCTCTTTTCTCTCTTCTCTCTCCTAGGGTTAGAGAATTCGTATGGAATGAGAGAGGGGTGGTTTAAGGGCATTATATAGGCCCAAAACTAGTCTAAATGGCCCCAGAGCCATGGTATACTTAGGTTATAGCCAAAGGGTGTTTGTTTACGATAAACGGGGCCCATCTGGAGGCCCATTACTCACCTGCATCATGGAGTAAGTTCCCTGACCATGGATCTAAGCTAGATTATGATCTCGGTCCGATCAGATTTGTGGATCGACCGTAGAGGACCTGTATCAGTTCAACGGTCATCGTCACTCGATCAGGGCCACAAATATATGTATGTGCAGGAAAATTTTTCTTGATCCAAGGGTATAGTTTGGTTAAAAACTGATGATCTGAAGTCTTCAATTTCTTCCACAAGCGAACGACCCAATTCACTTAAGTTTTGACTCATTTCCTAAAGATATTCGCGTTTCTCACACACTTCGCTCAAGGCCCAAGTTATGTGTTTCTGGATACTATTTGGGCTCGATTCCTCCGCCAGTCGTCAAGCCTAATAAAGTGGTCATAACCTTATAGTTTCACGGTCATTGGACTTTCGACATGCGGTCCAGGTCCGATACGGAGTTTCAATGCATTCTCAGGAGCAACTGGGTTTTGAGATTGCTCCTAGGTTCTTGTGTAACGTTGAGTTAGCGATTCTAGTGGTTTTGGGTCTTGTAATTCGTATAAATAGTGGTTCAAGCTAATTCCACCAATTATTTGTTTAGCACTTAATTAATTTTTGTCTAATTTCCACAGAATTTGGTCCTTAGTGATTTTTGCTTGAGGTGGTACTCGGGTCTTTGTATGGATTTTTCTGAGACGTTACACCCATCTAAGAAAATAGGTCTTAAATGAATTTGGGGCTAGCCCAACTTCCCCTTACTTTGGAAGACTTAACTCTAAATTACACAACAATCCTAATAAATTGATATGCAATTGAATTGAGCATCTAAACATGCAAAAACTTATATAGCCAATAGCAAAATCCAAGCCCATATGATCAAAACACCCAACACCAAAATTCCACCCATCTGTTAACAACTAAACAAATCAACCCAAGAAGGGAGAAGGCAAACAAATTGCATATAGAGAAGACGAGCCTGTTTCTCTTGGCTAGAGAAACTTGACTTCTCTCCAACCTCTTATGTAGAGAGTAGGGAGTAATTTTTTTATATAAAAAAAAAAAAGGAAAAAGAGAAAGAAAAATGAGTAGTCAAAACCTCTAAAAAAAAGGAGAAAAGGAGTACATGCACATGTTACTATAGGGAGTGAAGAAAGGGGAGCAAAAATAACCCTTAGGATTACATGGAATGGTACAGAGAGAGTGAGAAAAGAGAGGGGAATTAGGATATTCCTAAGGGCATTTGGAATTTTTACCAAGCCCACCATAATAAAAGAAGCTGCCCCAACCACCATTATTACCATTTTACCTTCCAAACAAGTATAATAATATCATATTGGGAACCATGATAGCCTGAGACTGGGAAGATGTTGGCCCCATTGCTATTTCACTGTTTACTTGAATGAAACCTGAGCATATGAGGTTGTAGTAGCTTGTGGCTTGATAAGCATCTATCTGTCATTTTTCATTAAAAAAAAATAAAAAGAAAATGAGAGACAACAAAAATCCATTTTACTTGAGACCTAACTTCTAATAGAAGCCAAAAATCCATGGTTGCCAAACATTTATTGTAGCCTTTGCTCCATAGTATTTATCTTCTTCTACATATGCAATTGCATGCTACTCTCAAAAGAAAATTTTAAAATAACAGAACAATTAGGCCAACCAAAGTAAAGAAAAAAGAGGCAAGAAAATGAATTTTTGTGCTTCTTCCTACCATATCTTTTCACGAGCTTGCTCTTAGAATATCCTCTTTCTTTGTTCTTCTGATGGGAATGGTGCCTTCAGGACATCTTCCATTCAAATACCACAGTTGTGTTATGGCTTTGGATTCCTTTGAAGATGCTATCTTGCTTTCATCAAACAACCCTTTTGGATGAAAAGTAGGCCCCAACTATATTTAAAAAATAAAACCCAACCAACATAAAAAACTATGAAAAAGAAAACAAATAATAATAATAATAATAATAATAATAATAATAATAATAATAATAATAATAATAACAACATTGAAAGTCTAGAGATGGCAAACACATTCCATTGGAATGGCATCTCTGTTTCCCAAACTCTTGGGCCAACATGATAACTTCTCATAGTGGATATTACTCACATACTGATAAGCACAATGTTTATCTTGAGTTCCATGTTTTAGTTTCCTACAACATAAATCTATCAAGCAAATGAGAGTGACATGGAATAGGCCTTACACAACTGCATTTTTCAAGCAAGGCATTGAAAACTTGATATAAGTCACGCAAGATACAAAAGGCTAAATATTAAATGAGATACAGTTCAAACCCTTGTCATCTTTTTTCTTTTGTTTTGAAAGATTGAAGTTTGGTGATGCTGGTTAAATAAAAGGCAATCCAATTTAAGAAGATCAAGCAACTTCAAATTGCTTTAGTAGCATACTGATGACTGTCAACGGAGAATTGGTTCAAGAAGCTTATGACCATCTAGCACATGGGTGAATCTTGTCACCATCTGATTTGGTTCGGTAGTGATAAGATTCATTAAACCTAATACATAGGTTGGTAAATATTTTAATTAGGAAAATGATCCAGTTTGAAGCAGCCATTAGCTAGATGTTGAATTATTTTTTCAACTGTGGAACATTTACCTTAAAATTAAATTAGTTTCACTGATAATGTTGGCTTTGGTGAAATAGATAATTATGTGTTTCTATGACTTATGTTCCTGTTTCCAGGCCCTCAATATCTCCATACAAGGGTTATGTTTCCAAGGTTGGTGAGTCTAAGGAAGCATATTCCTAACTCTCAATATCTACATTGCCATGACGTTTAATGTATGCTTTTCTTTTTTTAAATGATATTATCTTCTATATTTTCTCTATTCTCGTAATAATAAAATAAATAGGCACACCTGCCAATATGATGTGGCTTTGGTGAATCCAAATCATTGTCTGACTGGATAGTATGCTGGTCAGTAAACACCAAAATTTGGACAAATATGGAATGAAAGTAACAGAGCTGCATCTTAGAGCCCACACCCTCAATATGAATGCTAATCAAATCACAATTTTGTTATTTATGCCTTGTGAGATTAATAATTGTAATTGCAAAAACTTTGGTAAATGGATTCCCATCCAACAGTCATTTTTTACAACGACAAAAAGGCCACTCCTCTCCTCTCCAAACTACTCTTTCCCAATATCCAAACACAAAAACTAGATTCATAAGAAATAGGTTTCCCACTATCCAAACACTGCAAACAGAATCTCTTTCAATGGGAATTTGCTCCTGGAAACATATTCAAGACTCCCTTTAGGATTCCGGGGAGCCAAACGACCCATAAATTGGAAATGATCAGATTAGGGCCAATCTTTGCTCCACTCATAACAAGGGACTAGATCGAAATGATGATCATCTCAGGCCTGCCATAAAGCATATGGAATTGAAATAGGAGTTTGGTGATGGTGTCACCCCTCACTTAATTCTTCTATACTAAATCAAACTTTTACAATTCAGTTAGATTTAAATGTATCCTTAGGCTGTGTTTGGCTCAAGGCCATCTCACAAACAGGAATAATAATCTGTGATTTTTTATTTTTTTTATGTAAATAATCTGTGATTTTTTAATTTATACTCCAGTAGAATTTAAAAATTCACAAGATGGAACTCTTTTGCATACGGGAATGGAAAGAAACGGGCTCTTTCATATCCACACAAGCAAAGTCTCATGATTGCTGGGAATTCTACTACAATAGAAAACATAAATTGGAAAATAACCCAGTAGACTCACGTGTGTCTGACACACATACAATTTTAGTCAGGTATGACACCAAAAAATCATCTAATCAAAACCATACTTTAGATCAAAATCTATCTCTGAGACGCATACGATATCTTCTTCTTTTTTTTTTGAAAGGTAACAAAAATATATTATAAACACACGCCAAAAGGCAAATGACTAGAGATGCATATAATATCAAGCAAGAAGAATTATAAACCAAGGGTTTCCACAAGATTAGTCAGGTTTTCAGTTCTTACAAATAGGCCCATGGTCAATAATCGATACTATGTGCACTACATCCCACCATGGACAGACAATGCCCCAAAACTCACTCCAATTGGAAGATTATACAAACCCATCTTCGGTTTTCAGTTCCATTCATAACAGGGGATAACAGACCAACTGATGAACATGCTAAAATAGTTCACATTGCTCTTCAAATAGGAAAAGAATAAAAAACAAAGGTCAACGATGTAAAAACTAACTGATTGGGCTATATTAGAATGCAATGTAAAAGAATATCCAAATGAGTAAAAACACGGCCCATTGAGAGTGGTAGAAGACTTGAGTTCTAAGGATGACAACATCTTTTTCCAAGAAGAGGGTAACATGGCTGATGAGATTAAAGCTTCTAGTGAGCCACCTGCCTACTGAACATAGAGCTGAGTGTTGCCCTTGTCGGCAAACAACCAAAGATAGAAGATGGCATTCTGGAATACAAGTGTTTGGAATGGCATGTGTTTCTTCATGTAGGAGCTTCACGACTACTGCAATGGAGGTCCAAGCAAAACGATGATGTGAAGGAGATAGAAGAGACGGCGAAGATGCATTGGAGAGAGAGGAAGGAGAAAGAGAGAGATGGAGCAGAGATTGGGAGAGAGAGAGAGAGGGTTAGGGAATGGAGAGAGATGGAGCAGAGATTGGGAGAGAGAGAGAGAGAGAGAGAGAGAGAGAGAGAGAGAGAGAGAGATTGAGGAACGAGGGAGAGAGAGAGAGAGGGAGGAAGATGAGAGAGATGGAGTAGAGATCGGGAGAGAGATAGGGCTAGGGAACGATGAGAGAGAGAGAGAGAGAGAGAGAGAGAGAGAGAGAGAGAGAGAGAGAGAGAGAGAGAGAGAGAGAGAGATGGAGCGATTGTTTGGGCGCGACTCTGTTTTGAGAGCGCGCCCATTTTTGGGTGTCGATTAGGTAGACGGACCCATGGATGGTCCTGTCAGGGCTCCACCATGATGTATTTGGTTTATCCATTCCGTCCATTAATTTTTATAAATAATTTTAGTTCGTGATCCCAAAGTTAAAGTATATTGAAGTCCCAAGTGGACCAAAACATTGGAAGCACATGTGATTTAATCTCCATGTTTCCTACCGTGTGGTCCACTTGAGCCTTCGATCTAGCTAAGTTTTTGTTTCATGCCTTAAAATAATATTTAAAAATAGATGAACAACTTAGATAGAATACATATATTTTTGTAGGCTGTATAGAGCCCCTTACACCACCGTTAATTATTAATGGTGTGGCAACGTTTTAGCTATTGATTAAAACGATAGTAAGAATAGCTACGGTTTATATCCGTAGCAAAAAACTAATGTGGTCTGTATCCTTTGCTTAATTTTTTGGTAGTGGGGTGTAACGCCCTGAAAATCGGGGGTCGAACATAAACTCAACTCCCGAGTTCCAGAACATCACTTATGCAACAAAATGAATGATGATTGAATGTTGACTGTATTCGTGCATTGAACATGAGTGAGATTAAGCCAAAACAGATATCATACTCGAGACAGTTAAATTTGCAAGCGGAAGACTGTGATAGATAGATAAAATATATAACTTATGATGAGTCTCCAGAGTGTGATAACATTACCAGGTTAAATAAATACAAGTGCAGTTCTAAAATGTACCAAATGTGAGGAAGTGTAATGCCTCCTATCCCATGTACCATAGCCCCGTCAATACAATATCAGGTCTTCATTGACCTACAGAGAGATACGAGATAGGAGAACTCCTCCTATCATCACAGAAGTAGTCCGGCTGCTGCTTTACTAAAGCATCGCCATCACCTGAAACTCAACAAATCTGGTTGGTGTTGCAAACACCATCCCGTAACGTGGGAGTGAGTGATCAACTCAGTGGAACAGTAAAGCATAGGTTAACATGTTATCAATTCAACCAAGCAGTAATGATAAAGCAGTACAAATCAAACATTTCTAACTACTCTTGTTAAGTGCGAAAATGAAATGACATGATGCTGTATGCCCTTGCCAAACCACCGTCAAGCGACATCATCTTACGTTCGCAAATGCTTACTCCCTCAGTGCGCCACATCTACAAAGCACATGCGGTGCGATGATGCTCATGATTACCAAGTTATTATTAGTCCATTTCAAACAGCAATATTGGGAAACTAAGGTACCTCCCTCGTATCATTCCCAAACATGATCCATTCTAGGGTCGTCAATCCTAGTTAATCTCATACGATATTATGGTTTGAGAAGCATAGTGAAGGCATCGCAAAGGGCTCATCACCCGTCAGCGCGGATACAGATCTCACCGTATGCGGCTCAATTCGGCCGTCACTCGAGTACGGGTCTCACCGTACTCGGCTCAATCACTAGCCGTCAGCTCGAATACAGGTCTCACCGTACTCGGCTCAACTCATACTCCGTTCTTTGTAAAGACTCGTCGCCAATCACAGACCTTGGAGTATACTCGAAGATACTACAGAGGACTCGTCGCCCGTCAGCACGAGCACAGGTCTCACCGTACTCGGCTCTCGCCGTAAGTATCGACAGCTCGAATATAGTGTCCCATACCATAATCGGCTCACGAGTCTGGTTGCTCACTGGTCGCTACGGGGAGGCACGTGGCCCCAGCGTAGGCCGACAGCTCGACCACGGTGTCCCATACCACCATGCCCGGCTCATGAGTCTTAGCGGATCGAGGTACCATGGTTAAAAGGGATTTCACTGGTAAGTTTGGTACCCTAGGTTCAAGCAGAGGCGACCAATCATGGTGAACATACATTAGACAAATCGAGTTACTTGACGAGCTCGGCTAGCTCGAGCGCACAACAAGTTGAACGACATGAAGTGCATAAGCACTTCGCGTGGCCAACCATTATAGCCAACCGAAGTACGACTCGGGTTCGTCAAACACATCTCACGTGGCAAATGAATCGCAACCACGAATTCAATTCTGGTACCGATTGCCTGGACTATAATCATAGCCCCAAACACAATCAAGTGCAGATAGATAAAGCAGTAGTGAATCAAGATTTCATTCATACAATCAAGGTATGGTATTTTCCGTTTAGGGCTTCCAGGGCTGTTGCACGCACTCGTTGCTCCGCTCCCCCATCACCCATGACGGATCATACAACGTAAATATAAATTTAAACATATGCATTACATAGTTATAATATAAAGCAGTTGAGCATGTTATGAATCACAACATAAGCATGAGTTTATACATGTTCAATTCCTAATTACACAACAATCCAAGGAGATCATACACATAATTAAAAGAGATTGAGACTCACATCTCAACACCTTTATACATCACAATTTGCTAACTACTACTCATTCAGACATTTCAAGAAACACTAAAACAAACATGTATCAACATACATGACATATGTCGATCACATAGGCATTAGGCCAAATCCTTTCACTAGGGAGTTGCCCCAATCATAACACGCGTACACCCACGACGGATAGTCATGGCAAGCAGGAATCCAAGTTCCATATTCATTCAGTCATTTCCACAAACACTTGGGCCACACATTTTAGCATATATGGTGTCTATTGGCCGTGGCGTGATTTAGGGCAAATCCTTTCGTCAAAAGGGTATCGCCAATACAACAATCATGAATCCATGACAATTAGTCATGGCGAGCACGAATGGGGATTATATACCCATTCAGTCATTTTCACAAACACTTAGAATACACTAATACAACATACATAGTGTATGTTAGCAAAACATGTATTAGG
This sequence comes from Magnolia changhungtana, assembly GCA_030180095.1. Classification (NCBI taxonomy): domain Eukaryota; kingdom Viridiplantae; phylum Streptophyta; class Magnoliopsida; order Magnoliales; family Magnoliaceae; genus Magnolia; species Magnolia changhungtana. The sequence goes on from JASAUF010000502.1 coordinate 14,560,386, forward strand.
GCTATCCTTTAGCCAAGCGATTGTTTTATCCATGTATACCATAATCATACAGCAAATAATCATGACAATTGCATTTCCAAAACTCACACATATACGGTATTTCTAGTATACACAATTTCAACATACGTAGTATTTACAAGGGAGCTTGTAATACGGCGATTCCTTTCGCCAAGCAATTAATTTATACGTACATAATATATTTATACAACAATTAATCATGATAAACACATCGTTAAAATATACACGTATACGGTACTTCTTACAATACCGTATTTCTACATACATGGTATATATTAGTAAACATGTATTTAGGCGAATCCTTTCGCCAAATAAGTATTTTATCCATACGTCATATATCCATACGACAAATAAACATGTCAACCACATTTCCATAAAAAATACGTATACGGTATTTTATACGAATACCTAGAGTATGTGAAATTCCAAATTCTACAATTCTAATAGAAACTGAAAACGGAAAGCACTTTGTACATGTGCAATTGCATGCAGATCATGAATCTATCATTATCTGACATTGAAAGCGTTGAAAACCATAACCTATACACCTAAAGTCCGCACCTTTTGTCGTAGAATCGCAACGGAATCGATAGGTTTGCTAAGCTTCCGTATTCGGCAGTTTGGCAACCTAGAGAACGAAATAGGTTATCTATTTCACAACCTACAACAGTCTAAACCCTAAAACAGATTAGGGTTAGGGTTTCTTACCTAGAAACGACGGCGGAAACGCCGGAAAAGCGTCAAGAAAGGGATGATGCAGCCCGTGTGGTGGCAGGGAACGACGGCAGGGAGATTCTCCCACTTCTCCCTCACTTCCTCTCTCTTTTCCCTCTCTCAAAACCCAAATTCGTATGGCTGCCATGAGAGAGGGTTTAAGGTCCTTATATAGTCTCAAACCTTCCCAAAATAGACTCAGGTTCAAGGGTTACTGCTAATATAGGTATTTCGTCACTTTTTCAGCTCAAAAGAGAGGTTCTGGTGGCCCTCCTTGATCCAAACGTCAGACTTAAGCTCACCACACATGGATCTATGTGGGATTTCGTTTTCGACTCAATCGGATTCCCAGATCGCACGTGGCGGACCACTTTCAGTTCGACGGTCGGTGGGCCACGATCCAAAATTCCAAGTACATGTAAATGTTCCTAAAATTTTTCCTGATCCGAGGGTGTAATTTGGTCTGATTCTGACGGTCAGGTTGCTTAATACTGACGCGTCAACGAATGGTGCCAGATCACTATTCCTGATATTTATTTTGAAATGGGAATAGTATTTTTCACACACCCTCACTCCGAATCGAAACGAATGGCCGTGGGACATCGGATGGACCTGATTTTTGAGATGATTATCAAGTCCAGTAAGGCGGTCCTAGTTCCTTAACTTCGTGTTAATCGGATTTCCGATTTGCGGTCTAGACTCAATACTGAAGTTTCGATGTGCTCCGAGAAGCGGCCGTAGGGTAATGAGATTGATCCTAGATTTTAGGATAACCTAGCGTCAATGATTCGCAAGTTTTGGGTCTTGCAGATCGTATTTAAAGCGATTCAAATGGATTTCATGGCTAATCCATTTAGCACCTAGTTCACTTTGTCAAATTTCTAAAGGATTTAATCCTAAGTGATTTTCGTCTGAGGTGGAACTTAGTCCATTATAGTTTGTATATAAAGTGATCCAAGTTATACTACTTAGCTAGTTTAAGATAGTGTCTAGGGCGAAGGTGCTTTGAAAAATTGAAAGCACAAGGTAGTGAAGGGTGGGATTTGTGAAGAAAATGGTTTAAGGAGCGATTTGAGACTTTAATTGAGCGTTTAAGAAGTTAAACCTGTGTTAGGATTGACCCATTGCCTAAGGACGTCTAATCCCAGGTTGGCAAAAAATCCGGGGCGTTACAATCTACCCCCCTTAAAACAAAATTTCGTCCCCGAAATTGGCTAAGGGTAATAAGGGAAGATTTCTATTATTTCATTTGCCTAAGACTTATTAATTCCAAGTTTCTACGCGTGGTAGGGTATATACCAGCTGGTTCATTTTAGTCTACCCCCCTTAAAACAAAATTCTTTATCCATTTCTCATACCCTGATGGTTTGCTACCATTTATTTCTTTACCTATTTGGAGTCTCGACGATAATTCCCACAATTTAGAGTAAGATAGTTGGTTTCATTGTTTGACCAACACGGAGAGACGGTAATAGTGGGCTCGATCCTGATACATCGATCATCTACCGGGCCAGGGTAGGAAGCTCATCGTATCCCTTCCGAATCCTGGTGGATCCTGGGCCAGTGGGATATGGTCTACCATGTTTCCGCTGCGCCACCCAGGTCAAAGAGGTGTATTAGGTGACCTAACTAGAGCGGGTTCATCATGTTTTACCCCCCTTAAAATTTATTTTCACCCTCAAGGCTTAAGATTTATGAACTGCTCTGTACATCAGAACAAGGTGTAATTTATAACCTATCCTTGACATGAAATGAGATGCGGTCTCCCACTACATCAGTCTTGGTACCTAGGATTATAGAAAGGGGCTATCATGAATGGGTGTGAGTTTGAGGCAAGATGCCTAATCCTACCAAGGGGTTTTATCACGGCCCAGACTTATCCTATTTAATCATGTCTAGTTTAATAGGCATGCTATCTTTCTACGGTCATAAACATAATATGTATGTCGACATGGCATGTGACTTGAGACCTAATTCCGAACTATTTGTTGCCCATTTGGGTAATTCCTTGGGCCTAAAAGACAAAGTCTCTATTGGCTATATGTTCTTAACACTTCTCGAAGACGAAGTTATAAACTTTTAGTTGTAAGTGGTCAGGCCAACACGGAAGGAATGTTGTGTAGTGGGTCTGAGTCAGATACATGGACCTCCTGCCTAGCTAAAACAGAAAGTTGCCATATCATTCCTTCATCTTAGTCGATCCCGACCTTCTGCTTGATCAGAGCATAGGATTCATTGGTCACTACTAGGATTGAGGATTCGATTCAAACCGCGAATACCTCGCTTATATGTAGTTTCTCTACTCCGTGTTCCCGATTGTACTAAGTCCTTGAGAAGGAAATTCTAAGGGATGTATTGATTGGACCTAACATTGAATCCAAGGGATATATAGGTTTCCTCTAATCGTGAATAGTTTCTACGTTAAACAAGCTCCCTAAGAGTTACTAAGGAAGCCTAAAGTATTAAGGGGATTCAACAACGGAACGGGGTCTCGCTCCAACCTATTCAAGCCAACTAACTACGTCTATCACTCAATTATCTTAACATTGTTAGTCGTTTACATTTCTTAGTCTAATCAGCAGCCTAGGCTCAACTTATGAGCAGCGATAATCCACTAGTTGTAATCTAAAGTCTATGCTTATACACCAGATGATTTTATACCCTTTCTAAATAAAGAAATTATTTTATCGCCTAGGGTCAAAGTTGTCTGATTGGAATTGGGTTGCTGGAACTCGAATTTAACTACGCACGAGCATTTCACATATGTTCATACTAGCTAAGAAGATCCTAAGGGTCACATTATAAATTTGTTGGGTTTCCTATATGGTCAGGTCTGTCGAAATCCAGGAGTAACGCTCTTGGTCCAAAACTCTAAGAGTCTATTTGTCAAACAACCATTTACTCTAAAAGCTTAAGCTATCAGAGTGTGGTGGGTTAATGTGTATCAAGGGACTTTATTATCACTGCATCACTACTTGGCCAATGGTCTTAAGTTGTATTAAAATGGATCGTATTGCTAATCCCACTTCAGGATTGGGAATGGCATATTTGGCAGGAGGGTGGGCGAGGATTAAAATTACTTTATAGGCTTTGGAAAATGAGGATTGTGTTGGAAAGTGTGAGATGGGATTTCCATATCCCACGATGAGGAATTTCTAAGTGTAATTTGAAAGAAAATTCCAGGATTTACGTTTAACTGCCTACACTCCAAATATGGTATTGGAAAACATGGGATGCACCCAAATCCCATGAGATCGAGAAAATGGCCGTAACCAATTCGAATAGGGCCATGGAAAGTGAATGAAAAGTGATGGAGAGAGAGAAAGGGCTGGAGGTTTGGTTCTCCACAGATGTGAGCCTCAACAGATGTTGTAGAGGCTCAATAGACAGGGTTTAAAGAAAGGAAACGAAGAGATGGATGAGTTGAGTGCTTACACAAGTTTAAGCTTCAAATGAGGGGGTGTAGGAGCTCAAACGAGAGAAAACGGAAAGGGTAGAGGGTGGTTGTTGCAAACGATGGAGGGGTGCGGGTTTTAATAGAAAACAGTGGAATGTGCAATTGGAAGGGAGGTTAGAGAGAGAAAATCAGATTTTAGAAGGAAACGGAGAGCTTGGAGGGTCGTTTTGTTAAGGAAGTACTAGTTTGAGGGGTTTTAGTCGACGGTCCATATACCTGGGGGTTCCCCAGCCCCAAACACGATCGGCCCCGGATGGCGGCCAAGACCCATCAAAGGTGGTGAGGCCTCGCCGACTTGGCGAGGGCCTCACCGAAAATTTTTGGATTTTTCAAAGGGAGGCACCAGGGACGTGTTCCTCCAGTCCCCTAGGCTCCAAAAAAGCATGGGGCCCACCCTGGTTCCCTCCGGAAGTGCTCCGTTTGGCCCCCGACTTCATTTTGAGCTGTATCGGGGCCAAAATGCAAACCGGAAAGATTTTATGTGATGTGTAGCATATGATTTTGGGGTAGGAGGAGCTCATCCATCCAACTAACCCATTTATTTGGTCAGATTCAACAATTTGAATGGTCAAAAGTCCAATTTCTACATATATTTACTATTTATAGTAAATTTTTGTTTAAGTATTATTCTTCAGCATTTATACGTTAGGATTTATGTCTAGTATGAAAGGATTTAAAAAAAAATAAAGAGTGAAGTGGTGCAAGGAGAGATTTTAAAGAAATTGGGTAAAAAGGGGTTTTAAGCTTTGGTGTTGTGGTTGACCCACAACCTAAGAACATTCATTTCTAAGGAACGACTCAAACCCGTCGACTGACGGCCTAGAAGTGATTCGGGATCGTCTCGCGTGATCATGGGTGTGTACGGGCCCAATCTCAGCGGTCGATTTCTGTCAGTTTCGCCGTTCGGGGAAATTAGAAAATCTTACATCGGTTTCTATGTTCCGTCGCTCCCTCCTAAGTCAGAGTGCGTCAGTGTGCGTCGTGTGACCATAACCCAGGCCCGGTTTAATCCAAATCATGCTCTGATACCATCTTGTAACGCCTTGAAAATCGGGGGTCGAACATAAACTCAACTCCCGAGTTCCAGAACATCACTTATGCAACAAAATGAATGATGATTGAATGTTGACTATATTTGTGCATTGAACATGAGTGATATTAAGCCAAAATAGCATATCATACTCCAGAGACAGTTAAATTTGCAAGCAGAAGACTGTGATAGATAGATAAAATATATAACTTATGATGAGTCTCCAGAGTGTGATAACATTACCAGGTTAAATAAATACAAGTGCGAGTTCTAAAATGTACCAAATGTGAGGAAGTGTAATGCCTCCTATCCCATGTACCATAGCCCGTCAATACAATATCAGGTCTTCATTGACTGCTAGAGAGATCTGAGATAGGAGAACTCCTATCATCGAAGTAGTCGGCTCTGCTTCACCAAAGATCATCGCCATCACACGAAACTCAACAAATCGGTTGGTGTTGCAAAAACCGTCCCGTAACGTGGGAGTGAGTGATCAACTCAGTGGAACAGTAAAGCATAGGTTAACATGTTATCAATTCAACCAAGCAGTAATGATAAAGCAGTACAAATCAAACATTTCTAACTACTCTTGTTAAGTGCGAAAATGAAATGACATGATGCTGTATGCCCTTGCCAAACCACCCTCAAGCGACATCATCTTACGTTCGTGAATGCTTACTCTCTCAGTGCGCCACATCCACAAAGCACATGCGGTGCGATGATGCTCATGATTACCAAGTTATTATTAGTCCATTTCAAACAGCAATATTGGGAAACTAAGGTACCTCCCTTGTATCATTCCCAAACATGATCCATTCTAGGGTCGTCAATCTTAGTTAATCTCATACGATATTATGGTTTGAGAAGCATAGTGAAGGCATCGCAAAGGGCTCGTCACCCGTCAGCGCGGATACAGATCTCACCGTATGCGGCTCAATTGTGGCCGTCAGCTCGAGTACTGGTCTCACCGTACTCGGCTCAATCACTAGCCGTCACTCGAATACTGAGTCTCACCGTACTCGGCTCAACTCATACTTCTTGATTCTTTGTGAAAGACTCATCGCCAATCACTGGACCTTAGAGTATACTCGAAGATACTACAGAGGACTCGTCGCCCGTCAGCACGAGCACAGGTCTCACCGTACTCGGCTCTCGCCGTAAGTATCGACAGCTCGAATATAGTGTCCCATACCATAATCGGCTCATGAGTCTGGTTGCTCACTGGTCACTACGGGGAGGCACGTGGCCCGGCCGTAGGCCGGCCGGCCTCGACCACGGTGTCCCATACCACCATGCCCGGCTCATGAGTCTTAGCGGATCGAGGTACCATGGTTAAAAGGGATTTCACTGGTAAGTTTGGTACCCTAGGTTCAAGCAGAGGCGACCAAACATGGTGAACATACATTAGACAAATCGGGTTACTTGACGAGCTCGGCTAGCTCGAGCACACAACAAGTTGAACGACATGAAGTGCATAAGCACTTCGCGTGGCCAACCATTATCGCCAACCGAAGTACAACTCGGGTTCGTCGAACACATCTCACGTGGCAAATAAATCGCAACCACGAATTCAATTCTGGTACCGATTGTCTGGACTATAATCATAGCCCCAAACACAATCAAGTGCAGATAGATAAAGCAGTAGTGAATCAAGATTTCACTCATACAATCAAGGTATGGTATTTTCCGTTTAGGGCTGCCAGGGCTGTTGCATGCACTCGTTGCTCCGCTCCCCCATCACCCATGACGGATCATACAACGTAAATATAAATTTAAACATATGCATTACATAGTTATAATATAAAGCAGTTGAGCATGTTATGAATCACAACATAAGCATGAGTTTATACATGTTCAATTCCTAATTACACAACAATCCAAGGAGATCATACACATAATTAAAAGAGATTGAGACTCACATCTCAACACCTTTATACATCACAATTTGCTAACTACTACTCATTCAGACATTTCAAGAAACACTAAAACAAACATGTATCAACATACATGACATATGTCGATCACATAGGCATTAGGCCAAATCCTTTCACTAGGGAGTTGCCCCAATCATAACACGCGTACACCCACGACGGATAGTCATGACAAGCGGAATCCAAGTTCCATATTCATTCGATCATTTCCACAAACACTTGGGCCACACATTTTAGCATATATGGTGTCTATTGGCCGTGGCGTGACTTAGGGCAAATCCTTTCGTCAAAAGGGTATCGCCAATACAACAATCATGAATCCATGACAATTAGTCATGGCGAGCACGAATGGGGATTATATACCCATTCAGTCATTTTCACAAACACTTAGAATACACTAATACAACATACATAGTGTATGTTAGCAAAACATGTATTAGGGCTATCCTTTAGCCAAGCGATTGTTTTATCCATGTATACCATAATCATACAGCAAATAATCATGACAATTACATTTCCAAAACTCACACATATAGGTATTTCTAGTATACACAATTTCAACATACGTAGTATTTACAAGGGAGCTTGTAATACGGCGATTCCTTTCGCCAAGCAATTAATTTATACGTACATAATATATTTATACAACAATTAATCATGATAAACACATCGCTAAAATATACACGTATACGGTACTTCTTACAATACCGTATTTCTACATACATGGAATATATTAGTAAACATGTATTTAGGCGAATCCTTTCGCCAAATAAGTATTTTATCCATACGTCATATATCCATACGACAAATAAACATGTCAACCACATTTCCATAAAAAATATGTATACGGTATTTTATACGAATACCTAGAGTATGTGAAATTCCAAATTCAACAATTCTAATAGAAACTGTAAACGGAAAGCACTTTGTACATGTGCAATTGCATGCAGATCATGAATCTATCATTATCTGACATTGAAAGCGTTGAAAACCATAACCTATACACCTAAAGTCCGCACCTTTTGTCGTAGAATCGCAACGGAATCGATAGGTTTGCTAAGCTTCCGTATTCGGCAGTTTGGCAACCTAGAGAACGAAAGAGGTTAGCTATTTCACAACCTACAACAGTCTAAACCCCAAAACAGATTAGGGTTAGGGTTTCTTACCTAGAAATGACGTCGGAAACGCCGGAAAAGCGTCAAGAAAGGGATGATGCAGCCCGTGTGGTGGCAGGGAACGACGGCAGGGAGATTCTCCCACTTCTCCCTCACTTCCTCTCTCTTTTCCCTCTCTCAAAACCCAAATTCGTATGGCTGCCATGAGAGAGGGTTTAAGGTCCTTATATAGTCTCAAACCTTCCCAAAATAGACTCAGGTTCAAGGGTTACTGCTAATATAGGTATTTCGTCACTTTTTCAGCTCAAAAGAGAGGTTCTGGTGGCCCTCCTTGATCCAAAGTCAGACTTAAGCTCACCACACATGGATCTATGTGGGATTTCGTTTTCGACTCAATCGGATTCCCAGATCTTACGTGGCGGACCACTTTCAGTTCGACGGTCGGTGGGCCACGATTCAAAATTCCAAGTACATGTAAATGTTCCTGAAATTTTTCCTAATCCGAGGGTGTAATTTGGTCTGATTCTGACGGTCAGGTTGCTTAATACTGACGCGTCAACGAATGGTGCCAGATCACTATTCCTGATATTTATTTTGAAATGGGAATAGTGTTTTTCACACACCCTCACTCCGAATCGAAACGAATGGCCGTGGGACATCGGATGGACCTAATTTTTGAGATGATTGTCAAGTCCAGTAAGGCGGTCCTAGTTCCTTAACTTCGTGTTAATCGGATTTCGATGTGCGGTCCAGACCTGATACGAAGTTTTGATGTGCTCCCGAGAGCAGTAGGGTAATGAGATTGATCCTAGATTTTAGGATAACCTAGCGTCAATGATTCGCAAGTTTTGGGTCTTGCAGATCGTATTTAAAGCGATTCAAATGGATTTCATGGCTAATCTAGTTTAGCACCTAGTTCACTTTGTCAAATTTCTAAAGGATTTAATCCTAAGTGATTTTCGTCTGAGGTGGAACTTAGTCCATTATAGTTTGTATATAAAGTGATCCAAGTTATACTACTTAGCTAGTTTAAGATAGTGTCTAGGGCGAAGGTGCTTTGAAAAATTGAAAGCACAAGGTAGTGAAGGGTGGGATTTGTGAAGAAAATGGTTTAAGGAGCGATTTGAGACTTTAATTGAGCGTTTAAGAAGTTAAACCTGTGTTAGGATTGACTCATTACCTAAGGACGTCTAATCCCAGGTTGGCAAAAAATCTGGGGCGTTACATGGGGACACATCAAATGCATGGTGTTGATATTCTATACACATGATGGTGGGGCTCACACAAATTCACCTTACGCAAAGTTCCCATGAGATTGACCTTATAGTACTATTTCACTATTTAGGTAACTCCTTCATGGGTGTTATCCTAACCATGTAGAGCCCACCTTTGAGACTCGACTCGAGTTCGCATGTGTACATGAGTGTGTATGAGTATGCGTTTCATTTATTTTAGTCTCGTGGCCCTATTAGTCTAATTCCCCCGATCCCCGACCTACGGTTTGCATTCGTGATGATCCTTAAGTTTCATCATATAAACCTGACCCGAATCAACTTGAAACTAGTGTCATAGCGAACGCATCGTCGCTGCGGTTCCAACGCCACGTCTTGTGCGGCAATCCGAGTTATAGATCATGAGTTGTGGGTCGTGCTCACTCTAGGCCATTGATCGCGATTGTGGGGCCCACCTAGGATTTGGTACAAGTCCCTAGCCTAGGTTTCATCACCCTAGCCATCATAGGGTAGGTGGAGTAGGCTAGGTCCCTAGCCTACTTAGCTAGCTAGTAATCATGGGTCCTCTTACCAAAGAGGGCTCTTTTTTTCATTTTCCATACAAAAGCCACTTTCCCTCTTACCTATATCTGAAAATTTTAAATTTTCTCTTCTCTAGGGAGAGAGAGAGAGAGAGAGAGAGAGAGAGAGAGAGAGAGAGAGAGATAGAGAGAGAGAGAGCCCCTTTCCTAGAAAAGTAATCATTACTTTGGCTAAAACCCTCCCTTGCTAGCCTTTCACTTCATTTCTCTCTTTCCCTCTCATTTTCTCTCTCTTCTCTTCTTCCCTAGCAACTTCCCTCCATTATTCCAGCTCATCTTCCCTTCATTCCAGCCCCATTTCCCCTCTAATCCTCTAAATCTAACCATCTAAATCCAATCTCACCCATTGATATGGATCCCTTGATGCACTAAGAGCTAGAAGGTCCAAGTTTGGAACAATCTAAGGTGGATGTACTCCTAGGATTTAGGATTTCTATTTTTATGTTCTTAGATCTATTTTATTTGATATGAGAAGTGTAGGACCCACCAATCAATGGTGGAGATCCTACACCATCCCCTAGTTGTGGCCAAATGGCCTATTTGATGCATACATGCCCATGCAAAGCCTCCCTTGCTAGCCTTTCACTTAATTTCTCTCTCTTTCCCTCTCATTTTCTCTCTCTCTCTCTCTCTCTCTCTCTTCTCTTCTTCCCTAGCAACTTCCCTCCATTATTCCAGCTCATCTTCCCTTCATTCCAGCCCCATTTCCCCTCTAATCCTCTAAATCTAACCATCTAAATCTAATCTCACCCATTGATATGGATCCCTTGGTGCACTAGGAGCTAGGAGGTCCAAGTTTGGAGCAATCTAAGGTGGGTGTACTCCTAGGATTTAGGATTTCTATTTTCATATTCTTAGATCTCTTTTCTTTCATATGGGAAGTGTAGGACCCACCAATCAATGGTGGAGATCCTACACCATCCCCTAGTTGTGACCAAATGGCCTATTTGATGCATACACGCCCATGCATGGGGTTTTCCCTCTATAGGCCCCCATCATAGAGGATTATTTGGATTCCATTGCATGATAGATCATCTAGACCTTAGAATCATGGTTGGGATGGAATCTCAACCATTGATCTTGAATTTAGGACATGCATGTGGTGGATCCTTGTTGTAACATATGAATAAAAGGAATGTATGGTATGATTGATGAAGGGGAGGGCCTCAATGTAGCAGAGCCCCTCCTCTTGTAGCCGATTATTTATTTTTCTTTTATGATATAACTCTGATCTTACATGTGTGGCCCACCTTGTGGGCCAATAAAATCCAGACCATCCATGGAGCTTGGACGCCCATAGCGGTCCATCCTTAGACATGTGGCCCCAAAATCCACCTAAATGGGACACATGCAAGGGTATTTGATGATGGGGAAGGTCTGGACATTTGTAGGGGCCTACTGGGGTGGTCCACCACACAAATTCCTAGGGTTAAATCCCATGGTAAATAATGTTTACATCTTATTTCTTTCAATTACATGTTGCTGTCCAAATCTGTCTGGACAGATTTTTGGGCCAATTTGAGGCCAAAATTTGGGGCTTTTGGTGGAGATTTTTATACCAAGTGATATATGATTTTTGAAGGTACATGTCCCACCTATAATCATGCTAAATTTCAGCCTCAACTGACCTCATTTGGGACTCCAAAAGAGTGGGCCAATATGGGTACCTTGCGGAAATTTCTGTTATAATTCCAGCAAGGTTACAATTTGGAAACTCAAAATTTTAAAGTAGTTTTGATCAGGTGGGCCACTTTGGTGGACCCTACCTTGTACTACATATATGTGGAAAGGTTTAAATTTAATTTTCCAAATTTTTGGACATCCAGGGCTCACCCCATTGGGTGCTCAAACATGGTCTATCCAAAATTCTGCACTTAGCAGAATTTCTAGACTGATTGTATTCCTTAATTTAATTAAAATATTTTTGAGTATTCAAAAATTCTAAAATTTAATAGAGTTGTGATCCACCCATTGTAGGACCCACCTACCAATTTTTGGGGACAAAAAACCCCTGTGCACACCGTGGCAAGGGCTGGACCGGCCCACCATGTAAGGACGTCTAGATTAACCAGATTTTCTAGACAGTCAGTTTTATTTAAATTAATTAAAATACTTCTGACTATCCAAAAATTGCAAAATTTTGTGGAGGTGTGTCCCACACATGGAAGGACCATCTTACAAATGTTTAGGGCCATCGGGCCCCTGTACTAACCGTGGTATAACCTGCAAATTTGGGTCAATTTTGAGCCAAATACCCAGGTCCGTAGGACTACCCACCATGGGACGCCCCTACCTTGGGCTGTTGTTGGGCTTGTATTCCAGCAGCATGGCCCACTTGTAATATGTGTTGTATATCCCCCTCTAATCTGGTGGGACCCACAGTTATGTGTGTGGGTCATCAGGAAATAAATACTATAAATTAAATTATTCGCTGGACTCCAACAAACCAAGAAAGCCGGTGGGCTAGAAATTCAGCAATGGGCCCAATGTTGTTGCTCATAAATATTTGTTTTGGGGCAGCATGGCCCACCAGCCTTTTGGACTAGAACCTTTAAGTAGGCCCATTGACTTTTGGGCCTATACTGGGCTATAATATGTAAGTAGTTAGGCTCATGACTGCCCACCAAATTAACCCTGTACTTGGGCTATGATGTGAGGCCCAACTCACTTGTACTAAGTGTAAAATTGCTCGTGTGGTTGAACTACTGAGCCGCCCATAAGGCCCACTACAGTATGTGGGTTTATGACCTTTATGGTTAGGCCCAAACCTTGCTTGAGGGCCCACCATATTGCCTATGAGTTGGGCTTTTTGTATTGCCCATTAGGCCATGGATTACTTGGGCCTTGGACCTTATTTTTATTCGTAGCGGGCTACCTTTTGGGACCCAGTTGAGGTTGAATGTCCTCATTGGTGGCCCTAAGGTAGGCCCATAAGGCCCTTATGGGTGGTTGAAGGTCCACCTTAGACCCTGGTTAGGACCGTTTCCTCCTTGGGATTATAACTCTTTTAGCTTGTGGGTCATCCCAAAGTATTGAGCCCCCACTAGAAGACTTTCTTTCTCCTTAGAGTATCTGTCTATGTACCTAAATCTTGTCCCTCCTTGGGAAGAAGGAATACATATATATTCTACAGGTAGCGCACTTACATCCTTATGACCCATATGCATCATTGTGTGTATTGATTGCATTATGTGGTGGTCATAAAGGGATGAAGTTTCTTCCCTTGTGCACATTGAGTGCCTAAAGCTGGTGTATGATCTGTATGTGTGACTCATGTATTGACATCGCATTTCATGATGATATCGCCCTTACTTTATCAGGGCCTCGCCTCCACAAGGATACTCTTAGATGGTTGGATATGTGGACACCGGAAATGATACTTGAGCTACTAGGTGCATAGGATGCCCATGGGTGAAATTCTTAAAACTTCCATGATACCAAGAATCTGCTCCAGCGCCGTGACCGGGTGGAATATATGAGCGCACGAGGGCCTTATACCATTAGGCCACGACTCCCACTGTCGTATAGTCAATTGGATAGGGGTGTGGCCTAACTCGCCTGATGTAAGAGGGCATTATTAGGCTGAGTCTGACCAGCTCGTGAAATGGGTCCGTTACCGTCAGGCCTTGCTGGTGATTGGTTGTCCACAGGTGGGTAGTGAGGTCTCTTACGCTTGTTTGACTATGCGGGGTCTGTAAAGTGGCAGTCATCCAGTAGTGTAATGGACTGCAATGATTTCCTTATGATTGAAAATGTACTTGATATATGGATTGGATATGAGCACTGACATTACTTTGCAGCGCATTCGCATTGGCTGCATAAGCCCTTTCATGCATTGCCTTAGTATGGCGACCAGTACTCATTGCAGCGTATTCATGATAAGCCTTAGTAAGGCTAGCGATATTGTTATTGAGCATGTCCCTCTCCCTATACCTCCTATTCTTCTATATAACATTATCACACACTTCCACCACCCTCTAAGCTTCAATAAGCTTATGCACGATTGATGCGTGCAGGGGATCCTAGGCGAATGTCATAGTGGCAGAGCTTGGAGTAGAGTTGAGCTTGATGACTCTAGTGTTGCTGACTTTTCTCTCATTTTCTATTATCTTATGTATGTCCTTTTGGACCTTATGGAAGCTTATAAAAGTTCAAATTCTTAGTGGATGTTGTGATGTGTGCCTTGTTATTCTCAGATATACTTGTTGTGATCTTGGGTATGCTCGTATTGGAAATGATTATATTGTTATGAAAATCCTCCTTATAAGATCCCAAGATCGGAACCTGCCTCAGGAGCTGAGAATGGGGTACTACAGAGGCTGTTGCGGCCAGAACTGGCTATCGGGTTCCTTGTGAGTCCAATTACTGAGTCTGGGGCGTGACACCACCTTAATATATTTTGTGTATATTAATACTATCCATATATTTTTCCATCATATTTTATAATGTGATTCCAAATCATAAGAACTCGGTAATCTCAGGTGGGCCATACCAATTAAAACAGTGATGAATAACCGTTAAAAACCTTTTGAAGGCCACAAAATTTTTGGATTAATTGGATCTTTATAGTTTCCCTTCATCCAGATCTTCTTTACATTATCAACAAGTTGGATTGCAAATAAACACTATTAAAACCTTATGACGGGCTCTTTATAATTTTTAATGGTGAGGCACTATATTACCAATCTTTCCGGTGGTGTGGTCCACTTAAGATTTAAATCTACACTTTTTTTATACCCTACCCAAAAATGGACTGGAGAAACATATGGATGGCATGGATATACAACACATCATCAAAATCTCACTTTTGTTATCGAACTTTTCAATTTTTTTTCAAAATACAAGATCTCAATTTCTTTTCGAAAGAAATTTTTTTTTCAAAGTAGTCAAAATTTTCACAAATTTTTTAATATTTTCAATTTTCTTTTTCAAAATATCATTTTTTTTAGAAATCTAATTATTTTTACAAATTATCAACTTCATTCAAAGTTCTTAATTTTTTTTTTTTCAAAATCTAGATTTTTATTAAATCACAAATTATTTATTTTTTTCAAAATCTCAATTTTTCTCAGACTTTGTTAATTGTTTTTCTAAGCTTCTCTACTTTTTTTTTTTTTTTCAAATTCATAAAAAATTTTGAACTTCTTAATTTTCTTTATCAGAATGTCAATTATTTATCAAAATCTTGAGTTTTTTAATCTCAATTTTTTTGTGAACCTCATTTCCTAAAATCTCAATTTTTAATAAAATTAAAAGGATGTAGAGCGGGAAACTAATGGAAGGCCTGGATACGTAATACGTAATACATACATCAAGGTGGCCCCCATAGTAACCCCACGTTAAGGCATGCTCTACCTTGCGTGAGGGAGTTAGGGCAATGGAAGGGTAAGGCAGTTTTGGGCCTATAAGACAGCTAATGACCGTCTCTAATTTAGACGGTCTCTAACTGTCTCAAATGACCACTATAAGACAGCTAAAGACCGTCTCTAATGCAGATGGTCTCTGACCGTCTCAGATGACCACTATAAGAAGGTTAAGGACCATCTCTAATGCAAACGGTCTCTGACCGTCTCAGATGACCACTATAAGATGGCTAAGGATTGTCTCTAATGCAGACGGTCTCTGACAGTCTCAAATGACTGCCTATAAGACAGCTAGGGACCCTCTTTTATTCCAGATAGTCGATAATTGTCTTTTTTTCCGCAGTTACCGACGGATTTTGATTGTCTTAAATGATTTGTGGACGTTCAACATTTATAAGACAATTTTGGTTCATATTATAGACAGTTAAGAGCCGTCTGAAATTTTAGAGACAGTTCATAGCCATCTTTAAACCAAGGTATTTTAGAGATGGTTTACAACCATCTCAAAATTCGTCTTATTTGCCCCTTTTTCATGTAGTGTAAACTACTTTCTTGGATTATAAGTTAAGCAATATGAAGATGGTATAATCATATCACAAACCAAATACACCTTGAACCTTGTAAAAAGGTTTGGGTTTGAGAATGGAAGGATTTGATACTCAATGAGTACAACTTTTAAACTCTCAAAAGATGAATGAGGTAAAAGTATAGACTCCCGTTTATATAGAAGCATGATTGGTAGTCTCTTATACTTAACTGGTAGTAGACCTAATATTACTTTTAGTGTTGGAATGTGTGTAAGATATCAATCTAATCCTAAAGAATCACATCAAATTGTCATTATACGAATAATCAGATATGTCGCAAGTTCTGCTAATTTAGGACTTTAGTATCTGCATCATACATCTGTACAAATTGTTGGATATACTGATGCAGACAGGGCTAGAAATATTGGCAATAGAAAATCTACCAATGGTGGATGTTTCTACGTGGGGAACTGTTTAGTTTCATGGCTCAGTAAGAAATAAAACTCTATATCACTCTCGACTACTGAAGCTGTATATATTTCAGCCAGTAATGCCTGCACTCAACTCATTTGAATGAAAAGAATGTTAACTGATTATAGCATTGTGCAAGATACAATGACATTATATTGCAATAATTTAAGAGCAATTAAAATTACAAAAAATTTAATTGAATATTCTCGTACAAAACATATTGATATTCGAAACCATTATATTCGAGAACTAGTTGAAGATAAGAGTGTTGTGCTAGAATATATTCATACTAAGAAACATCTTGCAGACATACTGACCAAACCGCTCGACAGAAATAAATTTTTAAATTTAAAGCGTGATATTGGTGATCATTTTAGGTGTTACTTGTTTTAGGAAGCCCTCTCGACGAACCCAACTTCAAATCTTACTTGTTAGTGATCATTTTTCAATTTCTTTGTAAATTTGAGTCTTCCTTACTAGTTAATCTATCATTTGGGGTTTATTCTTGTTTTCAAACCATTTTTAGTGTGAGATTTATGGAAAATCTGATCTATTCACAATCATATTACTCTCTTTAGTTAGTTCTTGAGTAATCATTAAATGAAGCATCGTACTAAGAGAATGGCATCATGCAAAGCTCGTGGTAGCTCGTCATCTAGGCCGACTCCATCTAATGTGAGAACCCTAAGGGGCCTCGAAGAAGATTCAGAGCACTCTAGGGATTTCCACTCAAGGGACATAATTATTGAACATAGTGTTAATCTAGTTCACATTGCTCGATTCAAACTTTTCCCTCTTCTTACAAATATCGGATGGGAAGGTATATTTGGTTAGGGCTGAACGACTTACCATTCCATAGCGCAAGCAATGTACGCATCGATTTATGGTCTCTCGAAAACCTTACTTTTACAATTAAATTTGTAGAAGACACATTTACTATAAATCGCTATCTTATCTTGACATTAACTAAGATTGCCATTGCAAAGGATGAAATTCCTCTTAAAAATTTAACTAATAAAATGACTCATACCGAACGGCTAGCGATTACACATAAACTATGTCGGTTTAATGCGGAATGACAATCCAGTAATGTGCTTCATTCCAACCAGATGCTCCCCCAAATATCGAGTCCCGCATCACATCTTTACATCAAATGTCTATCCTAGGTCTGGGAATAAGTCAGAACTTACTCCCTTGATAACCCGTGTTCTCCATTAGTTGTCTGGTGTACAAGTTTGTCTTCCTTCTCTTATTTGCTATCTTATTCACCACGTGAAAAATGGAAAAAAAGGACAGATTTAGAGATGGTTCTGGACCGTCTCTAAAATTGCTTGGTTTAAAGACGCTTTAGAGATGGCTGTAAACCGTCTCTAAAATTTTAAACGGCCCCTAACCGTCCTTAATATTGTCTTAAAAATTTAAACATCCATAAATCATTTAAGATGGTCGTTGACCGTCTTATATGGGTCATCTGAGACGGTCATTGGCCGTACGCATTAGAGACGGTCCTTGACCGTCTTATATGTGGTCATCTGAGACGGTCATTGGCTGTCTGCATTAGAGACGGTCATTGGCCGTCTCTTACTTGCAATCTGAGACTGTCAAAGACCGTCTCTATTAGAGACGGTCCTTAGCCGTCTTACAACCCTGTCAAAGACCGTCTCTAGCAGAGACTGTCAAAGACCGTTTCTATTAGAGACGGTCAAGAACCGTCTCTATTAGAGACAGCCCTAGACCGTCTCTACTAGAGACTGTTAAAGACCATCTCTATTAGAGATGGTCCTAAACCGTCTTACAGCGTTGTGGAAAACCGTCTCGGTTAGAGACTGTCAAGGACCGTCTTTATTAGAGACTGTCAAAGACCGTCTCTATTAGAGATGGTCCTAAACCGTCTTTAATGCTCAATTAAGCTACTCAAAAAATATATGAATTTCGAAAAAAAAAAAAAAAAAGAGTTAACAAGCTTAGAAAAGTAATTAACAATGTTTAAGAAAATTTTAAATTTTGAAAAAAAAAACTGTTGATAATTTTGAAAAAAAAAATCGATAAAAAAATGATATTTTGAAAAAGAAAATTTTAAAAATTAAACAAAATTGTTCAAATTTTGACAAATTGAAAAAAATATATTTTTTTTTTAAAAAGAAAACTAGATTTTGTATTTTGACAAGAAAAATTGAAAAGTTATATAAAACAAAAGTGAGATTAAAAAATGATATTTTAAAAAAGAAAATTTAAGAAATTAAACAAAATTGTGAAAAAATTGGCAAATTGTAAAAAAAATATATATATTTTAAAAAAAAGAAAACTAAACTTTGTATTTTGACAAGAAAAATTGAAATGTTATATATAACAAAAGTGAGATTAAAAAAATGATATTTTAAAAATAAAAATTAAAAAAATTAAACAAAATTGTGAAAAAATTGACAAATTGTAAAAAATATATATTTTTTAAAAAAGAAAACTAGATTTTGTATTTTGACAAGAAAGATTAAAAAGTTATATAACAAAAGTGAGATTTAAAAATTGATATTTTGAAAAAGAAAATTTAAAAAATTAAACAAAATTGTGAAAAAATTGACAAAATGTAAAAAAATATATATTTTAAAAAAGAAAACTAAATTTTGTATTTTAACAAGAAAAATTAAAAAGTTATATAACAAAAGTGAGATTTAAAAAATGATATTTTGAAAAAGAAAATTTAAAAAATTAAACAAAATTGTGAGAAAATTGACAAATTGTAAAAAATATATATATTTTTTAAAAAAGAAAAAAAAAATTATATTTTGACAAGAAAAATTGAAAAGTTAGATAACAAAAGTGAGATTTTGATGATGTGTTGTATATCCATGCCGCTCCTATGTTTCTCCAACCCATTTTTAGACTGGGTAATAATGTAAAAATGTTTTAATTTTTAAAAAATTTTGTCGGAAAAAATGTGTGTGTGTGTTTGTGTGTGTATAGTTTTTATATCATATGAATGGAATTTTTTTATATATATAATTAAAAGGTAATATTTAAATGATTTGTAATATCATATGAAAAGGAATATTGAAAAGTTTAGAAATTTTAACTGTGTTTAAGAAAAATTTCGAGAACAAAATAATGCTTTTGAAGAAAAAAATCGGCATTTTGAAATTTTTGAGAAAAAATTAAAATATGAGAAAATTTTTGAGATTTTGAAAATAAAAATTCAAAATTTGTATTTTAAATATTTTTGAAATATTTTATAATAAAAATGATATTTAGTTAAAAGAGTAAAAAAAATATACATTTTGAAAAAAAATGTTAAATTTATTTGTGAAAAATAAAATTACTAAATTATTATGCACATCCACTAATTGAACTTTTAATCGTTTTTGGACAATCTAATCAGTTCAAATTGAAGAGTAAATAACTTCAGATGTTTAAATCAAATTTCACTGAAATTGTTGATCAATCTTGTGTGCCGAATATCTTTCTCATATGTAGCCTAATTGAGGCAAGTAATTAGTCAAATTGAGAGTATTGATCAGTAAAACAGAGTGAATGGACCAGACATGTAAAATGGGCCAAATATTCTGGTTAAAATTGTGACCCAACTTACTGACCTCGTGAGAACTTAAGAATTGATGTTAGTAAGTTTTGTGGGCCCCATCATGATGTGTGTCGAACATCAACACTGTGGATTTGATGTGTCCCCTTTAGGTTATGAGATATCTCAAAAATCATCGGTAAATGAAACTCAAGTGGGCCATATCATTTAAAACTATGTAAAGACATCTTAAAAAATATAAAAGCACTTGGTGGGGCCCACATGAGTTTTGGATGCGGTTGAAACTTAATCTAACCCCTCATCGAAGTGAGACACATAATGAGTGGGTTGGATATGTGAATCACATTTAGGCAAGCCCAATATATGATTACAAATGTTTAAGGAAACCTTTCTCAACTGTACTTTTTATTGAAGGCCTAAGAGGACCACACCACATGAAAACAATAGTGATTAGATATCCACCATTAAAACCCTCCTAAGGCCCACTGTACTTTTTATTTGACATCCAATTTGTTGATTAGGTTAATAGGCCCAGATGAAGGGAAAAAAAATATCAGATTGATCCAAAACTTTATATAGCCCCCTGTTGAGGGTCGAATATTGCATATTAAACTCCAGTTATTACTTGTTTTTATGAACATGATACTGTTTAATGCTCTATTTAATCGTGTTTGTGATGCAAGGTGTATTCACAAGCGTAGGACTGAAAAGGATGCTTAAAGCATAAATTTAACACACTGATGACACCAAAGGCAAGGGACAGACCCCAGGGGACCAAGATCGAAGGATTTACACATTAGTTATCCTAGGAAATCAAGTTGTTCATATTAAATAGGCTTAAAAGTCATCCAGTACCTAAGATCATAAGGTTTCCACCATCCATTTGGCTCGAAACTGTATATATGGCCTGAGAACATCAACACCATGCATTTGATGTGTCCCCTTTAAGTCCAAAAATCAGTCATATACAAAACTTAGGTGGGCCATAGCATCTAAAACTATGTGAAGACATCCCTAAAACATATAAAAGCACTTAACAGGGCCCACATGAGTTTTGGATGTGTATGAAACTTGGTCTGACTCCTCATCCAAGTGGGACACACATAATGAATGGGCTGGATCTATGAAGCACATCTAGGTGGGTCCAATAAATGATTATGAATATTTTAATGGGAGTGTAACCCTCTCAACTATAGTATGTGGCGTGGCCCACCCAAGTCATGGATTGACTTTATTTTTAAGCTCGTGGCCTACCATGGAATGGTGTATCTGATTGACGGGGCAGATCCAAAGTTCAAGTGGACCCACCATAGAAAAGAGTGGGATAGTGAATAAATGAATAAATCATGGTGGGCCCTACAGGATTTACTCAGTACGCTTAGGGTACCGAGTTACTCTATACGCAATCCGCTTCCATCCAGAAGCGTACGTGGTTTGGCTAGTTCCAAGTTGCTAGTATTCAGTGTAATGTGGACCCCACCATGATGTATGTGTTTTATTCATGCTGTCCATCCATTTTAAAAGATAATTTTATGTCTTAATCTCGAAAATGAGATAGATCTAAATCTCAGGTGGACCACACCATGGAATTTTTTTTATTGAATGTCCACTGGTTAAAAACCTCCTAGGGCCCACTGTAATGGTTATTTGACATCTAACTTATTGATTAGGTATAAAAAATTGGATGAAGTGAATAAATATATATCAGCTTGATCCAAAACTTTTGTGAGCCCTATCATGATGTTTATGTTTAATCCATGTCGTCTATCTATTTTTAAAGATCATCTTACAGTATGAGACAAAAAATGAGATATATCCAAATCTTAAGTGGACCATTACAGTGGGCGGAGTGGATAAGAAATAATAAAAAATAAATTTTTATCGTTAATATGTTATGTAGTCCGCTTACAGCTTCGATCTGATTCCTTTTTTGGATCAATTGTTAAAATAATCCATAAAAATGAATGGACGGAGTGGATAAATAACATACATCACGGTGGGGCGCTCCACAAGACTTAAAAACTAAGCTTAAAAGGGGAACGGATTGGCTACTCCCCTGCCACCAGCCTCGTGGCTGGTGGTCGGTGCTATGTGGGCCCCACCATGATGTATGTTCTTTCTCCATTCCGTTCATCCATTTTTAAAGATCATTTTAGGGATTGACCACAAAAATGAGAGGAATATAAATCTTAGGTGGACCACACCATAGGAAAACAATATTGATTGGATATCCATAATTAAAATCCTCCTAAGGCCCACCGTACTATTTATTTGACATCAAATCTGTTGATTAGGTCACAC
Organism: Magnolia changhungtana; assembly: GCA_030180095.1. Classification (NCBI taxonomy): domain Eukaryota; kingdom Viridiplantae; phylum Streptophyta; class Magnoliopsida; order Magnoliales; family Magnoliaceae; genus Magnolia; species Magnolia changhungtana. Next base: position 14,582,658 of record JASAUF010000502.1, read on the forward strand.
ATACCCAGATGAAGGATAAAAACAAATATCAACTTCATCCAAAACTTTTATGGCCTCAAAAAAGTTTTAATGGTCAAAATTCATTAAACACTGTTTCCTGTAATGTGGTCCACTTGAGATTGGAATATAACTCATTTTTCGTCTATTACCATAAAATGATCTAGAAAACAAGATGGACGGCATGGATGAAATACAAACATCATGGTGGGCCCATAGAGTACAGAACACCATCACCCAAATCTCTTTCCACTTAAAAGTTCCGCGCGCGCCCGCCCCTCCCAAAACCCTAAAATCCTTCCAGTCTCTCTCTGGCGCGCCCACCCCTCCCAGAACCCAAACCCTTTCTCTCTCTTTCTCGCCCGCCCCTCCTCAAACCCAAACCCTCCCTCCCTCTCTCTCTCTCTCTCTCTCTCTCGCCCAATAGGCCTCCACCGCCGCTTAATGAATGAGCGGTCGGTCATTGACCGTCTCCATCAAACATGATGCTAATCAAGATGGCCGACAGGCGTTCGAAGGCGAAGGACATCGGTGGTGGTCCGAAAACCACGTATGCCGCCAAAGATCTGCCAGAGACTCTCTCCTTGTGACGATAATGGCTGACGCAGAGAGAGGTGGAGGTGCTTGGTTGTGATGGAGACGAAGTGTAAGGCCAGGATCTTGGAGATGAAGAGACATAGAAGACCAACAGAGATGTCTTGGCTATGGCCTCCATGGCTATCTCCCAGAAATACAAGTAAGGGTATATAAAATCTCCAATTATCAAATTCCAATCCGAGCTCTGGAAACTGGATCTTGTAATCCCTAATCATGTGATTTAAATCCCTAATCCATGAACGAATATAGGGGATTAAGGATATGAAATCCTAATTGTAACTGGATTAGGGATCTGGGTTCTGAAATCCCTAATCATAATCTGGAATTGGGGATGGGATCTGAAATTCCCAATTTAGGAATTGGGATTCAAATCCCTAATTTCGTATTTGGGATTAAAATCCCTAATTTTCTCAATTTGGGGATTCAAAACTGAAAGGGCCCTACTGAGTTTACTCAGTACAATAAGGCCTGTTTGGCCGGCAGATTGGATGGTATTAGAGTGGATTGCACGGATTTGAAGGTAATGCTAGCTGCGTCAGTGGATTGGTGCAAGATCTATGGGATTGCTATATCCATATAGTATTATTCATATTTACTCTTATACCAATTTCGAGACTCTAAATGCAAGGCTATATTACCTACAGCCCATGCTGTGGGAAACTGAAAGTTTGGACTGTTAGGTGTCTTGCCTTATAATTCATGCTGGGAAAATTCTGTTGTTTCTGAGGGGCTCCTTAAACTCCATTTTTAATGCACATCCTCTTGTTGACTAAGAGGATTCTTGACTGATTTGGTCCCCGCACCGTAGATGTTCATTGGGAAGTTGGTTCCAAAGAAGATTCTCGCATCCAAGCAAAGGTGACTAGAATTATGGTGGTTGTTGGCTAAATGTTACCCCTAAGATCAGACAGAAATCCTCAATTTTCTTTCTTCTCTGTCTTCTTTCTGCATTTTGAGTCTGATCTAATTCTTGCTTTGTTACCGGCTTCTTTCTCTGAATCTGTTTTAGCAAAAAAAAAGTTATCAGTAAAAAACTAAAGCAGTTTGATAAATTTCTTTTTTCCCCCACCCATTTTATCATTTATATGATTCTAGAATCTAGGATTCCAAATCATCAAAAACAATTCCAAATCATCAAAAAAAAAAAAATCCTTGATTCTAGATTGTCGATTCTAGTCAAATGTAACTAAGCAGAAAATTGTAGCTAAGGTTCCATGTAAGGCTTGAATCTCTCACACATACTACCACATTGGCATACAAATAGGCATGTAGTTGAGAACCCTTTTATACTCATGAGAATGGCCTGGGTCACTGACACATGAATAAGCATATAGATGAGCAGCCTACCATTGCAGTCTTCCTACGATACTATGATGTATGTGTGTCATCTTCGTCATTTATCCATTTTGCAAAATTGGTGGAACTGGTGGAGGATTACATTTCTATTTTATTTTGTGAATTGTCATCGAAGGGTCCTGAGGTTTGAGAAAATTTCAAGAAAGAATGATGTTTGGGCTAAGCATTGTCTTTTGCTTGAAAGAGGAAAAAAATGTCATCCTTTTCATGAGAAAAGAAAATGTATGAAAGCCCATAAAAGAGAGAAGAAAATGTATGAAAGCCCACAAAAGAAAAAAAAAAAAAAACTAATTGACAGATTTTTCTCCTGTTTTCAGACTTTTATGCTTCTTAAAGTGTGTATCTACTTGTTGGAACAGTTTATCAATATTTTTCCTGAGTTCGTGGTATAGAAGTATGTTTCTTCTTATTATTATGTTCTTTTTCTTAGTAATCTGTATTTGCTGTCTTGTTGTCTTGCTGACTTGGCTAGTTCACAATTGCAATTTTTTATTGGACTCTACATCTCACTATTTACATCATCTCCATTTTTTGTTCATGTTTGGTCTTTTCATTGTTTTATTTCTCTGCTAATTTTGGAAATCCGTTATCTACTTCTACATTTCCTTTTTTGCAATGCTATATACTGCTGCGAGATGGATTTCTAAGTCTGGTTACTACAAAGATGGGAAGAAATGAAAAAGCGATTTGTAAGTAATGATTGCTGGCATTGCTCACCCTCCTTTCTCTTCCATGATTGGTTGGCCATTGTACCTGGAAATGGAAACGGATGGTTGGGAGCATTTCCATTTCCTTCTAAATTTTGATGTAATTGCATCAAATGATGATGCCAAATCTGTTTGATGGAAATGGATCTAGAGCCGTTGATTTCAAAATTATAACCATTAGAAGAATTAGCCATTGAAAGAAAAAGAAGAAACAATTGTGTGTGGAGTAGAAGTGCTGGAAAAAAAAAAAAGATTTTGATAATTTTAAAGATAAGTCATCAATTATATTTTCTTAGGGGATATGTTTCCTCAAAATAAAAATAGAGAAAAATCTGGCTATTCTAAAAACCTTAAAAGTCTCTCACCCAGATTTCTGTCCTATAATTTTTTTTTTTTTTTTTAATAACAGATTTTGGAGCAATGATTTTTTTTTTTTCAACAAAATCATGTTAAAGACAATAAAGGGGAACACATTTTGGTTTCTCTTTATTTTCTAGAAATGGTGTTTCTTGATAAACACCATTTTCCTATTTAAAAAAATCTACAAATTCAAACAGACCCTTAATGATTCTCTAGCCATCCACGGGATTTTAAATCTAAAAATCAAGGCTAGTGGCGATTCCTTTTGTTTTTTGTTTTTCTTCTTTTTATTGCACCTTATATCTTCGAGTGGGCAGTGCCCATTTGTTTCATGTGTAATAGGGTTTTAAAGTCCTCATATGATGGTAAATTGAGTGAGTGTTTTAGGCTTAAAAAGTTGGGTCCAGAGGCTTAAAAAGTTGGGTCAAGTGGACCTACCATAGAAAAGAGTGGGATAGTGACACCCACTATTGAAACCTTCTTAGGGCCCACCGCGATGTTTATTTGAGATCCAACCTGTTTATAAGTTAATACAGACATGGATGCAATTGAAAATTGGTCTGACCCCTCATCCAAGTGGGACACACGTAATGAGTGGGTTGGATATGTGAATCACATTTAGGCAGACCCAATATATGATTAGGTATTCCTTATAAACCGTTTGGATGGAATATAAACATCAAGGTGTAGCCTAGGAAGGTTTTGATAGTAGGTATTCCTTTCCCCACTATTTGGATGGAATATAAACATCAAGGTGTAGCTTAGCGGACTGAGTAAACTCCATGGGCCCCACTATCATTTATGCATTGTATCCACTACGTCCATCTGTTTTATCACATGATTTTAGGGCTTTATACAAAAAATGGAATATATACAAATCTCAATTGGACCACACCACCGGAAACAGTGTGAATTGAACATCTACCATTGAAAAATTCTTAGGGGCAACCGACGTTTTAGATCAAGCTGATATTTGTTTTTTTCTGTTCATCCATGTCTGTCTGATCTCACGAACAGGTTGGATGACAAATAAACATCACTTGGGGCCTTAAAAAGTTTTCAATGGTGGAAATTAGTACTTCCACTTTTCTTGTGGTATGATCCACTTGAGCTTTTTCTTGTGTATTAATTCTTTTTTTTTTAAATGCACCAACCAGAAACGATTTGAGATGACTTGTTTAATGATACTTTGTTAAATATGAAATTTATGACCTTTAGTAACTTGGTTAATTAAAAAGAACTACGTAGTGGCTTGATTCCAATCTGACTTTTTGGGTACGTAGGGCAAAATTGCTCATTATGTACTAAAATATCGGTGCAGCCACAAATCTTTTTTTCTCCTTTGAATTCTAACACTGTATCAGTTGCATTTTTCTCTGTCATACAGGTTGTGCATATTAAAGATATAATATCACCTCTTTATAGGGAAACATTTAATGATGTGTACAGGTAAATTCATTTTTTCTTATTCCTTATATTGTTTCTCAGTTATATTTGTGTTGGTTTCAGAGTACAGGTCCAGTTATATTTCTGTTGGTTTTAAAGTACAAGTAGCGATAGAAATTGTTGGTCAATTGTGGCTTGCAGATAAAAGGATGAGTAACCAACAATACAAATATGGGAGGCCTTCCTCAGGTATTCGGATGCTTTTAGATATATTTATATTGTTTTTAAATGTATTTGCTCGAAAATAATGGAGCAAGCCCGGATGTGCGTCAGAGCTATCCGGATGAGCGGGGGTCCCTGGAAGGTAGGAACCGCTAACCATGATGAAGTTGTCCATTTTCTATAGACAGCATTGGAAGGGCCTGGCCATTTGGACAGGCCGTGTTAATGTATTTGCTCGAAAATATTAGAGCAAGCCCGGATGTACGTCGGAGCTATCCGGATGAGAGGGGGTCCCTGGAAGGTGGGAACCGCTAACCATGATGAAGTTGTCCATTTCCTATGGAGAGTATTGGAAGGGCCTGGCTATTTGGACAGGCCATGTTTATATCTGTATTTGTGTGTTTATATCTGTATTTGCAGGGACCACACCCTTAACCTATAACCTAAACCTATTCTCACATCCCAAAACCTATAACTACAACCTAAACCTTAACCTATAACCTAAACCTATAACCTAAACTCAATTCCCTAAACTTTAACCTACAACCTAACCTATTCTCAAATCCCTAAACCTACACCTACACCTAATCCTAATCTCAACTCCCTAACCTAAACCTAAACTTAAAAACCCAAACATAAACCCGATCCCCAACCCGAACCCGATTTCCTAAACCTAAACCTTTACCTATTCTCAATTCCCTAAACCTATAGCTTATAACCTAAACCTTAACCAAAACCTTAACCTAAACCCAAACCTAAACCTATAACCTTAATCTAAACCAAAACTTATGAGCTAAAACCCAAACATAAACCCGATCCCGAACCCGAACCCGATTTCCTAAACCTAAACCTTAACCTATACTCAATTCCCTAAACCTAAACCTTAACCTATTCTCAAATCCCTAAACCTACACCTACACCTACACCTAATCTTAATCTCAACTCCCTAACCTAAACATAAACCTAAACTTGAAAATGCAAACCGAAACCCGATCCCGAACCCGAACCCGATTTCCTAAACCAAAACCTTTACCTATTCTCAATTCCCTTAACCTGTAGCTTATAACCTAAACCTTAACCAAAACCTTAACCTAAACCCAAACCTAAACCTATAACCTTAACCTAAACCAAAACCTATGACCTAAAACCCAAACATAAACCCGATCCCGAACCCGAACCCGATTTCCTAAACCTAAACCTTTACCTATTCTCATTCCTAAACCTAAACCTTATAACCTAAACATTAACCTAAACCCAAACCTAAACCTATAACCTTAACCTAAACCAAAACCTATGACCTAAAACCCAAACATAAACCCAATCCCAAACCCGAACCCGATTTCCTAAACCTAAACCTTTACCTATTCTCAATTCCCTAAACCTATAGCTTATAACCTAAACCTTAACCAAAACCTTAACCTAAACCCAAACCTAAACCTATAACCTAAACCAAAACCTATGACCTAAAACCCAAAAATAACCCAAACTCCGATTTCCTAAACCTAAACCTTAACCTATACTCAATTACCTAAACCTACACCTAAACCTAAACCTTAACCTATTCTCAAATCCCTAAACCTACACCTACACCTAATCCTAATCTCAACTCCCTAACCTAAACATAAACCTAAACTTGAAAATGCAAACCGAAACCCGATCCCGAACCCGAACACGATTTCTAAACCTAAACCTTTACCTATTCTCATTCCCTAAACCTATAGCTTATAACCTAAACCTTAACCAAAACCTTAACCTAAAGCCAAACCTAAACCTATAACCTTAACCTAAACCAAAACCTATGACCTAAAACCCAAACATAAACCCGATCCCGAACCCGAACCCGATTTCCTAAACCTAAACCTTTACCTATTCTCAATTCCCTAAACCTAAACCTTATAACCTAAACCTTAACCTAAACCCAAACCTAAACCTATAACCTTAACCTAAACCAAAACCTATGACCTAAAACCCAAACATAAACCCGATCCCAAACCCGAACCCGATTTTCTAAACCTAAACCTTTACCTATTCTCAATTCCCTAAACCTATAGCTTATAACCTAAACCTTAACCAAAACCTTAACCTAAACCCAAACCTAAACCTACAACCTTAACCTAAACCAAAACCTATGACCTAAAACCTTAACCTATAATCTATAACCTAAACTTATAACCTTAACCTAAACCTTAACCTATAACCGAAACCTAAAACCTAAATGTATTCTCAAACCCTCAAACCTAAACCTACACCTAATCCTAATCTCAACTCCCTAACCTAAACGTAAACCTAAACTTAAAAACCTAAACATAAACCCGATCCCGAACCCAAACCCGATTTCCTAAACCTAAACCTTTACCTATTCTCAATTCCCTAAACTTATAGCCTATAACCTAAACCTTAACCAAAACCTTAACCTAAACCCAAACCTAAACCTATAACCTTAACCTAAACCAAAACCTATGACCTAAAACCCAAACAGAAACCCGATCCTCGAACCCGAACCCGATTTCTAAACCTAAACCTTAACCTATTCTCAATTCCCTAAACCTAAACCTAAACCTTAACCTTAACCTATTCTCAAATCCCTAAACCTACACATACACCTAATCCTAATCTCAACTCCCTAACCTAAACCTAAACTTGATCCCGAACCCGAACTCGATTTCCTAAACCTAAACCTTTACATATTCTCATTTCCTTAAAGCTAAACCTTAACCTAAACCTCAACCAAAACCTTAACCTAAACCTAAACCTACACCTATAACCTTAACCTAAACCAAAACCTATGACCTAAAACCTTAACCTATAACCTATAACCTAAACTTATAACATATAACCTAACCTTAACCTAAACCATAACCTAAACCTTAACCTATAACCCGAAACCTAAAACTAAATGTATTCTCAAATCCCTAAACCTAAACCTACACCTAATCCTAGTCTCAACCCCTAACCTAAACCTAAACCCTAACTTGAAAACCCAAACATAAACCCAATCCCGAACCCGAACCCGATTTCCTAAACTTAAACCTAAACCTATAACCTAAACCTAAACCTAAAACCTAAATGTATTCTCAAATCCCCAAACCTAAACCTACATCTAATCCTAATCTCATCTCCCTAACCTAAACATAAACCTAAACTTGAAAATGCAAACCGAAACCCGATCCCGAACCCAAACCCGATTTCCTAAACCTTAACCTAAACTTAAACCAAAAACCTAAATGTATTCTCAAATCCCTAAACCTAAACCTACACCTAATCCTAATCTCAACTCCCTAACCTAAACCTAAACCTAAACTTAAAAACCCAAACATAAACCCGATCCCAAACCCGAACCCGATTTCTTAAACCTAAACCTTAACCTATTCTCAATTCACTAAACCTAAACCCAAACCTAAACCAATACCTAAACCTAAACCTAAAACCTAAATGTCTTCTCAAATCCCCAAACCTAAACCTACATCTAATCCTAATCTCAACTCCCTAACCTAAACATAAACTTAAACTTGAAAATGCAAACCGAAACTCGATCCCGAACCCAAACCCGATTTTCTAAACCTAAACCTTAACCTTAACCTATTCTCAATTCCCTAAACCTATAACTTATAACCTAAACCTTAACCCAAACTTAAACCTAATACCTAAATGTATTCTCAAATTCCTAAACCTAAACCTACACCTAATCCTAATCCCAACTCCCTAACCTAAACCTAAACTTAAAACCCAAACCTAAACTCCGATCCGAACCCGAACCCAATTTCCTAAACTAAACTTTTACCTATTCTCAATTCCCTAAACCTATAGCTTATAACCTAACCCTAAACCTTAACCTAAACCTAAACCAAATCCTTAACCTAAACCAAAACCTATGGCCTAAAACCTTAACCTATAACCTATAACCTAACTTATAACATATAACCTAACCTTAACCTATAACCTATAACCTAAACCTAAACCTAAAACTAAATGTATTCTCAAATCCCTAAACCTAAACCTACACCTAATCCTAATCTCAACTCCCTAACTTAAACCTAAACCTAAACTTGAAAACCCTAACCTAAACCCGATCCCGAGCCCGAACCCGATTTCCTAAACCTAAACCTTAACCTATTCTCAATTCCCTAAACCTATAGCTTATAACCTAAACATAAACCTAAACCTAAACCTAAACCCATAACCTATAACCTAAACCTAAATCAATAATCTAAATGTATTCTCAAATCCCTAAACCTAAACCTACACCTAATCCTAATCTCAACTCCCTAACCTAAACCTCAAAACCTAAGCCTAAACCTGATCCCGAACCCGAACCCGATTTTCTAAACCTAAACCTTAACCTATTCTCAATTCCCTAAACCTTAATTTATAACTTAACCTAAACCTAAACCTATAACCTGCACTTATAACCTAAACCTATAACCTAAACCTAAGCCTAAAAACTAAACCTAAAACCGATCGCCCTAATAGGATTGAGATGGCTCTGATGGATGTACACAAATAAGCCACTGAAAATCTACAAAGTGGAGATAAGAAGAAACATCTCCAATTGCTTATTATCATTTTACCTGACATAAGTTGTTCATATGGTGAGTACAAACAAGACCGTAAATCCTAGAGAGATGGAATGAATCAACTAAAGCATTTTATTTTCTGATTTTGCAGGAAAGATTAAACGTGTTTGCGAAACGGAGTTGGGCATAGTGTCGTAGTGTTGCCAACCGAGACAGTCATCCAGAGTCAATAAACAGTATCTCGAAAATGTTGCCTTAAAACTTTATGTCAAGGTTTGTGATTCTTTGAAGTGGTTGAACTTTGAATGTCTGATGTGTTTTTTCTTTTGCCTCTTTTAAAGTTGTTCTCGGCTCAGCCGCATCGGCAGGAGCTGATAAGAGATCTTTTTTAAGTTGTGCAGGATCCTCGGAGAGGTTCTATGAACAAAGGGATGATCCGATAAGTCTTTTTCTCCTTTGTTTTTGTATGATCTTTTGCAGGGTTGGTGTGAGAGTATTTATGCATGAATGAATGTAATGTGGATAAGATTGTTTATGTTTGGATGAATGTAGTTTATGTTTGGATGGATTTATGTAGTTTGGGTTTAGATGGATGTGAATGTGATGAAATATATTATATAACAGGTGTATATAAGAGTACGATGTTGTAACAGGTGTATATTAGGAAGAACATGATATTGTAATAGGTGTATATTGTTTGTGTTTGGATAGATGTAGTTTATGTTTGGATGAATGTAGTTTTTGTTTGGATAAATTTACATGTGAATATGATGAAATATATTATATAACAGGTGTATATCAGGAAGAATATGATTGTCTAACAGGTGTATATAAGGAAGAATATCATATAAACAGGTGTATATACAAATATGAGACGGTTGAAGACCGTCCCTTTAAAGGATGGCTCACGACCGTCCTTTTCAGATTCATAAGAGACGGTCTATAGCTGTCCTTTCCAGGTTCATAAGAGACGGTCCATGACCGTCCTTTTCTGGGTTATAAGAGACAGTCTATAACCGACCTTATTATTGACGGTCATGGGCCGTCCTTTTTACGGACGGTCTATAACCGTCCTTATTATTGACGGTCATGGGCCGTCCTTTTTACGGACGGTCACCAACTGTCCTTTTCAAGTTGAGGATGGGAAAATGTGGGCTACCATTAGAGACAGTTTATGGCCGTCCTTTTTTAGAGATGGTCCATGACCGTCCTTATTGAGAGACGGTTTATGGCCGTCCTTTAAAAAATACGACACGTCAAAATTTGACGGCCGTTGCGACGGTCCAGGACCGTCCTTTTTGGGCTTTTGAGACGGTTTTCAACCGTCCTTTTTTCGCTGTTTTGGCGTAGTGATTATCCTATTTCGTCTTCATCCTGGTCATAGTTCGATTTCATTTACCTATCTCATGACATGTATTGTGTTACACTGTAATGTCCAAATTCCCCCGTCTAAGGCACCAGAATTTGTTTTACCATTTAACAATACCAATATGAATAAGATGAATTTGGAATATCTTCCTGGTCAACGTGACGATGAAGAGGAGGAAGAAAGACCTGCACCACCAGAAGAAACGTCTATGGACGATATCTTTGCTGAACTTAATAAGTCAGATGATCCACCTGATCCAGATTTTTAGCCTTCTCAGGTTGATGATCAACTCAAATCACTGGAAGAGAAGGTCATGGCATTACAGGTTTCTTAGGGTAACCCGGCACAAACTCAGAAATCATCTATGAAGTACATGAAAAGTACTTCCACCATATTGCGAGGAGTTTGCATCAGATGGATCCCTCCATGCCTGCTCCTTCCTCAAGATCTGATTGAGTTCTTTTTATTCCACTTTTATTTCTTTGGGGCGGTATAACTATAATTTTACTTGGTTTGCTTGATTACTCTTTTTTACTCTTCTCGGATGATTATTCCCTTACGTTGACAATTTAATATGCTACTTTTTATGGTTTTCTACATATTTCTGTGATTATTCATATGCTTTTACTTGATCGTTACCATCCTCATTCCCTTGTCAACTTGTGATAAAAAGGGGGAGTTGAAACATCGTATAAATATATGATGCATGTATGTAAATGATTAATATGTAGAGTTAAAACAAATGGCATGAATGATTGGAATATTTTGAATATATGCTATGATGCATGTGAATTAGGAATAGGTATGCCATGCTTGGAATGGTTGTATGAACAGGGAGAGTACAACTTTAGGGGGAGTACAACTTTTTGTAATCTTCAACTACATACAAGAATACAAGGCTACATTCAGATTCTTGTAACACCAAGTGTTTTGTCATGAAATTGACAAAGGAGAAGATTGTAAGTACTAATATGTTTAAAGCACAATCTACACCTGGTTTGTCAAATTTTGTCTTGTCAAAACAACTTAGTAAAATCACTACGCCAAAACAGCGAAAAAAGGACGGTTGAAAACTGTCACAAAAGCACAAAAAGGAGGGTCCTGGACCGTCGCAACGGCTGTCAAATTTTGACGTGTCGTATTTTTTAAAGGACGGCCATAAACCGTCTCTCAATAAGGACGGTCATGGACCGTCTCTAAAAAAGGACGGCCATAAACCATCTCTAATGGTAACCCACATTTTCCCATCCTCAACTTGAAAAGGACAGTGACCGTCCGTAAAAAGGATGGCCCATGACCGTCAATAATAAGGACGGTTATAGACTGTCTGTAAAAAGGACGGCCCATGACCGTCAATAATAAGGTCGGTTATAGACCGTCTCTTATAACCCAGAAAAGGACGGTCATGGACCGTCTCTTATGAACCTGGAAAGGACAGTTATGGACCGTCTCTTATGAATCTGAAAATGACGGTCGTGAGCTGTCCTTTAAAAGGACGGTCTTCAACCGTCTCATATTTGTATATACACCTGTTTATATGATATTCTTCTTGATATACACCTGTTAGACAATCATATTCTTCCTGATGTACACCTGTTATATAATATATTTCATCATATTCACATGTAAATTTATCCAAACAAAAACTACATTCATCCAAACATAAACTACATCTATCCAAACACAAACAATATACACCTGTTACAATATCATGTTCTTCCTAATATACACCTGTTACAACATCGTACTCTTATATGCACCTTATATATAATATATTTCATCACATTCACATCCATCTAAACCCAAACTACATAAATCCATCCAAACATAAACTACATTCATCCAAACATAAACAATCTTATCCACATTATATTCATTCATGCATAAATACGCTCACACCAACCCTGCAAAAGATCATACAAAAACAAAGGAGAAAAAGACTTATCGGATCATCCCTTTGTTCATAGAACCTCTCGAGGATCCCTGCACAACTTAAAAAGATCTCTTATCGCTCACTACGATGCTTGCCGTGCTTGAGAACAACTTTAAAAGAGGCAAAAGAAAAAACACATCAGAATTCAAAGTTCAACCACTTCAAAGAATCATAAACCTTGATATAAAGTTTTAAGGCAACATTTTTGAGATACTGTTTATTGACTCTGGATGACTGTCTCGGTTGGCAACACTGCGACACTATGCCCAACTCCGTTTCGCAAACACGTTTAATCTTTCCTGCAAAATCAGAAAATAAAATGCTTTAGTTGATTCATTCCATCTCTCTAGGATTTAGGGTCTTGTTTGTACTCACCATATGAACAACTCATGTCAGGTAAAATGATAATAAGCAATTGGAGATGTTTCTTCTTATCTCCACTTTGTAGGTTTTCAGTGGCTTGTTTGTGTACATCCATCAGAGCCATCTCAATCCTATTAGGGCGATCGGTTTTAGGTTTAGGTTTAGGTTATAGGTTTAGGTTATAAGTGCAAGTTATAGGTTTAGGTTTAGGTTTAGGTTAGGTTATAAATTAAGGTTTAGGGAATTGAGAATAGGTTAAGGTTTAGGTTTAGAAAATCGGGTTCGGGTTCGGGATCAGGTTTAGGCTTAGGTTTTGAGGTTTAGGTTGGGAGTTGAGATTAGGATTAGGTGTAGGTTTAGGTTTAGGGATTTGAGAATACATTTAGATTATTGATTTAGGTTTAGATTATAGGTTATCGGTTTAGGTTTAGGTTAAGGTTTAGGTTTAGGTTTAGGTTTATTTTTAGGTTATAAGCTATAGGTTTAGGGAATTGAGAATAGGTTAAGGTTTAGGTTTAGGAAATCGGGTTCGGGCTCGGGATCGGGTTTAGGTTAGGGTTTTCAAGTTTAGGTTTAGGTTTAGGTTAGGGAGTTGAGATTAGATTAGGTGTAGGTGTAGGTTTAGGTTTAGGGATTTGAGAATACATTTAGTTTTAGGTTTAGGTTTAGGTTATAGGTTATAGGTTAAGGTTAGGTTATATGTTATAAGTTAGGTTATAGGTTATAGGTTAAGGTTTTAGGCCATAGGTTTTGGTTTAGGTTAAGGTTATAGGTTTAGGTTTAGGTTAAGGATTTGGTTTAGGTTTAGGTTAAGGTTTAGGGTTAGGTTATAAGCTATACGTTTAGGGAATTGAGAATAGGTAAAGGTTTAGGTTTAGGAAATCGGGTTCGGGTTCGGGATCGAGTTTAGGTTTGGGTTTTAAGTTTAGGTTTAGGTTTAGGTTAGGGAGTTGGGATTAGGATTAGTTGTAGGTTTAAGTTTAGGAATTTGAGAATACATTTAGATTTTAGGTTTAAGTTTGGGTTAAGGTTTAGGTTATAAGTTATAGGTTTAGGGAATTGAGAATAGGTTAAGGTTAAGGTTTAGCTTTAGGAAATCGGGTTTGGGTTCGAGATAAGGTTTCGGTTTGCATTTTCAAGTTTAAGTTTATGTTTAGGTTAGGGAGTTGAGATTAGGATTAGATGTAGGTTTAGGTTTGGGGATTTGAGAATACATTTAGGTTTTAGGTTTAGGTTTAGGTATTGGTTTAGGTTTGGGTTTAGGTTTAGGGAATTGAGAATAGGTTAAGGTTTAGGTTTAAGAAATCGGGTTCGGGTTTATGTTTGGGTTTTTAAGTTTAGGTTTAGGTTTAGGTTAGGGAGTTGAGATTAGGATTAGGTGTAGGTTTAGATTTAGGGATTTGAGAATACATTTAGGTTTTTGGTTTAAGTTTAGGTTAAGGTTTAGGGAATTGAGAATAGGTTAAGATTTAGGTTTAGGAAATCGGGTTCGGGTTCGGGATCGGGTTTCGGTTTGCATTTTCAAGTTTAGGTTTATGTTTAGGTTAGGGAGATGAGATTAGGATTAGATGTAGCTTTAGGTTTGGGGATTTGAGAATACATTTAGGTTTTAGGTTTAGGTTTAGGTTATAGGTTTAGGTTTAAGTTTAGGAAATCGGGTTCGGGTTCGGGATCGGGTTTATGTTTGCGTTTTCAAGTTAGGGTTTAGGTTTAGGTTAGGGGGTCGAGACTAGGATTAGGTGTAGGTTTAGGTTTAGGGATTTGAGAATACATTTAGTTTTAGGTTTTAGGTTATAGGTTAAGGTTTAGGTTAAGGTTAGGCTATAGGTTATAAGTTTAGGTTATAGGTTATAGGTTAAGGTTTTAGGTCATAGGTTTTGGTTTAGGTTAAGGTTATAGGTGTAGGTTTAGGTTTAGTTTAAGGTTTTGGTTGAGGTTTAGGTTAAGGTTTAGCTTTAAGGAAATGAGAATATGTAAAGGTTTAGGTTTAGGAAATCGAGTTCGGGTTCGGGATCAAGTTTAGGTTTGGGTTTTCAAGTTAGGGTTTAGGTTTAGGTTAGGGAGTTGAGATTAAGATTAGGTGTATGTGTAGGTTTAGGGATTTGAGAATAGGTTAAGGTTAAGGTTTAGGTTTAGGTTTAGGGAATTGAGAATAGGTTAAGGTTTAGGTTTAGGAAATCGGGTTTGGGTTCGGGATCGGGTTTTTTTTGGGTTTTAGGTCATAGGTTTTGGTTTAGGTTAAGGTTATAGGTTTAGGTTTGGGTTTAGGTTAAGGTTTTGGTTAAGGTTTAGGTTATAAGCTATAGGTTTAGGGAATTGAGAATAGGTAAAGGTTTAGGTTTAGGAAATCGGGTTTGGGTTTGGGATCGGGTTTATGTTTGGGTTTTTAAGTTTAGGTTTAAGTTTAGGTTAGGGAGTTGAGATTAGGATTAGGTGTAGGTTTAGGTTTGAGGATTTGAGAATACATTTAGGTTTTAGGTTTCAGGTTATAGGTTAAGGTTTAGGTTAAGGTTATAAGTTTAGGTTATAGATTATAGGTTAAGGTTTTAGGTCATAGGTTTTGGTTTTGGTTAAGGTTATAGGTTTAGGTTTGGGTTTAGGTTAAGGTTTTGGTTAAGGTTTAGGTTATAAGCTATAGGTTTAGGGAATTGAGAATAGGTAAAGGTTTAGGTTTAGGAAATCGGGTTCGGGTTCGGGATCGGGTTTATGTTTGGGTTTTAGGTCATAGGTTTTGGTTTAGGTTAAGGTTATAGGTTTAGGTTTGGGTTTAGGTTAAGGTTTAGGTTATAAGGTTTAGGTTTAGGGAATTGAGAATAGGTAAAGGTTTAGGTTTAGGAAATCGGGTTCGGGTTCGGGATCGGGTTTATGTTTGGGTTTTAGGTCATAGGTTTTGATTTAGGTTAAGGTTATAGGTTTAGGTTTGGGTTTAGGTTAAGGTTTAGGTTACAAGCTATAGGTTTAGGGAATTGAGAATAGGTAAAGGTTTAGGTTTAGGAAATCGTGTTCGGGTTCGGGATCGGGTTTCGGTTTGTATTTTCAAGTTTAGGTTTATGTTTAGGTTAGGGAGTTGAGATTAGGATTAGGTGTAGGTGTAGGTTTAGGGTTTTGAGAATAGGTTTAGGTTAAGGTTTAGGTTTAGGTTTAGGTTTAGGTTTAGGGAATTGATTATAGGTTAAGGTTTAGGTTTAGGAAATCGGGTTCGGGTTCGGGATCGGGTTTATGTTTGGGTTTTAGGTCATAGGTTTTGGTTTAGGTTAAGGTTATAGGTTTAGGTTTGGGTTTAGGTTAAGGTTTTGGTTAAGGTTTAGGTTATAAGCTATAGGTTTAGGGTGAGAATAGGTAAAGGTTTAGGTTTAGGAAATCGGGTTCGGGTTCGGGATCGGGTTTATGTTTGGGTTTTAGGTCATAGGTTTTGGTTTAGGTTAAGGTTATAGGTTTAGGTTTGGGTTTAGGTTAAGGTTTAGGTTATAAGGTTTAGGTTTAGGGAATTGAGAATAGGTAAAGGTTTAGGTTTAGGAAATCGGGTTCGGGTTCGGGATCGGGTTTATGTTTGGGTTTTAGGTCATAGGTTTTAGTTTAGGTTAAGGTTATAGGTTTAGGTTTGGGTTTAGGTTAAGGTTTAGGTTATCGAGTTTAGGTTTAGGGAATTGAGAATAGATAAAGGTTTAAGTTTAGGAAATCGGGTTCGGGTTCGGGATCGGGTTTATGTTTGGGTTTTAGGTCATAGGTTTTGGTTTAGGTTAAGGTTATGGGTTTAGGTTTGGGTTTAGGTTAAGGTTTTGGTTAAGGTTTAGGTTATAAGCTATAGGTTTAGGGAATTGAGAATAGGTAAAGGTTTAGGTTTAGAAATCGGGTTCGGGTTCGAGATCGGGTTTCGGTTTGCATTTTCAAGTTTAGGTTTATGTTTAGGTTAGGGAGTTGAGATTAGGATTAGGTGTAGGTGTAGGTGTAGGTTTAGAGATTTGAGAATAGGTTAAGGTTTAGGTTTAGGTTTAGGTTTAGGAATTGTGTATAGGTTAAGGTTTAGGTTTAGGAAATCGGGTTCGAGTTCGGGATCGGGTTTATGTTTGGGTTTTAGGTCATAGGTTTTGGTTTAGGTTAAGGTTATAGGTTTAGGTTTGGGTTTAGGTTAAGGTTTTGGTTAAGGTTTAGGTTATAAGCTATAGGTTTAGGGAATTGAGAATAGCTAAAGGTTTAGGTTTAAGAAATCGGGTTCGGGTTGGGGATCGGGTTTATGTTTGGGTTTTTAAGTTTAGGTTTAGGTTAGGGAGTTGAGATTAGGATTAGGTGTAGGTGTAGGTTTAGGGATTTGAGAATAGGTTAGGTTGTGGGTTAAAGTTTAGGGAATTGAGTTTAGGTTATAGGTTTAGGTTATAGGTTAAGGTTTAGGTTGTAGTTATAGGTTTTGGGATGTGAGAATAGGTTTAGGTTATAGGTTAAGGGCGTGGTCCCTGCAAATACAGATATAAACACACGAACACAGATATAAACACGGCCTGTCCAAATGGCCAGGCCCTTCCAATGCTCTCCATAGGAAATGGACAGCTTCATCATGGTCAGCGGTTCCCACCTTCCAGGGACCCCCGCTCATCCGGATAGCTCCGACGTACATCCGGGCTTGATCTATTATTTTCCAGCAAATACATTAACACGGCCTGTCCAAATGGCCAGGCCCTTCCGATGCTGTCCATAGAAAATGGACAACTTCATCATGGTCAGCGGTTCCTACCTTCCAGGGACCCCCGCTCATCCGGATAGCTCCAACGCACATCCGGGCTTGCTCCATTATTTTCGAGCAAATACATTTAAAAACAACATAAATATATCTAAAAGCATCTAGATACCTGAGGAAGGCCTCCCATATTTGTATTGTTGGTTACTCATCCTTTTATCTGCAAGCCACAATTGACCAACAATTTCTATCGCTACCTGTACTTTGAAACCATGTAAATATAATTGGACTCTGTACTCTGAAACCAACACAAATATAACTGAGAAACAATATAAGGAATAAGAAAAAATGAATTTACCTGTACACATCATTAAATGTTTCCCTATAAAGAGGTGATATTATATCTTTAATATGCACAACCTGTATGACAGAGAAAAATGCAACTGATACAGTGTTAGAATTCAAAGGAGAAAAAAGATTTGTGGTTGCACCGATATTTTAGTACATTATGAACGGCTACCTACGTACCCAAAAAGTCAGATTGGAATCAAGCCACTACGTAGTTCTTTTTAATTAACCAAGTTACTAAAGGTCATAAATTTCATATTTAACAAAGTATCATTAAACAAGTCATCTCAAATCGTTTCTGGTTGGTGCATTTAAAAAAAAAAAAAAAGAACTAATACACAAGAAAAAGCTCAAGTGGATCATACCACAAGAAAAAGTGGAAGTACTGATTTCCACTGTTGAAAACTTTTTAAGGCCCCATGTGATGTTTATTTGTCATCCAACCTGTTCGTGAGATCAGACAGACATGGATGAACGGAAAAAACAAATATCAGCTTGATCTAAAACGCCAGTTGCCCCCAAGAATTTTTCAATGGTAGATGTTCAATTCACACTGTTTCTGGTGGTGTGGTCCAATTGAGATTTGTATATATTCCATTTTTTGTATAAAGCCCTAAAATCATGTGATAAAACAGATGGACGTAGTGGATACAATGCATAAATGACAGTGGGGCCCACGGAGTTTACTCAGTCCGCTAAGCTACACCTTGATGTTTATATTCCATCCAAATAGTGGGGAAAGGAATACCTACTATCAAAACCTTCCTAGGCTACACCTTGATGTTTATATTCCATCCAAACGATTTATAAGGAATACGTAACCATATATTAGGTCTGCCTAAATGTGATTCACATATCCAACCCACTCATTACGTGTGTCCCACTTAGATGAGGGGTCAGACCAATTTTCAATTGCATCCATGTCTGTATTAACTTATAAATAGGTTGGATCTCAAATAAACATCGCGGTGGGCCCTAAGAAGGTTTCAATAGTGGGTGTCACTATCCCACTCTTTTCTATGGTAGGTCCACTTGACCCAACTTTTTAAGCCTCTGGACCCAACTTTTTAAGCCTAAAACACTCACTCAATTTACCATCATATGAGGACTTTAAAACCCTATTACACATGAAACAAATGGGCACTGCCCACTCAAAGATATAAGGTGCAATAAAAAGAAGAAAAACAAAAAACAAAAGGAATCGCCACTAGCCTGATTTTTTAGATTTAAAATCCCGTGGATGGCTAGAGAATCATTAAGGGTCTGTTTGAATTTGTAGATTTTTTTAAATAGGAAAATGGTGTTTATCAAGAAACACCATTTCTAGAAAATAAAGAGAAACCAAAATGTGTTCCCCTTTATTGTCTTTAACATGATTTTGTTGAAAAAAAAAATCATTGCTCCAAAATCTGTTATTAAAAAAAAATAAAAAAATTTATAGGACAGAAATCTGGGTGAGAGACTTCTAAGGTTTTTAGAATAGCCAGATTTTTCTCTATTTTTATTTTGAGGAAACATATCCCCTAAGAAAATATAATTGATGACTTATCTTTAAAATTATCAAAATGCTGCACTTTTTTTTCCAGCACTTCTACTCCACACACAATTGTTTCTTCATTTTCTTTCAATGGCTAATTCTTCTAATGGTTATAATTTTGAAATCAATGGCTCTAGATCCATTTCCATCAAACAGATTTGGCATCATCATTTGATGCAATTACATCAAATTTTAGAAGAAAATGGAAATGCTCCCAACCATCCGTTTCCATTTCCAGGTACAATGGCCAACCAATCATGGAAGAGAAAGGAGGGTGAGCAATGCCAGCAATCATTACTTACAAATCGCTTTTTCATTTCTTCCCATCTTTGTAGTAACTAGACTTAGAAATCCATCTTGCAGCAGTATATAGCCTCAAAATATATAAACTGTAAAAAAGGAAATGTAGAAGTAGATAACGGATTTCCAAAATTAGTAGAGATAAAACAATTAAAAGACCAAACATGAACAAAAAATGGAGATGATGTAAATAGTGAGATGCAGAGTCCAATAAAAAATTACAATTGTGAACTAGCCAAGTCAGCAAGACAACAAGACAGCAAATACAGATTACTAAGAAAAAGAACATAATAATAAGAAGAAACATACTTCTATACCACGAACTCCGAGGAAAAAATACCGATAAACTGTTCCAACAAGTAGATACCCGCCTAAGAAGCATAAAAGTCTGAAAACAGGAGAAAAATCTGTCAATTAGTTTTTTTTCTTTTTCTTTTGTGGGCTTTCATACATTTTCTTCTCTCTTTTGTGGGCTTTCATACATTTTCTTTTCTCATGAAAGGGATGACATTTTTTTCCTCTTTCAAGCAAAAGACAATGCTTAGCCCAAACATCATTCTTTCTTGAAATTTTCTCAAACCTCAGGACCCTTCGATGACAATTCACAAAATAAAATAGAAATGTAATCCTCCACCAGTTCCACCAGTTTTGCAAAATGGATAAATGACGAAGATGACACACATACATCATAGTATCGTAGGAAGACTGCAATGGTAGGCTGCTCATCTATATGCTTATTCATGTGTCCGTGACCCAGGCCATTCTCATGAGTATAAAAGGGTTCTCAACTACATGCCTATTTGTATGCCAATGTGGTAGTATGTATGAGATATTCAAGCCTTACATGGAACCTTAGCTACAAGTTTCTGCTTGCAGTTACATTTGACTAGAATCGGCAATATAGAATCCGGGATTTTTTTTTTTTTTTTGATGATTTGGAATTGTTTTTTGATGATTTGGAATCCTAGATTCTAGAATCATATAAATGATAAAATGGGTGGGGGAAAAAAAGAAATTTATCAAACTGCTTTAGTTTTTTACTGATAACTTTTTTTTGCTAAAACAGATTCGAGAAAGAAGCCAGTAACAAAGCAAGAATTAGATCAGACTCAAAATGCGAAAGAAGACAGAGAAGAAAGAAAATTGAGGATTTCCTGTCGATCTTAGGGGTAACATTTGGCCAACAACCACCATAATTCTAGTCACCCCTGCTTAGATGCAGAATCTGCTTTGGAACCAACTTCCCAATGAACATCTACTAGTGCAGGGACCAAACTGTAATCAAGAATCCTCTTAGTCAACAAGAGGATGTGCATTCAAAAATGGAGTTTAAGGAGTCCCTCAGAAACAACAGAATTTTCCCAGCATGAATTATAAGGCAAGACACCTAGCAGTCCAAACTTTCAGTTTCCCACAGCATGGGCTGTAGGCAATATAGCCTTACATTTAGAGTCTCGAAATTGGTATAAGAGTAAATATGAATAATACTATATGGATATAGCAATCCCATAGATCTTGCACCAATCCACTGACACAGCTAGCATTACCTTCAAATCCGTGCAATCCACTCTAATACCATCCAATCTGCCCGGCCAAACAGGCCCTTATTGTACTGAGTAAACTCAGTAGGGCCCTTTCAGTTTTGAATCCCCAAATTGAGAAAATTAGGGATTTTAATCCCAAATACAGCAATTAGGGATTTCGAATCCCAATTCCCAAATTGGGAATTTTAGATCCCCATCCCCAATTCTAGATTATGATTAGGGATTTCAGAACCCAGATCCCTAATCCAGTTACAATTAGGATTTCATATCCTTAATCCCCTATATTCGTTCATGGATTAGGGATTTAAATCCCATGATTAGGGATTACAAGATCCAGTTTCCAGAGCTCGGATTGGAATATGATAATTGGGGATTTTATATACCCTTACCTGTATTTCTGGGAGATAGCCATGGAGGCCATAGCCGGCATCTCTGTTGGTCTTCTATGTCTCTTCATCTCTAAGATCCTGGCCTTACACTTCGTCTCCATCACAACCAAGCACCTCCACCTCTCTGCGTCAGCCATTATCGTCGCAAGGAGAGAGTCTCTGGCGATCTTTGGCGGCATACATGGTTTTCGGACCACCACCGATGTCCTTCGCCTTCAAAGAACGGTCACCATCTTGATCAAGCACCATGTTTGATGGAGACGGCCGTCAATGACTGACCGCTCATTCATCAGTGGCGGTGGAGGCCTATTGGGCGAGAGAGAGAGAGAGAGAGAGAGAGAGAGAGAGGGAGGGAGGGTTTGGGTTTGAGGAGGGGCGGGCGAGAAAGAGAGAGAAAGGGTTTGGGTTCTGGGAGGGGTGGGCGCGCCAGAGAGAGACTGGAAGGATTTTAGGGTTTTGGGAGGGGCGGGCGCGCGCGGAACTTTTAAGTGGAAAGAGATTTGGGTGATGGTGTTCTGTACTCTGTGGGCCCACCATGATGTTTGTATTTCATCCATGCCGTCCATCTTGTTTTCTAGATCATTTTATGGTATTAGACGAAAAATGAGTTATATTCCAATCTCAAGTGGACCACATTACAGGAAACAGTGTTTAATGAATTTTGACCATTAAAACTTTTTTGAGGCCATAAAAGTTTTGGATGAAGTTGATATTTGTTTTTATCCTTCATCTGGGTATGTGTGACCTAATCAACAGATTTGATGTCAAATAAATAGTACGGTGGGCCTTAGGAGGATTTTAATTATGGATATCCAATCAATATTGTTTTCCTATGGTGTGGTCCACCTAAGATTTATATTCCTCTCATTTTTGTGGTCAAGCCCTAAAATGATCTTTAAAAATGGATGAACGGAATGGAGAAAGAACATCCATCATGGTGGGGCCCACAGAGCACCGACCACCAGCCACGAGGCTGGTGGCAGGGGAGTAGCCAATCCGTTCCCCTTTTAAGCTTAGTTTTTAAGTCTTGTGGAGTGCCCCACCGTGATGTATGTTATTTATCCACTCCGTCCATTCATTTTTATGGATTATTTTAACAATTGATCCAAAAAAGGAATCAGATCGAAGCTGTAAGCGGACTACATAACATATTAACGATAAAAATTTATTTTTTATTATTTCTTATCCACTCCGCCCACTGTAATGGTCCACTTAAGATTTGGATATATCTCATTTTTTGTCTCATACTGTAAGATGATCTTTAAAAATAGATAGACGACATGGATTAAACATAAACATCATGATAGGGCTCACAAAAGTTTTGGATCAAGCTGATATATATTTTTTCACTTCATCCAATTTTTTATACCTAATCAATAAGTTAGATGTCAAATAACCATTACAGTGGGCCCTAGGAGGTTTTTAACCAGTGGACATTCAATAAAAAAAAATTCCATGGTGTGGTCCACCTGAGATTTAGATCTATCTCATTTTCGAGATTAAGACATAAAATTATCTTTTAAAATGGATGGACAGCATGAATAAAACACATACATCATGGTGGGGTCCACATTACACTGAATACTAGCAACCTGGAACTAGCCAAACCACGTACGCTTCTGGATGGAAGCGGATTGCGTATAGAGTAACTCGGTACCCTAAGCGTACTGAGTAAATCCTGTAGGGCCCACCATGATTTATTCATTTATTCACTATCCCACTCTTTTCTATGGTGGGTCCACTTGAACTTTGGATCTGCCCCGTCAATCAGATACACCATTCCATGGTAGGCCACGAGCTTAAAAATAAAGTCAATCCATGACTTGGGTGGGCCACGCCACATACTATAGTTGAGAGGGTTACACTCCCATTAAAATATTCATAATCATTTATTGGACCCACCTAGATGTGCTTCATAGATCCAGCCCATTCATTATGTGTGTCCCACTTGGATGAGGAGTCAGACCAAGTTTCATACACATCCAAAACTCATGTGGGCCCTGTTAAGTGCTTTTATATGTTTTAGGGATGTCTTCACATAGTTTTAGATGCTATGGCCCACCTAAGTTTTGTATATGACTGATTTTTGGACTTAAAGGGGACACATCAAATGCATGGTGTTGATGTTCTCAGGCCATATATACAGTTTCGAGCCAAATGGATGGTGGAAACCTTATGATCTTATGTACTGGATGACTTTTAAGCCTATTTAATATGAACAACTTGATTTCCTAGGATAACTAATGTGTAAATCCTTCGATCTTGGTCCCCTGGGGTCTGTCCCTTGCCTTTGGTGTCATCAGTGTGTTAAATTTATGCTTTAAGCATCCTTTTCAGTCCTACGCTTGTGAATACACCTTGCATCACAAACACGATTAAATAGAGCATTAAACAGTATCATGTTCATAAAAACAAGTAATAACTGGAGTTTAATATGCAATATTCGACCCTCAACGAGGGGGCTATATAAAGTTTTGGATCAATCTGATATTTTTTTTCCCTTCATCTGGGCCTATTAACCTAATCAACAAATTGGATGTCAAATAAAAAGTACAGTGGGCCTTAGGAGGGTTTTAATGGTGGATATCTAATCACTATTGTTTTCATGTGGTGTGGTCCTCTTAGGCCTTCAATAAAAAGTACAGTTGAGAAAGGTTTCCTTAAACATTTGTAATCATATATTGGGCTCGCCTAAATGTGATTCACATATCCAACCCACTCATTATGTGTGTCTCACTTGGATGAGGGGTTAGATCAAGTTTCAACCGCATCCAAAACTCATGTGGGCCCCACCAAGTGCTTTTATATTTTTTAAGATGTCTTTACATAGTTTTAAATGATATGGCCCACTTGAGTTTCATTTACCGATGATTTTTGAGATATCTCATAACCTAAAGGGGACACATCAAATCCACAGTGTTGATGTTCGACACACATCATGATGGGGCCCACAAAACTTACTAACATCAATTCTTAAGTTCTCACGAGGTCAGTAAGTTGGGTCACAATTTTAACCAGAATATTTGGCCCATTTTACATGTCTGGTCCATTCACTCTGTTTTACTGATCAATACTCTCAATTTGACTAATTACTTGCCTCAATTAGGCTACATATGAGAAAGATATTCGGCACACAAGATTGATCAACAATTTCAGTGAAATTTGATTTAAACATCTGAAGTTATTTACTCTTCAATTTGAACTGATTAGATTGTCCAAAAACGATTAAAAGTTCAATTAGTGGATGTGCATAATAATTTAGTAATTTTATTTTTCACAAATAAATTTAACATTTTTTTTCAAAATGTATATTTTTTTTACTCTTTTAACTAAATATCATTTTTATTATAAAATATTTCAAAAATATTTAAAATACAAATTTTGAATTTTTATTTTCAAAATCTCAAAAATTTTCTCATATTTTAATTTTTTCTCAAAAATTTCAAAATGCCGATTTTTTTCTTCAAAAGCATTATTTTGTTCTCAAAATTTTTCTTAAACACAGTTAAAATTTGTAAACTTTTCAATATTCCTTTTCATATGATATTACAAATCATTTAAATATTACCTTTTAATTATATATATAAAAAAATTCCATTCATATGATATAAAAACTACACACACACACACACACACACACACACACACACACACACACACACATTTTTTCCAACAAAATTTTTTAAAAATTAAAACATTTTTACATTATTACCCGGTCTAAAAATGGGTTGGAGAAACATAGGAGTGGCAAGGATATACAACACATCATCAAAATTTCACTTTTGTTATCTAACTTTTCAATTTTTCTTGTCAAAATATAAAATTTTGTTTTCTTTTTTAAAAAATATATTTTTTTTTTTACAATTTGTCAATTTTCTCACAATTTTGTTTAATTTTTTAAATTTTCTTTTTCAAAATATCATTTTTTAAATCTCACTTTTGTTATATAACTTTTTAATTTTTCTTGTCAAAATACAAAATTTAGTTTTCTTTTTTAAAATATATATTTTTTTACATTTTGTCAATTTTTTCACAATTTTCTTTAATTTTTTAAATTTTCTTTTTCAAAATATCAATTTTTAAATCTCACTTTTGTTATATAACTTTTTAATCTTTCTTGTCAAAATACAAAATCTAGTTCTCTTTTTTAAAATATATATATATTTTTTTACAATTTGTCAATTTTTTCACAATTTTGTTTAATTTTTTTAATTTTTATTTTTAAAATATCATTTTTTTAATCTCACTTTTGTTATATATAACTTTTCAATTTTTCTTATCAAAATACAAAGTTTAGTTTTCTTTTTTTAAAAATATATTTTTTTTTACAATTTGCCAATTTTTTCACAATTTTGTTTAATTTCTTAAATTTTCTTTTTTAAAATATCATTTTTTAATCTCACTTTTGTTTTATATAACTTTTCAATTTTTCTTGTCAAAATACAAAATCTAGTTTTCTTTTTTAAAAAATATATATATTTTTTTTTCAATTTGTCAAAATTTGAACAATTTTATTTAATTTTTAAAATTTTCTTTTTCAAAATATCATTTTTTTATCGATTTTTTCTTTTTCAAAATTATCAACAGTTTTTTTTTTTTTTTTTTTCAAAATTTAAATTTTTCTTAAACATTGTTAATTACTTTTCTAAGCTTGTTAACTCTTTTTTTTTTTTTTTTTTCAAAATTCATAATTTTTTTGAGTAGCTTAACTGAGCATTAGAGACGGTTTAGGACCGTCTCTAATAGAGACGGTCTTTGACAGTCTCTAATAAAGACGGTCCTTGACAGTCTCTAACCGAGACGGTTTTCCACAACGCTGTAAGACGGTTTAGGACCATCTCTAATAGAGATGGTCTTTATGATCTCTAGTAGAGAGTCTAGAAAGGTGTCTCTAATAGAGACGGTTCTTCGACCGTCTCTAATAGAAACGGTCTTTGTGATCTCTGCTAGAGACGGTCTTTGTGAGGTTGTAAGGCGGCTAAGGACCGTCTCTAATAGAGACGGTCTTTGGCAAGCCTCGATCTCAGTAAAGTAAGAGACGGCCAATGACCGTCTCTAATGCAGACAGCCAATGACCGTCTCAGATGACCACATATAAGACGGTCAAGGACCGTCTCTAATGTGTACGGCCAATGACCGTCTCAGATGACCCATATAAGACGGTCAACGACCGTCTTAAATGATTTATGGACGTTCAAATTTTTAAGACAATATTAAGGACGGTTAGGGGCCGTCTAAAATTTTAGAGATGGTTTACAGCCGTCTCTAAAGCATCTTTAAACCAAGCAATTTTAGAGACGGTCCAGAACCGTCTCTAAATCTGTCCTTTTTTTCTATTTTTCACGTAGTGAATGATCAAGTTCAAGTCAAACTCATGATCAAGTTCAATTCTAGCTCATGATCAAGTTTAAGTCAAGCTCATGATTAAGTTCAAGTCAAGCTCAAATTCAAGCTCAAGTTCAAACTCAAGTTCAAACTCAAGCTTAAGACCAAGCTAGATCTACTGAAAGTTCTAGTAGAAGATCAAGCTCCTTTGAAAACTTCAAGTTTTTAATCCTATGAAGTTCAGTCCATACAGGTATTTTTAAACCCTAAAAAGACCTTAGGTTTAAGGGCTTTCAAAACATATTTAAATTACGTTTTTATACTTATAAATGACTAAGTTTCAACTAGTCTAAGTTTTGGCTTGACTAGTCCAAGAATTTCTAGACCAGTCTAAGCACCAGCCAAAATGTAATAGATTTTCTATTGAATATATGACCAATTGAGTGGACTCCTCGACCAGTTGAGGGACCTCCTTCAACCAATCGAAGGTTCCTCAACTCGAAGTCCAGCAACTAAAATCAGTTTGGATTCAGCTTGCTCGACCAGTCGAAGGTCACCTTTAACCAATTGAACAGGTCCTTCGACTAATTGAAGATCTGTTAGATCTTATCCCGCTCAAAATTGAAATTTTGTTGGAACTAAATCCTGTGCTTAGGTCAATCAAAGACTACCTTAGACCAGTCGAAGGAACAAACTTTCTGCCTATAAATAGAGGCTCTTTCTCAATTCAAAAATACAATTCAAGCCTATCAAAGCCCTTATACAAGAGAGAGAGAGAGAGAAGCCTCATTTATTATCAAGATATCAAGTGGCATTTATAATATTTATTATAGCTTTTTCATTAATTCCTTCATCTCAAAACTCTTCCATTCTGATTCTAAAAAGAGTGTTTACTCTTATTGAGATTTAAGGGAATTAATGCAAGTAACCTGTGGTTTAAACTTAATTAAAATTAAATAGAACCTTAGACCTTTTCTATTGGACTGACTATTGAACATTCGTCATTCAAGAAAAGTGTTCTTCGGCTATAACTTCTTCTACAGTAAAGATAAGTATTCTTTTTTTACTTTGTATTTGTTTTTTCTGAGATAGCCAGAAAATCTTAGAGTTGGTTTTTCTGAGATAAGCCAGAAAATCTCAGTGAGGGGTTTCTTTGTTTGTGGCAGCCCATTAAAATCACAACTGTATCAGCTTTTAAGGTGACCATGTGAAAACCTTCTTCATAGTGAAAGTAGAGATTACATGGTTAGTAATCTTTGTAATCTTGGGAGCAGAGTAGGTGTGGCTGTTTGGGAACAGTTGTTAACGCACTAAACTACTATAATTCTTAGTGTTATGGTGGATTTTTTTATTACTTTTGTGGTGAATGGTTGTAATTTCTTTTATGCAAAAGTGGGGAATGTTTGTAATAGATAGTTTTATTCAGTCTTTCTCAGTTTGAGACTTTGATTCTTATCATATTTTTGAAATAAGGTTGTCTTACCTAACTTGTTTGGGTGAAAGTTGTCCTACGAATCAGTTTGAATCAATGTTTCAATACTAGTGCGATTGTGATCTCTAATTTATTTATTTATTTATTCAGCACTTTATTTGATTATTTAGCGTAGTCCTATTCACCCCCCTCTAGGACTTCTTAAGCTCACCTTTTCAATAACACTATAACAGTTTCTCTTTTGTGTAATACTGTAGTGTCAGTAGAACACTGTAACAGAATTGAAAACTTGTAAAATCTGGATTCTTATTCGATGGTCACTATAGTAGACATGAAACAATGAAAAATCCGGATTTCCTTATTTAGAAAAGGGGGCATCCTCTCATTCTCCAGGCATAATAAGTCTTGGCCGAGAGTTTCCTTCCTTCTCTTATTTCCTTCTCTTCTAATCTTTTCTATTTAATGTAAAACTTTTCTATTTTATGTAATCCTTTCTGCCTTATATTGAATACGTTGACAATCTCTCCCTTAGTGGATGACAACCTCGACCCTTATTGAATATGTTAACAATATCTAACCTTTATGGATGATAACCTCAACCTTGCTTACACTGGTTGTCAACCTTGATTCTTAATGGATGACAACCTCGATCCTTGCACATATTGTTGTTTACATTGTATGATAACCTCGACCCTTAATACATGTCAACCTGTACACTAAACACATCAAAACCTAGACCTTAACACATGATAATGTCGACTGAAGATTTAAGATTACTTTAAATAATGACTGAAACTATAGTTCACTACGTTAAAAGGGACACTGGAGAATGGAAAAAAAAAAAAAGAGGACCATTATGCGGAAAAATATAGTGTACTAGTGGTGGACAAAGCTTTAAAGAGAAGGAGCTTTCGAATGAACACCAGAGAATGTCAGATAATTAAATGCTAAAGAGAAACACCGAAGAAATGCTGGAGAGAAACACTCAAGAGAGAGTGGCAATGGGTCCCACGACCATAGCTTTCCCTGGAAGAAAGAAGAATGGCTATCTAAAAGGCAATGGTTTGCCTATCTAGGAGAGTTCATATATTGTCTGTGGGGCCACCATCACTATTGTGTGGAATCAACTCATCCATTATGCTCAAAATTTTACGGAAGGCCATGGTTGGAAGAATGTCCAATATCCCTAGTCATATAGACCACATCACAAGAAAACAATTGTTAGTGAATGGACACTGGTATAGGATATAGGGTTTTATGGGCCACACATAGACTGTATCAACGTAAGGTTATCATCTTCCAATATAAATGAATGGCCAAAAAGAAAATTAATGGATCGGATTTACCTTCTAGTGGGCAATTTCATCCCTTTTTTTTTAACAAAAGATGTCCGGGAGAGCTAGGGTATTTTTTTAAAGGTTCTGATATTTGGAACGTGTGGCTATACCACAAGGCTACTTTGGTCAAAATCCCAGATTTGTTACAGATCCAGAGCCCTGCATGGGACTACTATAGCAAGTCCGAGCCCATGCCTAGAAATTTACGGCGGGTGATATGTACCAGTTTTGGACCATATGTCAAACCATGGTAAGTAAACGGTAGAAAGTCTAGCTGATGTGGCTAAAATAATCTTAGGGAAATTGACTGTACTGACCTTAATTTATGGTCAAATTTCCTAAAGAGATTCAACGTTTCAAATATTCCATAGGTGGCCTTCTGACATGCCTTCGAAAATTACTCGGACCAAAATGCCCTTGTCCTTGTTTCAATAGTTGTATGGTTTTTTAGGGATTAAGAAGTTACGTCATATTTAATGCCAAGAAAGTATGCGTACGGAACCCTTTTTTATGCATGGGCAAGGACAAAACTGGTGGGGCTCACATTGATGTATGTGTATAATCCATGCCACCCATCCTTTTTGTCATGTCATTTTAGGGCTAGGGCCCAAATATCAGCCTGATCTAGAGCTCGTGTGGGTCACATAATAGAAAATAATGGAACCCACTATTGAAACTTTCCAGGCTCACTGTGATGTTTGTTAGAAGTGGACATTGCCTAAGTGAGGACTTTTTGGCTCACGATGAGCTGGCTGACAAGGTGAACGGAATAAATCACCCCATTGTGGGCCTTAGGCTATTATATCAATGGCTATCCTTTCATTTGGTAGTAAATGAAGTGAACATGTAACAACTACGACCCATATAACATGAGAACCACGACCCATATAACATGATAACTACAACCCATAACAACCATGACCCATATAACATGACAACCATGACTCACATAACATGACAACCATGACCCATGACAACTACGACCCTTACCGCATTACAACCATAACCCTTACTGCATTACAACCACGACCCATACCGCATTACAACCACTACCCGAATATGGGTCGTGGTTGCCATGAGGTAAGGGTCATAGTTGTCATACTATATGAGTTATAGTCTTCATTTTATAGGCCTTGACAAGTACCAACTAGTGGAGCCTACATTGATGTATGTGAATAATCCATGCCGCCCATCCTTTTTGCTGTGTCATTTTAGGGCTAGGTTCCAAATATCATCCTGATCCAGAGCTCGTGTGGGCCACATAATAAAAATAATGGTGATAATGACACCCACTGTAAATATTTGAGCCCACACAAGCTCTGGATCAGGATGATATTTGGGTCCTAACCCTAAATTGACACGAAAAAAAGGATGGGCGGCATGGATTATTCAAATACATCAATGTAGGCCCCACTAGATGGTCCTTGTTAAGGCTTATAAAATGAAGACTACGACCCATATAACATGACAACCATGACCCTTACCTCATAACAACCACGACCATTTCCTCATAAAAACCATGACCCATATAACATGACAACCATGACACATACCAGGGTCGTGGTTGTAATGCGGTAAGGGTCGTGGTTGTAATATGGTAATGGTCGTAGTTGTTATGGGTCGTGGTTGTCATATTACATGGGTCGTGGTTGTCATGGGTTGTAGTTATGATGTTAGATAGGTCATGGTTGTCATATTATATGGGTCATGGTTGTTACATGTTCACTTACCACATTTAACATGAGAACCACAACCCATATAACATGAGAACCACGACCCATATAATATGATAACTATAACCCATGACAACCACGACCCATATAACATGACAACCAGGACCCTTACCATATTACAACCATGGCCCTTACCCCATTACAACCATGACTCGGGTATGGGTTGTGGTTGCCATGTTATACGGTTCATGGTTTTCATGAGGAAAGGGTCATGATTGTCATGAGGTAAGGGTCGTGGTTGTCATACTATATGAGTCGTAGTCTTCATTTTATAGGCCTTGGCAAAGACCAACTAGTGAGGCCTACATTAATGTATGTGAATAATCCATGCCACCCATCCTTTTTACCGTGTCATTTTAAGACTAGGTTCCAAATATCAGCTTGATCTAAAGCTCGTGTGGACCACATAATAGAAAATAATGGTGATAATGGCACACACTGTTGATATTTGAGCCCACACGAGCTCTGGATCAGGCTGATATTTAAGTCCTAGCCCTAAAATGACATGACAAAAAGGATGGGCGGTATGGATTATTCACATACATTAACGTAGGCCCCACTAGATGGTCCTTGATAAGGCCTATAAAATGAAGACTACGACCCATATAACATGACAACCACGACCCTTACCTCATGATAACCATGACCCTTTCCTCATGAAAACTACGACCCATATAACATGGCAACCACAACCCATACCCAAGTCGTGGTTATAATGTGGTAAGGGTTATAGGTCATGGTTGTCATGTTATATGGGTCGTGGTTGTCATGGGTCGTAGTTCTCATGTTATATGGGTTGTGGTTCTCATATTATATGGGTCACGATTGTTACATGTTCACTTACCACATTGAACATGAGAACCACGACCCATATAACATGAGAACCACAACCCATATAATAACATTATAACTATGACCCATGACAATTATGACCCATGATAACCATGACCCATATAACATGACAACCACGACCCATGACAACTACTACCATTACCACATTACAACCACGACCCTTACCGCATTACAACCACGACCTGGGTATGGGTCGTGGTTGCCATGTTATATGGGTTGTGGTTTTCATGAGGAAAGGGTCGTGGTTGTCATGAGGTAAGGGTTGTGGTTGTCATACTATACGGGTCGTAGTCTTTATTTTATAGGCCTTGGCAATGACCATCTAGTCAGGCCTACATTGATGTATTTGAATAATCCATGTTGCCCATCCTTTTTATCGTGTCATTTTAGGGCTAGGACTCAAATATCATCCTGATCCAGAGCTCGTGTGGGCTCAAATATCCACAGTGGGTGCCATTGTCACCATTATTTTCTATTATGTGGCCCACACGAGCTCTGAATCAGGCTAATATTTGGAACCAAGACTTAAAATGACATAGCAAAAAGGATGGGCGGCATGGATTATTCACATACATCAATGTAGGCCCCACTAGTTAGTCCTTGCCAAGGCCTATAAAATGAAGACTACAACTCATATAGTATGATAACCACGATCCTTACCTTATGACAACCATGACCCTTACCTCATGATAACCATGACCCATATATCATGGCAACCATGACCCCATACCCAGGTCGTGGTCGTAATGCAGTAAGGGTCGTGGTTGTAATATGGTACGGGTCATAGTTATCATGGGTCGTGGTTATCATGTTATATGAGTCACAGTTGTCATGGGTCGTAGTTATCATATTATATGTGTCATAGTTCTCATGTTATATGGGTCGAGGTTGTTACATGTTCACTTCATTTACCACCAAATGAAATGATAGCCATTGGTACAATAGCCTAAGACACACAATGGGGTGATCCATTCCGTCCACCTTGTTGGTCAGCTCGTCGTGGGCCCAAAAAGTCCTGACTTAGGCAATGTCCACTTGTAACAAACATCACAGTAAGCCTAAAAAGTTTCAACAGTGGGTTCCATTGTCACCATTATTTTCTATTATGTGACCAACATGAGCTCTAGATCAGGCTGATATTTGGGCCCTAGCCCTAAAATGACATGGCAAAAAGAATGGGCAGCATGGATTATACACATACATCAATGTGGGCCCCATAGTTTGGTCGTTGCCCACGCGCAAAAAAGGGTTCCATACGCATCACTTTCTTGGCATTAAATACGACGTAACTTCTTATTCCCTAAAAAGCTGTACAACTACTGAAACAAGGATAAGGGCATTTTGCTCCGAGTAATTTTTGAAGGCATGTCAGAAGGCAACCTACACAATATTTGAAAGGTTGAATCTCTTTAGGGAATTTGACCATACATCAAGGTCAGTACGGTCAATTTCCCTTAATCTTAACCCGAGTTCGTTTCCATCATTCACTAATCCCAAAAAAGGAAAAAGAAAAAGAAAAAGAAAAATTCTCAAAATTAAAGCCCACGAAACTTCCAAAATCTAAAGGTAAAACAAAGACCACTGTAACAGCACTATTGGCATATCATAAGAAACTAGCTTTCAAGTCATAATAGACGATACATGAATCCAAATATTACTGGCTTAACAGTATCAGTATTCAGGACCTCGTTTGGATGCAAAATCCAATCGAAACGTTACGATAATTTTCAGTCTATTAAAGAGGAAATGACTGAATCTCAATGACATTTCCTGCCTACCCACTGAGGAAGTAGCCCTGGAATTGCACTTACATTCCCTTCAAGTCCAACTTAAAAGCAACATAATAGCAATTCTTATTAAATTATCATAATCCAATTTAATGGTTCATCCAAACACGGCCTAAAATTAAAAACCCAAGTACCCATTTTCATAGACAAGTATAAATTAGTTTAGTGCTTCCACGTCACTTTCTTTTTCATCATCCTTGTCCAATGAGTGCTCTTTGGTGGACTTGGTCTGTCCCTTCTTCTTCTTCTTCTCCTTCATCTTTGCAAGCTCTTCCATGCCCTGGTCATGTTCTTCAACATAGTCGGAGATGAACACATGCACGCCCGGGTCCTCAGCCGAGTAACTCCCGTCCATCATGATCGAGTTGTTCACGGCCTGATAATTGCTGTTTGTGTATGCGCCCAGCATCTCATGAGGATCGACACCGTGGCCATCAAGCAGCCCGCCTAGATCAGCCCGCATGGTAGCACCAGTGTTGTTCCCTGCGAGAGTGACGACTCTTATGCCATGCTCATCATCGTCGTCGATGTGGGAGGAATCGCCCAAAAATTGTTTGGACTTGGACTGGAGGTCAGTGAGGCGGTGGGTGAGTGTCGAGACCATATCTTTCATCTCACGGTCGATCCGCCTTTGGTTGTCTTCTTCGGCCTTGGAATTGGATGTCTTTGCGTCCAAAACCATGGTTGGAGAGAGAGAGAGAGAAAGAGAGAGAGAGAGAGGTGCTTTGAGGAATTAACGGTTGGAGAAGGATTTATATAGGAGTTAAAAAGTGGGCCTTGTACGTGCATGGAAATAAAGAAGTGAACCATATTCGTTGCCAGAGGTTGGAGGAAAGGATTACGTGAAGGGTTTACCCAAGCTTTCCGTTGGCTGTACTTGTCAAGGAACTAAAGCGTTCTCTCACACTTGACTCCATATCTTGTGGGCCCAGCTGAGATAACTCGCCTCATCAGGTTGGCTGCGGGACGTTTTTGCGTTCACCCGAGAATGAGACCCGTCTGCTCGTTGGGTGTGCCTGGCCCTAGGATCGTCTGCAACACCGGTTTTAAGCAGCTTGTAAAACACACCCAAGCTCTGTGCGAGGCCCACCACGTTGCATATTTAGGTGAAATTTGAACAGTATATAGACAATATTAGCCCCATAAAAAGCTCTAATGAGCTACATCAATGTAAAATTGATCCTAAAACCTCTAAATTCCCGCTGGTGGCTTGCTTGAGTTTTGGATCATGCTTAATTTTTTATCTTGACTTCATCCTGATGTATTAAGTTTGATTAACGGTTTGATATCACAGGGGCGGTTTTTGGGTCTCTGGGCCACCCGAATGAGTTTTCCCGTTGTACAGCCTTTTTTGTGTGAATAATAATTTTATTAAAAAAGAAAAGAAAAAACTATGGATGGCATCCCATACGCATTTTGCATGTGGGGTACAGCCCACCTCAGCTGTAGATGCGGTTGATTATTTGCCCATGTTCTAGAATCCAAATAGAACCTGATGGCCGTGGCAGATTTATCATCTTCAACAGGGTGGCCCCATATAGGGTTGGGCAGCGCGAAAAAGGCAACGGCCCCATATAGGGTTGGGCAGCGCGAAAAAGGCATTGCCGAAGATTCAGGTGAGTGTCCCAGGAAATTATTGGGCTGGTTTTAGCCTGTTTGGGTAGAAATGGGGCGCAAAACACCCATGCTCTCAGTGGGGCCAACCATATTGTATATATAAAATTTGTTGGGAAGAAAATATGCTAAGTCCGAAAACTCGGATGGAACGGACCAACTTCACTGATACTGCTCAGGATTACCAAGGCAATCGTTAGGTTCGAAACAAGGTTGTAAAGTGGAGAGAGTAAGATGGGTTAAGTTAGCTCAGTTGACGAGCTAGCAACGTCAGCATGGGCCAAATAAGGCTTAAAGGCTCATCTTTGTGAAGCCAGCTGAGACTCATCTAACTGAGTCGAAATCGGCCGAGCCAAATAAAGGAAAGACGGTGTAAATGAAGACCCTGTCCCGGACATCTCGCAAGAGGATCCTCGATCTCGACGGTCTCGGGATCGGATGGAGACCAAAAGTGGGCTAAAATCAAATCTCCATGATATCAGGAAGAGAATCCCTGAACGGCAGAACTCTCCCATATCTATAAATAAAGGACCCCCATTTCTACAAAAGGTACAGGACTCAAAACCCTCAAAACGCCTTCTCTTTAATCTACAAAGCTGATTTAAGCATCGGAGGTTCCTCAGGTTAGAGTCAGGGTCTTCGTTCAGTTTATCTCTTGTGCAGGTGACGAGCTTAAGGGAAGGTGCACCATAAATCTGCATCAACAGTTTAATGCCGTCTGTGGGAACCATACGAAAAGTCATTCTCTCATATTCCAATATGCAAATTGGAAATTGGTTCTTATAGTGATGACTAAAAGGACGGTTCAAGAAAAAGAATTGAATGAGGTCGCGGTCATAGGGCCAGCCGACGCAAGTGCAGTCCCAGTAGTCCTAAACCTACCCAACAACCGTCAAGGTTCCGCGGCACAACGAGTAACATTTGTTGCAACCAATAAACAGCGGAACCGCAATAATGGATGATTGGATCGGGAGGTTCAGGAAATTTGGTCCGATATGAATATGATGAAGTAGATGTTGGAACAGATGTATCATCAACAAATGTAGTCGCCTCCGCAAGGGCAGGCAGCACTGTCCCAACACCAGCGGCCGATCCTCAGCCTTCTGTTCCGCGATTGTTTCATCAACTGAGTCAGCCCCAGGGTGCTCTCGAGCCAGCGCCGGCTCATTCAGCCACAGCCGTCCTACCCCCTACCGATCTTCAACACGAGATAGATCGGAGGAGGCGCAGCCAACCTCCTATTGAAGGTACGGTAGACAGTGGCGAACCTTGGAAAGATGACATCCAAGACTTTAAAAGGGAAGTACATTCGACCAAATCTGAGGCAAAAGCATCCCCTTTTGTGGACGAAGTAATGCAGGCTCGATTACCAGAAAGGTTTCGATTACCTCAAAATACTCCTTTCACTGGGAAGACCGACCCAACTGAGCATATTGAATACTTCAAAACCTACACGGAGCTGCACAATGCCTTGAATGTCGTGATGTGTCGAGCCTTCTCCTTTACTTTAACCGATGTAGCTTGACTTTGGTTCAAACAGCTGAAACCGAAGTCCATTAGTTTATTCGTCGAGCTCAGCGATGCCTTCCTCACCAACTTCATCGATGGGAAGAAGAAACTGAAGCCCCCCATACACTTGAACAATATAATTCAGAGGCAGGGAGAGCTATTGAAAGATTACATCAAGCGCTTCAACTCCGAATCTCTTCAGGTTCGAAAACATTCGGAAGAAACAGTACTCAATGCACTCATACAAGGAGTCAAAGACAAACCATTCCTAGCATCCCTGGACAAAAACCCGCCAGAGACTCTAGCAGAGTTTATAGCTTGGTTAGACAAATATGTGAACGCCGAAGAAACGTGACTCATGCGTGAGTTAAGCCAGAACGCAAAATCCTCGGTCAAAGAGTCGACCAAAAAAGAAGCAGACTCGACTGGAGGGAAGAAGCGTAAAGATGATCAAGCACGCGATGAACGAAGGTCGGGCAAATGACCAGACTGAAGGTTTTCCACATATATCCCCTGAATAAGACTCAGGAACAAGTGCGGATGGAAATCAAAAGCGAAGTCTTCGTCAACTAGCCCAACAAGCTTCGGAGCAATCCCAATCGACGGAATAAGGATAAGTATTTCCATTATCATCGTGATCATGGGCACAACACAAGTGATTACTATCACCTAAAGGAAGAAATTGAACAACTCATAAAAGAAGGTCGACTCAAAGAACATGTGGTGAGAGCCGGAGTTGCTGAAGAACGTCCGAGCGAAAATCAGCCTACAGAAAAAATTCGAAAGAATCATGCTCGAAGCCTCAGCCGACCCGAGGCCGAGCTCATAGTATAGCTCGACCTTTAAAGGAAAAGAAAAGGGAGACATACTACATCTCATTTACAGAGGAGGATGCCCGGGGCATCTATCACCCTCATGACGACGCTTTGGTTGTCACTCTAACCATCGCCAACCGAAAGGTATTCCATATACTCGTTGATACGGGTTCATCTGTGAATGTATTGTTCGTTCAAGCATTTGACAAAATGGGAGTTGAACGATCAGCGTTGCGTCTGGTTCGGACGCCACTGATCGGGTTTTCTGGCGAACAGGTGCTCCCTAAGGGAATTGCATCACTGCCACTAACTGCTGAAAATTTTTTGCATCAGATGACAATAATGATCGACTTCTTGATCATTGACCAATCATCAGTTTACAACGCCATACTCGATCGACTTTCCTTAAGTCTCCTCCAGGCCATGGTATCCACATACCACCTTTCCATGAAATTCTCAACTAAGTCGGGAGTAGGAGTCATCAAAGGAGACTAACAAGATGCGAGACGTTGTTATGTGATAGTTGTAAGAGGTCCAGCCTAGAAAGCTCCAACTAAAATATCGATGATCGGGTCGCTAGATCCCCGGACCGAGACTCATGAACAAGGGCAGCCAGTCGAAGATCTTATATCAGTGCCTTTAGTCGAAACGGATGGATCCAAAAAAATGTAAATTAACTCGTCTTTATGATCACCTTTGAAAGATAAGTTGACAGCACTAATCCGATGATACGTTAATGTGTTTGCATGGAGTCACGAAGATATGCCCGGGATCGACCCGTCAGTAATTACTCATCGACTCAATGTCGATCCAACCTATCGACCAATCCGACAGAAGCGTCAACCCCTCAGCCCTGAAAGGTACACTGTCATTGAAGAAGAGGTCAGCAAGATCCTTAAGGCAAAATTCATAGAAGAGATATACTATCCGGAATGGGTAGTTAATGTCATACTTGTGAAGAAAGCCAATGGGAAGTAGCGAGTCTGTATTGACTATACCGACTTAAATAAAGCTTGCCTAAAAGATAGCTTTCATCTTCCAAAGATAGACCAATTGGTAGACAGTACTACGGGGCATGAACTTCTTAGCTTTATGGATGCCTATTAAGGGTATAATCAAATT
Source organism: Magnolia changhungtana (assembly GCA_030180095.1). NCBI lineage: Eukaryota > Viridiplantae > Streptophyta > Magnoliopsida > Magnoliales > Magnoliaceae > Magnolia > Magnolia changhungtana. The sequence continues at coordinate 14,621,778 of JASAUF010000502.1, forward strand.
GTAATGCATCAGTCCGATAAATAAAAAAACTACCTTTGTCACTGACAAAGGCCTTTATTGTTACCGAGTGATACCATTTGGTTTAAAGAATGCTAGTGCGACTTATCAAAGATTAGTAAATAAGATCTTTGCTCGGCTGATCGGCCGAACCATGGAAGTATACATTGATAACATGCTCGTCAAAAGTGTGCACGCAGTCGACCATATAGCCGACCTAGAAGAAATGTTCCTTATCTTACGTATCTTATGTAAATTTCGAATAAAGCTAAATCCGAGTAAATGCGCCTTTGGTGTAAGCTCGGGAAAGTTCCTCGGTTTCTTAGTCAGTCAGCGAGGAATAGAAGCAAAGCCTGAAAAGATAAAAGCCCTGCTTGACATGGAATCTCTGAAAACGATTAAAGACATTCAAAGGTTGACTGGACGAGTAGCGGCACTAATCGTTTCCTATCCAGAGCCATGGATAAATGTCTCCCGTTCTTCAAACAATTGAAGGGACGACAGACGCTGGATTGGAAGAAGAATGTGAAGCCGCATTCCAGCAACTAAAGTCCTATCTCGGATCTCCACCTCTCTTATCAAAGCCCGAGCCAGGAGAAGCTCTGTTGCTATATCTAGTGGTGTCCAAGGTAGCACTTAGCTCGGCACTGATACGAGAACATGAAGGAAAGCAACTGCCGGTCTACTACGTCAGTAAAGCACTATTACCAGCGAAAACAAGATACCTACTCTTGGAAAAGGTGGCCCTACTTCTAGTAGTCTCCTCGCATCAACTTCGGCCATATTTTCAAGCCCATACCATTATGGTTATGGCCGATCTCCCACTGCATCAGATTCTACAGAAACCAGAGGCATCCGGCTGACTCACAAAGTAGGCGATCGAAATCAGCAAATTCGACATTCAGTATAAGCCAAAAGCAGCGATCAAATGGCAAGTCATGGCCGACTTCATAGCTGAAGTGACACCACAAAGCAACCCGAGTGTTGAACATGTGACCAAGCATGTTGAAGACTCGACTACTATTTCTCCCTCGCCACCGCCCGACCCAATTCTCTGGAAGCTGTATGTCAACGGCTCTTCCAACTCTAAGGCAAGCGAGGCAGGAGTGGTTCTGGAAACTCTTGATCATACCTACATGTAGTATGCCTTAATACTTAGATTCTAAGCTTTGAACAATACAGCCAAGTATGAAGCATTATTACTCAACCTCCGACTTGCGGCCAACATGGGCGTTACACATTTAAATGTTTTCAGTGACTCTTAACTGGTTGTCAACCAAGTTACCAGTGTATATCAAACATAGAAAGAGCAATTAAAAGCATACATGGAAAAAGTTAAAGAGCTGATTAGTGGCTTTCAATTTTGTGTCGTCACTCGGATCCCTCGGACAGAAAATGTCAAAGCCGATTTGTTAGTGAAACTCGTCTCTGTCGATGAAGATGACATACCTAGGTCTATTCTGATCGAGTACGTCGTTAAACCGAGTATTAATGAACCTATTAGCTTGGCCATCAATGCGATTGACTCGGAACCTTCCTGGCTCGATCCGATCATCCAATATCTCAACAAGGGCGAGCTGCCTGAAGATCGTGTCGAGGCCCGACGATTGAAGATCCGAGCCTCCTGTTATATCATACTTAACGGAACTCTATATAAAAAAGGTTATTATGCTCCATTGCTACGATGCCTAAACCCCAGTGAAGCTGATACGTACTACGAGAGATTCATGAAGAGATCTGCGAAAACCATTCAGGAGGACAATTTCTCGCACATAAGGTTTTACGTCAGGGATATTACTGGCTGACTATCCAACACGACGCTCGTAGGCTCGTTCAGAGATACGACAAGTGTCAGAGATTCGCGGTTATCCTGAGACAAGCTCCCAAAGCACTGACACCTATGACTGGTCCTTGGCCTTTACACAGTGGGGAATCGACATCATAGGGCCACTCCCTATGGGAAAAGGCCAGACAAAGTTTGTTGTTATATCCGTGGATTATTTCACGAAGTGGGCCGAGGCTGAGCCACTTGTAAAAATAACCAAACAGAAGATCACTGATTTTGTATGGAAGAACATTGTCTATCGATTTGGGGTACCCCGTACCATTATTACCTACAATGGAAAGCAGTTTAACAATAGGGGCTTTCGCGTGATGTGTGACAATATCAGGATTAAAATGCGTACTCGTCGCCCTACCATCCTCAGACGAACGGACAAGTTGAGGTGGTTAATAAGATCATCAAACAGCATCTCCAGACCAAGCTTGACCAAGCCAAAGGAGCATGGGCTGAAGAACTCCCTAAAATATTATGGGCATATCGAACTACAGCTCGAACCGCCACAGGAGAAACTCCTTTCTCCCTTTCTTATGGCTCGGAAGCCGTCACTCGTGTCAAGATTGGGTTGCATACAGCTCGAGTCAGTTCGTTTAATGAAGAGGATAATGAAGAAGTCTTAGCATTCGGACTCGATCTTGTGGACGAACAAAGAGAAATGGCTCGGCTACATGTGAAAGCTCGGTAACGGCAGGTAGCTCAATTCTACAATACTCGAGTTAAGGTCCGACGTTTTCGAGTTAGAGACATGATTCTTCGAAAAACATTTCTCAATACAATGGAAGTTGGCTCGGGTACACTGGGACCCAACTGGGAAGGACCCTATATCATCTCGAGTACTATCTAACTAGAGACGTATCAGTTAAAAGACCTAAACAGACGGTTATTGCCTCATCCTTGGAATGCTAAACATCTCAAGATCTACTACCCTTAGCTCGGTATTCGAGGCATAAGGGATTCCAAAATGGAAAAACATATAAGCCGAGTCATATGAATAAAACTAAGTAAATTCTCTCATCTATTTAAGTGTTTTTACATCGGATTACATGTCAAAATCCATTACAACATTGTCTCTAGAAAACAAGAAAGGCAAAACTAAGGCAAAGATAGTCGTTTAGGACAGCAGAGGACACTCTCAAGCTCGCCACTATGCTAGTGTGAGTACCAAAAATGAAGAATCCTGGAACTCGGCACTATGCTGGTGTGAGTGCTAAAAATGAAGAAGTCTTAGAACTTGACATTATGCTGGTGTGAGTGCCAAAAATGAAGCTTAGCTACTGCCCCTCGGCCGGAGTAACTCCTGAAGTAGTCCTAGAGGCATTAGGGGCTACTCCCGAAGCAGTCCCAGAGACACCAGCCTCAACCCCAGCAGCAGCGTCAGCAGTGACGTTAGCAGGACTAACAGCTGGATCCTCAGAACCTAAGGCTTCTCCATCAAATCTCGAGAGATCAGGATTGGGGAAAGCATCCTTCATTTCTTTGATACATGTTATGTACCCGCCTTGGTATAGGCAATCCCTCTCATCCTCAAACTCCTTGGACTCGAGAAAGGCCTGAACAGCCCCATCCCTGGCCTTCTCGGCCTCCTGGACCTCCTCTTGAGCTCGCTGGATAAGCCCTGCCACCTCGAGTTTGGCTCGAGCCAACGCGCCTTCATAAGAAGCATGAATTTTGAGAATTTACTGATTCTCTTCTTCAGCAACGACAACACTCGAGCTGCCTCAGCTTTGGCATCTCGAGTGTTGGTATAGGCAATCCCTCTCATCTTCAAACTCCTTGGGCGAGAAAGGCCGGCTCTTCATCCCTAGCCTTCTTCGGCCTCCCGGACCTCCTTGAGCTCCGGATAAGCCCCGCCAGAGTTTGGCTCGAGCCAACGCGTAACTTCGACAGAAGCATGAATTTTGAGAATTACCGATTCTCTTCTTCAAAGAACGACAACACTCTCATTATTTGGCATTCTGGCGAGAGCCGCTCGGCCACAAGATTGTGAAGCCTTTGACAGCCGAGGATAACTCCTCGGCCACAAGATTGTGAAGCCTTTGAGCTGAGGATAACTCCTTGCAAGCCTTGACCAAGCAGGGGGCTAGCTGCAAAAGACAAATGCGGAATCATGATAAGTGACCAAAACAAGAAGCAACAAAAGAAATGAAGGGAAAGGAAAAGAAGACTCCTACCTCAAAGAGCTCCTTTGCTGCATGACCAACGGTTTGTGTCATTGGGGCATTGTAGAGGCTGACAAAGTCCTTTTCACTCCTATGAGCTAGGGCCCAGCGAACCATCCCTGACACAACCGCTTGAAAGGGCGATGGCTCCTGTTGAGTCATCTCCCCTCTTGAAGACTTGACTCTCGCCTCTTCTCTCTGGCTCAGGGCCTCCTGCCTCGGGGCCTCCTCTGAAATAGGTACTGGCTCAGAAGTCGTCCGAGGTTCAATGGCTACTGCGTCCCCTGCTTCCGCCCTCTCGTCTGGATCGAAAAGCACGACCACAGTGGGAGCAGAGGAGCCTGCGTGCTCTTTCTCCTTCGGTGTTGTCTTTTACTTCTTGGGAGGTCGAGGCTCCAACAGAAGGACTGATCGCTAGGGAGCCTTTATTTTGGAAATCGGCTTAAGGGAGGGTCAAGTTCCAGCCATATCTGAAGGTACCTGCTTAAGAAAAGGCCGAGCTTCAACTAGTCTGAAAGAAGAGAAAAACAAGTCAGATGAAGTTTAAGCAAGACATAAAGACGCAATAAGGGTTACTTGTGATAGCCAAGTCTAAACTTGTAAGATGAAGGCATTTCGGCTACAGGAGCACCTTCCTGGATCGATCTTCCAGACTCAATGCTTTCAAGTCCTTAATTCGAGCTAAGGCATTGGACCCAAGCTTCTGCCTCTTCTTTAGAATGTCTGCCAAATGCGAGTCCGTCAGACTCAGAGCATAAAAAAAGAGGGGGAAAATATATGAAAAAGGAAATGCCAAGTCACCTGCTTTGCCAAACGCCTGAGGAACACGAGACTCGTAGAGCCTGGATTCGGCCGTCTCCTAGTGACCACATGCTCAGAACCAACATTCTCTCCAATGTTTATTGGAAGTGGGAGGGTCGGTTATTAAAGAGCCGCTCTTGCCCTGCCAAGCGCTCAAGATGTAAAAGCTAGAATAATTCGGATTTACCCGCACTTGATATAAGTGGAGGAATTCATCGACTATCAGTGGAGGCTGTTCTAATTCAGCCCACAACACCATACACCCGAATAAATTCCTCCACCCATTCGGAACTATTTGTCCGAGTGCAATCCGAATATGAGAAAGAAAGTTTCGAACGATAGGCTGAAGGGGCAAACGTAACCCACATTGCATTGAGACTTAAAAAATCGCGACCGTCCCAGTAGGAGGACGGTCGAGTAAATCATTCGGATGAGGAAGATAAATTATGACCGAGTCCGGGACGTAATATCCAATTCAGATTATGTCAAAGTCCACCTCAGTCAAAACTAAAGGAACTGGACCACCCACTTCATCCTCTGACTCCTCTCCCTCGCTAGCCGAGTGAGGGGCCTGCACCAACTTACCAATAGGAGCTGACCCAAAGGTTCCCTCAGTAACCCCAATTTCCTCTTCCTCTTCCTCTTCCTCTTCCTCTTCCTCTTCCAACAAATTCATTGAATGATTGGGTCTCCCTGGGCAGGTTATCAGAGACGATCTCAGATGGACCGACCGAAGTAAGACGGTCCACTGGAACTCCGATGGCTCTCTCAGATAGAAAAGCGGCATTGGCGTCAACGACAATCTCCACCAATAAAGAAAGTGATTCCGCAACGTTTCAAAAACGCTGCGCTTCACCCTCGTCACCAGAATTTCCCTCCTGGGGGTTCTGAGAGCAGTGCATTGTCAGTATTGTTAATTAAAAGGGAGGGAAGAACTCACCGGAGAAAATATGGAGGACAATGAGGAAGGAAACGGCAGAAGTGAAGACAAAAATGGTGGAATGTGACACTAACAGCAGGAATATAGAGGAAGAATGTCATGCCCCAAACTCGAAAAACGAGCTCACAAAATTTTTTATCGTCGAATCCGGTGCCGACAACCTCCGTAGTACCCCATTCTCGGCTCCCAGCGCCCATACGCCAGATTCCGATCCTGGGATCCTACAAGGAGGATTTCCAGTATGAATTTTTTTTTTGTAATGGAGCATAACCACAAGCATAACCAAGTCATAAAACAACATCACCACATATCCACTATATCAAAAATTTTAAGTACAATGCGTATGAAAGGGAGAGACAATATAATGGAAGTAACAGAATCTCCAGAGGCTCGACTACACGCTCCAAGCTCAACGCTGCTGCAACCTAACGCCACCTACACGTATCTACCATGCATAAGCTTATAGAAAACTTAGAGGGTGGTGAAAGTGTGTATAAGGTAAGTGCTAAGTATCAATAAAGCACATAAATCATACATCATCGGGATAAGCAGAAATACTAATAAGATCATGAATCATATGACATCAGAGTAAGCGAAAGTATACTAGTAAGTCCATGAATGCTATCAGCCGTACCAAGGCTATGCGATGCAAAACATAACAAGACAATAACAGATGCTGAGGATGCAATGCAATATACAAATCCTGATGAACTATGAATACCATCAACCTCATCTAGGCCATATAAGTGTAAAAATATAGTAACCCAAAATGCTAAGTATTGCGGATGCAATGTAATATGTGGTGCGAATGAAATGACCATGCTGGAATGTGAGATCAGGATAATAGTACGAAGTATCACAAGTTATGGGGTCCATCACAAGAGACTTCTATCCAAACCAGTCTCATACCTAAATTTGGATAGTCAGACACAATGTCGTAAACTCCTGATCTCAGGTTAGTCGCGCTCCCAACCGAAATCCTGGCCATGTGATGGTACACGTAACAAATAGTTACGCACCACCAGCCCGAGTGGATAGTGAATGAATGAATGAATGGATATGCAATTCCTGTTCAATAAGTCCACATATCAGTATGGTTGCTCTCTGGGGAAATCACTGAGGTCTATTACACTCAACACCGACTGCCTCCTCCCTAGTTGCACAGCCCAGCGAGCGAAATAGACCTCACTATCCGCCTGACCAGTAGTCTGCCAATACCTACCCGGTTTGTCGATAGCGGACCCATTTACGAGCTAGTCATACTCAGCCTAGCTTATAGCCCTCTCACTCGGGCGGATAAGACCACACCCCCTCCCAACCGACCACGACATAGTGGGAGACGTGGTCTACTGGTATTCGGCACTCAAGCGCTCATGTTCCACTCGGTCTAGACATTGGGGCTGCTCTTGACCTTGGAGGTTTAGGGATTTTTACCTAAGGACATCCTAAGTGCCCACAATGTTAGAACCAAATATTTCTGGTGTCCCATATAGTCATTCACGATGTGCCTGTGGAGGCCATGGCCCTGATGTCGCTAGGGCGTACAATGATTAAGTAATATGGTGCGAGATGCATGAATCACACCGTACAAACATGCAGCAATCTTGCGCGTATCATGATCTCATGTCAGACACTCCATCTTATATGGAGTCCCGTAAGTGTCTCAGCCCAACGGCTCATGTTATAACCAAACATTCCTCATATCAAGCATACATATGATGGGTATGGGCATGAATCATGGAGCTACACGAAGCATGTTATAAGGTGATGAACTATCCTTATAACGCAGATGGGCCTAGACGACCTACACATAACAAGTATGGGCCTACCAATGGCCCTAGGGAGAGTCGTAATGCGAACATTTAACCAAAATTATACTTACAATGTGGACGTCAAACCAACATTACTCCCAAGGCATGGACCGCTATAAAATGTCGCTACACAAGCCATGGGAAATCACATATTGCAATGGACCTATATATATCCCATTGGGCCTTGACCCATAGGCCTCAGATACATCAAATGGGCCGCCTTACATGGGCCTTATATAAATCAAGTGGGCCGCATCAACGGGCCTTGTGTACATCCCATTGGGCCTCCAATATGTCAAATGGGTCTCATAACATGGGCCTTATACACATCACAGTGGGTCTCAACCCACGGGCCTTTATACATCATGATGGGTCTCGACCCATGGGCCCTAATACATCATAATGGGATTCAACCCATGGACCCTAGGATACACCCAAATGGACCTTATAACATGGGCCTTACATTCATATCAAGGTGGGCCTCAATAACGGCCTCATACACATCAAGGTGAGCCTCAACAATGGACCATAAATATGACAAGCTGGGCCTAAAACACTTGGGCCTTATATAAACCAAGGTGGGGTCCACTGGATCTGACTCATTCTTTAGCTCATACTCATAAAACGAGCTTTTAAAATGGATGGACAGATTGGATGCAATACGTGCATCATGGTAGGTTCTATACGGGCCCACCATCATATATATATATATATATAATATATACAATATTAATAATATAATATTATATATATATATATATATACACATACACACACTCACACACACACACGCTCACACACATCACACACCCACACACACATGCTTACACACATCACAGTGGACGGTGGGAATAAAAGGCGTACATCACTGTGGGTTCCATGTGGGGCCCACCATAACGTTTACTTTCCATCCAACCTGTTAATAAGGTCTCACGGACCTGGAATGAAGAGGAAAAGCAAATTTCATTTTGATCCAAAGCTTCTGTGGACCCAAAGTGGGTTTCAACGGTAGAGTTCAATCACCGCTGTTTCTTGTGGTGTGGGCCACCTAAGATCTGGATCAAGCTGATTTTGGGAGGGGACCCACCTCAAGGGGTGGTCCACCTCATGGATGGTGTGGATACAAAATATACCTCATGGTGGGGCCCACATGGCCAACCGTGGGACCTATTTGTACAACCACCCACCGGCAAAGTAGGCGCCTCGCGTCTCGACGCTGGCAATGCAGCGTTGCTTCTGTGTATTTTAATTTATTTTTTTTGAAATCAAATTTTTGAGGTTTTTCACGTGTGGGGCCTACATCGCAAGAATCTGCCTCGTCCACTGCTTCCCATAGTCCATAACAAATCCATCAAACCCAATATTGGGCATATTTTGGCGTGTAGTAAAATTAAGATGAATTTAAATGGTGAAAATCACTGTCTTCAAAGGTATGGCCCGCCCAAAAGTCGGATTGACTTCCTTTTTCGGTTCAATGCCTAAAATGGTCTGGAGAATGGAATGGACGGTGTGGATTAACTACGTACATCAAGGTGGGGCCTATACAAGTGGCCCACTCCAAAATGCCTTAAACCAAGCTCATATTTGTGTTTTCCATGTAACGTCCAGCGTCCTTTGACGCTAGACAGTCCGGACATACAACATACATTGAGGTGGGCCCAACCTATGGATGTGGGCCACCAAAGAAGGGATTGGAGGGCATGGAAAATACATACATCAAAGTAAGGTCCATCCAAGTGGGTCACACCCCCATATCATCACAAATGGGAGAGAGAGAGAGAGAGAGAGAGAGAGAGAGAGAGAAATAGAGTGGGACACGTGTGATGGAGGGACCCCGACACTATAGGCCCTCTGTTTCATGAACTACAACATACATCAAATGGGTCCCATTACCTGTGGGCCCACCAAGTTGGACGATCTAGATGACCCTTCCTAATGCAAGGAAAATAAACATCATGATGGGGTCCATAGAGAATGGCCCCATCATGGGATAATCATAAGGATCAGGTGGTCCACCGACCACATCTTAAGGTCCCAAGTGAGATCCATACCATTGATCGGTAAGCCTCACTTGGTCCATCATAAAAATACAAAAATTTAGCCTATAGAAGTACCCACCGTTCGATCTTCTCGGTCCGTTAGAACGTCAATCTCCTTATGCTTCACTTTGACGGAAGAGATGAGAAATAGAGAGCTAAGATGATGGATTTTTGGGATAGAAAAGGTGGGCCTCACACATGCATTTTCTCTCCATTGGAAGAGCTTGGACGTGGGTGATCTTGCTTGGAATTGTGAAGGAAAAGAGAGAGAGAGGTGTGGTGGTTGTAAGAGAAGTGATGGGAGATGGGTGATAGATGTGAGTGATGGGTGAGGTGATGGATTGGTTGACTTTTGTGGTTGCTTTACTTATGGAGAAAGGAAGCATGGGGGTGCTTTGTACTTGACATGAGGGGTGATTGATGGGATTGATTTGACATGTTGTAGAGATTCTCTCGGGATCGTAAAAAGAGCGGTGTTTTCTTTGAAATAAACGCCGGCCCACATCTTCCGGCTTGGGTATCAGATCGGTGCGCGAGTCACAGCGTTGGAACCGCGGCGACGGTGCGATCACAATGATACAAGTTTCGAATTAAGATGACTCAATTCTACAGGATACAACTTAGGGTCGATCGTAAACGTCGGTTATCAGTCGCAGATTATCAGACTTTGACGGAAAGGATCGCGAGATTTGATTGAATAGTACGAACTAGGATACGGGTCTTACAAAGAAGAATAGAAGAAATTTGAATGGAAGAAAAATGAAGAATGAAAAAAAGGCAACAAAAATATAAAATGCATGCCTCTCCCTTCCTTTTATAGCCTTGCCATGTGACAAGGGCGATTAATGGGGAGACAAATCGACGTCTGCATCTATTCCCCTGCTCGACACATGGCGCACGCCGACTGACAATGGTAACGCCCTCGCCACGTGTCCGACATTCATAAGTGGAAGAAACCCCGTGACGGTTGTCCGCACGTGTGACCTCGGGCAATGAATCGTCTCCCATTGAGGATGACACAAAAGGTATTCAATGCCTAATTATTACCTCGGGCTTAGTTATGAACCGACTTAAAAACTCGTTACTCCATAGTGTCATGAGAAGTATACGGAGTAAGGGGGCTTACTGTTGGGAATAAAATATGCTAAGTCCGGAAACTCGGATGGAACGGACCAACTTCACTAATACTGCCTGAGATTACTGAGGCAATCATTAGGTCCAAAACAAGGTTGTAAAGTGGAGAGAGTAAGATGGGTTAAGTTAGCTCAGTTGACCAGCTAGCAACGTCAGCATGCGCTGAATAAGGCTTAAAGGCTCATCTCCGCGAAGCCAGCTAAGACTCATCTAACTTAGTCGGAATTGGCCGAGCCAAATAAAGGAAAGACGGTGTAAATGAAAACACTGTCCCGGACATCTCGCAAGAGGATCCTCGATCCTGACGGTCTCGGGATCAGATGGAGACCAAAAGCGGGCTAAAATCAAATCTCCATGATATCAGGAAGAGAATCCCTGCACGACAGGACTCTCCCATATCTATAAATAAAGGACCCCCATTTCTGTAAAAGGTACGGGACTCAAAACCCTCAAAACGCCTTCTCTTTAATCTACAAAGCTAATTTAAGCATTGGAGGCTCCCCGGGTTAGAGCCAGGGTCTTCATTCAGTTTATCTCTTATGCAGGTGATGAGCTTAAGGGAAGGCGCACCATAAATCTGCATCAACAAAATTCATTCAATAGATCAGGCAATAACCATTATTTGGATGTGTGTGTGTGTGTGTATAAATAAAACCAGTGAAATTGGCTCTCTCACGTATATTTCCTACGAAGGCCTCCCGTATGAAGGTCCTGCCCCAGAAATCTAGGTGGGGCCTACCATGGGATTTTTTGAGAAATCCACCCCGTCCATCCATATTTCTCATATCATTTTAAGATATGATCCAAAAAATGAGTCAGGTCCAGGGATCAAGTGGACCACAAGTTGGGGATTGAACGTCCACCATTAAAAACTTCTTGGGAGATGGAGAAGTTTTGGATCAATTCAATATTTCTGTTTTCACTTCATCCATGTCTACATGACCTTTCAAATAGGTTGGATGGTAAAAAATAAAAAACATCACGGTGGCCCTTAAAAAGGTTTCAATGGTGGGTGTCATTATCACTGTAGCTTCCTTTGGTGTGGTCCACTGGAGTTGTGGACCTGCTTCATTTTTAGGATCATACCTTAAAATGATCTGAGAAAAGCAATGAATGACATGGATAAAACACTTACATCACGTTGGGCCCCACAGAGCCTTGCCCGGACGAATTACCGTCCGGGCGGCAGTAGGACTCAATCCTCGTCCTCTTTCTTTTGTGTCAGTGCGGAACAGGTTGAAATGGATTGGCTACTCCCCTGCCACTAGCCCGGTGGTGGTTATCGGTACTCTATGGGCCCCACCATGATGTATGTGTTTCATCCACGTCATTCATCCATTTTTACATATCATGTTATGGCTTTATCCCAAAAATGAAAGGGATATAAATCTCAGGTGGACCACACCACAGGAAAACAATAGTGATTGGATATCCACCATTAAAATCCTCCTAAGGCCCACTGTATCATTTATTTGACATCCAATCTATTGATTAGGTCATACAGACAGAGATGAAGTGAAAAAACAAATATCATCTTGATCCAAAACTTTTTTGACTCCCAAAAAGTTTTTAATGGTTGACATTCAATCAACACTGTTTCCTGTAATGTGGTCCACTTGAGATTGTGATATACCTTATTTTTGGTCTCATACCCAAAAATGATCTAGAAAAATAAATGGACGGCATGGATGAAACACATACATCATTGTGGGGCCCACGGAGCACCGACCACCCGCCATTGGCCAGTGGCAAGGGAGTAGCCAATCTATTTTCGAAACGGGCCTGTTTGACAGAAGTAGATTGTGCAGTGAGTAACTCACTATGCTCAGCGTACTGAGTAAACTCTGTGAGGTCCACCATGATTTATGTATCTGATCCACTCCGTCCATCCATTTTACCATATAATTTTAGGGCCTGAGCCTAAAAATTAATCATATAGAATGTTCAAATGGACCATACCACATGAAATAGTTGAATTGAATGTCTACTGTTGAAAAATTCTTAGAGGCCATGGAAGTTTTGGATCAAGCTTATATTTATGTTTCTCTTCATCCATGTTTGTATGATCTTATGAACAGATTGGATGACAAATAAATGTCACTGTGGGGCCTAGCAAGATTTCAATGGTTAAAATCATAAATCATTATTCGCACTGTTTCCTGTGATATGATCAACTTAAGATTTGGATTTGGTTCAATTTTAGGCTCAACCCCTTAAATGATATGGAAAAATGGGTGGACAGGATGGATTTCTCAAAAAATCTCACGGTAGGCCCCACTTAGGTTTCCATAATAGTACTTCATGCTAAAGGCTTTTGCAGGAAATACACAATCTTATTTTAATAACTGGTTTCATCGGCTTTGTTTCTCCACTCATCCTATAAAATCTCACCATTGGCTTGGAATTTTCAACATCTGACCACTAGTGTGTTGCCAGCACTCGACCTCATAGAAAAGTGCTATGTGGTCGAGTGCATATATATATATATATATATATATATATATATATATATATATATATATACATATATATATAGCCGAATGCTCAACTACTCACCGGTTCGCACGTAACTTGTATGAACTGTGATACCAATTTTAAGAACTCATCATATGTTATATGACTTCAAAATCTGAACAGTCCACGTGAAGCAGCACCTCATTAAACCCTTGGGCTCAATTTTTACTTTGATTCAAAACTTTAGTGGGCAATGAAAAGTAAAAACAGTTTCCTCACTTAATTTGCATTTCTTTTTGCTATGGCCCACCAGAATTTTAGATTAGGGTAAAAATTTGTCCCTTGGGGTTTTATGGGATTTCGAATCACATGGACTGTTTGAATTAGACGCCCATGACAAGTGTGCAAAGGTGCGCATGTGCATAGGTACGCAGGTGAGCATAACACTCTCTCTCTCTCTCTCTCTCTATATATATATATATATATATATATATATATATATATATATATATATATATATATGCAAAGTGTGAATAAAAGCTGATGTATAGCCCATTTTTGTAATTTCTCTTTATAATGGTGAGTTACACCTAATAAACGGGTTTGATGAATGACATAAACCATGGTGACAATAAAAGCAAACTAGTGGTTGGCATGCATTCAATCCCCATTGTTCCATGTGGTGTAAGTCCACTTTAGTTGTTGTTCTGGTTGTTTTTTTTAAAATTATTTTCTTTCCTTTGAAGACTAAAATCAAATATATATAACTTAAAAGAAGAGTGGATTTTACATTTTAGGGGATTTTGACTAAAGTAACCTCATGGTAATGCTGAACGTCTCAAAAATCAAAACTTTCAAAAAAAAATCGGATATTATAGTCCCTTACAACTTTTTCAAAAATTTTGGAACAAAATTAATCCTAAATACTTTTAGGTTGAGCCCGACGTGTGATCGCATGAGGGAATCGGATGGGATAAACATTGTGGGGCACTATGGTGTTTGTGAGAAACCCACATTGTTCATATGTTTTGCCAAATTATTTTATTACATGAGCCCAAAATTGAGGTAGAACCAACTCTCAAGTGGGCCACACAATAGAAAACATCATAGATCACCCCATGATTGAAACATTCATTGGGATAAGAAGTTTTAGATCAAACTAATATTTTTATTCTTTCAGTTCGTCCCCATGGCAAGGACGTTGCATTTGGGTCACTTTATGAACGGTTTGGATTGCGTATAAATATAACGGTTGAGCCTAAAAATGTTTAAATGGTAGGCAACCCCTTTCCACTGTTTCCAATCATGTGGCCCACTTGAGTTTTAAATTTGTCTAAGTTTTCGTCTCATGTCTTAACATGATCTTCAGATGGATGGAGTTGATTTTCCACAAACATCACGATGAGCCCAACATAGCTTTCGGTGGTAGGAACTTCTTATAAAAGGCTTCTACTTTAGATCCATGTCAATGTGATGGGAGGTGATGGGGATTTGGTAAAAAGACCTAGCTAGAGATAGGTGGTCCTATAGAGCCCACTATAATGTATGTATGTTATCCATGTCATCCATTCATTTTGAAAGATCATTTTAGGGCATGAGCCAAAAAATGAGGCATATCAAAGGTTCAAGTAGATCACACCATAGAAAGTAGAGAGATTGAAAACTTATTGGGCCCACAAATTTTTTGGATGTAACTCATTCTTTGGCACATATTGTTAAATTAAATTTTAAATCTAATGAATGGAGTGGATTTAACAAATCCCACTGTGGTCCCTATAACCCTAAACACATGACAACCTAGACCCTTAACGCATGACTACCTGAACTTTTAACCCATGACAACCACGACCCAAACCCTTAACACATGACAATCTCAACCCTCAGCACATGACAACCTCGACACTTAGCACATGAAAACCATGACCAAGACCCTTAACACATGATAACCTTGACCCTTAACATATGACAACCACGACCCAGGCTCAACCCTTAACAAATGATATATGTTCATTGTCTTTTAAGGGAATACATTATAAAATTCAAATTATATCCCCTTCAACATGACAACCATAATCAATCATCTTCACCTAAAATTCCTTCCAGTAATCACTTCTCCCCATGACAATAACCATGGTCATACCTCTCTATCCACAACCAGAAGTGGCTTTTATCTCTAAGAAAATGATATTTTATAACATAAAATAAAATAAAAAAATTTATTCAAAATGTCTTCTACTTATCAATGGCTTCTATCTCTAAGAAATGTGGTCGTCGGAGTAAAAAATAATACTTCTTTTTAGGGCCATTGTGGGATCTTGGTCTTTTGCAACATCGCTCGTGTGCACACATGTCCCAACTCACACCATTGATAAATCATATACTACACCCTAGTGTAACTAGAAAACTCACCAAAGTGATTTATTCTCGATGACCTTGAGACCTCTATCATGTGGACCGTGTCGTCGTTGCGGTCACAATGGTAAAAACCGTGTGTCAATCCGACGCTCCATTAGTGAGATATGACACATCGAATGTACAACCCAAATTATGTATCCAGTAACACAACAACCTTTATTATGCTAGGCCCATTGGACTTGAGCCCATGTGGTCCTAAAGCCCACTTTTAGAATATCGAAATTACCACAAAATAGGATAATTTCTACATGACAAAAATATGAGCTAGCACATATGAGACAAACACTATAAGATAAAATTAGATTCTCTCCCAAAATCCATCATTAGCTCTCTCCCCATGCCTTAGAAACTTATCATGGCCCATGACCAACTCATCCTATACATGCATTCAATACATGTCTTGATTTGTGTCACATCACTTCAAACAACCAATTGCAATACTCCACTTCATCATCCACCATGCATCACTTATAACCCATAACCCTTATCCATCCATTAGCCAATGCATGTCTAGATTTCTTCCACCTTGGCCAATGAATGCTTAGCACCATCCACCTCATCCATCCACTACCCATGCCATACACTACCTTCCACCTCACTTTTATCACCAATAAGATCCCATAAACTTGCCACATCATCTTACCACCTCAACCCTCAATTCCCTATATAAGAGTAGGAGCTCTCCTGCACTTATTCTTTTCCTATACTTAGAAAAAAATTCTGAGATTTTAAGAGACAGTGAGAGAGTGGGGCCAAGGTGTGGCCCACCATTGATCAAGAGGGAGTGGACCACACATCATCATCCAACCATCCATCCATTGAGGTGAGTCTACACCCCTCCTCCCATCCTCCTCATCCTCCTCTTTCTTCCTCTTTTTATTTTCTTGATATGTGTGGGCCCCACTAGTGCGGAGTTCTTGTGTGCATGTATTTATGGCTATGGTGGCCAGCAAAGTGGCCCATGTCAGTATGTTCCACCATGATGAACACTATATCCATACCCTTCACATGTAATCTCGTTTTTATATCTGGACAGCAACTTGTAAAATTCATATAAAATCAACCATGTTAAGATCAAAGTTGAGACTTGGGAATAATATGAACCACAATATGAACTAACTCTGGACCACATTTCGTAGTCATCCAACGGTCCAATCATCTGTAACATCAAGTTTATTTAGCTGCTGTCTAGCAGCACATGCAGGATTTTGATTTGCCTAAAATGGACCCATTTTTAACTCTTTTAATGAATGTATAAAAAATATAAGTTCTGTTGGATTCATAGAAAATCGAACCAGGTTTCCAACAGTATATAATAAGCCTCAATCGGAGTTCGGATGGCTGAAATCTTGGCCTTATACGAAAGATGTATTTGGGAGCTTATTATAACCATTCTTGTTTGGGCCATATTCGTGATTCCAATAGTCAAATGTATTTGATATTTTCTCTTAACTTACTTGAGATAGTTAACAATCATATGTATGATCCTTATGATCAAATTATTTCATGATAAAATTTAAAAAAATTCTGGACCAATAGATACTTCCATATGGATAAACCTTAAATTGTTTTGTGTTGTCCAGATGGATCCAAGGCTCTATATGGTTGGAAACCTATTTACAACCTAAATGATGTATTCCCAAACCATTCATTAGCTCAGATTTTTCAATAGAGAATCTGATCATAGAGATTTGATCAATACATTTCATGTGTTACTTAATGTGTATGTTGGATATATATTGTACATAACATTCATCCTCTTATTGACCCACTGGGGTGTGGGATCACTTGTGATTTATACATTTTATTAGTTCATCCAATCTGGAAACCCATGTACATTGTTGTGTGTCTCTTATCTATGCCTTGCTAGCATGTGGGCCCCACTTGCTATTTGATCTATTTCATTTCCTTTGCATTTTCTGTTTGCTGAAATTTTTTCTAAGTACCTAACTGTATTGCATGTAGGCATCCTTGACACCTTGTAGTGAGCCCCACACTCGGTAGTTAAGGGTCCCACTTTGGGGGATGTTTAGTCCTTATATAATTGAGCTGGGATGTCCCACCTTTGTGTCAAGAATGATCCCTAAGTGTTTGAAAATTGGGCCCTAAGTTGTGACAGACCCCATTTCTGAAAATTGTCTGATTATTCGTGTTTTGTACCAACTTTGGGCTTCTGTAGTGGACCACACGTTGGAGATATGAGTAGGTCACCACTTGGAACCTTTAACCTAGACCAATGAATAGATAAATAATATTTTACTCGGGCTAAATCAAACCCCACATGATCAGGGAGTGGATCCCAAAATGTGGCCAAGCATGGTTGTGCAGAAAATTAAAGTACCTATGTTTGGCCCTATACTAAATATTATGTGTGCGCAACCAGTTGGTCCCAGCTAATACTTTTTAAAGTACATATATAGTACTACCAAAGACACCAAACGACACTCTGAAAGGTGGTCCCTTATAATCATAGGACATACTCAACATTGGGCCAGAACCAATTCTGCACTATATTTCATGTACAGTTTCTCCAAGTACCCATGTTTGGGCCAGCACCGTAAATTGTATAGACCCAACCAATGAGGCCCGCCTTATACCTCTTAGAGCCCATATATAGAGCTACCAGATGGACCCTTTCTTTCCTCATATGTGGGTCCCACATGATCATAAATTTGAATTGAAGATGGCCAGAAACTAACATTTGTGCAAAAATCTGTTTGATGTAAAATTTATGTGGGGTCACGTTAATATGGTCCACCACCTTCCCAAAGCATTTTATGCAGCATCTAAACTCTAAAAAATAACTCTTAGATATTATTAGGCTCTTTCTTGGTATGTTGTGTAAGTAGCTAGTGGGCCCAATATGATATATGACATGAAAGATGTTAGCACATTATTCTTTATGTTTGAGATTGTGCATTATTTCTAATTGGTGAAATGTGTGACGCCCACTTAGTTGTGGAACTAGATCCACACCATTAAAAGCGTTGTGGTTGGACATTTATGCCCTTGGGTTGGCTTATTGATTCACCAAGTGGGACTCACACTTAACCTATACGACCTCATGCCTTGCATGTAGTTCAAGTCTAGTGTGGGAGTCACATTAGGTAAGACGCACCTAGTGATGGGTGAGATGATGATACATGTATGGTAACATGATAATGATGATTATGAGTTGTTGGTTGAAATGATAGATATGATTTAATGGATGATGAATTATGGCATATGCATTGATGATGGATGAGTAATTATTTGCGTTACTTATGACATTTCTTATGTTAATCATGAAGTGAAGATGATCCTCATGGTAATGATAATGATATTATATATTTATATGCATGATGACAAAACGTGCTAGTTGACCACCATGCTTGATATCTAAGTGATAATAATGCACGTATTGATTGTCGTGATGATATTGTGGACAAGATAACTATGTTTTGCTTGATGTATGGATGATGATAAATATATGATATTTGTGTGGCCTATATGGTGAGGCCCAATATGATGTTTGGGTGTCCCATATGTGCGGCCCAATATGATGTTTCTATGACCCATATGTGTGGCCCATTGTAATGTTTGAGAGGCCTATATGATGAGGCCCACTGTGATATATGAGAGGCTCATGTGGTGAGGCCATAATGATGTATGAGATAACATGAGAGAAGTCCATTTTATTCCTAGCCATTTGAGGGTTATGGGCTATTTCATTAGGCCCTTTTGTGAGGCCCATTATGTTGTGTATGAGGCCCTTGTATGAGGCCATGGGCCCCACTATATGTTAGGCTCTATATGGGCCACTCCTTGGGAGCAATGTTGGTTAAATGTCCACATTGATGAGCAATGGTGGTTAAATGTCCACATTGTGACCTTCTCTTAGGCCTTTGTTAGGCAAGTGGGTTAGCCCTAATCATTGGGCCCCATTAATATGTGCATGATCCATCTATTCATATTGGAATAACCCAAGATTTGGGCCCTCATTGGTTGCTAGTAGGATTGTTTTAATCTTGGAGTCTATCTAGGACTTATTTGGGCCCCCTAGGGTATCTAGCTGGCCATATAATAGTATGGTGAAGGAAGCCTGTTCCGGATCCTTAGAATTATAGGTAGGTCACCTAGGCCCAACCTTGATATGAGGAGAATTCATCATTGTCGTAGACGGAGGGATCCATGCTATCGGATTTGGTATATCTATAGTCAAGGGCCGATCTTTATGGTTTAAATCAATTGTTCATCTATGGACCCCACCTTGTATATAGGCCGGTTATCGATACCGATTATCAGTATGTGATAGCATAGCATCATCATACATGCCCATACGCATCATCTGCATGTTTCTTATGAGATGTAGTTGACCATTGCATGTGCCATTGGGCAGGTTATTTATGGGACTCCCTGATAGGCGGAGTTGTCCCGCATGAGCGCACTATATGTGCTGGATTGATGCATGACTGAATTGTGTGACTCATGCATCTTGCATTGTGTGTTATTATTACTGTATACCTTAGCGACATTAAGGTTGTAGCCTCCGCAGATATAGCGTGGATGGCAGGATTGGGCACCAGAAATTCTTGTTAAGAATGGGGGCGCGAAGGATGTCCCAGGGTGAAAGTCCCCAAACCCTTATGGCACCATGGAGGATGCTCCAATGTCTAGACCGAGTGGATGTATGAGTATATGAAGGCCGAATACTAGGAGGTCGCGTCTCCCAATGTATCGTGGTGGGTTTAAAGGGGGTGTGGCCTTACCCGCCCGAGGGTAGGGGCAATTGCTAAGCTGAGTATGACCAGCTCTTAAATAGGTCCGTTATCGACGTGCCGGATAGATATTAGTTGGCTATTGGCCAGGTGAATAGTGAGGTCTCTTCCACTTACACGGTTGTGCATCCAGTATAGGGCGGTAATGTGGTGTATAGTGTATTAGGCCCCAATGATTGTCCAGAGGGGAACTGTACTGATATGAGGATTCAAATGAGGATTAGCATGACTTGTGATTGCATCTTGCATATGACATTGGCTACGTAGGCTTTGCACTGCATAACCTTGGTATAGTTGATAGCATTGTACTAGACCCTGGTGATGATCCTAGAGATGAGTTGTACTGATATGTGGACTTACTGAGTGGGAGTTGTATGTTCAGCATTTAACTCATTCATTCATTCATTCACTATCCACTCGGGCTGGTGGTATGAAGCTAAATCATTATGTATTCCTATGCATTGGCCATGATTTCGACTGGGGCGTGCGACCAACCTGAGATCAGGAGTTTACAACATTGAGTCTGGCTATCCAAATTTAGGTATGAGACTAGTTTGGATAGAAGTGCCTTGTGATGAACCCCATGGCTTACGATACCACGTACTATCATCCCGACTACATGCTCTAGCTTCATCATTCCCTTGCATTGCATGTTACATTACACCCTCGGTATATGACATTTAGGTTACTATATTTCTACACTACATGGCCTAGATAAAGCTGATGATATTCGTGGACTCGTCAAGAATTGCATATTGCATTACACCCTCAGCAAATGACATTTGGCTTACTATGACTCCATATGTCAGCTCTGTCATTACCTTTCCATCGTATGCCATATATTAGAAAATGGAATTTAATCATCTTATTCATAATGATTGGCTATTTTAATGATTCATGGTCTCTTGTTGAGTGACATGCCTATTATTGATGTTATGTTCATAATAACCTGTGTAGTTATACGACATGCTACCTGCTCACTTATGATAACATGCTCGGTTGATAACATGCCTATGGTTGTTTTAGATGTCTTTACGGGAGCACTCTGATAAGCCGTGTTTTACTCCCGGCACGTAGTAGACTCATAAGTTGTGGTTTGCTCATATAAATGACATACATTTTTTCAGGATGCATGCAAGAGCTATTGGAGTTATTATTGTTTCCTTCATTACTGTTGAGCTGGTGCACCTTATTATGTGTGATATATCAAATGGGTTCGTCTCTTCGATATGTGTTGATACCACGAACAAAATGTGTAATCGCCTAAACAAATTAACCGTTCAAAAAAGAAAAAAATCATACTGAAAATCCTCCTTGTAGGATCTAGGATCGGAATCCGACATATGGATGCCGGAAACTGAGAATGGGGTGCTACAGAGGCTGTCAGCACCGGATTCGGTGATCAGGAATTCTATGAGTCCAGTTTTCGAGTTTGGGCATGGCAGCCGCAAAAGTTATTGGTGGTGCCCATACGCCAAAAAAAAATTGATGGCAATAACCGTACAACAGAAAATACAATAAGAAGGGGTGGTGGCGGTTCCCCATAAGACATGCTTTTTTTTTTCCTTTTTTTAAAAATCAACTGGACTTCATTAGCTATGCAAATTACAGACAGGGCCATACGGGTGGGGAACAGAGAAGCCCCACCTATCATAAGCTATACAAAAATGAGGACCTCGAAAATAGGTAGGCACCTCAGCAAACTGAAAGGAAAGAAAGGGAGCAGACAAAAACGGAACGGCATGGCTAGCCATGATGCTTCAACGAATGCTCTCTGATGGCCCCAAAGCCTGCCTTATCAAGAAGAATGAGGCCCCTCGTGACTCGAGGCAAGGAGGAAAGGCTAGGAAAGACTCTGTTGTTTTGAGAGCTACTACCAAGCTTGGCCAAACTGTCAGCTAGACTATTTGCTTCACGGAAAGAGTGGACGATATGGAAGGAACCTCTGAGAAGAAGGAAAAAAATTTTGTTTAGCCAATACATCCACTTCCAAGAGGGGGTGAACCTCGCCTGGAGATAATGCACAACCCATAAAGAGTGGGAATCTAGAATGATGTTATGCAGCCCTTTTTCGATGCAGATAGAGATTTCATCATGGACAATCCTTAATTCTGTCAGGTTGTTAGAAGTACTGTCATACCCATTGGTAAAAGCAAAGACCACATTACCTTGATGATCACGACATATTCCTCCACCACCAGCCAAACCTGGATTAGACAGGGCCGAGCCATCTATGTTTAGCTTGAGACAACCCTCGCTAGGCCTGGACCATCTGACAACAGAAGAACTGCTAGCAGGGCGCGAAGAATAGACCGGGAGAGAGGTAGCCGGACTGGTCTGAGCGGCGGGAGACATTGATTTAGCAAAATTCGGGAAGAGGGTTGCCTGCTTTTGAATTGAGCCTCATTTCTTTCTTTCCAAATCTCCAAAAGAAGGAAGACGGGCCAGCCGAAAGCACAACCGACTGATGGAACGCAGTAAGGGCCTGAGCCACCACTAATTAAAATGGTCCTGAATGGAAGATTGGTTATACATGGACATCCCAAACAGGGCAGCAACTTAAGTCCATAACTTAGAAGCTAGCGCACTCTCCATGAAGAGGTGAGAAGAGGACTCCGTGCTGGGACTGCGCAAATGATCATCTGGGCAGTAACAACATTTGGAGGCCAAACAGACCCCTTTCTTCTACATGTGCTCGTCGATGGGTAGGGCCTGATTGAGGAGCTTCCACACTAAAAGGGAGACCTTAGGGGGAATGAGGTGGTAACAAATGAATTTCAGCCAGGGGAGGGGGGGCTCTGTCTTGGGTGATGTCCCAAGACATTTTAATAGATGCCAAACCAGTCTATCCTCACTGTCCATAGTGCAGAAACCTCCTTGCATTATAAATTCTCATAGCCAGCCAGGGAGGGGGTCTGGGATGACTTGTTTCAGCCTGTTAGAGTCCAGGAAATCTACAGTGGATCTGCTCGTGGAAAGCCCAGAAATTACCATGGAGCACAGCAAGCTCAAAGGTCCTAATCTGGTCCAGTTGCTCTACCACTGCTCGAACCGCTGCCAATTAACAGCTGAACATGATCATCCAGAATGGGGAAAAGCCGCAACAACAACTTCCAGAAGGGGGAACCTTGAACAGGCCTATGGTGGGGGGCAACGGCTGACGAGTTCAGCAAGTATTTCGAATGAATAAAGCAACCCCAAAGGCTTTCCTTCCACGTATCTGATGCCCCACGCCAGCTTCAGATGAAGGGAGCGCATAACTTCTCTTAATCTCCTAATATCGAGACCACCCTCGGCCTTGGTCCTGGCAATAACACTCACTTCTTCCAATGGAGCAATTGCTTCCCGTCTTTGTAACCTCAGAAAAAATTGGTAAACATCTTCTCAATCACACGTAGCACTTTTTTTGGAACCAACGAAGCATCTAACGTATGAATTGGAATCCTGCTAAGGACATGGGATATTAAAGCAAGACTCCCAGCTTAGGAGAGGATGTCACACTCCAAACCGGAAATCGGATTCACGGTAATCCCGATCGTCAAATCCGGTGCCGACAGCCTCTGTAGTACCCCATTCTCGGCTCCCAATGCTCATATGCCAAGTTCCGATCCTGGGATCCTACAAGGAGGATTTTTTAACGTACATTTATCTTGTAAGAAGCATAACCACAAGTTTACCCAAATCACAAAAACAACATCATCATCATTATCACATATCTACTAATATAAACTTTAAATACAAAACTGAAAGGAAAAATACATATGTCAAAATAAAATCAAAGCTCCAGAAGACAGCTGCATGCTCCAAGCTCAACGTCGCTGCGACCAACATCACCTGCATGCATTTATCGTGCATAAGCTTATAGAAAGCTTAGAGGGTGGTGAAAGTATGTGCATAAGGTAAGTGTCAAGCACACAAATGCAACGTCATAATCATATAATATCGAAAATACTGGTAAGATCATGAATCATACGATAACAGAGTAAGCGGAAGTACTGATAACTCTATAAATCATACAATATTAGAGTACGTAATACAGATCAGCTATGAAAATGAGGAGTCATAGAGAGCCAAATACCAAATGTTGAGGGTACAATGCAATATGTAAATCCTACTAAGTCCGTCTAGGCCATATAAGTACAAAAACATAACAAATCCCAAAATGCCATATGTGTGCAAATGTAATGCAATATGCGATGCGAATGAAATGACCAAGCTAGAGTGTGAAGTCGGGATGGTAGTACATAGTATTACAGGCTACGGGGTCCACCACAAGGGACTTCTATCCAAACCAGTCTACCTAAATTTGGATATTCAGACTCAATGTGGTAAACTCCTAATCTCAGGTTAGTCGCACGTCCTAACCGAAATCCTGGCCATTGCGAAGGTACACATAACAAATAGTTGCGCACCACCAACCCGAGTGGATAGTGAATAAATGAATGAATGAATAAATGAGTATGCAACTCCTACCCAATAAGTCCACATATCAGTACTGTTCATCTCCGGGATCATCACCGAGGTCTATTACACTCTACGCCAGCTTGTCGCCCCTATCCGAGTGCACAACTGGGTAAGTAGAAGAGACCTCACTATCCACCTGCTAATATCGGCTCGGTTTGTCGATAGCGGACCTATTCCTCAATCTGGTCAAACTCAACCTACATATTGCTCCCTCACTCAGGCGGGTAAGGTCACACCCCCTACCAACCGATCACGAAACAGTAGGAGACATGGCCTACTGGTATACAGCCCTCATGCGCTCATATATATCCACTCGGTCTCGACGTTGGGGTGTCTCCTAGCCATGGAGGTTTAGAAATTTTCACCCAGGGACATCTATGGCGTCTGTATGCTAGAACCAAACATTTCGGTGTCCCATCTGGCCATCCATGATATGCCTGTGGAGGCTACGGCCCTGATGTCACTAGGGCGTACAGTAATCACAACATACAATGCAGAATGCATGAGTCATACAATCCAGTCATGCATCAATCCTACGCATACCATGCGCTCATGTGAGATAACCTCTGCCTATCAGAGAGTCTCATAACCTGCCCAATGACATATGTAATGGTCAACCACATCTCATAACAAACATGCAGATGATGCATATGGGCATGTATCATGATGTTATGCTGTCACATACTTATAATTGGTATCAATAACCGGCATCGACAATCGGCCTCGACGATGTGGACATTTAACCAACATTGCCCTAAGGAATGGCTCACATAGGGACTAACATATAGTGGACCCATGGCCTCACACAAGGGCCAAATATACAACACCATGAGCCTCACTCAAGTGCTTAATACACATCATGATGGGCCTTTCACATGGTCCTAGCATACATCACAATGGGCTTCATCGCCTGGCCCTCAAATGCATCATAATGGGCCTCATCACATAGGCCTCATATACATCACATTGGGCCTTAAACACAGGCTGAATACACATCACAACGGGCCTCAAATATGAGCCACGTATACATCACATTGGGCTTCGACAATCGAAATCGGCAATCAACTATGATAATCGGAATCGACAATCGGCCACGATAATCGACCTCGATCGATAATCGGAATCGGCAATGAGCCACGATAATTGGAATCGATCAATAATCGAAATTGGCAATCAGTCATGATAATCGATCTTAATCGCTAATCAATCAATTGGCCACGACAATCAGAATCGGCAATCGGCCACGACAATCGAAATCGATCATTAATCGGAATCGGCAATTGATCACGATAATCGGCCTCAATCGATAATCGGCCTCGATAATTGGAATCAGCCTAAGGGAAGGTCACAATGTGAACATTTAACCATCATTGCCCATCAACGTGGACATTCAACCAACATTGTTCCCAATGAGTGGCCCACATAGAGTCGAACATATAGTAGGCACAAAGCCTTGCACAAGGGCCTAATATACATCACCATGGGCCATAATTACATCACATCGAGCCTCACTCATGGGCCACATATACATCACCATGGGCCTTGGCACAAGGGCCATAAATACATCACATTGGGCTACTTCCACGAGCCTTAAATACATAACAGGTGGGCCCTACACATGGGCCATTAATACATCTCAATGGGCCACGACCCATGGGCCTTAGTATATCACATTGGGCTTCAACCCATGGGCCCTAAATACATCTCAATGGGCCTTACCAAATGGGCTAGAAGTACGTTACAATGGGCCGCACTAATGGGCCTCATACATTAAGTTGGCCATATCAATGGGTCTCACCGATGGGCCTCATACATCAAGTCAGCCATATCAATGGGTCGCACCAATGGGCCTCATACATCAAGTCGGCCATATCAATGGGTCACACCGATGGGCCTCATATATAACAAGTGGCCGGAATTACAACAAGCGGGCCGCATCAAAGGGGGCACACCAACTACATCATTCATCTATTTTAGAGATCATCATAAAGCATTTCCCAAAATGAATCATATAGAAAGATCATCTGAACCACACCCTAAATAGTGGCGGTAATGATGGTTGAAAGATCAACTAGACCATACCACAAATAACAATGGTGATAATGATTCCAACCTTAAAATTACTAGGGCCCACCATAACATTTATTTTCTATCTAATCTGTTCATACGGTCACAGAGACCTGAATTAAGAGGAAAATAAATTTCATACTGATCCAAAACTTCTACACTCCCAAAAGGATTTCAATGGTAGACGTTCAATCCTCACTGTGCAATGTGGTCCACTTGATAATTAGTTCTGTCTTATTTTGTCTTAAGCTTTAAGACGAGCTCACCATCCAGATGAACAGTTTGGATGTAACATATACATCATACAGTGGGCCCCACACATGGACAGTGTGGATCAACACATACATCATGGAGGGACCCACAGAACTTGCAGACGTTAGTACAGCAGCTACCTAGATGGTGGCTGCTGACCCACCATCCAAAAGATGGACGGTTGGGATTTAACAGATATATCATGGTGGGGTACCATCAGATAGATGGTTGGATAAAACACATGCTCCAAGGTGTGTCCCACCGTTCCAGCTACTAGACAGTGTAGATTTAAAACACATACATCATACATCATGTGGGCCACATCCACATAAATCGCTGACGTCGCTGCAGTGGGCCCACAGTCCTGAAATCTGATGGACGGCAGAGATGAAATGCATATATCAAGGTGGGTCCCATCCCACACGTGCAGTAGGTGTGGGGTGAGCCCCACACATCTAAAAATGGATGGACAACATATGGATATAACATATACCTTATGATGGAGCCGCATAATCTGATGACGTCCAAGCAATGGGACCCACCGTTCGAGCTTGCTGGACAGACTGCTTATTATATAACATATAGTTGGTGGGCCCCACCCTCACACGTGCCACACGTGTGAGGTGGGTCCCCACGCCCTAAAAAGGGACAGGCAGTGAAGGTAAACCACATACGTTGTGGTGCCACGTGGTGGGCCACGATGGTTTGGATCAAGCTACAATCGTGATTTGGACGGTGTGGATCCAGTGATGCATCAAGATGGGCCACACGTATGGGACCCACCAGCTATAATCAAGATGATATTTGAATATTTACCTCATCCAAGCCTGTTGAACTTCTAGCGGACGGTCGGCCTGGATGAGGGACATGGGCCTGGTGGGCTACTACCTCAAATGGGTTGGACGGTGTAGACACCATCCACACCTCAAGGTGGGTCCACAGAATTGTTGGATGGACATATGGTGGGGATAATGCATCCGTCAGGTGGGCCATCAACAGTGAAGGAGAGAGATCGAGAGAGAAAGAGAGAGAAATCATGATGGAGGAGGGGCCCAGCCACTATGGGCCCCTCAATACAATACATACATCAAGATGGGTCCCACCATGTGGGTCCTAAATCCACAAATCAAGTCAAAAAGAAAAAGAACACCTACCTATGATCTTCTCCTCCTTCTGCCAAAGCATATTAGAGCTCCAAAAAGATAATTCCAATGGTTGAGATGAGACTTGGATGGTGGAGATGGGAGATAGAAAGTGGGCCACCCAAAGCTTCTCCCATGGAGAGCCATGGACGTGGGTTACTTGGGAGGAAAATGAGAGAGAGAGAGAGAGAGAGAGAGAGAGAGAGGTTGTAAGAGAGAGTGTGATGGGTGAGTGATGGGTGAGTGATGGAAGAGTTGACTTTGGGGTTGCTTGGGGATGGGGTTGTACTTGACATGTTAGGTAATGTGTACTTGATTGATGGGATTGATGGGATTTGATGTGATGTTCTCTTGGGTTTTACAATGTACGGTGTTTTTCCTCGAACTGAATGCGGGCCCACATCTCCTGGACTGGGTATCGTCTCGGCACATAATACGCGACGTCAGAACCGCGGCGACGGCGCAGTCGCAAGGGTACAAGTATCAGGTTGAGCCGACTCTGATATGCGAGACTCGGCTTAAGATCATGCGCAAATGTCAGATACAGGTCGAGGATTGTCGGAATTCAACCGGAAGGGCCGTAGAAGCCTACGGAACAGTACAAACTAGGACACGGGTCTTACAGAGGATACGGGTTTTCCAACCGCTGATTTTCACTGCCAACTTGTCGACTAAGAGGAGAAGGCGCTGCATTTAATTTTACCATTGATGATTGGGACCCCCAAATAAGAGAGAGTACTAGCGGCTCTGCTAATCCCAAGAATTGTTGAGATACTTCTGATTTTAGAAGGGGACAGCTTGACTGAGCAGTAGAAAAAGCTCTTTCTAAAGTTATTTTTTTGGCCTAATGAGGACTGATATTTAGAGATGAAGACGTTGACCTCTAGAAGCAATTTCTTAGCCCCATTAAGGAAAAGAATCGTGTCATCGATGTAGAGAAGATGGGAAACCTGCTGATAACCTCTTTTAACCTTGAACGGAGTGCATAGGCCCGAGGAGGAGAGCTGGGAGAGACCCCTACTGAACACTTCAGAGGAAATGATAAATAGGCTGAGAGATAGGGGATCTCCCTGGCGAAGCTCACGAGTGGATTTGAAAAACCCACAGCTCACCCCATTAACTAAAACTGAGAACCAATTGTTGCTTCAACAGGCCTCCATCAACCAAACCCAACCCAAGCTGAAATCGAACTTCAAGAGGACAGCTTCATGAAGTTCCACTCGACCCGATTGTAAGCTTTTTCCATGTCTAGTTTCACTACAATATTGCCCCCTAGACCTTTCTATCGATGTCTCGAAAAACCTCTTGGCCCAACGCTATATTCTCGGCAATATAGCTGCCTCTGACAAAAGCCCCTTACTCCAAAGAGATCAACTTGAACAGGAGGGATGACAGCCTGGAAGCTAAGATGTTAGCAAAAATCTTATAAATTACATTACATAGGCTAATCGGTCTGAAATCAGTGAAGGATTTGCCCCCCTGCTTCTTTGGCCCAAGGCAAACTAGAGTAGAGTGGAAGGCCCTAGGCAAGACGCCCCCTTTAAAAAATTCTGCTACAACCACATGGACATTAGTCCCGATGATTGACCAACACCCCGCAAAAAAAGCCGTGGACAGCCCATTTGGGCCCGGGGCACCATCTTTGGGCATATTGAGGACCGCCGCTCGGACTTACTCCAGAGAAGTGCTATAAAGAAGCATCATGTTATCCTCTTCCGAAATCAGGGAAGGGATGTGGGCTAGCAACTCCATGGGGGGGTGGGGAGCCGAAGAAGACACATCAACCACAAGCAGCTCGTCCAGAAATCTAACTACCTCATGCTGAATGGCGGGCTGCTTAGATATGATGCTACCATCTGCCAAATTGATCTCCTGGATCCCCAGCCTGCGTGTCTTCTCTAAAGCCAACAGGTGAAAAAACTTTGGTGTTTCTATCCCCCTCCTTAAGCGAGGAAATTTCAGACTTTTGATTCCAGAATATTGCTTCCGCCAGCTCCATGCTAGAGAGCTTGAGCTTGGCCCCAACAATATCTGCCGCCGAGACCAACGAGTCTCCCTGGGCGACTGATTCCAACCGAGACAGCTCTTGCTCCGCTTTAGTTACATTTTGAAAGACATTACCACAGACATCTTTATTCCAAATTTTCAGTTGACTACTCACCCTTTTCAGCTTAAGCAAAAGATTCACTATCGGAAGCAGAGACAGATCCCCTTCCCAAGCATCTGCAACTGCCTTGGGGAAAGAGTCACAAAGCAACCACATCCGTTGGAAGCAGAAAGGCCTGGGGACAGAAGGGACAGCTTTGGGGAATGATAGTAACAGAGGGGCATGATCTGAATTGACTCTAGGAAGATGCTTGACAAAGAAACCAGGGAAAGAGCCTAGCCAGTTGTCGTTACAGAGAACTTTGTCCAGCCTAACCCAGGCCCGAGAAGCGCTAGCATGGTTATTACACCAGGTGAAAAAATTGTCAACAAAACTGACATCTATTAGCCCTGCAATATCGACAACTGCCCTGAATTCTTGCGAGCTCTTTGGGTCCGGGTTCTTGTAACCGATCCTTTCCAAGGCGTCAAGCACAGCATTGAAGTCTCCCCCCACTGCCCACGGGCCAGGAGAGGCGGAAGTGAGGACAACCAAGGAATCCCAAAGATGTCTTCTGTTAACTCGCAAGCATTTAGCGTAAACAAATGAAATCTGTGGGGAAATCACCTGATTAGCAACAGAAATATCTATAGAGATCATTTGGTTAGTAGCACCAATAACAACAATCGAAATGTCATTGCAGTGAAAAGTCTAGATCTTTCCCCCCTCACTGACATTCGAGAGGGAGGAATGGAAGCCAAGCTTAAGGCTGATGCTCACCCTTCTATTGTCTCTCGCCAAAGGCTCCAAAATCACGAGGATGGATGGCTTATAAGCATGAATAAGCCTCCTCGCTGAACGAATCGTGGCTGCATTAGCCACCCCGCCGGCATTCCAAATAAAGAGGTTATCCATCAGAAACATTACCTAAATAGCCCGCTTTACATTCCTTATGATAGTTCTTGTTCTTTCTTCCTGCTGATCGGATCTGATAGTCATCCCTGAGCACCTTATTACTTGGAGATATCTTGTAAGGTGAGATATTGACGGTGAGGTCTAATTACCTGTATACTGATATACAACCATCAGACAATCCCTTCAAAGGTTGGATGGCCCTGCCCTCGTCCTGAATTTGCCAAGGAGTGGGGTCGGGAGAACAGTCCAAAGTATCATCCTGCTCGCTGGGACTAGAAGGACAGGAGGAGGTGGGGGATTGCCCTGCCGAATTGTATTGAAAGGGAGGGTCTGGCTCAGGCTGAGGGAGCAAAGACAGAGGTAATTGATCTTCAGCTCCCATATCCTGAGCATCAGACCAATGACTGGCAGGATCTATTAGTGCAGAGGGCTGAGAGGGGAGTGCATTGCACACCTGAGTGGGCTGGCAGGTACCATGTATGGGAAGGGGCATTGACGGGGAGGGCTGAGCAGGGAGCTGTGGCCTGGTGTGAAGGATATGAGCTAAGGTCGTCGAGATCTACCTAGTAGGGCTCTGGTTCTGCTTCAGATCCAAAGGAACAACCACAGGAGTGGGAATAGGCACTTGATAGCATAGTTGAAGTTGTCATTGGTTGGAACAAAAATCCCCTTCTGCAGGACTGTTGCTGGAGGAAGGGAGTTGCATAGTAGATGGGCTATTAGGGGAATCAACATCTATCTTCTTGGACTTTTCACGAACATATGGAGGTCGACTTCTCTAGACATTTTTGAAGACACCATACAACTCGATAGTTGTAAAGGGTCTGAGGTTGGGATCCTTGCTAGAGTTACCACCTTTGCATCCGGTAGCAGGAGAGGATGGAGATGCATCTGATCAGGTAGGTGCCTTCTCCTTAGAGTCGGTCTCTCTCTCTTCTGGGCAAGCCCCAACATTATATGTTTTTCCAGCCACATTGAGTTAAATCGAAGAAAGGAGGGATGACCCTTGCCTGACAATCACTTTGATCCGCGCAAACATTTGGAAGATCCCGAATCGAGACATTGTTTCTATTTGAGTCACTTCCCCAAAACAACTACCCAAATTGCGGAATACAGACACCAACCATGCATGGGATGGGATCCCATAGAGACGAATCCAAGTCACTTCCACAGCCATCTGCAAATCAGGGGACTATGGCGACAGATCTATCAGACCCAGACTTTGCCAAAAGGGAACGTCTCTGATAAAATTGAGGAGTTCGCATCCCCATAAGACATGCTTGAAAAGGAAGAAGAAGAACCCTTCGAAAACAATCAAGGAAGAAGAAAAAGGTCCGTACGAGCACTAGCCTCCAAGTAGGAGAAATTTCATCCTTAAAAAAAATAAATAAATAAATAGATAAATAACCCAACTGTTGGAAGCCATCTATGGCATTTTTTTTAAATCATGATTTTTTGGGCATTTGGCATTACCACAAGGTTACTTTGGTCAAAATCCCCATACAATAAGGTATGTGCAATAAAGGGTCTAATGAACCCCTTGCAGTTAAAATCTCCATAGGGTCCACAGTGATGTTATATTCACTCCGTCCATTGTCTGTGTAAGCTCATATTAGGAAGTGAGCCCAAAAATCAATCAATTAGGCTAATGCAATACACAGGTGAATGAGCACATGAAAAAGTAGGATGAAGGTGATACCAACGAAACTTTCCTAGGCCTGCCAAGTTTGGATGAGGCTTTGGGTTTTCATAGATCTTTGTGGGACACACCTTGTGAAAGGTTTACATTGCTCCCTAGGTATGTCTTAATGTTGGGTGTCCTAGCCCTCACCGTTCTTGGCGGTGACATGGCCCATTTTTGCACCGGTTTGATGTTTTGGCTCATGTCCTAACATAATCAGGCGCAAATGATGAAGGGACTGGATGCCACACTAAGACATCACCGTCACCCCCACAGAGCTTTTTGTTGCACATGAGTTCTTTATTAATGAGAAAACAATGTCTAGATGAAAATGCAACAATCCAAATCATGTCGAAAAGAGCCCAAAATTGGATGGCTAGGATATTAGGATTGCTATATTTTTAGCATTGTTCATTGAGGATTGGGCCTTTCAGATCAGTGGTTAACGTATGGTTATCATGAAAGAGGAAAACTTTGGTACCATGACATGGTGCGGTGATAATATTTAGGAATTAGTGAGAGATGATTCATCGTGGCATGTGAATAGTTTAAATTTAACTGGCCAGATTATGGGTCCCAGCTGAAATGTGTGGACAAGAAAATTGAAATTTATTTGCTTATCAAAAGTAGCAGAGTGGCGGACATTTATTGGATGAAATGAAAAGAGCCAACATTCCTATTTCAGCTAATAAGTGTCCACCAATTAGAGGTCAGAAATGTTTCTCCAATCTGATATTAAAGAGTTGCATTGAGTTGAACAGCCCAAGCAGTTTAGTTTGATTTTGTGCATGCACGGGTTACAATTTCTAAGTTCTTGTGTATCAAGCATTGTACACTGCCTAATACACTACGCCAAAATTATGGATTTGCGACGGACTTGGTCAGTCGCAAAAATCGCATGGTTTAATGACGGATTTAATCCATCGCTAACGGAAAAAGTCCGTCTCTAATCCCGTCATTCTTGAAAATCCAGTTTAAACGTCGCAAAATTTCACGACGGACCGAAATCCGTCGCTAAAATCTAACTTACGATGGATTTTGGTCCGTCGTAAATTAGCGACAGACTAAATGCGTCGCAAATTTTGATTTTGCGACAGAATATGATCATTTGCAAATTCCTGACCAAATTACCAGTTGGCGACAGTTTTCAGTTGCTTTTGCAATGGATCATGGTCCGTCGTAAAAGGACTTTGCCCTAAACATTAAGTTTTTTCTTTTTTTTTTAAGAATATGGTGGAAAAATATGTTTTTTGTAGTCAAATAATTGTTTTTAATAGAATTTCAGTGGTTTAATTGTACATATTTGTATATAAGATTATTCTTTAACAATTGATTGAATGTTAAATATATATATATATATATATTATATATATATATATATATATATATATATATATATATATATTGTTTTTATAACAAATGAATGGAAATTATTATTATTTTTAAATTTAAAACTAATATTTAAATTATTTGTAATATCACATGAAAAAAAATATTAAGAATAAAAAATTTAACAATGTTAAAGAAAAAAATGAGATTAAAAAAAATAAAAATCATGATTTAATAAAAATCTATTTTGTGGGAAAAAAAAAGAATATTGAATAAAGTTGCTAAACTTGAAAAAAAAAAAAAGCATTTGATTTTGAAAAAAAAATAATATCTTGAAAAAGAAAATTAAAAATATTTTAAAAATTGTGAAAATTTTCACAATGTTGAAAAATAAAAATATTTTGAAAAATACAATGAGAGTTTGTATTTTGAAAAATAAAATAAAATTGAGAAGTTCGATAAAAATTAACAAGTTTGAATAAAATGCTTTAAAAAAATAATGGAGAAGTTAAAAAGAATTGAAAATTTTAAACTAAAACGATATTACAAAATCAATACTTTATCAAAAAAAATAAACATTTTGAAACGAAAAATAAAGAAGTTGAAAAAATTTGTGATTTTGAAAAATAATTGAAAATGCTCAAATTTTGAAATTAAAAGAAAAAGTTATTTATAAAAACACTGAGATTTTGAAAAAAAAAATATATCATTTTAAAAAGGAAAATTGAAAAGTTGAAATCAAAATGATGCTTTTAAAGAAAAAAAAAATTGGCATTTTGGAATTTTTGGGACAAATAAAATAAAATTTGTAAAAAGTTTAGATATTTTGAAAATAAAAATTCAGAATTTGTATTTTATATTTTAAAAAAAATATTTTATAATAAAAATGATATTTTGTTAAAAGTTTTCAAAGAAAAATTAAGAGAAAAAAAATATACATTTTTTTAAAAAAATGTTATTTTTAAATGGAAATTGAAATTTATCTGTGAAAAAAAAATTAATAAATTATTAGGCACATTCACTAATTGAACATTTAACTGTTTTTGGACAATTGAATTAGTCTAGATTGAAGAGTAAAGAACTTCAGATGTTTAAATTAAATTTCACTTAAGTTGTTGATCAATCTTGTATGCCCAATATCTTTCTCATATGTAGCTAGCCTGATTGGGGCGAGTAACTAGTCAAATTGAGGGTATTGATCAATACAATAGAGTAAATGGACCAGACATATAAAATGGGCCAAATATTATTGTTAAAATTATGACCCAACTTATTGACCTAGTGAGAACCTAAGAATTGATGTTAGTAAGTTTTGTGGGCCCCATCATGATGTTTGTCGAACATCAACATTGTGCATTTGATGTGTCCCCTTTAGGTTATGAGATATCCCAAAAATCATCCATATACGAAACTTAGGTGGGCCATGCCATCTAAAACCATGTGAAGACATCCTAAAAAATATAAAAGCACTTGGTGGGGCCTACATGAGTTTTAAATGCAGCTAAAACTTGGTCTGATCCCTCATCCAAGCGAGACACACATAATGAGTGGGTTTGATATGTGAATCACATTTAGGCAAGCCCAATATATGATTATGAATGTTTTAAGAAAACCTCTCTCCACTACATTTAGGTGAGTTACTCATTACCCTTACCAAAGTCAACATTGTGGGGTCCACCGTTATTTATTTATTTTATCCACTCTGTTCATCCATGTTAACAGATAATCTGAGGTCTAAAGAACAAAAGGGAAGCATATCCAAAGCTCAAGTGGACCACACCATAGGAAACAGTGTGATTGAACCTCTACCATTGAAAAATTCTTGGAGGCCATAGAAGTTTTGGATTAAGCTGATGTTTGTGTTTTCTCTTCGTTCATATCTTTTTGATATTATGAACAAGTTGGATGGAAAATAAACATTACTGTGGGCCCAAGGAAGGTATTAATGGTGGAAATCATTATTCCACATTGTTTCGTGTGGCATGGTCCACTTGAGTTTTGGATTTATCAAAAATTTGGGATCAACCCACACCGTTCATCCATTTTTCGAGATCATTTTAGAAAATTATCCAAAAAATGAATCATATCCAAAGATTAAATGGACCACACCACAAATGCCAACATTGATGAGAACGGATTGGCTACTCCCCTGCCACCAGCCCGTTGGCTAGTAATCGGTGCTATGTGGGCCCCACCATGATGTATGTATTTCATCCATTTTTACAGATCATTTTAGGGCTTGATCAAAAAAATGATAGGGATATAAACCTAAGGTGGACCACATCATAGGAAAACAATATTGATTGGATATCCACCATTAAAATCCTCTTAAAGCCCACTATACTGTTTATTTAACATCCAATCTGTTGATTAGACCATACAGGCCCTGATGAAGGGAAAAAACAAAGATCAACTTGATCCAAAACTTTTATGGCCCCCAAAAGGGTTTCAATGGTAGACGTTCAATCCCCCACTGCTTTTTTCAGTGTGGTCCAGTTGATAGTTAGATCTGTCTTATTTTTTATCCCAAGCCTTATGACGAGCTCGCCATATGGATGGATGGTTTGGATATAACACATACCTCATGATAGGACCCACGGAACTTGCTGACGTTACCCAGCCCCCTCTCTCACGAGCGTGGATGGGCTACTGACAAGTTGAGTAGCGAGACTACTACTGAATTGACGTCACCAAGTTTTGTGGGCTCCACCATGATATGTTTTTTGTATCCACACCATCCATCCATCTGGAGAGATCATTTTAGGGTAAGATCCAAAGAATGAGTCACATCCAAAGATCCAGTGGACCCCACTAAAGAAGACAGTGGTGAGAGTGACACCACCATTAAAATCTTCTAAAGTCCACAAAAGTTTTATATCAAGCTGATATTTGTGTTTTCCCTTCTTTAATGCCTTCGTTAACTTTTTAACAAGTTGGATTTCGAAAAAACATCATGGTGGGCCTTAGGAAGGTTTCAACGGTGGGCATCAATCTTCCCACTGTTTTCTTTGGTGGGGTCCAATAAAGCTATGGATCTGCCTTGTTCTTTGGGTCATGCCTTAAAATAAGATATCCAAATGAATGGACGTTGTGGATTCAACACATACATCATAGTGGGGTCCACAGAACTTGGTGACGCCACTTCAGTAGCGAGTCGCGCTACTCAACCTGTCAATATTTAATCCACGTCCCTCTTGTTTGAGCTTTGAGGACTGGTTAGGGCGCCGGCCCTAATGAGTCTCTGTTTCAACCCCTCTCTCATACCCTCTCCTCTCTCCCTTCTTACAGATCTCTCCTTCCTCTCTCTCTTCCTATCAATCTCTCTCCCTCCTCTCTCTCTTCTCTACCGATCTCCCTCCCTCCTCTCTCTCTTCATGGTGAAAATCTGGTGACTCGCCTAATGGAAAAGGAGGATTTGAAGCTCGGGTTAAATCAGATTCACACAGGTGAAAGTATTTCTTTCTATCTCTCTCTCAATCTCTCTCAATATTAATGTCGATTTAGGAATTTGGGAGTTAGTAGTTTGTAGATTCCCGATTTGATGTGGACCCTTATTTCAAGATCTGGAGATTTTAGAGTTTACAGATTTGAATGTAGACCCCAAATTGGGGATTTAGGGATTTTAGGATTTTGGGGATTTGTGGACTTTTAAAATTGGGGATTTTCTGATTTTGCAAATTGGGGATTTTCTGATTTTACAGATTATTTTTTTTTTAACATTTTGTTGCTGTTATCTTTCTAATTTTCACGATGGATCCTAAAAATCAAGGCCACGCCATAAGGAAGTGTCAAATCATGCTAAATTTACTATATATGGCCAAGATGAGTCTTGGAATATCCTGATTTTCGGGGAATCCATTCATCCCAGTGTGGCAAATCATATAAGTGGATTGGATGGCATATAAATATCAGGGTGGAACCTGCATGTACTTTAGATGATTTTGGTGGTGGGAATTACTATTTCAACTATTCCCCGACAGGTGTTGTCTTTAGTTTTGGAAGATTTTGGGTACCACCCACTCCTCATGGTCCATATAGGCAATTTGGATCATTGCAACATGCCCTAGATCTAGCTGTAGTTAGCGGTGAAACTCGAA
This sequence comes from Magnolia changhungtana, assembly GCA_030180095.1. Taxonomy (NCBI): domain Eukaryota; kingdom Viridiplantae; phylum Streptophyta; class Magnoliopsida; order Magnoliales; family Magnoliaceae; genus Magnolia; species Magnolia changhungtana. The sequence continues at coordinate 14,660,158 of JASAUF010000502.1, forward strand.
CAGGTAGATTTGGATTAAAGATGGATCTAGCAGTGTAACATGTCCTCCTTATACACAGTAAAGATGTGAAAGATGGAGGAAATGTATGTATACTTAGAGAAAGCAATTAATTGTGTCTATTGTATAATATAATCAGATTTTTTCCAATGGTTTAAACATTGCATTATCTTGTTTGGCATCTCTACTCTAATGGAATAAGAACTTTTAAAATAAGAGCTACTCTAATAACCTCTTTTTGTTCTAGCAGTTGTTTTAAATAAGCTTATTTGGTAAAATTACTTAAAATAAGCATGTTTGGTAACATGTTGAAATAAGGGCATTTTTTAAGGGTAGTAGATATCATTTTAAACAAATAAAAAATTACAACATGGTTGTGTGTTGATTCATTTAAGAACCACCTATTTATTTTTATTTTTTTTTACAAGGTTTGTGAAAGTGCCCTGGTTTGTTAATTAGCGTGAGTGTTGAGTTAGACTACAGAGCCTGATATGAAGATCATTTCAAGCGTCTGCCTCAACCGGATGTGTACAAGCTCACCACAGGAAAATCTGAGCCTCACATCCCTTGTCCCAAATCACTAGGTATACTAAAACCCTTTAAAAAATGTTAGAATATCATAGGGTTTTTATGGTAAGAAAATATTTTCAAAATAGGAAAATTATCTAAGTTTTCTTGCCTTGTCGATTTTATTGATACACATCTCGATATGATCGACCTGTACTGTCGAGTCCTTGATACTTCATCAATACCATCGAAAAGAGGACTAAATATGTCCAGCAACCTTATACATATCTGGATAGAATTATCGATGCATCAATACACCTATCGATATCATCGATATTCAAATTTTGAGTCTATCAGAAGTGACTCGATAGTATCGACAAACAGAATTCCAGTACCCTTGTTTTTCTTAAGAATATCATATAAGCTTCGATATATCGAAGCCTCCTCGAAGTTCAAACCTTGATGATATCGGTAGCCCTCAATGATATCGATCTTGGGCGCCAAGTTCTCCAGCAACATATTTCAGGATGTTTTATCTATGATCGGGGGTCTCTCGATAGAATCGATATTCAAATATTAATGATATCGATGCCGTATCGATTGCATCGAACATAGACATAAACCATCCAGCAAGCTTTATGGAAAATCCTTTTGATTTACCGATGCATCAACACAGCTATCGATATCATCGATATCCAAATTCCAATTATCTCGAAGGTCCCTCGATTACTCATGAAAACCTGAAATATTTCAAGGCAAGTCTCTCTTGTTTTTCAAGTGTTGATGGATCGAATCTCTCATCAATGGAATCGGAGTTCGAAATCCGATGACATCGACAATTGTTTCGATTCATTGACCAGCTGGCAAAAGGTTTTAAAAGCGTATGACATTGAGTTCGAGTAATCGAGTGAACCATCGATGCTATCGAGAGTATATGCTCGATGATATCAAACCTGCTCGATGATATCAAAACTCTGTCATAAATGTGACCGTTTTATATCTGTTGAAACCTTTGCCTATATATAGAGGACTTGTCTATCGTTGCTGTGAGAGAAAGAAGAGAGAGCTTTTGTGTGTTTAACCTTAGATCTTATACCCAAAGCCCTTTCTCTCAAGGGAGTTCATCCTCCAATCCACCCTCACCATTGATATTCAATAGAGTGGATTGGGGAATGAACTTCCGCATTCAAGGATCCTCTAGCTACTGCCTTAATGGCAAATCATTAAGCAAGGATGCCTTGAATGCATAGATGATTGAAATCACTTTATCTTCCTTATAGAAAAATCTTTTGAGAGTAGGATCTCATCATAACCTTGACCCAACCCGTCGCCATGCATTGGTACATCTTTTGAGTTGTGGATCAAGGAGACAGAAGACTCTTTATCAACAAAGGAGGAGATCTTCGTCAATGTGCTTAATGGGACTCATCCACTTATCTGTAAGTATCTAGAGTCTAGAGGACACTTGTGATCATTCCTTTTTAGGATTGGGTCTTAGGTGTTTCTCACCCCTTCAAGCCCTTATAGGAGGCCTCCGGCAGGAGTGTACATGGTGGGTGCATTGTGTGGATCCTTACCCTGTGGAGAGCATAAACATCTGGTTGAAGGTGAACCAGTCAAAACCTTAGGTTTGAGGTGAACCGTATGAAACCTCAGGTTTGGGGTAAACTGCGTAAAACCTCCGGTAGGGTCTTATGGAAGATCCATGGCTAGTATGCCTAAAAGTGGGTATGTTGTGTTGACCCTTGCTTGTGAGAGCATAAACAGTCAGCCTCAGTGTAGGTTGTAATGGTTGAAGGTGAACCTGATTTAAAACCTTAGGTTTGAGTGAACCACTGTGAAACCTCCTTAGTGAAATCCGGCACACTCAAGGGTTGAGTGCGTCTGCCGGGAGTGGAGTAGACTAATCGTCGAACTACTATAAAAATGGTTGTGTTTGAGATTGCTATCTTTCTAATTATATGATTTACTTTAATATTTTCATATCTGAATATCTGAGATCACACCTCACACACATACACAGTCATATCCATCATAAACTAGTTCCTTAATGCTTGCTTATTAAATAGTTTGTGATTGGATCCTCTACCAGGCTTAGAAGCCAGTAGAGTTATTTTTTAGTAATCCTAATATGAGCTTGTTGTTAGGATTAGTGTAATAGGATTTTAAATAAACCATAAAAACTTTAAAAGTCCTATTCACACCCCTCTAGGACACATTAGCATATCCCTACTTCAACTAAAGTGGTCTTCACCGCTATTTTAGTTTGACGATAGAAAAAAAAAAAGTTTGAATCATTAACCTTGATCATCAATCATTTAGGCCCCACGTTTAATTGATAATAACTCTTGGGAACTACTTTGATTGGATGAATCCAGCCATTTGATTAGTGGTCATTGATCAAATGGCTTACATTTTTGTTATCAATTATATGGGTGGAGAAAAACATGAGAATCACACTTACTTTTCAAGGATCTAACAGTTACACTTTAGAAGTGGACAATGTTCTCTTCTCTATGTAACTAATATGCTACTCTCAGCTTATCCTTTTGTAACTGATATGCTTGAGAAATCACAAAGCTGAACTACACTTTGTGGGGAACAAAGTATAAGGGAATGTTCAAAAGAGCAGCCTTGATAAGCTTTGTGGGCCAGATTGTGCATTCTTATTTGCCAAACATCTTTCAGGAAGTTTTACATCTGTGATTTATCACAATCCTATGGTTGGATGCCAAGTATGAGCTTCAGAAGTTTCAGTCCAATAACTAAGAAAATTCAGGCATTTTGATTTCTTGTTAGATATCAACTTAGTAAAACCATGTGTAGCTGTATGATGGAAGATGCGAATGGGCGACATATCTTTCACTACCTTCGCATTATCAAGACATCCAATCATAGCTTGTGTGTGTATGTACAATACATATATTATGTATACGTATATGTGTGTGTAATATATGTAAGTTATATGTATATATTAACGCACTGTCTATTGAATGTCACTATATATGCATAACACACTGTCCATTGAATGTCACTCTCTTTTACATCTGTTTAACGTATAATATCCACCGAATAATTTACGAAACATCTCTCTTTTAAGGCTGCACCTATCTCTTGTTAAAATTGTTATTAAAATTAACTTTTTTTTCTTGGGCTTCACCACCTATTTACATAGGATGTGATCTATAATTATTGTGTAAGCAGAGGTTCTCTATTAATCAATAATGAGGAACTTCTCTGTTGCACATGGAGTTTCTACATGTGAGGCTCATGGTGATTTAGATCATTGATCTAATAGCCCGATCATGATTTTACATTGAATGTGGGCTATCTATGTTGAAATTCTGTCTGGCCCATCCATAATGGAGGCAATTCAAACTGGAAAATGTATGCACAGGTGCATGAATAAACAAAGGTTTCTGCCTTTGTGAGTTAACTACAAGAATGATTTCGATAATGCTGAAAAGAGTACGTGCTCTCTTTGTTGCAAGGTGGATAGATATAAATGAGCTATTTAGGTGCATTTGTTTTTTTAAATTTTTCCACAAAACCAGTGAATAAGACTTCCCTTCCCTTTTTCAACCAATAATTAGGACTTGGCTTAGGCAATTTACATAACTCTGCTTTATGGGCTCCCATCCCATGTGAAATATTGAATATCATGGCACTATTATATAGGCTTTAACCATGTAGAGCGTCGTGATTGATTTATACTTTATAATGAGGCATGTTGGAAATGTTTTCCATGATATCTAATTCGGGAGTTGGTTTTCCATGTTGACTATTTTATTTTATTTTTGCACCTTATACTAGTCTTCTTGATGTGATTCTTCGACCCATAACCTGGATTGTATGTTTATTTCTTGTCCTAATAAGTTGCAGTCTCTTTTGATAGCCAATAGCCTACATACTTTTGAAATATTCTGACACAACAATGTTACCTAAATTGCCAACACCACTACATTTTCTAGTTTGAATTGCCCCCGATTATGGACCATTTACAATTATGCATCAACTATTTTGTCTCTCCATTATCGCTTACTTTCATTTATTTTCCAAATGTATTGTTTCTCATTTGTCTTTCCATTATCTTTCTATCTGGCCTTTAATTATCTATCTTGGGATCTTCCATTGTAGAAATTTTCTTCTAAAAAGTTGTATGTACATTTCAGATCTGTTACAATTAGTTAGATTTCAATCCTAGTTGCTTCATCTATCTTGGGATCTTCCCTTGTGGAATTTTCAACATGCATGCATTCTCATATATATGCAGCCTAATGAATGGACTAATAAGATTCTTGGGCCAAGGAAGCATGTAGTGTTCTACCTGATGATTTTTTTTTTGTTCTCTCTTTTCTTCATCAAAAGTTAGAAACTAAATCAGACCTGATTAAGGGTTGAGTCTGAACCAACCCATTGGATTGAGTTTTTCAAGTTCAAATATCTTGCATTTTTAGTCTAATTTATCAAATAATTGATTGAGTTCTTCAATTGCTCAAATGAGTTTTAAGGGTGCATTTGGCCACACTGTCTAATTCAACCACTTTAATTGCTCTATTAAAGTGCAAATGGCTGAGGTTCACTTACCTAAGCATTTATATTGTGGATCTCAATTCCAATTACCATTGCATTACTCTTCCAAGTTGGAGTTGAAAGGAATGTAACTTAAATTTGAGGGCTATAAAATAGGGATGCTAGGAAAGCATTTTTTTTTCTCATTTCTTCTTGATTGACTAGAATGTTTGCAATTTAATCTACTTGTGCATCCTAATGAACCTTTACTACTAGTAGTTGTTGTTGTTTCATCATCATAATTGTAATCATTTTTTAAGCCCCTCTCAGCAATTTTGGGTTGGCTTTTATATAAAAGTTGTGCTGCCATGTTTGGATATGAATATGTTGCTCAAATTTACTAAAACTTTTCCTTTGTGGCTATCATGAATGTTTTGATGGGTGGCTTCCAATGTTATTATGACAATTCCAAGGTAACATATGAGCTCATTCAAAAGATACTACTTACAGGACTAGAGCCTAGAGCTGTTGATGCGTTTCTTGATTTCATTTACTACTCAGGTGGTCCTCTACCTGACGAACTGCTCACCCAAGTTAAGGTTAGGTTGTTTTCTTCTTTCTTTGAAGTCAAGGTTTATGTGTTATTTTGTTGATATAATTTAGAAAATTTTCTACATCAGTATGCAATCGTTCTTCAAAGCATTTTCTTTTATAAGATGTTATCAGTTGTTCTCTATCTTTATTCAATTTCCTTAGTGCTATTCAATTTTTGCTCATGCCTCATCTTGAAATAAGGTTTTTCTAATGGAGTTATTTTGTTATAACCAGGGAGTTCATGTTTCAGAGGACTTTGTTGCCGAGTAATTGAGGTCCATGATTTCTGATATGTAGGTTGATGTGGTAAGTGACAAGCACTCAAAAGCAAGTTATGATTAGATGTAGTTTGTGTTTGTATGTTACTAGTATGTAGTAGATAATACTAGGTCCAATATTTTTTATATGTGGCTAAATTTTTTATCCGATTGGATCTTATATGCATGTGGAGGGCGATTAGGCGAATTGGCAAGAGTCTAATCAAGCCATTACCTGTAGTTAGATTTTTGGTGGGTCGGGGTCCCGAAATTAGCTTTTGGGAGGATATTTGGGTAGAATTCTCTTCAAATCTTCCATTTACATAGAGAAAGAATAATTAAAAAGGCCATAAGGTTGGTCGTTAGTTATGACCACTATTAATGTTATACCTTGATTTTGATGTATGGTAAGAAGATTGCCATCCATCCATAGGCGTCCTCAACTGTGTGGGGAAATCAGCAAAGAGTTTATGGGCTTACCCTTGTTAAAGCAGCATAGGCCAATGTGCCTATCTACTTCATGTCATTATTTCAATGTCTACTAAGTCTTATCAAAAGGTTTGAAGTGTAGTAAAGGGACTTTAGCAAGGAAGTTGAGAAAAGAAATTCCATCTAATTGAATCGGAACAAGTGTGTGAGCCTCAGTTCTAGGGGGAGTGGGAATAGAAAAAAAAAAAAAAAAAAGATTGAGGTGATGAATGGGGCCTTGATGCATAAATTTCTATGGAGGTCTAGGAATAAGGATGAAGGCATGTAATAGCACATCATTTCATGCAAGTACATGGTGAGGGAGGGAGGTAGTTCAGAGGAGCCTTCCCAATACAGAGCTCTAGGGTGCTGATTAGGGGGGAATAAGAATTCTTACACTGGATAAAGTAAATTGTTGGGGATGGGTCCCAAACTAGCTTTTGGGAATTTGAAGAACATTTGGCAAATTAAGATCTTTAAGCCAAGAGTTTGCCAGATTGTATAATATAGTTTCTTTGCAGGAAGCAAGGATAGAGCAATGATATATCATGACAGGGAAGTGGAAGTTTGGGATCAGGGATATAGAAGAAGTTTAAGGGATGAAAACGTTGAGGAATTTGCTTGCGGGTGGCAGCTTCACAACACAAGCTTAATGATCTTGAGCGAACACAGGTTGTGCTGGAAGCTCAAACAATGTAAGACTACAGCTAGCCTGAGACAGTGACTTTTAAAATGGTTGTCCCTGTATTTTTCTCCTAGCATGAAGGATATATCATTATGTAACCATAACAGCAATTATAATCCATATTATTAATTTTACAGCGACAATCATTACAGACAACATTACCGTTATAGAATACCTTGATTAAAATAGATGTTATGCTAAAGGTGAACTAACTAGATGATTTTAGAGCCATCTATCTAGTGCACATGGTAGTTGACATGGCAAGCGATAACATCAATGTACTAGTCATTTATTTATGGATTGTCTACTTTCAGAAAAAAAAAAAAAAAAAACCACACTATAACCAGACAATTACAAATGTTTCTTTTGCTCAATTTATGTACCTTGCCTATAGCATTAATAGATTTTCTTCATCACCTTCCCATTGTTAGCCCTTGTTTAGTTAGATAGATCACTCCATCTATATATAACTTACACCATTTTCCATCTATGGTATGGCCTACTAAATGGATAGTCTCAACATATCAATCATCCTGGGAATTCTACAACAATGTTGGCTCTATATTATTCTGATTATTCTATCTTTAATGTATCATTTATTAAATAAATGTTTTAAATGATGACTTGTTTCATCATTTAATCTGGACTGTCGATTTTTCATGCCATTGATTGGACGGTTATCATTATTTAAAATTTTTGTAATGGAATGTTCATGATGGGTCATGACACGTGTCATTTAAATGCCTGGGCGACGTTGCTGATGTTGTCAGGTGGGGACATTGGGCATTACAAGAATAGAAAGAATCAAAATGTATTGAGGAAGGAAAACGGAATAAGCAATAAAAAGGGGTAGTTTATTAGTCATTTTGTAGATTAGAAAAAAAAAAAAAAAAAAAAGAGTAATCCTCCTCTACACGCTATCCAGTGTTTGTTGGGTGATGCCTCCTTCAGTTAATGTGGTTTTGTTAGCATGGCATGGCATGATGGCAGTATGGGACCTAAATGGAAAATTTTGTGGTTACTCTTCTCGTGGAACTAGTCATGATTTGGGCTAGGTGTAATGACAAATGCTTCCCCAATTGTGTTAGTCCTTCCAAAAAGGTGTTCAGGGAGGCCAAATTGGCTGTGATTGAATGGGCTAGGGTGTCTCAAGCCTTTTTACAAGTTGTTCATATGAATCTTTTATTTTCTTTCAGCATCTTGTTTGTTGGGCCTGTTGATTCCTAATCTTTGCCTTCCCATTTTTCTTTCCTTAGTAAAGCTTGAGTAAACTTCTAGGAAAAAAAGAAAGAAGAAAACCTTTTATGTTGATACAAGTTGATGCTTTTTTTAGTTTGTTCATTCACATTGCCATTGGCTTATTAGTTGTATTATTTTTTGTTATGCATTTTTCTCAATAACTCTTGCCTTATTCCATTTTCCACTTTGTTCAATGGATCTGAGATTGGGAGATTTGTTGTTATGCTTCGGAATTCTTCTTCTATTCTCAGGTCATGAGCTGCTTTTGCTTTGCTACAGCTAATTGCAACTTCACTTGTCCAATCTTTTCTTTAATTATTTTTTTTCAAACAATGTGTGGCATTCGCAGAAATTAGTGGTTTCTTTCTTGTTCACAGATCACTATTCCTAAAGCTAATCTCCAACTCTGTGACATTATGAGATCATATTTCCCCTTTTGATTTCTTCATGCACTTAAAAAATCAATTGGTTAATTAATTGTTTTCACAATCACTTAACATGAGTTCATATTTTAAGGGACTGATCTCATGTCGAAGAGGGTGCATCCAATAGGCAGATTGTCAGCCATAGTTTTACAACTCGTCGAGTCTACCTAAAACAAGGCCATAAACTCAACAAAGTGACTCGATTGAAATCACGGGACTCATCCTAATTACTTTTTTCATCCAATAAGTATTTTCTCTTGCTTTAGACATTGTTCTATAGCATATTGAGCTTGTAATTATCATTTTCCTTGCTATAGTGGATGGCGAAACAAGATTCATCTCAATTTTTTGAATAGGATTCTTATTAAACAATCGTGTGAATGATTTTTTGAATGATCAGTAGGTGTAAGATTCAAAATAAAAAAATAAAAAATCTGGCGATAATTTTTTATTCACAGATATTTTAGCGATGGACTAAATCCGTCGCTAATTTCTAAACAAGGAAAATCAACGACAAATTCAAGGTCCATCGCTCTAGTCATATTAGCGACAAATCTTATTCGTCGCTAATATTTTTAATGACGACTTTTTTTTTTAATTTTAGCAACAGATTTTTTTATTTTTTACGACGGATCTTATCCGTTGTTACTATGCAACGGACCTTATCCGTCGCAGATTAAACGACGGATTTTATCTGTCGGGAAACAAATGACCCAGTAAACAGCAACGGACTAAGCAACGGACTAAATCCATCGTTTATTTGGTTTTACAATGGATTTGGTCCGTCATAAATTAGCAATTTTGGTGTAGTGATATCAAATAACAACCCATCTTGAAATGCTAAGACGTGTTATTTTGTGATCGGTTTGGATCACAAGTTATTTGACATAAGCTACTTATACCTCAAATATATGAGTTTCTACTTTTTCAACACATAAATATGTTTAGCAAGCAACATTCTTATCACTTATCAACCTAAAGTAGAAAATTATTATGTTTAGTTTTTAACATCGCGGTTCCTCAAGTTTGTTTGGTCCACCCTTAATATCTATTGTCCATCATGTGGGGCCAACTTTAATGTAGATTATGTTGGGCCCACCTTGGCCTCGTCTTGATGTAAGACGTGGCACAGATACATTCCAAGTATGGTCGGACCAAAAGAAAGTGAAACTAAATTGGTCATAACTTTTGATCTGGTCATCATTACGGGACGCACAACTTTCAATCTTTACTTTAACGGGCCACCTAGAGTGAATGAACCACAAAGTGGGTTGCGTCATAATTTTAGAAAAAATTACTATTTTTAGTAATTTAGTTTTTTGTAATATTTCCTTATTTTTAGAGTTTTAGATTCTCTTCTTTGTTTAGAAATAACTTGTAATCATGTTAGGACTCTTTTAGCAAAATATTATTTGAAATTTTTAATTTTTAGAAATTAAGCTTTAGAAGAGTTTTATTAGAATTAGGACTTTTATTAGAGTTAGAATTTTGCTACTTTTGGTAATTATGAATTTTATTTTTTAAAAAAAATTAATGATATAATTAGGATGCATACACATTAGACAATTATGGAATAATAAACTTTTGAATTTTCTTTTCTTTTTTTTTTCCCTTGTGGATTCAAAGTCTTATTCACTTGAAGAAGACATTGATCTTTCTTTTTATCCCTTCACACCCTTCCCTACATCAATTGGTATCAAAGCAATGCTTTTTCTTGGTATGATGGCATCTAATGAAGGTGCGAGCAACAATCTCATGGATGGTACTCAAGGGAATAATCCTATAACAATGGCGGTATTTGAAGCTTTCCATCAGGAGAATCCGCAAGCCATGCAAGGATTGTAGGCATAGATCAATCGTTTGACGAAAGCCATAGGACAGATCCATGTTAGTAATAATAAGTAGTATGAGATCAGTGATTGAGCTTGTGGTCATCATGTTCATGGTGGAACACTAGTAATGAATCGCAGGCCACCACCCGATGATGGTGAATCACAAGCCACCACTTTAATCGTGAAAAAGTTGTTATATACGCCAAAGGTAGAGATATATTTACAGGGAAACAATATCTTTTAAATAAGGTGCATTGTAAACCAAAAAGTCTGTAAGGTAATCATCGATCTCATGAGTAGCGAGAATCTCGTGTCAAAAATAATGGTAAAAAGCTATAACTAAAAATATAAAAGCATCAATCTTCATACACGACTGGATGGATCAATGATGTCAACAAAACAGAAGTAACCGAACAATGTCATATATCCTTTTTCATTAGTAAATACTATAAGGATGAAGTAATGTGTGACATTGATACACGACTGGATGGATCAATGATGTCAACAAAATAGAGGTAATTGAACAATGTCATATATCCTTTTTCATTAGTAAATATTATAAGGATGAAGTAATGTGTGACATTATCAACATGAAGCTTGTCACACATTACTTGGTTGACCATGAAAATATAATATTGATGCAATGCATAAAGGTCAAGATAACATATTTATATTTATTAAAGATGGTAGAAAGATTATCTTCGTCCTTATGGGAATGGAGAACGAACCCAAGACTTCCAAAGTGAAGGGACGGTCTCTCATAATTGAATAGGATTTCGTTAAACAATCTAAAGAGACGGGAGATGTAGATTCATTAGTTGAATATATATATATATATATATATATGTGTGTGTGTGTGTGTGTGTGTGTGTGTGTGTGGAGCCCGTGAACATCCCAAAAATTTGAAACTAGTGTTGCAAGAGTTTAAGGAGATTATGCCCAATGAACTCCCTAAGGAATTCCTTCTTATACGAGGTATATAAAAGCACATTGATTTTGTCTCAGGGGCAAGTCTGCCTATTTTTCCATATTATCATAAAGAATGCGAGATCTTGCAAGCACAAGTGAAGGAACTTATCCATATTGGTCAAGTTAAGGAGAGCATGAGTACATGTATTGTGTCATCTCAAGAGCGTAGTGCGAAATACAAGGAAAAGGCTAATAAATTATTTGAGTATCATGAGTGAAGTCTCCTAAGTAACTCCAGGATGAGTTTTTTCCAAGTGGAGGGGTCTGATGTAGGACGTGACACATATACAATCCTAAAATGGTTAAACCAAAAGTAGGTGAACCATAAATTGCTCATAACTTTTGATCCGGGTATCATTACAGGACGCACAACCTATCAATCTTTACTATAACGAGCCATCTGGGGTGAATTGACCCATGACATGGGTTACATCTATCCATATCACAAGAAAATGCACGCTTTTAGTTCAAAAAGAGAATATTGGGAAAATTTACTATTTTTAGTAATTTCGATTTTTGTAGTATTTCTTTATTTTTAGAGTTTTAGATTTTATTTTATTTTAAAAATAACTTGCAATCATGTTAGGACTCTTCTAAAAAAAAATTGAAATTTTTATTTTTTAGAAATTAGGCTTGAGAAGAGTTTTACTAGAATTAGGACTTTTATTAGAGTTAGAATTTTGTTGCTTTTGGTAATTACAAATTTTGGTTTATTTTTTATTTATTAATGGTATAATTAGGACACATACACATTAAAAAATTATTGATTAATAAAATTCTAAATTTTTTTTCTTATAGATTCAAGGAAATACTCTTGTGGATTTAAGGTCTTATTCATTTGAGGAAGATGATGATCTTTCTCTTTATCCCTCCACACCCTTCCATGTGTCATGTCTTTAGTGTGAATTATTCATCATGTGGGGCCTACCTTCAATGTGGACAATACATGTAACAAGGCCTACCTTCGATCTTGGTTGTCCATCATGAAAGTCCTACCTTGGATGTGGGTGATCCATCATGTTAGACATTGGATGTAGATTGTCCTTCATAGAGGGCACGATACCCCAGTAGTTCTCTCAAGTTCACATACACATCTGAGGAATGAGTGGATAAGAGACATGAAAGCGCAATGCCCGTCAAGGAAAATAATCAAAAAAGTAAGCCTATTACATATTTGTTAGTACAGAAAATACACAAAGAGCTAAAAGAAAAGAATTAGAAGAAATAACATTTCCTTAATGAGCAAGAAAAAACTAGTAACGGACCGACTCTCCTCTTAGTTGGCCTTGTCTAGACCAAGATACAAGTGCACCAATAAGGCCCCTCCATAATTATATTGTGCTAGGAAGACTAAGATGACAGTTACAGATAAGAAGCGGTTGTTAACTTGCTCATTCCCCTAACTGAATTTGGTGGTGCCCAAAGTGTAGAGCAGCAAGGCCCATGCCTTATGCTCTACATCGACAAGAGTAAGAGGAACCCAACGTGTAAATATATCATATAGCTAATACAAGTTCAGGGTATTGCCCTCCACCTCCATGGCTTGGGGAACTACACCCAGATAATCAGTGTAGGACTGCTCTACCAGGATAGGTATATTTAGACAACACATATAGCATAAGAGACTTGATTACAACAAGATTGAGATAGACGGTTCCCAAATTCTCAAAAATCCCTTATTCCATATCTAAACTATATATCAAACCAACCTAAATCCCACCCAAAACCAAGATTAATTTTGAGCCCAAGTCCATACCCAAAACCTTGTAGACCAATTCGGCCTAAACCCGAGGGACATGAAATGCAATAAGACTCGATGAAGTACTTGTTGCAAATTGGAGTTGTGCCACATAGTAGGCAGCACTTTAAGTGCCACCCTCTAGCTGGCATAGGTGGAGCTTTGCAGGGTGGAATTGGTGAGAAAGGTGGGGAGAGTTTCCATCTCAAATAAAGGGTCCAAATTCCAATATCCCTAAAATACCTTCAACCCTTTTCCCTTACTACATTCTCCATCATCCTAAGAGCCAAATAGGAGATGACATGTGGCACAAAAGCTCCCTCAACCAATCAAAGGCCTCCATCTAGTATTTTACCCCTCCTAATCCAAAACCTCAAGTTTACGACCACCTCCAACTATAAAAGGAGGTCTCCCATCCCATTACAAATATCCCATTCTCCTACAAAGAGAGAGGAGAGATCTCTCCATCCAACCTCCTCATCTTTTTTTTCTCTCTCTAACCCCTTTAGCCTAGCTCTTAACAATCTAGCCTATCCCTTAGAACCTAGCCTAAGGCCTTAGCCACCCTCTACACTACTCCCACTCTCGACACTCATCCATTCTACTACTCTCTAAATCATTCACCCAATCCTCTCCATCTAGATCCACTTATTTGCATCATCAAGCAAATGCAACCATCAAAATCCCTCATCTGAGTAGAATAGGTATTAAGAGCTTTGATAGTCTATTTTCTTAAGAGCGTCAATTTTCTTCCTTCCCTTACTTGCATCTCCATCAAGTCTCTAATGAAGTACTAGATCATCATTTCATTTATTGCATCTTTACATTAGCATCATATCATACTTCTCCAACCCTCTACTTTTCTAAGCAATTTTACGTGTATAATTTGTCGCTTACCGAGTTCCCTAGATCTTATCACATTAGAAAGATGAGATGCCTAGTACACTTTTATTTTTATAATAACCAGCACTCCTTGGTAACTGCTAATTAACTATTAGTTGACATTGAATTTTATCCATAACCAACTAAATAATAAAACTCTCTAGATCTTGTTAATCCCCTAAAATCCCATGTATATTCAATAAAGCAAAGACCGTATGAAAGAAGAGAATGCCTAACTGTTGAGTGTGAAATATCGTATATTTTTTCCTTGTTGTTCATGGGTTTTATAAGTATATATGTGTTTAATCGATATAATTATGTATGTTTTGCTATGCGAGGTGATTTGAAGAGTTAAGATGAAAAGAAAAGATTAAAGAGAAGATTTAATGCTCAAAGAATGATCAAGTGAAGATTTAAAATTTTGGAGGTCATTAATGAATAATTCAATTGCCAAAGATCCAAGAAAACGAAGTGCAAAAGAGAGAGAGAATACTAGAAAAATCACAAAGTACTTCAATAGATATAACATACTATTCGATCCCACTTAAGGTTGGTTCGATTCGACTGAATGTGCAAGTACAATCCAGTAAGAAATTATGATTTTCATATGTAACTTAGCTCGACACCTAGGTATGACTGAAGCAATGTTCCGAACCACCGAAGGGAGGTTCGGTGTGACCTAAGGGAGATAAAGACTTCAGACTTATTTTGGAGAAATTCAGCTACAATCGAGAGACCAGTTCAGTGCGACCGAAGTATATTCGGTGTGACCAAAGGCTTTTGTCGGTGTTATCAAAGCGTAACAAAAGTGCGTAAATTTGAAGTCAATTCCAAGTCAGTATGAGTTTTACCTATTTAAAGGAGTGATTCAAGCTATTCTATATATGAATTATGGTAGAGGAGAGAAATTAAGGAGTCACGAGCTTCTACAGAGTCCTCCCTCTCCAATCATTCGGTTCTACTTCAACTTTTATGTTTTTATTTGAGTTTAGTTCAATCATGTTTATGGTTGTCTAGGGCTAAGAGGTGAAGCTTGTAGTGGTTTTTAATATTTCTGTTTACCTCAATATAAGTATTTGGTTTAATTGTTAAACAATTCATTGATATTGGTTTGAATAAAGCTTTATTTTAGTTTATTTTGATCCATCTCAACTTTAGGCACATTGACTGCTTAAGAAGGCTAAGAGTGATTACTTATGTATTTTGTAAGGGATTGATTTATAAAATCCATCCATCTATCGTATACTAAGGGCACAATAGATGCTTTAAATTCCCTGTGATAAATACTTTGGTGCATTATGTGGGAACCAAATCAATTGAAGTTTAAATTTATTTTGGTATATGAATAATGATTTAACCTCTCTATTACCAGCTGGATGGGATAGGACTTCAATTCCAGTTGAGTAATCTATTTGAATAAAGTAAATTAGATATTAAAAAAATGGCTATAAGTGGATCCATGGTGCTCTAGTGTTTTGCTTTATTGATTTTCCTTCAAATTATCTTAGTTTCAATCATTACTTCTTAAAAACCAATTCCATGGTTATTTCCAGTTCTAAAGTATTCTAGAAAATACATAGATATAGGTCCTTATGGGTTTAAACTCGGTCTCACCAAGTAAAACTACATCGCAGCCTTGTAATTGGGGTTTGCTCAACAAGTTTTTGGTGTCGTTGCTATGGACTTCATCTGCGTCTTTTTAATATAGCTTAGTGTTAAAATTGGTGTAGGATTATGCAGAATGTACCTATAATCATCAATTAGGTACTATCGTTCCAACCCTCTTGCTCTAGTTTATTTCAGATTTCTTATTTTGTTGTAGAAGTTTTTTTGGTTTAATAGAAGTAAATTTAGATTTAGAATTAGGTTTTTTAGTGGCTCATGCCCAAGTGGGTTCGTGACAACACTCTTCATCTCTTAAGTGAAGGAGGACAAGTGGAAAGATTGCCTATCCATCTCTAGATTAGATAACACCTAAGATCCTCTAAATTGGCCAAGAATATGGCTGATAATCAACATCATCGTTGTGCCGGTAAGCAACAAGATGAGAACGGTGTGCATAATGGTCCTCCAACTAGAACCCTATGTAATTATTTGCAACTAGGTAGGATGAGCACACCTTCCTACCTAATTTTTCCACATAATGCAGGAAATGTGGATTTAAAACTGGATGTGATCCAACTACTTTCGAATTTCCATGTGTAAGTTTAAAAGTTTATCAATTATATGCGATATGTGTCGTCAAGTCCAGGTGAACCCCATTGATAGTCAAAGACTCAAGAAGACTTGAAGACTTGTAGATATTAAAGTGCAAAGATAGGTAAAATGATTGTGCCTTGATACCTCACCTCAAAACTAAATACTCATAGCCTTTTCTTGACTAAAAAAACCAATTGAAGATGTCTCAATCCTATAGGAAAACCTTAGAGACCCATCTCCAAGAAGTCTAAGACAGAATGAATTGAAAAAATAGAATTTTAAGCATGTTCAGTCGCAACGAATCCACCTTCAATCTGACCGAAATAGATCATAACAGGACAGCAAGGGAACATGCTACTTCAATTGGAACCAAATGACAAGTTTAGTCAGACCTAAGGCAACTTCAGTCCGACCAAAGGTTATGTTCGGTCACACTAAAATTTATATATATATATATATATATATTAAAAAAAAGGGGATAGCAAGCAACAAGGTAAATTTAAGTGCAACCGAATGCAAATTTGGTTAGCAGAATGTACCAAAATCTGTCAAGCGGCCATTGAGATTTTTCATGCTTAATTCAGTGCAACTAAAGGTAAAATCAGTCCGACTGATAACTAGCCTTTTTTTTTATAACTATTTTCACTTGTTGCAATCATTTTATAAATCTAATCTTTGGGCATTAAGACCGGCGGTGAGAAATCCATGGAGCCTTGATTGAGTGTTATTCTCTTACTAAAATCCCTCATCTCAAGCTCTTTTTCTAATAGAGTTCATTGTCCAATCCTTGTGATTAAGCACATTCATTGAGCATTCAAAGCTCGAATTGAAACATGAACTCTAGCATTCATTAATGCCCTAACCCTGATCTTTAATAGCAAATTTCTCATGTTAAAGGGCATTAAATGATAGTCCTTAGGTATCCTAACTTGCACCCTAAAGATCCATCACCTTGAGTTAGGTTCTCCTACCCTTCTCCCTTACTTCGACACTATAGGCACATCTACTGTGGTTCAAGGGAGTTAAAGAAGAAGCTTTCATGATAAAGGAAGCTCTTCAACAAGGTGTGTTCATAGGGGTTCATTCACTTTGAGTAAGAAGGTTATTTTTTAGTCCATTTTATTTGGAAATCGATTCTTGCATAGAGTTAGGTTTCAAAGTTTGATAAAACCAAATTCGCCAATTCCTTGTATAGGCTGCCAATGGGAGCATACGCATGTCATCATTGTGTAGGACATTTTATTAAGTTTAAGATCTAAACTCACGAAGATCTTGTGTAGGGCATCGATGGATGCAAAATTTGTAGACCTTGTGCAGGTGCAAAGGTTTATGGTAAACCTAATTTAAAACCATTTTGATAGTGAAATCCGGTACAATTAGGAGAGAGTGAGTCAATCAAAAGTGGAGTAGGCACATAGTCGAATCACTATACATAGTGTGCAATGGGTTGAATGAACCTCGTCTATTGTTAGTCTCATTTTTTATTAAATGTTCATGAATGCATATCCTTAGTGTAGCTAACATGTTTGATGAAATGCACACACAATGATTCATTATACTCATGCTTAAGAGTTGAGATAAATTGGTGTGTGTGTGTGTGTGTATCTTTTGTAGTTAAGGGATTACAGGTGGACCTTAGCAATTTAATTTAGAAATTTTTAAAAGGTCATATTCAGCCCCCCCCCCCCCCCCTTCTAGGACTTATACTTATTTTCTAGCTCCCATTGTACTGGCTATTGAACTAAGATCTCGATTTTAATTGGTATTAGAAAGGGTTCCTCTTGAATGGCTTAACAACCTAAAGGGAGATCTTAGTTGGAACTTGAAAATATATCTAAGATCTTCGGTTTCTAAACCACCGTTTTTTTATAGTTCTAATTATGCATATTGGAAAGCAAGAATGTGAATTTTTCGTGGACCCTTAGAAAATGAAGTTTGATATATTATTGAAAATGTGTGGCAAACACCAATGGAGCAAATAATATCTGATGATGGTGTTACCACCTTAAGACCCAAACCACAATATCTTTGAATTGATTATTACAAACAAGGTCTAGTTATGAAGTAAAGTGCTAAATGCAATTTACTGTGCAATCTCTTAAGAAGAATTTAAACGTACATGTACGTATGAAACTACCAAACAAGCATGGGATTTATTGGAAACCACCTACAAAGGATCTAGTATGATTAAGCGCTCGAAACTCTAGCACCTTACAACTCAATTTGAGAATATTAAGATGGAGGAGCATGAGACCTTCATAGAGTTTTACACTAAACTAAATGACATATGTAACTCCATATGGGGGTATGGAGAAAAGGTTCCGATACCACACATTTGTAGGAAAATTTTGCAATCACCTCCGAAGTAATAATAATAGAGAAAAATAGAAACATTAAAGAAATGAAAGCAGAAGAACTACTAAGTTTCCCAAAAACCTATGAACTACATTTCAAGACTCCCATTAAATTCAAAATATTGTTTTAAAAATATCGCAAAAGAAACAAGAATATGAGAAAGATAGTGATGATGAGGAGAATGATGAAGAAATGACATTATTGGCAAAAATATTTAGAAAATTCTTCAACAAGAACCAAGAGAAAAACTTCTACGAAAAGGGAAAGAAATATGACTCAAAGCGACAAATAGTTAAATCTCCTAAAAGGTCAAAAGATCTTCAATGTTATAATTATAGAGGTAATGGTCATCTCGCATCTGAGTATCCCACGAAAAACAAAGAGAGAGAGAGAGAGAGAGAGAGAGAGAGAGAGAAGAGAAGGAAAGGAAATGGTTGCCACATGGGATGACTTAAATGATTCAAATTTGGACTCAAATGAATCCTAGAGTGATGGAGACCAAGGCTCATTGAGAATACTTATCCCCTCCACCACCACAACTCTCCCATAATAAAAGGACATAAGAGACAATGATGATCATGAGAAAGATAAGTCTTCCTCAGAGGAAGAAGATGGTAATGATGGTTTACAAAAAGCCTATGACCAATTGTACATGAAAGCTTAAAAGTCCTTAAGAAGCTTAGTCAAGCTAAGACCGAAAACAAACAATTAAGCTATTAAGGTAAAAAAGAATCTGGATAGTATTGTGCAGGTTATCCCAGAGATCACCCGAACTAATGATACCTGGCCAAAGGAAATCAGTCGGTCTCGCACTGCACCATTGAAGATATCCCATGATCAAATTGTTAAGGAATGAAGTGAACTGGGGTGACTTCACGGCCAGAATAAAAAGGCTCGAAGAAAGCCTAGAGGAAATTGATGAAGGCTGTTTTGTGAATCTGGTCAAGTTGGAGGAATCGGTTGTGGAAGACAGTATTGAATTTGAAGAAGTGTTAAAAGAAAAGGAAAATTCTTGACCTTAAGTTCAGGATCCATTAGTTGAGATTAATATGAGAACGGAACAGGATCTGAAACCAACATTCATAAGCGACTTGTTGTAACCTCCTGAGAAGGAACAATTAGTGAAGATGCTCTTTGAATTTGTTGAGTGTTTTACATGGGATTATCATGAAATGTCAGGACTTGATAAATCCCTGGTTAAGCACAGATTGCCTACGAAAGAAGGTTATCAGTCGTACAAACAGCTGCCTAGGCGGATGATGGCCGAAGTCACCCTTTAGATCGAGGAAGAAATTGAACGACTCTTGAAGACCGGTTTTATCCAACCAATCGAATATGCCGAGTGGATGTCAAACGTAGTCCCAGTAATGAAAAAGAAGGATAAGTTAAGGGTATGTATTGACTTTCAAAATTTAAACTTGGCCACACCAAAGGACAAGTACCCCATGCCGGTGGCCGATCAGTTCATCGACAGGGGTGCTGGACATGGGATTGTCTCCTTCATAGATGGGCATTCAGGGTATAATTAAATATACATCGCATTAGATGATGTGCCAAAGATAACATTTAGGTGTCTAGGGCCATTTGGAACCTACCATTAGGTAGTGATGCCCTTCAGCCTAAAGAACGTAGGGGCCACATACCAAAGAGCAATGAATGATATCTTCCATGACATGATCGGTCAATTCATGAAAATTTATGTGGACGATGTGGTACTTAAATTGACCGATGTGATTGAGCATCTAGCCTATTTGCACATGTCCTTTGAACAAATGAAGCTCCATAAATTGAAGATGAACCCCTTAAAATGTGCTTTTGGGGTCTCGGCTAGTAAATTCCTAGGATTTCTTATACACCAGAGAGGGATTGAAGTCGATCAGAACAAGGCTCGTGCCGTAATCAATGCTCGGCAGCCGAGAAACAAATCTGAGCTACAAAGATTCTTAGGCCAAGTTAATTTCTTAAGGAGATTATATCTAACTGTGCAGGCAAGACTAACATTTTTTCTTCACAGTTGAAATTGAAGCAGGGGTCTAAATTTGTTTAGAAAGAGGAACACCAGGTGGCTTTCAACAGGGTCAATAAACATCTAATGAAGTCACCCATGTTAATGCCTCCGATCAAAGATCGACTGCTCAAGTTATATGTTATAGCTTCAGCAAAGTTGATCAGAGCCCTTTTAGCACAAGATAACAACATGAGAAAGGAGCGTGCGATCTATTATTTGATTAGAACATTGGCTGATGCTAAAAAATGGTATTCCATCATGAAAAAATTGTGCTTGTTATTGTATTTTGTGGCTACTAAGTTAAGGCATTACTTACTGGCCAAAAGAGTTAATGTAATAGTTGGGACTGATTTGATAAAATATATGTTGAACCAACTAATATTGAGCTTTTAAATTGGTAAATGTGTGATGGCTTTTTTCGAGTTCGATCTTCATTATATTCCACATAAGACAATAAAGGGTTGAGCCATAGCAGACTTTTTGGTTGATCACGCTTCAAATCTTGAGGAACAAATTCCCCCAAGCATCCTAGACCTGTATTGTGTACAACTAACCCCATGAAAGCTAATCTTCGATGGATCAAGGGCACACGACACGTCCAAAGTTGGGCTAATCTTGATTACTCCTAATGGAAATCAGTAAGAATATTTATTCCAATTAGAGTTTTAGTGTACTAATAATTAGGCCAAATATGAAGCTATGATAATCGACCTGGAATTGTTATTGGAATTAGGCACAAAGATTATGACCATGATAGGAGATTCGTAGTTGGTGATAAATGAAATGGCGAGACTATTCAAGTGTACGAGTCGATCTTTACTTCCATATTATGCCCTAGCGATCCAATTACTTGACCTATTAGAAGAGATCAAGTTTATGCATGTTACCAGGGAACATAATGCGGATGCTAACGAAATGCACAATTAGCTGCATGGATCGATGCCTTGAGAGGATAGGCTGAGCGGACGATCATTGTCCAAAGGAGGTCCTTACTCTCTATTTTTTCAGACAGAGAGTGCGATGGAAGTCTGTTAGGTAGAGGAGAACGATTGGAGGGCTCCTCTAATGGCCTATTTGAAGAGTCCACGTGCCGGGATTGGTAGAAATGTACAAAGATCGACCGCGAATTATGTAATGGTCAATGGCGAGCTGTATCGAAAGGGGACCGATGGAGTTTTACTCTAGTGTCTGTCAAAGAAAGAAGCCATGCTGGCCATGGAAGAGGTCCATGAAGGGATATGTGAGGCCCACCAGGCTAGGAGAAAGATGAAATTCACACTCAGATGTTACGAATATTTCTAGTCGATGATGATGGTCGATTGCATCCAATACATAAAGGTTTGTGAATTCCACAATAAAGCCATGGCCATTCTGAGGATGGGCGATCGACTTGATCAGTCAGAGTCACCCACCTTCGACTTGCATGGACTCATTAATCATCGTAGTGACCGATTACTTTTCTAAGTAGGTAGAAGCAAAGCTTATGAGGGGAAATAGCCACCAAGAAATTATTAGATTTATTGCAACTAACATTATCCACCATTTTGGGATACCAGAATTATAATGACCTGAAAATCGGCACCCGAGTACATTGACTCCGATCCCGAGTTCCTAGGTGTTAACCAAATGAAAAACACACGTGTGTCCTTATTCAGATTCAAATTCATTTCACACACAGATAATCAAAGTAGCACAATTCAAAGTAGTGGATCCAAAGCAAGGTAGAAATAACAATAGATTCAAAAATATAGGGCTAAGAGAAAAATATACAATTTCAATTATGATGATCGCCCAAAATGGGATTATACAAGCCGCAATATACATACCCAGGATTATTAAAGTATAAAGCTTTCAGTTTACTCGCAATTCTCTTAGACATGACGGCGTTGGCACAACCCGATATATGCCTACCTGTTTGAGGTTTTACTAGTATCTGCATCAATGATATGCCTGGTTGGTGTTTTAAAACACCGTCCCAGGTAGGAGTGAGTAGCTAACTCAGTGGTTCCATTAGTTCTAAGTTACACATGTCATAGACACAATCAGCACAGGTAATGATAAAACAAGAAATCAAGCATTTTCTAAATACTCTTGTTAAATGTGCTTATAAAGATATGACATGATGCATGCCCTTCCCAAACAACACTCCCTCACATGCGACTCTGACCACCTATTTCGCAAATGGAAACACTTCCTCATCACGCACCAACCACGCCTGTTCGCCATATTCTAAGCTAATGCAATGCGGTGAATGATCATATTAGCCAAGTAATTATTAAGTTTAATTCATCCAGTATATTGGTGAAACTAGGATACCAACGGTATATCACGAGTCCTTATCCAGATCATGTGGCTCGTCGCTGCACGTAGGGCTCCTTACCAGTGTCCCTTGATCTAAATTTAGGTATCAGTCGTTTATATCACAAATCAATAATTCCAAAGCTACGGTATGATACTTAAATGTATGAGGAAGACCCGGTATAAATCGTCACCCAATACCAGGTATAATCACTCAGTTCCGAGGTGCGGGCTTGTCACATAAAACCAAAACATATAAAGGAAAAGGGCTCGTCACCCAATTTCATTCATGCCCGGGTCGTTCAAACGGTACTCTGGCACGTAACCATTGGTTGGGTAATTTGACGGGGGTTGTTCGAATAATGATATATCACATCCACAGTGCTCACCGGTCACTATGGGGAGGCTCATCACCCAATATAAGCCGACAACTCGGACACGGTGTCTCATACCACCATGCTCGGCTCATGAGTCTTAGTTGCTTGCTGGTCACTACAAGGAGGCTCGTCACCCCAGCGTAAGCCAACAGCTCAGACATGGTGTCCCATACCACCATGTCCGACTCATAAGTCTTAGTGGATCATATCGCACTAATGGTCATGAATAGACACATCCATTGGGAATTGGGTATCCTAGATTCCATTTAGTCGTGTCATGCATTATGAACATACATGATCAGTCGGCTAGTAGATGAATTTAATTGACCTGGGAGAACCACGACACAACCGGCATTGGGTGTAAGCAACCTGTGTAGTCCAACTACTGTTTGTCATTCGTGTTCAACCTGGGTCAATCGAACAAGCCTAGGGTGGCCACCCTAACTTGAGTCACCCGCTGATTTGGGTGATTTACTGACTGATTGAACGTTGTAAGCAACTTAAGCATCACTACAAACTTAGCAATTCGTCATGCTGTCAACATAGATTCAACGACACAACCACATAGGCATTTCATCGAACATATAAGCATACATAGGATACTACATTCATTAAGGCATTCAATCAAACATGTGAGCATGCATAAAATAATACAATTACTTAAGTATTAAATTAAGCACATGAGCATCGAAAAAGTAATACATTCCACCATTTAAGCATTTCATCAAACATGTGAGCATCAATGGAACAACACATCTACTTAGGCATTTTATCAAACATGTGGGCATCAACAAAATAACACATTTAGTTGGGCATTCCATCAAGCATATGAGCATCCATGAAATAACACATTCAATCACCTAGACATTTTATCAAACACATAAACATCCATATACAACCAATAACATATATTATAGAAAAAATCAAAATGTCAACATATTAACATGCACAAATTCATCTATAAGCATTTAATCATTAATTGAGACCCTCAAGGGTTGATAAATAGAAACCTAGAAATAATAGCCCGCACCTTATGACGTTTCGCCCAATTCACGGTGTTGGAGAAAGATCGTCGAGAACCTAAGCATGCAAGCTTATAAGAATTGGAAGGAATTAAATACAAGACCTAAACCTATAAACATAACTCAATACTTACCTTCAATCATCACCGAATCGACACCAATGAAGGACAATGTTGCTATAGAGGAGATGAAAGGGTGAAGGTACACAAACCCTCATGCTTTCAAGCTCTTCGTCTCTCTTTCTCCTCTTTTCTCCTCTTCCTCTTCTCTTTTTCTCCCTTTTTCTCTTGTTAAAATTCGTATGGGGGGAGGGGGCGCCAAAATGAAGCTCTTACATAGTGCCAGATATGGTGTAAATGGCCCCAAGGGCTAAGTTTTTACTATACTAGCCCTATGGGAGGGTCTTTCTAACCTCTAGGGCTCACTATGGGGCATACATATTGATATACACCATAGGATAGTTAGCCCTAATGATAATCTACGTATGGATATGATCAGCCTGCCATTTGGATGCACTGATCGACAGATATGATTATAAGTCTGTTCAATGGTCACCGATGGTTGATCGGGGCCGCGACTATACAGATATGAGCTAGGAAATATCCTTACTCTACGTGTGAAGTTTGATCGTAAACCGACTGTCCAAAATTCTCAACTTTGCATAAGAGTGGATGACCCAATTCACTTAAGTTTCAGCTTCTTCCTTTAGGGTATTTGCACTTTTAATGCACTCGTCCCTCAGCTTAAGTTGAGTGGTTCTGGACACTACCATGGTCTAACTCTGGCAATGGATGTCAAGCCCAATCAGATGGACATTATTCTATAGTTTTGGAACTAGTGGCCCACTAACGAGTGGTCTAGTTCGAAAAATTAGGGCATTTCTGGAATGAACTAGGTATTGAGATTTCTCGTGGGCAATGATTAGGGTTTGGATTAACTATGTTCATAATATGGCCTATTTATAAATAGTGAAAGTGGAGATTTAGTCATGATTACTCTAAACCATCGGTTTTAGGCTAAAAGAGTAATAGGGTTGATTTGGTCCATTAGTTAAGATCCGGGCTTTATCTAACTCGGTTTCGGGTAGATCTGAGAGTGAAGGAGGGTTTATGAGGGTTTTGGGGAGCGAAAATGAGTTGAAAAGGGGTAAAAGGGGGTTTAAAGGGGTGTAGGGTCGTGTAGATGGGACCCCCACACGTGGGAGGGACCCACATGGTCGGATCGGCGGCGGTGCGCCACTGTCGTGGTGGTGGCCACCCCCCTGGGGTTTATGTTTTCACTTCGTGGGACCCCCTAGGTCCCCCTAAATGTATCCGTTTCATCTCTAAGTTGAGTATGGTGCATGTATTGCAGTCCAGTGGCTGTTTTTAATCAGTGGTAGGTCGGTTAGATTTGGGCCCAATATGAACAAATCACGAGGCTAAACTCGATACTTAGTGATCGGACAGGTTCATCGGCTTTCTATGGTTGATTTATTGAATTTGTGTAGTCCTTTACTGGTACCACCCGTGTATAAACTAACATTGAGTATTAATGGTCGATAAGTGATAATATAAGTTAATTATATATATAAAAAAAATCAAGGATTTTTGGAAATCCAAAATAGTGAAAATCCAGGACGTTATAAGAATCCATTACCATGGACTGAGGTGCAACTTTCTCGGTAAAGAAAGTATGGGTGATGGCTAATAGATATGGTATAAAAATTCTACATTCGACCTTGTATTATGCCAAGGCTAATGGCCAGGCTGAAGCTAGCAATATAGTAATTTAGAACATTTTGAGGAAAATGATTCAGAAAAATTCCAGAGAATGACAGACCAAATTATCTTAGGCTCTCTGGGCCTACAAAACATTGCCTCGTACTAGTACTTGGGTGAGCCCGTTCACATTAACTTATGAACACGATGCGGTCATGCCCCTCGAAATCATGGTACCATCACTTTGAACCACATATCAGGCCAATTTAACTCCTCCCGAGTCCATAGAGGCAATGTTGGCCAAGCTTGAAGACCTGAATGAGGCCCATATGAGGGTCTTGGATTTAATCATTACCAACAAAGCGGTTGTGGCATGTGCATATAAAAAATGTGAAAGGAAAGTCTTTTGGAGTAGGCGATATGGTCTGGAAAACGGTATTGTCTATCGGTTAGAAGGATCGATCCCTCAGTAAAAATCGGTCGCCCACATGGGAAGGGCTATATGTCATCGAGCAAGTCCTCAAGGGAGGTGCTTATATCTTAAGGGACATGAACGGGAAGATTGCAAAGGCTCCCATAAACGGTCGATTCTTAAAACCCCGCTTCCCTTCACTATGGAAAGCGGTCAAAGGACAGATCAATGAGAGTTAGTGAAATTAGTTCATTCAAATAAAATCCCTAAAATAAGGGCTAGTTGATTACAAGAGATACCCAAAAAGAAAAAAGAAAAATGAGAGAGAGAATATTTGGCAAGTTGAGCAGTCAGACTATAAGTGGGTCGATTTAACCTCTTCGAATCTTTCAACGGTCAATGCCTTCACCTTCATCGCCATCCTTCATCTCTCACTCCATGAGGCTCATTGGGTCATGAGCTCTTCGGAGGAGTGGATGAAATAAGCGAGACAATGGTCGACGGCCGCACACTCCAAATTAGTCGACTTCTTTTCGTCCCTGCTGGACTCCACACAGCCAGACAATGGTCGACGGCTGCACACTCCAAATTAGTCGACTTCTTTTCATCCCTGCTGGACTCCACACAGCCCTGATAGAGCACTATCTGGGACTCGATGAACTCAAACAGCTCCTCATTTTCAAGTCGATCGTGGTCTGGCTAAAGTTGATGGGCCTCGATACGGTCGGCAGATAGGTTGTTGAACATGACCTTCATCGATCGCAACATCTCCTTTTGAGGCGATGTTCACGGGTCCAACATAGTTGGTTTTTCCAAGCTGCATCATGGCAGGTCAAGAGGGTTTTAGACTTGGCACTAAGGGCCGACAAATGCAACAGTGAAGTGGTGCATCACTCAATCTCCTGGTAAGCACTAGAGTAGTCTTCTCCAAGTTGATGAAGTTTCGAAATGATCTTCAAAACTTCCTGTGGAGGTCTATGATTTTCAAGCAATCTAGCAACATCTCTGAGAAAGGGGTAGGGGTCTTGCAGAAAAAAAGAACAGGAGAAGGATTCAAGCCCCTCGGTGAAGATCTCCTCCATGATTTTGATGGATAGATAGAAGGGTGAAAGAGAATCTATGGCGTCTGAAATAATGTCCGCAGAGTTTCTTGTTCACAATATGCTTATTCGTGATGCATTTTGAATTCTAAGGGGATGCTTTTGTAAGTATAATGTTCAGTAATTAATGCACGTTGTATAAAGTGTGACAACTTGGTGCCCGAGACCAATGGCTGGTGCGTCAATTTGTTTCTAAGATCTTGGAGGAATGTGGCGAAATAAATGGGATCTCTTGAGAAAATGTGGCGTCGTTACTATGATCGAGTCAACGAATACATGGAAGGTAAAATGACAAAGTATTGTGCAGCGGTATGATGACACAAAGCCTGACTGATAGATACGATCAAACATCATTTAGATAACACTCAAGTTGCATTACTGAAAGAGGAGTACATCCTACGCCCCAAGCAAAATAAAACAATTTTATTGGCGTCAGAATTTATTCACTTCTATGCAGGTCATCAACCGCATCGCGTCAGAGTAGGGACTAAACAAAAAGCTTAGAGGCGATTGAGTGATCTAGATGAAACATCCCGGATTTTTGCCAACCTGGAATTAGACGTCTTTAGGCGATGGGACAATCCTAACTCCTGTTTAACTTCTCAAACACTCAATTCAAGAGTCTTAAATCCCTTCTTCAAACCATTCTCTTGAAAACCTCACCTTTCCTTCACAAATCTCGCCTTTCACTACCTTATCCTTCACAAAGTAACTAAGTACTAAACTAGATTAGCTACGAAATCCGCTTGATCCACTTCAAATACGATCTGCAAGACTCAAAACTTGTAGAATCATTGGTGCTAGGTTACCCTCAAATCTCGGATCAATCTCATTACCCAGTTGCTCTCGGGAGCACATTGAAACTCTGTATCAGATCTGGACCGCACGTCGAAAGTCTGAATAATATGAAGTTATAGAATTAGGACCGCCTTGCTGGGCTTGATAATCATCTCGGAAATCAAATCCAGATAGTGTCCCAGCGCTATTCGGTTGAGCTCGGAGCGGGGAGTGTGAGGAATGTGAAAATAATTCTAAATTAAATTCAAAATAAATAAATCTGAGACTTGTCGCTTGCGGCCCAAATATAAGCAATCAGACTGTCAGAATCAGGCCAGATTATACCCTCGGATCGGGGGAAATTTCATACACGTGTCAGTGTACTTGTAATCTTTGATCGAGTTTCACTGACCGTTGAACTGAAACTGGTCCGCCACGCGTGATCTAGGAATCTGACCGAAACGAAAACTTAACTAAACCTAGATCCAGTGTTAGTGAGCTTAAGTCTGACCTTTGGCTCAAGGGAGACTGCCAGAAATGCTCCGTTGATCTGAAACAGGTCCACTTTAGATATAACCTAAGTATACATTGACCTAAAGTCTAATTTGGTAAGTTTTTAGGCTATATAAGGACCTTAAAACCCTCTCTCATTCAGCCACACGAATTTAAGAAAACTTCGGAGAGAGAAGAGAGAAAAGTGTGAGAAAGGGTGAGATTTGTGGGAGGCTTCTTCCAGCCCTTTTTCCCTGCCGCTACATGAGCTTAACCACTTCCTTCTAATCGCTTTCCCGACGATTCCAGCGTCATTTCTAAGTAAGAAACCCTAACCCTAATCTGATCTAAGGTTTTAACCATTGCAAATGATGAAATAGCTAATCTATCTCATTCTCTAGGTCGCCAAAGCATCTTAGGCAAAAGCCTAGCAAATCTATCAAGTTCTTTACGATCCTACGACAAAAGGTGCGGACTTTAGGTGTATAGGTTATGGTTTTCAAAGTTTTCAATGTCAGATAATGATAGATTCATGATCAGCATGCAATTACACATGTACAAAGTGCTGTCAGTTTTCCGTTTCGATTAAATACGAAGAATATGGAATTTTGTGTATTCTATGTATTTGTAGGAAATATCGTATTCGTATAAATTTCGCTAATATGATTGCCATGAGTATTTGCCATGTATATATGCTAGTTATGGATGTATGACCTATTTGGTGAAAGGATTCGCCCTAATACACTTTTTGGCCAACATTGTTTATGTAGGTTAACGTGTGTAGTCTAAGTGTTTATTGAAATGTCTAAATAAATATGGATTTATGATTTATGCCTACCATATGTATTGAATGTAAGAACATGATTGATGTGTTTGAGATAACTCCTTGCTATAAGGATTTGTCCTATTCTATATTGAAATCAACATACGTCATGTATGTTGGAGTGGTGTAGTTTAAGTGTTTGATAAAATGCCTGTGTGAGAAATTGTGTGACGAACTAAATTTAATAGTGGTGTTGAGATAAGATTCTCAGCTACCTTAAAGATGTATATGATTTCCTCCATATTGTTTATTTAATTTAACCGCTTACATATGAAATATATGTGTTTGTATTTCCTGTTTATATTGTGCTTTATAACATGCTTGAATTACTTTGTTTATTCTGCTTTACTCTACATGCTTCTGAATAAGGATTGATTGAGTTTGGGACTATGATGTAGTCCAGGCATTCGGCAATGAAATTGAATTCGTGGCTGAGATTCATTCGCCACGAGAGATGTGTCTGACGAACCCGAGTCGTACTTCGGTTGGCAACAGTGGTTAGGCCACGCGAAGTGCTTATGCATTTCATGTCGTTCAGTTGGTTGTACGTTCGTATTAGTCTGGCTCGTCAAGTAACCCGATCTGTCTTATGTATGTTCACCATGTTTGGACACCGCTACTTGAACCTAGAGTACCAAACTTACCAGTGGAATCCCGTTAACCTTGGTACCTCGATCCGCTAAGACTCATGAGCCGGGCATGGTGGTATGGGACACCGTGGTCGAGCTGTCTGCCTACGCTGGGACCACGTGCCTCCCCGTAGTATTCATTGAGCAACTAGACTCATGATCCGATTATGGTGGTATGGGACACTTTATTCGAGTTGTCAGCCTACACTGATTGGTGACGAGCCCTTTGTAGTGACCTCGAGCATACTCTGAATTTGCGGTGAGGCGACAAGTTTTGTTACGATGAATAGAGTATGAACTAGGCCTGTATCAATTTAGTGATGAACCATTAAAAAGGTGATGGGGGAGTGGTGTAACGATTATGTGTAACAGCCTTGGCAGCCTTTGCAGCGCCCTAGAACCACACTATCGTATGAGATTATTTAGGTTTGACGACCCTAGAATGGATCATGTTTGGGAATAATATAAGGGAGGTACCATAGTTTCTTAATCCTGTTATTTGAAATGGACTAATAACAATTTGGTAATCATGCTCATCATCGCACTGCATGTGCCTGGAAGATGTGGAACACTGAGGAATGAAAGCATGCCCCGGATGTAAGATAGTGTCACATGAGGGAGTGTGTTGGTGAGGGCATACATCATGACTGCATTTCATACTTGTATTAACAAGAGTACCTAGAATTGTTTGATTGTACTGCTTTATCATTATTGCTTGACTGAGTTAATAATATGTTAACCTATGCTTTATTGTTCCACTGAGTTGATCACTCACTCCCATGTTACGGGACAGTGTTGTACACACCAACCAGACTTATTTGAGTTTCAGATGATGGCGATGCTGCGAAGTGGAGCCGGATTTTTATGAGGATGAGGAGGATTCCTCCTTTATGTAGTTTCAGGCGAGTTCCTGTGAGTCGTGTCCTGATTGACGGAGCTTTCTGGGATATTGACTAGATGACCTTACACAACTTGGTATAATTTGAAATTGTACTTGTAATGAATTTACCTAGTAACATTATCACACTCTGGAAACTCACCACAGTTTATATATTTTATATATCTATCACAGTCTTCCACTTGAAATTTAACTGTGTCTGGAGTATGATATGTTGTTTTGGTATAATCCCATTCATGTTTCAATACTCTCATCATAATCATCATTATCTGTGTTGCATAAGTGATGCGTTGGAACTCGGGAGATGAGCTTTGCTTGACCTCCGATTTTCAGGGCGTAACAAGATGGTATCAGAGCATGATTTGGATTAAACCGAACCTGGGTTATGGTCACACGACGCACTCTGATGCACTCTGACTTAGGAGGGAGCGACGAAATGTTGAAACTGACTTAGGATTTTCCAAATTCGTCGAACGGCGAAATCGACTGAAATCGACCACTGAGATTGGGCCCATACGCACCCATGATCATGCAAAATGATCCCAAATCACTTCTAGGCCATCATTTGACGGGTTTGAGTCATTCGCTAGAATGAATGTCCTTAGGTTGTGAGTCAACCACAACCCTTACACTTAATCTCAAAGCCTAAAACCCATTTTTATCTAATTCCTTCAAATCTCACCCTCCACCACTGTATTCTTCATTTCTTTTAAGCACATTCATAATACAAACCAATACTAGGGTATAAATGATGAAGAACAATACCGAAACTAAAACTTACCATAAATAGGAAATAAATGGATAAAATGGGTTTTTACCGTTAACCTTTTAGAATCTAACTAAATAAATGGGTTAGTTGGATAGATTAGCTCCTCCTACCCCAAAATCATATGTCACACATCATATAAAATTATTCTGGTTTACAAATTGGCCCCGAAAATGCCTCAAATGGAGTTAAGGGCCACACTATGAAATCCGGGGGGACTCACGGTGGACCTGGGGTGCCATTGGCACCTTGGGAGGAGGGTGGCCACCGCCCTACCGTGGCGGCACCACCCACAGTCTAGAGGACCGCGGCGGAGCCGCGATCGGGTTGGGCCGAGCTGGTCGGGCCGGTGCTGGTTAGGGTCGGCCTGACCCCTAGTTAAGTGTGGGGCCCGCGAAATGTCACGGGGACCCCTCTTCTAGGTCTGTTTTGCCCTCTCTCTCTCAAAACACCCTCCAAGCTCTCCCTTTCCCTCAAATTTCAGTTTTTCTCTCCCAAACCTCTCTTCCAATCACCCAATCTGCCATTTTCGGCCACAACCTATACCCCTCCATCAATTATAGCAATCCCTACCTCCTTACCCTATCTGTTGTCTCACATTTGCGCTCTTACACTCCCATTTGTGGCTCAAGATTGTACACACCTCTCAACCCAACCCATCTCTCCATTTTCCTTCTCAAATCACTGTCCTTTGGGCCTCCACAATATCTATTGAGGCTCTAATCCATGGAAAACCAAACCTCCAGCCTTTTCTCTCTCTCTATCACTTTTTCTTCACTTTTCCATGGCTCTGTCCGAGCTTAGTACAACCATTTTCTCAGATATTTAGCTATCCATACTGTTGTCTTCTAGTTTGCATGAGTTACCGCCTTTGGATGTTTTTATTTTCATGCTAATGGGTGTAGTAGTTGGTAGAATGTTTTAGATGTTTGAGGATGTTTAGGGCCCGTTCGGCCAAATTGCATTAGGTGAGTTTAAGGTGGATAGAATTGTAAAGGTAACAATAAATGTATGTGTAAGATATGGTCCCTAGATTGGGTGTATCCCATGGTTTCCGATACTATGTTTGGAATGTATGTAGTTAAAAGTAAATCCCGTATTTTCCTTTCGAATTACACTTAGAAATTCATTATCCTGGGATTTGAAAATCCCATCTCACACTTTTCTAACACCAGGCTCATTTTCTAAAGCCTATAAAATTAATTTTTATCCCACCCACCCTCCTACCAAACATGCCATTCCCAATCCCGAAGTGAGATTAGCAATGCAGTCCCATTTAAGACAATAGGCCCTAGAGTTTTGGACCTACAGCGGTGCTCCTAGATTTCGATAGGCCTGACCGTGTAGGAAATCCAACAAATTTATAATGTGAACCTTAGGACCCTCTTAGTTAGAATGAGCATATGCGAAATGATCGAGCGTCAAGTACAGACAACTCAGTTCCAATTAGACAACTTTGACCCTAAGTGATAAAACCCTTCCTGTATTAGAAATGATGTGAAATCATCTAGCGTATGAGCATAGACTTTGGACTACACCTATGGATTTCCACTACTCCTAAATTAAGACTAGATTACTAGTTACATTAGAGAATGTCAGAGATCGATAGATGTAGCTAGGTCAAATCAATACACCTCTTTGGTCTAGGTGGTGCAGTGAAAGCGTAGTGGACCCTTGCCCCACTGGCCCAGGATCGAATGGAATTGATCCAAACTGTACGTAAAGATAGGTCACTAACTAGGATCTGAATCTTCCTTAGAATGTAAAGCAATTAGGGTTCAAGTATTAAACAATTTCATATTACACAATAGGCCTAACAATGGGTACGAACTGAATTACAATAGCCAAGGTCAACGTATCTACAACTGTGCTTTTTGAATATGAACATAATAGAAGCCCTAGCAAGTTATACTATGAGAAACCGTTTTAAGATGATCTAGTAAGATTTGACTCACCATTTCCGTGGACATAGATAATATCGAGGACTCTCTTTGATCAAGACCTAAAAGACAACCCAAGAAATAGGACATTTGAACCTTTCAATGATGGACATTCCCTACATTTTTAGAGTGATTGGTCTACGGAGATACTGAAATATAAACTGCGAAGCATTCGCGGCTTGACCCAATTCTCCATCCTGGGTGACTACCAATGGACTCACTGCTGACAAGCAGAAGACCAGGAGCCACCAGGATTAGGAAGGGATACAACGAGCTTTCTACCCTGGCCAGGTAGATGATCGATGTATTGGGATCAAGCCCACTATAAACGTCTCTCCGTGTTCGTCAAACAATGAAAACAACTATCTTACTCTAAATAATTGGAGATTGTCGTCAAGACTCCAAATAGGTAAAGAAATAAATTGTAGCAAACCATCAAGGTATGAGAAATGGATAAAGAAATAAGTTTTAACGGGGGTAGACTAAAATGAACCAGGCTAGTATATACCCTACCACGCGTAGAAACTCGAAATCAATAAAACTTAGGCAAAAGAAATAATTAAATCTTTCCTTATTACCCTTAGGCAATTTCGGGAACGAAATTTTATTTTAAGGGGGGTAGATTGTAACATCCCAGATCTTTGCCAACCTGGAATTAGACGTCTTTAGGCGATGGGACAATCCTAACTCCTGTTTAACTTCTCAAACACTCAATTCAAGGGTCTTAAATCCCTTCTTCAAACCATTCTCTTAAAAACCTCACCTTTCCTTCACAAATCTCACCTTTCACTACCTTATCCTTCACAAAGGAACTAAGTACTAAACTAGATTAGCTACGAAATCCGCTTGATCCACTTTAAATACAATCTGCAAGACTCAAAACTTGTAGAATCATTGGCGCTAGGTTACCCTCAAATCTCGGATCAATCTCATTACCCAGTTGCTCTCGGGAGCACATTGAAACTCCGTATCAGATCTGGACCGCATGTCAAAATTCTGAATAATACGAAGTTATAGAATTAGGACCGTCTTACTGGGCTTGACAACCATCTCAGAAATCAAATCCAGATAGTGTCGCAGCGCTATTCGGTTGAGCTCGGAGTGAGGAGTGTGAGGAATGTGAAAATAATTCTAAATTAAATTCAAAATAAATAAATCTGAGACTTGTCGCTTGCGGCCCAAATATAAGCAATCAGACCGTCAGAATCAGGCCAGATTATACCCTCGGATCAGGAGAAATTTTATACACGTGTCAGTGTACTTGAAATCTCTGATCGAGTTTCACTGACCGTTGAACTGAAACTGGTCCGCCACGCGTGATCTGGGAATCTGACCAAAACAAAAACTTAACTAAACCTAGATCCAGTGTTAGTGAGCTTAAGTCTAACCTTTGGCTCAAGGGAGACTGCCAGAAATGCTCCGTTGATCTGAAACAGGTCCACTTTAGATATAACCTAAGTATACATTGACCTAAAGTCTAATTTGGTAAGTTTTTAGGCTATATAAGGACCTTAAAACCCTCTCTCATTCAGCCACACGAATTTAAGAAAACTTCGGAGAGAGAAGAGAGAAAAGAGTGAGAAAGGGTGAGATTTGTGGGAGGCTTCTTCCAGCCCTTTTTTCCCTGCCGCTACACGAGCTTAACCACATCCTTCTAATCACTTTCCCGACGATTCCGGTGTCATTTCTAAGTAAGAAACCCTAACCCTAATCTGATCTAGGGTTGTAACCATTGCAAATGATGAAATAGCTAATCTATCTCATTCTCTAGGTCGCCAAAGCATCGTAGGCGAAAGCCTAGCAAATCTATCAAGTTCTTTACGATCCTACGACAAAAGGTGCGGACTTTAGGTGTATAGGTTATGATTTTCAATATTTTTAATGTCAGATAATGATATATTCATGATCTGCATGTAATTGCACATGTACAAAGTGCTGTCTGTTTTCTGTTTCGATTAAATATGGAATTTTGTGTATTTTATGTATTTGTAGTAAATATCGTATTCGTATAAATTTCGCCGATATGATTGCCATGAGTATTTGCCGTGTATATATGCTAGTTATGGATGTATGACCTGTTTGGTGAAAGGATTCGCCCTAATATACTTTTTGGCCAACATTGTTTATGTAGGCTAACGTGTGTAGTCTAAGTGTTTATTGAAATGTCTAAATAAATATGGATTTATGATTTACGCCTACCATATGTATTGAATGTAAGAACATGATTGATGTGTATGAGATAACTCCTTGCTATAAGGATTTGTCCTATTCTATATTGAAATCAACATATGTCGTGTATGTTGGAGTGGTGTAGTTTAAGTGTTTAATAAAATGCCTGTGTGAGAAATTGTGTGACGAACTAAATTTAATAGTGGTGTTGAGATAGGATTATCAGCTACCTTAAAGATGTATATGATTTCCTCCATGTTGTTTGTTTAATTTAACTACTTATGAAATATATGTGTTTGTATTTCCTGTTTATATTGTGCTTTATAACATGCTTGAATACTTTGTTTATTCTGCTTTACTCTACATGCTTCTGAATAAGGATTGATTGAGTTTGGGACTATGATGTAGTCCAGGCATTCGGTAACGAAATTAAATTAGTGGCTGAGATTCATTCGCCACGAGAGATGTGTCTGACGAACCCGAGTCGTACTTTAGTTGGTGACAGTGGTTAGGCCACGCAAAGTGCTTATGCATTTCATGTCGTTCAGTTGGTTGTGCGCTCGTGCTAATCTAGCTCATCAAGTAACCTGAATTGTCTTATGTATGTTCACCATGTTTGGACGCCACTACTTGAACCTAGGATACCAAACTTACCAGTGGAATCCCGTTAACCTTGGTACCTCGATCCACTAAGACTTATGAGCCAGGCATGGTGGTATGGAACACCATGGTCGAGCTGTCGGCCTACGCTAGGGCCACATACCTCCCTGTAGTGTCTATTGAGCAACCAGACTCATGAGCCGATTATGGTGGTATGAGACATTATATTCGAGCTATCAGCCTACACTGATTGGTGACGAGATCTTTGTAGTGACCTCGAGCATACTCTGAATTTGCGGTGAGGCGACGAGTTTTGCTGCGATGAATAGAGTATGAACTAGGCCTGTATCAATTTAGTGATGAACCATTAAAAAGGTGATGGGGGAGTGGTGTAACGATTAAGTTTAACAGCCCTGGCAGCCTTTGCAGTGCCCTACAACCACACTATCGTATGAGATTATCTAGGTTTGACGACCTTAGAATGGATCATGTTTGGGAATGATATAAGGGAGGTACCTTAGTTTCCCAATCCTGGTGTTTGAAATGAACTAATAACAACTCGATAATCATGCTCATCATCGCACTGCATGTGCCTGGAAGATGTGGAGCACTGAGGAATGATAGCATGCCGCGGATGTAAGATGGTGTTGCATGAGGGAGTATGTTGGTGAGGGCATACATCATGATTGCATTTCATACTTGCATTAACAAGAGTACCTAGAATTGTTTAATTGTACTGCTTTATCATTATTGCTTGACTGAGTTGATAACATGTTAACCTATGCTTTATTGTTCCACTGAATTGATCACTCAATCCCACGTTACGGGATGGTGTTGCACATACCAACCAGACTTGTTTGAGTTTCAGATGATGGCGATGCTGCGAAGTGGAGCCGAACTTTTATGAGGATGAGGAGGATTCCTCCTTTATGCAGTTTCAGGTGGGTTCTTGTGAGCCGTGTCCTGATTGACGGGGCTTTTTGGGATATTGACTAGATGACCTTACACAACTTGGTATAATTTGAAATTGTACTTGTAATGAATTAACCTGGAAACATTATCATACTCTGGAGACTCACCACAGTTTATATATTTTATATATCTATCACAGTCTTCCGCTTGCAATTTAACTATCTCTGGAGTATGATATGGTGTTTTGGTATAATCACATTCATGTTTCAATGCCCTCATCATAATCATCATTATTTGTGTTGCATAAGTAATGCGTTGGAACTCAGGAGCTGAGCTTTGCTCGACCCCTGATTTTTAAGGCGTTACACTAGATCTTCATCCCCTTAAACTCCTCAAGGAGGGTTTGCATTTTTGCTTCATTCTTTTCCTCTGATAAAGCCCAACTAGCCCCCTTTTTCGATAATAATGGCAGGAGATGGAGCAGTTAATCAACGCGAAGGGCACTCAAAGAAACCACGTCCTCGGCCGCTTTCTTGGCACGAAAGTTGGCCTTCGATCACGACTAATACAAAGTGGTTTATTCATCCAAGAATGCAAGATATAAGCGAGACAATGGTCAACAGCCGCACACTCCGAATCAATCGACTTCATGGTCTGGGTAAAGTCGATGGGCTCGATATGGTCGGCAGATAGGCTGTTGAGCACAACCTTCATCGATCGCAACATCTCCTTTACAGGAGATGTTCACGGGTCCAACATAGTTGGTTTTTCCAAGCTGCATCATGGCGGGTCGAGAGGGTTTTAGACTTGGTACTAAGGGCCGACAAACACAACAGTAAAGTGGTGCATCGCTCAATCTCCTGGTAAGCACTAGATTAGTCTTCTCCAAGTTGATGAAGTTCCGAAATGATCTTCAAAACTTCCTGTGGAAGTCTATGATTTTCAGGCAATCTAGCAACATCTCTAAGAAAGGGGTAGGGGTCTTGCAGAAAAAAAAAAAAACAGGAGAAGGATTTGAGCCCCTCGGTGAAGATCTCCTCCATGATTTTGATGGATAGATAGAAGGGTGAAAGGGAATCTATGGCGTCTGAAATAATGTCGACAAAGTTTCTTGTTCATAATATGCTTATTCGTGATTCGTTTTGAATTCTAAGGGGATGCTTTTGTAAGTATAATGTTTAGTAATTAATGCACGTTTATAAAGTGTGACGACTGGGTGCCCGAGACGAATGGCTAGTGCGTCAATTTGTTTCTAAGATCATGGAGGAATGTGGTGAAATAAATGGGATCCCCTCAGAAAACATGGCATCGTTACTATGACCGAGTCAATGCATACATGGAAGGTAAAATGACTAAGTATTGTGCGGCTGTATGATGACACAAAGCCTGACTGATAGATACTATCAAACATCATTTAGATAACACTCAAGTTGCATTACTGAAAGAGGAGTACATCCTATGCCCCAAGCAAAATAAAACAATTTTATTGGCGTCAGAATATATTCACTTCTATGTAGGTCATCAACCGCATCGCGTCAGAGTAGGGACTAAACAAAAAGCTTAAAGGCGATTGAGTGATCTAGATCTTCATACCCTTAAACTCCTCGGGGGGGTTTGCATTTTTGCTTCATTCTTTTCCTTTAATAAAGCCCAACTGGCCCCCTTTTTCAATAATAGTGGCAGGAGATGGAGCAGTTAATCAACGTGAAGGGCGCTCAAAGAAACCATGTCCTCGGCCGCTTTCTTGGCACGAAAGTTGGCCTTCGATCATGACTAATACAAAGTGATTTATTCATCCAAGAATGCAAGATATAAGCGAGACAATGGTCAACGGCCGCACACTCCGAATCAATCGACTTCTTTTCGTCCATGCTGGACTCCACACGGCCCTGATAGAGCACTATCTGGGACTCGATGAACTCAACCAGCTCCTCATTTTCAAGTCAATCGTGGTCTGGGTAAATTCGATGGCCCTTGATACGGTCGGCAGATAGGTTGTTCAACACAACCTTCATCGATCGCATCATCTCCTTTTGAGGCAATGTTCACAGGTCCAACATAGTTGGTTTTTCCAAGCTGCATCATGGCGGGTCAAGAGGGTTTTAGACTTGGCACTAAGGGCCGACAAACACAACAGTAAAGTGGTGCATCGATCAATCTCCTGGTAAGCACTAGAGTAGTCTTCTCCAAGTTGATGAAGTTCCGAAATGATCTTCAAAACTTCCTGTGGAGGTCTGTGATTTTCAGCAATCTAGCAACATCTCTGAGAAAGGGGTAGGGGTCTTGTAGAAAAAAAAAGAATGGGAGAAGGATTCGAGCCCCTCAGTGAAGATCTCCTCCATGATTTTGATGGATAGATAGAAGGGTGAAAGAGAATTTATAGCGTCTGAAATAGTGTCGGCAGAGTTTCTCGTTCACAATATGCTTATTCGTGATGCGTTTTGAATTCTAAGGGGATGCTTTTGTAAGTATAATGTTCAACAATTAATGCACATTGTATAAAGTGTGATGACTGGGTGCCCGAGACCAATGGCTGGTGCATCAATTTGTTTCTAAGATCGTGGAGGAATGTGGTGAAATAAATGGGATCCCCTCAGAAAACGTGGCGTCGTTACTATGACCGAGTCAATGCATACATGGAAGGTAAAATGACTAAGTATTGTGCGGCTGTATGATGACATAAAGCCCGACTGATAGATACTATCAAACATAATTTAGATAACACTCAGGTTGCATTACTGAAAGAGGAGTACATCCTACGCCCCAAGCAAAATAAAACAATTTTATTAGAATCAAAATTTATTTACTTCTATGCAGGTCATCAACCGCATCGCGTCAGAGTAGGGACTAAACAGAAAGCTTAGAGGCGATTGAGTGATATAGATCTTTATCCCCTTAAACTCCTCAAGGAGGGTTTGCATTTTTGCTTCATTCTTTTCCTTTGATAAAGCCCAACTGGCCTCCTTTTTCGATAATAGTGGCAGGAGATGGAGCAATTAATCAACGCGAAGGGCGCTCAAAGAAACCACGTCCTCGGCCGCTTTCTTGGCACGAAAGCTGGCCTTCGATCATGACTAATACAAAGTGATTTATTCATCCAAGAATGCAAGATCTTCTGGGTCACCCATCTCCTTAGTGAAGAAGGTGTATTCTCACTCCTTCAAATCTTCCATTAGCCCAACTCTGTAGGATTGCAGCATCCTCAACATGGTTCAATTGAATTGAGGCGTTTGAAGGCACTGTAATCGCCCGTGACAGGATAGTTCATGTTTTCCACTCATAGCTGCAGATTCCTCCTTGGTCGAGGCCTGCTGCCGAAGATACTCCGAGTTCGCTTGGTTAGCAAAGGTCAGTTCATAGAATCGATCACCCATAATGTACAGACGCTTTAGCATCTGAACAAGCTTCCCAAGTATGGTGTCTGATTCAGCGGCGAATCAAGTATACATCGTGAAACCATTGGCGTTAAACAACAGGGTAGAATGGGAGTATTCTTTCAACCCCCATTCAAAAATCTCCTTTAGATAGCGTTCAACACCTGCAATAAGGAAGGAAGAGTTGGAAGCCGTGGATATAGAGTGAGAATGTAAAAGGAAGATGATGTGAGTTTGAGCAAGACCCAGATGTTATTTAAATAGGTCATCTAGGCACCCACGATCTGGAGTGATCATGGCAATAAAATCGTCACACATTCTAAGTAATTAGGGAATAGAGTAGTTGAGGCATAAAGCTCAAAACCAACCCATGTCCCGCTGAATTTTTAAGACGAGTCAACAGTTAATGTAGGTGATAGAAACGAAAATTAAAAGGGGGAAGAGGTGCGAAATGGCTCAGCAGCCGTTTATATAGAGAAAAGAAGAGAAATGATTACAAAGTTATAATTCTAATGAGATAAAGCACTGCAAAATTCAATCTTTCTCAATTGGCCTTTCGCCACTTGTAATACAGCTTTCTTCTTGGACGTCAATCGAGAAAGTCGACCGATAACTGCTGTTCGGGAGTGCACAACAATGTTTAGTTGAGTGACTCTTTTTGTGTTGAAGGTGTTCTGCATGCTTCCCCGCAAATTCCTACTTCAGTGCGATCAACTCGGCCTCCAGAGCCGTGATCCTCACTTCCAAGTTCTCCAGCATGACCTGGGAAGTCTTCAATTCAGCGTTCCCAACCACTAAGTCCTTGGCGATGGTATGTACAAAGGCCCTCTCAAACTCAGCTAAAGTTCGTTCGGCCTCGAGTCGGTCGACGCCGACATGATAGCATGTTTTGAGTAGCCCCTGAAGCTCTTGAAGGCCAGCTACCTTATCGACCAGAGTAGGGTCCAACCAGGAGTAGACATGGTACGATTCAACTAGTCGATTGAGTTTGTCGATCGACTCAGCATCAAGGGACCCCGCTAACCTCTTCTGCAAGAGATCATGGAGCTCGGCCTTCACATCCTGCAGATTACTGGATTGTGAGGGAAATCGGCCACAATTATCTCTCCAGCAAAGGCCTTCTCAAACAAAGATATGATATCATCGAAGGAAGGGAGATCTTCACCATTGAAGATGGGTGCATTGTTCGCAGATGTGAATTTTAGGACAAATGGCAGATGAGAATTGGGCTCAATAGTCTCAACCATTGTCATTTCTATAACCTCATCTGTGGTGGTCTCTTAAGTCTCGGCTGCTGTTTCGACCACTACTGCTTCGATGATTGCGACCTCTAGCTCGGCTGAAACAAAGACCTCCTCGACTATTATGGAAGCCGACTCTACAGTAAGGAGCATCAATTGGAGTGGGAACTTCTTGGTCGATGGCTGAGGGAGAGGTGCCTTGCCCATGCTTTGTCCAACTGTCGTACGAGGAATCTGGATCATACATTTTGAGTTAGAAGGAAGGTTACTGACTTCGAGTGGACTGTGAGTAGGGAGGCCTTCAGTGCTAACCGTTGCCTCCAAATCAACGGTCAGAATTTCGGTGATCATGAGATCAATGACCACCAATGTTTGTTGTTATTGTGGTTGGGCCACAACCATCTATTTTTCAGCGACTATCAACTCTCAAGTAACTACAAAAGGAGCAGAAAAGAGTCAATTAATATAAAAGTAGGAAATTTAATGCAGATAAATATATGAGTGAGAGATCTCCACCTAAGTCAAATTGGATGGTGTAGACGACGGGCCGATTCTAGCGGCTTAAGGATTTTTATTACGGTCACCAGTGATCAAGTAAAAGTAGGTAATGGTGGCGGATTAGGATGATAAGGGGTGAGAAACTTCCTATCGAAGGGAAGATCGGGATTATTTAATCTCTCTCTATCCCACCACCATTTATTCCAACACTTATTAAAATGAATTTCCTAGTCACGTTTCAAGCCCTCCTCGGTCTCTTTTGAGTAGTTAGTAATAAAGAGATTGAGCTAGTACTTGGTTTTAAAGTATGTTTCAAATGAAGATATGGCCTCGACCGAAGTACCTGACGGCCGTCGAGGCCCTGTGGATGCTGGTAGTGGTCAATCCTCTATTATTGGGGAAGGTTTGGGAGGACTGAAGTGACAGAAAGAGAGAACTGGCACCTTAGGGGATGGATTGGGTGCAGCTCCCAAATCTAGAATTTTCGTTGGAGTTGTTTGAGGCTAAGGAGCGAGCGCGGGAGCATCAAAATCTTCTATTATGACCTCTTGGCTTGCTAGGGTAGCAACCTCAGTCGTTGGAGCTTGAGGAGGAGAGGAAGTGGTCAATCTTGACTTTGGCTTGCTCATCTTCTTGACAGGTACGACGGTCGATGGAGCAACTGTTCTCTTCTTACCCTTTGCCTCTAACGGTGAGGTAAAATGGTTGATGAGCTCGATGGGGTCCTTGTTGTCTAGAAACCTAGCGTAGTGACACTCCCACCATTCGAGAAAGATATCCATCGCTTATGATAAGTTAGGATAGCTGGGGAGCTCAAGAGCGTTCGCCTCTTTGCGGAATGAAGAATTGAGAGATGCATAGAGACTCGCATCAGTCACCACATGGCGACCGTAGGGTGGTTGGTTGCAAGTCTTGTGAGTGAGGGGGCAAGGGATGCACTGG
The DNA here is from genome assembly GCA_030180095.1 of Magnolia changhungtana. Classification (NCBI taxonomy): domain Eukaryota; kingdom Viridiplantae; phylum Streptophyta; class Magnoliopsida; order Magnoliales; family Magnoliaceae; genus Magnolia; species Magnolia changhungtana. The sequence continues at coordinate 14,703,795 of JASAUF010000502.1, forward strand.
ACAAGGCCAAACTGCCGAGAAAATAATAAAGGGTAACATTGTTCGACCCTAGCCATGGCATTCTTACCTTGTTTGACCATTCCCCCATATGTAAGATCGCAACCAAGAAGATAACTTCCCTACGCCTGATGTGATTGAGTGGCGGACTCTAAATCATCCAACTCGAACTAGCCGATGAGGCAGCTTGGGCCATACTTTTCTCCTACAGAGAAGGGCATGAACGTCTTATTCTTCTTGGTTTTATTTGGAGAGAGGAGGGTAGTCAAATAGATCTCACATGAAAGATTCTCCGGGAGGGAATAGAGAATCCTCTCACCAAAGGAAGTGTAAGTCTTCCCTTCATGCATAGAATGACGGAATAGAGAAAGGTAGAAGTAGGCATAAAACCATATCTATAGGAGCCACATCGGTCCTCCTGCAGAATATAGACCTTTATGGGTGATCTTGTAAATCCCCATGAACAAGTGGTTGAGCACGTAAGGTGTCAGAGCAATCCTATAGCCTAGGGAAAGTTGCTCGGCCAAAGCAACTTATTCTATGGTGATTTGCTCAGTGTTCACACATAGTAGATGGCAATAAATCCAAAGAAGCAGGAATACCACATGCTTGTCTTCATTGACCGGATCATCAAGCTTGTGGTAGGCCTTCATGGAGTTGGTGTAAGTCTTGACGATCTTGCTAGGGAAATCCTTGTGTCGCCTAGATAGAGAGCTAGGATAAATTGCCATGTCGAATGGCAATAACTGAGTTAGAGTGGAAATATCCATTACAATTAGAGTCATTGGATCGCAGCCAAAGAAGGAGTTCATCAACATGCTCTAGAACGCCGACATAAAAAAGAGGAGGGCCGGAGTTGCCGGATATTCTCGGACAGAGAGTTTAATACATTCGTAGATGTCAAATCTTCTCCAGGCATCCTCGTGTTGCGATGATACACAGAAAAAACTAAGATTCCCAATCTTTGAGAGGCTTTGGCCATGTCCTTGGGCTCTTTAAGGCATTCACAGTGTCGGGAATGGATCCAGACTGGATTAATAAACTTTCTCCAAGGAAGATTGAAAAGAACGGATCCAACGCTTGAACCTCTTCTGCCTCTGTTGCAGCAGAGAATGTAAGACCCAAACAAAGATAATCACCTTGAGGCGATTTGAATACCGTCTTCTCAACGCACTTGTCCCTAAGAATGTCCATCATGGCCTTTATGTCCAGTTGGTCTAAGGAATGGGCAGATGAGGAAGAGGTAACCATTAAGGATCAGAGAAAGAAGGCAACATTTTCAGGAAGAAAGTCTGGAATAGGAAGGAAATGAGAGCATAGAGAGAAGAAGTTTCGAAATGGCACTTATGTCGGCTGAAGGACAGGAACATTTATTGTACCATCATTGTGGTTTTATTAGGATTGATATGAAGACAAGTGTTAAAATAGGGTTCCTTCGATGCCTCGTTTAAACACGACCGACGCTAACACATTATGAGGAGTCGGTCGAACACGGTTATCGCCTGAGTGATGTGTGTACATATTAAATGCGTCATTAATAGGGGTCTTATGTTATTGCCACCTCTTTGTCTGAGGTACAACGATGTGGGGTGTGAGGCCCATATCCTAGACCGTACCGTTCTATAGGCTTTCGCGATCCTCCCGATCGAATTCTGACAACTCTCGACTTGTACCCGACATTTGTGTGCGATCCTAAGCCGAGCCCTGCAAACTGGAGTTAGCTCGACCTGAAACTTGTACCAGTGCGACCGCGCCTTCGCCACAGTTCCAATGCCGTGTCTCATGCGCCGATGTGATACCTAGGCCAGGAGATGTGGGCCCGCGTTCATTCTGAAGAAACGTCTCGTGTTGTAAATTTGATGAGAATCTCTACGACCCGTCACATCAATCAAGTCAAGTACATCCTCCATGCACCAATGCCACCTCACCCTATCCCAAGTACAAGCACCCATTCCCTCTTTTCCCCAAGTCAACTCTCTCTCTCTTCCCACCCATTCCACCCTTCCATAAATTTCAAACCAACCCATGCCTTCCCATCCCCATTTCATACAACACCCACTCCATCTACCTCTTTTCATCCATCACTCCTCTCTCTCATTTCTATCTTCATTCTCCAAATTCCCAAGAGCAAGCACCCAATGTCCAAGCTCTCCTAAAAACAAGTGTGGCCCACTTTCCCACTCTCTCATCTCCCATCTTAACCCTCCAACTTCATCAACCTCCATCAAGATCGAAGCCAAGGAACCTAGGAGTCCAAGGAGATAAAGAAGGAGGCCAAATGTGGGTGATCCACAATTGATTTCAATTTTTAAGGGCCCACTTATTGTGGGACCCACTTGATGTATGCATTGTATAAGAGAGGGATCCATAGTGGCGGGGTCCCTCCATCTCACCGTCTCTCTCTCTCCCTCTTTCTCTCTCTTCCTCTTATGTTGTGGACTCCACTGTGATGTATGATCCACGTTGTTCCATCTGTGGGGCCCACTCGGCTAGCCTGTCTACCCAGACAGATCTAGATGAAGGAAAATACAAATATCGGTTGATGTAAAACGTGGACCCACCTTGATGGCACTGTGACCCACACATACGTGAGACCCACCTTAATGGCACGTGTGGCCCACACATACGTGAGACCCACCTTGATGTCTCTATTTATGCATCCACCGTCAGTCCAGCACGTCCAGAAGATCTGGACGTTGGACTGGATGGTGTAATATTATATATTATATATATTATATATGTAATATATATTAATAATATAATATATATTTGGGTGGGCCACTCCCACGTGGGACCCACCTTTAATGCATATCTACATCGTACAGATGGACATGGACGGTGCCATGAGGCCCTACTTACGTGGTGTGATCCACACCATCTAGCCTCCTGGACGGGTGAGATCCACCATAGATATATGTGTTTTATCCATCGTCCAGCTGGACGGTGACAGATGGGGCCCACCACTAATGGATGTATTACATCCAAAACGTCCATCCATTTGGCAAGCCGGTCTTAGGTGGGCCATGTTTGTGGACTCCACTCTGATGGATGTGTTCCATCCAAACCGGCCATCCTTTTGACGTGCTCACCATGGTGGGCCATGCTCGTGGACCCCACCTTTATCTATGTGTTTCATCTGCACCGTCCATTTGGACGGTGCCATGTACAGCCCCACCTTAATGCTCTACATCTACACTATCCGTGCAGTGACCCACCATGATGCATGTCTTATATCTACAACGTCCAACCATTTTGAGAGATAATTTTATGGCTTGGGAAGAAGAATAAGACAGATCTAGTTATCAGGTGGACCACACTACAGAAAATAGTGGGATTGAACGCCTACCTTTGAAACCCTTTTGGTTACAAAAGTTTTGGACTAATATGATATTTGTTATTCCTCTCAGTTTAGGTTTTTGTGACCTTACAAACTGACTAGATGGAAAATAAACGCAATGGTGGGCCCCTCTAAATTTTAACAGTGGAAATCCTTATCACCACTATTGTTTGTGGTATGGTCCAGATGATCTTTTGACATGATTCATTTATTTGGATAATGCTCTAAAATGATCTCTATAGATGGATGAATGGTGTAGTTGTTGTGGCCCATTTGATACGGCCCGTTAGATGTATTTGGGGCCCATTTAATGAGGCCCGATGTGATGCGGCCCACCTGATGTATGAGAGGCCTATGGGATGTGGCCCTTTGTGATGTATATGTGGCCCATAGGATGCAGCCCACCTGATGTATGAGAGGCCCATGGTGATATATATTAGGCCCTTATGTGAGGCCATGGGCCCACTATATGTTTGGCCCTATGTGGGCCACTCATTGGAAGCAATGTTGGTTAAATGTCCACATTGTTGGCCAATGATAGTTAAATGTCCTTATTGTGACCTTCCCTTAGGCCCTTTGTTAGGCCGATTATTGAGGCTGGTTCTGATTGCTGAGGTCGATTATCAAGGCCAATTTCGATTGTCGAGGCCGATTCCGATTGTCGGGGCCGATTTCGATTGTCGAGGCTGATTCTGATTGTCGAGGTCGATTCAGATTGTCGAGGCCGATTTTGATTATTGAGGCCGATTCTGATTGTCAAGGCCGATTCCGATTATTGAGGCCGATTCAGATTATCACGGTCAAGGTCGATTACTATTATCGAGGTCAAGGCCGATTCCGATTGTTGAGGCCGATTCCAATTGTCGAGGCCGATTTCGATGGTCGAGGCCGATTGTCGAGGCCCAATGTGATGTATATGCAGCCTGTATTTGAGGCCCATTGTAATGAGCATTTGGCCTTGGCTTGATACATATGAGGCCTATGTGATGAGGCTCATTGTGATGTATGTGAGGCCTATGTGATGAGGCCCAACGTGGTGCATTTGAGGGCCAGGCGATAGAGCCTATTGTGATGTATATTAGGCCCATGTGAGAGGCCCATCGTGATGTGTATTAAGCTCTTGAGTGAGGCCCATGGTGTTGTATATTAGGCCCTTGTGTGAGACCATGGGTTTACTATATGTTAAGCTCTATGTGGGCCATTCCTTGGGGGCAATGTTGGTTAAATGTCCACATTGTCGAGGCTAATTGTCAATGTCGGTTATTGATACCGATTATGAGTATGTGACAGCATAACATCATGATACATGCCCATACGCATCATTTAGATGTTTATTATAAGATGTGATTAACCATTGCATATGCCATAGTACAGATGGTTTATGGGACTCCCTGATAGGTGGAGTTATCCCACATGAGCGCATGGTATACGCAGGATTGATGCATGATTGGACTACATGATTCATGCATCTTGCATTGTGTGATTGTGATTATATGCCCTAGTGACATCAGGGTCGTGACCTCCATAGGCATGTCGTGGATGGCCAGATTGGACACTGGAAATGTTTGGTTCGAGCATTTGGACACTTTGGATGTCTGTGGGTGAAAGTCCCTAAGCCTCCGAGGTTAGGAGACGCCCCAACGTCTAGACTGAGTAGATACATGAGTGCCTGAGTGTCGAATATCAGGAGGTCGCGTCTCCCACTATGTCGTGATCAGTTGGGAGGGGGTGTAATTCCCTGAAAATCAGGGGTCGCGTATATACTCAACTCCAGAGTTCCCAGGGTCACTTATGACCGATTTACATTAATATGCGGTTAATCTGGTTGATTGCGCAAATCTGAAATTTCCTGAAATATGAAGAATCACCATACAAGTATACTGAAATGAAAGAGACTGAAAGAAATGCATACATATACGTATATACATGTCCAAAAGAATAAAAGGGGCACATGGCGCTACCCAACAAAATCACAAAAAATAATATGTCCAAAAAGAATAGGACTGAGCCCACAACTCAGCGATCCGATCATGCTTCTCCAGCTGGTGGGAAACCATCCATCATCTGGAAATAAGACAGCTCGTCCTCCTCCTCGAAGCTCCCCTCGCTAGGCTCCTCCAGCCCTGAGTCACCTGCATCTATGATTAGGTCTGGTTGGTATTTTAAAACACCGTCCCAGAGTGGGAGTGAGTGATCAACTCAGTATGAACTATTAATCTTAAGTTATAAAAGGCATCAATTGCAATATGAATTTAATGAAAAGCAGTCAATCATCAATACCTACAACTCTTATTTAAATGCACGCATGCGGGATGATATGATGCATGCCCTCGCCACAACGCTCCCTCGAGCGACTCCATCTAACGATCGCATATGACCACACTCCCTCAGAGCGACCTCGACTTCTGAGTCGCCACCCTAACTAATGCGATGCAATGCGATCGTGTAAGCCGAGTTATTAGTTAAATCCATTCATCCAGAAAATTGGGAAATCTGATACACCCCACATATCAATGCCCTAAGCTGGTTGCGAGGCCAAGGCCTCATCAACGCGTGAGGCCGAGTCCCCACGGTTCGTGATCCCGTCAGGGTCTTCATCCCCGACTCCAAGTACATGAGGAGTGCCGATAGGGAGGGATCGCTCGCGGTCACTACTGGGAGACGTGATACCCCAGCGTAGGCCGACAGCTCGGACACAGTGTCCCATTCCACCATGCCCGGCTCACGAGACTGTGGACCCGTTACAGTCTAAGTATCAATGGGCCACAATGGTTGTAAGGTGTTCCAGGTTCCATACATAAGTGAGCAAACAGGGTTGACAAACAAGGTTGGTCAGAAAGTAGGCTATACCGCACGGGCCAAGCGAGCGTGAGATGAGTGACCTCGGGCACAAGGGACACATTTAGTCGAAATATAGCCACCCGAACACACCCTCCCAAACCCACGGATATAGCCCTAGCATAGTCCTACCGATGGGACTACCGTCTCTCATTATGTTCCTGACCAACCCAAGGGTGTGAGGGGAATCCGTAACATGCCAATTCTACAGATTATCAACTAGCATAGCGACCACATGTTCTCATGCATCTCATATACCATTCAGATTCTCATAACAAGCAAGACTAACCATAACATGAAATAAGTGCATGTGAGTTATGTGTGTGTGTGAGGAAGTTAAGCACTTCCTCCAATTCCAGAAATCATGTGCACACGGATAATAAATTATACACGCGTTGAAACACCACATATGAGGAAAAAGGATAGATCAATCATAAACAAACTATACCCATACATAATATCATGTGAGAGGCAAGATCAACACAAATATGAAAGCTAAGCATGCAATCCATACAATTTCAACAATATACAACTCCTAGGGTTTCTCTAGACTATTCAATCATAGCATCCAAGCAATCAAAATCATTAAACCCATACTAAAATTGGTGCAAGGCCACCTAAGAACAATAGTCCGCACCTTCGGATTGGTTGAAGGCTTAGGAATGACCTAGGAGATGTGGATCTTGGTGTAAAATGGCCGGAATCCTAGGAGCAACCATCACATGTTAGATTTCCATGCAAATTCCTTTCATCACAAGGGTTTCAAGGAAATTTGGGGATGGATCTTACCTAGATGCTCAACGGGAAGAAAGAGCGGCCGTGGATGAGGGATCCTTCTTGGAGAATATGTTAGAGGTTGTGGGAGTGATTTCCTTGGGCCCACTTTGATTTAGGGTCCACCAACTTATCTTCACCCTCCCTTTACTCTCCTTGGTCGTTGGAGATGGTGGAAGTTGTGAGGGAGAGGAATTTGGTTGTGGAAGGTCGGAGGAAGTTATGAGGGAGAGAGATGGGTTGTTGGAGATTTGAGAGTTATGAGGGAGAGAGGCTTGGTGGGGGGAGATTAAAAGATGTTATGAGGGAGAGAGGGCTTGTTGTTGGAAGAGTGGAGGGGTTATGGGAGAAGGCTAGGGTTTTATTTCCTAAACTTGGGCCCCTTGGCCCCAAGCTTCCACAAATTTTCAAAATAGACCTATGGGACTACCTATTGGTGTTGGGGTGGCCCTAACACCCCTCTGACCATCAAAATTGGTGTGTAGGTGCCTTATGGCCCGTCTAGGGTCCATACAAAAATTGAGGACGAACGGATGAATGGATATATGATCTGAGTAAGCATTTCTGACCCTAAAATGGCCCTGTGGGGCCCATTCTGATTGATGGGGCATCTCTGGTGGCCCTCTGGCCATAAAATTTATAAGGTAGGTGCTCCGTGGCCCAATGAAGGGCCACACAAAATTTTGGGAATGATCGGATATGGGGTTTGGACGTACGGGTCTGATTCGCGATCAACCGTCACCGTGCCACGATCGGGTCCCAGATTTGGTGGACGGGCGTAGAAAAATATATTAAACCTTCACCGTAAATTTGGAAGAAATCCAACGGCTGAAAGGCCTGAAATCTTAGTTTCTTTCAAGTGATGTCAAATTCCAATCTGGCATTGGTGGGGTGCATTTGGCAAGTGCCAGATTTCAATTATGGGTGTTCACTGGGTCCGCAGTCCGCGATGGACCGCAAGCCCAATGGGATCTATGATTCCCTAAACTTTTAGATTTTTCTGACCTTTCTTGGTCGCTGGGTGACCCACATGGGCTGTTGTTAAGTGTAAACAGCCATCAGGCTTGGCGAGCCACACCAGGTCCTATCATGACCTATCTGGTCTATTATAATGGGAAAATCCTAGGCTAATTAACTTGTGGTATCTCACCATGAGCAGTTTAAATGAATGGTCCTGCGGCAAATCCGACGTGGATGCTCCAGGACACTGTGCTGGTTGGACGGGACGTTACAATCTACCCCCCTTATAATTAAATTTCGTCCTCAAAATTTATACCTGTTCGTATTGCTGAAGCAGGCTTGGGTAATACTTACGGACTTCCGCTTCTGTCTCCCAAGTGGCCTCTTCTTTATCATGATGGGTCCATAAGACCTTTACCAATGGGATGACTTTGTTGCGTAGGACCTGCTCCTTCCTATCCAATAATCGAGTGGGTCGAAGAATATATGTGGCATCTTCCTTGAGTTCCACATGCTCCCACTTGATGATGTGTGACGGATCGGGGACGTACTTCTTCAACACGGATACATGGAAGACGCTATGCACTCCGGCGAGTGGCGTAGGTAGGGCCAAGCTCCTTAACTAATCCAGTGAATAATGAACTAAACTACTAAGCACAATTTTAGGAAAAAGAACAATTAAGAACAGGGAAGAAAATTCAATCAGAGAGAGAGTACTAAGACTTTCGAATCCACCCTTAAGTATCCTAACCCTTGTTTTGTCTGTTGATTCACCTTGATCTAGATTGATACCACTTAAATAGAGAAAGCACAATCTATGTCCTTAATCGGGCATACAGACTGTCTAATTCCTTTAAGCAATGTCATGAACAACATATCCCATATCCTTGGTCGGGCATATGGAATGTACATTCATTAAAGCACCCTGTTTCTTCCTCTATAGGAAACTTGTTCTTGATCAGACCCAAGCACCTATAATAAGCATCCAAACAACATCCATATATATACTTTGATCAAGTTCATAGATGGAGAAGTATAGAATTTAAACCAATCAAGCCCACTTAGAGAAAGGAACAATTAATTAATATTCAAAGTAAATCAACCAATACAAGAGCTAATCAAATTAGGGGCTTCATCTCAGCCCTAGCTGAGAGATTAGTGACCCATAAAATCCATAAAAAATATTAAACGAAATTTATAAAAATAAAACACCAAACCAATCGATCTCTCTCTCTCTTCTTCCTTCTCTTTCTTCTCTTTCTTCTCTCCCTGGCTCTGGATCTTGAATTCCCTAGTTCTCAATGCCTTTCCCACGTCCAAAACTTCCCTTTTATAGCTGCTGGATGGCTGGGGTCGGTGGCAGAGTCGTAGAAGGACTCGGAGTACAAATTTTCGCAGCCATGATCGGTGGGCCTCACAGAGGTATTTTCTGGAAAATCCACCCCGTCCATTGGATTCAGGCCGAAATTTCAGTTAAGAATGGGTGGTTTTGAAGGTCCATTAGCACGGCTCACAGAAGAAATCTCAAAAAACTTAGTTTTGAACATCACAAGACCGCCTGTTTGTGGCCTCTGTACCGCACACGTGTGTACGCATGGGAAAGGAATGTCAACATAGTTTTGTAGTTCTCAACGCCCTCTACACAATAGACGGATCAGATCTTCCGTACAGTTGACGGGTGGGGCCCACTGTCTTCCGCAAAACGGCCAGCGGCCGGACGCTACACTGACGCGAATCTCCTTCCGCTGACAATGTGGGGCCCATTCCTTTGATCAAACGGAAAATCCAAGATGTACATTGGATTCCTCTCGAAAAACCGTTCGGGAAGGGACAGTTTTGAGTAAAATCAGTGCGGCCCACTTGATCCTTTATTCCACCGTCCGTCTGATGTTTGAACGGCTGGGATCTGATCTCTGCTTTCATTTCAATTTTTGCCACCTAGGCAATGTTAATGGTCGCCCCAGGAAGCGGATGGACGGTTTGGATTGTCTATTTGGACACTAGGTGGGACCCACAACCGACGACCGCGATCGGCTTGTGGGACGCTGTAACGCGTTTCCGGATTTTTTTGAATTTTTGAGAGAGGAGTCGGTCAGTGCACGCGCTGACCGACTCAGCCGTCCGGTGCACGGCTCGCGAAGTTTGTGCATAGTGTACACTCACTATGGTGTGGGGTCCACTACGAGGTTTCTTGGGAATCCGCATCGTCCATCTTCTTTGTCTCCCAGATTAAGGGGTTGAGACCAAAGTTGAGCCAATTCCAGATATCAGGTGGGCCCATAATCGATGGTTTGTGGGCTGATTTGTCAGTTGGCCCACTTCCCGAGATCTTTAATGGATGAAATTTAATATGTACGGTTAATTTATGGCCCCCATCACATGTATGAAGTTTCGAGTCAATTAGATGGCGGGAACCATGTGATCTTGCATTCTGAACCCTTTTCGGGCCCCTTTGGCTTGCTTTCTTCAGATCCCAGGCGTGTAAATTCTTCATTATTGGTTCTCTGGAGTCCATCCCGTGCTCTAGAGATTTTGGATCATGAAATTCATGCCTTTAACATCAATTTCCAATTAACGCTCCTGATTTCATCCTGTAATAAAAACACGATTAAAACACTCCATTAAGCCTTATCATGTATGTAAATTTAGGCAATTGCTGGGGTCTGGTATGCAACATTCGACACTCATCACCAAGCGATAAGCAACCGCCCCAACCCGGTCCAAAATCTGGAAGGGCCCGATGAATCGGGGTGTGAGCTTCCCTTCTTGCCGAAGCGCAAAACACCCTTCATTGGGGAGATTTTGAGAAATACGTGGTCCCCGGCTTCAAATTCCAAGTCCATTCGCCTTGTGTTGGCATAGCTTTTCTGCCTGCTTTGAGCCGTCAAGAGGCGGCGCCGGATAATTCCAATCTTCTCAGTCGTGACTCACACCAAATCTGGTCCTAGCAAACTCTTCTCGCCAATTTCTTCCCAACAATGCGGGGCTCGGTACAAACGCCCATACAAAGCCTTGTAAGGCACCATACCGATGCTAGCATGGAAGCTATTGTCGTAGGCGAACTCCGCATATGGGAGACAATCATCCCAACTCTCTTGAAAATTCAATACACAAGCCCGCAACATGTCCTCCAATACCTGATTCACCCACTCGGTTTACCCATCTGTCTGCGGGTGGAAGGTCGTGCTAAATTTCAGCTTCACTCCCAAGCTTCTTGAATGCGGGTCCAGAAGATCGACATGAAGCGAGTATCCCGGCTGACACAATCTCCAATGGGATGCCATGGAGCCACACTATTTCCTTGATATTTAACTTAGTCAAATCATCAGCGGAGCTAGAAGTCTTGATTGGCAGGAAATGGGCAGATTTGGTGAGCCTGTCCACAATCACCCATATCGAATCATGCCCCTTCCTAGTCTTGGGCAACCCGAAAATAAAATCCATAGATATGAAGTCCCATTTCCATTCTGTTATGGGCATTGGTTGCAGAAGGCCCGGTAGTCGGCGATGGTCAGCCTTAACTTGTTGACAGGTGAGGCATCGAGACATATACTCTACTATTATCTTCTTCATGTTGTCCCACCAATAGTTTCACTTCAAATCCTGGTACATCTTCGTACTACCAGTTTGCATCGCCAACTTGGAGTTGTGTGTGACACCAAAGACTTCTTCTCGTAGTCCTTGAAGGTTTGGAACACAAAGGTGGCCTCGATACCGCAATCCCCCATCTTTTCCAACTCTCCACTCGGACTTCACATCATTCCTTGCTCCTTCCCTCATCTTCTGCAATAACTCATCTCCCTCCCGGGCTTCAATGATTTTGCTGTCGACCATTGGCTGGGCTTGAAGGTGGGCTACGACCTCGTACGGTTCCTCCACGGTTAGCTTCATGTTGAAGTCCGGTACAAATTCCACCATGTCCCATTCTCTCACCATTAGCGGGGCCGCAAATTCGATTGTCTTCTTGCGACTCAAGGCGTCCGCCACCAGATTGGCCTTGCCAGGGTGATACGAGACATCGAACTTGAAGTCCTTTAACGTCTCCATCCAGCGACGCTGCCTCATGTTCAGGTCCTTCTGGGTGAAGATGTATTCGAGGCTCTTGTGATCAGAAAAGAGCTCAAATTCCTCACCATAAAGATAGTGTCACCATATCTTCAATGCGAAAACTATGCTTCAAGCTCGAGGTTATGGGTAGGATAATTCTCCTCATGTTTCCTTAATTGTCGAGATGCATAAGCAATTACCCTGTTCTTTTGCATAAGTACACAACCCAAGCCCACATGAGAGGCATTTGTATAGACAGTGTACTTGACCCCTTGTTCAGGAAGCACAAGCACAGGTGCCGAAGTCAATTTATCTTTCAACTCTTGGAAGGCCGCCTCCGCCTTCTCATCCCAGGCAAACTTGAGGTCTTTCCGTGTCAGCTGGGATAGTGGTCGAGATATTTTTGAAAAGTCTCTAATGAACCTTCTATAATAACCGGCGAGACCAAGAAAGCTCCTCACTTCCGTGACTGACTTTGGTTGCTTCCAATCTTGTACGGCCGCAACCTTGGCGAGATCTACCGATATGCCTTCCTTGGACACTACATGACCCAGAAATTTGACCCCTCCTTCCAGAAGGCACACTTCCTAAATTGTGCAAATAACCGATTTTTGTCAAGAGTTCCAAGAACCGCCCTTAGATGCTCTTCATGCTTCTCGCGGCTCTTTGAGTAAATCAATATGTCGTCGATGAACACTACGACGAATCTGTATATGAACGGCCTGAAGATTCTGTTCATGAGATCCATGAATACTGCTGGGGCATTGGTGAGCCCAAACGACATAACTAGGAACTCATAATGGCCAAAGCAGGTTCTGAAGGCCATTTTATGTATGTCCTCATCCCTGACTCGTAGTTGATGGTACTTTGATTGTAGATCGATCTTTGAGAAGTATTTGGCACCTCTCAACTGGTCGAATAAATCATCAATTCTGGACAATGGGTATTTGTTTCGAACCGTCGCCTGGTTTAATCTTCTGTAATCTACGCACAGAAGTAATGAGCCATCCTTCTTCCTCACAAATAGGACTGGGGCTCCCCAAGGCGAGACGCTGGGTCGGATGAAGCCTTTCTCTAGCAAGTTATTAATCTGAGACCGTAGCTCTTCCATCTCACATGGAGGCATGCGGTAAGTAGGCAAGGAAATGAGCTTAGCACCCGGAGTCAGATCGATAGTGAAGTCTATTTTACATCGAGGAGGAAGTCCAGGTATGGCTTTAAACACATCATCGAAGTCTCGGACTACGGGAGTGCATGTATGTGAGGGCCCATCATACCCGTCCTCCAAGGAAGCATAACATAAAATCCTACAATCGTGGCTAACATGGACTAGAAACGTGAGAGAAGTGTTGTCGTCTTCGAATATTTTCACCGTCAGGGTCTTACAGTCAATCTCGGCTTCATCGTGGTCAACCAATTCATGCCCAGGATGACATCATAGTGGAAGAACTTGGTCACTATCAGGTCCACAAATGCGACCTTGCATCCCAAATCGATGGGGCAATCATGGCATATCTTCGTCGCTTCTGAGACAATACCGGTGGCGGCAATGATCCTCACCCCATCAAAGGGGGTAGCGCGCAATCCTAGACGCTTGACAATAACATGTGTTATGAGAGAAGTAGTGGATCTCATGTCTACCAACAAAAAGATGGAGGTACCTTAGATGTGTGTCATCACCTCGAAGGCCGTAAGAGTGGGGATGGCAGTATTTTGGCCTTCTGCCACCAATGTGTGGACTCGTGCCTGTTGTGGAAAATTCAATCGTTGCATAGGCCGTTATGGCAGCTTAACTTGAGGTGCAGGAGAACGGCGAAACTGAGGGCTAGGCCCTATCGTCCGTAGGGGCGGAATCTGCAATGCCTACTGTAGAGGTCTGTTGCTGCGTTGTGGTGGTGTGAAGCCGAGGTCCCTCATCCTCGTGAAGCAGTATAGCTCAGAGTGACCCGCCCTCTTACAGTAACTACATATCTGGGCCGGTCGTACAAAAGGAGCCGGTGCGACAGCTAGTCGTGGCGGGGAGTTCGGGCACGGCCTTTTTCCCACAAATGAAGAGGACGGTCCCTCCATCCTACTTCGTGGCCCCAACTGTGAACGGTTCTGTGCGACACGCTCCTCATCCTGTTCCGCCCGTATAGACATTTCAACGAGCTCAGCGTAGGTCCTGATATTCATGCAGCACAGTTTGGAGTGAATGCCGCTCCTCAGCCCTGTTGTGAAGCATCTCATCTTGATCGCTTCGCTAACGATCATTTCAGAAGCATAGCGTGAAAGTTCGGTAAACCGGTTCTCATATTGCGCCACGATCATTCCACTCTGTTGCAGGCGAAGGAACTCATTTTTCCTCTCATGTTGATATGATTAAGGGATTCGTTAAAATGGGCCTCAAATGCCTCCCATGTCCATACGTGGCCCTCGGGAATGGACCGGAGGACACTTTTCCACCATAGGTCCGCCTCTTTCTTAAAAAGGTAGGAAGTGAGTTCTACATTCTCTACCTCGGAACAATGGAGGGGCCGAAGCAGCTTGATGACCCGGTTGAGCCAATACTCGGCTTCCTCTGGGCGGTGGGTACCGGCAAAAGTCGACGGCCTATGCCTCTGGAACCACTCATATAGGTTGTTTACGTTAGTCACAGGCGCGGCCATAGTGGGTAGTTCCGGTTGTGGTATGCCCAAATTTTAGGCCAAGGCCCCCATCATAGTGGCCAACATGTGTTGTTGTTGTTACATATTTGTGGCCATCATTTGCTATTGTTGTTGCATACTTGCGGCCATCATCTGTTGTTGCTGTTGCATACTTACGGCCATCATCTGTTGTTGTTGTTGCATGAGAAGCAACATTTAGCCCATTTGGTCCATGGCCTGTGGCGGAGGGGGTACAGGTGCCGCTGTGGCGGCGGAGCATTTAGGGCCACCTCCTGAGTGGTGCTACCCGTATTTTGGGAACCGTTCGCTCCTTGTGGGCCTTGTTGTTGGACAGGGATCTAGTCCCGATCGACCAAGCCACCATGAGGAAGGCGGACAAATCGACCTTCCCATTGCGGAGGCATTTCCTGAAAAATGTCCTTGAATGGGTTAGGTAATACAACATTTCTTATACCCAGGTTATGCGTACATATGCGAGATCCATATATAATTTATTCGTGAACACAAGCAACATATATACAGGCAATTTCAGGACGACAAAAAAAAAATCTTTCGCGGCAATCCATGCATTCACATTGATTTTAAAATGCCATGTTATAGCATGGATTACAAACATCAGTAAACATGTTAGACAGAAAGGAAAATACTAGCTAAATAAGCAAAAATCCTAACTATCCTACGTCATATGTAGGTAGTCCTAACTAACATAAAGTAACTTCTAGCTATTCATAAGGTTAAATTTCTATTCTTCCGAGCTAGATAGGAACGGGGGTGCTTCCTCCCCCTTGCTGCAGCAGATCAGGGCCTTTATGGCCCGATACATCTTCTTGTTCCATTTTTCCTGTTTCGCCTGGTTTTCCACAATCCTTACTTGACTCTCCTTGATCCCTACTACCTCGGCCCAGAGCGCATCCAAGCGCTCGTGTATACCTGGGACAGTAAGGGGCTCCCACTTGACAGCCCTGATTTTCTCATCCCCATCGGCCTCTTCGGCTTCATCCTCGCTCTCTTCATTCCCATCACTTTCTTCTTCTTCTTCTCCAGCATCCCCATACTGGTCGATGTGAGCCTATTTCTGCTTTGGGCCTATTTCATATTGTTCAACATATCGTCTCCCAATATCTGTGTTAATATATAATTTCAGTCCGATCCACCCACGCCGTAATGCTGAGCCAGTCGACAGCCTAGACGGCCAAATGGGAGGCATGCGTCCTTCTGGGTTGCCCTTGCTGCCCTCACGATCTAGTGGAGTACTACGTTGGGAAGGCATACATCTGCTCCCTAGCCTACCTGATATAAGAACTCCACCATGTAGCAAGAGCACTCAGTGCAGTTCTTTAGCCTAGGATAGACATTGTGGGTGCAAATACGGTGAAGCACACGGTACTCAGGGGTCAAGTTGGATAAGTTTAGGCTGGCCTCTCTCCTCCACTAGGTAACCTGACCACACAAGAAACAAGTTCGCTCATTACGGGCTCGACTCGTAGCCAAGTTCTTCTCCTCAATCTGCACCTTGTCTACTGGCACCCCAAGTACGCCTGACATGTCTGCCACCCCCAACGGGAACCTCTTGCTTCCCATGACCAGATCAAAGCCCTGTGGCTTAAATTGAGGGTTTCTGATCTGTACGTAAAAAGCCCTAGCTCGCCCTTCATCTGCCTGGGAATCTCCATAGAATATTGGACCCTAGTCCTTCTTCATAAGCTGGTCGAGTATGGTGAACTCACTGAACAGATGCTCCTCTACGGAGGCTTCAAAGGCGACGTTGCGAATTGAAAAATTTCCTACATCCTCCACTGGTGGTTGGGATGCTTGAGTCGCGAGAGCCCTTTGAGAATCATTTCTTCGCTTGGACCGGACTTCTGGGACCGTCTGCTCCTCTGGATCGGCTCTCTGCTTACTTCGCCTCTCTCGGCTCGGTCCGGGTTCAGATGGGGTCGGTCTCTTCTTCCCCATAAGGGAAAGAATCACCGGAATGGTGAAAAAAGAGATAATGGTTGCTAGGAAAGCCATTTACCTTGGCTAGGATGGATTTGGGTGGGAGAATGTGGCTGGAGGAATGATCTTGGGAATGGCCTTGATAACGGATCTAGGAGATGATTTGAAGATATGGGGTTTGGGAAGGGATTTAAATGGGCTTAAGAAAATGGGTTTGAGTTGGATATGAGAAAAATGGGAGTTAGTTGGAGAGGGTAGTCTTCATTTGATGTTGGGTTTGTGAAAGGGGTTATGTGAATGGACTTGAGAATGGGTTTGGAAAATGAGATTTGGGAATGGGTTGAGATGAGGTTGGATGGGAGGAAATAGAAGGTGAGTTGAGAATATGGGATTGGAGATGGGTTTTGAGAAATGAAGTTGGGGATTGGAAGTTGAGAAATGAGAATGGAATAGGTTTTGGGGAATGAGAATGGAATGGGTTCAGGTAAAGAAAATGGGGAAGGAGGAAGGATAAAGGTGGGTTGGAAATGAGGAAGAAGAGGTGGGAAGTGTTGAAGAAATAGGATTTGAGAGTGGGTTTTGGAGTTGGGTTTGTGAAGGAAAAGAGGGTAGGCTTGGAGAAATGGGTTTGGGGAAGGGTGAGTGAGAATGGAGGAGTGAGAGTGAAGGGAAATGGGTTCTAAACACCCTTAAGTAAACAAGGAAGTGGGCCCCACACGAGTGTGCATTGCATGAGAGGGGAGGACCCTAGATTCGAGGTCGGGCAAGGCCCACGCCGATCGGGCTGGGTCCCACGGAGCTGCTGGACAACTGGACGGGGGCCACGCCGAGCGGGCGAGGTCCCGCGGACACTCTGGAGGGGCAGGCGAGGGCTATGTCGATCGAGCGGGGTCCCACATGCAGACTGGAGGCTAGGCGGGGTCGGGCGCGCGCGTGGACGGGGTCGCGGGAGCAGGTGCAGGCAGGCAGGTGGGGTCAGCGGGCAGGGTGCACCCGGACGGGTGGGGTCGGCGGGCGGGGTCCCACCGGCCTGTGTCTCTGGGTGGGGTCCACCTTTTGGGTGTTTTCTCGGGCGGGTAAGGCCCCCCTAGGACGTTCCATATATGGATTTGGGGTAGAAAAAGTCGATCTACGCAATGGGCCTAGTGGTTTCATGATATTTCTCATGGTTTGAGGCCAAAATCCCTAGTTTCCTCCGTTCCACTAATCTCAGTAAAATATCACTCACTCCTAAGTCCCTACCCCCAAATAGGTCGAATCTAATAACCAGACCCGAAACTAATTCATTCGCACGTGTATATTGGCTTCGGCCTTCAAATTGTCTAACCTCCAGCTCGTTCCTATTCATGAGTAGAGATCCAGTATGACCCCAGGACCCATTTCCTACCGTCGCTACCTACTCTTGTTACCAATCCATACTCCTAGGAAGCCTCGTCTTCTGTCCTAGATTTCTGGTCCGGGGTATGGGATGGATCCTAACGTCCTAAATCTCGGTCGCGTTCTTCTAATACGTATCCTCTCAAGTCAGTGGACGGGTAATGAGTTCATGACCCATGGCCCAATTAATTCTAAACCATGCTTTGATACCAACTGTAACGCCCTGAAAATCGGGGGTCGCGTATATACTCAACTCCCGAGTTCCTGGGGTCACTTATGACCGGTTTACATTAATATACGGTTAATCTGCTTAATTGCGCAAATCTGGAATTTCCTGGAACATGAAGAATCACCACACAAGTCTACTGAAATGAGACCGAAAGAAATGCATGCATATACGTATATATATGTCCAAAAGAATAAAAGGGGTACAAGGCGTAACCCAACAAAATCACAAAAAAAATATATCCAAAAAGAATAGGACTGAGCCCACAACTCAGCGATCCGATCATGCCTCTCCAGCTGGCGGGAAACCATCCATCATCTAGAAATAAGACAGCTCATCCTCCTCCTCGAAGCTTGCCTCGCCAGGCTCCTCCAGCCCTGAGTCACCTGCATCTATGATTGGGTCTAGTTGGTATTTTAAAACACCATCCCAGAGTGAGAGTGAGTGATCAACTCAGTGTGAACTATTAATCTTAAGTTATAAAAGGCATCAATTGTAATATGAATTTAATAAAAGGCAGTCAATCATCAATACCTATAACTCTTATTTAAATGCACGCATGCGGGATGATATGATGCATGCCCTCGCCACAACGCTCTCTCGAGTGACTCCATCTAACGATCGCATATAACCACACTCCCTCAGAGTGACCTCGACTTCCGAGTCGCCACCCTAACTAATGCGATGCAATGCGATCGTGTAAGCCGAGTTATTAGTTAAATCCATTCATCCAGCAAATTGAAAAATCTGATACACCCCACATATCAATGCCCTAAGCTGGTTGCGAGGCCAAGGCCTCATCAACGTGTGAGGCCGAGTCTCCACGGTCCGTGATCCCGTCAGGGTCCTCATCCTCGACTCCAAGTACATGAGGAGTGCCAATAGGGAGGGATCGCTCGCGGTCACTACTGGGAGACGCAATACCCCAGTGTAGGCCGACAGCTCGGACACAGTGTCCCATTCCACCATGCCCGGCTCATGAGACTGTGGACCCGTTACAGTCTAAGATCAATGGGCCACAATGGTTGTAAGGTGTTCCAGGTTCCATACATAAGTGAGCAAACAGGGTTGACAAACAAGGTTGGTCAGAAAGTAGTCTAGACCGCATGGGCCAGGTGAGCGTGAGACGAGTGACCTCGGGCACAAGGGACCCATGTAGTCGAACTATAGCCACCCGAACACACCTGCCCAAACTCATGGATATAGCCCTAACATAGTCCTACTGATGGGATTACCATCTCTTATCATGTTCCTGACCAACCTAAGGGTGTGAGGGGAATCCGTAACATGCCAATTTTACAGATTATCAACTAGCATAGCGACCACATGTTCTCATACATCTCATATACCATTCAGATTCTCATAACAAGCAAGACTAACCATAACATGAAATAAGTGCACGTGAGTTATGTGTGTGTGTGTGAGAGGAAGTTAAGCACTTCCTCCAATTCTAGAAATCATGTGCACATGGATAATAAATCATACACGCATTGAAACACCATATATGAGGAAAAAGGATAGAGCAATCATGAACAAACTATCACCCATACATAATTACATGTGAGAGGCAAGATCAACACAAATATGAAAGTTAAGCATGCAATCCATACTATTCCAACAATATACAACTCTTAGGGTTTCTCTTGATTATTCAATCATAGCATCCAAGCAATCAAAATCATTAAACCCACACTAAAATTGGTGCAAGGCCACCTAAGAACAATAGTCCGCACCTTCGGATTGGTTGAAGGCTTAGGAACGACCTAGGAGATGTGGATCTTGGTGTAGAACGGCCGGAATCCTAGGAGCAACCATCACATGTTAGATTTCCATGTAAATTCCTTTCATCACAAGGGTTTCAAGGAAATTTGGGGATGGATCTTACCTAGATGCTCAACGGGAAGAAAGAGCGGCTGTGGATGAGGGATCCTTCTTGGAGAAGATGTAAGAGGTTGTGGGAGTGATTTCCTTGGGCCCACCTTGCTTTAGGGTCCACAAACTTACCTTCACCCACCCTTTACTCTCCTTAGTCATTGGAGATGGTGGAAGTTGTGAGGGAGAGGGATTTGGTTGTGGAAGGTCGGAGGAAGTTATGAGGGAGAGAGATGGGTTGTTGGAGATTTGAGAGTTATGAGGGAGAGAGGCTTGGTGGTGGGAGATTGAAGGAAGTTATGAGGGAGAGAGGGCTTGTTGTTGGAAGAGTGGAGGGGTTATGAGAGAAGGTTAGGGTTTTATTTCCTAGACTTGGGCCCCTTGGCCCCAAGCTTCCACAAATTTTCAAAATAGACCTATGGGACTCCCTATTAGTGTTAGGGTGGCCCTAACACCCCTCCGACCACCAAAATTGGTGTGTAGGTGCCTTATGGCCCGTCTAGGGTCTATGCAAAAATTGAGGACAAACGAATGAATGGATATATGATCTGAGTAAGCATTTCCGACCCTAAAATGGCCCTGTGGGGGCCCATTCTGATTGATGGGGCATCTCTAGTGGCCCTCTGGCCATGAAATTTATAGGGTAGGTGCTCCGTGGCCCGATGAAGGGCCACACAAAATTTGGGAACGATCGGATATGGGGTTTAGACGTACGGGTCCGATTCGCGATCAACGGTCACCGTGCCACGATCGTGTCCGAGATTTGGTGGACGAGCGTAGAAAAATATATTAAACCTTCATCGTAAATTTGGAAGAAATTCGACGGCTGAAAAGCCTGGAATCTTAGTTTCATTCAAGTAATGCCAGATTCCAATCTGGCATTGGTGGGGTGCATTTGGCAAGTGCAAGAGTCCAATTCTGGGTGTCCACTGGGTCCGCAGTCCGCGATGGACCACAAGTCCAATGGGATCTATGACTCCCTAAACTTTTAGATTTTTCTGACCTTTCTTAGTCGATTGGTGGCCCACATGGGCTGTTGTTAAGTGTAAATAGCCATCAGGCTTGGCGGGCCACACCAGGTCCTATCATGACCTGTCTGGTCTATTCTAATGGGCTAATCTTAGGCTAATTAACTTATGGTATCTCACCCTGAGTAGTTTAAACAGATGGTCCTACGGCAAATCCGACGTGGATGTCCCAGGACACTGTGCTGGTTGGACGGGACGTTACAGGGGGTGTGGCCTTATCTGCCTGAGGGTAATGGGCATAGATAGGCTGAGTTTGACCAACTCATGAATGGGTCCGCTATCGACTTGCTAGGTAGATATTGGCTGACTACTGGCCAGGCGGATGGTGAGGTCTCTTCCACTTGCATGATCGCGCTTCAGTGGGCGGCGATTGCCTGTAGAGTGTACTAGACTCCGATGATGATCCCATAGATGTACGGTACTAATTTGTGGACTGATTTAGCAGGAGTTGTATACTCAGCATTATACTCATTCATTCATTCATTCACATCCACTCGGGCTGGTAGTGTGCAACTAATTATTATGTGTACTTTCGCAATGGCCAAGATTTCAGTTGAGGCGCGCGACTAACCTGAGATCAGGAACTTACCACATTGAGTCTATCTATCCGAATTTAGGTATGGGACTGGTTTGGATAGAAGTCCTTTTATGATAGGCCCCATAGCGTGCAATACCACATACTATCATCCCGACTTCACACTGCAGCTTAGTCATTTCATTTGCACCATATATTACATATTACATTATATCCTCGGAAGATGACATTTTGGGTTGCTATGTTTCTATATTCATATAACTTAGATGAGGCTGATGGTATTCGTAGCTCTTCAGAATTACATATGGTATTACATCATCGATATCTAATATTTGACTCAATATGTCTCCGCATTGCACAACTGACCTATATTACTTTCTCAGTATATGACATTGGCTTGCTATGTCTTTTCATCGCATATCCTAGATAAGGTTGATGATGTTTTTATAGACTTGTCAGTATTTTTGCTTACTCTGATATTGTATGGTTCGTAGACTTACCAGTATTTCCATTTACTTTAATACTACATTCTGAGCATGCATATATTGCTCACATACTTACACCACCCTCTAAGCTTTCTATAAGCTTATGCACGATAGATGCATGCAGGTGACGTTAGGACGCAGTCGTAGCTGAGTAGGAGCAGGAGCGTGTGGCCGAGCCTTGTGAAGATTTTATTATATACATATATTTTTCCTTTTCAGCATTATACTCAAATGATTATATTAATGGATATGTGGTGATGATGTTGTTCTTGTAATTTGGGTATACTTCTAGTTATGCTTCTTATGAGACAAATTCATATTGAAATTCCTCCATGTAGGATCCCAGGATTGGAAACTGGCATATATGTGTTGAGAGTCGAAAATGGGGTGCTACGGAGGGTGTCGGCACTGGATTTGGTGATCGAAAATTTCGTGAGCCCGATTTTCGAGTTGAGGTGTGACATGGGGGCAATGTTAGTCCCCATTACTGTTGTACCCTGCTACGACCAATCAGAGGGAGTTTGTGTGATCTGTACAGATATGCATGCATGGTGCGCTCAAAGATATGCAGATATGTACAGAGGAGATTTCTTAATAAATAGAGCCATGACGTATCAAGTGGTGTCATGTACTACTGACGCGGCCGAGTGGAATGCGGTCAAGTCAACAAGGAGACATGGAGCAGTTACTGGGATAGGTGGCAAGGAAGTCTCCAGAAGGCAGTAGTGTTAAAGGGTTACAAGACATATGGCAAAAGGAGAATAAAAGGAATTCAAGTAGTGGAGAGCGGTTATGGTAGCTGTCAGAACGTGGGAAGAATCCAGAACAGCTGGATCAAAGCTATAAATAGAAAAAACAAAGGAAGCAGTCTCACACCAACTTAAACAAACCAAATCTATCTTTCAAATTATCCTGTTGATTTACATTCCTTAATTGTAATCATTTACTTTTCTTGTCAAGCAAATTACATCTCTTAGTATAATCTTTACTTTCCAAGCTTACTGATTTACATTCCTTAGTGTAATCTATAGTAGTAACCAAGTAACCAATAATTCTAACAGTAGTTCCAATAATTCTAACTGTAGTTCGAGTCTACACTTGCACACTGGACTCAGTTCATCCATCAGAAAGGTGTTCTACAGCAGTTCTTCGTAACCGACTGTAATGATTTCTTTCTCATTTCATTTCTTCTGTATTAAAAAGTCCTTTTGAACGGAAGGCAAAGGTGTAACCCATCATCAGAGGATAAATCTCACCCTCTGAGTATCGCCTGATCCAATTTACACATTGAGCAAGTGATTGAATAGGCGATCGATCTCTTTAGATCTCGGTCATACACTATGTGTCTACCTGTCTTGGCGCTTGGGGTCATTGTTGTTCAGTTCAAATTGGAGCCGTAATTCTAGTTCTAGCATGCCCGTGCACTAGTGCAGAAACAATAGCGAACAACGGCCACCTGACCTTTGGTCACAGGAATCCTTCAGAAGGCTTAAGTTAAGTTATCTCTGACCGAGGTGGTCTTGTAGCTTCTTCCAATTTTCTCCTTAATGCGGCCTTATGTCTTTGCCATCGACACTTTTGAAACTGGGCTAGCGCCTTCGGCACCGCTGGGAATTTTAGATGTATAACACGCTTCCATATTCCTTCACGGGTTGTTGGGGGTTTAACCATCCTTTGGCTTGGAAGTTTAACTTGCCGGTGGTAACTGGGAGTCATTCGTTGGGGTCGATGCTGGTCATTCCTACCAACAGTCTTAGGGGCCATGTAACGACCTCTCCATCTTGATTCAGGAGGATCCCCCCATCTAGGAACAATTCTTCAAGTAAATAGGTCACATAGTTGCGAGCCTTGACCGGTGCATCGAATGGCATTTGACCAATTGTCATTCGAATGAGAGAGCGAGCATCTTCCCCTTACTGTTCATCTTGATACCTCTCCTTGATTATTTGGGCCAAGATCGACTTTCAATCATGGCTGATTCCTCATATTAGCCATGACCACATTGACCTCAAGGTTAGAAGGGAACGGGTCAACATCAATAAGCATGGTTTCCTCACATTTTTTAAGAAACTTTAGTAATCCATGGTTGGTGTGATCCTTAATGACATTCCTGAACACAATAGATTTATTAGTTGAATGAGACTGAGTTTCGTGCCATTTGCAATATTTGGTCTTCTGCAATTCGTCGGTTGAGGGTATCTTATGATTCATAAGAGTTTTGATAAATTTTTCAGCTAACACATGTCAAATATTTCTTTAGCTCTTGTGATGTCAAAAGTGTAAATCTTTTGAGTCTTTTGTGCAGTTGATTCTACTTTGACCAATGCCAAACACACCAGTGGCTTCTTAACCACTATTTCGGCAATTACAACCTCGTAATTTAGGCCATTGTAATATGTCCCTAATGATAAGTTCTTTTGCCTGATTCTTTCCTGCATGAGTTCTTCATACTAGAGACCTTCTTAGTTAGGTCGTATAAATCTATGAACTTTGTGCCTATGAACTTCTTACGAAGTTTGTACTCAAGCCCATCTTATGCAAGTTGCACAAATTCGGCTTTAGTCATGACAACTTTACAACGACTCTTTGCTTGGTTAAACTATGTGATATAACTCTCACACGTCTCTCCAGTCAACAGTCGAAAGCGGGCAAGATCAGTCATAGTTATCTCCTTGTTCTTAGAGATGAATTGAGCATGAAACTTTTCTTCCATTTCTTGCCAAGTGTGTATTGAGTCTGTCAATAGGTTCGAATACCATATGAAGGCCACTGCTATTAAGGAATAACTAAATAGTTGCCATTTGTGAAAATCTTTATTGGCCAATTCTTCGCATTGCATAGTAAATTGGCCAACATGTTCGATAGTTGACTAACCAGGCTCGCCTAAAAATAAGGCAAAATTTGGTCTATAGTTCCTTGGCAATGGGTATTGCTGATCTATTCATTCGGGGTATGCTTTATGATACACCGGGATAGTGTTGTGCACAAGTACTTGACCAGAAACTTCTTGGATGATTTGCACAACTTGGTCACGATCCATCCACTGTGGTTCTAAGATTGGCGGTGGGTTGGGGCCAAATCGGTTCAAATTATCCTGGAATCAGGGAAATTGTTGGGGATTAAATCCTCCTGGCAATCCTTGATTCTGATTCTCATGTATAAAGTTCCTAGCCTCTCGCTCCAGTTGCCTAGCCTCCAAAGGAGGTGGAGTATCTCTCGTCTCCTGAATTGGGACTGGTGGTGGATTTCATTGCAGAGGAGACATTAATGGCAATGGAGCTGCGTTACTGATAGAACTTCCCTCAGCATTATATTGCATCACCGATGGCTTTTGCTCGACCATCATTGTCATCAATCAATGCATGCCCTCATTTTGGTTGACCATATATCAATTAGTATTTTCATCTTGAATACAAAATTTCTCTCTTTGGGCCATTTCATATTCTTGTACAAGCTGAATGCTCATCTGTACATCTCGAAGTACGATAACTATCTTGTCTGGAAGAATAGTCCGAGAAGTCGATGCTCCTCCATGGTCCCTAGTATCATGCATTAGACTACTGTTTAGATTTAACGCCTTAAGGGCCACTGAAAACGGAATGTCTTCGACAGGGTCCCCCCGGGTGTGCTAAAAACTTGTTGGTGATCGGTACAGCTGGTGCACAGTGTATATTTCCAATACCCAAGTAGTTTTTTTTCTTTACGGTCCCACCGAGCATGCCAAAAACTTGTTGGTGATCGATTTTCGGTAGTTCGAATGTCGGCATGCTAGAATTGGATTTGCGGCTCAATTTAAATAGAACAATTATGACCCCAGGCGCTAAGATAGGCATACATGTAGTATGTGACTGAGATATGATGAGATTGACCACCTATTCAGCGACCGGCTCAATGTGTAAACAACATCAAGATATATTTAGAGGGTAGGGTTCGTCCTCTGATGACAGGTTGCACCTTTACCTTCTGTATGAAAGGACTTTTTAGTATAGATAAAGTGAAACAAGAAAATGATTCTTACAGTCGGTGGCGAAGAACAGTTGCAAAACACTTTTCTGAGTGAGGAACTGAATCCAGCGTGTGAGCGTAGACTCAAATTATGGCTAAAATTACTAGCTACTTGATTAATGCTATAGATTACACTATGGAATGTAAATATTGGGCTGAAAGTAAAGGATTACACTAAGAAATGTAATTTGCTTGACAGGAAAAGTAGAAAGTGATTACACTATGGAATGTAGATTGACTGGTAATTGAAAAGATAATTGAAAGGTAATTGTTTGGTTTGATTGGGTTGGTATGAGACGACCTTTTCCTATCACATTACTCTTCTATTTATAGCTTTAATCAATAATATGGATCATTCCCATGTTCTGACGGTTGCCATAACCGTTCGCCAATACTGGGCTTTCTCTATTTCTCCTTCGGCCATTTGTCCTGTAACCGTTCCTACACGATTTTTTCTTCATCAGGCACTTAGACATTGATGTGGCACTATTTAATACGTCTAGTTATTGTTTGCTAAGAAATCTTTTCAAATCTCCAAATACACCATGTGGATTTGTGCAGATCACATGTAATTTACTCTAATTAGCTCTCATGAGGAATGATGATAATGGGGATAAACAATTGCAATAGTTATGGCGTTTGAAAAGTCTTTATAGATTAGTTTCTTATCTAATCATTCTCTAGTTATGTTTCTTTTCATAACGGTTCTTCTTTTGTTGGCCAATACCTTATTCCTCTCAATCACCTTCGTATCTTGAACAACTCTAGCCACATTTCTGTTCCCTTATAAGTTGACCACAATTTTCCGTAGACTATTCTCTTACGTGTAAAACTAGATTTAGGGCTTGTTTGTTAAATGTGAGATTTGAAGTCTGAATCTAAAGTTTGAATCAGAAGTCAAAAAAATAATAATGAATCTATAACAACCAGTTTATTAACTAACTTCTAAAATACTTGAAATATATTAATTTGACACATTTACCCATATAAAATAATTGTGAAATTTTTATTTGCAATCCAACCAGTTGACAACTAGATGAAGAGATGACACAAATATCATCTTGATCCAAAGCTTTTGTGGCCCACAATAAGTTTTAAATGATTAATCTTCATTGTTTCCTATACTATGGTCCATCTAGGATTTGGAGCTTTTTTGGATCATACCCTAAAATGAGCTTTCAATACGGATCAGTGATGTGGATGTAGTCACATACATCATAGTGGGCCCCACAGTTAGCGGTCCCACCCACTTTGGTGGATTTGGGGTTGCACCTAATCCGCTCCCCCACATCTCTGGGATGCAGATTTCCTACTAAAGCCTTTCGTAGGAAGTTCCCGTGTTGGAAACCTAAGTGGGGCCACCGTGATGTTTATGAGAAATCCACCCCATTCATCAGTTTTGTGAGATCATTTTAGGCCATGGGACCAAAAATTAGCTGGATCCAATACTCAAATGGGCCGAAAATGTGAGGATTGAAGTCCATAGTTGAAATATTCATGGGGCCACAAAAGTTTTTAATCAGGCTAATATTTGTGGTTTTGGTTCATCTTAGTAAGAATGACGTTTTGAATGGTATTAATGGCATGTAAACATCATTTTTGACCCCAAGGATGTTTTAATGGTAGGAATTTCCCTACCTACCTTTTCCTTTAGAGCGGCACACTTGAGTCTTGTATCATACTTATTTTTTGTCTTAAGCCCTAAAATGAGCTAAAAATATAGATGGATGGGTTAGATTTATCACAAACATCATGGTGGGCCCCACCTAGATTTCCATTGTAGGAACTTCTTGCCAAAGGCTTTCATTTAAAATATGGTCCCCAATGCAGGATTGCATAATACCCTAATAGGATCTACATAGAGAGACGGACAATGAAGGGCTTTTGTGGGGCCTACCATGATGTATATATTTTATCCACACCTCTCATCTATTTTTCCATATCATTTTAGAAAAAAAGACGAAAAACAAGGTAGATATAAACCTTAAGTGGGCCACACTACAATAAACAGTGCAAGTTGGGTTCCTACTATTAAAAACTTCCTAGGGCCATAGAAGGATCTGGTCAAGCTGATTTTTATGTCTTCCCTTTATTTAGGTCGCGTGTGACCTTATGAAGAGGTTAGATGGCAAATAAGCTTCATGGTGGACCTTAAGAAGGTTTTAATGGTAGTTGTTCAATTCTCACTGCTTTACATGGTGTGGCCGACTTGAGCTTTGTATGTACCTATTTGTTGGGATTATGCTTTATAATAATATAGAAAAGTTAATGGACAGTGTGGATGTAACACATAAATCATAGTGGGCTCAAAGAAGAAGTGTTGTACGCTAAAAGTTGGGTTATATATTGAGAAATTTGTGAGAATACGACCCATTTATGGCCCATTTAAGAGAATAATCCCAGCTCATTTTTCCTTGCGAGAATATGCCCTAGCTGTACGGATGCCTTTCCAAAGGTCGAAAATGCCTCTCCTTTGTCAATTTTAGTCCATTCTCTCATTTACGCCCAAAAACACGTCCGGACTCGTGTCTATCAACCCTATCTCTTCTTTTCACGTATTTTCTTCACTAAATCGCCATATAATCTTCATTTTCTTCACTAAATCGCCATATAATCTTCATCATACTATCAAATTACATCTTCCTTATTACATTCTCCTCAAGCCCAGTTGCATTCTTTTTACGAATGCACGTGAAATCTTGAAGACCTTTCTCCAAAGAACATGTTTCACATCAACGCACTCTTATTCTTTTTCTCAAACACGGATTTCACTGAGTGTTAGGGAGTGATTGTAGTTCGCGGTCAACTACCTTGAAGTTTAAATTCTAGGTAAATTCGTAATTGTTTACATAGAAGACCATGGTCAATTTCACGTGGTCAATATCATGCATTGCTGAGTCAATTTTACGTGACTATCCAATTAGATGAAGTATCATGGTCAATTTCACTCACTTTCTGGTCAATATACTGAATTGATCGGTCAACTTCATGCACTACTTGGTGATTTTCACACAATTTACTGTCAAATTGTAGTGCATTTCTGTAATACGACGATGAATCTATAGTGCATTTAGTGTAATACGTTTGTGAATATTATATATTGAATATATTCGCTACTTTCTTTGAGCCCGTTTGGTTTTCCATAATCCAGGTAAATCGCCGTAAAGAAGTAATTATTACATTTGTTCACTTGTTTGGAAATGAGTGACTAATTTCACCTAGAAAACCGGTCTGAAAATGTTGCCTTAAATCCATGGGCCCACCATAATGTATATAATATATTGTTGAGGGTCAAATATTGCATATCAGACCCTAGTAATTACCTAATTTTACGAATATGGTACTGTTTAACGGCTCAATTTAACTGTGTTTATGATGCAATGTGTGTTTAGAAGCTTGGACGGAAACAGGGTGCTAAAAGTATGGAATTAACACTCCGAAGTCACCAGAGCAAGGGACGGACTCCAGAGGACCAAGATCAACGAATTTACATGCCAGGGATCCGAGGAAATCAAGTTGTTCACATTGAAAATGGCCCGAAACTGGTCCAGAATGTAAGATCACAGGGTTACCGCCATCTGATTGACACGAGAATTTATACATGGGATGTGAGCCATAAATTAACTGTACATATTAAATTTCAGCTATTGACGATCTCGGGAAGTGGGCCAACGGACAGATCAGTCCATTAATCTTCAATTTGGTGCCCACCTGATATATGGAACTGCCTTAACTTTGGTCTCGATGGTTTAAATAATATGAGAAAAGGGATGGATGGATCAGATTTCGTAGATACATCTCATTGTGTTCCATTTGGGATAGCAGGTACACCATGCACGTGTAAGCTAGACGAGCATCGAAACCAACTACTTTCCAAATTCAGCCTCCGCCCATATCCTTTAAAAAAAGGGAAAATGACCACTGTAGACAAAACCTTTTATCCAGCGGTTTTTATGAAGGAATACAAACTTAAGTTACCAACTTAGACTAGCACGTGCGGACAGCGACTTTGGGGACAAAACTACCCCTCCTTTCACGGAAACGGATTGGGTACTCCCCCGCCACGACCAATGGCGGATGGTCGGTGGTCTGTGGGCCCTACCATGATGTATGTTATTCATCCATGCCGTCCATATATTTTTCCATATCATTTTATGGTATACGACCAAAAATGAGGTATATGCAAATCTCATGTGTACCACATTACAAGAAACAGTGTTGAATGAGTGTCGACCATTAAAAACTTTTTGGGGGCCCACTGTGATGTTTGTGAGAAATCCTCCCCGTCTAAGTTCATTCATAGGTCACAAAGACCTAGATGAAGAAGAAAAACAAATTTCATAATGATCCAAAACTTCTATAACACCTAAAAGGGTTTCAATGGTAGATGTTTAATTCCCCATTGCCTTTTACAGTGTGGTCTACTTGATAGTTATATCTATCTTATTTTTTGTCTCAAGCTTGAATATGAGCTCGCCAATTAGATGGACGGTTTGGATATAACACAGACCTCATGATGGGACCCACAAAAGGTGGTGGGGATTACAACAGCAAAAGAAAAAAAAAAAAAAAAAAAACCAGGAACTTATGGCTACGGATTATAACCGTAGCTATAACCAAAGCCTCGCAGCTCCCGCGTTTCCACCAAAAGTCACTGTCGTGGATTCTGCGATTCCAACTTCGATTTATGGCTACGGATTATAACCGTAGCTATAACCGTATCCTTATCATTTTTCTTTTTTTTTTACATGGAGAACTTTATTCGACCTACATTTTCCTCTAATACATATTTATCTCTCTCTCTCTATATATATATATATGCATAAAAAAATAAATTTCTCTCTCTTTTTTCTTTTTCATTTATTTCTTTATTCATTTAACAGGAATATCTTCTAAACTAAAATTAGTTACTTGACTAAGAGAAGCTACTTTAGCCAACCAACCTAGTTATTTTCCAAGATTCCATTAGGTCGATGGTCGAAAATACATTCCATTCACTTCACTGTCAATTTCAATCACTTCACAGTCAAACTAGAAATTGAGCAGGGCAAACATGAAATTGAGTGGGCAAATTGAAAATTGAGCAAGGCAAGGTAGGAATTGAGCGAGGGAACCTAGAAATTGAGAGAGGCAAGATAGGAGTTCAGCGATGGAAGCTAGAAATTGAGTGAGGGAACCTACGATTTAAGCTAGGCAACCTAGGAATTGAGCGAGGGAAGTTAGAAATTGAGCGAGGGAAGCTATAATTTGAGCGAGGGAACCTAGAAATTTAGCGAGGCAACCTAGGATTTGACCGAGGGAAGCTAGAATTTGAGTGAGGCAATGTAGGATTTGAGCGAGGCAACGTAGGAATTGAGCGAGGGAACCTAGGAAATGAGCGAGGCAACGTAGAAATTCAGCAAGGAATCCTAGGAATTAAGTGAGGGAAGCTATAAATTAAGCGAGGGAACCTAGAAATTTAGCGAGGCAACTAAGGATTTGAGCGAGGGAAGCTAGAAATTGAGCGAGGGAACCTAGAAATTGAGTGAGGCAATGTATAAATTAAGCGAGGAAACCTACAATTTGAGCGAGGCAACCTAGGAATTGAGCGAAAGAAGTTAGAAATTGAGCAAGGGAAGCTAGAATTTGAGCGAGAGAACCTAGAAATTCAGCAAGGCAACCTAGGATTTGAGCAAGGGAAGCTACAAATTATGCGAGGGAACCTAGAAATTGAGCGAGGCAATGTAGGAATTGAGTGAGGGAACCTAGGAAATGAACGAGGCAATGTAGAAATTCAGAGAGGAATCCTAGGAATTGAGGGAGGGAAGCTAGAAATTAAGTGAGGGAACCTAGAAATTCAGCGAGACAACCTAGGATTTGAGCGAGGAAAGCTAGAAATTGAGCGAGGGAACTTAGAAATTGAGTGAGGCAAGGTAGGAATTCAGCGAGGCAACCTAGGAATTGAGCGAGGCAACCTAGGAATTGTGTTTCATTGATCTGTTAGAATATCTCATTGACCTTCATTGGCTACATATGTACATATATGTATCTCACACAACATATAAAACAGTGGATCCTTTGAGATTTTCGGATGCTGGGCCGCTCACTATCGGAGCTCAAGAAACTAGAGATACTGGAACAACATCGATTCAAGGAAGACAAATATGCCGGAGACAAGTGAGCAGTTTCCATATTGGATGAATCATATGACATATGGGAAGTTGTACCTTGCAGGAAGAATGATGCCATTCGACAAAACTATCTTTACACATATTGATTTTTTATTTTTATTTTTCTGCAAAACTATCTTTACCAATACCTTAAAACAATATCCTTACCAATTTCTTTAAGAAGTACTATTTGATGTGAAAACAATGAAATGGAGGTGCTTTCCTAAAAAACAAATGGCTTTCATCTATCAATAGTAACAATATCACATAAGCCACTATGCAAATGCAAATGCGCAATACACATACACAAAAGTATTATATGATGCTCAATCAAGAGAAATAATGGCTACGAGTAGGAACACGTTTTGATAGTATAACTGTTAGATCTCATGGGACACATCATCAGATGGATCATGCCTCAATATTTCCCTATAGGATGATCCTGGCCTAATGATGAAAGTGAATCATACAACCAATGACACACCACACCTTTAACAGGGACCCAATCAGATGGTTATGATCATTGGATAAAGAAATTTAGGGTATCTACCTGTTTCCATACACCATGAGACCCAACATATTAATGATTTAGATAGCCAAAAGATGTGCCTTACATGTATAGTTTGCTAGGCTGAGCAAATGCTTTATAAAACATTGGAAATGTCATGATTTATTTAACCTCTATTACCATACATGCTTCTTTTTCAAAAGTTTCCAAACGTGAGAAAATTTCTTCCTCATTGTCTAACTAAAGAGGAAATGTGCACTGTTAATTGTTCTTTAATAAGTGTATCTTGACCAATCTCACTAAGAAATGCTATTTTATGAGAACATGATGAACAATGGAATGTCTGAGATGCTTTCCCTAAAAGTAAATGGTTATATTCTTCAGATTGACTAGCTTTTTCTTTCAACTGCAATAATTACATCAGGATTTATGTGGATGTGGCCTGTATGCTAGCAATGCCATAGAAAAAACTTATTTTAGCCAAGTCTCTCTAGACCACTACCTCCACTTGATCTCTTCTTCCTTCAAATGGTTCTTATATTCCAAAGATAATTTAAATCCAGCATCTTTCTCTTCCTCCAACAGCTCCCCTCCCCCCTTAACCTATAAATCCTTGTTTATTATCTCAATCCTCGTTCCACCACCCTCTCTCGGACCTTCATATTGTGAGTGTGTGACATAAGTTTAATCCCTTTGTATTTCATGCAACTTTGTTCATCTCTTTTTCTTTGTCAATAGGTCTTATGATGCTATTCTGCCACTCATCTGGAATTTTCTTTATCTGTAAAATTTTATTGAGAAGATTTAGTAACCAAACTAATCTGATTTTTCTTGGTACCTTCTACCTTCTATAGATGATAGCCTATCCTCAACAACCTTCCTTTTTTGCATCCTCATTAAATTTATCTTTACTTCCCTTTACCTGAATTTGGAGATAAATATATATGCAATCCCGACTCTCCAGGGTCCAAGACTCCATGCGTACTCCTTCATTCAGCAGCCTTTAAAAGTAGCCTCTCCATTTCACCCTAATCTCACCAACTTTCACCAAGACCTTTTGATCCTTAACCTTGATGCATCTAGTGTGGGTTGTCTCTACTTTTCCACTTCCTTGATGCATCTTTCTCTCCCTCTTAAATGTTTAACCTATCATACAATTCATGATACAATTTATACCTCCCACATATATTTATTATATATTACTTATCTTGATAGAATAGAATAGTGGAAAAGGATTCATTTAGCCGACCCCAATTAGTTGGGATAAGGCTTAGGTTATTATTTATTGTTGTTGTTGTTGTTGTTGTTGTTGTTATTATTATTATTATTATTATTATTATCATTATTATTCTGTAGACACATACAAGTTCTATTGTAAAGGTTGTCTAAGCTCTCTTGTTATGGGTCTAACATTGTTCCTCATCCGAACTCATCTTTTCTCTTCATTAACTTTTTTTTTCCTGCTTGCTATTAATGTTTTGGTAATATCTTATTTCAGGATAAAGAGTTGAGGTATCAGTTTATCTATAATCATTTGATTATCGGATATTTCCATCAAGCCTTATCATCTAATACTACTTGAATGTTTTGACCTTTTTGAAGTTGGTTTAAAATTTAATTTTCCTTTACAAGTTCAGCTTATTTATTAAGTGAGACCTTCTAAAGCTAGAAAGGGCACTTCTTTTTCTCCTTGACATGAAGAGATTTCCTCACTCTTCTAGGTTGCCTCGCTCAATTTCTAGGGTGTCTCACTCAATTTTTAGATTGTCTCGCTCAATTTCTAGCTTCCCTTGCTCAATTCCTAGGTTCGCTCGCTCAATTCCTAGGTTTTCTCGCTCAATTTTTAAGTTGCCTCGCTGAATTTCTAGCTTCCCTCGCTCAATTCCTAGGTTGTCCCACTCAATTCATAGGTTCTCTCGCTGAATTTCTAACTTCCCTTGCTCAATTCGTAGGTTGCCTCGCTGAATTTCTATGTTGCCTCACTCAATTGCTAGGTTGTCTCGCTCAATTCCTAAGTTCCTTCACTCAATTTATATATTGCCTCACTGAATTTTTATCTTCCCTCACACAATTTGTAGCTTCCCTCGCTCAAATCCTAGGTTGCCTCGCTGAATTTTTAGGTTCCCTCGCTCAAATTCTAGCTTCCCTCACTGAATTTCTACCTTCCCTCGGTCAATTCCTAGGTTACCTCGTTCAAATCCTAGGTTTCCATGCTGAATTTCTACCTTGCCTTGCTCAATTCCTAGGTTCCCTCGCTCAATTTCTAGCTTCCCTCGCTCAAATCCTAGGTTGCCACGCTGAGTTTCTAGGTTCCCTCGCTTTATTTCTAGCTTCCCTCGCTAAATTTCTAGGTTCCCCCGCATAATTTGTAGCTTCCCTCGCTCAAATCCTAGGTTGCCTCGCTGAATTTCTAGGTTCTCTCACTCAAATTCTAGCTTCCCTTGCTCAATTTCTAACTTCTTTCGCTCAATTCCTAAGTTGCCTCGCTCAAATTGTAGGTTTCCTCGCTTAATTTCTACCTTGTCTCGCTCAATTTTTAGGTTCCCTTGCTCAATTTCTAGCTTCCCTCGCTCAAATCCTAGGTTGCCTCGCTGAATTTCTAGGTTCCCTCGCTTAATTTCTAGCTTCCCTCGCTCAATTCCTGGGATTCCTTGTTGAATTTCTACGTTGCCTCGCTCATTTCCTAGGTTCCCTCGCTCAATTCCTAGATTGCCTAGCTCAAATCCTAAGTTATCTCGCTCAATTTCTAGGTTCCCTCGCACAATTTGTAGCTTCCCTCGCTCAAATCCTAAGTTGCCTCGCTGAATTTCTAGGTTCTCTCACTCAAATTCTAGCTTATCTCGCTCAATTTCTAGGTTCCCTCGCTCAATTTCTACCTTCCCTCGCTCAATTCCTAAGTTACCTCGCTGAATTCCTATGTTGTCTCGCTCAATTTCTAGGTTCTCTCACTCAATTTTTAGCTTTCCTTGCTCAAATCCTAGGTTGCCTCGCTCAATTTCTACCTTCCCTCGCTTAATTCCTACGTGCCTCGCTCAATTCCTATGTTGCCTCGCTCAATTTCTAAGTTCCCTCACTCAATTTCTAGCTTTCCTCGCTCAAATCTTAGGTTGCCTCGCTCAATTTCTAGCTTCCCTCACTCAAATTCTAGCTTCCCTCGCTCAATTTTTAACTTCTCTCACTCAATTCCTATGTTGCCTAGCTCAAATCTAGGTTTCCTCATTGAATTTCTACCTTGCCTCGCTCAATTTCTAGGTTCCCTCGCTCAATTTCTAGCTTCCCTCGCCCAAATCCTAGGTTGCATCACTGAATTTCTAGGTTCCCTCGCTTAATTTCTAGCTTCCCTCGCTCAATTCCTAGGATTCCTCGCTGAATTTCTACGTTGCCTCGCTAATTTCCTAGGTTCCCTCGCTCAATTCGTACGTTGCTTCGCTCAAATCCTACGTTGCCTCGCTCATTTCCTAGGTTCCCTCGCTCAATTCGTACGTTGCTTCGCTCAAATCCTACGTTGCCTCGCTCAATTTCTAGGTTCCTCGCACAATTTGTAGCTTCCCTCGCTCAAATCCTAAGTTGCCTCGCTGAATTTCTAGGTTCCCTCGCTCAAATCATATGTTCCCTTGCTCAATTTCTAGCTTCTCTCATTCAATTCCTAAGTTGCCTCGTTCAATTCATAGGTTCCCTCACTCAAATTCTAGCTTCCCTCGCTCAATTCGTAGGTTGCCTCGCTCAATTCCTAGGTTCCCTCGCTCAATTTTTAGCTTCCATCGCTCAATTCCTAGGTTCCCTCGCTCAATTCCTAGGTTGTCTCGCTCAATTGCGAGTCGCTTAATTTTTATCTTACCTCATTTAATTCCTAGGTTGCCTCACTCAATTCCTAGGAGTGTGTGGTCCTGATTTTGGATAAGATTTTAGATGGACCTTTGGCTGGGGTGTGACCCTTTTGAACAGTTCTAAGCTTTAAGATAATAGTCAATACGCCACATGGCTTAGTTCAATTCATAGCATGCTTGGAATACTGTTATTTCAGTAATTTTTTAAGGTTATTGCAAACTAATCGAATGGGTTAAGTTGTTGTGCCAATTTGAACCTAACCTTTTGTTTGAAGGCTGCTTCCACCGTACTGGTTCTGGTTGCACTGATTTTTAGCTGGTTATATTGGAATCTGAGTTATCTAGGTGGATGGTTGCTTATGCCCAACTACTGGCTATTCTAACTTTAGGCAGAGACATAACATAGTTTTTAACTACCACTAATTAAAAAGCATACTTTAACTAGTACTAAAATACATACTTTGCATGTTGTTTCTCGCATTATTAGTAAATCGTATGTTTCCTTATCTTTCATTTATACAATTTGTATCCATGATCAGCTGGGTTTTCTTATTTTATTTGTTTAATTAGTTGAATGAGTATGCCTGTCCTGCCATCAATTCATTTCCTCTGTCTCACATGGTTAATTGGTTTTGATGAAGTGCCTTAAGGGTTATTTGGATGTGTGAAACTCCCCACTTAAGTTCAATGGAATCGATGAGGCCCATGAGCATCGAACACCGACCATTGGTGGTAGGGGAGTAGCCAATCCGTTTCATGTAGTATATCCACGCCGTCCATCCGTTTTTCTATCTAATTTAAGGGGTTGTGCCCTAAATTGAAGCATATCAAAATATCAAGTGGATCATACCACGGGAAACCGTGGGCATAATTTTCAGTTTGGCCCACTCATTTTCCAGTTTATTCCCCTCAATTTCCAGTTTGGCCCGCTCAATTTCCAAAGTCGGGTGGGTCATAGGTTGGTCGGGTTGAACCCACCCAACTTTCAGCCCTAAAATCATATATGGTACGTCAAGTAACTAATTTTGGTTTAGAAGATATTCTTGTTATATGAATAAAGAAAGAAATGAAAAAAGGAGAGAAATTTTTTTTATATGCTTATATATACATATTTATATAAATATGTGTTAGAGAAAAATGTAGGTAGAATAAAATTCTAAATGTAAAAAAAAAAAAAAAGTCCACAGGATACGGCTATAGCTACGGTTATAATCCATAGCCATAGCCTTTTATTGTATTCGCGATCAATCGTGGATTCCGCGATCCATCCCCAAATCATACAGCGAGTTGCGGTGGAATCACGGAATCCGCGATGAATCGCAGATTCTATTTTTTAAAAAAAAAATTCGTTGCTTTTGTGGGCCCCACCATGAGGTCTGTGTTATATCCAAACCGTCCATCTATTTGGCGAGCTCATATTAAGGCTTGAGACAAAAAATAAGACAGATCTAACTATCAAGTGGACCACACTGTAAAAGGCAGTGGGAAATTGAACGTCTACCATTGAAACCCTTTTAGGGGTTACACAAGTTTTGGATCATTATGAAATTTGTTTGTCCTCTTCATCCAGGCCTTTGTGACCTTATGAATAGATTGGATGGAAAATAAATGTTATGGTGGACCCTACACAATTTTTAACGGTGAAAATCAATTTCCCTGCTGCTCTTCGTGGTGTGGTCCAGTTGATCTTTGGATATGCTTTTTTTGGATAATGCTCCGAAATTATCTCAAAATATGGATGAACATTGTGGATATAATAAATATATAGCTGTGGGGCCATGTAACTTTGATCTCTTTTAAGCCGTTCTTACAACTCTCAGTTGGAGGAGCGTCAGCGCTCGTCTTCGCAGCGAAAAGGAGGGGTAATTTCGTCCTCAAAGTCGTTGTCCGCACGTGCTAGTCTAAGTTGGTAACTAAAGTTTGTATTCCTTCATAAAAACCGCTGGATAAAAGGTTTTGTCTACAGTGGTCATTTTCTCTTAAAAAATGGAAATTTCCGTTTTCACGTAGCGAACGGACAACCTTGGTCCATTTTTCGGATGATTGTGGGCCCCACACATGCCTTATACATCTGATCCACATCGTCCATATTGTAGAGGGCATCGAACACTACAAAACCATGCTGACCTTTGGTGCCCATGCATACATACGTGCGCGATACAAAAGCCACAAACAGGCTGCCCTACGACGTTCAAAAAGATCTCAATGTGATTTCTTCTCTGGGACACTTCAATGGACATTCAAAACTAACTACTTCTGACCGAAATTTCGAGAGGAAGACAATGAACGGGGTGGATTTCGCCAAAAACATCACCAGGGGGTCCACTGAACACATCAGCAGTCTCTACTTCCGCAGGCCCTGCGTCCGTGAAAACCGGACGCAGTGGGCCGTTCTGCAACCAAGATCTTGGTCGGTTAAATGATCTGGACCATCTATATGGAGGCCAAGGTGGGGCTGACCATCACCAAGGCGGCAGATACCCAAGACAGGCTGTACAGCCATCCCAAAAACACTCCAAACGCAGGTTCGTTTGCGTTTTGTTGCTAAACAAGGAATGCGGAAACGGGATCCGTTTTCACTATAGCTACGAAAGAGGAAGGCGTGATTCCTTCTTCACCGACTCCAGCCTCACACACGATGGGCCATCCCTATAAAACGTGAGAGAGAGAGAGAGAGACAGAGAGAGACAGAGAGGAGAGTTTTTTTTTCAATTTTTCTTTTCTTTTTCTTTTTCTTCTTCTTTTGTTCTGTTTGAGGGATTCAGCCCATTCATGTTGAGCTGAACCTCTTAGTTAGGGCTAAGAGATGAAGCTTGTGGCGTGATGGGACCGATTCTATAGCTTTGATTCATGCATGTTATGAACTGATGATGATTCTAGTTTGATTTATAAGAATGCTTTTAGTTTTTAATGATTTGTTATGACTAAAATTACAATAGATCTGCGATGACTTGGAGTATTCTCTTTCCATTATTTTGATTGTGATGATAGGAAGCCCTGTTGTTCACCATTGCCCCTTGGACATGGTTGGGTGATGGAATCCTTCCTATAATTCACACATCACTCAGATTGGCTGTGGATTGGTTTAATTATGTTGTTTGCTTTGTCTCATGGGCATAGTCTTGTGATGGAATCCATTCTAATTTACACTCGTCTGATCTTTTGAAAACTAGATCAAAAGAAGTTCAGAATTGATTTTCAGGTTATATCTTCCAACTGGATGAAGATGGGACTCGAAGTCCAGTTGAGTTCATGAATCAAGTGTAGATCTCCTTGATCTCTACAAGTGGAACCTCAGAATCCCTAGTTTCCTTTCTTTGAATTTTACAGTTTTAGATTAATTACCTTTATCATTATCTTCATATTCACTTGATTTAGATTTCGTCTTATTCTGATTCTAGTTCTAGTTACTTTCAGATTACGCATAGGTTTCAGTCCCTGTGGATTCGACCTCGGTCTTACCGAGATTATTACTACATCACAACCCTATACTTGGGGAGTGAACAAGTTTTTAGCACCGTTGCCGGGGATTGATGGTTACGCTTTTATGAATTTAACTAGTTTTAAGATTAGTTTCATATTAGGGTTTTTCTAATTTCTAGGATTTTAAGTTTAGAATTTTCTAGCTCCAAGTTTCCTTTTAATTATAGAAATAATTTTAGTAACTTTCTATTTTTGGATTTTGTTATTTCCTTTTTAGAAACTAACCCAATCTTCTCGTTTTGTAGGATTCTGAGATAAGCTTCCAAATTGGTAATTTCTCTACTTTTTCTACTTTTAGAATTAGGATTTTAGTTTTAGAAACTTTCTTATTCTAGGTATCCTTTTTAGAAACTAACTTTCTATTTTTAGAAATTTTCTATTTCTAGGTTTAGGAAACTTTCTCTTTTAGAAACTTTTTATTCTTTAGAAATTTTCTATTTCTAGGTTTAGGAAACTTTCTCTTTTAGAAACTAACTTTCTATTCTTTAGAAATTTTCTATTTCTAGGCTTTTATTTATTTTAGAATTTTTTTTCTCTTTTTAGAAATTAACTTTGTATTTCCATCTTAGAATTTTTCTTTTTTACTTTAGAATTTCTATTTTTCGAAACTAATTTCTTTTGTTTTCTTTTGCAGGATCTTAACATAGAACTCCAATCTGGTAACTTCTTTCTAACTTCTTCCTTACCTATTTCCTG
This sequence comes from Magnolia changhungtana, assembly GCA_030180095.1. NCBI lineage: Eukaryota > Viridiplantae > Streptophyta > Magnoliopsida > Magnoliales > Magnoliaceae > Magnolia > Magnolia changhungtana. Next base: position 14,744,525 of record JASAUF010000502.1, read on the forward strand.
TATTGCTGTAGGATATTTTCTCTTATTTTTCTTAGGATTAGATTCAGAGTTAGGGTTTCACCATGTATATGCACGAGTGCGAACGTCAATATGCTGAGATAGCTTTTGAGCATGCGAAACAGTGCGAAGGGATGTATGATGATTATGATAGAAATCCACATGTCTCAAAATTTTCCTGAACCAATCATTGAGAACCGACGTGAGCATAACACTCCATCGGTTAAGAAGTCCTTACGTGATCATATACGGGAGAACAATTCCACCTCACAGACAGTACGTGAGTGTTGGGGTTATCATAACTATGCGAGTGATAATTATTATCAACCATCTGAGAAAAAAAAAACAATGCGTGATTATATTATGAGTGATAATAAGTATTACCAACCATCAGATTCTCCCACCTATGATCCATACGACTATAACCAGTGGAAACATCAATGTCGAGAAGCTGAACCAGCTATATATCATAGTGATAATTTTCTTGGGTCATCTACCTTTGAAACCCAATTAGAAACAATCCAAGAGGATTCACTTCAGAAGCTCATGAAAGCACAAGAGCAGTTCAATCAACTTGTCATACAATCATGCGAATTGCTCAAATCCTCAATTCCAATAATTCAGTCACATCTTATGGAGAAGGAAGAGGCTAGGTTATCCCAGTCTCATCTCAATCTAGAAGCACAATATGAAGAAAGTGATCATAATTCGCTTGTGGCAGAAACTGAAATTACGAATGAGGAAATAGATTCCATTAATGAGCATATGGGTCAATTTCTCGATGAGTCGATCTCGATGACTGTCCAAAGGAATAATTAAGAGACGTGGGTATCTTTCAAATATAATGGTAGTGACGCACTTCACTCACATGACACACTTGATTTCAATAACAAGGAAGAGGTTAGTTCATTCGAACCTCAACCCATTCTAGATATAGTGAGGAATGTTCTCTCATCCCAAGTATGTACTACACTGAATTGGACGATGATGAGTACTGGGATTCCATCCCTAGTGTGGCCTCTACTAATGATCAAGAGGTTCAGGAAGTTGTCAACCAAAGTGACCTTCTCCACCTATCTGACATCGTCGATTTAAATTTGGAGGATGAACCCCTTACGATCGACACTTCTAACACTTGTGATGCATGTCTAGATCAATCCCTTGACTTGAATGATGATATGATTCGGGTGATGGACGATTTGCCTGATATAACTCTGGAATTTGAAACTACCCAGTTGAGGCCACAATCTAAGCTACACACTTTAGACGATTCAATTCGATATTATCGACAATATGTCGATATATCGCTATGTCGATATATCGACAGTCCATCGATATATCAACATAATATGCAAATGTATGAAAAGTTTGTTGGACATTTGCACTCCATATTCGATAATATCGACATATTGTCGATATATCGCTATGTAGATATATCGACAGGTTAAAGATATATCGACAAAATATGAAAATGCATCAAAAGCTTGCTGGACATTTGCACTCTAAATTCGATATTATCGACAGATTATCAATAATATCGATAACTTATGTCGATTATATCTACAATATGTCGATGACATCGGTGACTAATGTGGATTATATCGACCACATATCAATAACATCGACTTTATATCTCAGATTTTTTAACTCGTGGATATCATCGACATATCGTCGATATATCCACAATATGTCGATATATCGACGATTATGGAATTTTTGGATTTGGTCGCTGGACAAGTACTGGCATAATTCGATAATATCCACGTTATGTCGATATATCGATAGGTCGATATATCAATAGTATGTTGATATATCGACAACTTACTGTATATCATATCGAAGATATGTAGATTATATCGACGATTTTTTTTTGGAATTATTTCTTGATGTATTTTTTGGAGGATTTATTCTTCAATATTTTTTTGGTGTATTTTTTTTTTAATTTATTCATCAATATTCATTGATGACTTAGTACGATTATATTGACTACATTTCGATGTAATCTACAACTTAAGCTAGATGTAATCGATTAGGTGTCGATAACATCGAAACATACTTAGTTTCGGCACACACTCCATGTTATCCAAGTTGTGTTCATAGTGTGCTTCTTCTAGTCTTTTAAGTTGCAATTGCATTTCGAGGCTTTTGAGTTGGGACAAAAAATAAATGAAACTGCAATTTAGTGTACTTCACGGTCATTTGCATGCATTTCGCGGTCATCTTAAACAATTCCGTGTTGATTAAAAAACCATTTTGGAGGCATTTCACGGTCATTTTGCATGCATTTCACGGTCTAAGTTATGCATTTCGCGGTCGATTTGCTTCAAACCATGATCATTCCCATGCATTTCACGGCCATCCCAAACAATCCCGTGTTGATTCACGGTCATTTCGAGGCATTTCACGATCAGTTCGATTCACTTCACGGTCATTTGCATGTATTTTGCAGTCGATTCACTTCAAACCATGATCATTCCCATTCATTTCAACATGGGATTGTTTGTGATTTTCAAGGGTATTTTAGTTTTTTCATAAATTAGGGCTTTCTTGCTTTTGTTTTGAGCCTATATAAGGCCTCCTTAGAGAACACATGGAAATTATTATGCATTGGAATAAGAAGTGTTTTGAGTTTTGGGTGTTATGTGCTTTGGAAGTTATGATCATTGTTCGAAATATCAGTATCGCATTACATATCGCACCCTTGGAATACGAATATGTTATCACATGGGATATATCGGTCGTATCGCGTAATGTATCGTTGTTGTTGGAAACATGGGGAAACATTAGAAAATTGGTCAAATTTTTCAATGAAACTTCAATGATTGTTAAAAAAGACATCAATACACACTTATAAATCAAAATATTACAAAAAACAAGTGCAAATATTACGTTTTCTTTGTATAGGGTCCTAATCTATGCGTTGTCTAACTGAATTGATGCAAGTATATTCAAAGTCTATTCATATAATTTATAAATGTAAAAAGATGTGTGGAAATATAAGCAATACATTCAAAAGAAAAAGAAGAATCACTAGATCGGGTTACATATATGTTTGATTTTATGTTTGGACACAAAGATTGCAACCGATTTGCGAGAAATTGAGAAATTTTGATTTTTTTTTTCAATTTTTCGGAACTCGGCCAATCTCCTCCAAATCTCTAAGTTGAAGCTCCTTATGTATGATTTTTCATGCAAAACATGAAAAATCATGGATTCGTAACAATTTAACACTAATTTAACATGATTTATAGGAAAAAAAAATCAAAAATAAAAAATGCTCACCGGATCGAACATGTGGGATATATCCCACTACTTGTGTTTTTCATAACGCACAGGCGAGATACAAGATATATTGTTGGATATATCGGTCGATATCGTGAATACTTAAAACATTGATTGCTGATTGCAACTGATTTGGGAGAAATTGGAATTTTTTTTTTTCAATTTTCCGCAACTCTACCATGTCCTCAAAATCTCGAAAGTGAAGCTTCTAATCCAAAACATGAAGAATCATGGATATGTAAGAATTTGACACTGATTTAACATGATTTATAGGAAGAAGGAAAAAAAGAAAAAAAAAAATGCTTTCAGAATTTGACACTGATTTAACATGAAGAATCGTGGGATATATCGACTGATATCGTCGATACTTAAAACACCGATTGCAACTGATTTGGGAGAAATTAGATTTTCTTTTTTCAATCTTCCGCAACTCGGCCCATGTCCTTAAAATCTCGAAAGCGAAGCTTCTAATCCAAATCTCGAAATGCTGATAAGCACCTACAGCTGATGAGGGATAAGATGGCCCGAAAGGCATTGATGAATTGTTAAAACTAAGTGGTGGTATACCTCTATAACCAGAAGCCTGTGAGCCAGAACAGTGGAGGTAAAACCTATTGTGGAACCATTGGCGGTAGAACGGGATGGAGTAACATTGATTGGTCAAGTGAGAAGATGGGACATGTGAGGAGGGTAAAGATTGAACAAGAGAAGGACAAATAGGTGTTCTTTGAACTCGATTTGCACCTCTCTCGATGAGGGATAGGACAATAATGGGGAAGCCATTGGTGGATGTTAAATCTAACTAGTCTTCGCACCCTTTAAACCAAGAATGTGGTATTTTACTCAGCAAAAATTTGTTAAGCACATTACACAAAATTTGCTTGGATAGTCTTCAAATTGCAAGAATGTTATCTTCAAGCTAGAGTCGCTTCAAACTTAGTTGCATTATGAGAGAAACAGAACCAAATCTGGCCACATTTTGCATGAAAGACACTTACAACAACCACATTTTGCACAAATCAAAATCGCCTATCCCAAAATGACAGAGAGAATAAAACTCCATGAAGTGACGGGGCATGACCGTGAAATGCGCCAACATGACCGTGAAATGCGAAGAAATGACCGTGAAGAAGAGATATCATTTACTGCAGAATGTTGTCTTCACCATTCATAATGAAATCAATATTATGAATACATCATTTCCTTCAAATTTATGACAAAATATATACAACACATTATTTACATCATTTCACTATGAATGTTTTACAGTACATCATTTACAACAGTTTACAACATTTGACAAAATTTTCCAATTCCTCTCATGCCTAAGACAAATATATCATATTTTGAGGTCACTAAGGCAATCATAGGCTATTGACTCCCTAAAGCTGGAAGTGAATGACTGCAAGTCTCTCCCTGTTAAAATGTGATCACTACATAAAATGTTGATATATTTCATGACAAAAATGCCACAGTCATATCCGTTCGTCTGCTTTAGTATAGAGGTATCTTCTCTGACCGTCCAAGCATTTCCTTCCAGCACGACCTTATCTCTAGTGGCATAAAATAATATAGGCAAGGCCTCCTTCATCAGATCAATATGTTGCCTGTATCGATTGAGTGCCCTCGAGTATAAAGCACAAATATAATGATTTCGGTCTCGAGGGTGGATGACCATCGGTACCAATGATCACATGTGATTGACTGGTACATATGCCTGTCCATGTTTGCAAGATAAGATATCAATATCCAGAAATTATAGATTTGGGTATACCTAGCATTGATAACTTGTAACGACACCATTACCTGTTCATGTTGCCACATGGCCTTCTGGCCCTCATGCGAGTTGACAATGCTGATCGGAGAGAGTTTTTCTAGCCCTTCAAGTAATAAACGCGAATCGTCATTGCCAACATCCCGATATATTCACAATGTCGACATTTGCATGCTGATACATGGCTATTACAAACAACATAGTAAATTAGAACATATATCATATAATGAAATAGCATATTAACCATGATCCAAATCAACTGTTACCAGGAAATATGTGGGACAGAACTTGCAGTCCTTTGTATATAATAGAGGAAATGATCGGTGCCTTCTCGTCAAGAAATCGACGTACTTGTCAATAGCCTAATCAATAAAGAAGGAAAATTAACATATACTCTTTTATATACAAATTATGAAAAAAAACCATGTATGTATGTGTGTGATTTTCTTACCACGCTGTCAACCCAAGCATTCTTCTCCCAAATGGTCTTGAACCATCGATATTCAGGTGATTCTTTGTTTGCGTTGGCCCAACTTTCCAATTCATGGAGTTCGTCTTGCTATATTATCCTAAGTGGATCGGTCATGGCCTGAAGGGGTATCGGAGAACTCGGAAATTCTTTCTGTTTCTCCTTGTCGGAGGCGTTGCTTGGAGTGGTTTGCACGGCAGAGATGGAAATGAATGGAGAACACTTGTAGACAGACGACTTCAGCACCCTCTTAGGTCTCCTCGTATATATTGGAATGGATTGCAGTGATTTCTCACATATATCAACGCTCGACGCATCCTCGTCCTCCTTCTCAGACTCTTTCTTCTGATTCTCACAACCCTCCTTCCAGAACCGAATCTTCTCTATACGAAATGCCTCCATCTGCTTCTTCAACTCCACTTTATCCTCCTCCAACTCTTCCCTCTCCTTCTTCAATTCTTCCTTCTCCCTCAGCAGCATTTCCCTCTCCTTCTTGAAAGCCTCCCTCTCATTCAACTCCTCCTTCTCTAACATCAAAGCTTCTTTCAATTTCAGCATTAACTCAACCTCATTGAGTACTACTTCTCTCTCCCTCTCAATCGATTCTTCTCTCTTTTAGTGTGCATTCGAGATGCTTCAACTCTTCCCTCTCTCTCTCTCCAAATGAAGCCTCTGCGCCTCCAGCTCCTCCCTATATTCCATCGACTCCCCAGTAAGTTGCAACCCCGCTCTCTCTCCCTCTCCATCACCAGTATTGTCTTCCTCTCCCCCTTCTTCTCCCTCTCCACCCTCTTCTCCCTCCCCTTGTCCCGATTTCTCCTCCATATCTTCATCATCTTCATCTTTAGTGCTCTACAAAATGAAGCAACGTATGTATCAGTTACATAACATGTCAAATTAAATATTAAATATCAACATAAAGGAAGACGTTTCTGACATCTTACATCAAATATATCACGGGCCAAACGAACAGACTCCGTCTCCAACTCCTCTATGGTAGGCTCTAAGTTAACAATGATCTCAGCCTGCAAGAGAACATCTTCATTTTCATGCTACAGAAACACACACGCACACACACACAAAAATATATAGTTAAATGAATGACCACTTAGCTTCATAGAAATTGACTTACATATTTACTCTCTATAATTTCATGAATCTTCTTATACCTCGGAACCTTCCATCTCCGATATTGTATGAATCATGGAAATTGGAAGGAAACGTATGAAATTATACATTGTTGGAGAGCTGGTACTCTCTCAACAGCCCATATCTGTTACAATGAAATAACAAGATGATGTTAAATAAATATAGTTTGCTATAAACTATGAATTAAAATAGACAAGGAAAGAATCCTTACCTGCAGGGGAAATATGCAACCAGTGACATTGTAATGAGGCCCTTGGGATGCCATGAAGGCACTCTCGATCCCTTCCGTCATCGTTTGGAAGGTCAAACTACCCCAGGGGTAGATATTAAAGTCTTCCAATGAGTCGACAAGGTCAATAAACTCTTTACAACATTTAATATTCGTGTCGGTACCCCTAACAAACCACTCTACACATAATATTATGGCTAACTTCACGACATCTTCGTGCTTATTGCTATTAACTATCCTATTGAACACCTCCTGTACATGTTTCTTTAGGATAAGATATTTAGGGAAGTATTTGTCTCTTAATGACTTCTTCAAACAATGGATATTGGGTATATAGAGGTCACCATGCTACAGCCCTGTTATTAGGGTGAAATCCATCTTAGTAAATTTTATATGGTTCCCCTGTATTTTGAATACAAGGTTGCCTATATATCTGTTAATAATGATGAAAAATGGCTCCTATAAACCTAAATGATGAAATTTCTTAAAAAAATGAGAATGGGGATCGCCTAAATATATTTAATCTAGTGTTATTCTTCTCCAACCCACTCTTCACACTATCAAACCACCATGTCAATGAACATTTGCATGAGATGGTAGGGGCCGACTTGCCGAATCCCTTATGCAAGGGTTTGTCATCTGCAATGATGAATTGAAAATTAAATCAACGATAACATTCAGTATTTAACGACACATAATATGAAAGTTGACTTATTGTGGTGAAAATTCATAAAGTATGGTGTGCAAGTACAAGACATATTAGTGAATTTTCACAAGTTTTGGGCCACTTTCATTCATTTATCAGTATATTTCATATAATTCTTGGTCAATTTATATTAAGATTGGCAGTAAAAAAAAAGAGTCAATATCAAGCAGTCATCGGCCATTTCTTCAAATTCCATGTCAAATGGTCATCTCATAGGTCACATTCAACAACTTCACGGCCAATTTCACTAAGATATGGGTCAATTTTCAGAGTTATATGTTGCATTTTGGCCATGAACGTCGTGAATTTAACCATGCGCGGATTTGTTTAAGGATTGTAATTGACCGTTACGTGAAGGGGGTTGACCGAGAAATGCATGGAATTGTGTCGTGAGGTGAAGGAAATTGTCAGTGAAATAGTGGAATTGAACGTGGCGTGAAGGGTATTGTCCATGAAAAGCGTGGAATTGACCGCGATGTGAAGGGGAATGACCGGGTATTACAGTGAAATGCATGGGAATGATCATGGTTTGAAGCGGGATGACCACAAAATGCATGCAAATGACCGTTATCGTGAAGGGAACGGAATTGACCGTAAAATGCCTCAAAATGACCGTGAATCAACACGGAATTGTTTGGGATGACCGTGAAATGCATCGGCATGATCATGGTTTGAAGCGAATCGACCACGAAATGCATGCAAATGACCGTGAAGTGTTGGGAATTGACCGTGAAATGCCACGAAATGACCGTGAATCAACACAGAATTGTTTGGGATGACCGTGAAATGCATAGGAATGATCATGGTTTGAAACGAATCGACCGCGAAATGCATGCAAATGACCGTGAAGTGTTGGGAATTGACCGTGAAATGCCTCGAAATGACCGTGAATCAACATGGAATTGTTTGGGATGACCGTGAAATGCATGGGAATGATCATGGTTTGAAGCGAATCGACCGCAAAATGCATGCAAATGACCGTGAAGTGAATCGAATTGACCGTGAAATGCCTCGAAATGACTGTGAATCAACACAGAATTGTTTGGGATGACCGTGAAATGCATGGGAATGATCATGGTTTGAAGCGAATCGACCGCGAAATGTATGCGAATGACCGTGAAGTGTTGGGAATTGGCCGTGAAATGCCTCGAAATGACCGTGAATCAACACGGAATTGTTTGGGATGACCGTGAAATGCATGGGCATGACCATGGTTTGAAGCGAATCGACCACGAAATGCATGCAAATGACTGTGAAGTGAATGGAATTGACCGTGAAATGCCTCGAAATGACAGTGAATCAACAAGAAATTGTTTGGGATGACCGTGAAATGCATGGGAACGATCATGGTTTAAAGTGAATCGACTGCGAAATGCATGCAAATGACCGTGAAGTGCCTCGAAATGACCGTGAATCAATAGGAAATTATTTGGGATGAGTCTGAAATGCATGGGAATGATCATGGTTTGAAGCGAATCGACCGCGAAATGCATGCAAGTGACAGTGAAGTGAATTAAATTGACCGTAAAATGCCTCGAAATGACCGTGAATCAACACGGAATTGTTTGGGATGACCGTGAAATGCATGGGCATGATCATGATTTGAAATGCGAATGCGGAAATGCTAATGACCGTGAAAAATGCATGCAAATGTTTGCCGTGAAAATGAAATGACCGTGAAATGCCTCGAAATGACCGTGAATCAACACGGAATTGTTTGGGATGACCGTGAAATGCATGGGAATGATCATGGTTTGAAGCGAATTGACTGCGAAATGCATGCAAATGACCGTGAAGTAAATCGAATTGATGGTGAAATGCCTTGAAATGACCGTGAATCAGCACGGGATTGTTTGGGATGACCGTGAAATGCATGAGAATGGTCATGGTTTGAAGCGAATCGACCGCAAAATGCATACAAATGACCGTGAAGTGAATTGAATTGACCGTGAAATGCCTCGAAATGACCGTGAATCAACACGGAATTATTTGGGATGACCGTGAAATGCATGGGAATGATCATGGTTTGAAGCGAATCGTGAAATGCATGCAAATGAATGAAGTGTTGACCGTGACCGTGAAATGCCTCGTGTGAATCAACACTAATTGTTTTGGATGACCGTGAAATGCATGGGAATGATCATGGTTTGAAGCGAATCGACCGCCAAAAGCATGCCAATGACCGTGAAGTGTTGGGAATTAACCGTGAAAGGCCTTGAAATGACCGTGAATCAACACGGAATTGTTTGGGATGACCGTGAAATGCATGGGAATGATCATGCTTTGAAGTGAATCGACCGTGAAATGCATGCAAATGACCGTGAAATGCCACGAAATGACCGTGAATCAACACGGAATTGTTTGGGATGACCGTCAAATGCATGGGAATGATCATGGTTTGAAGCGAATCGACCGCAAAATGCATGCAAATGACCATGAAGTGAATCGAATTGACCGTAAAATGCCTCGAAATGACCGTGAATCAACACGGAATTGTTTGGGATGACCATGAAATGCATGGGAATGATCATGGTTTGAAGCGAATCGACCTCGAAATGCATGCGAATGACCGTGAAGTGTTGGGAATTGACCGTGAAATGCCTCGAAATGACCGTGAATCAACACGGAATTGTTTAGGATGACCGTGAAATGCATGGGAATGATCTTGGTTTGAAGCGAATCGACCGCGAAATGCATGCAAATGACCGTGAAGTAAATCGAATTGACCGTGAAATGCCTCGCAATGACCATGAATCTACACGGGGTTGTTTTGGATGACTGTGAAATGCATGGGCATGATCATGGTTTGAAGCGAATCGACCTCGAAATGCATGCAAATGACCGTGAAGTGAATCGAATTGACCGTGAAATGCCTCGAAATGACCGTGAATCAACACGCAATTGTTTGGGATGATCGTGAAATGCATGGGAATGATCATGGTTTGAAGCGAGTCGACCGCGAAATGTATGCGAATGACCGTGAAGTGTTGGGAATTGACCGTGAAATGCCTCGAAATGACCGTGAATCAACACGGAATTGTTTGGGATGACCGTGAAATGCATGGGAATGATCATGGTTTGAAGCAAATCGACCGCGAAATGCATGCAAATGACCGTGATGTAAATCGAATTGACCGTGAAATGCCTAGAAATGACCGTGAATCAACACGGGATTGTATGGGATGACCGTGAAATGTATGGGCATGATCATGGTTTGAATCGAATCGACCGCGAAATGCATGCAAACGACCGTGAAGTGAATTGAATTGACCGTGAAATGCCTCGAAATGACCGTGAATCAACATGATATTGTTTGGGATGACCGTGAAATGCATGGGAATGATCATGGTTTGAAGCGAATCGAACTCGAAATGCATGCAAACGACCGTGAAGTAAATCGAATTGACCGTGAAATCCTCGAAATGACTGTGAATCAACACGGAATTGTTTGGGATAACCGTGAAATGCATGGGCATGATCATGGTTTGAAGTGAATCGACCGCGAAATGCATGTAATTGACCGTTAAGTGAAGGGGGTTGACCGTGAAATGCATGAAATTGTCTGTGAGGTGAAGGAAATTGTCAGTGAAATGAGTGGAATTGAACGTGGCGTGAAGGGTATTGTCCATGAAAAGCATGGAATTGACCGTGATGTGAAGGGGAATGATCGGGTATTACAGTGAAATGCATGGGAATGATCATGGTTTGAAGCGAAGTGACCGTGAAATGCATGCAAATGACCGTGAAGTGAAGGGAACGGATTTGACCATGAAATGCCTCGTAATGACCGTGAATCAACACGGAATTGTTTGGGATGACCGTGAAATGCATGGGCATGATCATGATTTGAAGCGAATCGACCGCGAAATGCATGTAATTGACCGTTAAGTGAAGGGGGTTGACTGTGAAATGCACGGAATTGTCCGTGAGGTGAAGGAAATTGTCAGTGAAATGAGTGGAATTGAACATGGCGTGAAGGGTATTGTCCATGAAAAGCGTGGAATTGACCGCGATGTGAAGGGGAATGACCGGGTATTACAGTGAAATGCATGGGAATGATCATGGTTTGAAGCGGGATGACCGAAATGCATGCAAATGACCGATTTTGCGTGAAGGGAATGGAATTGACCGTGAAATGCCTCGAAATGACCGTGAATCAACACGGAATTGTTTGGGATGACCGTGAAATGCATGGGCATGATCATGGTTTGAAGCGAATCGACCGTGAAATGCATGAATGCATGCAAATGACCGTGAAAGTGAATGTGCAGGAATGAATTGACCATGAAATGCCACGAAATGACCGTGAATCAACACGAATTGTTTGGGATGACCATGAAATGCATGGGAATGATCATGGTTTGAAGCGAATCGATCATGAAATGCATGCATGCAAATGACCGTGAAGTTTGGGAATTGATCGTGAAATGCCTCGAAATGACCGTGAATCAACACGGAATTGTTTGGGATGACCGTGAAATGCATGGGAATGATCATGGTTTGAAGCGAATCGATCGCAAAATGCATGCAAATGACCGTGAAGTGAATCGAATTGATCGTGAAATGCCTCGAAATGATCGTGAATTAACACGGAATTGTTTGGGATGACCGTGAAATGCATGGGAATGATCATGGTTTGAAGCGAATCGACCGCGAAATGCATGCGAATGACCGTGAAGTGTTGGGAATTGGCCGTGAAATGCCTCAAAATGACCGTGAATCAACACGGAATTGCTTGGGATGATCGTGAAATGCATGGGAATGATCATGGTTTGAAGCGAGTCGACTGCGAAATGCATGCTAATGACCGTGAAGTGTTGGGAATTGACCGTGAAATGCCTCGAAATGACCATGAATCAACACAGAATTGTTTGGGATGACCGTGAAATGCATGGGAATGATCCGTGAAATGCAAATGACCATGAATCATCGATCGACCGTGAAATTGAAATGACCGTGAATCAACACGGGATTATTTGGGATGACCGTGAAATGCATGGGCATGATCATGGTTTGAAGTAAATCGACCGCGAAATGCATGCAAGTGACCGTGAAGGGAATGGAATTGACCGTGAAATGCCTCGAAATGACCGTGAATCAACATGGAATTGTTTGGGATGATCGTGAAATGCATGGGCATGATCATGGTTTGAAGCGAATCGACTGCGAAATGCATGCAAGTGATTGTGAAGTGAATGGAATTAACCGTGAAATGCCTCGAAATGATCGTGAATCAACACGGAATTGTTTGGGATGACCGTGAAATGCATGGGAATGATCATGGTTTGAAGCGAATTGACTGCAAAATGCATGCAAATGACCGTGAAGTAAATCGAATTGACCGTGAAATGCCTCGAAATGACCGTGAATCAACACGGGATTGTTTCGGATGACCGTGAAATGCATGGGAATGATCATGGTTTGAAGCGAATCGACCGCAAAATGCATACAAATGACCGTGAAGTGAATTGAATTGACCGTGAAATGCCTCGAAATGACCGTGAATCAACACGGAATTATTTAGGATGACCCTGAAATGCATGGGAATGATCATGGTTTGAAGCGAATCGACTGCAAAATGCATGCAAATGAACGCGAAGTGTTGGGAATTGACCGTGAAATGCCTCAAAATGACTGTGAATCAACACAGAATTGTTTTGGATGACCGTGAAATGCATGGGAATGATCATGGTTTGAAGCGAATCGACCGCCAAAAGCATGCAAATGACCATGAAGTGTTGGGAATTAACCGTGAAAGGCCTCAAAATGACCGTGAATCAACACGGAATTGTTTGGGATGACCGTGAAATGCATGGGAATGATCATGCTTTGAAGCGAATCGACCGTGAAATGCATGCAAATGACCGTGAAATGCCTCAAAATGACCGTGAATCAACACGGAATTGTTTGGGATGACCGTGAAATGCATGGGAATGATCATGGTTTGAAGCGAATCGACTGCGAAATGCTTGCAAATGACCATGAAGTGAATCGAATTGACTGTAAAATGCCTCGAAATGACCGTGAATCAACACGGAATTGTTTGGGATTACCGTGAAATGCATGAGAATGATCATGGTTTGAAGCGAATCGACCGCGAAATGCAGGCGAATGGCCGTGAAGTGTTGGGAATTGACCGTGAAATGCCTCGAAATGACCGTGAATCAACACGGAATTGTTTAGGATGACCGTGAAATGCATGGGAATGATCTTGGTTTGAAGCGAATCGACCGCGAAATGCATGTAAATGACCGTGAAGTAAATCGAATTGACCGTGAAATGCCTCCCAATGACCATGAATCAACACGGGATTGTTTGGGATGACTGTGAAATGCATGGGCATGATCATGGTTTGAAGCGAATCGATCGCGAAATGCATGCAAATGACCTTGAATCAACACGCAATTGTTTGGGATGGCCGTGAAATGCATGAGAATGATCATGGTTTGAAGCGAATCGACCGCCAAAAGCATGCAAATGACCGTGAAGTGTTGGGAATTGACCGTGAAATGCCTCGAAATGACCGTGAATCAACACAGAATTGTTTGGGATGACCGTGAAATGCATGTGAATGACCATGCTTTGAAGCGAATTGACCGTGAAATGCATGCAAATGACCATGAAGTGTTGGGAATTGACCGTGAAATGCCTCGAAATGACCGTGAATCAACACAAAATTGTTTGGGATGACCGTGAAATGCAAGGGCATGATCATGGTTTGAAGCGAATCGACCGCGAAATGCATGCAAATGAATGCGAAGTGTTGGGAATTGACCGTGAAATGCCTCGAAATGACCGTGAATCAACACAAAATTGTTTGGGATGACCGTGAAATGCATGGGAATGATCATGGTTTGAAGCGAATCGACTGCCAAAAGCATGGAAATGACCGGGAAGTATTGGGAATTGACCGTGAAATGCCTCGAAATGACAGTGAATCAACACGGAATTGTTTGGGATGACCGTGAAATGCATGGGAATGATCTTGCTTTGAAGAAAATCGAACGCGAAATGCATGCAAATGATCGTGAAGTGTTGGGAATTGACCCTGAAATGCCGCGAAATGACCGTAAATCAACACAGAATTGTTTGGGATGACCGTGAAATGCTTGGGCATGATCATGGTTTGAAGCGAATCGACCGCGAAATGCATGCAAATGAACGTGAAGTGTTGGCAATTGACCGTGAAATGCCTCGAAATGACCGTGAATCAACACAGAATTGTTTGGGATGATCGTGAAATGCATGGGAATGATCATGCTTTGAAGCGAATCGACCGCGAAATGCATGCAAATGACCGTGAAATGCCTTGAAATGACCGTGAATCAACACGGAATTGTTTGGGGTGACCGTGAAATGCATGGGCATGATCATGGTTTGAAGCGAATTGAGCGCGAAATGCATGCAAGTAGCCGTGAAGTGAATGGAATTGACCGTGAAATGCCTCGAAATGACCGTGAATCAACATGGAATTGTTTGGGATGACCGTGAAATGCATGGGCATGATCATGGTTTGAAGCGAATCAACCGCGAAATGCATGCAAGTGACCGTGAAGTGAATGGAATTGACCGTGAAATGTCTCGAAATGACCGTGAATCAACACGGAATTGTTTGGGATGACCGTGAAATGCATGGGCATGATCATGGTTTGAAGCGAATCGACCGCGAAATGCATGCAAATGACTGTGAAGTGAATGGAATTGACCATGAAATGCCTGGAAATGACCGTGAATCAACACGGAATTGTTTGGGATGACCGTGAAATGCATGGGAATGATCATGGTTTAAAGCGAATCGAGTACGAAATGCATGCAAATGACTGTGAAGTGCCTCGAAATGACCGTGAATCAACAGGAAATTATTTGGGATGAGTCTGAAATGCATGGGAATGATCATGGTTTGAAGCGAATCGACCGCGAAATGCATACAAATGACCGTGAAGTGAATTGAATCGACCGTGAAATGCCTCGAAATGACCGTGAATCAACACAGAATTATTTGGGATGACCCTGAAATGCATGGGAATGATCATGGTTTGAAGCGAATCGATTGCGAAATGCATGCAAATGAACACGAAGTGTTGGGAATTTACCGTGAAATGCTTCGAAATGACCGTGAATCAACACAGAATTGTTTGGGATGACCGTGAAATGCATGGGAATGATCATGGTTTGAAGTGAATCGACCGCCAAAAGCATCCAAATGACCGTGAAGTGTTGGGAATTGACGATGAAATGCCTCGAAATGACAGTGAATCAACACGGAATTGTTTGGGATGACTGTGAAATGCATGGGCATGATCATGGTTTGAAGCGAATCGACGGCGAAATGCATGCAAGTGACAGTGAAGTGAATGGAATTGACCGTGAAATTCCTCGAAATGACCGTGAATCAACACGGAATTGTTTGGGATGACCGTGAAATGCATGGGCATGATTATGGTTTGAAGCGAATCGACTGCGAAATGCATGCAAATGACCATGAAGTGCCTCGAAATGACCGTGAATCAACAGGAAATTATTTGGGATGAGTCTGAAATGCATGGGAATGATCATGGTTTGAAGCGAATCGACTGCGAAATGCATACAAATGAACGTGAAGTGAATTGAATCGACCGTGAAATGCCTCGAAATGACCGTGAATCAACACAGAATTATTTGGGATGACCCTGAAATGCATGGGAATGATCATGGTTTGAAGCGAATCGACTGCGAAATGCATGCGAATGAACGCGAAGTGTTGGGAATTGACCGTGAAATGCCTCGAAATGATCGTGAATCAACACAGAATTGTTTTGGATGACCGTGAAATGCATGGGAATATCATGGTTTGAAGCGAATCGACCACCAAAAGCATGCAAATGACCGTGAAGTGTTGGGAATTGACCGTGAAATGCCTCGAAATGACCATGAATCAACACGGAATTGTTTGGGATGACCGTGAAATGCATGGGAATGATCCTGCTTTGAAGCAAATCGACCGGAAAATGCATGCAAATGACCATGAAATGCCTCGAAATGACCGTGAATCAACACGTAATTGTTTGGGATCACCGTGAAATGCATGGGCATGATCATGGTTTGAAGCGAATCGACCGCGAAATACATGTAAATAAACACGAAGTGTTGGGAATTGACCGTGAAATGCCTCGAAATGACCATGAATCAACATGGAATTGTTTGGGATGACCGTGAAATGCATGGGAATGATCATGGTTTGAAGCGAATCGACCGCCAAAAGCATGCAAATGACCGTGAAGTGTTGGGAATTGACCGTGAAATGCCTCAAAATGACCGTGAATCAACATGGAATTGTTTGGGATGACCATGAAATGCATGGGAATGATCACACTTTGAAGCAAATCGATCGCGAAATGCATGCAAATGATCGTGAAGTGTTGGGAATTGACCCTGAAATGCCGCGAAATGACCGTGAATCAACATGGAATTGTTTGGGATGACCGTGAAATGCATGGGCATGATCGTGGTTTGAAGCGAATCGACCACGAAATGCATGCAAATGAACGCGAAGTGTTGGGAATTGACCGTGAAATGCCTCGAAATGACCGTGAATCAACACGGAATTGTTTGGGATGACCGTGAAATGCGTGGGAATGATCATGCTTTGAAGCGAATCGACCGCGAAATGTATGCAAATGACCATGAAATGCCTCGAAATGACCGTGAATCAACACGAAATTGTTTGGGATGACCGTGAAATGCATGGGCATGATCATGGTTTGTAGCGAATTGACTGCGAAATGCATGCAAGTGACCGTGAAGTGAATGGAATTGGCCGTGAAATGCCTCGAAATGACCGTGAATCAGCACGAAATTGTTTGGGATGACCATGAAATGCATGGGCATGATCATGGTTTGAAGTGAATCGACCGCGAAATGCATGCAAGTGACCGTGAAGTGAATGGAATTGACCATGAAATGTCTCGAAATGACCGTGAATCAACACGGAATTGTTTGGGATGACCGTGAAATGCATGGGCATGATCATAGTTTGAAGCGAATCGACCGCGAAATGCATGCAAATGACTGTGAAGTGAATGGAATTGACCGTGAAATGCCTCGAAATGACCGTAAATCAACACGGAATTGTTTGGGATGACCGTGAAATGCATGTGAATGATCATGGTTTAAAGCGAATCGACCGCGAAATGCATGCAAATGATCGTGAAGTGCCTCGAAATGACCGTGAATCAACAGGAAATTATTTGGGATGAGTCTGAAATGCATGAGAATGATCATGGTTTGAAGCGAATCGACCGCAAAATGCATACAAATGACCGTGAAGTGAATTGAATTGACCGTGAAATGCCTCGAAATAACCGTGAATCAACACGGAATTATTTGGGATGACCCTGAAATGCATCGGAATGATCATGGTTTGAAGCGAATCGACTGCAAAATGCATGCAAATGAACGCGAAGTGTTGGGAATTGATCGTGAAATGCCTCGAAATGACTGTGAATCAACACAGAATTGTTTTGGATGACCGTGAAATGCATGGGAATGATCATGGTTTGAAGCGAATCGACCGCCAAAAGCATGCAAATGACCGTGAAGTGTTGGGAATTGACCGTGAAATGCCTCGAAATGACCGTGAATCAACACGTAATTGTTTGGGATGACCGTGAAATGCATGGGAATGATCATGCTTTGAAGCGAATCGACCGTGAAATGCATGCAAATGACCGTGAAATGCCTCAAAATGATCGTGAATCAACACGAAATTGTTTGGGATGACCGTGAAATGCATGGGCATGATCATGGTTTGAAGCGAATCGATCGCGAAATGCATGCAAATGACCATGAGGTGTTGGGAATTGACCGGGAAATGCCTCGAAATGACCGTGAATCAACACGGAATTGTTTGGGATGACCGTGAAGTGCGTGGGAATGATCATGAATTGGAGTGAATTGATTGGGTCGTGCATGCAAATGACCGTGAAGTGAAGGGAATTGGCCATGAAATGTATGCAAATGACCGTGAATTAACACGAAATCGCCGGGAATTACCATGAAGTGAAGTGCATTGACCGTGAAATGCATGCAAATGACCATGAGGTGAGGTGAATTGACAGTGAAATACATGAAAATGACCGTGAAGTGAAGCGAATTGACGGTGAAAGGCATGAAATTGACCGTGAAGTGAGGATAATTGACCATAAATGAACATGAAATGATTGGAAACGACCATGAGGTAAAGGGAATAAACCGTGAAATGACGTGGAATGGCTGGAATTAATTCAGTTCACGGTCAATTTAACTAAGTTCACAGTCATTTTAGCCCAATTCACAATCATTTTACTTCAGTTCATAGTCATTTTAGCTCACTTCATGATCATTTTAGCTCCGTTCACGATCATTTTACCTTGCTTCACAGTCATTTTAGCTCATGAATCAATAACTCATTGGGTCCTCGGTCTGTTAACTCAGTCACTTTCATGCTCTTCATTTAGTTTCACATCTAATTTCATTGTTTGTTTAAACAACTCTCAATGTGGGCCATTTGAGTCCTGATTTCGGTCATTTATCAGGAAATGCTATACCATTAAGCATTTTTAAAAATAGAAATTGGATTGGGGACCGTGCGCATATATAGTATAATATGCAGTGGGGTCCATCCAAACAAAGCTTAATATTTTTATAAATTGAAAATGGATTGTGGACGGTGCGCATATATAGTAAAATATACAGTGGGGTCGAAAAAACGAAAGCAGAGATTTCAATATACCTGCCATTCGAGGCTTCTTAGCTGGGGGGACCATATTTCGTCGTATCCTAGGCTCAAAAAAGTCGAAAAGGACGTCTGTGAGGTGTGTATTCTCGACCAGATAAAGGGGAAAGAAGAACGCGGTAAAAGAAGGGTTTTACTGCTTCAGTGGACAGTCACGGGGGGAGAAGTGATCAGAAATTGGTAATCTATGGGTAGGATGAACGATCAGGGAGAGAAAAAAGGAAAAAAAATAGGGTTTTTTTGGTGGAGACGCAGCTGGTAGTAAAACCTATAGTTTATACCAGGGGCATTTTCGACCTTTGGAAAGGCGTCCGTACAGCTACAGCTGAGGCGTATTCTCGCAAGTAAAAATGAGGTGGGCTTATTCTCCTAAATGGGCCATAAATGGGTTGTATTCTCGCAAATTACTCTCATATATTCCCTGAAGGAGAAAATGGTTGTCCTATAGGGTAATTTTGGATTAAAAAAAAATAATCCGTGGAGTGCATCATGAATTCACCATTAAGCAAAAGTGCTTTGATTATCTTAAAGATCCGAACAAATGCTC
Source organism: Magnolia changhungtana (assembly GCA_030180095.1). NCBI lineage: Eukaryota > Viridiplantae > Streptophyta > Magnoliopsida > Magnoliales > Magnoliaceae > Magnolia > Magnolia changhungtana. The sequence goes on from JASAUF010000502.1 coordinate 14,764,430, forward strand.
CGCGATTATCTTAAATATCTCTTCATGTGGATACTATTCCTCTTGGAGATCAGACCGGCTAGAAATAGGGTACAACAGCCACACCGAGTCGTGCCCGGTGGTGACCTGAACACGAGACAGCCGTCGTGGCAGACCATCCTGCCGGTAATTTGCGAGTTGAAATAGACAGCTAAGAAGAGATATCAGCAACGGTCCACATCAAATGTTCAATTATCGGTAGAAATGATTTCGAAATTGAGATATTTTATGGCAACATTCCATCCACAGTGGGGCAGAAAAGAATAAAGGTCTGGATTACCCAATCATGGCCCCACTCAGAAGGATTAAAAACTCGAGCACACGGTTCAAAGCGTCGGGTCGCGTATCCTAAAATTCCTCTTTAATACGGAAACGTAAAACGCGAACAAAGGGCTCACCGGCTCCTTTCTTCCTCTAGACGGACACATAAAAGAAAGGGATCCATCGATCGGAGATTTTTGACGTTGCGAGTAGGGTTGAGAGAGGGCAAACGGACACAACACAATCACTACCGTCAATCCATGACGATTGGTTCCGGAGGATCGAGCGTCGTTGGTGAGTAATCTGCATCATCTGCAATACATATGCTTTGATTTTCCGTTGCAATCAATTGAGAGAGGCATCGATCTCCGTCTCCATCTCTCGATCTTGAGATACGTAGAAAAAAAAAACGAAATCGTTTGGTGTATACAAGCTGACTCGTTTGTAGGGAAAACCGAGAACCCGACTGGAATCTTCGATTTTGCGCCGGGTCAGGCCGATAACTCGATTGGGCATTTTTATCATCTATATATATTTCTTTAAATATAGGAACATCAGATCACTCCCCAGCACGGTAAGGTCATCGTGCCGAGTTGTTTTCGTGCCAAAGTCACATGTGTCTCACATCTGAGCTCTTGCATATGGTTGGCCCTGTCGTGAAAATCGGCTGGTACAAAAAATAGGCCGATCCACTCATTAGGTGGGCCACGCCATTGGAATCACAAGTATCTCATACAAAGTACAGGTGTGGCCCACCTGAGAAGCAAATCATGCTTGATCTTTGCGCCTGGTTATTTTTATGATAGTTCCCACCTTTTACACGGCTTAGATGTCTTACACATTGACATGTTGGTGGGAAGAAGTGGTGCGGCATGATAAGCATGCTTGCCCAGGGATGTAAAATAATATATAATATTTGATGAGTTATCATATTAATGTTGTAAATAAACTGATGTAAACAAGGTTATGTGGAGTAAAATGGCCGTCTTTTAGAACAATGTTCATGTAAACTGGTTGAGTATGCAACATGACTACACTTCAGAAGGGGACTCAACTCGAAATCCAACTGTGCGAGTCAACTCAACGTGTAATATCTGTGGCTAGGCATCTAGTAGTAGTCGCTTTGGCCTTTTTTTAAACCCTCAACACGATTACAACACATCAAACAATGTTTTTTTTTTTTTAAATTTTTAAATGACTTTTTTAGCATTTCCTTTTTTTTTTTTTGGGGTGAGAGAACAAAGATTTTATTAAAAGAGCTCGCGAATAACGAGCAAAGAATACATCTCCAAACCAACTAAAACAAGCAGGAGAACGACTACAGAGGCTCATAAAAAAGAGGCCCAACACTCTAAAAAGTAAGATATTTTTCCAATAACCTTCTCAGTCCCTACTTGAATATTTCTAAAACAACACCCATTTCTTACCCCCCGTATTGCCCAAAAGACCGCCATTTAAATCAATTTCACGTCACTTTTCTAGGTTTCCCTATGCCTCCACCATGCCAAGCCTAAAGGAGATCTTCTACCATTGCCGACATCACCCAATCCATCTAAAATATCGAGAGGAAGTGACACAACACCTTGACAACAAAAGGGCAGTGAATAAAGAGGTGGTTGATTGGCTCCTCACTAACCATACACAACAATCACATATTAGGAAGAATCATAGTCATAGCCCTCTTCTGCAAGTTATCAATAATGAGGATTCTCTTACGACACAAAAACCACATGAACAACACGACCTGAGGGGGAGCACCATAAAACCAATGGTGGAATGGATGGGAGGGGAGGTGTTGCCTAAAGTCCAAAATCAAACAAAAAAGCGACTTGACAACGGAGAATTTCCCGAAGGCATTTCTTGTCCACAATAGAATCTTCCTCCCGCATTCCGTGGTTGACTTTGCTAAGAATCTCAAGGAGACTAGTGAAGTCATCAATCTCAACATCTATCAAACCTCTACAACATGGAGGCGCCAACACTCTTGAGTCCCTAATAACTGAGAAACAATCCACCACTATGACGAATCAGATGGGAGGCAAGCGGGCCAATTTAGGAAACAAAACTTGTAGCGCTTGATCACTGCACCAAACGTCAACCCAGAAGCGAATGCGGAACCCCCTTCCTAGGGCAAATGAAATGCCCTTGCGAGCAATATGCTTGGTAGATGTGACCACTTTTCCAATAGCGGATGCCCGGTACAACAAAGAATATTTCATGAACTAGCCGCACTCCTGTGTAACATACTTAACAATCACTACATCTCTCCACAGCTTCCCTTCCTTTACTTCAAACCCCCGTAGTCCATACCCATTTTCCTAATAATGTGGAATTCATAGCCTCTAACGATTTGATTCCTTCCCCACCCTCCTGAATAGGCCTGCACATCTCATCCCAGTTGAGGAGATGAAACTTCTTCCCCTCGTTAGCACCTTTCCAAAGAAGTTCCCGTCTCAACCTTTCAAGTCTCAAAAAGAACCGACTTCGGGCATTGGAATATAGATAAGAAATAAATGAGCATATTAGTGAAAACCGACTTGATGAGGGTTAAGCGACCTCCTAGAGACATATATTGACACTTCTAACAAGCAAGCTTCCTTTCGATTCTCTATATCACCTTATCCCAAAGGTTGAATAATTGGTTTCCCTATGCAAAGTGGCAAGCCAAGATAGGTGGAAGGAAAAGCACTTGTTTTGCATCGAAAAATGCTAGCGAGAGCCTTGAGTTCCTCCTCCCTTACATTAATGCCAAGTAACTTTGATTTTGCAACATTGACCTTTAAACCCGAGATTGCCTCAACACGTACAATCAACTTGTGGAGATTACTGCATTCACCTTTGCCTGGCAGAACAATAAAGTATCATCTGCATATTGGAGATGAGTGATTTAAGGCCCGTTGCTACATACCTTGAACCCTTGGAATAACCCAACCTTCACACCCATACGAAGCGTCGCGCTAAGAGCTTTACCAACGATCATGAACAAATAAGGGGATAAAGGGTCTCCCTGCCTCTTGAGGGCTTGAAATATCCTTTTGGCAACCCATTGATGAGAACAAAGTACGAGGGAGATTGAACACAATACCTGATCCAACCCCTTTCACTTCTGCCCGCAGCCCAATCTAAAGAGCATGTAATCTAAGAAACCCCAATCGACATGATTGTATGCCCTTTTAATATCAAGCTTATGCACTAGGCTGCTCTTCTTCTCCCTAAATTTGGCATCGCTGCCGAATCTGTCTCCCTACAACAAATGCTCATTGATTGTCAGAGATCACTTTGGAAAGACCTTGAATCTAGAAGCGAGAATCTTGGCTAGAATCTTACATGGAGCTCCTATGAGGCTAACAGGCTTGAAGTCTTTCAACTGCTCAACCCATTTAACCTTATGAAGTAAAACAATGAAGGAGGCTCCCATTTCGGAAGAAAAACGACCCCACTCCCGAAACTCCGAAATAAAATCCATATTATCATTTTTGACAATATGCCACAATTTATGAAAAAATAAAATGGGGAATCCATCGGACCTGGGGGCCTTATCTCCACACATCGGTCGCAAAGCTGCCCCCACCTCTTCCTCAACGATGGGCTTTTCAAGGGACAAAGTTACTTTAGCGGAGATCTCATCAAAGAGAATATTATCCAGTCTCGGTCTACCCCAATTATCAGCAGATGAGAGATTCTTATAATAGGAAATAATAGATTTGGAGATCTTCTGATAGCAGACAATCGACCAACACACCAAAAGCTCCAGAGCTAATGAGGAAGGATCGATTTATCTATATATGTAGGCTCTCCCAGGCAAACCTAGATAAGACTTCCTCGTGGGAAATCTCCCCGTCTCATGGATCCTTGAATCACGTGGTTCCACAGTGGGTCCCACCCCGTGATCATCTTGCATCTCACAGGCCCCACCTCGTGGGACACCCCACCACAACGTGGAGATACTGTGCATCCTTGGAGTCGCACCAAGATGCCTTGCATCATCCACCCACATTGGTGAGGAGACTTGAATATTGGGCTCCCGCTTTGATACCATTCTGATAGCAGAGAACCGACTGGCGCACCAAAAACTCCAGAGCTGATGGGAAAGGACCAGTTTATCCCTATATGCAGGCTCTCCTAGGCAAACCAAGGTGAGACCTCCCCATGGGCAACCCTCGCATTGCACGACTCCCCAAATCATACGGTCCCACAGTGGGCCCTACCTCGAGGCCATCCTGCATCTCTCAGGCTCCACCTCGAGGGCCACCCCACCCCACTGTGGAGATACGATGCATCCTTGGAGTCGCACCAAGATGCCCCCGCATCATCTTCTTTTTGTTTGTGGTACGAGAGCCATCAATCAATAGACTGCCTATCTTATTTTCGCGAGCTCGAGCACTAGCAAAATACTGTGAAAGAAACGGGTGTTCTTATCACCTGCTTTAAGCCATAGCGCCTTGGATCTCCGACACTATTTAATCTCTTTTTCTTTAACATTTTGAGCATATCTCCGAGACAAGTCATTCCTCCTTTTTCTATCTTCCTCCAACCAAAGGCCATTTTCTTCCAAAAGGTCCAACTCATGGATTTGCATAACCATCCCCTCAAATTGAGCCTCTTTCTCTCAAAACTTCTTTCTTCTACAACCTGATCTTTTCTTTCAGAAGCTTCAGCTTCCTGCATAATCTCAACATGCATAATCCTCCACCTCAAGAGAACCCTACCAATCTGCCACTAGTTGTTCAAAGCCATCTATCAAAAGCCAAGCTGCTTCAAATCGAAAAGGTTTAGGACCCCAATTTTCATCCGGAACTCCAAGGATAATCGGCCAGTGGTTAGAAGCCATACCCCGAGGCCATCCTGCATCTCTCGGGCCCCACCTTGAGGGCCACCCCACCCCCGTGTGGAGATACGGTGCATCCTTGGAGTCACACCAAGATGCCTCTGCATCATATTTCTCTTTGTTCGTGATACGAGAGCCCTCAATCAACAGATTGCCTATCCTATTTCCGCGAGCTCGAGCACTAGCAAAATATTGTGAAAGAAACGGGTGTTCTTATCAACTGCTTTAAGCCCATAGCACCTTGGATCTTTGACACCATTTAATCTCATTTTCTTTAACATTTTGAGCATATCTCCAAGACAAGTCATTCCTCCTTTCTCTATCTTCCTCCAACAGAAGCCCATTTTTTTTTCTTTCTAAAAGGTCCAACTCATGGATTTGCACAACCGTCTCCTCGAATTGAGCCTCTTTCTCTCAAAACTTCTTTCTTCCACAACCCGATCTTTTCTTTTAGAAGCTTTAGCTTCTTGCATAATCTCAACCCGCGTAACCCTCCACTCAAGAGAACCTTACCAATCTGCCACTAGTTGTTCAAAGCCATCTATCTCAAGCCAAGCCGCTTCAAATTGAAAAGGTTTAGGACCCCAATTTTCATTTGGAACTTCAAGGACAATCGGCCAGTGGTCAGAAGCCACCCTAGGCAAACCTTGCTGAATAACTAAAGGAAACCTTTTAACCCAATCAACTAACACCAAAAACCCGTCAAGGCGTGACATCGAAACATGCTCCTACCAATTTGACCAAGTTTAGTTGGTCCCCTCCAAAGTCAAGTCCACCATTTGACGACGATTTACCCAATTAGATAAAGTGGCCATATTGTTGGTGATTCGCCCCTAGCCCCCCCTTTTTTTTTTGCCACCGACACACCAAGGGAAACCCCATTTCTGCCTAATTGTGTCTAGCTCCTCTTACATTTAACTGTAAAGATTTTTCATACATGGGACATATACTGAAGTCATCACCCATTGAAACCCCAATGTCAAATCCCGCAGAAGAATGAAAACAGAAAAAGAACTAGAGAAAGACTCCACTTTTCTTCATTTGTCAGTATTCCAAGCAAGAATGATCCTCAGTATTCCAAGCAAGAATGATCCCCTCCCCCCCCAACACACACACACACACAACATTTAGAGAGACCCGATCTTTATTTTTAATATTCCAATTAGAATTGATCATTCCTGAAAGTAGAGTCTGAAGCTAGGATTCTTGTAGGTTACAATGTCAGGCTTAGAGTTCTTACACACTTTCTTGATCTGGGCCCTCTTAACCCTATAACCCAAGCCTCTCACTTTCCAGGATAATATTAACATTGGACACTTCCCTTCCTGAATCTTACTCTCTTGCCGCCTCTTACCTTTGCCACAACATCTTAATTGATGGAGTACTACAGACTCAGCAAGGTGTTCTGTATCCGTTATGATACGGTCGTAAAGGTTGATACGTATAGGTAATGGTTGTGACCGTTATGTGATACGAGGGTGGAAAGGTGCAACTGGTTTTCTGGGGCTATATAGGCCATTATAGGGCATAACGACCGTTACCCCCATAATGGTTGAAAAACGACCATATTTTTTCTATTTAAATCCATTTTCTCCCCATTTTCCCATTTTTCTTATTATAGAAATTTTCCTAAATTATTCCAAAATAGATTTCAACTAGTTTTACTATATTTTTTAAGATTAAAATTGTAGATTGAAGCGATTTGGGCGAATGGAAACTTCGAAGGCCATTTAAAAAAGAGAGAGTGGTATTTATGCCTTTTTTTTTTCAATTTCTAGTTCTAATGCTCGATTATGATGTATAAATATAAATATAAATATTAGAGACATATAACCATGTTCACAAATTCACTAGACAACTAGATACAAAACTCTCATCAAAGAGTGGACTGTTATCATAAACATTTTGAAAATAAAAAATCAATACATATTTGCAATATTTACATTATTCTGGATTTTCTAAATATTTTTTAGGCATTTTTTTTTTCCAACCGTTATGGGGGTCGTAATGGTTGTTATGTCATTGTAATACTCGTATCGGTAACGGTGGTGACCGTTACGGCCACCGTTACCGATACGAAATACCTTGAGACTCAAGAATTCCATCGTGCCCTTAAGAGACCTCTTCGACTTTAAGATCCGTTGCTCATACGACTGTTGAGTTGCCCTCTCTTGCACAAATTGGAAGAAATCGTGGACGCCATCGTCTCTAACGTCGAAAGACAAGTTTGCCATACCTCCCACCCTTTCCACCACATCCTTGGCCCATTGGAACTGCTCGTTGAGATGGGTCTCTCTCTGGTACCAACTAAATCCATGTCCCTGGCCGCCAAGAAGTTTACCTTGTCGCGCCTATTTTGCCTCTCGAATTCATTTAGCACAGAGGGATGTAACTAGTAACTACTAACGCAGCCTCGAGGTGTTCTTCTTTCAAGCTTATCGATGTCATTTGCTAGACTCTGCCCAACCTTCTCGTAGCAGAAAGCTCTCCGATAACCGCAATTGCTCTGCCCTCCCCAGTCAAGGTATTCCGTATCAGTATCGGTTGGCGTAACGGTGCCCACCGATACGGATATGGATATGGGCGCGAATCAGCCCATAACGGTGCAATTTTTTTTCCCAAAAAAATATGGATTAAATGCGGAATATTTTAAGCATTCCAAATATGCATTCGTTTATAAATTGGAACATGTATATGGTGGTGTAACGGTCCACTCTTTGGTGAGAAGTTGTAACAGACTGTCCGATGAATTTATGAACCAAACAACCTGGAATTAATTGCAAACCTTTTATATTTAGTTTTGTAATTATATAATATCTATATAAATTTATTATAATGAATGTAATACCAAAACATCTTATATTTTCAAGTTTTCCTTTTATTTATAGTACTAGTGCATTGCATACTTCGTGACTCGCATTTTATTTCAATATATAGAGTTTAGGGACTTTTGTATCCTATTTTGTAATTCATATACCTAACAATTTGATGTCATTTTTCCCCATAAATCTTAATAAAATTAAAATTAATTGAGGTAAATAGTGTTGTCGATTCGGGGCTAGTTCGGGGACCATTTGATACCCCAAACTAACCTCAAATTAATGCAATCTATTGGCACTTATCCCACTAATGGATTGGTGGACATTTATTCGACTGTGAAAAATGAAAAATATCAAATGGTCTTTATTTCAAAAAACCCCCCCCCCCCCCCCCCACACACACACACACCAATTGGAAAAAAAGGTAAATCCAGATCTCAGGTGGACCACTAGTGGGTCAGGTGGGCCACCTTGATGTACTTGTATATCAATGCCATCAATCTGTTTTGCCAACTCATTTTAAGGCATGGTCCAAAAATTCAGGTAGATCTAAGTCTTCGGTGGATCACTAGTGAGTATTCCTTTAAAAGTGGGGCCCACCTCAATGCATTTGTTGTATATCCATGTGGGCCATCCTTTTTGCCAACTTATTTTAGGGCCTGGTCCAAAAAATGAGGCTGATCCAAATCTTAGGTGAACCACAAAATAAGGATTTAATTCCCACCATTAAAAATTTCTTAAGACATTTTTTTTTTTTATCAAGCTACTATTTGTGTTTTTTTTTATCAAGCTACTATTTGTGTTATCCCTTCATCAAGGTCTAAGTTTATGTGACCTTATCAACAGGTTCGATGGAAAATAAACATTATAGTGGACGACATGGATATACTACACATAAATTAAGGCGGGCCCACCGCAGAACACGTTAAAAAATAAATTTAAAGTGCATGGCTGTTCCATTCCGTTTTCGATACCGAAATGAAAAAGAAGAGAGGGAAACTGAAAAGAAAAGAGGGAAAGAAAGAGAGAGAGAGAGAGAGAGAGAGAGAGAGAGAGAGAGAGAGAGAGAGAGAGAAGGTATGTTTTTTTCCCTATTTTTCTCCCTATTTTCTTTAGGCATAATGTTTAAGTACTAACGGTCATAGAATAGGGGGGGGGTGCGTTCTGGGACCATTTCGACCCCATATCGCGTAATCGGTGTCGATTGGTGGACATTTATTCGATTGTGAAAATTACGTGTCTTTATTTGATACAGGTATCGTAATGAATACGGGACACCCTGTCCCCAGTTGCAGGATTGTGTAGCATCTTCCCCGGGACGGTCTGTCGAACCTGTACAGGATGTCCCATATTCGTTACGATACGGCCATATCGGCCGATAAGTAACCCTAATGTGCCGACGACATTATAGTGGACCATGGATTACGCGATACGGGGTCGAAACACGGCACCCCCCCCCCCCACCGAAAAGAAAAGAGGGAAAGAAGAGAGAGAGAGAGAGAGAGAGAGAGAGAGAGAGAGAGAGAGAGAGAGAAGAAGAAGAAGAAGAAAAGAAAGAAAGAAAAGGTATGTTTTTTTTCCCCCTATTTTCGACCCGTATCGCGTAACGGTGTCGACCATTACCGTTACGTATCGGCTGATACACCTGTATCGTAATGAATACGGGACACCCTGTCCCCAGTTGCAGGATTGTGTAGCATCTTCCCCGGGACGGTCTGTCGAACCTGTAAGTGGCCTGGTTGCTAAAGAATCGCCGCTATGAAGATGTTTGCCCTCATGCGGGGGGGGGGGGGGGTGGGTGCCCGTTTCGACCCCGTATCACGTAACGGTGTCGGCCATTACCGTTACCTATCGGCCGATACGGCCGTATCGTAACGAATATGGGACATCCTGTACCCAGTTGCAGGATTGTGTGTAGCATCTTCCCCGGGATGGTCTGCCGAACTTGTAAGTGGCCTGGTTGCTAAAGAATCGCCGCTATGAAGATGTTTGCCCTCCTTCGCGAGGGGAGGGGGGGTGCCCGTTTCGACCCCGTATTGCATAATGGTGTTGGCTATTACCGTTACCTATTGGCCAATACGGCCATATCGTAACAGATACGGGACATCCTGTCCCCAGTTGCAGGATTATGTGTAGCATCTTCCCTGGGATGGTCTGCCGAACCTGTAAGTGGCCTGGTTGCTAAAGAATCGCCGCTAGCATCTTCCCCGAAGATATTTGCCCTCCTTCGCGAGGGGGTTAGGTTTAGAGACAATAACATTGTAACTCTCTGAAGAACTACCTAAATCCCTCAAAGTGGCCATATAAGTATTTGTCGAAATGTCACACATGACTTCGAGTGAAGTTCGTGTCGGGTGTAGAACGTCCACATGTTCGGTATTTAAGCTCTTCACACATGTCGCGGCCCACACCACTCCCAACACCTTCTCATGCATGTATCATATCCTCTTTGATGATCCATCGCCTCTTTACCTTTTATCGTCCACATGTCGTCCTCTAACGCGGCTCCCGATTGAAAATTTGAATTCGAATCTTGAGGGAGGAAGACGCTGCCCTCCTCTTGACAATTGTCCCAAACCTCTCACAAAGCTTCCACGTGATGCGACGGCTTAGATGACTTAGTCAGGTTTGAGCCAAGTTCGGGCCTTGAACCTACTTCAGGAATTAGGCTTGGTGTAGATGACATCCTACTCGGAACTCCCTCAAGGCAACATTCACCACGCGTCAATGCCTGACTAACTTCGTGACCTTGTCCACATACCTCCTTCAAGGTAACCAACACCTTACTCGTGTCCTCTGAAGCCCCTCGTGCTCCACCAGAGCAATTGAAGTGTGCTCCTCCATCACCCTCATGAGGGTTATACAATGACTGATACTCCTCTCGTCCCTGCAAGTCCACCCCACCTCAACGGAGGGTTCGATGACTCCTTCTGTACCTAGAGCTATAATAATCTTCTGTCACTGACCATCACTGCCATCAAGGATGGAGTCTCCAATCCCTTCTTATGCCAGACTGGAACTCTAACCACTCCCAAGTTCCTCCCCACTTTTCGTTGAAGAGTCGATCCCCACCACCTATCCCAAACAAGAAGTGATGGTCGGGAAGAAATCGGAGAATCAAAATTCCAATGAACTCCCCAAATCAAATACCACAAGTCATCCATTCCAAATATGAAGTACTCCTCCCATCTCCAAACTCGTTCAACTGGGCCTTGTGCACTGCTTCTGCCATAAAAATGAGGTTCTCATCCACCTTCGACACTGGGCAAATCCAAATCTCATTCGGTCTGATGGGTTTAATCGAATATTATTCTGAGGATAGTTTATAACACTCATCTAGCCATTGCTGCAGCTAGGGGATGGTCACTCCTACTTTTGTGGAAATCACTATCGAACGATGTAGCTATTCCCAAGACCTGGATATAGCTTCCTACCTTAGTCTTACCACCTTCACGCCGTTTATGACTTTAGTAGAGATTAGGTTTTCTACTATCGCGTCTTCCTGAGGACCCTTTTCGTTGGCCTCAATCGTCACCATGCTCTTCGATGACCACAACTGTCGACTTTTGATATGGGCTCCCTGAGAAGTAACAACTTCCTAATAAGAGGTTGGTCTTCCAGGTGATGTGTGAGTAGTTTCCCAAGGGGTGAGATATTGTCGCACTTCCCCATACTCCAAATGGGAACATGTGATTCGGGGACTCGTGCGATGTGGGGGTTGCCCACGGGGAGGTCTTGCCTGACTTTGCCTTGGAGAGCTTGCATATAGGGATAAAACAATCATTCCCTATCATCTCTGAAGCTTTTGGCACGCTAGTCGGTTGTCCGTTATTAGAATAGTATCAGAGCGAGAGCCTAGTTTTTTAGTCTCCCACCCATGCTCCTTACTAGCATGGGTGGATGATGCGAGGGCATCTTGCTGTAATTCCAACAATGCACCGTATCTCCATGTTGGGGTGGGGTGGCCTACGAGGTGGGGCCTCTGAGATGCAGGATGGTCATGGGGTGGGGCCCACTGAGGAACCATGTGATTCGTACGATGCGGGGGTTGCCCACGGGGAGGTCTTACTTGGGTTTTCCCGGGAGAGCTTGCATATAAGGATAAACCGATCATTCTCCATCAGCTTTGGAGCTTTTGGTGCGCCGGTCGGTTGTCTGCTATCATAATGTTATTAGAGTGGGAGCCCAGTGTTCGAGTCGCATCACTGGCATGGGTGGATGATATGGAGTCATCTTTGTGCAACTCCAAGGATGCAACGTATCTCTACACTAGGATGAGGTGGTCCATGAGGTGAGGCCTGTGAAATGCAGGATGTCCACGGGGTGGGGCTCACTGTGGGACCGTGTGATTTAGGGACCTGTGCAATGCAGGGGTTGCCCACGATGTCTTTTCTAGGTTTGCCTGGGAGAGCCTGCATATAAGGATAAGCTGGTCATTCCCCATCAACTTTGTAGCTTTTAGTGTGCCGGTCAGTTGTCCGCGCTCAGAATGGTATCAGAGCGGGAGCCCAGTATTCGAGTCTCCTCACCAGCGTGGGTGGATGATGCAAGGGCATCTTGGTGCGACTCTAAGGATGCACCGTATCTCCACGTTGGGGTGGGGTGGCCCACGAGGTGGGGCCTGTGAGATGCATGGTGGCCACAGGGTGGAGCCCACTGTGGAACTGTGTGATTCGGGCACCCGTGCGACGCGGAGGTTGCTCACGGGGAAGTCTTGTCTAGGTTTGCCTAGGAGAGCCTACATATATGGATAAATCGGTCCTTTCTCGTTAGCTCTGGAGCTTTTGGTGTATTGGTCGATTGTCCGCTATCATAAGTGGTATAATATGTAGTTGAATACTAATATTCTTCTATGAATAGTAGAGTTCTGCTAAGCCCACATGCATGCAGAAATCAGCTAATGCACATGCCACCACATATGGCAGCGTGGCCGGATGGGTATTTCCAAGCCATCCATTAGGTGGACCTCATTGTGTGGATGTTGTTACTAGCCCAAGATAAAGATGGTCCATTTAGCAGGTGAGCCATGATGTTAGAAATAAGTGGACGGGTTAAGAGTTCTGCTGATTTTTTCAGGACTGTACATTTGTTCAGTTAATTGTTGTGCATTTGACTAGTTGACTGACCTGATTCTTAGGATATGGAATCTATATAGTGGGACTCTTTTGATAGATGGCTTGGATATAGCACCAGTCCGCCACACTGCCATATGTGGTGGCATTTGTATTAGTTGACTTGTACAAGTGTAGGCTTAGCAAAGGTCTGAATAGTACCATAACGTGCACTGTGACCACTTCACCAATGATGAGATGAATTGATCAGTGACATGTTTTGAATAGCAATCGGTCGATGACATGATGTTGACATGGCAGAAGTTGCAACAACCACGTCTGATTGTTATGACATGGCAGAAAGGTGGCCGAGGACATGTATTTGTGAGATAATATGATAGGGATCAATAATGTAGCTTGTATGTATTTCGTCTCATGTTTGGGAAGTGTGCATGGTATCCAAAACTTGAAATTTTGTTGGATACTACACAAAATGGCATTGGACATCCCATTTATTCTAACCTGGCCCATACAGGCCTACCATAAACCAAGGCCTGGTACTGGTAGCAATGATCAAGTTGATCCTCCTGAAAAATCTCTCATCATGACTACATTAAGCCTTTGCACTTCTCCTTTTTCCTGTTTCTTTCTTTTTGGTAACTAAAAGCAAGATGCATTGCAAAGAAAAACAGAAAATGCCACCTTCCAACATCTATCATCTTGCGGTACATAAGGTCAGTAATTTTCTAATAACTGAACAGTTAGTTCAGTGTAGATGTTTCCACCTGGCTCATACAGGAACATGATAATCAATTGAGGTGTTCCCCATAAAAGCTTTTCCCATACGAGATGAGAGAGACGAGGAATTGATGGAGGTCTTGTAACTTCTTTTACCTCACCTGCCAATGGGTTGCTATAATTGGTGTAGAAGTCAAGATAATGTGACATGCTCTGTATTGTGTTCGAATTGCTACCTTCTCTAGCCTTGACTGTAGATTATAATGTCTGGATGATGGCAACGGGTCCATGCCCAAGAGCCAGGCTCAGGCCCAAGCCCAATCCCTAACTGGCATGCAACCCAAGTGCCTAGGGACCATAAGATTTTTAAGTCATTAAAGAGGGTGCTGGCTTGAGTAGGTCAAACACATGGAAGCTTATCAAGGTGGTTTTCCAACATCAAAGTGGCATAGGAAATTAAGATACTTAGGAAAATGAACTAGTTAAAGAGGAAATATAAATTAGTAGATTTCCTAGTTGACTATTAATTGTATGTAGCTTCTTTAGCAAGTTTTCTCTTTTGTAAAGAGCCATGTACTAGTTCTTTCTTGAGCATTAATGAATAAAAATAAAAATTTCCACCGCATGCTTTCTTGCTCGATGGTGTGTATCCAATTGCTTTCAATAATTTGATATCTCTGATCGATTGGTGTGATTCCAATTATGAAGTAGAGGTCTAAAATGAGGCTTCATCTATCCTAGTTCAGGATGTGTGACTGAGCCCATTGTCCTTCTTTCTTATTCTTGTCTTTTCTTTAACTTTCTTATACATTGATAACCACATCAATCCCTCTTTGCTCTTGTTGACCGGTCCTAGATCTCATCTAATCCAAAACCTAAAATTCCAACTCTCTCCTTTATGTGTCCTACATCAATTTTTGGCATCAAAACAACTTTTTCGGATCCTTGGGTAGCTTGGGACACTATGCTGACTAGAGTGGTAAATCATATACCCTGGTAAATCATATACCCCTTTGGCTTGATGTGACAGATGACTGAATTGTGATGATATGTTGAGAGCATCCCTATTTGCTATAGAGTTCTGATATTCTAGAAAACCTAGCGTACCGAATGTTGATGTTGAAGGGAATGAAGAAGAACTTGGAGGTAATGAAAATCAAGTGCCAACTCATCAATCAGCTACACAAAACCTGAGGACCATGGTCATGACATGTAACAATCCTAATGCGGGGCTGCCAAAGAGGGAGCTTATGGAGGTCTTCCAAAGGTCAAGGTAGATTCAAGCTACACGACTCCTTTGATGATACTACAAAGAAAGACCGCCGTGGTGTTGCTGATTTTATGGAAACCTGAATTTGATGGCCTTAATTGGTTAAGTGTTGATGGATGATTATTTTGATTGGTACTCAATGCTAGAGGAGAAGGTTTGATTTGTGAAAGTAAAATTGATGGTGCGGGTGCATTTGGGTGGCAGAGTGTGGAGGAGCAGCTCCTTAGATTGGAGACCACCCATCAATATGGGATGAGATGAAGGTCAAGGACTCGAGACGAGGGAACACTTTCTGCCCACGGACCATGAACAAACCTTTTAGACTAAGTTGTTTTTCCTCGTACCAAGTCCATGGAAAAGTAGATTGAGGAATTCCAAGAGTTAACCGTCCGGAACTGGGTTTGAGAAAGTGAAGAGAAGGCTGCAAGATACAAAGCTGGACTTCTGTGGAATCGACATGAAATCCTAGCCACCCGCATGTGGAACTTTGATGAAGTGTATCAGCTCACACTCAGGGTTGAAGAGTACTTGAAAATCCCGTCTTCTCTTATTCCCAGATTTCAAGTGTGGTTCTTCTAATGTTTGGCCAGATTCTAGTATGACATGTGGCCCTCCAAATGGCACATTTGTAGGTCCAGTTAACCAGGCAGCAGCCAAAAAGCTTTGTGGTTTTCCAAATTGGGATCCTATGGATCGAAAGGCATCTGTGGTTGACAAAACTAAGAGGGATTGTAGTATGTAATAATGCTATAAATGCAGTAAATGTGGTCACTTCTCCATTGCTTGTCCCACAAAAAATCTGCAGTACTATGAAGAAGAGTCGAAATACAAGAGAGGTGATGAGGAAGCTCCCAATGTTTATGAAGAATGATGATGGTTGCCTTGAAGGACTGACTGAATAATGACTGCTTATTTACCAATTATTATCGGCGGGTAGCAGTGGGTTTCACAAAAATTATTATCGGCGGGTAGCAGCATGAACGTGGCATCACAAGAGCTTGTGGACAAACTTGGGTTAAGGTGGAAAGCATCCATGACATTACTGAGTTGTGTGGATAAACGACTCCATTTTGGTAAATCATTACCACTTGTTTATGTTTTCGTTGGTAAAAGTTGTGAAGATTCCATTCGGTGTTACATTATCCTGTGAAAGTTAACCATATTTTGCTTGGTACACAATGGTTGTTTGATAGAAAAGTGCAGCAAGATGGATGTACCAATACCAATATTTTTTCTTTCTATTTTTATTTTTACAATAGTCGTAAGAAGACTTTGGTTCCTATGAAGACAATTTCAACCCTGAAGAAATTGGAACCAAGCCCCTCAGCATGCTCGATAATTGCTAGTCTGAAAGTCAAGAGAAGGGAATTATCTATGTTCTGGTGACATGCGAAAAAGAAGAAATGGAAGAGCCTATGGAAAAACACCCAGCTACTCGAACAAGTGAAGATGCTGATGGATTTGTTAATCATATTATTGAGATTCATGACGAGGTTTGAAACAAAACCTTTCTCAATATAGAAAGGTATGAAAAGACTGATGCTCTGTCTATTGGTCAGTTCAAGGAAAGTGACATGGTAATGGTTTGATTAAAGCTTAAGATATATCAAGCTTTCAATTTGGCGGAGTCTAGTTCTTTCATGCTGTGTGGTGTTGATGTCAATGGCTCCATGCTCATACCTTAGTCCATGCCTAAGCGCAGCTAAGCCTAGGCCTACAACTTGCATGTAGCCCAAGTACTTTTGGATATGTTAAAGTCATTAAAGAGGGTGTTATCTTGAGAAAGGTGAAACGCATGGGAACCTGTGAAGTTGGTTTCTTTGCAACAACAAAGAGGTGTTGGAAATTTAGATAGTTACATCGAAAGATGAATTGATTAGAGAGGAAATATAAAGTAGCAGATTTCCTAGATTGTAAGTAGCTTCTTTAACATTTTCTCCTATAACAAGCCTTATACTAGTTTTCTTTTGAGTGCGGGGAAGCACATGTTTCAAAATGTTATCAATTATAAATAGATAGGAAGTGGGAGTAGGAGTGCAAGTCCAGCATGCAATTCAAAGTGGGAGTGACACCTAGAGTAGGATCTTGCTTGCACTATTAGACTTATGCTTCTTGTTCTTTTTTAGAATGATACATCACATTATGTGACACTGGATTAAATATATTATACCTTTTCTTTAATCCATGAGTCAGATTGTCTATATTCCTGAATGAGTAAATTGTATGCACAAATTGTGGATATATGAGTTTTTCCAATACTTCTATGTTGGGATTAGTTACTAGTTCCAATTTGATACAAATTCATATTTTTTGGGAACTGGTGGGAATGTGTTCGTATCTATTAATAGGTTTTTGGTTCACACGACCAATTGCAGCCAATGCTTGTCAAAAAGCGTTTGTAACTAATCGTGTAGGGGATTTTGGTTTATTATTAGGAATCTTAGGTTTTTATTGGATAACAGGTAGTTTGGAATTTCGGGATTTGTTCGAAATCTTCAATAACTTGATCCATAATAATGGGGTCAATTCTTTATTTGCTATTTTGTTTTTGAGTTCTAGGGTATAAACTGTGTCTAGTCTGGGTATGCATCTTTACAAGCACATCAGATACTGAAGAAAACTTCCCAAAATAATATGTTATGTAACACTCGTTAGATGTTGTAGAATCATAGATTTAAAGAGAAGAAGTGGAGAATAAAAGAGAAAGAAGACAAAATTGGGAGAAGAGAGGGAAAAGAGTTGGGGCTGGACCGACATCCCCACTCATCCCCTTTATATTAATAATAACAAAACCAAAAAGTATAAAAATACCCTCACCAATAAAGTTCATATTCCAAACAAGTCCCAAACTAATATCCTAATTTAGTAAACACTAAATATAAGAGGAAGAAGCTATGTGGGCTGTATACAACCCACTTCCTCATGCATTAACAGTCCCCTTCAAGAAGCTATGTGCATGTAGATTGACTATGTGGAAGGGCCTTGATGAACACATCATTCCGGACATGTGGTGTAAGGGATTTCACTATTAGAGACCTTCTCACGTATAATTAGTGTTCGAAGTATCGGTATCACTACAAGTTTCGCTAGCCAGGGATACGGAAACAATATCAATATCGTCGATAATACCGTTGATAACCAAAAATGCAGGGAAACATAGGAAAAATTGTGGAATTTTCAGCGAAACTCCTGGAGATGTTAAGGTGTACATATTTACATATTTAGAAATACAAAAAACTACAGGAAGAATGCATACATAACAAGTTAACATTTAATGGGGCCTTAAAATCATGTGCTGTTGTAAGAAATTAATCCAACCATCCCCTCCGGCCTATTTAATCATCCAACCTTTCATCCAAACATCCATCAATATTACAAAATATCAACAACACATGATATTTCACCAAGAAATCATTAACAATTGGAAAGGAAATGAAAGATTGTCATCTCAATATCTCGCATGTTGCGATTCAATAATATCGAGATATTATCAATGACAAATTGAACACTACATACAATCATGTGCCCGTGAAAAAAATTGAATATATATATATATATATATATATATATATATTCTAATAAACAAAAATTTGATGATATTAATATACTGGCTATGTTATTGAAATAGCGTTAATACACGTATGATACAAGCATTACCTAGAATTTATATAGTCGAAAATATTGGGAATACATTAGCGATATTGATGCATTGGCAATACAAGCGACGCCTAAAATTTACGTTGTTGAAAATATTGATGATTACATTAACGATACTGATATGTTGGCGATACTTGGTGATACATTACTGACACCTGGGATTTCTGATACTACCAACGTTATTGGTATCGCTACCAGTGTTATCAGTATCGCTGAACTTAAGATAAAGATAATATCGGAAATATTTCGATAATATCGGAGATAATTCAAACATTGCGTATAATGTGACAGTTGACTTCAATATATTTAGTTCTTTCATGATAGACCAGATTATTTACAATGTGAGATGCTGCCAAATTATTGCAAAACAACTGCATAGGTAAATTCACTGCAAACCCAATTTCACACAATAGTTTCTTGATCCACATTAACTCATAAGTAGCATGAACCATTGCTGTATATTCTACTTCAACTCTTGATCAGGCTACAACACCCGTTTCTTACTCTTTCATGTGACTAGATTTTCTTCCACAAACGTGTAGTACTCAGTAGTGGAATGCCTATTTGTTAAAGAACCTGTCTAGTCTCCATAAAGTACCCTATGATCTGAAGATAATTGTTCCATTTGTATAAGAATTTCTTGTCCTACTCTTGATGCTTCTTAAGATACTGCAGAATCCTCACAATTGTATCTATGCGAGGTGCCATCAGAAAGCTCATAAAGTGGCTCACACACTCACATCATAAGATATGTCTTGCCGAGTGATAGTTAAATAGATAAGTTTCCCAACCAATCTTCTATACTCTTCAACTACATCTCCTTGATCACCAAAAAGTATGAGATTCGTGTCCATTGGTGTAATTAACTAACTTAATACTAAGAAAATCTGTCTCCATGATCAAATCTATAACATTTTTCCATTGAGACACATTAATTCCTTAGATCTGACAACTTCTATACCAAGAAAGTATCAAGGATGGCCAAGATCCTTAGTGAGAAAATGCCTTTGAAGATACTTCGTAAGCTCCTCAATCCCCCTATTTTCACTTCCTGTAACAACAATATCATTAACACAATAAGACCTAAGGTGCCTTTCCATACAAAGATGGCATGATCAACATGACTTCGAACAAAGACAGTTCAACATAACTTTACTAAATTTGGCAAACAATGCATGTTTTGACTTCAACCCATAAATCGTCGTGTAGTTTACACACATTGTTTGACCCTACCCCCCTCGGGCAACAAATCCAAATGGTTGCTCCATGCAGACCTCCTTAGTGAGACCACCATAAAGAAATGCATTTTTTGAAATCTTGGAAGAGGGGTTATCGTGGAGAGAATAATACGAATGGCGTTCAACTTGGCAATAGGAGAAAAGGTCTCGGTATAATCAACACCAAGGTTCTTGAGTATATACCTTAGCAACTAAGCGAGCCTTTAATGTTCAACCATACCATCAGGATGAAACCTAATGATATGCACCCATCTGCAACCAACAGCATGTCTACCGACAGGTAGACTAGTTAGCTCCAAAGTGTTATTTTGATAAAGAGCAGCCATTTCCTCTTTTCATTTCCATTGCCTGCTTCCATCTCTTATGTAAAAATGCTTCTTGGTATGACTTGGAAATGAAATAAGAGGACAAGGATAGGGCAAGGCAAATCTACAGGAAGTGGGAGATCAGCATGGGAAAGAGATATATTTGGAAATTGGATGATTAGTATAAGCACGCTTACCAAATCTACAGGAAGTGGGAGGTTAGCATTGGAAAGAGATATATTTGGAAATTGGATGATTAGTACAAGCACGCTTACCTTTTCTCAAGGTAATAAGAATATTCGGCCTATTTGGAGAACTCACTAGATCATTAGGCTCGAAAGAAGATATGGTGGATGGCACATCATGATTAGCTACACTATCTTCCTGTTTTTGTCGTGAGTAGACTTTCAACTGAGGCATAGTGGGAATGGAGTTAGCAGGAGTTTGGATGATGCCTTTTTCAATGACAATAGGTATAGTCACAACTTCAACATCAAGAGATTTACTATCTTTTGAGAATAGAGTGGACAAAAAATGTAACATTTGCACATGCATATTTTTTTCGAAGTGAATGATTGTAACAACGGTAACTTCTTTGCGTTCGGGAGTATCTAAGAAAAATACATTTAATGGTTTTAGGATCTAACTGATTGTGGCCCAACTCTATCTAGTGAATAAAGCATACACATTCAAAAACTTTAGGAGGCAAAGAAAATAATGGATTATCTGGAAGCTAAATTTCATGAGGACATCGACCCACCATGAGTACTGCATCACTCTTAAAAACTTTTGGGATCATCTGAATTAATGGAGCACGAGTCACCTCAAGCAGGTGACAGTTTTTTCATTCTGCAACACTTTCGTTGTGGGGGTGTGGGCGCATGATGTTTGATACAGGATACATGTTTAAAAAAAAGAAAAGAAAAAAAAGAAAGAAAATACTAATTAAAGGATTGGGATATAATTTCCTTGGCATTATCAAAACGGAACAAGGACACTTTTAAGTTAAATTGATTTTGTACTTTCATGTGAAAAGTTTTTAAAATCTGTCTTTCATTAAATAAATCTAAGTTAGTCGCGAATGAATAATCATCAACAGATGTAACAAAATACTTATACCATGACCTATTTGAAGTTTTACCTAGTCCCTAAACATTTGTGCAGGACTAAAGAAAAAGGAACTGAACTATGCTTTTCTACACATGGTGGAAAAGTAATATGATTATGTTTCCTCAAACCACATACTTCACACTCTAGAACTGACACAAATGAAAAAGAAGGAAAAATGCCTTTGAGAATCTTCAAGATGGATAGCAGAGATGGTAGTGCAACTAATAGGTAGAAATGTTTACGCCAACAACATTATGGTCTAGATAGTACAACCCATCATGCTCATGTCCTCCACCAATCTTATTTTTCGTCATTTCATCCTAGAAAACACAATATAAATGATAGAAAATTATGAAGCAGTTAAGAGATTTGGTGAGCTTACAAACTGACAAACAAGTTAAAGGGAATTTAGGGACATAAAGGAGAGATGATAATAAAAGGGAAGAACTTGGATGAACAATACTCATTTCACATACTTTGGACTAGGTACCGTCTGCCAAAGTGACAAATTAACCTGTTAACTTTTTTTTTTTTTCTTTGAAGATTGCTAATTATATTAAAAGGAAGCTGAAGCAACCCAAAAGAAGCAAAACAACAAACCAAAAAAAAAAAAAAACTAAACATCGGCATCGTCAGTTTTTGCTACTACACTCGTCGACTAATATTAATCCTTTCTCTTTCCAATGTTGGTTGGCGTTCCTAGAGATGGGAGTACTGACCTATTATCAGAAAGGGATGGTTAAAGGATTTCTACATAAGCATTTGACCCCAAGATTTCCAAATGACTTAGTCATCTTGGTTCTTTTCAATGCTTGGTTAGAGGATTATGGCATGATCGGAGAGACATCGCCCCAACGTACTACACCTCCAAGGAAGGAAAAGGAAGTGAATCCCAAAAGAAAAAAGCTATACAACACAAACTTGATTGATCTTAAAAGAATCCCAACAACTATACAAGACAGAAAAAGGAGGCTAGTAACTACAAAGAGAGCTACAATACATGAAAAGCATCAGCAACCTAGAGCAACCTAAACAGAAAGGACTATCCCAACAGAGAGGACACTATAGAGGAATATCTTAGCTTTATTGTCGAGAACCAACTTCTTATGTCACTGAAGATGAGATCTGATATGCAAAGAGAGGAAGATATATTTTGAAAACACCGGTTGTTACACTCTCTTTAGAGGGCCCATAGAGCAACCATCATCGCAAGCTTCCAGATAGCCGTGAAGTCACTATTAGAAATCCCGCCATTCCAAGCAAACAATAGGCTTGAGATGGAAGCATGCATTGCCCAAGGCTGCTTGAACTAGCGAAGGATAGAAGACCAACCTTCATTTGCAAAGGAGCAGTGTAGGAACATATGCTCTATGGATTAAACACTATCCTTGCATAGAAGACGGACACTAGGAAGGGTCATGCCACGGCACAAAAGGTTGTCCATCGTGAGGGTTTTACCTCAAGCAAGGAGCCACACGAACACTACTACTTTGGGGGGAGCTCCAAGCGACCAAATGAAGGATGGGAAAGGCTCAACCACCATTGATGTCCGTCTGATGATCAGGGAAAATGATTTAGTAGAGAAGATCCCGAAAGAGGATAAAGTCTAGTGGAGAGAGTCTTATATCTTCGGAGGGTTGTACTCTTTGGAGAAGCCTCAACAGGTCCGGGTAGGCCTCAGATTCCAAGTTCGATCACCCTCTTCTAAACGGAGAACACCACACCCCTAATCCAACAGAGGAGAAATAGTCAACGATTGAAATTGATAGGTTAGTGGATACTCTAGCCAGAGAAGGGAATAGAAAGGCTAGAGGGCTATCTGAAATCCATCGATGTTGCCATTAATTGAAATGAGTTCCATCTCCCAACCCAAGAGAGACACCTTCTTGGAAGGAAGGGAGAATCTTAAAAATGGCCTTCCCAACCAACAAAGCACTATAAAGGGAAGAGGGTTTGGTGAACCAACCTCCCTCCACAAATCTATATTTGGCAGCAACCAAATCCCTCCAAATTCCAGGTTTTGTTGCAAAACGCCATAATCATTTTCCAGAACTCTTCTAAAATTTTAATACTTGCCCCTCTTTCTGAGAGGGGCCCGCAAACATCATTCCAACTTAGAAGATGAAATTTATGCATGTCAACTTTGTCATTCCATAGAACATCACGACGGAGTTTCAATTCTAGATAAAATAGATTTGGGGCAGCAAAACGAGGAGAGGAAATAGGAAGGTAAGTCGGATAAGGAAGCTTTGATCAAAGTGAGAGCGGCCGCCCCCCCTCCCCCCCAACTTTCTTAAGGAGAAAGTTTCCTCTTCAATCTTTCAATGACAACATCCCAAAGATGATTGGCTGGAGTGCCAATACAAAGAGGGAGATCTAAATAGGAGTAAGGGAAAGAGCTTGCTTTGCAATCGAACTAATCAGCCAACTCGGTGAGGGAATCATCAGAGATGTTTATACCCAACATTTTGCTCTTGGCAAGGTTAATCTTTAGACTAGAAATAGCGAGCCCTATGGACTTCCCTTTAGCTATCATTCTGTTGAGGCCATTTGAGGCGATAACGAAGAGAAAAGGCGAGAAGGGATCCCCCTGCCTGAGACCCATATAGGAGGAGAATCCCTCAGGGAAAACATTCGCAAGAACAGAGGAGGCATAAGAGATAGGAATTGATCCATTTTCTCCATTTGTCTCCAAATCCAAAACTTCCTAAAAGATAGTCTAGATAACCCCAACCGACATGGTCAAAGGCCTTCTCAATATCTAGATTCAGACCAACCTCCCTCAACTTTCTCTATTATGGTAATCAATGCACTCATGGGCTAGTACAGTGCAATTGAGGATTTTCCTCTTAGCTAGAAAGGCACCTTGAGCTATTAAAATGATTTTCGAGACCACATGCCTTATCTTAGAAGTCAACTCTGTTGTGAGAATCTCATAAGGGTTGCCTCGGAGACTAATAGGATGGAAATGGTTTAGGTTTGCAACACCTTTTATTTTAGGAATTAGGGTAATAAAGGAAAGTACCCATGGATTTTGAAAGCTTACTAGTAGAGAAAAATTCCATGTTATGAAATCAACAACATCATTTTCGATTACTTCCTAGAAATCAACAAATTCCAGATGAACTTGTTAACACTGTACTAATAGAAGAAAACACATTGAAACTCCCTTGTCATATGGTCAGATGTGCATGAGCCAATGACTCATGGAGTAGGGAACTTGGATCCCAAACATGCCATACTTGAGGTCACAAATGCAGTTGGAGTGGAAATAGCTACAAAAGTGGTAGGAATAGATTGATTTTGTAGATTTTTCAGCAACTTGGAATGCTCTTCTTGAGTAAGCATAACCATCTCTCTAAAAATACGTGGTTGTTGATTTGTAGATGCAGAACTAACTGGATGAGACCTATTGCTCTCTCCAATACGAGATATATGATTAGCCTATGCTGGCTTTCTATGAAGGTCCCAACATTTTTCAATAGAAAATTCATAATTTCATAATGGGTGCATTTTCGAGGTGCATGACCTTCTTCCACTTCACCATAACCTCCTTTATTACCTTTGCCACCACAATCGCCATTGTTTCCTTGACTGGTAAAAGATGCTAAAGTAGAGCTGGTATTGGCTCCTGCTTGTAGAGCTAAGAGATACACGTTGGAGGTGAGCATACACCTCATTCAGAGATGACACATTCTTAGCATCTAAAATCCATGCACAAACCCGTTCATAATTACATTTAAGATTGGATAGAAGCTTGGCCACATGAAACTCTTCTTGTTATTGATGTTACTTCTCTAAATCAATATTAAAGCTTTGATACGCATTCAGTTCCTCCCACATTCCTTTAAGTTTTGAATAGTATTCATGCAGTGATTTATCTTGTTAGAGCTGGGCATCGAGTCGAGTTGGACCGAGTTAGGGCTGACTTGACTCGATCCGGTTTTGAAATAGGCATGACCCAAACTCGATTGGACTCGATATCGAGTCTAGCATGCCTGACTCGATCCAAGTTCGGTCTGGCCTGGACTGATCCGGACGGAGTCCGATCCGGTCAGAAGTACCTAGTCGGGTCGAGTTGGCATTGAGTCGGATTGAGAGAAGAGGGAGGGAGGGAGTGGAGAGGAGAGAGAGGAGGAGGGTGATGGTGGTGGGTGGTTGCCGGGCTTGGAAGAGGAAGAGGAGGATGAGGGAGGGAGTGGAGAGAGAGAGGAGGAGGAGGAGGAGGGTGATGGTGGTGGGTGGTTCTTAGGGCTTGGAAGAGGAGGATGAGGGAGGGAGAGAGAGAGGTTGGGATCGGGTCAGGGTAGGGTTAGAGAGTCGGGTCGAGTCGGGTTTCGGATCGAGTCGAGTCTAACCGGGATCGAGTTTTGGGTCGAGTTGGGTTGAGTTACTGGGTAACTCGAACTCGACTCGGTTCGGACCGACCCACCCATTCTGTTTGGGTCGAGTCGGATGAGTCGAGTTGGCAGGATCGGGTCTTCCCGTGCCCACCTCTATATCTCGTTATTAATGCTCAGACATTTCTTTAAATAATTGATAGGTACGAGTAATGTTCGAAGTATCGGTATCGTTACCAGTTTTGTTGGTCAGGGATACAGAAACAATATCGATATCACCGATAATATTGCTGATAACCGAAAATGCGGAGAAACATAGGAAAAACGGTGGAATTTTTAGCGAAACTCTAGAAGATGTTAAAATGTACATATTTGTATATTTAGAAATAAAAAAATTGCAAAAAGAATGCATACATAATAAGTCAACATTTAATGGGGCCTTAAAAGCATGTGTTGTTGTAAGAAATCAGTCCAACCATCCCCTCCGCCTTATTTAATCATACAACCTTCCATCCAAACATCCATCGATATTGCAAAATATCAACAACACATGATATTTCACCAAGAAATCATCAACTATTGGAAAGGAAATGAAAGATTGTCATCTCAATATCTCGCATATTGCGATCCTATAATATCGAGATATTATCAATATTATCAATGACAAATTGAACACTACATACAACCATGTGCCCATGGAAAAAAATCGAAATACAAAATTTTCTAATAAACAAAAATTTGATGATATTAATATGCTGGTTATATTATTGAAATAACGTCAATACACTTATGATATAAATATTACCTATATTGTCAATACATTAGCGATATTGATGCATTGGCAATACAAGCGACGCCTAGAATTTATATTGTTGAAAATATTGATGATTACATTAACTATATTGATACATTGGCAATACTTAGCGATACATTGCTAATAACTGGAATTTTTGATACTACCAACGTTATTGGTATCGCGGAGCTGGAGATAAAGATAATATTGGAAATATTTCGATAATATCAGAGATAATTCGAACACTGGGTACGAGATATATTTTTGTTGGATGAATTTATCTCTCATAATGGTTCCCACAGTTCCTTTGCAGTATCCAAAAACATTACATCCACACTAATGGATTGTTCCATGCTATTTCACAACCACGTCATAATCCGAGCATTCTCCTAGTCCTGTTGATCATATATATTAGCGCTCTCATCAGTCTTCTCAATGGTCAAATATTATTATAATTTGCCGTTGGCATTTATAAATGTTTGGATGGATTTGGACCACTGAAGGTAGTTTGTTCCATTTAATTTAATAGAGGTTATTTGCACCCTAAAAACTCAAATGGATTTATGAATCCAGTTCTTGAATCATTCTTCATCTTTATGGAAATAAGGGATTAGAATAAATACTGCAAGCTTATACGAACATCGGTTGACCTTTTGCGATAGATGAATACCTAACTTGCACTCTTCACAAGATATGCACACCACAACTTGAAGATAATAACCAGCCCACATGTCTATACGTTTCAATCAATCACAAGGGTCAACGATCATGAACATGACATCAAGCAAAGGCAATCAGCCGACAAGTCCATATGGGGGACACGAGAGGTGATAATCACGAGCACACCATCCCCTTCTCACGCACGGACCGTTACAAAGGCCTGGCACAGCAAACAGAAAAGAAATCCTTGGCTTCTTAAAAGATTTTCAGCACAGGAAGGATGAGAGAGACCAAAAAATTTAGGATAGAAGAGAGATCGATTAAATTGGCAACAAGGATGCTTTGATACCATGTAGAATCATAAAGATTGAAGAGAGAAGAATATAGAAGAAAATACAAAGAAGAGAAAGTTGGGTGAAGAGAGGAAAAAGAGTTAGGGCTGGACATCACCTAAAAAATTATTGTCCTCAAATTGACTATGCAGTAGTATGTTGAACTTCTGTTGATTTCTAGCTGCACCATCAAATATTTGTTGGATCTGCCAAGAGTACAACAATGAACACACCAGCTAGCCTCTGCTATTGTGTGATCATTGGTTATAATGTTGTTGATATCTTTCGTCTTTAATGTTTTCAAATGTTAACTTCTCATCCTTGTTGCCTATAGAATGGGCATAAAATGGATAATATAATTACCAATAAAAAGAGTATAATGTCATTTTATGGGAAACCCTGTGCTCAAACATTTCACTGTTGGAGACCATCCTACTGTGCTTCTGTGCTCCCTAAAGCAACATGAGAGGGAAAGTGGTGCATTGCCCCTGATATGCCAAAAGGAATAATTGCACTCGTGTTGCCCGGAGGCTCCCGAAATTGGAATTTAAGCAAAGGGTGGAGAATGTAGCTTACAGAAGGAAGTCCAAACTATTTAGAGAACCACGATCCATATTTTCAGGAAGAAGCAGATGATAAGACATCAAGTGTTAGAAGACCTGCAAGCGGATTTGTTCCTCTCAATAGTCATCATCATGGAGTTGTTTTCATTTTAATTGTGCAGGTCTCTTGTATATATTGCTGACATAACAAATATGCAAATGAATGCCACTTTTGATGAATTTATAAATGAAAATTTTCAGTCATGTACATAGTGCCTATCACAGCTGTCACTCATACAGGCAGACTTACACCATTATCCTCTCCATGCTATTTACAGTTCCTCGGAACTTCAGATTGCTAGAAGAGCTCGAACGTGGAGAAAAGGGCATTGGAGATGGCACTGTTAGCTATGGGATGGATGATGGTGATGATATCTACATGCGTTCCTGGACAGGCACAATAATTGGGCCGCACAATGTGAGAAAATTAGTTTGTAACTCGGTTTTGACTACATTTAAATTTCCTGCTAACCATTTTTTTTTTTTCATTCCATTACTGTGCAGTCTGTACATGAAGGCCGCATATTTCAGCTGAAATTATTCTGTGACAAGGATTATCCTGAGAAACCTCCTAGTGTTAGGTTCCACTCACGAATTAACATGACGTGCGTTAATCACGAGACTGGAGTGGTAAGGCTGGAATGGAACTCTAGGAGCTTGTTGGGAGGGTCTAATTTAAGGGGGTGTTTGGGTGTACAGCTGAATTGCTGTTGGCAGTGTTTTCATGATAGGCAAGATAGGTTTGTTTTTTCTGGGGCAGCATGGAAAACGGGGCACCCATTATGAAGGATTCCTTTTCCCATTTTTCTATCCCGTTGACCTTGGGAAGTGGGAACACCCAAACGCACCCTTAAAGCATTAATTGTGGGGACTAACCGAGTTGAGTTTGAATGACGAGTATGCAGGTAGAACCGAAGAAATTCAGCATGCTGGCGAACTGGCAGCGAGAATACACAATGGAAGATATCTTGACACAGCTGAAGAAGGAAATGGCAGCACCCCACAACCGGAAATTGGTTCAGCCCCCAGAAGGTACTTTCTTCTAGGGTCATTGGTTCCCACTTTTATGGCCTCATTTGATGGAGTGCAGTGAGTGGTGCATGTTAATCAGTACAAAGTTGTGTGTGAAAATGATTTGCTTGATTCATTGTGCTGGCAAGGAAACGAAAGATTGGACCAAAGGGACATAAGTGCATGGGTATTTTGACAGGTTGACGTAATTTGTTGCTAGTATTGTATTTCATGTTGGTGTTCTTAAGATATTAGTCTTTGTATGATCAAGGAAACTTCCTGAAAGAATGTGTCCTTTCGTATATCTATATACAAATCTTCTCCCGAGTAAGAAAATTCCCTTGGTGATAATTAAAGCACCTTGCAAGAGAAAAGACATTGCTGGCTCTAAATACCCAGCATGAGATCGATGTAAAAATAAAAATAAAACAAAATAAACAGACCCATGGATTGAAAACTATTTTAGCAAACTAATTTGTCAGTTTAAGGTGATGTCCGTCTTAATTTCATAGACAATGTAGTGAGAGTTTTGAACCATCCAAATCAAACAGAAGGGTTATGGGATGGCCCACTGCCTAGCATGTGCTAGACTTGTTGCTGCGAGAACTTTGATTGCAGTTTTGATTTTATCATGATGTTTCATTGAGTAGTTTTATGGCTTTGTTTTAAGAACTTCTGTTCACCGAGTGAGAGGCATAGTCTAGCAGGGTTGTATTTAGGGCCTGTTTGGACATACCCTCAAAAGGGTGTTTGATGTGTAAACAGCGTCTTGACCCAAACTGCAGTTTGCATTGTGTTCAGGTGATCTCTTGCAAGACCCATCTTACTACCGCCCGACGAAAAAATGTGTTAGCTTAAAAGGTGACTTGACGAATTGGATTCATTTAATCAACCCAAAATGCACGTGTGAGAGAACCCCTTGTGCAGAAACCTCCTTTTGTGAAACTGTATCGAAACAGGCCCTTATTTAATTGTGCAAGACCCGTCATACAGAATTTGCAAAAGTAGAATCACCTTGAAGATGCATTGGAACGTGAAATATAAAGTACTTAAAAATAATTAAATGGGCCTTAAATGGTTTCACAATCTCTTATGTTAGATAAATTGACGCCCTCAAGGGCCCGTTTAATGTTGTTTAAAAAATAATTTTGGTTATTCTAATTTCTAGAATAAATTAATTAATCATTAAGCATGTGTTTATTAGTGGTGGGCATTAATTGCTTATTAAGAATCAATTAACAAAAATAAAAAAATAAAAATCTATTGCAACTTGGAGACGTTTTCTAGAGCGTTTTTGCACTAAATGGGCATACTTCATTTGTGAGGATCCAAATGTGTGTCAGATCAATATGCCTATGGCACATGTGATTATTCTTTCCATCATTAATCTGGCTTTAAAAAAAAAAAAAATTATTTATTTATTTATTTATTTTATCCATCTATTTTTTAAGGAATTGATGGAATGGTTTCGATTACCTAAGAGAAGTGCATCTTTAAAATCATAATCAATCCATGATGGGCCCCAACAAATAGACGGATCAAATTGTGTTGATAGAACTTGTGTTTATATAAGCGATCTTCATCATCCACTTTAGAGGCTGAATATCTTATTGTCAAGATTATCAAATAAGTGTGATTTTTTCATTGTAGCCCATGGCATGTGTGAGCTATAGGACAGCCCAGATTGGTCAAACAGACTTAAAGTGTACCAATGCACCTAGCCACGCTGTTAACTTATAGTGATCAGAGGGACTTGGATCATCACTCAAATAAAATAGGCAAGATGGTTTTGATTTTACAATTTTCACCATGTGATGTCTGACCTGACTTGAATCTAATACCATTTGTCAAATCCAAAACCGTTTATGTTTGCAGTTGGCCATCTTGGGCTGGGCCAGGATGTTGGCACTTTGTTCAGCCCATCAATGGTTTATATTTTCAGGCACATGACATGCCCAGGCGGTGGCTTTCCAGTTTTTTTTTTTTTTCATCCTCAGCCTACCGTTGGCTGTACTAATACACGTCGTGATGATCACGAATTTTGGTGTCCCACTGTAAAATCACTACAAAAGCGGACCGCCTGAAGCACCCGCCCTGGTGGCACCATCTGTGCCCCACCGTGATGTCCATCCATTTTGGCAGCTCATTTTAGGGCATGAGCCCAAAAATGAGGCAGATCCAAAGCTCAAGTGGACCGCACCACTAGAAACACCAGGTAGAATGGTGCCCACTGAGTTGAAATCTTCCTGGGCTCACCGTGATGTTTATTTGCCATCCAACCTGTTCAAAAGGTCATGTAGACCTAGATGAAGTGAAAACACAAATATCAGCTTGATCCAAAACTTCTGTGGGCCTTAAGACATTTTCAATGGTAGGCGTTCAATCCCCACAGTTTTCTTTGGTGTGGTCCAATTGAACTTTGGACCTGCTTCATTTTTGGGCTCAGCTAGTAAAACGAGCTGGTCAAATGGAAGCACGTGGATAAAGCAGAATCGCGGTGGGCCCCACGGAGTCGTGCCAGGGTGCTGCTGGCAATCCGCTTACAAACTCTTTCATGACACCTGAGATCAGTCTAAAACTGCACATGGTTTCATGACACACCTTAGATCAGGACCGCATATCTACAGCTGAAAATTGAACTAATCTGATAAAATCTTAATCGTCCATACAGTGGGCCGTAGCTTCAACATTGATTTGCCAAAATGAGTGGGGCTGAACTAATCTGATATCTCGTAACGTGCAGCTGGTGAAACCTGTCCCATCTGACATAATGGCACGCCTGCTCTGTTGCATTTGCTATGGCTTATGTTTGGCCGATTCGCATGTCCAGTGACCTGCGTCCTTGTTGAATGTGGACCGTTGTCCAGCTTTATTAAATGTCCGACTGTTCAAACATGTTCGACCCGCTTGATAAGTAGCAGCATTAATGTGTGGGACATCCAGACCATTCATCAAGTGAGTCACAGTATCCATGTTCCCTAGCCTGAAAGTCATGTGGACGGTAATCAAGCCACCTGATGACTGGCCCGACCTGACTTCTCAAGCCCCCGGCTCACACCATGTATGTCCAACCACGAGTGCGGTCCTGTCACGTGTCTCATTTCTCCCCAAAAAGACCTATTACCGGTATGCAAAGAAGAAGATGTGCCACATTGTATTATGCATCTGATGAGAATACGACAGCGTGTCTAATGTGGAAGGGAGAATTGGGGCAGTGGATGAACCCATTTTCCCTAGGATCCTTACTCTCTCGGTTGGTAGACTCTTAGGAGTTTCAACACCCGATCAAGGGTTCGAGTACCCATGGGTGGTGAAATTCCACTAGCGTGAGTGTGTGGGGTGTGCGCGCGTGTGTAAAAAAAAAAAAAAAAAAAAAAACCATTTTCCCTACGTCAAAATGTGCTGTATTATTTTCCTGTCATATAGGAAGCGGAATCATTGCATCAACCATTTTACTACAATAATAAAGCTCTGTTGGCCCAATGTTGAAATCTTCTACGGCCCATTTATCGTGTTGGTTGTCGGGGCAACAGAATGGGATGAGTTTCAGGTGGGGCTCACAAGCGTGGCATGTACACTACCCCTTTATACACTGCGGAGTACCACAACAGAAGAGTTTTCTCTCCCGCTAGGGTTTCTCTCTTCCAAAAGGAAGAGAGGTGTGGAGACTTCCCGGTGACTTCAACGAGTATAAAATTGCTTGTTCTCCCCGACTTTACTCACAGAAAGTTGCGGAATCTAATTAATCAAAGATGTGAGAGAGGAGGAGGAACCGGAGCGCCATCATCTTCTCCAGCGAGATCTATCGCTGGTGTTAATGGCTGCCAACTCAAGCAAAAGAAGTAAGCTTCGAACCCTCCCGCTCGACTCACAGCAGTGAATCTTAAATGTGGCATCAGATCAATGTCAAATCCCCTTTTTCGGTTTTGATTGTGCCAGCATTTGCTACCTACCATTAAAACCGACGTAGGGCTTCCGCTACAAGGAGTGGCTTACGGCCAAGGCTTCGGGTCCCTAAGTCTCTCTTCCTCCTAACATCTCGTTCTCTCTCTGTTTCCCTTCTCCAAATCCCAGTAGCATCCCCTATTTTATCTGAACTAGGTCTTGGTAATGGCATCGGGTAGCTAGAATTGGCGACCATTGCTGCGTTAAAAAAAAATGGGAGAGAGAAATGTCGGTATTATCTACTTCCGTTGCAAAAGAGGCACACATGTTTAGTTTGGGCATGGGGCTAGTTCTAGATCTAACGTGGGATAATGGCTCATTTCTATGAAACAACTGTTGGTTTTGTGCGGCCCATGAAATGTCGCCTATGACCTATAGATTCTAGTTGAAAAGATTTGATTTCGATTTAGAGGTTGTCTTTTGTCATGGGTTTAAATGATTTGGACAGAAATGCATTGTCGGCTCGGATGCGCACTAATCCCCCTCAGGACCAAGATGATCACCAACGGTCAAAGTAACACTTGCCTCTGGATAGTGCTGAACTCCACCAGGACTTTACAGCTCTCGAGGATCAAGGTATGATCCTGCATGAGGTCAATCACGCCTTACTCAGGAGGCTTGCAGAAGAGTCCTAACATTGAAGAACAAGATGGAGAGAGACCACGGAAAGTAACATGTCCTGCACGGCTTCAATCATGACTTCAGCTCTCGGCAGGATGGCAATATGTCCAATGTTAAGGGAAAGGCCAACAACTCGGGGTCGATGCGTTATTCCTCGTGACGACTGCCCGACCCACTGTGAACATTTTGCTCGGCCTCAGCCTTCTACCGCACATTACTTCTAATTCTGACTACTTGGATTGTATTAAAGAGATTAGTCTGAGATATCAGCCAAAAATCTTGGACAATATTCGCGACACGTTTGGAATCCAAATCCTTCTATAATATGCTCCTACTAAACGGGAATATTGCAATTTATGACACCACCCACTCCTCACCTATAAATGGGAGCATCCCTAATGGTGAAAGCTACGCACAACCTAAAACCTAAAACCCTGTTTACAACCAGACCCAGAGTCCCTACCTGACTTAGGCATCGAAGAGTCCCTTGCTGCAGCCAGGGTCTCCTTGTCCATTCACTATGCAGGTACTCGAAGGTCCAGGGAAGGACATCTAGATTTTTGCATCAACAGTTTGACGTCGTCTGTGGGAACAACTTCGAAAGCCGTTCTCATCATCCACGAGAGCTAGACAATGGCGAAAAGGAGAAAGAAAGCCCAGACCACCACCGTTGTGCTTAGCTCTGTCCCGCCGAATAGTCTGTAGATCATCGGGACTCATTTTCCCAACTTCAGGCTAATTTCGCGCTCATAGGCCAGACACAACAGTCCCATAATCGGGAAGGTCAATTTGTCTCTCTTGAACATGGAGTTGAAGCCTTAACTAGCAATCTTGATCAAATAAAGCGATTACTGGAGCGACAAATCCCTCCCCCAACCAGGGGGCTGAGGAAGTTGTCGCCCGAGCAGCCACAAAAGTCTTTGCATCGTCTCAAGTGCCCGTTGGCTCCCGGGGGAACAAACAGATCAGCGAAGCACCGAGACGAGCACATTCCACATTTTAGGCACTGCCGCGCTGGCCGCCTTCGACTTACGTCATGAGTTGGAGAAGAAAAGGTGAGACAAAGCTCTCGAAACCGAAGTCGAGGTGATAGCAAAAAATGAAGATCCCTGGGAGGCCGAGCTCAATGAACTGCGAGGATAGATTGGCAACATGAGACGAGCTTACCGCACGTACACTCCAACCTCGATAGAAGCACTATTGGAAGAAACCGAGCCCTCATTCATAGCCCACATTATGCATGCCCAGCTCCCATCTAGGTTTTGGATGCCCTAAATCGCTTCATACTTCGGAACCACCGACCCAGCCGAACACCTGGAATCTTTTAGGGCTTCGATGGAACTTCATGGTGCATCAATCGTTGTCATGTGCCGATCGTTTTCCCTAACCCTAACAGGAGCAGCTCGGAAGTGGTTTCGACAATTGAAACCACAGTCGATCAGCTCGTTTACATAGCTCAGCAAAGCATTCATCACCAACTTTATTGGAGGAAAGGAAAGGCTCAAGCCGACTACTCACCTCCTTGCCATCATCCAAAAAGAAGATGACCTGTTGAAAGACTACATCAAATGCTTCAACCTAGAGACAATGTAGATAGAGGGCTATTCAGATCAGATAACCTTAGCCGCCATCATGGGAGGCCTGAGGGAGGGGAGATTCCTCTTCTCACTTGGCAACCCAGCTCACGAAAAGCTACTCGAAACAAAGGAAGCTTAATAAAAGAAAAACGGCCCAAGGAAGACCAAGCGTTGGCCACCAGCAACATACGGAGAAAGGACGACAAGTCAACTAGAAGTCAGCGCCCAAACAAATGGCTCGAGAGCAGGTTTAGCTCGTACACCTCCTCAATGCGACGCTCGAATAGGTTCTCATGAAAGTTCGGGACAAATGAATCCTCCAATGGTCGAACAAGATGAAATCTGATGCCAACAAGCAGGACGAGGGGAAGTACTGCCACTTTTACCGCGATCACGACCATTCAACTAGCGACTGCTTCGGTTTAAAAGAGGAGATTGAGGCTCTCATCTACAATGAGCATTTGTGAGAATATGTCAATAGGAGGGAAGAGCGGGCAGATCGGAAGAATGAGCATCCCATCAACAATGAAGCCACTAGGGAAATCCGCACTATCTTCGCCGGACCCACCGGGAGAGGAGACTCGAACTAAGCATGAAGAGCTCATGCTCGAAGTATCAGTCATTGCAGCTCGGAGCATCAAATCCACGTCACCAGTAGGCCTCCAAAGGAATATAAAGTAGCATCCTGTGAGCTGACCTTCACCGAAGAGGACGCTTGAGGTGTCCACTACCCCCATGATGATGCATTAGTGGTGATTATAACCATAGCCAACCACAAAGTGTTTCGAATACTAGTGGACACCGACAGCTAGACTGACATTCTCTCTGTCGAAGCCTACGACAAAATGGGAGTCGGGAGGTCCCGACTTTGACTTGTCAAAACTCCCTTGCTCGCATTTGTTGGGGAAAAGTCATCTCTGAGGGATCCATATAGCTCCCGGTCATAGCGAGAGAAGGATAGAACCAGACAACGACTATGATTGACTTTCTTGTAGTTGATTGCCCCTCCGTCTACAACATCCTCCTCGGACGACCTTCTTTCAACACTCTACAAGCAGGTAGTATCAATGTATCATCTCGCGATGAAGTTCCCAACCGAGCATGGGGCCGGGCTACTCAAAGGAGATTAGTGCTATTCCATGGCACTAAAAATAGTACATCATGCAATGGCCATCACCCCCCTTGATCCTCGGGAGGACTCGATCAAAAGGGGATCCCGATGGAAGACCCCGTGACCATCCCGCTTGACGAATCCAACCTGACCTGAACATTACAGGTTAGCTCATCGCTGACTCCAGCCCTACGGGATGAGATCATGGATCTCCTTCAATGGCACGCCGACGTGTTTGCCTGGTCTCATCGGGACATGCCCGACATCAACTCAAAAGTAATGGTTCACAAATTGAATGTTGACCCCGACCACTGACTAGTGAGACAGAAGTGATGAGCATTCGAGCCAGAGCAGTATGCCATCATCAGGGAAGAGGTCGGTAAGCTCCTCGAAGTGGGTTTCATTGAAGAAATCTACTATCCTGACTGGATCGCCAACGTCGTTTTGGTGAAAAAATCTAATGGGAAGTGGCAGGTCTGTGTAGATTATACTGACTTGAACAAAGCCTGCCCTAAGGATAGTTTTCCCCTCCCACAGTACTGCCAGGCACGAACTCCTAAGCTTCATGGATGCTTACTCAGGATATAATTAGATCACGATGCATCTCTACAATAAGCAGAGGACGACCTTTGTCACTGACAAAGGACTCTACTACTACAAGGTCATGCTCTTCAGGCTGAAAAATGCTGGAGCCACATACCAGCGACTCGTCAACCAAATGTTCGCCCAACAGTTCGGGCGCTCTATGGAAGTTTATGTCGACGACATGCTTGTCAAAAGCATCAAAGCTGCAGGCCACATCACCGACCTCGAGGAGATGTTCGCAATCCTTTGGAGGTATCGGATGAAGTTAAATCCGAGTAAATGTGTAGGGGTGTACACCGAGTTGAGCTGGCCTCAGCTCGACTCGGCTCGTCAGCAGACACACCCAGCTCATGTTCGACTCGACTTAGTGACTGAGCCACCATGTCCAGCTCAACTTGGCTTGGTCAACAGATTAGACCAGTTCAAGCCGAGTTCGAGCTCGAGCTTTCGAGCCGAGTCCAAGTTCGAGTTTTTAAGCCAAGTTTGAGTTATAGTTTTCGAGTTTTCGATTTATAGAATTTGAGTTCGAGTTTAGTTTTCAAGATGAGATCAAGTTTGATCTTGGAACTCGGAAGTATCAAGTTAAAATTATAATTGTACATAACATTTAATAACACAATAAAGCAGAAAATAAAAAATAAAATACAACTGAATACTAAAAATATTCTTATTACAACAACATTAGAAATTTTTTGCTGTTGTCTGTTGTTACTTACTAATTACTACTAGAGAGGAGATTCATGTGCCGAGGTCGAGCTACTATCTAATTCCTCATATACATACTTGTTCACCTCTCCAGAATCAAAAGGTAGAGATACCTTTTTATTGTCCTCTTGTATAGTTTGAATTAAAAATTTTAAACTTTTTTTTGTAAGTAGATTTATATGTAGTTCCCAACGTCCTGTAAAATGCACCAAAACTGGAGAGAAACTTGGATGATTTGTTACTCTTCTTCTTTTTATTCGTGTAGCTTGAACCTGCTTCGACATCATGTTGTCTTGGAGGACATCGTTGATGTGTAGAAGCCTCTTTCATATTATGCTTTAAGGCGAGTTAGAATTGTTCTTCTTCTAATACTAATAATCTAGCTTCCTCTTTTTCCTTAGAAAGTTTGGATGAAAGAGTGAAATGTTTTTTATTCGAATCAATAAGTGTTTGAAAAAGAAGTTGGATTTTCTTTGGAGCTTTAGGACACGGTTTTGCATCTCCACCCCAATATGATAAGTGTAACCTGAGCCGATTAGTTTTGTTAACAAATTTGACCCTACACAAATGATACAAAATCTTTAATTTTTCAGACTTTGAAAAATGTATTAAGAAACCATAGTCTTAAACGTCGGTCGATGGTTTACTTGAAGACATATCTACATATTATGTTGAAAAAATTAGTATTTTAGCAATGATGAAGTATGAAAGTAGATGATAAAATAAAATATTTATATGAGATATAAAAACAATAATGAAATATGACATATAAAAGCAATAATAAAACATGATATAAAACAAAAGTATTATAGGAAAAAATACATTGATGCGTTACACTTATAGCATCCACCAACATAATATAAAATAAATAAGTACACATTACATCATTTTCATTTTTCAATAAATTAACAAGAAATGTTAACCTAATTCTATTCATGTTGCTGTTATTGCATGTGTTGTGTCTTGAAACTCATTCTCCTCCTCATCTTACTCATCAATATCAGAACTATTACCTCCTCAACTCGGACGCAACCAATCTTGTGTACAAATTAACGTTTTAACTATATTTGGTGTAAGGGAGCTTCAAGCTTACTCACGACCCTACTCCCTATGCTAAAAGCAAATTCCGATGCCATCGTTGAAATATGAATTAACAATATATCTCGTGCCATCGCCGATAGTGTAAGGTATTTTCCTTTACTAACTTTTATTTTCCACCACTCCGGAACATCGAAGTATGAATCCTGCCGCCTTACGATTGCTCTTTGAGATATAAGTCTAACTCTGATTCTTTCGTTTCACTGTCTGTATCTTCTTGTGCTAAAAAAAACATGTATTCATCGTCGAGCATAGTATCAACGCTTGTAGAAATAGTGTGAGTTCTAACTTCTTTATCACTTAATGTGGATTATGTGGTTGTGTACGTATTGTACAATGCTTCGATTGCATCACGAACCTTTAATGTTTTAGTTACAGCCATTTCATCAGAATAAATCTTCATAAAGATGAACTTAGCATAGCTCATTTTGCACTGATGATAAAAAATAACTGCTAATGACATTAATAAATGACATTCATCTCAGTATTTATTGAACTTCATTTACATACCAAGTGTTATAAGTCGCACAAAATCTGGACCTTCACTGACACTTTTTCTTAGGGCTTCCTTGATCTTTCAAACAGTTGGAAGAAATATATTTGTTGTAGGAAACTTATTTTA
This sequence comes from Magnolia changhungtana, assembly GCA_030180095.1. NCBI lineage: Eukaryota > Viridiplantae > Streptophyta > Magnoliopsida > Magnoliales > Magnoliaceae > Magnolia > Magnolia changhungtana. The sequence goes on from JASAUF010000502.1 coordinate 14,803,727, forward strand.
CAGAAAATATCTTCGTGTAGTCATAAAAAACTTTTATAAACTTGTGAACTTCTTTTGCTTTACTTTAATATTTTTCAGTAGGCAACCAAGCATACATTTTATCACGCGCTGCATATTTTGAAAATGCAAGTTCCAATTTCACGGCCGAATCCAACATTTCATAAGTCAAATTCCAACATGTGCATACATTTAACTTCAACGTTTTTGGAGACTTCACATTTAAACATTGGACTATGTCATTCCATATACTCAATCTTTAAGGTGAGCCCCTTATGTACTTTACACTCTCCCTCATATTCTTTACACTCTTCCCCATATTCTCTATAGTTTAGTCAATTATTTTCAGTCATTCTTGTACAATTATGTTTAATATGTGGGCACAACACCAGACTTGAAATACTTTTTTCCTCAAAAAATAAATTATCTGTTGCCTTGAATTGTTTATGTAAGAATGATATTACATTGTCATTTGTTGAAGCATTATATAAAGCTAATGAAAAGACTTTATCTTCAATGCCCCAATCTCGTAGACAGTTATAAATACAACATGAAGTAACCAAACCGGTATGAGGTGGAAGGTAGCGAAAGTTCAATATTCTCTTACAAAGTTTCAAATTTTCATCAACAAAGCGTGCAATCAATGAAATGTATACATTTCTTTGACTAGACGCCATATACATATTAAAAGTTAAACTTACTATTGAGACCGATGCTAAAACTGCTTTCAGTTTCATTTTCTCACTTGTGTATATCTTCATGCACTCACTCGTCACAGTAACACGGGAAACCTTCTCAACATGAGGATTAAGTAATTTACTGTATCCCATAAAAACTCTACTCTCTATCATTTTAAATGGTTATTCATCAACGATTAAAAGTCTTGTATACTACTCATTTAGCTTTTCTTTTTCAAACTTATAAGTAGAAAGTTTACCTTGAGAAGTATCTCTTTCAAACTTTGTAAACGATAACAATTGTTGGCCTAAAAGCAAAATTCTTGGTCTCTTTGAACAACTTTGCCCATGTTTGTTTAAATGAGTAGTCGACCCCCTGGGATTTTTGCTATACAATGCTTTGCAGTGCACACATCTGATCTTAGCTATATCATTAACTAGAATTTCTTCAAAATCATCCCACATAGCTGATCGTTTCTTTCCTTTACTTGCAGTTGCAGCTGATGACCCCTCTCCCTCAACAATAAGAGGAGATATAAATGACGCGCCGATACCAGGGGTAGTTAGGACTTCATCCTCATTAGCCATCTCTAAATAATTAAATATAAATATATGAAACTAACTTTTAGGTACTTATTAACACAAGTGGTGTGTCATGTGTATATAAATGTCCTTTAAATTTTTAACAATTTCCTAATTGTTTATGTTATGGGAAAAATAGACTGACCTACTATTAAAAGGCCAGGTTAATAATTTGAACAACAACTGGTGCAACCCAGAGGTCCGACCCCTTCGACCGAGCATGGGAAATGGCCGAGCTTGACCTCTTCGACTGAGTGCAAAGGAAGGCTGAGCTCGACCTCAAGACACGACTTCAAGACAATCATCTAAAGGGAGCGAACTAACCCACCTCAGGTTAGCGATCACGTCAACCTCGGTTGTGGGCTGGGCCGGGCTACTTCAGGATAGACAAACCCGCCCTCTGTAAGATCTGACCTGACCTCAATCAGGTTGGTCCGCATCCTCAGCCAAAGGTCATGGAAACCGACTCCTACACGGTTCGGCTCGATATTCTAGCCAAGGAACTAGAAAGATCCTCTGTGCAAAGAATTTGAATCCTACTATAATTGGTTCCTACTAAACATGAACTGGTGCCCTCTACGACATCGTCTCTTCCCACCTATAAATAAGAAAATCCCCAAGGAGAATGGTACGCACAATCTCTAGCCATAAGCCCTAATATTCAACTAAACCTAGATTCCTGTCTTGACTTAGGCATCGGAGGGTCCTCTACATGAGCTAGGGTCTTCCTTGCTTGCCCTTGGTGCAGGTTCGCGGAGACCAAGGAGGGTTAACCAAATTTCTGTATTAACAGTCTAAATCAGTCACTCATTCAATGTTGAATAGATTGTAATGCTTTCATTATTCAATTTAAATGCCACGCCAAAATTTCGACAGCATCTCCCCTTATCTCTATAGAATATATTAATATTGTATTTGATTCCCACGTTAACTATCCACATAAAGTATAGATATTTGATGAGGAATTAAATGCAAGAAATATATCTAAAGAGAATAGGAGAGACGAACCGAAACAAGCATGTGCATTTAAATTAGAATAAATGAAAATATTGTTATCTATCCAACATTGAACTGTCCAAAAATGGACAATTTGAGAATTTCTATGAATCCAAAAATACACTGAATCTTTATCTGGCAACATAGAAATCCTCAAATGGGCAACTAATTATCCTACACTACAACAATAAAACATTTTAAAAAATAATGCTACTAATTAAGTAATAAGAAATTGACAATAACAATAACATTAATTAAATTAACAATAACAGTAATAATAATATTAATGTTGAATTAATTTAATTTAACATTAATATTAAAAACCTAACATTAACAATATGAAATTAATAATTAACAATAATAAGAAAACAACACTAAAATGAACATTACTTTACTATGAGGATTAAGCAACATTTAAAATCAAATATTGTAAATGATAACTAGTCTAACAATTATATTAAGTTATATGATTACCAATCTAACATTAATTTAATATATATAATAATATTGATATATTATAATATATTTATTATCTATGATTCAACCATCCATCCATCCATTAATCCCTCCTATCCATGCATCCCTCCCTCCCAATTCTCATCCATCCAACCAATCATCCATCCATCTATATATTTATATGTAATATATAAATATAATATTACAACTTACAAGCGCCAAGCGGTGCATTTTTGTTCATTGAAATTTTTATTACTATATAATATAACAATATAATATCTAATATTTTTATTTTTATTACTATATAATAATATAATATATACTATATAGTATTTACTATTTAGAAATTTCTTATTTCATAAATAATAAATATTATATATTTATTATTTATATATATAATATATATTTATAATATATAAATAATATTAATAAATTATAATGCTATAAAAATCGGGTTCGATTTGAGTGCTTACCAGTGGGCAGGGCGACGGTCGAACTGGCAAGTGGCGGCAGGAGGAGGGCGGTGAGTTGGCAAGCAACAGACGGCCGGGTAGGATGATCAGGCAAATAGCAGATGGCTGGGTAGGGCAGGGACCACCGGACAACACAGGGCGACTACCAGACTGATGGCATGGGCAGGCGAGCAGCAACCAGAGACGAGCGGATCAGACGACCTATCAGGGCAAGGATGACTGGACCAGCTAAGGATGGGCAGCCGCGCAGGGCCACAACGATGGGGCGAGCACCACTAGGTTGAGAGTGAGAGAGGCTGTAGAGTCGGGCGGGCTCAGGGCTGGGTTATTTTTAAATAAAAGGCAAAGGGTAAAGATTAGGTTTTTTTTGTTGGTTTTTATACTACATGACCTAGTCGAGCCGAATTCGAGCTATATATCAAACCGAATCGAATCGAGCTCGGGCCAGCTCGAACTCGGCTCAAAAATTTTTCAAGCTCTAAAAACCAGTTTGACTCGGATCGAACTCAGTTTAGAACCGAGTCGAATAAAGCTTTTTTGAGCTAATTCGAGAGAGTTGACTAAGTTAGCTCGGTTCTTGTACACCCCTATAAATGTGCCTTCGAGAAGCTCGCTTTGGCTTTGGTTATCTCATCCTGTCCCCTTCGACTTTACTTCCAAGCCCATACTATCGTAGTTTCGACCAACCAACCCCTCTGCCAGGTACTCCAGAAACCTGAAGTGTTGGGAAGACTCATGAATTGGGCGATCGAGCTCAGCGAGTTCGATGTTAAATATCAGCCCCGAACCGCCATCAAAGCCCAAATAGTGGCTGATTTTATTGTCGAGCTCGCATGTGGAAACGAGTTGGAAACCAGTTCGAGTAGCGTGACCGATCAACCTATAAGTCAGACGACTAAGCCAGACCTATCAACCTGGACACTGTAAGTCGATGACTCTTCCAATTTTAAAGGTAGTGGGGATGGGGTAGTCCTGGAGGCTTCTGATCAGACCTGCATACAATATGCCTTAAGATTTGGTTTTCAAACATCGAGCAACGCAACAGAATATGAAGCCTTACTCGCCGGACTTCAGTTAGCAGCGACAATGGGAGCCTGGAACCTGAAAGTCTATAGTGATTCATAGCTAGTCGTCAACCAGATAGCAAATGAGTACCCGATCAAGGAAGGGAGAATGATTGCCTATTTATAAAGGGCTTGGAAACTCATCAGCAAATTCTCCAAGTGTGACATTAGCCTAATCCCTAGGGTGAAAAACTAGCAAAGCTGGCCACAACGGCCGAAGACGACATTTTGAAGTTGATCCCAATCGAGTTTCTCACCGAGCCAATTATCAACGGTTCCAGTTCAAATATGATTCTTCCAGTGGATTCGACGCCATGCTGGATGAACCCAATAGTCAACTACCTTCAGGAAGAGAAGCTTCCCGAGGACCGAATCAACGAGCGCAAACTCCGATCCAGGTCGGACCGGTACACTATGGTCGAGGACACTTTGTACAAAAAAGGGATTACCTCTACCCTATCTCAGATGCCTCTAACCTGAAGAGGCTGAGTATGTCCTGAGAGAGATATATGAAGGTATTTGCGGTAACCACTCCAGTAGCCGTGCCCTCATCCACAAGGTCATCCGATAAGGATACTTTTATCCTACCATACAGAAAAATGCCAAATAATACACCTAGAGGTGCGACAAATGTCAAAGATTCAGAGCAGTATCTCATCAGCCGCCTGAGCAGCTTAACCCCATGATCGGGCCATGGCCCTTTACCTAATGGGGAATAGACATAATTGGCCCTCTACCAACTGGCAGTGGCCAGACCAAATTTCATGGTTATCGCGGTCGATTACTGTAACGCCCTGAATTTTGAGGGTTGAGCAAAGCTCTACTCTCGAGATTCAGAACATCACTTATGTAGTATGGATGTTGATATTAAGATTCCTTCCATATTAATGAGTCAAGCATGCATGGGATTATACTAAACAACACATCATACTCTGGATATAATTAAATTAAGCAAGCGAAAGTCTGAAACATATCTATTTAAGCATGTGGGTGTTTCACAAACCTCCAGAGTATGAGTACGTAATCGGGTTTAATATATACATGAATTGTTTCAAAATGAACAAAATATGGAAACGTAAAGTGTCCAACTAAGCTAGATATCCCAATGGTTCCTGCGCATCGGCACGGGATCTACATCGACCCGCCCGAGAGCTGAAAGTAGGAGAATTCTTCCTCATCCATAAAGTCCTGCTCCATTGCATAGACTTCACCAGCACCTGCATCTAAATCAGAGTTTGGTTGGTGTTTTAAAACACTGTCCCAGAGTGGGAGTGAGTGATCAACTTAGTGCTACTATAAGGCAAAAGTTAACATGTTATCAAGTCAATCAAGCAGTAATGATAAAGCAATCAAACAATCACTTCCTAACTACTCTTTTTAATATAAGAATGGAGTGCAAGTAATGATGCATGCCCTCGCATTGAAGCTTCCTCACAAGCGACTCCGACAACCTATTTAGCATATGACAACACTTCCTCAAAACGGTGCAACTTCATCGCCTTTAAAGCACATCCTAACTAATGCAGTGCAATGCATGGTCGTGTTAGCCAGATAATTAATTAAGTTTATTCGTACAGCAAGTTTGAGAAGCTAGGGTACCTCCCTTTATATCATTGACCCGAATCGAAGGATCCATCTAGGTTCATCACTCCTAGTCAAACACATACGATAGCCAAATTGTAGGGTCATCACTCTTAATTAAACACATACGATAGGCAAGTTACAAGAATTTAGACTCGCGGTCACTATGGGGAGGCTTGTCACCTCAGCATAAGCCGACAGCTCGAACACGGTGTCCCATACCACCATTACCCAACTCATGAGTCTTAGTTGCTCATTGGTCATTACGGAGAGGCTTGTCACCTTAGCGTAGGCCGACAGTTAGAACACGGTGTCCCATACCACCATGCCCGGCTTATGAGTCTTAGTAGATCGTAATACCATAGTTAAAGTGGATCTTTACATTGGTGAGGGGTACCTTAGATTCAAGCTGTCGCGTCTATACATGGTAAACACACAATAGGTCAATCGGTTCATTAGGCAAGCTCGATTGGTACGGGCATACATTGACTTAATCGAGATGGAGTGCATAAGCACCCCTTGTGGCCTAACCACTATCGACAATTGTCATGCGACTCGGATTCATCGAGTATACCCAATGTGGCCAGACTAATTCGGCCACCCGAACAGGGACTGTTACCGATTGCCTAGGCTACGTTGTAGCTTCAATCCTACTCATATGCAGCTAATAAACACATGTGATATTCATCTGAGTATTTAACAAATAATCCAAGTGGATTCCTCATTTAAGAATTTCATCAAACACATCGATCATGTTACCAAACAGTTGCATTTTATCAATTAATTACGTGGAGGAAAATATGATTACATGAAGGAAATTATACACATACATAAGGCAGTAAAGAATCCTATCTTAATACTCGTAGTAAATACAAATCATCAACAATTTCTCATTCAGGCAATTCATCAAACACATAGACTAGGTTAGTTACAACATATGTTTTATCAATTCCTCATACAGAGAGATCAACATGCATATGACAATGATGAATCCTAGATCAGTAATCATGGCAAGCACAAATCATTTTCAAATGCTCATTCAAACATTTCAACAAACACATGGGATGCATCTTTTACTCATCACAGTTTGTATGTGTATATCATACAGAAATTGACGTATCTGAGACAATACGGTAGCAATCAAGTCAGACATAAATCATTAGCTGATATGAAAACATTGATAACCGCAACCTAAGCGTTTATAGTCCGCACCTTTCGTCAGGATGCTCGACTTAGACTCGGTCCAAATCCTACGTTTTCGAAAATAGAACGTTAGGCACCTAAATGACGAAACAGATTAGCTAGGTTGACGAACAACTATCTTAGATCTCTACAACGATATTAGGATTAGGATTTCTTACCCAAAATCATAACAAAAAAAGGTTGGGTAGCGCAACGGGGCAGAGATTTGGTGCGTGGATTCATGGGAGAGGATTCCTACAACGATCTCCCAAAATCTCTCTTCTCTCTTTCCTCTCTTCTCCTCTTTTTCTCCTCTCTCTCCCTTAGGGTTTTTTACAAAATTCGTATATGGGAGTGAGGGAGAGAAATAAGGGCTATTTATATGCCCATAAGTGATGCAAATGGCCCTAGGGCCACTTTATACATTGTTTATACTCTTTGGGCAGCTGTTTTTTACGAACAAGGCTCATAGGGAGGCCCACGAACCATCTACATCATAGGGTACATTCCCTGACAATGGATCCATGCCAGGACGCGATTTTGATGCGGTCAGATAAGCCAATCAACTGTGGAGAGCTTGGGTCAATTCAACGGTCTACTTACTTAATTGGGGCCACATTTATACGGATATGTGCAGGGAAATTTCCTTTCCCTATGGGTGAAGTTTGATCACAAACTAATGGTCCAAAATCATCAATTTCATGTGAGAGCGAGTGACCCAATTCACTTAAGTTTCATTTCATTTTCTAAAGATATTTGCGTTTCTCACGCACTTCGCTCATGGTTCAAGTTGGGCCTTTCTGGACACTATCTGGGCTTGATTCCTGCGAAGGTTGTCAAGCCTAGCAGGACGGACATAGTCCTATAGTTTCATGGTCATCAGACCCTCGACGTGCGGTCTAGGTTCGATATGGGGTTTCAATGTACTCCCGAGAGTGACAGGCTCTTGGGATTTCTCTTAGGTCTTAAGATGACATTGAGTAGTGGTACTCGTGGTTTTAGGCCTTCCCATTTGTGAAAATGGTGGCCCAAGCTTAATCCACCGATTATTTAGTACTTGACTAAATCTTGTCTAAATTATACGACAGGATGAGGTTCTTGGGTTGTTCTGCTTGAGGTTGTACTCGGGTCTTTCTACGAATTTTTTTGGGACGTTACAATTACTTCACTAAGTGGGCCGAGGCCGATCCTCTGACCACAATCACCAAGCAGAAAATTATCGACTTCATCTCGAAAAGCATTATATGTCAGTACGAGATACCACACATGATCATCTTGGACAACGAGAAGCAGTTCGACAACGATCGATTCCGAGGTATGCGTGGGAACCTTGGAATTCAAAACGTCTACTCATCACCTCAACACCCTTAGGCTAACGACAGGTCGAAGCTCCTTCGAACCAAGCTCAAGAAGACTAAAGGAGCTTGGGCATAGGAGTTCCCTCATGTTCTCTAGGCATACTAGACCATTGCTCGAACGACCATCGAGGAAACCCCCTTTTCCCTGGCCTTTGGAGTTAAGGCCGTTGTCCTAGTCGAGATTGGACTCCAAACTACTCGGACCTGCTCTTATGACGAACATCAAAATACTGAGCAAATGACATTAGACCTCGACTTAATCAAAGAAAAAAGGGAGCAAGCCCAACTTAAAGTCATGGCTTGGTAATAGTATGTCACCTGCTTCTACAACTCTAAGGTGAAAACGAGGAGGTTCCGAGTTGAAGACCTAGTCCTGCGCAGAACATTCCAGAACACTAAAGAACATGACCCAGGAATCCTGGGGTTGAACTGGAAGAGTGCAAAACAAGCACTTATCATTCACCATGAAAGCAAAATTTATCTTTTGATATGAAGCCACATGTTAGGTGATTCGGTTACCAAACTTTATCTCGGGGCTTGAGATTATGGATTCAGCTTCAAAGCCTTTGCAAATCTACTGTGATAACACTATGGTGGTATATCTTCTCTAATAAAAATAAAATTTCATCTCAGTCGAAGAACGTATACTTAAAGTTTCTAGTTATGAAGGAAAGAATTCAGAATCGTCTAGTGTCTGTATAACATATTGGCACAAAACTGATGATTGCGAACTCACTAAATAAAGGTTTACCTCCCAATGCATTCAAGGAGTTTATAAATGATATGGTATTGGTTAGCATTAAAAATGTATTCAATTAGTGGGAGATACATATACTCTAGTAATGTGTTATTTTATTTTTATACAGTACAATAGACAATTTTGTTTATAGCATTATGGTTTTTATTCCTTAAGGTAAAGTTTTCATACACATGATTAAATAAGTGAACGAAATACATTAAAGTTTTCAAGGTGTTAGGACTACTTGAAAATCTGAATGAAAGGTCACTGAAAGTTTGATGGTGGCGCATGGTGGGCACACAGACTATGCCCGTGTAGAAGCTTGACGGAGCTAAGGAATGATGGCTATGTCCTAGAGTGGGGTGATTAGGACCGAATAAAATTTTTATATTTTAAAACATAATTGTCTAACTTAAATTAGTATGAAGCTTAAACTAAGGCAATTAACTCTAAGGTTTCCAAGCCATTAGAAGGTCCAATCATATAGATTACAAATGATATGCTAATAAGAAATAAGTATATAACATAATAGTGTACATGTGTATGTGAGATGTGCTAACTATTAATTCATAGCATTCATCTAATCATGCGTACATATAATTATACATTTATCACATAAGAATAATTAAACAGATGCTCAAATAACAATCCTAAACACAAGCATGTATAATGGTTTAGTTTCTCTACTCCACTCCCAGTAGACGCACTCAAACCATGAGTGTATCAGATTTTACTATCGGAAATTTTAAATTAGGTTGACCTCTAACCTTTATAATCTTACACAAGGACTGGTTCTCGCACGAGACTTTATGTGGTTTTCTATGAGCTCAACATGAACCTAGGTCCTACACAAGAACCTAGTGACATGCACTCCCGCCATATGCTCCCTCAAGAGACTTCAATTAATTTTTTATTGGCTAACAAATAACTTTGGTCCTACATAAGAACCTGGATTTAGGCCCTACATAAGAGCCAAGGTCCTACACAAGAACCTAGTCGAGTTTGGGTTACAAACACTTACCCTCAATCATACATATGAAAAGAGAGTACCCAGACTCTTACACTTGATAACTTACTTGTCAGATTGAGCCTCTTTTGTAGTGCCATCTTGGGTTGCTTGATCGATGCTCTCCCATACTTCAATCATCTCCCCTTTACCCCCCCGATCATGATGCCGATGCGTTGCCATGACTTCAGCTTAAAGATCAACAACCTTACACATGTAGTGCTCCTTTGAGGTGACCAAGGTGATGGAAGGTTGATATAGAGTGGGTCAGGGACACTTTCTTGCCCAAGATGGACTAGAGAAGGCCTAATCGGAGGTGGAGGTGATTTGGACCATCAAAACCTTACAACAGGCGCATCTTGCAAAGCGGAATGAGTTACTCGAATACCATATATGATTTTGGGGTAGGAGAAGCTACTTTAGCCAACTAACCTAGATATGCCGAGTTTCCCATGCTGAATTTGCGAGATTCCATCAGATGACAGTCAAAAATCTATTTTATTTCTGTTTTTACTATTTATAGTAAGTTTTAGTTTGATTATAACTCTTCATCCTTCGAGCTTTAGGAGTTGTGTCTAACATGAGAAGTGCTTAGAAAAATTAAGAGAATAACGTGGTTAAGCCAAATAGGACATTTACTGTAAACAGTAAATTTACTATTTATAGTAAGTTATGAATTTTAGGGAGTTTGATTTTGAAACTTCTTTCAAGGTTTGGTATCATTATTTAAAGGGTTGTAAATTTATTTTTATTATTCATCAATAATATTTTGAATTTATTAGAATTTATTTCTATTCTTTCCTATTTTTTCCTTGTGGATTCATTGTATCTTTGTGAGGAGTCCAGAGAAGCTCTATGGATTCAGAGTAGTTATCCCTTTGAGGAAGATAATGATCGACCTCATCACCCCCATCCCTGTGTCGATTGGTATCAAAGCGAGGACTCCCTTTGGATTGATGGAAATAACGAAGGTATAGACCAAAATACTGTGAAAGGTGATCCTGGGATTCATTATCTTTTAGAAAGAATGAAAGTTTTCCATCGGGAGAGTCAATTGATCACGCAAGGGCCACGGACAACCCTCAACCGTATTACGGATGCGTTAATTCCACCACGAGCCCAAGGTGATGCTCAACCACCCGTGATCGCTCTACGACATAACCCTGATTTTCGTAGAGCACCACCCGATGATGGTGAATCGCAGACCACCACTTTAATCATGAGGAAGCCATTATATATGCCAAAGGTAGAGATAGAATTATAACGGCACAATATCTTTCGAACGAGGTGCACTGTAAACCAAAAAGTCTGTAATGTGATCATCGATGTTAGGAGTAGTGAGAATCTCATGTCGAAAACAATGGTGGAAAAGCTACAATTGAAAACAGAAAGACACACATCTCCATACATGATTGGATGGATCTAGGAGGTTAACAAAACAGAGGTCACCTAACGATGTCGTATATCCTTTTCCATTGGTAAATATTATAAGGATGAAGTAATGTGTGAATTAGTCAATATGGAAGCTTGTTACATATAACTTGGGTCATTCTCTCTTGAGAACGGACATAGTCCGTTTAAATCTCGTCCGAGCGGGAAAACGAACGGAAGGGATTTTCATTCCCTTTTTGATTTGTATAGGCCAACACCCGATTTCACTGGATGTGGATTCAGTGCATCGCGTGTGCACAAGAGCTATTGCACACCTATAGGTCAAAAGTAGGGTCCACTGTGATGCTTAGTGACATCCACTCCGTCCATTCCTTTCTACTTGCCTAGATAAACCAACTATTTGGCGTTGAGGCAGATTCAATGCTTGGTGGACCATACGGCTTGATTTTGAGTTATTTTACTGACTTTTATTAATCCAACGGTCAGATTGATTTCAATCTGAATTTCAACGGTCAAAGGGTCTTAGGAATTTGTTTGAATGATTATGGAGCTTATTTATGAGTTTTCACTATTAATGCCTTTATGATAACATCTTTCATAATATAAATTACTATTATCGATATTATCTTAATCTTAAAATTGTAGTGTTTGCTTTTAAATAGAATTATCCTTATGGTAGATCAATCTTTATAAATAATGTACTCAATTCTTAGTGTAAGTTTTTAACTGCTATATGGGCCATACCACATGAACATCAAGTTACCAAATCTTGGTTTACAGAGCACTTAAATAATCCAACAGTTGGATTGACTTGTATTTAATTATTAATAACCCTAGGGATCCTAAAGAATGTTTAGGTGTGTTCTGGGAGTTGAATATGAACCCAGATAATCCTATTTGTGTTTTTGAATGATGGACCGTACAACGAAATATTGTAAACCTGTTGAATGGTGGATCTGATGATTTGATGGTCATCTTGGAATTCAATTAATGGATGGCTTGATCTATGGGTGGAGATTACTCACAATGATCAGACTTAGGCTAGATTAAAGGTGAATATTCCTATAAGCTAGGTCAGTACTTATATTATGTTAGGGTACACGGTAACACCCGAGTTCTGAAAAGTACGGGTTGTTACAATCTACCCCCTTAAGAGAATTTCGTCCTCGAAATTCAACATTTCGACCATGAATGGGAACAAGTACAATCTAATTTGTAGTGATTCTAAGCATTCATTATTTGCCTATAATGGTTGTTTGACTACCAGATTAAAGGTGAATATTCCTATTATCTAGATTAAAGGCTAGATTAAAGGTGAATATTCCTATAAGCTAGGTCGGTACTTATATTATGTTAGGGTACACGGTAACACCCGAGTTCTGAAAAGTATGGGTTGTTACAATCTACCCCCTTAAGAGAATTTCGTCCCCGAAATTCAACATTTTGACCATGAATGGGAACGAGTACAATCTAATTTGTAGTGATTCTAAGCATTCATTATTTGCCTATAATGGTTATTTGACTACCAGAACTGTGGTCGTTAAATCTACCCCCCTTAAAGAAAATCTCACCCTCAAGATTTGTTAGCGTACATCCAAACTATTAATATTATGAGTAGTTAAAGAATCTTAATGGTGTACCTTATCTTTCATCTGTCTAAATACGAAATCACAACTTCCATTCTTAGTAAGATATATCTAAATCTACTAAAACCCTCAAGTCTCTAGGATACCTAATCGTCAAATGTATACGTGTTCCCTTAAAGAGTGAAAATCTTTTTTAGTATCTCTCAAAACTGGGAATTTACTTCACTGCCTAATGACATCACAATTTTCTAAGATTAGAAATCCATTTCTTTCTTTTTATTTTCTTTTACTTTTAATGGTAGTTCCCCGTTGTCTAAAGTACAATACAATTTTCTACTTTTCAGTGTTCGGGCTACACGAACAGATGGTTGTAGTAGGTTTGAGCCCGATACATTGATCCTTTGCCTATGCAGAATAGTGGATTTAGTGGTATCATTCTCTAATCCTAGTAAATCTCAATCTTCTACCTGATTAGGGCATTAAGATCATTGGGATTTGCTATGATGTATAATTTAGATCAAACTGCGTACACTTCACTTAAACATGAATCCATCAGCCTGTGATCCCAATCATTATAGACTTCTGGGAATTATCGTGTAATTTCTTATTTTGTAATAAGAGTGCTCGAGATCTATGTGAGAAAACTGTATGGACATCATGCTTCCATTGTGCATTTTGATTACTTAATGCATTACCTGAAATTTCAGGACAAGATTTCTACACGAAATTTGAGTTTGAAATTTGCTAAACTTATCCAAACTTTCAAATCTAGTTCCGATATGCATAGTTTAGGTTTCAAAATTTACCCAGAATTCCATAACTTCACCTTATTTAATCTAAGTGCTAAAATTTATGAGAATTATCATCTCTAACTGATGAGATGTAATACAAAATTCAAATTATATTTCCTCATACGATTACTTAAGCTTAGGGAGTGCTTAAGTTTGACCTAACATACGATATGGTGGCAAGGGATTTCCTAGATGCCTAAGGTCATTTCCTTTGATGAAATTGTAAGAATGTTATTTCTAATTAAGAAGTTTTTGAAAAGATTCTATATTTTTAAAATATTGTTCATTGAGAGACAAGTTCAGGGAGTATTCTTGTTGATCTTAATTAGTCATAGTGGCTATTTATTCTCTCACGGAACCTGAGGCTAATTTCTAAGTTCAAACAAATATTCTAGTAGTTTACAAGGGAACTAAAGTTTGGGTATCTACATTCTCAAAATTTCCATAAGTCAAGGGGAGATTCATATAGGTTCAAATCTCTAATTTTAGCATCCTAACTTAAGACATTTAAGGTTTGTATATGTAAGACCCGTATCCTAGACCGTACCGTTCTGCAGAATCCCGCGGTATTTCTGATCGAATTCCGGCAACCTTCGACCCTTACCGGTATCTGCGCACGACCCTGATTCATATGCCGTTAACCCGAGTCGACTCAACCCGAGACTTGTACCATTGCGACCGCACCGTCGCCGCGGTTCCGATGCCGCGACTCATGCACCGAGGCGATACTCTGACCAGGAGATGTAGGCCAGCGTTCGGTGCGAGGAAAACGCCGCGCGTTGCGAAACCCAAGGGAATCTCTACGAGATGTCCCATCAATCACCCATCAATCCATCAAGGGTCAAGTACACATCACTTTCACCTTTTCCCAAATAAGCCTCAAAAGTCAAAAAGTTCTTACAACACACATGCCTTCTTATACCTTTTACCAAAAAAGTCAAGAAAGGTGTCTTACACCCATCACCAATACATCACACCACATCCATCACTCCTTCCTTTCACAATACTCTATCTCTCCCTCTTTTTCAAACCTCATTTCCAAGCAACCATACGTATGAGCTATCTCCCCTTTCCTTTCAAGCCACAAGTGTGACCCACCTCTCCACCCTCTCATCTCTCATCCTAGCCTTCCATTTCTCATCTTCACCATCAAAGAGGAGCATAAGGAGACCGCAAGCCGAGGGAACAAGAAGATCAAGCGGTGGGTGTTTGTAGCTCCATATTTCCTTCATTTTTATCGATTTAGGGTCCATAATGTGGGACCCACCTTGATGTACTTTTGAATGAGGGGCCCATAGTGGCGGGGTCCCTCCATACTCACCGATTTCTCTATGTCTCACTCTCTATCTCTCTCTATTTCATTTTTTTCTTTTTTTTTTTCTCTTAGATCATGTGATGGTTGTGTGGTCTACTTGAAATGAGCCCCACCATGACATATGTACCTTATCCAAGCCATTCACCGGTGGGGCCACTTTAAATATGTTGTACCCACACCATCCATTCATTTGGTGGCCCACCCAAGTGGGGCCCACCTCAATGCATGTGTGCGCCAACCCGTCCAGACGCTGGACGTGGCTGGAGAATGACACAAATATCAACTTGTTTCTAAGCATTTGGGTGGCTCCCATGTATGGGCCCCACCGGGTTATATGTGTTCAATCCACGCCGTCTATCCCCTCCACAAGGATGTTTTAGACGTTGAGCCGAAAGATGAGATCGATCCAACACTCAGGCAGGCCGTACCATAAGAAACAGTATATTCTACCGTTCAAAACTTCTAGGGCCCACCTTGCCTTATCTACACACCAAAAAAATTTGAACCTTGGACTTGTTGGATGCATTAGGCCCGAGAACACAATGGGCTGGTGGATTTTCTGAAAGTGGGCCCCGCATACCATTTTCTGCAAGGAAACAGAAATCAAAAAAAAAAAAAAAAAGAAAAAAGAAAAGAAAAGAAGCTGAGGCTACCGCCTCTGTTTGTGTCAGAAAGGCGCGGTGCGCCGCTCTGCCTGGTTTTGGGCGGACGGACAGGGCCACCCATGGCCCCTGTCGTGGGCCCCACCATGATGTATATGTGTCATCCATTCCGTCCATTAGGTGGACCCCTCCATGGAGTAGACCCCCTCCAAAGATCAGGCCCATCCACTGTTTTGGCGGCCCACACCAAAGGAAACAGTGAAAATTGAGGGTCTACCATTGAAACCTTTTTGGGGCCCACAGAAGTCTTGGATCAAGATGAAATTTGTGTTTTTCCTTTCACTGGGTCCGTGGGACCCTGTCAACGGGTTGGATGGCATGTAAACATTACGGTGGGCCCCACGTGGAGCCCACATGAAATATGTGTTTCCCACCGTCCAATGGACGGTGGGTGTGAGGGCATGCGTGTGTGCATGCGTGTGTGTGCGTGCGTGTGTGCATGCGTGTGTGTGCGTGGTGCGTGTGTTGTGTGTGTGTGTATATATATATATATGTTAAATATATATATGTTATATTATATATGTATATTATATATATATATATTATATATCTATATTATTTTTAGGATTTTTATATATACATTATGGTGGGCCGCATGTGGACCCCACCATGATGCACATATGACATCCAATCCGTCTATCCATTGTGAAATATCATTTTAGAGCATGAGTTAAAGAATGAGGCAGATCCAAACTTCAAGTGAGCCCACTTTGGTATCGTTTTGTGGCCCAACCTCTTAGGCCCACCTGACATACTTAAGGCCCATGGGTTAAGGCCCATTGCGATGTATTAGGGCCTATGGGTTAAGGCCCATTCGATGTACGTATGGGGCCCAATTGGTGTGGCCCATCTGATACACATATGACCCATGAGGTTAGGCCCATTTGATGCACTATAGAGGCCACGGGTTACGGCCCATTGCAATGCACTTAAGGCCCATTGGTGCGGCCCATGGATGTGGCCCACTTGATGAATATAAGGCCCATGTGACACGGCCCATTCGATGTATTTAAGGCCCAATGGGATGTACCTAAGGTCCATTGTAATGTGTGATCCCTACATGGTTTATATAATGATGTTTACAACAAATAATGCCTTGGGAGCGATGTTGGTTTGACGTCCACATTGCGGGTATAGTGTTGGTTAAATGTCCGCATTATGACTCTCCCTAGGGCCATCGATAGGCCCATACTGGGTATGTGTAGGCCGTCCATGTCTAGGCCCATTTGTGTTGCAAGAGTAGTTCATTACTTTATAACATGTGTAGTATAGTTCCATGATTCATGATCATACGCATCATATGTATGCTTGACATGAGAAGTGACTGATCATAGCATATGCCTTCGGGCAGGTTGTTTGGGGGCTCCCGGTTAGGCGATGTTTCCCTACATGAGCACACGATACGCGCAGGATTGTTGCATGATTGGATAGTGTGTTTCGTGCATTCGCATTGTGTGATGTGGTTACTGTACGCCCTAGCGACATCAGGGCCATAGCCTCCACAGGCGTATCGTGGTTGGAAGGATTGGATACCGAAAATCTTGTTCTACATGGGGTGCTATAGATATCCCTGGGTGAAAGTCCCTAAACCCTTATGGTACTAAGAGGTTGCTCCAATGTCTAGACCGAGTGGGTGCATGAGCGCCGAGTACCGATTACCAGATGGTCGCGCTCTCCACTGTGTCGTGGTCGGTTGGAAGGGGGTGCGGCCTTACCCGCCCGAGAGTAGGGGGCAACGCTAGGCTGAGTTTGACCAGCTCGAGGAATGGGTCCGCTATCGACGAGCCGCGCCTGATATTGGCAGGCGGATAGTGAGGTCTCTTCCACTTACCTTTTTACGCGCGATGGGGCGGCAATCTAGTTTTGAGTGTATAGACCCAGGTGATATCCCAGGTTTTGAGCTGTATTGATATGTGGACTTAGATGAGGATTTGTATGCTTGAGTTACATTTCGCATCGCATGGCCTTGGTATGGCCGACATCATTCATGCCTTGCATCGCATAGCCTTGGTATGGCTAGTGGTATTCATGGACTCATCAGCATGTTCCGCATTATTCTGATACTTCATAACTGCATTACTACCTTGCGCACACACTTTCACCACCCTCTAAGCTTTCTATAAGCTTATGCACGACCGTTGTGTGGAGGTGACGCGAGGACGTTAGCCACTGCAGCCGAGGCAGAGAGTGAGAGCATCTTTGGAGCTTTTTGTTCATTCCCATTGTATTTCCCTTTATGCTCATTGTACTTGTAAAGTTTTTGATCATAGTGGAAATGTGATGGAGTTTTTTTTGGTTGTTGTTTGTGGGTTATGCCTTTGGTTATGCTTATTATGAATTAAACGGATGTTGAAAATCCTCCTCGTAGCATCCCAGGATCGGAACCTGGCGTATGGGCGCTAGGAACCGAGAATGGGGTTCTACGGAGGCTGTCGGCACCGGATTCGGCGATCGGGAATTTTGTGAGCCCGGTTTCCGAGTTTGGGGCGTGACAGAAGTTGGTATCAGAGCATAACTCGGGAATAACCAAGAACAACATTACATGTCTACTATGAGTTTGAATGATTGAGTCCTTAGTCCGGATAGCTTAGTAATCTTTATTACTGACCATTGACGTGCGTACCTTCGAGAGTTTCTAAGTTGATAGGCGCCTTCGCTCTTCTTGTAGGACATGGCGCGCCCGAGAGTGACCCGATCGACCCCCGCACCACCACCTGAGACTTCTGCATCACCGCCTGAGACTCCCGCATTACCACCTACGATGCCCATTCCACCACCAGAGATTCCTACTACCCATCCGGAGTATGCTGCTCCTCCACCAGAGACCGGTGCGGACCCGACCGTATCCGTGAGTGCCTCCCAGTTGCAGCAGATGTTATAGGCTATGACGGTTGCACTTCAGGGGCAGGGTAGACACCCTGTTGTCTCACCGGAGCAGGCCGAGCAGGACCGCGCGAGTGCCCTTCTTCGGGAGTTCCGACGACTCGATCCCCAACGTTTTCAGGGTGAGCCAGACCCTGCGGTAGCTGAGAGATGGCGTGCCGATGTGGAGAAGATATTCGAAACGATAAGATGCACGACCAAGCGGCGAGTCCGATTAGCCGTATTTCTTCTTCATGGTGAGGCTGAGCATTGGTGGGCGTCAGTCTCCCTAGCAGCCGGCGCTGATTTTGTATGGACATGGGAGGATTTTGTAGATCGGTTTGACCGACAGTATTTCCCCGATCACATCCGACGACAGCGAGCGTTGGAGTTCGAGGCCTTGGTGCAGGGTGATATGACAGTGGCTCAGTATGCGGCCCGTTTTGTAGCGCTGTCTAGGTTTGCACCATATCTAGTAGATGATGAGGGGCGGAAAGCCCGCCGATTCGAGGACGGCTTACGTTACGGTCTTCGAGGCTGTGTAATTGGGCATGAGCTCCCGACATTTGAGGGAGTGGTACGGAAGGCCCAGATTTATGAGGCTGAGTGGGCCGGTTCTCAGTCTGATCGTGGTAAGGGAAGAGACCGGAAGAGGCATGCTCCTTCCGGTGACTCACAGCAGCGTCGACCGCAGCAGCAGAGGCGTACAGGTCGCCCAGCCTTCCGAGCGCCAGCAGCACCTCCAGCACCACCTCCGAGGCAGTTCACTGGCACCTGTTTTGGGTGCGGTGCCACGGGGCACCGTATGTGGGAGTGTCCCCACCGCAAGAAGACGGCGGCAGTAGAGGCCCCCACAAGCGGCGGCGCCGAGAGGTCCACGGCGGCCTCCACCACAAGAAGCGAGAGACCGCACGACAAAGGCGGCGCAGCAGCCCCCACCACCGAGGCCACCTCAGCAGCAGCATCAGCACCAGCCTCCGAGACCGCAGCAGCAGAGGCAGCAGTTTCGACCGCCTCAGAGACCCCAGCAGCAGCAGCACGTTCAGAGGGGACAGGCACCTCCCCAGCCAGCTCAGGCTAGGTTCTACGTGGCTCAGCAGGATCCGCAGTCATTTGGAGGGGTTGTTGAGGGTATGCTTTTAGTCTCTGCATGCGCTGCACGTGTGTTGTTTGATTCTGGTGCATCACATTCTTTTGTGGCCGAGAGTTTCTGCCGATCGACTGGCCTACCATTGGAGTCTACTCGTGAGAGTCTGTCAGTATCGACTCCCTTGGGGAAGACTGCAGTGTTGGGCCGATTTTGCTCGTCTTGCCCCGTTCTAGTCGGGGATACCTTTTTGCCTGCCGATCTATTTGCATTACCGATGTCCGAGTTCGATGTCATCTTGGGCATGGATTGGCTTGCTGAGTACCACGCCATCTTGGATTGCTCCGCGAGGACCGTCACATTCGATATACCAGGCTTGCCACAGTTTCAGTTCGTTGCAGAGCCCCGAGGAGAGCCGTTGTCTTGCTTGATGTCCTGCGCCGTTGAGGAGCCTGTTGCCGCTTTTATTGATCAGATGCCGATTGTTTGCGATTTTCCCGATGTGTTTCAGGAGATTCTGGGATTACCGCCTCGCCGACTCACCGAGTTTCAGATTGATCTCGTGCCCGGTACCGCGCCTATTTCGAAGGCCCCGTATCGTATGGCACCGTTGGAGTTACGGGAACTGCAGAAGCAGTTGGATGAGTTGCGCGAGTTGGGTTTTATACATCCGAGCAGTTCACCGTGGGGAGCGCCAGTACTCTTCGTGAAGAAGAAGGATGGATCGTTGAGGCTCTGCGTAGACTACCGCGAGCTCAACAAGGTCACGATCAAGAACAAGTACCCGCTCCCGAGGATTGATGATTTGTTTGATCAGCTGTAGGGTGCACAGTTCTTTTCGAAGATTGACTTGCGTTCCGGTTATCATCAGATTCGGGTCCGAGAGGAGGACATTCCGAAGACGGCATTCAGGACGCGTTATGGTCATTTTGAGTTCCAGGTCATGTCTTTCGGATTGACCAATGCGCCCGCAGTATTCATGCAGTTGATGAATGAGGTCTTCCGCCCTTATCTCGATCAGTTTGTTGTAGTCTTCATCGATGGCATTCTGATCTATTCGAGGACCCGTGAGGAGCACGAGCAGCATCTGGAGGTTACGTTGCAGACCCTCCGCGCACACCAGCTGTATGCGAAGCTGGAGAAGTGCGAGTTCTGGCAGGAGGAGGTGAAGTTCCTCGGTCACGTGGTGACGAGGGAGGGCGTCGCAGTGGACCCCTCGAAGGTTGAGGCAGTGCGTCAGTGGGGCCAGCCCACGACCGCGTCCGAGATCCGTAGTTTCCTTGGTTTAGCGGGCTACTACCGGCGTTTCATTGAGGGCTTCTCCCGTATTGCAGCCCCGCTGACCAGGTTGACTCGGAAGGGCGCAGAGTTTATTTGGAGCGATGCCTGCGAGCGAGCATTTATGGAGTTGAAGGACCGTCTGACGTCCGCTCCTGTCCTCACTCTTCCATCTGGGAGTGATGGATTTATTGTATTTACTGATGCCTCGCATATTGGGTTGGGTGCTGTCCTGATGCAGCACGGGAGACCAGTGGCCTTCGCGTCTCGCCAGCTCAAGATCCACGAGCTGAACTACCCCACGCATGATTTGGAGCTGGCTGCAGTTGTCTTCGCACTGAAGGTGTGGAGGCACTACCTCTATAGGGTTAGGTTCGAGCTCTTCTCCGACCACAAGAGCTTGAAGTACCTCTTCTCACAGTCTGAGTTGAACATGAGGCAGAGGCGCTGGATGGAGCTCCTGAAGGACTATGACTTTGATCTTCAGTACCACTCGGGCAAGGCGAACGTGGTGGCCGATGCCCTCAGCCGTCAGCCACGAGGCCTGGTGGCGCATATGATGATTCAGGAGTGGCGGATGCTTGAGGATGTAGTAGAGTATGATTTTAAGTTTGGCCTGCAGTCTTCTATCGTGCAGTTATCGAGCCTGTCGATTCAACCCTCTCTTGTCACAAGGGTGATCGGGGCTCAGCAGGCTGATGAGTCGTTGCAGAGTTATATGGCTGATGCAGCATCTGAGAGTCAAGCAGATTGGCGGATTGGTACAGATGGTGGACTTTGCTTCAGAGGCCGATTATGTGTCCCGGATATCCCTGAGTTACGCAGAGATCTTATGACCGAGGCACATCGATCACGGTTTTCTATCCATCCTGGCTCGACGAAGATGTACCGTGATATGAGGCGACAGTATTTTTGGGCAGGGATGAAGCGCCAGATCGCTAGTTTTGTGGGCGAGTGTGACACGTGCCAGCGTGTCAAGGCCGATCATCAGAGACCTCCTGGTCTATTGCAGTCGTTGAGCCTCCCGATGTGGAAGTGGGAGCACGTGTCGACAGATTTCATTATGGGCTTGCCGAGGACTCAGCGCGGTCATGACGCCATTTGGGTTGTTGTGGATCGTCTGACGAAGTCGGCACATTTTCTCGCGATGCGTGCGACTTTGTCTATGGACCGGCTTGCGAGATTATTTCTCGAGGAGATCGTGGGACTGCATGGCATTCCAGTCTCGATCGTTTTTGACCGAGATTCGAGGTTTACGTCTCAGTTTTGGGGGAGCTTCCAGAGAGCGATGGGGACTGATTTGCAGCTTAGCACCGCGTACCATCCGCAGACCGATGGCCAGACCGAGAGGGTCAACCAGATCCTTGAGGATATGCTTAGGGCTTGCGCGATTGATTTTGGGGGTAGCTGGGATGAGCATCTGCGATTGGCTGAGTTCGCATATAATAACAGCTATCAGGCGACCATCGGCATGGCTCCTTTTGAGGCACTATATGGCAGACCATGCAGATCACTGAGTTGTTGGACCGAGGTTGGAGAGCGCCGTCTCCTAGGTCCCGAGCTTGTGCAGGAGACGTCAGAGGTTATCGATATCATCAGGCAGAGGATGCGCACAGCTCAGAGCCGGCAGAAGAGTTTTGCTGATCGTCGGCGTCGTCCCTTGGAGTTTGATGTAGGGGACCATGTGTATCTCAAGGTCTCGCCCATGAAGGGCGTAGTTCGTTTTGGAGCGAAGGGCAAGCTTGCCCCGAGATTCATAGGACCTTTTGAGATCACTAGGCGCGTTAGCGCCGTGGCCTATCGGCTTGCCTTGCCACCTCAGTTGTCTGGCGTCCACAACGTTTTCCATGTCTCCATGTTGAGGAAGTGTGGGTCAGACATAATTTCGGTTATTGATTGGTAGCCGCTGGAGGTCTGTGAGGATGCTTCTTACATTGAGCAGCCGGTTCGTATCCTGGATCGGAAGGAGCAGGTCCTCCGGACCAAGGTCATCCCATTGGTGAAGGTTCAGTGGGGTCACCATTCTGTTGAGGAGGCTTCTTGGGAGCGCGAGGCTGAGATCCGAGAGCGTTATCCCCATCTCTTTGACGACTGATTATGTGTTGTACCTTGTATGATATCTCTGATTTTATATAGAGACGTTATGTTTCTTCTTCCTCATGAGTTATGACTAGTTGCGATGATTGCGTAAATTTCGAGGATAAAATTTTTATTAGTAGGGGAGAGCTGTAAGACCCGTATCCTAGACCGTACCGTTCCGCAGAATCTCACGGTATTTTCGATCGAATTTCGGCAACCTTCGACCCTTACCGGTTTCTACGCACGACCCTGATTCATACGCCGTTAACCCGAGTCAACTCAACCCAAGACTTGTACCATTGCGACGCACCGTCGCCGCGGTTCTGATGCCGCGACTCACGCGCCGAGGCGATACTCTGGCCAGGAGATGTAGGCCAGCGTTCGGTGCGAGGAAAACGCCGCGCGTTGCGAAACCCAAGGGAATCTCTACGAGATGTCCCATCAATCCATCAAGGGTCAAGTACACATTACTTTCACCTTTTCCCAAATAAGCCTCAAAAGTCAAAAAGTTCTTACAACACACATGCCTTCTTACACCTTTTGCCAAAAAAGTCAAGAAAGGTGTCTTACACCCATCACCAATTCATCACACCACATCCATCACTCCTTCCTTTCACAATACTCTATCTCTCCCTCTTTTTCAAACCTCATTTCCAAGCAACCATACGTATGAGCTATCTCCCCTTTCCTTCCAAGCCACAAGTGTGACCCACCTCTCCACCCTCTCATCTCTCATCCTAGCCTTCCATTTCTCATCTTCACCATCAAAGAGGAGCACAAGGAGACCGGCAAGCCGAGGGAACAAGAAGATCAAGCGGTGGGTGTTTGTAGCTCCATATTTCCTTCATTTTTATCGATTTAGGGTCCATAATGTGGGACCCACCTTGATGTACTTTTGAATGAGGGGCCCATAGTGGCGGGGTCCCTCCATACTCACCGATTTCTCTATGTCTCACTCTCTATCTATCTCTATTTCATTTTTTTCTTTTTTTTTTTCTCTTAGATCATGTGATGGTTGTGTGGTCTACTTGAAATGAACCCCACCATGACATATGTACCTTATCCAAGCCATTCACCGGTGGGGCCACTTTAAATGTGTTGTACCCACACCATCCATTCATTTGGTGGCCCACCCAAGTGGGGCCCACCTCAATGCATGTGTGCGCCTACCTGTCCAGACGCTGGACATGGCTGGAGAATGACACAAATATCAGCTTGTTTCTAAGCATTTGGGTGGCTCCCATGTATGGGCCCCACCGGGTTATATGTGTTCAATCCACGCCGTCCATCCCCTCCACAAGGATGTTTTAGACGTTGAGCCGAAAGATGAGGTCGATCCGACACTCATGCGGGCCGTACCATAGGAAACAGTATATTCTACCGTTCAAAACTTCTAGGGCCCACCTTGCCTTATCTACACACCAAAAAAATTTGAACCTTAGACTTGTTGGATGCATTCCGGGCCCGAGAACACAATGGGCGGGCTGGATTTTCTGAAAGTGGGCCCCGCATACCATTTTCTGCAAGGAAACAGAAATAAAAAAAAAAAAAAAAAAAAAAGAAAAGAAGCAGAGGTCCGCCCTCTGCTTGTGTCAGAGGGCGCAGCCTCTCCTGGCTGGTTTTAAGCGGACGGACGGGGGCCACCCACGGCCCCTGTCGTGGGCCCCACCATGATGTATATGTGTCATCCATTCCGTCCATTAGGTGGACCCCTCCATGGAGTAGACCCCCTCCAAAGATCAGGCCCATCCACTGTTTTGGCGGCCCACACCAAAGGAAACAGTGAAAATTGAGGGTCTACCATTGAAACCTTTTTGGGGCCCACAGAAGTCTTGGATCAAGATGAAATTTGTGTTTTTCCTTTCACTGGGTCCGTGGGACCCTGTCAACGGGTTGGATGGCATGTAAACATTACGGTGGGCCCCACGTGGAGCCCACATGAAATATGTGTTTCCCACCGTCCAGTGGACGGTGGGTGTGAGGGCGTGCGTGTGTGCATGCGTGTGTGTGCGTGCATGTGTGCATGCGTGTGTGTGCGTGGTGCGTGTGCTGTGTGTGTATATATATATGTTATATTATATATGTATATTATATATATATATTATATCTATATTATTTTTAGGATTTTTATATATACATTATGGTGGGCCGCATGTGGACCCCACCATGATGCACATATGACATCCAATCCGTCTATCCATTGTGAAATATCATTTTAGAGCATGAGTTAAAGAATGAGGCAGATCCAAACTTCAAGTGAGCCCACTTTGGTATCTGTTTTGTGGCCCAACCTCTTAGGCCCACCTGACATACTTAAGGCCCATGGGTTAAGGCCCATTGCGATGTATTAGGGCCTATGGGTTAAGGCCCATTCGATGTACGTATGGGGCCCAATTGGTGTGGCCCATCTGATACACATATGACCCATGAGGTTAGGCCCATTTGATGCACTATAGAGGCCACGGGTTACGGCCCATTGCAATGCACTTAAGGCCCATTGGTACGGCCCATGGATGTGGCCCACTTGATGAATATAAGGCCCATGTGACACGGCCCATTCGATGTATTTAAGGCCCAATGGGATGTACCTAAGGTCCATTGCAATGTGTGATCCCTACATGGTTTTTGTAATGATGTTTACTACAAATAATGCCTTGGGAGCGATGTTGGTTTGACGTCCACATTGCGGGTATAGTGTTGGTTAAATGTTCGCATTATGACTCTCCCTAGGGCCATCGATAGGCCCATACTGGGTATGTGTAGGCCGTCCATGTCTAGGCCCATCTGTGTTGCAAGAATAGTTCATTACTTTATAACATGTGTAGTATAGTTCCATGATTCATGATCATACGCATCATATGTATGCTTGACATGAGAAGTGACTGATCATAGCATATGCCTTTGGGCAGGTTGTTTGGGGGCTCCCGGTTAGGCGATGTTGCCCTATATGAGTGCACGATACGCGCAGGATTGCTGCATGATTGGATAGTGTGTTTCGTGCATTCGCATTGTGTGATGTGGTTACTGTACGCCCTAGCGACATCAGGGCCATAGCCTCCACAGGTGTATCGTGGTTGGCAGGATTGGATACCTAAAATCTTGTTCTACATGGGGTGCTATAGATATCCCTGGGTGAAAGTCCCTAAACCCTTATGGTACCAAGAGGTTGCTCCAACGTCTAGACCGAGTGGGTGCATGAGCACCGAGTACCGATTACCAGACGGTCGCGCTCTCCACTGTGTCGTGGTCGGTTGGAAGGGGGTGTGGCCTTACCCACCCGAGAGTAGGGGGCAACGCTAGGCTAAGTTTGACCAGCTCGAGGAATGGGTCCGCTATCGACGAGCCGCGCCCGATATTGGTAGGCGGATAGTGAGGTCTCTTCCACTTACCTTTTTGCGCGCGATGGGTCGGCAATCTAGTTTTGAGTGTACTAGACCCCGGTGATATCCCAGGTTTTGAGCTGTATTGATATGTGGACTTAGATGAGGATTTGTATGCTTGAGTTGCATTTCGCATCGCATGGCCTTGGTATGGCCGACATCATTCATGCCTTGCATCGCATAGCCTTGGTATGGCTAGTGGTATTCATGGACTCGTCAGTATGTTCCGCATTACTCTGATACTTCATAACTGCATTACTACCTTGCGCATACACTTTCACCACCCTCTAAGCTTTCTATAAGCTTATGCACGACCGTTGCGTGCAGGTGACGCGAGGATTGCAGCAGCGCCGAGGCAGGAGCATAGAGCAGATCTTTTGGAGCTTTTTGTTCATTCCCATTATATTTCCCTTTATGCTCATTGTACTTGTAAAGTTTTTTATCATAGTGGAAATGTGATGGAGTTTTTTTTTGGTTGTTGTTTGTGGGTTATGCCTTTGGTTATGCTTATTATGAATTAAACGGATGTTGAAAATCCTTCTCGTAGCATCCCAGGATCGGAACCTGGCGTATGGGCGCTAGGAACCGAGAATGGGGTTCTACGGAGGCTGTCGGCACCGGATTCGGCGATCTGGAATTTTGTGAGCCCGGTTTCCGAGTTTGGGGCGTGACAGTATAAGTTTATTTTCCATAGGCCTTGTTTGTCTAAACTCCCCTCTGATACCAACTTATAACGCCCCAATTTTGAAACCCGAGTCCACGAATCATTTTCTGAAAACCCGAGTGTTAACCCTAAAGATAGCCAAATTTCACATATATAATTTTTTTTTCTTTCTAAGAGTTTGCAGTTTAGTGGAAGAGGGACAAATCAAGCATAAAGGGAAGTCCAAATATAACATCCAAATACTCAAGTGGTTGCCTAAAAACTTATACAAAACAATGTCTCATAATCATAATTACAAAAAGAAATAATATAATACATGAAACTAGATAAATTGTAACACCCCGTACTTTTTAGTATCAGATGTTATCAGGAGGACCTTACTTGGTATAACACATGCCCGATTTGTGCGAACATTCACACACTCTAGCCTAAAATTGTTACGGATTATCTTCATCCATAGACTAACCCATCCATCCATTAAATTCTCAAGATGAGCCATCAAGTCACCTTAAAACTAAACCACTTGCTACAAATATGATATCTTAAGTCGCACCATCCACTGTTCAGTGCATCCTTAATAACATAGAGGATGAATCACATAAACAACATATGAATTGACTAATCAAAACCTAACCCGCCATTAAGTTCCTTATAAAATTAACTAGGAATCCATATGAAACCTAAATATCAAATCTAGAAATTATTCGACCGTCCAATTGACGAAAATCCTCAATAAAATCCAAAAGGGGAAAATGTTGCATAGCTTATACATATAAGATGACATCGATTTAAAGTAAATGTTGGCTCTGGGTGGCTCACTAGTTAGGTGAACGGTGTTGATCACGGGATTCGGCCATAGATTGTCGTCAGATTAGCGAAGATTCACAATTAAAGCATAAGATTCTAAGTATGGCCTCCATAAATTTAGGATCTTCCCCACCTCAGGTCGGGGGTCTTGATGAGGCCAGTGGAAGTAGGTGGACGGTGCAGATTGCACGAACCAGTCCTATGGGCCCCACTTTTGGTAGTGCACGTGCACAGCACACCCGCACCCATGGTGCACTAGACCAGGAAATCCAGTCAAATGGGTTTGACCCAATGGATTTGTCAAGAAAGCAAGGAGCTTTCTTCTTGCCTGAGCCAACTCAAACAGACTCTGTTTGGTTTGGATATGGCCCACCATCAAGGGCCCTCCTGATGAATGTATTATCGTGAATGTTACCTTCATGAATGTATCAGGATGTGATCTAAATTAAGAAAAAAGGATGTAATATTTAAAGCATCCAATTCATTCAATTATTAACACCCGATTTTCTCGGACACGAGTATAAACTCTGACCATGAAAATTCGGGATGTTGCATATTTACTTTTCATGAGGCTCTTAATGAGATAATTGTCTAAAAGTGGAACGCTACGATGCATGATGAGTTGACTCATTATACAAGGACGAGGTGTCGGAGCTGGTGGACCTTCTCGTTAGCTATAAAGCAATCAAGTGTAAGTTGATCTTCAAAAAGAAACAAAATAGGTATAAATCAAGCTTGGTAGTGAAGGGATATGATCAGAGAGAATGTATTGACTTCACTAAGATATTCACACCTCTAGTGAAGTAAGTAGTTATCAGATTCGTGTTGGTGCTAATTTTCAAATACGATCTCGAGTTGTAATAAATATATATGAAGACTGCCTTCCTACATGAGAAATTGGAAGAGCAGATTTACATGAACCAATCAGAAGGTTTCGAAATACAAGGGGTAGAGAATAAAGTTTACAGGTTGAAGAGGTCGTTGTACGGCCTGAAACAGTCGCTTAGGCAGTGGTACAAGAAATTTGATTATTTCATGGTGAGTCGGAAGTTTACCAGGAGTGAGTATTTCTGGATAATTTTTGTCTAATTTCTATAGAATTTGGTCCTTACTGATTTTTGCCTGAGGTAGTATTCGGGTCTTTGTACTGATTTTTTTGAGACGTTACACATACTCACTCCTCGTAAACTTCACTAAGATACTATTTGGGCTTGATTCCCACGATAGTTTGGTTAGAAACTGGGCTTGACAATCATCGCGGGAATCAAGCCCAAATAGTATCCAGAAATGCACAACTTGAGCCCTGAGTGAAGTGTGTGGGAAACGTGAATATCTTTAGAAAAAGGAGTTAGAACTTAAGTGAATTGGGCCGTTTGCTTGCGGGCGAAATTTAAGGTTTCAGACCGTCAGTTTCTGACCAAACTATACCCATGGATCAGGGAAATTTCCTTGCACATATCCATATACTTGTGGCCCTGATCAAGTAACAATGACTGTTAAACAGAAATAGGTCCTTCTCGGCCGATCAGTTTGTTAGATCGCACTATAAACACAGTCCTGACATAAATCCATTGTTAGGGACCTTGCTCCACGACTTGAGCTGTTCACTTGCAAGTGAAATTTAAGGATTCATTCCCACCACTCCACGTACCAAATCATATCTCCCGTCTGGCTACACTGGCAATTCCAACTCTGATTTGGATAAGAAATCCTAACCTTAATCTCGTTTTAGGAATCTAAATAGAAGAATCGACGAAATAGCTAAACTATTTCATGATTTAGGTAGCCGTTGTGCTGTATACAGAGACGTAGTGTACGAACCGAGTTTGTAATAGGCATACCGACAAAAGGTGCGGACTATAAATGTTTAGGTTATGATTTTCAAGCCTTTCAATGTCAGTTAATGATTTATGACTGACTTGATTGCTGCCACATGCACTTAGATACGATGTTTTCCATATACCACACATATATGAACTAGGTTGAAAATATAATGCATTCCATGTGTTTGGTGAAATGTTTGAATGAAAGTGAAATCATGATTTGTGCTTGCCATGATTATTAACCTAGAATACATGATTGTTATATGTATGATAACTTCTTGTGAAAGGATTTTCCCTAATATATGTTATAACTAATTTATTTCATGTATATTAAAATGTGTAGTCTAAGTGTTTGATAAAATGTCAGAATGAGTAAGTGTTTGATGAATTGTACTTACTAAGGTCGTTGAGATTTGATTCTCAACTACCTTAGTTATATGTATAAATTCCTTCATGTAACTTAAATTCAACTAAGTGATTTATGTATGAAATACATATGTATGATAATATGTTCATTATGTATTATAGAAAATGCTCAAATGATTGTAGTGTCTGAATTGTTCGTTCAATACTATTATAACCATCACATGTGATTACCTGTTGCATTCGAGTGTGATTGGGACTACTATGTGGTCCAGGCAATCGGTAACGGTTTTCGATCGAGTGGCCAAACTAGTCTTGCCACAATGGATACGTTTGATGAATCTGAGTCGTACAGTGATTATCGATAGTGGTTAGGCCACGAGGAGTGCGTATGCACTCCATGTCGATTAATTTAGTGTGCGCTCGTACCAATCGAACTTGTCAAATACCCCGATTGGCCTATTATATGTTTACCATGTATGAACGCTACTGCTTGAATCTAAGATACCACTTACCAATGAAAATGCCGCTTCAACCTTGGTACCACCATCTGCTAAGACTCATGAGCCGGACATGGTGGTATGGGACACCGTGGTAGAGCTGTTGGCCTAAGCTGAAGTGACGAGCCTCCCCATAGTGACCAGTGAGCAACCCAAACTCGTGACCCAAATACGGTGGTATGAGACACTGTATTCGAGCTGTCGGCCTATGATCAGGTGACGAGCCTCTTGTAGTGACCTTGAGTATAAAATAGGCTTACGCTGATAGTGACGAGCCTCCCCGTAGCAGCCTCGAGTGTAAACTCTTGAATTTGCCTATCTACTGTTTTCATCAGGGGTGATGCCCTATAACTTACCTATCGTATATGCTTAACTAGGATTGACGACCCTAGATGGATCTGTGTTTGGGGTTAATGATATAAAGGGAGGTACCTTAGCTTCCCAAATCTGCTGTATGAATAATCCTAAATAAGAACTTGGCTAACACAATCATACATCGCATTGCACGCGCTTTGGCGAGGAATCGCACGTTTAGGAAGTTTGCCATGTGCGATCGTGAGATGATGTAGCTGAGGGAGTGCAGGCGAGGGCATGCATTATTATAGCATACCATTTCTGCATTAACAAGAGTACTTAGGATATGACTGATGTACTACTTTATCATTACTACTTGACTGAATTGATAACATGTTAACCTTTGCCTTATAGCTCCACTGAGTTAATCACTCACTCCCACTCTAGGACAGTGTTTTAAAACACCAACCAGACTCTATTTTAGCTGCAGATGATGACGAGGCTTATGTGACGGAGCCAGAATTTTACGATGATGAGGAAGAGTTTTTTTACATGTAACTCTCAGGTGGGTCCATGTAGACCTAGAGTTGCGTCGCCGGGATTACAGGGATATGGATTAGTTGGCCATTAAACTTTGTCATTTTGTAAATTTTGGAACTATACATGTAATTATTTAGCGTAGTGACATACTCATAGTCTGGGGATTGATAAACACTTACGTACTTTTTATATCTATCACAGTCTTCCACTTGCTTAATTTAAATTGTCTCTGTAGTATGATATGTTGTTTTAGTGTAATCCCATTTATGTTTAATGCACTAATATTGACAACATTTAAACATCATTATCTATGTTGCATAAGTGATGCGTTAGATCTTGAGAGTTGAGCTTTGCTTGACCCTCGAAATTCGGGGCGTTACAAGTTGCTCTCCAGCTTCATCCACTGGTGCCCTCTACAGTTCACTATCCCCGTGAGAAGGCGGGAAGCCATAGTTGATGTAAGTGTGATGACCCGAATTATGGGAATTGAACGTGGTGAGGTACATGCTAGTGAATCTCGTCTCACTAGTGTGCGAGAAAGAGATCGCAGCATGCGGTTTCTTTGTGGCCGACTGGTTCACTGGAAGTGAGGTAATTGCCTCCCATTGACCAAGATACCGAATGCACACGTTTGATGGTGGACTTCCTGTACAGAGCTGGGCAGGGAGAGAAGCTGTGTCTGCCTACGTTTACCCTGTTATAGATAGTACAGACCGCACGCGCTATTAAGGGAGATATTTCACTCCCATTCGGCCGACTTATATGTAAGATTGCTTGTGATTTCAGCTACAAACTTAACATGGATGAGCTCGCGTCGATCCACTTCATTAATGACACTAAACTTAACAACATGAGTATTGGGCCACGATAACACCAAGCCCGTCTTGATGAAGATGAGGATGAGATAGAGGAAGAAAGTGAAGAGGATGAGGGGAGTGAAGATGAAGAAGGTAGTGAAGGTGAAGAGGTAAGTAATGAGGAAGAGCAAGAAGAAGAAGAAGAGGAGGCCCAAGACTCTGACAGGGGCCCTCCTATTACTACAAATGACGACCGCCATGATCGGGCTGCCTTAGAAGCCCGCATGGCTCAGATTGAGGAGAATCAGGCCGCCTTGAGACAGGAGGTCAAGGAGAGTCAGGCCTATTTGAAACAAATATTTAAGAGAATGTCCCGCACTCTGAAGACCCTCCTATGCTGTATGTAGGATAAGGGTTCTCCTTCACCATCACCAGAGTCAGACGACTAGTCATAGGATGTAGTCGTCTTTGGGTTTTCCTTATTTTTTATTTCCTTTTGTAATAGCCTTGGTAGGCTCAATGGGTTGTTGGTGTGTTTAGTGTTTAAAGCTTTTGTTAGATTAGCTCACATGCATCTTCTGTCATGATCCATGTAAGACTACATCTCATGTATTGTGACAGTTTTGGTTAAATGAAATGCATGAAGCTCCTTTTGTTATGAAATGTGTAGAATGCTTGAGAAATTGAGTGTTGTTATGCTAAATCGTACACGTGTTGTACCCTACGTTGTGTATAGGGAATGCCTCCGAAAGGCACTTGGAATACAACATGTCTTGCACTTGGCGGATCGTTTGACGGGGCACCTCCCCTAAGCGATAGCCACATGGACCCTAGTTTCGGCCTTGATAGTGACACTATATTGGATTCATAGCTAACCATTGGCCCTACCAATGGGCCAACACCTTTTACATCACCGGTTCCAGAATAGAACCGTGTGTCTAACTCGACGCCACACATGCCTTAGGCGGCTCCTCCTGATAGGTTGGAGCAAATGATGCTCCTAATGCAACAACAGCAGCAGATTTGGACCACTATTGCGGGGACCCTTGCCCAGAATATGAATGGGGTCCCACCTGCACCACCTGTGCACCCGGCTGGAAATATGAATGCCGGCGGTCTTTTTGAGCGCTTCCAGCATTTCTGACCTCCCACCTTTGCGTGCACTCATAGACTCGAGGAGGTCGAATATTGGCTCGATCGCATCTCTAAGATACTGAAGCCGCTACACTGCATTGAGGCAGAGCAGGTTGAGTTGGTTACATATATGTTCGAGAAGGAGGCTAGTTTATGGTGGGATAACATCCTACGGACAGTTCCTGTAGGACACATGTGGACGTGGGAAGCTTTTGAGACCCACTTCCATGGGAAGTACTTCCCCCTCACTCACCTTAATGAAAATGAGTGAGAGTTTCTTCGCCTTCGACAGGGAGGGATGACCGTGTCAGAATATAAGAACAAATTTACAGAGCTAGCTAGATATGCTCCTTTGATCTTAGCAAATGAGCTGATGAAGATGCGGCGTTTCTTAAATGGTCTACGGCCCGATATCCGCATGAAGATGTGTTGCGCTAGCATTCCCAATTATGCTGAGCTAGTGAACATGTCCCTGCGAGCTGAGCAGGATGGGGACAGACTATCCCGTACACGTGTACATGGGTCCGAGGCCTCGACCTAATTTTTCGAGCATATTGTTCCTCGACAAGAGGCCACATGCAGATTCGCCTCCTAGGCTTAAGGCTCCATCGACCCAGCTGAGGCGATCAGATTTGTGGTGCACCTACTGCAAAAGGTTGGGCCATATGAACACTTATTACTTTACTAAGATGAGGGACAATGGCTTCACGCCTCCTTAGAAAATTAACCGTCAGATACCACAAGCTATCTCAGCTCCCCCTCTACGATCAGCACCGCCAGCACAACCTTTCTATAGGCTAAATGTACCTCGAAATAGGCCGTCTCAACGACCTATGGCAGCGCAGCCGAATCGTCCTCAACAAGCTTGTGTGAACTCACTTGCAGCTGAGGCATCCGAGATAGCAACCGCAGCGCCATTGGCTTTCGAAGTTACAACACATATCTAAGGTATACCAGTCTTTCTATTGGTGGATATCGGGTCCACTATTTTGATAATATCATGCGCAACAGTCAAGTGACTAGTGTTGAAAACTACTCCTATGGTTGGGGTGAGACTCCTTACCGCCACGAGGACCTTCTCAGACACTACCAAGATTTGTAAGGGTCGCTCGATAGACTTAGAAAGCAGAACAGTACTCGTTGACTTGATTGTTGCCCCGCTGTGTCATTACGAGGTCATCCTCAGAATAGATTGGCTCACTGAGATGAAGGCAGAGATCGATTGCGATACCAGAGTGGTGACAACCCATGAACTTGAGGGCACGACCTTTATTTTTTCAGTTAGGTCAGTTGGAACTACCATATTAGTTGTTATGCTACCTTGCTAGAGAATGTTGATGGTCCGATACTTGGAAACACGCTTGTAGTCCGAGATTTCACGGATGTGTTCAGGACGATACCCGGACTACCTCCTCGGTGCGAGATCGACTTTACTATCGACCTTGTGCTTGGTACGACACCCATTTCACTACCAACGTATCACATGCCTCCATGTGAAATGGAGGAATTAAGGAGACAGATCGATGATCTGTTAGATTCAGGCTTCATAAGACCGAGTGTATCTCCTTAGGAAGCACCTGTGTTGTTTGTGAAGAAGAAGGATGGATCACTTCGATTGTGTATTGATTATCGCAAATTGAATCAAGTGATGGTGAAAAACAAGTACCCTCTGCCCAGGATAGATGACCTGTTCAACCAGTTGAAAGGGGCACAATATTTTTCAAAGATCGACTTACAGTCAGGGTATCATTAGTTGCGCGTCAGGGATGAGGACGTATAGAAAATGACATTCAGAACCAGTTTTAGGCACTATGAGTTCCTTGTAATGTCATTTGGACTCACAAATGCACTGGCCGTGTTCATGGACCTCATGAACTGAGTGTTTCAGTCGTACCTATACCGGTTCGTCATTGTATTTATAGATGACATTCTGATATACTCTAAAAGTTGAGAAGAACACGAAGAGCACCTGCGAGCAGTCCTTGGTACTCTCAGGAAGAGTCAGTTATTCGCTTAGTACAAGAAATGCGACTTCTGGAAGGAAGAAGTCAAGTTCCTGGGACATGTGGTGTCCAAGGAAGGAATAGTTGTGGACCTTACTAAGGTGACCGTGATTCGGGGATCGGGAGCAAACTCGAGGTCGATTCTTGAAGTGAGGAGTTTTATGGGACTTGCTGGCTACTACCGCCGATTCATCAAAGACTTTTTTAAGACAGCCAAGCCATTGTCTCAGCTCACTCGGAAGGATCTTAAGTTTGCCTGGAATGAGAAGGCAGAAGCAGCCTTTCCGGAACTGAAGGAGAAGTTGACGTCAGCACTCATGCTAATATTGCCAGAGTAAGGGGTCATATATACCATATACACCGATGCCTCTCATGTTGGTTTGGATTGTGTTCTTATGCAGAAGGATAGAGTGATTGCCTATGCATTGCGACAATTGAGGAAACATGAGGAAAACTACCCTACGCATGACTTGGAGTTAGCGGCCTCCATCTTTTCATTAAAGCTCTGGAGACATTACCTCTATGGAGAGGATTTCAAGCTCTTTTGAGACCACAAGAGCCTCAGGTACATATTCACACAAAGAGACTTGAATATGAGGCAACAATGATGGATAGAAACCTTGAAAGACTTCAAGTTTTAGGTCTCCTACCATCCTGGCAAGGCCAACTTTGTGGCAGATGCATTGAGCCGCAAGAAAACAATAGAATTTATGGCTCCGCTAATGATAGAAGAATGAAACATGGTGTAATTTGTGCAAGACTTTGAGCAGAAACTTATGGTAGAGGAGCCATTCGAGAGTGTCGCACATATTCATGTACAGCCACTTATCGATGACCGGATCATTGTGGCTCAGAGAGAAGATGAATAGTTGGTGGAGATGAGAAAACGAGCTAGTGATGATGAAGATTCTGAATGGTGAGTTGGTTCAGATGAGGGTTTACGTTATCGTTGCCACCTATGTGTCCCAAATCTTCATGACTTAAGAAAGAAAGTTCTCGAAGCTGCTCACAATTCGAAGATGGCGATGCATCCTGGTAGTACAAAGATGTATCGAGATATGAAACGTCGGTACTGGTGGGACAACATGAAGGCCCACATAGCAAACTTTATGTTCCGTTGTCTTACGTGCCAGTAGGTCAAGGCCGAGCATCGCCGACCTCCTGGTTTACTTCAGCCCATGCCTATAGCAGAATGGAATTGAGATTTCATCTCTATGGATTTCATTTCTAGGTTACCAAAGACAAGGAAGGGACATTACTCCATTTGGGTGATTGTGGACCGATTGACAAAATCAGCTCACTTCCTCCCGATTAGAGTTTCAAACTCAACAGATGATTTGGTTAGGCTGTACATCAAGGAGATACTACGTCTTCATGGAGTTCCTATGGAGATTGTTTTGGATCGAGGCACGCGATTCACGTTTATCTTTTGGACTCATATCTAAGAAACAATGAGAGTAAAACTGAAGTTCAGTACCGCGTTCCACCCACAACGGACGGGCAGACGGAACGGGTAAACTAAGTGTTAGAAGATATTTTGCAAGCATGTGTGCTCGATTTCAAAGACAGTTGGGATGACTGTCTTCCTTATGCTGAGTTCGCTTATAACAACAGCTTCCATGCGAGCATTGGCATGGCTCGCTACGAGGTCTTGTATGGGTGCCCATGTCGAGCACTGCATTGTTGAGCGAACTCATTGTTGAGCAGAGGTTGAGCACCACATTGTTGAGCGAACTCATTGTCGAGCACCGCATTGTTGAGTAGAGGTTGGTGAGAAGAGTTTGATTAGCCCAGATTTGGTACAGGCGACCTCAGAGAAGATCGAGATTATCAGGCATTGACTTTTAGCAGCACGGAGCAGATAGAAGAGTTACACCAATACAAGATGGTGATAGTTGAAATTTGAGGTTGGGGACCATGTATTCCTGAAGGTTTTCCCAATGAAGGGAGTCCTTCATTTTGGTAAGAAAGGAAAGCTTACGCCAAGGTTCATTGGCCCGTTCCAGATTCTAGATCGAGTGAGTGTGGTAGCATACCGTCTTGCTTTGCCCACACCACTTGTAGGCGTGCACAACATATTTCACGTATTGATGCTGAAGAAATACATTCCTGATCCTTCCCATATTATCAAATGGGAGCAGGTACAATTGAGTGAAGATGCTACTTATGTACTGCGACTAACACGAATCCTTGATAGGAAGGAACAAGTGCCACGCAACAAAGTGATTCTACTCGTGAAAGTATTGTGGACTCACCACACTGAGGAAGAGGCTACTTGGGAAATAGAAGCTGAGGTCCATAAGAACTACGCTCAAATTCTCGAGGAGTACGAAAAGATACTAATTTCGAGGACGAATTTTTTTCTTTAAAGGGATAGATTGTAACGTCTCGAAAAAATTTGTACAAAGACCCGAGTACCACCTTAGGCAGAAATCAGTAAGGACCAAATTCTGTAGAAATTAAACAAAAATTAATTAAGTACTAAACTAAATTAATTGGTGAATTAGCTTGGACCACTATCTATATGAACTGTAAGACACAAAACCACTAAAATCGCTAACTCGACATTACCCAAGAACCTAAGAGCAATCTCAAAACCCAGTTGCTCTCGGGTGTGCATTGAAACTCTGTATTGGACCTGGACCGCGCGTCAAAAGTCCGATGACCGTGAAACTATAAGGTTATGACCGCCTTACTGGGCTTGACAACCATTGTCGGAATCGAGCTTAAATAGTATCCAGAAACACTTAACTTGAGCCCTGAGCGAAGTGTGTGAGAAACATGAATATCTTTAGAAAAGGAGTCAGAACTTAAGTGAATTGGGCCGTTCGCTTGCAGGCCAAATTTAAGATTTCAGACCGTCAGTTTTTGACCAAACTATGCACGTGGATCAGGGAAATTTCCCTACACATATCCATATACTTGTGGCCCTGATCGAGTAATGATGACCGTCGAAAGGAAACAGGTCCTTCTCGGCCGATCAGTTTGTCGGATCGCACCATAAACACAGTCCCGGTGGAAATCCATTGTCAGGGACCTTGCTCCATGACTTGAGTGAGAAATGGACCTTCATAAGGGCCCCATTTGTCAAAAACATGCACCCTTTGGCTATACCCTAAGTATACCATGGCCTTAAGGCCATTGACATACTTTTGGGCCTATTTAAAGCCCTTAACCCACCCCTCTCTCATTCCACACAAATTTCTCTAACCCTAGGAGAGAGAAGAGAGAAAAGAGGAGAAAAGAGTGAGGAGAAGAGAGAGGGATCAGTAGATCGTTGCTGGGATTCATTTCCACCACTCTACGTACTGAATCATATCTCTCGTCTCGCTACACCGGCGATTCCAACTCTGATTTGGGTAAGAAATCCTAACCCTAATCTCGTTTTAGGAATCCAAATAAAGGAATCGACAAAATAGCTAACCTATTTCATGATTTAGGTAGCCGTTGTGCTGTAGACGGAGACATAATGTACGAACCGAGTTCGTAACGGGCGTACTGACGAAAGATGCGAACTATAAACGTTTAAGTTATGGTTTTCAAGGCTTTCAATGTCAGTTAATGATTTATAACTGACTTGATTGCTGCCACATGCAACTAGATACAATGTTTTCCATATACCACACATATAAACTATGTTGAAAATATAATACATTCCATGTGTTTGTTAAAATATTTGAATGAAAGTGAAATCATGATTTATGCTTGCCATGACTATTAACCTAGAATACGTGATTGTTATATGTATGATAACTCCTTGTGAAAGGATTTTCCCTAATATATGTTATATTTAATTTATTTCATGTATATTGAAATGTGTAGTCTAAGTGTTTGATAAAATGTTTGAATGACTAAGTATTTGATGAATTGTACTTACTAAAGGCGTTGAGATAGGATTCTCAACTACCTTAGCTATATGTATAAATTCCTTTATATAACTTAAATTCAACTACGTGATTTATGTATGAAATACATATGTATGATAATATGTTCATTATGTGTTTTATAAAATGCTCAAATGATTGTAGTGTCTGAATTGTTTGTTCAATACTGATATGACAATCACATGTGATTACCTATTGCATTCGAGTGTGATTAGGACTACTATGTAGTCCAAGCAATCGGTAATGGTTTCCAATCGAGTGGCTGAACTAGTCTCGCCACAACGAATACGTTCGATGAATCCGAGTCGTACGATGATTATCGACAGTGGTTAAGCCACGAGGAGTGTGTATGCGCTCCATGTCGATTAATTTAGCGTGCACTCGTACCAATCGATCTTGTCAAATACCCCGATTAGCCTATTGTATGTTTACCATGTATAGACGCTACTGCTTGAATCTAAGGTACCACTTACTAATGAAAAGCCCACTTCAACCTTGGTACCACGATCCGCTAAGACTCATGAGCCGAGCATGGTGGTATGGGATACCTTGGTCGAGCTGTCGGCCTAAGCTGGGGTGACGAGCCTCCCTATAGCGAATAGTGAGCAACCCAAACTCATGAGCCGAATACGGTGGTATAGGATACTGTATTCGAGCTGTCGGCTTACGATTAGGTGACGAGCCTCTCGTAGTGACTTCGAGTATAAAATAGGCCTACGTTGATGGTGACGAGCCTCCCCATAGTAGCCTCGAGTGTAAACTCTTGAACTTGCCTATCTACTGTTTTCACAAGGGGTGATGCCCTACAACTTGCCTATCATATGTGCTTAACTAGGATTGACGACCCTAGATGGATCTCTGTTTGGGGTTAATGATATAAAGGGAGGTACCTTAGCTTCCCAAATCTGCTGTATGAATAAGCCTAAATAAGAACTCGGCTAACAAGATCATATACCGCATTGCATGTGCTTTGGAGAGGAAGCGCACGTTTAAGGAGTTTGCCACGCACGATCGTGAGATGATGTCACTAAGGTAGTGTAGGCAAGGGCATGCATCATTATAGCATACCATTTATGCATCAACAAGAGTACTTAGGATATAACTGATGTACTGTTCTATCATTACTACTTGACTGAATTGATAACATGTTAACCTTTGCTTTATAGCTCCATTGAGTTGATCACTCACTCCCACTCTGGGACGGTGTTTTAAAACACCAACTAGACTCTATTTTAGCTGCAGATGATGACGAGGCTTATGTGACGGAGCCGGACTTTTATAATTAGGAGGAGGAGGTCTCCTACATGCAACTCTCAGGCGGGACTATGTAGACCTAGAGTTTCGTCGCCGGGATTACAGGGATATGGATTAGTTAAACTTTGTCATTTTGTAAAATTTGGAACTATATATGTAATTATTTAGCCTGGTAACATACTCATACTCTAGGGATCGACAAACACTTACGTACTTTTTATATCTATCATAGTCTTCCGCTTGCTCAATTAAATTGTCTCTGGAGTATGATATGATATTTTAGTGTAATCCCATTCATGTTTAATGCACTAATATGGGTAACATTTAAACATCATTATTTATGTTGCATAAGTGATGCGTTGGATCTCGGGAGTTGAGCTTTACTCGACCGTCGAAATTCGGGGCATTACAGTATGATCATTGTGTCTATTACAAGGTACCGAGTGATGAGTAATTCATTATCATGGTTTTGTACATTGATGACATGCTTATTGCCAGTCATAGCAAGTCTGAGATCGATATACTGGAGACTCAATTATCATGGACATTCGAGACAAAAGATCTAGGGGCTGCAAAGGGAGTTCTCGGCAATGATATTCATAAAGACAAGAAAAGAAGTAGGCTATGGTTATCTCAGGTATAATACCATAAGAAGGTATTGATGGAGTATGGGATGGACAAGGCAAAGCTAGTCAGCGTTCCCCAGGCGACTCATTTTAAGCTTTCTTCGAAACAATGTTCTAAAACGGATGAAAAAAGAAGGTTATGTCTCGTGTGCCTTATTTGAGTGCAGTTGGCAACTTGATGTATGTCATTGTCTGTACAAGACTAGATATTTCATATACAATGGATGTTGTTACCAGATACATGTCTAACCCCGACAAACAATATTGGGAAACAGTGAAATAGATGCTTTGATATATTAAAGGTACACAGGACTATGTCTTATCATTTGATATATAAGAGGAGAAGCTAGTAGGCTATGTGGATATTACGCGGATAATGTGGATAATAGAAGGTTCACTTCCAGTTAGTCGTTTATATTAGCGGTGGAGCAATCAGTTGAATGTCGAAGCTTCAACTTGTGTTGGCTCTTTCCACAACCGAAGCTAAGTATATGGCGGTGAAAAAAGAATTCAAGGAATGCGTTTGGTTAAGGGAGATGATAAATTAGTTGGAGCTTCATTGATGAGGGTCGAATATTGCATATTAGACCCCGACTATTACCTGATTTTACGTACATGATAATGCTTAATGCCATATTTTAATTGTGTTTTTATTACAGGATGAAATCAGGAGCGTGTATTGAAAAATGATGTTAAAAGGATGGATTTGACGCTCCAAAATTACCAGAGCAAGGGATGGACTTCAGAGGATCAAGATTGAAGAAGTTATACGCCAGGGATCAGAGAAAATCAAGCCGTTCACGTTTAAAGAGGCCCGAAACTGGTCCAGAATGAAAGACCACATGGTTCCCTCCATCCAATTGGCTCAAAAATTTATACATGGGATTAGGGACATAAATTAACCGTACATTTCAAATTTCAACCCTCGGATCACTAGGGAAGTGCCCCAACTGACAGATCAGTCCATAAACCGTTGATTCTGGGCCCACCTGATATCTGGAACTGCCTAAAAATTGGTCTCAATGGTTTAAATAATACGGGAAGCAGGATGTACGGATCAGATTTCTTCAGAACATTACAGTGGACATCACATGCATGAGTGTGCATAAAAGTCACACGTGCTCTAGAGCTGCACCACAGCAGCAGAGGTGTTGACCGCCTTCTAAACTCGCGTCCGCCAGCAACGGCAATTGCCGTTTCTGCGGTAACGACGGATGGACGTTGGTCCGTTTTACGGTCGCTAGTGGGCCCCACTTGTCACTTGTACGGATGATCCGAACCGTCCATCTTGAAGATGGGCTCGAGGACTTCAAAACCATGGTAATATTTTATACCCATGCGTGCACACGTGTGCGGTACAGAGGCCACAAAAGGGCTGCCCTGCAACGTCCAAATCTGATCTTTTTGTGTTTTCTTCTCTGGGACGCATCATTGGACGTTCAAAACTACCTATTCTTGACTGAAATTTCATCCTGAATCCAATGGACGGGGTGGATTTCCCAGAAAACACTTCCATGGGGCCCACCGATCACGACAGCGAAAGGGTGCGAAAGGTTTCGCACAATTTGAAAATCCGGTTTTCCAGGCGGTTGTGGGCCACCATCTTTGATCATATGGCGATCTGAACCGTCCATCATGTAGAGGACCCAAGAAAGTCCTAAGGGACGGTGTTTGTTGGAATTTGAACGAGGAAAGTATGGTGTTTTGAGGTCTGAACTTGGTGCGAAAAGGAATTTTTCTTTGTATGCGATGCGAGCCTTCCCAAATCCGAATTTCACCACTCCACCACTCCATCACCTATAAAAAGAGTTGCAAAACATGAGGAAGGGCATTCGAGAAATTGGAAAAAGTGGAGAATTCCAGATCTAGAGCAAAGGAGAGAAGAAAAAGAAGAAAGAAGAAAGAGAGAAATTGGTTTGATGTTTGTTATTGAATTTTATTTATCCATATGTTTAATAGATTTTATGGGTAACTAATCTCTCGGCCTAGTATTTGAGATGAAACCCCTAATTTGAACACCTCTTTTTCTATGTTGATTTTATTTTAATTAGATTGGTTTGTTTCTTTCCCTAGTGTGCTTGATTGCTTTAAATTCTATACTTCTCCATCTATGAACTTGATCAGAGTCTATGGATGGATGTGGTCTGGATGCTTATTCTAGGTGCTTGTATCGATCATGAACAGGTTCTGTAGAGGAAGAAACAGGGTGCTTTATCGAATCAGATATTCCATATGCCCGATTTGGACATGGGATATGTTATTCATGGCATTGCTTGAAGGAATTAGACAATCTGTATGCCCGATTAAGGACACAAATTGTGCTTTCTCTAGATAAGTTAGATCAATCTATATTAAAGTGAATTAACAGACAAAACAAGGGTTATGATAATTAGGGGTGGATTCGAAAGTCCTAGTGCTCTTTCTCTTATTGAATTTTCTTCCCTATCCTCAATAATTATTTTCCATAAATTTTTGTTAGTAATTTGCTCCATTATTTGTTGAATTAGTTAAGGAGGATCACAGATTTGAATTGTGACGATCAGTCCTCATGGGATTCGACCTCGATCTTACCGAGTTATTACTACATCACAACCCTATACTTGGAGAGTGAACAAGTTTTTGGCG
Organism: Magnolia changhungtana; assembly: GCA_030180095.1. Lineage (NCBI taxonomy): Eukaryota > Viridiplantae > Streptophyta > Magnoliopsida > Magnoliales > Magnoliaceae > Magnolia > Magnolia changhungtana. The sequence continues at coordinate 14,847,584 of JASAUF010000502.1, forward strand.
CCATTGCCGGGGACTGTTTCGATCCAAATTGGATTTAAGATTCTCTCTTATCATAATTCATAGTCATAGGATTTTACTAACTTTAGATTAGAGTTTTTGTTAGAAATTAACCTATTTCCTATTTTGTAGGGTCCTGACATAAATTTCTAATTTGGTAATCCCTTTCTAAATTTCTTACTTTTTCTAATTTCTATTTTTAGAATTAGGATTTTATTTTTAGAAATTTTTTTGTAGTTTCTAATTTTAGATTTAGATTCTTCTTTTAAGTAACTTTCTATTTTCTACTTTTAGAAATTTTTTTTCCTTTTTAGAAACTAACTTAACTTTTTATTTTTAGTAACTTTCTAATTCTAGAATTTTCTTTTTTTTTTTTTTTTTTAGAAACTAACCTTTTTTTTTAGTTCTTTAGAAAATTTCTAATTTTAGATTTTCTGTTTTAGAAACTAACTTGTTTTGTTTTCTTTTGCAGGATTTTAACATAGATCTCCAATTGGTAACATCTTTCTAAATTCTGTCCTCTCTACTTTCTATTTTGAGATTTAGGTTTTCAATTTTTAGGAATTTTCTACTTTCTAACTTTGGATTTTGTAACTTTCTATTTTCTAGTTTTAGAAACTTTCTTTTTTAGAAATTAACCGTTGCTTAGGATTTTTCTATCATTATTTTAGGAAACTTAATTTGTTTTTGTTTTTATTTACAGGAATTGGGGAAGGAAGCTACTAAGTGAAGGAGGAGCTTCTTAAATCTTCTGACATCAATCATCTCCTTTCCTGGGTTCTTTCTTCCCATTCTTGTTGATATAGTTTTATCTTGTTTTAGAATCTCATAGTTTCTAGTTCTAGTTTTATTTCTCTTAGGTTGCTTTTTAGTTTAGTTTCCTTTCTTACATTGCAATAACTTAGTTTATGCTAGGACGTAGATCTCTAGATAAAGAACTAGCACCTTTTGATCCTGAAATAGAAAGAACATTCCATAGAAGATTGAAAGATATCCCAGTTGAAATGGCAGAAGAGAATGGAACTAAAACTCTTAGAGATTATTCAGCTCCTGTCCAATTCAATGCGCCCTCATGCATAGTGTTGCCCACCACCACGGCAAGACACTTTGAACTCAAGATTGGGGTCATACGATTCTTTGCCTTCTTTTTATGGGTTGGACAAGGAGGACCCATATCATCATGTGAAAGAATTCTAGACATTTGCTCCACCTTTAAATTCCAAAACTTCTCGACGATTCGATCCGCCTACGCCGTTTCCTTTTTCTTTGAAGGATAAGGCGAAAGCATGATTGAATTCTCTAGAAGTTGGGTCTATTACTACATGGGACCAATTGTCTAGAAAGTTCTTAAACAAGTTCTTCCTGTTCACAAAACTAATGCTCTCCATAGAGAAATCACTAATTTCACACAAAAAGAGGAGAGCACTTTCATGAATGTTGGGAAAGATGGAAGGACTTGCTTCTTAAATGTCCACACCACGGTTTTGAGAAGTGGCAACAAGTGCAATACTTTTATGACGGTACCGACACCCCTGAACCGTCGCATGGTTGATGCCACCTGGTGGAGGGTCCTTCATGACCAAAAGCGATACCGAAGCATGGAAATTCTTTGAAACCTTGTGTGAAAACTCCCAGCAATGGGACTATTCAGATAGAGGTGAAAGAAGTTCCCAACCACAAAAGAGAGGTGGCATATATGAGATAGGAGTCACACTGATCTCCATGCCAAGATTGATGGCCTGACAAAGAAGGTTGATGCTCGATGTTACATAATGGACCTCCACAAACAACTCAAGCCGAGGCTTGTGCCATATGTTCTAGTTCTACCCATCCTACGCAATCTTGCCCATCTGGTACAACATTTCAGAATTCATCTCTGAACAAGTTCATGCTTTGAACACCTTTCGAGAAACCTGGGAATGATCCTTACTCAAACACGTACAACCCAGGGGTGGGCTGGGCATCTAAATTTCTCTTGGGCAAAAGGACCACAACAAGGAGGACCATCCGGAAATCCTCCTATGCAACCTCAACAGGTTTCCACAATATCAACAACCGCCGCACAATCAAGGAAACCATCTCTTGAGGATACACTCCATCTTTTATGCAGAGTTCTCTCCAATTCCAAAAAGACACCCAACAAACTTTACTAGCCAACCAAAGAAAGCTTACATGCAAATGCGCAATCCATTGCCAAATTTGGAAGTACAAATGGGTCAACTAGTGCCACATTGAGTGAGAGAGAGAAAGGCAAGTTCCTAGTCCAAGTCAACTGTGGCTAATCCAAAGGGACAGTATGAGATTGGCTCTAATTCCAACCAAGGGCAATACCACGAGCAAGCCAAATCAATCACTACCCTTAGGTCAGGCAAACAGATTGACAACAAAATAGAGATACCTAGGGATGAATCAAATCAAGGTGAAGCAGAGAGACACACTAATGCATCCAAAGTCCAAAAACTCTCTGACTCTTCAGGAACCACTAATGTGCCACCCTACGTGCCCAAAGCACCATTTCCTCAACGTCTGGCACCAATGAAGAAAAGAAATAACTTTGATGAAATCCTGGATGTGTTTAAAAAAGTGCAAGTCAACATTCCGTTACTTGATGCCATCAAGCAAGTCCCTCCTTACGCTAAGTTTCTTAAAGATTTATGCACTCAAAAGCGTAAGCAGAATGTTCATAAGAAAGTCTTCTACGGCAGAGGCACCTCTACTCCATGATTCAACATAACACTCCTCCTAAATTTAGGGATCCGGGAGCTCCCACCATTTCTTGCGGCATAGGAGATCATAAGATTGGGAAGGCATTACTCGATTTAGGGGCGAGTGTTAATTTGTTACCTTATTCGGTTTATGAGCGACTAGGACTTGGTGAGTTGAAACCGACTAAGGTAACATTACAACCGGGCGATAGATCTCCGTCGAGGTTCCCTGGGTGTTATTGAAGATGTGCTAATCCAAAGTTGATAAATTCTATTTTCCGGTGGATTTCATAGTTATAGATACTCACTGTCGAGAATCCTCATAGTCGGATCCAGTCATCTTGGGTCGTCCATTTTTGGCTACATCTAATGCTATTATAAATAAACCCCTTTAGGAATGGAGTTATGAAATTGTCCTTTGGTAACATGAATATTAAACTCAATGTTTTTAATGCAGACAACAACCCGCGGATTTGGACGACATTTTTGAAGTGGACATGATCGAGAGCCTTGTGCAGGACTCCTTCCGTACATCTTTTGAAGATCCTCTTGAGACCTGCTTAGCACAATCGGGCATGGATTTTGATATCGATAGTCATATCCACGAAGTCAATGCACCTGCTCGACTCTACTCCTATATTGGAGACGAAAAATGGAGAGCGAAAGTGGAACCTCTTCATCCCTCGAGACTCTTCCTGACAAAGACACGCTTTCTAACTCGAGAAGGCAAAAGAGAACAGATTGCTTAATGTTCTTCGAACATATAAGGCGAAAGAATTGAACGGAAGATAAGAAATACAAGGAGTGTGCCCCATCGTATGTAACGGATCATGTCTTTGTGGAAATGTCACGTAAAATACAAAGGAAGCATGATCTTAACATGGAAAAAGTTGTTCGAGCGTAAGTCCTTAAATTGTTAGATGATAGTGTCAATTACCTCATTTCGGATATACAGTTTATGTGAACTCGCATCTTATGTCTCTGGGATTGGTTAACCACGTGTTGAGGTAAGTTCTTTGGCGGACCGGTCATAAAGATTAATGAATTCATGGTCCGTTCTTGTCCGGGTCAAGACGTTAAACTTAGCGCTCCTGAGGCAAGCCTTGAGATTTCATTTGATTCCTTTTTCCTTGTTAGTTAGTTCAATGTTTGTGGGTAACATTCTTGCAAACCCTCACGAGACTACAACTCGTCACTAGGGGTAACCTAGGGTTTAAAGGCTTGTTGCATACGCTAAATGCAATCGAGAGCACTGCGAAAGTGGTATAGGTAGGATTTTCTTTTTAGGATTTTATTTATTTTTATTTTTTGTTTTGTTTTTGTTGATATCTCTCTTGTGCTAACCTGCTGTTATGTTGCTATTTTTGAGAAAGCTTCTTGATTCTCCATTCAGGTACTATCTTTCCATCACTCCTCTTTTATTTTCGTTGTCTCATATGCATTGCATGTTTATTTATTTATTATTATTTTTTTTTTACATTGAGGACAATGTAGATTTTCGGTTGGGGGTGGGAAATTAGGTTACCTAATCAGTATTTTCTTGGTCTTGAGCAAAAATTGTGAAAATTTTTAAAATTTTTCTGGAATTTCTGTTGACTTTAAAGTGATTTTGAAGGATAGTTGTGATTTTGAAATTACAAGATTCAGAATGTGAGAAATTTATGACTCTTGGATTTAGTTGTCTGGCAGATTTCACACTGAAGTTTGAATGGTTAATCCATGATTAGAAGTTGTAAACATTGATTGAGCCATGATTTTACATATCAGATCTTGTTTACACATTAAATTTTCAGTTCGATATTAATTGATAACATGGTAATCACTAAGCATGAAAGGAACCAGCCTGAAAAAACAAAAATTTTAGCATCAGTCTATAAAGAAGAATTGAAAGAATAAGTCGCATAATCGTCATCATAGGTTTGCTCCCTATAGATGAAGATTCGATTCCTCATAGTTGACATGAGAAAAGATTTAGGCGACAAGTTTTCACCATAGGTTTGCTCCCTATAGGTGCAGATTTGATTCTCCTCCTTGGCACCACTGTTTATAAAGGAAATCAAAGGTTGATAGAACGAAAAGATGATCTAAAATGCTCGTGTTGGTTTCAGGTTGGTTGTCACGAATTACTAATGATCTCATGAAATTGACAATTGAATCTCTTAATGGTTGTAAGCCGAGATTACATTATATACTCATGGAACTCAATGTTTAAAATTGTTCTAATTAATGGATTAATATTTTAAACTTGATTATGTAGTTTACTGTAAGCTTGATTTCAGGAGAAAAATCTTCTCACCATTCATGAATCGTGGGATTTTCACATCTCAATTATCTGTTCACCCGTCACTTGAGTTTACAGGAAGTGTCTTTTATTTCTGAAATTATTTTTCGCATGTTTTGCTCGGGACTAGCAAAATCTTTGGTTGGGAGTTGTGATGAGGGTCGAATATTGCATATTAGACCCGACTATTACCTGATTTTACGTACATGATAATGCTTAATGCCATATTTTAATTGTGTTTTTATTACAGGATGAAATCAGGAGCGTATATTGAAAAATGATGTTAAAAGGATGGATTTGACGCTCCAAAATTACCAGAGCAAGGGATGGACTTCAGAGGATCAAGATTGAAGAAGTTATAAGCCAGGGATCAGAGAAAATCAAGCCGTTCACGTTTAAAGAGGCCCGAAACTGGTCCAGAATGAAAGACCACATGGTTCCCTCCATCCAATTGGCTCAAAAATTTATACATGGGATTAGGGACATAAATTAACCGTACATTTCAAATTTCAACCCTCGGATCACTAGGAAGTGCCCCAACCGATGTGACGGATCAGTCCATAAACCGTTGATTGGGCCCACCGATATCTGGAACTGCCTAAAAATTGGTCTCAATGGTTTAAATAATACGGGAAGCAGGATGTACGGATCAGATTTCTTCAGAACATTACAGTGGACATCACATGCATGAGTGTGCATAAAAGTCACACGTGCTCTAGAGCTGCACCACAGTAGCAGAGGTGCTGACCGCCTTCTAAACTCGCGTCCGCCAGCAACGGCAATTGCCGTTTCTGCGGTAACGACGGACGGACGCTGGTCCGTTTTACGGTCGCTAGTGGGCCCCACTTGTCACTTGTACGGATGATCCGAACCGTCCATCTTGAAGATGGGCTCGAGGACTTCAAAACCATGGTAATATTTTATACCCATGCGTGCACACGTGTGTGCATGGAGGCCACAAAAGGGCTGCCCTGCAACGTCCAAATCTGATCTTTTTGTGTTTTCTTCTCTGGGACGCATCATTGGACGTTCAAAACTACCTATTCTTGACTAAAATTTCATCCTGAATCCAATGGACGGGGTGGATTTCTCAGAAAACATTTCCATGGTGCCCACCGATCACGACAGCGAAAGGGTGCGAAAGGTTTCACACAATTTGAAAATCCGGTTTTCCAGGCGGTTGTGGGCCACCATCTTTGATCATATGGCAGATCTGAACCGTCCATCATGTAGAGGACCCAAGAAAGTCCTAAGGGATGGTGTTTGTTGGAATTTGAACGAGAAAAGTATGGTGTTTTGAGGTCCTGAACTTGGCTGCGAAAAGGAATTTGTCTTTGCGTGCAACATGCCTTCCCAAATCCGAATTTCACCACTCCAGCCACTCCATCGCCTATAAAAGAGTTGCAAAACATGAGGAAGGGCATTGAAGAAATTGGAAAAAGTGGAGAATTCCGGATCTAGAGCAAAGGAGAGAAGAAAAAGAAGAAAGAAGAAAGAGAGAAATTGGTTTGATGTTTGTTATTGAATTTTATTTATCCATATGTTTAATGGATTTTATGGGTAACTAATCTCACTAGGGCTGAGATGAAACCCTAATTTGAACACTTCTTTTTCTATGTTGATTTTATTTTAATTAGATTGGTTTGTTTCTTTCCCTAGTGTGCTTGATTGCTTTAAATTCTATACTTCTCCATCTATGAACTTGATCGAGTCATGGATGGATGTGGTCTGGATGCTTATTCTAGGTGCTTGTATCTCGATCATGAACAAAGTTCAGAGAGGAAGAAACAGGGTGCTTTATCAATCGTATATTCCATATGCCCGATTTGGACATGGGATATGTTATTCATGGCATTGCTTGAAGGAATTAGACAATCTGTATGCCCATTAAGGACACAAATTGTGCTTTCTCTAGATAAGTTAGATCAATCTATATTAAAGTGAATTAACAGACAAAACAAGGGTTATGATAATTAGGGGTGGATTCGAAAGTCCTAGTGCTCTTTCTCTTATTGAATTTTCTTCCCTATCCTCAATAGTTATTTTTCATAAATTTGTGTTAGTAATTTGCTCCATTATTTGTTGAATTAGTTAAGGAGGATCACAGATTTGAATTGTGACGATCAGTCCTCGTGGGATTCGACCTCGATCTTACCGAGTTATTACTACATCACAACCCTATACTTGGGGAGTGAACATTCAGCAGGAGGCCATGCTAGTCAATTGTGACAGTGAAAGCACGATCAATTTGACTAAGAATTCTATTTATTACTTATGTACTAAACATATTGATGTGCGTCATCATTTTATCTGACATGTGCTTGAAAAATGAGGTGTGAATTTAGAAAAGATTCACACGAGCATGAATTCAACTGATATGCTTACTAAGGTAGTTCACATAGAGAAGTTTAAGTTCTGTGTAACTTCTCTAGGCTTGGTGAAGGTATAAATGGAAGATAGAGTGTGCATGAGAAGCGATGATGAAGTTATGAAGTGATGATGGAGCTATGATACAAGACGAAATTAAAGATAAGGATAATGAGCTATGATGAATGAAGATTGAAGACATGGTGGAGATTGTTGTTGATGTCTTAAATCTGTAAACAGCAAGGTCTATCGATGCCATCGACAGACCACTCAATGTCATCTAACAATTGTTAATGCCATTGGAAAAATTTTAAAAATTCATGTTTTGTTGTTGTAACGTTTTGGCATTTTACTCAATGTCATCGAAGGTGTTCGATACCATCGACAGATCATCGACGCCATCGAAGTCCCATAGAAGGTGTCATCAAGCGAGCATGCATGCGGAATTGTGTAATTGCAAGATTTGTTTTATATTCTGATTGTGATACTATATGATATTATATATATCGGGTATAATCTGGATTTAGGAAGAAGCAGAGGAGTTCTAAGCTTTCTAATTTATTTTTAAGAATTTTAAGGGCATGACTTGGGCTTATAAGGTAGATTTGAGGCATGTTCAAATTGGTAACCTCTATGTCTCTTGTAATTTCCGCTTTTATAGTGCATACTCGTCGCTTTGTGTTAGTTTTTTTTTTTTAAATTTTATTTATGCGAGAGATTTTCCATATAAAATTTAGATTGTTTGTGTGATTGGTAGTATTTTGATCGATTCGTCTTTACAACACAAATGAATTTCGAGTCGAGTCAAAACGTTTTTGAATTATTCTTTGACCATGTCAGTCTTGTTTGTTGATAAATGATTTGGGCCTGGGCTGGGTGGACCCTTTTATAGGTCCACCGGCCGTTCAACTCCGTTTCTTTCATACGAGCGTAGAGAATTTATACTGAACTGTGCGGTTGAGTCACTGAGAGGACAGGTGAGGAATCACTTCCAATCTAATCTACTGGCCTACAACTTCGCGGGACTGACTAACATCCCTTTCTTTTTCTGCATATTTGTCGGACAAAGGAAACACCTAAGCCATTCATTAGTTAGTAAGTACTGCGGTGAACATGTAGGGTAATGCACACTCATCAAGTGAGCCACACCATGTCCGCTCCTTTTCTAACATCGCATTTTTCAAGTACAAGTTTCGCTTACCTGACTAGCAAGCGAACGTTGGTGTTGGTCCGCCGCATGTTCGCATTGTACTTTAACTAATGAACAGTCCGGATCTTTGAAACGTGTTCAATCGATGGTGGGACCCAGGCACACTATGGCACAGAAGCTGTCATTCGAAGTCCTGCGTTGTATCAAACCCTTTTAACCGGACTCGGATTTGGTAGTGACCCCTCCAGTACCAGGTCAGTACTGGTCAGCGCTGTGGGCCCCAAAATGATGCATATGTTTTTATCATGCCATCTATCCATTTTGCAGTTAATTTTTGAGCCTTATATCAAAAAACGGGGCAGATTCAAATCTCAGGTGGACCACACCACAGGAAACAGTGATGATTGGATGCCCACCGTTAAAAATTTATTGGGAGCACAAAAGTTTTTGATCAAGTAAGTTGATATGTATTTTCGCTTCATCTAGGTCTGTTTTACCTAATCAACAGGTTAGATAGCAAATAAACATTACAGTGGACCTCATAAAGCTTTTTAAATGATGAGCATTTAATTACCACGGTTTACTGTGGTGTGGTCTACCTTAGATTTGGATCTAACTCATTTTTTCAGGGAAGCTGGCTGATGTACCACACACCACCCATCTAGCTGGTGTGTTAAGGTCAGCAAGTTCTGTGGGTCCCATAATGAGGTATGTGTTATATCTAAACCGTCCATCCATTTGGTGAGCTCATCGGAAGGCTTGAGCAGAAAAATAAGACAGATCTAAAGATCAAGTGGACCACACTGCAAAAAGCAGTGGAGTATTGAACGTCTACCATTGAAACCCTTTTGGGGTAACATAAGTTTTGGATTAATATGATATTTATTTTTCCTCTTCATCCAGATCTTTGTGACCTTATGAACAGATTGGATAGAAAATAAGCCTTATGGTGGGCCCTATGAATGTGTTTTAACGGTAACAATCATTATCCAACCGCCGCTATTTGTAGTTGGTTCAATTTAGCTTTGGATATGATTTATTTTTTGGTTCATGCGCTGAAATGATCTCCACAAATGGATGAACAGTGTGGTATAATAAAATACATTATTTGGCTCATGTAACTTTGATGTCCTTTGAATCGTTTGTACAACTCGGAGCTCCAGGAGCGTGCAATTGACCTACCAAAGGATGCAACAAGTGCCATGTTGTGTTCACTCCTTTCTGGAGGTTAGCCAAAAGTCGAGGTCTCACGACTTACTCCAAGCCGAGCTGACAGAACCTCTTCTTTCATCGCCTGCCTCCAACAAGCAGAGGAGGAAGCCTCGTGGAAAGAACTTTTTGGATACACATCTTCCCCGTTGTAGATGGGACTGAGCCAAAACATTACAGTAACAGAAATGGTTTCTAAAGGTAAGGATGGAGTTCCGGCTGTATTTACGGTTGATTAAAAATGATAGATGCATCGGAACGTCAGCGTTCCTCTTTGCGCGACATGTACCTACACCAGCTATTTCGCTGGTGTGTGGTACACAAGCCAATTCGCTTCCCATTTTTAGGCATGGATAAAACACATATATCATGGTGGGAGGAGACCCATCAAATCTGATGTAGAACGTGTCACAGATACGTTCCTAGCGTGGTGGGGCCAAAAGAAGACAGACCGTAAATTGACCATAACTTTTGTTCCGGGTATCATTATGGGGTACACAACCTATCAATCTTTATTGAAACGGGCCATCCAAGGTGAACTGACTCACAAAGTGGGTCGCATCTATCCGTTTCATCAGAAAACGCGCGCTTTCAGCTCAAAAATGAAATTTTAGGAAAATTTTACTATTTTTAGTAATTCTGATTTTTTAATATTTTTTTTTTTTCTATTTTTAGAGTTTTAGATTTTCTTCTTTTTTAGAAATAACTTTTAATTATACTAGGACTCTTCTAGATAAAGTTTATTTGAAATTTTTATTTTTAGAAATTAGGCATTAAAAGAGTTTTATTAGAATTAGGATTTTTATTAGAGTTAGGATTTTGTTATTTTTGGTAATTAAGAATTTTAGTTTATTTTTTCTTTATTAATGGTGTAAGGAGACACATTAGGGAATTATCAATGATTCATTAATCAAATTCAAATTTATTAGAATTTATTTCTATTTCTCGCTTTCTTTTCTCATGGATTCGAGAAGTCTCTGTGAGGAGACTAGAGAAGTTCCGTGGATTCGAAATATTTATCCTCTTGAAGAAGACGGTGGTCAACCTGACATCCTCCCAACGTCTAAATCTGAGTCCTAAACCCAAGGATTCATGCTGGACAAGCCTGTGATGAACATCTTCCTATATCATTTCCAAGGAGTCCATCCATTGTGCTCCACTGCGATATCCACCATCCACCGGATAATGGTGGGCATCCCAACACATCACAATCTATTCAAATGTACTTATTGGATTAATCGAACAGTCAGCGGACAGTTAGAGATAAGTTTGTTTTGCCTGTAGCGTTTTGGGATTCAGTGTACGTGGCCCCATGTTGGAGTGCACAGTCTGAGATGTTCCAGTGATTTGGACCATTCACATTCTTGTTACTGAATAAGATACTCATAATAGCCTAGTACAGCTTGATTTCGTAATTTTTTTGACAATAACATTTCCATTTCTCTCTTATTTTATCTGGCATGCTCTTTTACTTGTGCTTAAGAAGGACAATTCTTAAAAAAATTGAAGAAAATAGAAAATATAACCATCTCGTTTATGAAGTGGCTCGCATGTTATCCACTGCCACTGACATGTTCAAGTGCCTCACATGTGCCACCATCAATATTCCAGCACCCCACATTTGTAAATATGCCACATGTGCAAAATATGCCACCGAATGCTATTATCCTTTCAAAGTGACCAATGAGTTAGAAACCTCACCATCATCTTCAAGCACCCCACATGTATCGATACGCATCATTTGCCACAAGTGCCACTATTCCTCTTTTAGCTTTGCTTGGGCTATGGAACCAACCTTTTTCAAGTGCCTTACATGTTCCAATGTACCACCATTGCCACGGCTCATCTTTGACTGTCACACGTGCAAAACACTCCACATGTGCCAATGTATCACACGTGTGCATAATATGCCATGTATGACAATGTGAAGCATGTGTCAGAAGCCATCTTCAACGCCATTTATGTATTTGCCACTTTCCAAGTATAAGTAAAATTTTGTTTGCCAACCAACATATTTGGAAAGGGAAGAAAACTTCTAAGAACATCTTGTTTTATAAACAACCTTGAAAACAGCTTTTCCTTTCCCACAGTTTTCTAAAAAAAATGTTTTCTAGGAAACATGTTCTTTTCCTTTCCCACAGTTTCCTAAAAAATTGTTTTCCAGGAAACATTGTTTAATCTTTTTTCTCTTTTCCTTCTAAACAAATACTGTCGTAATATCTTTACTCGCTTTGAGATTATAGCAAAAGCTGAAAAATCTTTGGGAAAGAAAATTCAGTTACAACAAAAGCTTGAATCGTTTGAAGAAAAGATGCGGCTCTATCACGCTGCCGACTCGCCTCCACCATCGTCGATCACTTGGACCTGTTTGGCCACATAATTTTTTCCCTCCATACTCTTACCCCACAGGAGAATGTAAAGCCCGATGATTACAAGGAGAGATCCCAAAACACTGCAATACAAAATCATTAGGAGGGTCAGTTATATAGTTCAAAAACTCCCCGACTAGATTCATGACTCAGCGAGTCGGTGTAGTTTGATTGCCTCAGTAATTAAAAATAAAAAATAAAAAAATAAAAATCAAAGCTGGGCTTATAGAAATTTAGAATCCCACCTTCCCAGGTGTAGCTTTTCATGTAGCACAGAGAAATCAATGATAGCCACGATTATCTGGACGAGGGGGCTGAATGCAGCAGTGAAGACGGGACCTCTTTTTTCGACACACCATGACATTACAACATAGCACAAGCCCGAGCCCACCATTCCCTGCGCCCACCAAATGAATAGATGATCATATGACCTCAACTATTAAATAAGTAGCACATGGTCCATTCTAAATAATGGTATTTGGAATGATTTGACATGGGTCGCATGGCATGTACGATGCTCAAACACTAGATCAGGCAACAGAATCATCTGATGGTCGATAATGAGACCTACTGGACCATACTCTACAACATTATGCAACTGACCTGCCTTATACCACTGGACGACAATATAGAAACTTAGCTCTCATGCAATAAAAATCAGGCCCAAAAAAAGGTTGAGGTCTAAAATCTAATAGCATACCGAAAATAAGTCCCAATATCTGATAGCCAAAGCCCAGTTGTTAATAGCAACCAATTGCATGACATATATCCCAGGTAGATAGGTGGCATCGGGATCAAGTTCGGATTCAGACCAGCCCAACCGTTTACTAAATGGGCCAACTATTTCAGCCTGAACCTGACCTATGACTCATTACCCTATGGCCCAACCCAACCCAACCCAACCCACTGAAAATTGATCAAGCTCATGCCTGACCTGGTCCATTTAATTTTAATCAGGTCAGGCTTCTTTGACCCAATTGACCTGACTCATGACCACACTTGGGTTTAAGAATGGATTAGGGGCTAAAGGTGTGCCATCCCAACCCAGTTAATAGATACACATAAGCTTACATCGTACATCTGCTTAATTTGTTTCAGGTTTTGGGTTGGGCCAGCTTGAGTCATCTGTCCCAGACCGACCCATTTAGTTAAATAACCATATATTTATTAACCCTAACACGGCCCACTACCCAACCCGCCTCATAAGCGGATCACGTCAATTCACCCACGAGTGGATCCAATGGTTAAGATAATCAGGAGCAGTGTACTTACAGCATATACAACGGTTAAGATCATCAATGTCCCATTCAAGGCCCACAAGGAGATATCTCTATGTATGGCCAAGCCCAGGATCACGGATTGAAGAGCACTCAATGACGAGATGATGGTGGTGCTTGAATAAGGCGATGGGTAAATCTTGCTGATCCTTGCTTGAAGGAGGAACCATGTCGACCAGCAGAGGCAGCCTCCGATCAGAGCCATTGATCCGATTGTCCATTTCTCCTCCTTTTTCTCAGGAGTGACCCGATTGTGTTGGCTTACGTGGGATATAGCTGGAGAGTGCGATGTGTTAGTCAGCGCCACTCCTTTGTAGAAGGTTAACAACATGGCACTGCCAACACACACCACTGCACCGAACACCTTGGCTCTACCTGCTTTGTTCTTCACATTTGCGGTCTCTAAGCTGTACATAAGTAGACATATGTTCAACTAGTTAAAACAGGATTTTCTTGGTGGGCCATTTGATTAGGCCTACATGTTGGTGATCCAAAAGTTCATATGTAGTCCCATGGTGGATGGAAGATACCCAAAAAAAAAAAAACACCTCCCACATTGGATGATCCTAACCATTCGATTGAGATCTTATGATTTATACATACCCGAATGGCAGAGCCATTATAAATGTAACCACTGGCACCAAGTTGATGAAGGCACATGCAAATGTTGCGGACGTGTAATCCATTCCGATGAGGAAGAAATACTGTGTGAGTGTGGCCCTAAAACAAAATCCAGGCTACATCAAAAATTTTTAACTTACAAATAAATAAAGCTAAACAAATAGTAACATGTATGCTCAAGCGTGCATATGTAATATATGTAACTAACCCGAGCATAGAACTGACGAAAAGAAGGCTGAAAATGCGAGTTGTCAGCTTGGGTCGAGACTTCCTGCAACAACAAGCCCTCCAACTGAGAATGGGTCCATGACATGGATCGTGGTCATTTAACTAATAACTTGCTTAGGTAGCAAGAATAGCATGGACGCCTAAGTCATTGTCATTTAGTTGGTATGTATTAGGTCCGTAACAAAGTTCATGGCCGATAGGCTTATACCTTCCTTTATGTAGCAATAGTAAGATGATTGTGACATTTTTATTCACGGTGGAAAGGAATCACATGTCACATCGTATTATATATGGCTATTATTATCGTAGTATACGTATTTAAATAAACTTAAAAGATTTGGTCATATCAGATCAACACAAACTTTACTTTTTCTTAATTAAAGAGAAAGAGGAAATTGTAGTTGTCAGAGATACTTAACCCCCCTTGGAAACAAATACGGGATTAGATTGTTTTTATCTTATAAATATATTTTATTAAAAATTATTTGTAATTAGTAAAATTGGCGCACGTGATGCACATAGACGAAGCAGGGAGCAGAAGTCATTTGCTGTACTTATTATCATCTATTACTAATTATCATCCATGAAATAAAATGATAAGATGAAACTGTAGACAAAAATAACACTTTAGAACCATGACATGCATGGGACATGGGTTGTCCATCATTGAGGATGTTTTTGAAGAAGTACAAAGATTGACTAGGGAGAATTGCGGTTGTTTTGAAAAGGCAGAAAGAGTTAAGAGTAGCAAAAAACTGTCGCTATCATATGCTTATGAATGCATTTGAGGAAACCTATGAGTGCCATCAGTAGATAATCAAATGAGAGAAAGAACACTTAGATTAATTGATCATGTATAACGAATACCAAGAATTACGTGGGTTAAAAAGATAAGTGACTACAAATTGAAGGCTCTAAAATAGAGAAGGAAAGGGCTCATAAGAATATAGTTAGAGGTAATAAGAAAAGATATGATGATTTATGGTCTAATTGAAGTTATGACTCTGAATATAGGTTTGAATTAATTATGACAAGGCTTTGATGATGATATGCATGTAAGTGGGAATTCGAGTGGAAAGGGCCACTAGGTGCAACGGAAATTTAAAGTCACAAAAAATGACATGACCCAAGACGTGGGGTGAGCACCGTGGCTAACACACTGGATCATGATCATTATAAAGTCCTAACCAATATCATCTATGAAATGAAAAGATGAGACACCATGGGCCAAGACATGGGTCATCTACGACATGAAACAAAGTGAATGTTGTGTACCTTTCCTTAAACAAGGCAATGGGAGCTATGAAAATAGTAGCAACTGTCTGGCGGTAGGTGACCAGAACTAGATGGTTGAGGCCCTGATCAAGGACTTTCTTGAGAAGTATATTCACAACAGCGAAGGCCACTTGAACGGCTACCATTGCAAACGCAGGCCTCCATTCATTACACTTGCAGTCAGCCATTGATGGCTTTGAAATGGGCCTTCCCTCCCTCCCTTTGACAGCTCCTTAAGCCTTTTCTCAAGCAAATACAAAGACCCAAAACCCCGTTTTTGTAGACGTGCTATGCAGTGGGATCGCCTAAAGGTTATCCTTGAATAAGTGGGCACAAAGCAAGATTAAATTCTCTCCAAATCACATCATTGCTTTAAGCTGTCCACTTTCACTTTTTATTTTATTTTTTGTTCCCTTTTCTTTCTCTCTTTCCTCTTTTGAATGGATTTCATTCAACGGCCGAAGATTAACAGGAATCCATTGCTGATCTCACGTAAACTACTATGTATCGTCAGTTGACAAATAAACTTATGGGATATAAGTAAGAACAGGACCCAATGCATGGTTTTTTTTTTTTGGTGTCAATATTCATTCTGGTAGCGTTTGGAAGTACACAGAAATTGACTTTGGTTCGAATTGAAGGACACAGATTGGGTAGTGTAGAACCAGCACGCATGTTGGTACTGTGTTGATGTGGCAAAACTCATTTAGCGTGCCTGATATTGAAGGTTATGCCTCATCAAGAATTACTTTGATTGGTAGACGTGAGACTTTTGTTTCACTTTGGCATTGCAATTCTAGTTTCTTCTTGGAATGAAAACTGGATAATCGAACTTAAAAAATAGGAATTTCGAGTAATGGAATCATGAAATCCAAAACACAATATACGAAGAGATTACTGGGCATGCAAGCATTCATTACTTAACCATGTTACAATCAGTGAGTGACTTGGCTCGAGTCCTGCTAAGATGAATCGAGTGGACTGAATTGGTGAGCTGACTCAACGAGTCTTGCCGTGTAGGAAGACTTGGTTCTAGGTCTGGCCTGTGAGTTTCTCTGCCTCTCGAGAACCGAGTCGAGTTGACTCAGCTGAGTTTTGAGTTGTCCCCAAGGTTTAGCTGCTCTTTGGACACAAACAAGGTTGTGGTGTTGGCATAGACTTTTTGGGTCATTCTGTCTTAGATAAGCTATCTAGATGCTGCCTTGGACTAACTGTTGTGTTCCATGTTTGTCGAAGGTCCTTGAACGGAAAGCAAAGATGGATCATGATGGGTATGGCGAGCTTAGGCCTTACCATGATATATGTATTTTATCCACATTTATTTATTTATTTTTTTTGGGTCACGGACACCTTTCATGGCAAAGATAGACTAGAGAAGGCCCAATCGGAGGTGGAAATGACCGGGACCATCGGAACCTCAAAACAGTTTTATCTCGCAAACCAGAATGAGTTTTTCGACATATCATATATTATTTTAGGCAGGAGAAGCTACTTTAGCAAATGAACCCCACTACGCTGGGTTGTCCACGCCGGATTTATGAGATTTTATCAGATGAATAGTTAAAAGTTCATTTTATTTTCATTTTTACTATAAATGGTAAGTTTTAGATCGCATATAACTTTTGATCCTTCTGAGTTGTAGGAGTCGTGCCAACATGAAAAGGGCTCTAAAAAATTAGAAGAATAATGTGGTTAGGCCAAATTGGGCTGTTACTACTTTTGGCTGAAAACCATGAAGTCTAGTAGGAATGGATACCGTCTGTAAATAGTAAGGTTACTTTTTATAGTAAGTCACATATTTTAGGTTGTTTGAGTTGGAGTTTTGAGTTTAAAAGTCCATCCTAGGTTTGAACACATTTTTTTAAAAGGATTGTAATTTCATTTTTTTAATCATTAATTAATTTATTAGTAATTATTTCTATTTTTATCCCTTGTGGAGTCAAGTGCATAGGAGTCTAGAGAGCTTAGTGGATCTAGAGTAGTTATTCCCTGAGGAAGACCATGATCAACCTCATCACATCCCCTCCCATGCCAATTTTCCATTCATTTTGTTATATATATATATATATGGAAATGGTATATATATGGAAATGGTACAATAAGGTCGACCTCATGGGAACCTTCCATGAAGTCGAGTTGTGTGGGCCCCATCGTGATATGTGTCGAACATCAACATTGTGCGTTTGATGGGTCACTTTTAGGTTACGGGATATCCCTAAAATCAACTGTATACAGAACTCAGGTTGGCCATACCATCTAAAACAATGTGAAGACATGCCTAAAACATATAAGAAGTACTTGGTAGGACCTACCTAAGTTTTGGATTGTTGAGGGTCAAATATTGCATATTAGACCCTAGTTACTGCTTGGATTTACGAACATAATATTATTTAATGGTTTGATTTAATCGTGTTTGTAATGCAGGATGTGATGACAAGCTGAGACTGAAAATGAATGCTTAAAGCTGAGATTTAACACTCCGATGTCATCAAGGCAAGGGACGGACCCCAGTGAACCAAGATCAACGCCCGAGATCCAAGGAATTCAAGAAACTGAAGCTCAAGTGGCCCGAAGGACGTCCAGAATGCAAGATCACAGGGTTCCCGCCATCCGATTGACACGAGACTTCACATATGGCCTGAAGACCATAAATTAACCGTACAAATCAAATTTCAGCCATTGGATCTCTCGAAAAGTGGCACAACGGACAGATCAGCCCATAAATTCTCGATTTGGGGCCCACCTGATATCTGAATCTGCTTCAATTGTGGTCTCAACTCATTAAATGAGCTGAAGAACAGATGGACTATGGGGATTTCTCATAACATCAAGGTGGAACCCAATTCACGGAATGTGCATGTGTACACCTCACGTGCACATGAGGTGTACTGGACCTACAAAGATGGTCAGCAGTCGCTGACCTGTGCGAATTCGGAAACCTGTCGTTTCGCAACAGGGAGCTGCGTTCAGTTCTTAGTGGGCCACCATCATCATGCATTCGGATGATCCGGACCATCCATTAGTTCCAGCAGGCAAAACCGACTGTACATAGGAGGTTTTTCCAACTCTATGCTCGTACACACAGGAGAATACCATCCAAACGCAGGTTGGATGGTAACGTAGAAAATCAAGTGGGCTGCGTCATTGGCAATTCAAAACCGTCCATATCCAAACGGTTTTTCGAACTGAATCTGATGAACGAGGTGGATTTTACCAAAACCATCAAAGTGGGGCCCACCGAACCCGTCGCGCGCAGTAGTTCGGTAGTCGCACAGCCGCGGCGTCAAAACCGGACGTTCCGGGAAGTGGTGGCCCACCACTGATGATCAGATCAATGATCTGGACCATCTGTTATGAAGATGAGCTTGAGAAGGTCAAACCCTAGTCGACAATTTGTGATCATATACGCAAACGTGCCCGCTATAACAATCAACAGATGACCGTCTACTGCTGTTACAACAAGGAGTGCTTCCTTAGGCTGCATCAACGAACGACTAAAACGCTCCATCTCTGGTCGAAATTCCGAGGATAAGACAATGGATGGACTGGATTTCCAACACAGCGTCGATTAGGGGCCCCACCAAGCAATCAGCATCCGAAAAACCTTTTCTAAATGCAAGGGAGTTATTTTGTCGCATAAGCTTCCATAAAGCATGACCGACTCGGTAGGTCACTTCACACATTTCTGGCCAGTTATAGAAAGGAAAGAGGAGAAGGAGAAAAAAAAAAGATCTGACTTTGGAGGCTGGAGTTGGGACGTGGAGCACAAGGAGAGAGAGAAAGAGTTAGGATTTATTTAATTTTTATTTTTTTCTGTTTTCTTTCTATGACTTACATGGAGATCAGTCCAACCATGTCAGGCTAAAACCCCTTAGCTAGGGCTAAGGGGTGAAGCTTGTAGTGTGATGGGAGACTTTGTTTTCTGCGATTAATTAATTTTTATTTACACTGAACTAATGTTGATTTTAGTTAATTAAGGGAATGTTTTCAGTCTTTAATGGTCTGTTGTGACTGAAATTACAATGGGTCTGCGATGGCTTTGAGCATATTCTTTTCCTCTTTATGTTTATGACGTCAGGAAGCCCTGTTGTTCACCATCGTCTCCTGGGCATGGTCGGATGACGGTACCCTTCCTAACCTTCATACATTGATTGGTTGGTAATTAGTTTAATTCTGTTGTTTGCTTTGTCTTCTGGGCATGGTTTGGTGATGGAATCCATTCTAATTCATATACCTTTCATCTTTTCAAAACTACATCAAAGGAAGTTCAGTTGATTTTCATGAATCAAGTGTAGTTCTCCCTGATCTCTACAAGTGGATCCTCTGAATCCCTAGTTTCCCACTTCTGAATTCTTTTAAATTTTAGTTTAATTATTTCACCATTATTCCTCAAATCATAATTGGTTTAGATTTCATCTTAGCCTAGTTCTAGTTCAGTAAATTTCGGATAACGTCTGAGGTTTCAGTCCCTGTGGATTCGACCTCGGTCTTACCGAGTTTATTACTACATCACAACCCTATACTTGGGGAGTGAACAAGTTTTTGGCGCCATTGCCGGGGACTGACGGCTACGATTTTCTGAAATTAATTGGATTTAGAGTTAGTTTAAGATTGGGATTTTACTAATTTTAATTTTTTAATTTTGTTTTCTATTTTGATTCATAGAACTAACTTATTTTCTATTCTGTAGGTTGTTAAGATAGAACTTCTAATTTGGTAAACTCTTTCTGATTTTCTAGATTTTCTAACTCTTTAGATTTGATTTGCTTTAGAAATTTCTTCTATTTAGAAACTAACTTATTTTGTTTTATTTTGCAGGTCTTTAGCTTAAGGACTCCAATTTGGTAATCTCCTTCCAACCCTCTTTTCTTTCTAGATTCATATTTTCTTTCTTAGGATTAGGTTTAGAATTTGACTGAGGGCTGCGAGTGTTTCATGCCCAAGTGGGCTCGTGACAACACTCAACGTCTCTTGACCGAAGGAGGATTAGTCGAGGGGTTAACTGTCCATAGCAGGATTAGACATCGCTCGAATTCCCCTGAGTTAATTAAAGTTATGGCTGCAAATCAACCTCACGCACTACCTCAACAGATGGATGAGGAAGTACATGATGAGAATGAGGTGCTTCAAGCACCCCCGCCTCGTACCTTACAAGATTATTTACAACCGACGGGGGTGAGTACGCCCTCATGCATGATTTTTCCTGAAAACACAGGACAGATGGACATCAAGCCAGGAGTTATCCAACTCCTTCCTAAATTCCATGGGCTTGAATCAGAAAGTCCATACTTACATTTGAAAGAGTTCGATGAGATTATAGCCACCTTATACTTTCCCAATGTATCCGAGGATACAATCAGGCTGAAACTCTTTCCTTTTTCCTTGAAAGAGAAGGCTAAGACGTGGTTACATTCACTGCGTCCTAGATCCATTGGCACATGGAATGATTTGCAGAGGGAATTCATAAAGAAAATTTTCCCATACCATAAAACGATTACCCTCAGAAAAGTAATCATGAACTTCGCCCAAAAGGAAGATGAAACATTCTACCAATGTTGGGAAAGGTTCAAGGATCTTGTTAGCTCATGCCCACAACACGGTTTTGAAATGTGGCGCATTACAAATTTCTTCTATGATGGACTGACATCTTCCATGCGTCAACTGGTCGAGACAATGTGTAATGGAGAATTCATGGATAAAGAAGTCGATGAGGTATGAGATTACCTCGATAGACTTGCCGAGAATGCACAATCATGGGACCATTACCCAAAATCAAACACCACGCCTAGGCCAACTCAATCTAAGGAGAAAAGTGGAGTATATCTCCTGAAAGAGAGGACGATGTAAATTTTAAAGTGACTAATCTCACTCGAAGAGTCGAGGCCATGGAAGGAAAGAATGATAAGGTTAATGAAATTGTTTGTGGCATCTGTGATTGCAACATTCACACAACTGAAAATTGTCCTACCATATCTGCCTTTCGAGGAGTGTTGAATGAGCAAGCTAATGCCGTAAATAACTATCAAAGACCTTTCAATGGATCTACCTCCAATACATACAATCCTGGTTGGAGAAATCATCCAAAATTTAGTTGGAGGAATGGACAAACTGCTACCCCTCAAAGTTTCTTCAATCAAAATCAAAATCAGGGGAAACCTCAAGAAGAACCGGTTCAAAATTCCATACAA
Source organism: Magnolia changhungtana (assembly GCA_030180095.1). Taxonomy (NCBI): domain Eukaryota; kingdom Viridiplantae; phylum Streptophyta; class Magnoliopsida; order Magnoliales; family Magnoliaceae; genus Magnolia; species Magnolia changhungtana. Next base: position 14,869,251 of record JASAUF010000502.1, read on the forward strand.
GAGCTGACTCAGGCAGTGCGTGGACTTACAGACTTTATGCAAAAAATAGATTCACGTATGACGGTTATAGAAAAGGGGATGCTTCCTGCACAACCGCTCCCCAATCCTAAACCGCAATACGAGATAAATGATCCCAGCTCTTCAAATCAAATGGGACACGCTAAATCCATCACCACTCTTAGGAGTGGGAAGATCATTGATAAAACCCTTCCGGTTAGGCCCGAAAAGCCTCAAGAACCAGAAGAGGACAATAATGATGGATCTCGTGATGTCCCATAAAATTTAGAACCGGAACTTCTAGAGAAGCCAGTTGCTCCGTTCCCCCAACGGTTGGTTGCACCAAAACGTCTTTCTAACTCTCAGGATATTCTGGAGGTGTTGAAACAAGTGAAAGTCAACATTCCTCTACTTGATGTCGTAAAACGGGTTCCTCTATATGCAAAATTTCGAAAGACCTATGCACGACCAAAAGGCAGAGTATTCAAAAGAAGATCTTCTTGACTGAGAAAGTGAGTGCCATCCTAAAGCAAGACGTGCCGCAGAAATTCAAGGATCCCGGTAGCCCAACCATATCATGTGTAATCGGGAACCATCGAATTGATCATGCACTTCTTGATTTGGGAGCGAGCGTCAATCTAATTCCCTACTCGGTATACAAACAGTTAGGATTGGAGGAGTTAAAACCTACCCTAACCACACTACAACTTGCCGATCGAATTGTTCGTGTACCAAGAGGGATTTGATGATGTGTTAGTCTAAGTCGATAGATTTTACTATCCTGTAGATTTTATCATCCTGGACACCGAACCCATCAATAACATGAGCACTCAGATTCCCGTCATTCTTGGTCGCCCATTCCTTGCCACGTCAAATGCAATTATCAATTGCAGGAATGGTGTCATGACTATGTCTTTTGGAAATTTGACATTGGAGTCAAACATCTTTTTCAATAACGGCAGCAACGCAGAGGATGATGACGATGTCCACGACATTAACATGATCGATACTTTCGTGGAAGATAGGACACCCCTCACCTTATCCTCTGATCCTCTAGAGACGTGCTTGGCCCACTCCCATGAGTTTGATGATGATATGATTAGGGAGACGTGTGCCTTGCTTGATATTGCACCGGTACTTGAAGTTAACCGGTGGAGGCCACAATTTGAAGAATTGCCACAAACTGATGTAGTGCCTCTACCGTCTAACCTCAAGGCACCGAAGCTTGACCTAAAACCTTTGCCCTCTGATTTGAAATATGCCTATTTAGGTCAAGATGAGACTTACCCGGTGGTGATCTCTGCCCACCTGGAGAAAGAACAGGAGAGTATGCTCATATCTACCCTCATTGAGCATAAAGGAGCCCTAGGATGGACGATAGCGAACCTCAAGGGAATCGACCCCTCGATTTGTACTCACCACATATATCTTGAGGAAAATGCGAAAACCGCTCGACAACCACAACGTAGACTAAATCCAAACATGAAGAAAGTGGTCAAGGCCGAGGTTCTTAAACTATTGGATGTGGGTATCATATACCCTATATCTGATAGTTAATGGGTGAGTCCAACTCAGGTGGTTCCTAAGAAGTCCGGAATCACCATCGTAGCCAATGCTAATAATGAACTTGTGCCAACTAGAGTCACTACTGGTTGGAGAATGTGCATTGACTACAGAAAGTTGAATACCGTCACAAGGAAGGATCACTTTCCTTTGCCCTTCATCGATCAAATCTTGGAAAGGCTAGCTGGTCACTCCTATTACTGTTTTCTTGATGGGTATTCGGGCTATAATCAGATTGAAATTGCCCTTGAGGACCAGGAAAAGACCACATTTACATGTCCCTATGGCACCTTTGCTTACCGAAGGATGCCATTTAGATTATGTAATGCCCCTGCCACCTTTCAGCGATGTATGTTGAGTATCTTTTCTGATATGGTGGGGCAATATCTAGAGGTCTTCATGGATGATTTCTCTATCTATGGTTCATCTTTCAGCAAGTGCTTGTAAAGTCTTAAATGTGTGCTGAAAAGATGTGAAGAAAAGAACTTGGTACTTAATTGGGAGAAGTACCATTTCATGGTTCATAAGGGGATTGTCCTTGGACATATCATCTCGTCTAAGGGAATTGAGGTAGATAAGGCAAAAATCGATCTTATCTCTAACCTACCTCCACCTAAGAAATTCAGGGACGTGCGATCCTTCTTAGGACACGCAGGATTTTACAGGCGATTCATAAAGGACTTTAGTCTCCTCTCTCGTCCTTTATGTAATCTTCTTCAAAAGGATGTTCCATACGAGTGGTCTGAGCAATGCCAGGAAGCTTTCACCAAGCTTAAAGGCATGTTAACCACTGCACCTATCATGCAGCCACTCGACTGGAGCCTTCCTTTTGAGCTTATGTGCGACGCCTCTGATTATGCTCTTGGAGCGGTTCTAGGCCAGAGAAAAGATAAGAGGCCCTACGTCATCCATTACATGAGTAGGACTTTAAATCCTGCCCAAGTGAACTACTCGACTACGGAAAAGGAACTTTTAGCCGTAGTGTTCGCCTTGGACAAATTTAGGTCCTACCTGATCGGATCCAAGATCATTATCTATACAGATCATGCGGCACTGAAGTATCTTCTTTCCAAGAATGATTCTAAGCCCCGCCTGATACGATGGATCCTTCTACTCCAAGAATTTGATTTAGAAATTAAAGATAAAAAGGGAGTAGAAAACGTAGTGGCCGATCACCTTTCTCGCCTTAATACCTCTGATTCCCTTGAGGCGACCCATATCAATGACATGTTCCCTGATGAACAACTGTTCAGAGTCTCCCATTCACCTTGGTTCGCTGATATTGCTAATTATCTTGCTACAGGTTCCATACCGTCACATTGGAAGATAAGAAGAAATTTTTCACCGAGGTACGCAAATTCTTCTGGGATGATCCATACTTGTTTAAATATTGCCCAGACCAAATCTTGAGGAGATGTGTGCCAGACGATGAGCATCAGAGTGTCATCTCCTTTTGTCACTCACAGGCCCGTGGTGGTCACTTTTTCGCAAAAAGACCACACAACCAAGATTTTGCATAGATGTGGCTTCTATTGGCCCACTATGTTCGAGGACACTCATGAGTTTTGCAAAGCTTGTGAGCGTTGTCGAAATTGGGAGCATTGTCCGTCGAAATATGATGCCTTTGAATCCCATTCTTATCATAGAGGCATTTGATTGCTGGGGCATCGATTTCATGGGACCATTCCCCCAATCTTTTGAGAATTTATATATTTTGCTTGCCGTAGACTATGTCACTAAATGGGTCGAAGCGATTCCGTGTCGGAATAATGATCATCGCACGGTCATTAAATTCCTAAAAGAGAACATTCTTTCCCGATTTGGAACGCCTCGAGCTATTATTAGTGATGGGGGCTCACACTTTTGTAATAGGCCATTCGAGAGTTTAATGAAGAAATACTGTATCTCTCATAAGGTGAGCACCCTATACCACCCACAGACAAGTGGGCAAGCTGAGATTTCTAATAGGGAGATCAAACACATTTTGGAGAAAACGGTTAACCCTGACCGTAAGGATTGGTCAATTCGATTGACCGATGCCTTGTGGGCTTATCGTACTGCTTTTAAAACCCCTATTGGAATATCTCCCTTTAGACTCGTCTATGGGAAGGCTTGTCACTTGCCTGTGGAGTTGGAACATAAAGCCTACTGGGCGATCAAAAATCTAAATTTCAATCTGAACAATGCTGGCTCGCTACGCAAACTTCAATTAAATGAACTTGAAGAAATTCGGAACGACGCATACGAGAACTCGAGAATTTACAAGGATAGGATGAAGGCGTTTCATGACCAACATATTCTACGTAAATCATTCACGCCTGGTCAGAAAGTCCTTTTGTATAATTCTCGATTACATCTCTTTCCGGGTAAGCTTCGATCTCGTTGGACCGGCCCTTACATTGTTGTTACTGCCTATCCTCATGGGGCCGTTGAGATAAGAGACCCCGACAATGGCAAGGAGTTTAAAGTAAATGGACATCGCTTAAAGCCATTTATCGAGAAATTTGATTCAGAGGACATGTCCATGCCTTTGACTGATCCTGTCTACCAGGACTGATCTCTTAGTCTGATGGAGGTATAGGTAGGTTTATCGCTTTCATAGGACTAGGGTAGTTGCTTTATTTGTTTGGCTGAAGACGGTAAACTTAGCGCTCCTGGGAGGCAACCCAGCTTTTCAATTCATTTCCTATTTAGTTAGTTCAATGTTTGTGGGTAACATTACTGCAAACCATCACGAGACTACAACTCGTCCACTAGGGGCAACCTAGGGGTTTAAAGGCTTGTTGCATACGCTAAATGCAATCGAGAGCACCTGCGAAAGTGGTATAGGTAGGAGTTTATTTTTGTTATTTGTGTTTTACTTGTGTTGGTTTCTCTCTTACGCTGACTCACTCTCTCATTGATATTTTTGGAAAAGTCTCTCGATTCATCATCCAGGTACTATCTTCCCATCACTTCACATTTACTTTCGTTGTCCTATGTGCATTACATGATCACATCTTTTACATTGAGGACAATGTAGATTTTAGGTTGGGGGTGGGAGATTAGGTTACCTAATCAGTATTTTTCTTAGTCTTGAGCAAAAATTGTGAAAATTTTTAAAATTTTCTGGACTTTCTAGTGAATTCGAAGTGATTTGACGACCATCTTTGATTTAGAATTCAGGATATGGAAGGTTGGTGATTTACTACTCTTGGATTCAGTAGCTGTTAGATGTCATAGTTAAGTTGAATTGTTAATCCATGATTAGAAGTTGTAAACATTGATTGAGTCATGATTTCACATACCACATCTCGCTTAAGATTCCAGTCTGAAACTAAAGGGTTAATTTGGTAATCACTAAGCTTGAAAGGAACCAACCTGAGAAATTGAAAGGATTGGGCAAATGGTCTTCACCATAGGTTTGCTCCCTATAGGTGAAGACTTAATTCCCCAAGAATGACAATAAAAAAGGGCTAGGAGAATGGTCTTTACTATAGGTTTGCTCCCTATAGGTGAAGATTTAATTCCCCTACTTGACATTATTTAAAAAAAAAAAAAAAATCAAAATCAAAAGTTGAAAGAATGAAAAGAATAACTGTAAGGCAAGTTCTAGTTTAGGTTTTGGGTGTCCTGATTGCTCTTGTGGTTACCAACGTTATCATAAAAAAAAAAAAAAATTTGATTTGAATCTTAATGATGATAAGTTAAGATTACACTATACACCCATGGAACTCAATGTTTAAAAATTAGCCTAATTGATGGATTAAGAATTTGAGCTTGACTATGAATTTTACCATACACTTGAGCTCAGGAGAAATCAATACCCAATATTCATCTTAGAATTCTATAATCTGAGTTGTTTTTCAAAATCACTTGAGTTCATAAAAATTGTCCTGTAATTCTCAACTTAATTTTCGCATATTTTGCTCGGGACTAGCAAAATGCTAGTTGGGGGTTATGTTGAGGGTCAAATATTGCATATTAGACCCTAGTTACTGCTTGGATTTACGAACATAATATTATTTAATGGTCTGATTTAATCGTGTTTGTAATGCAGGATGTGATGACAAGCTGAGACTGAAAATGAATGCTTAAAGCTGAGATTTAACACTCCGATGTCATCAAGGCAAGGGACGGACCCCAGTGAACCAAGATCAATGCCCGAGATCCGAGGAATTCAAGAAACTGAAGCTCAAGTGGCCCGAAGGACGTCCAGAATGCAAGATCACAGGGTTCCCGCCATCCGATTGACACGAGACTTCACATATGGCCTGAAGACCATAAATTAACCATACAAATCAAATTTCAACCATTGGATCTCTCGAAAAGTGGCACAACGGACAGATCAGCCCATAAATTCTCGATTTGAGGCCCACCTGATATCTGAATCTGCTTCAATTGTGGTCTTAACTCATTAAATGAGCTTAAGAACAGATGGACTGAGGGGATTTCTCATAACATCAAGGTGGAACCCAATTCACGGAATGTGCATGTGTACACCTCACGTGCACATGAGGTGCACTGGACCTACAAAGACGGTCAGCAGTCGCTGACCCGTACGAATTCGGAAACCCGTCGTTTCGTAACAGGGAGCTGCGTTCAGTTCTTGGTGGGCCACCATCATCATGCATTCGGATGATCCGGACCATCCTTTAGTTCCAGCAGGCAAAACCGACCGTACATAGGAGGTTTTTCCAACTCTAAGCTCGTACACACAGGAGAATACCATCCAAACGCAGGTTGGACGGCAACGTAGAAAATCAAGTGGGCTGCGTCATCGGCAATTCAAAACCGTCCATATCCAAACAGCTTTTTCGAACTGAATCTGATGAACGGGTGGATTTTACCAAAAACATCAAAGTGGGGCCCACCGAACCCCGTCGCAGTGCGCAGTGTCGATTTCAGCGGCGTCCGCGAAAACCAGACGTTCCGGGAAGTGGTGGCCCACCACTGATGATCAGATCAATGATCTGGACCATCTGTTATGAAGATGAGCTTGAGAAGGTCAAACCTTAGTCGACAGTTTGTGATCATATACGCAAACGTGCCCGCTACAACAATCAACAGATGACCGTCTGCTGCTGTTACAACAAGGAGTGCTTCCTTGGGCTGCATCAACGAACGACCAAAACGCTCCATCTCTGGTCGAAATTCCGAGGATAAGACAATGGATGGACTGGATTTCCAACACAGCGTCGATTAGGGGCCCCACCAAGCAATCAACATCCGAAAAACTTTTTCTAAATGCAAGGGAGTTGCGTTTTTCTGTTGCTGCGTAAGCTTCCGCAGCCGACTCCCAGCCGGTCACTTCCCTGGCTGCCATTATAAAAAGGAAAGAGGAGAAGGAGAAAAAAAAAATCTGACTTTGGAGGCTGGAGTTGGGACGTGGAGCACAGGGAGAGAGAGAAAGAGTTAGGATTTATTTAATTTTTTTTTTTCTGTTTTCTTTCTATGACTTACATGGAGATCAGTCCAACCATGTCAGGCTAAAACCCCTTAGCTAGGGCTAAGGGGTGAAGCTTGTAGTGTGATGGGAGACTTTGTTTTCTGCGATTAATTAATTTTTATTTACACTGAACTAATGTTGATTTTAGTTAATTAAGGGAATGTTTTCAGTCTTTAATGGTCACATGTGACCGAAATTACAATGGGTCTCATGATGGCTTTGAGCATATTCTTTTCCTCTTTATGTTTATGACGTCAGAAGCCCCGTTGTTCACCATCGTCTCACGGGCATGGTCGGATGACGGTACCCTTCCTAACCTTCATACATTGATTGGTTGGTAATTAGTTTAATTTGCATTGTTTACTTTGTCTTGGGCATGGTTTGGTGATGGAATCCATTCTAATTCATATACCTTTCATCTTTTCAAAACTACATCAAAGGAAGTTCAGTTGATTTTCATGAATCAAGTGTAGTTCTCCCTGATCTCTACAAGTGGATCCTCTGAATCCCTAGTTTTCCACTTCTGAATTCTTTTAAATTTTAGTTTAATTATTTCACCATTATTCCTCAAATCATAATTGGTTTAGATTTCATCTTAGCCTAGTTCTAGTTCTGGTAAATTTCAGATAACGTACAGGTTTCAGTCCCTGTGGATTCGACCTCGGTCTTACCGAGTTTATTACTACATCATAACCCTATACTTGGGGAGTGAACATGGATGCGGCTGAAACTTGGTCTGATCCAGCATCCAAGTGGGACATACACTCAATGGATGGTCGGGATTTGTGAACCATATCTCGTTTTGCCCAATAAATGATTATGAATGTTTTAATGGGAGGGTAACCCCTCTTAACTATTGTATGTGGTGTGGCCCACCCAAGTCATGGATTCACTTGGTTTTTAAGCCAGTGGGCCACCATTGAATGATGCATCTAACTGATGAGATATATGTTTGACACACATCACGGTGGGGCCGCAAAGCTCAACCTCACAGGAAGTTCCCATGAGGTCAACCTTGTAGTACCATTTCACACACACACACACACACACACACACACACACACACACACACACACACACACACATATATATATATATATATGACAATAAGCTTATCGTGAGGTCGAGCTGTGTGGGCCCCACCATGATGCGTGTCGACCATCAGCACCGTGCATTTGATGGGTACCCTTTAAATTATGGGATATCCCAAAAATCAGCCATATACGGAACTCAGGTGGGCCATACCATCTAAAATTATGTGAAGACACCGTTAAAACATATAAAAGCACTTGGTGGGGCCCACCTGAGTTTTGCATGCACTTGAAACTTGGTTTGAACCCTCATTCAAGTGGGACACACATAATGGATGGGCTGGATTTGCAAACCACATCTCGGTGGGCCCTCAAAAATGGTTATGAATGTTTTAATGGTGTATGGCCCCCTCTCCACTTATGTATGTGGTGTGGCCCACACAAGTCACGGATTGACTTGATTTTTGGGACTTAGGCCCACGATGGAATGGTGCATCTGACTGATGGGGTAGATGTTCGAAACGCATCATAGTGGGGCCCGCACAGCTCGACCTCATGGGACGAAGCCATGAGCTTGAGCGCATTGTACCTTTTCCCATATATATATATATATATATATATATCCAAATGCTCAGTTGCGTACCAGTTGGCACGAAACTTGTGCAAACATTTTTGAGAACTCATCATACTTGATGTGACCTCAAAATCTGAATGGTCCACATGAAGTAGCACCTCATGAAACCCCCCGGGCCTAATTTTTACTTTAATCCAAAACTTTGGTGGGCCATGAAAGATGAAAACAATTTCCTCCCTTAATTTGCATTTCTCTTTGCTATGGCCCACTAGAATTTTAGATCAAGGTGAAAAATTTGTCTCTTAGGGTTTCATGAGATTCCACATCACATAGACCGGATTAGACGCCCAAGACATGTGTGCAAAGGTGTGCACGTGCATAGGTGTGCACATGAGCCTGACTCTCTCTCTCTCTCTCTACGTCTAATCTGAATGGTCCATGTGATGCGGCATCCCATGAAACACCAAGGGACAAATTTTCACCTTAATCTAAAACTCTTGTGGGCCATTGCAAAGAGAGATGCAAATCAAGGGAGAACTGTTTTCCTTTTTCATGGCCCGCCAAAGTTTTGGATCAAAGTAAAAGTTGGGCCTTGGGGGTTTCATGGGATGCTGCATCACGTGTATCGTTCAGATTTTGGACTCACATCACGTACCGATGATTTCTCAAAAAGTAGTTTTCATGAATTACGTGTGAACTAGTGAGCAACTTAGCATTCAGCTATAGAGAAAGAGGAATGCTCACCTGCCCATTAGTTCTCACCTGTTCTTCATGAGAACTTTTTCAGAGCTCATCTCTAATTATATGAGCCCAAAATCTGAACTGTCCATGTGATGAAGCACCCCTTGAAACCCATGGGCCCAACTTTCACCCTGATCCGAAACTTTGGTGGGCCATGTAAAAAGGAAACAGTTTCCTCCCTTGAGTTGTCTCTCTCTTTTGCCATGACCCACCAAAATTATGTATATATGTGTGTGTGTGTGTGTGTGTGTGTGTGTGTGTGTGTGTGTGTGTGTGTGTGTGTGTGTGTGTGTGTGTGTGTGTGTGTGTGTGTGTGTGTGTGTGTGTGTGTGTGTGGAAATGGTTTTATGCAGTCGACCTCATGGGAAGTTCCCATGAGGTTGAGCAATGTGGCCCCACCATGATGTGTGTTGAACATCAACACCGTGCATTTGATCGGTCCCCTATAAATTGTGGGATAGCCCAAAAATCAGCTGCATACAGACCTCAGGTGCACAATACCATCTAAAATCATGTAAATACATGCCTAAAACATATAAAAGCACTTGGTGGGGCCCACCTAAAATTTGGATGCATATGAAACTTGGTCTGATCCCTCATCCAAGTGGGACACACATAGTGGATGGGCTGGATTTGTGAACCACATCTCGGTGGGCTCAAATGATTATGAATGTTTTAATTGAGGGTGACCCCTCTCAACTTTTTATGTGGTGTGGCCCACACAAGTCATGGATCGACTTGATTTTTAAGCTCAAGGCCCACCATGGAATGGTGCATTTGATTGATGAGGTAGATGTTCGACACGCATCACAGTAGGGCCACACAGCTCAACCTCACATTTCCCATATATATATATATATATATATATATATATATATGCATGCTCTCTTAGTGGGAGCTTGAAAAAGCGAGTTTCCTTCTCTTGCACGCCTCTTCACTGCCTTTTCACATGAAATTCTTTGGCTGGAATGCTAGGTGGGTCCCACCAAAATGTTAGTGATAAATCCACGTCGTCCATAAAATAATTTTATGGTATAAACCCAAAACTGAGGTAGATCAAAATCTCAAGTGAGCCACATAGTGTTGATTGAACTCTCACCATTAAAAACTTCACGGGGCTACCAAATTTTTGGATCAAGTTGATATTTGTTTATTATTTTTTTTTCCATCATCTAGGTCTGTATGACCTAATCTATAGGTTGGATGTCAAATAAATATCATGGTGAGCCTTAAAAAATATTTAATGGTGAGAATCATTATCATCGCTGCTTCCTTTGGTGTGGTCCACTTGAGATTTGGATATGACTCAGTTTTGGAATAATGCCCTGAAATGATAAGGAAAAATGGATGGACAGAGTAGATTTCTTAAAAACATTATGGTGGGCCCCACCTAGGTTTCCAGCAGGCAAAAGGTTTTTGCAGGAAATTCACGTTCGAGAAAATCACACTATAGATTTCCAGAAGTTCCTGCGTTGGAAACCTAAGTGGGACCCACCGTGATGTTTTTGAGAAATCCAATCTGTCCATCTATTTTATGAGATCATTTTAGGACATGCGTATAAAAATGAGCCAAATTCGATACTCAAGTGGGCCGAAAACATGAAGATTGAATTTACACAGTTGAAATATTCGTAGGTCACGGAAGTTTTGAATCAGGATAATATTTGCGTTCTCAAATAATCCCATTAGGAATGACGTTATGAATGGTATAGATGGCATGTGAACATCACTATCGACCCCAAGGATGTTTCAAAGGTAAGAATTTCCCTGCCCCCCTTTTCCTTCACTACGACTCAATTGAGTACTATATCCTGCTCACTTTTGGTATCAAGTCCTAAAATGAGCTCAAAAAAGGGATGGATGGAATATATTTCTCATAAACATCATGGTGGGCCCCACCTAGATTTCCAGCAAATTTAGTAAGATCCTGGAAGTCTTGGATGCCGATTGCCTGTGTCATTAGGGAGGTAGTTATTGAGGAGCACGAATTAGCTATTAACAGGTTGAGTAGCGAGACTTGGCTACTGAAGTGACATCACTAAGTTCCGTGGGCCCCACCATGATGTATGTCTGTATCCATACCTTCCATCCATTCAGAGAGATCATTTTAAGGCAATATCTAAAGAATGAGTTAAATCCAAAGCTCTAATCGACTCCAACACAGAAAACAGTGGGGACTGACGTCCACCTTTAAAAACTTCTAAAGGCTACAAAAGTTTTAGATCAAGCTGATATTTGTGTTTTCCCTTATTTCATTAATTTTTTTAACTTTTGAACAGGTTGGATTTCAAATAAACATTATGGTGAGCCTTAGGATAGTTTCAACGGTGGGAATCACTCTCCCCATAATTTTCTATGATGGGTCCACTATGGATTTTTATTTGCCTCATTCTTTGGCTCATGCCCTAAAATGATATTTCAAAATGGATGGATGGTGTGGATACAATACATACATCATAGCGGGGCCCACAGAACTTGGTGACGTCACATCAATAACATACTTGGGTACTTTAACCTGTCAATATCTAATTGCGTCCTACCTCTGCCCATCTCTGGGAATGGACGGGAGCTTTGAGTGGTCCACATGTATGGGAGCGGATCGGGTGTTACTAGGGTAACATGGTAGTGGGTGTTTCCCTAACCGTGGAGCACACCTTGATGTATGCGTGTGTATCCATGTCGTCCATCAGTTTTTTCCAACTCATATTAGCATCACGATGAAGTAAAGTAGGTCCAAATCTAAAGTGGACCACACCACAGGAATGAGTGGTGATTGACCTCTAAAAACTTCTTGTGGGCCATAAAGGTTTTGAATCAAGCTGGTATTTTTCTTTTCTCTTCATTCATGTATGTATGACATTTTCAATGGGTTGGATGGTAAATAAACATTATGGCGAGACCTAGGAAGGTTTTAATGGTATCATTTTAATGACCACTGTTTCCTGTGGTATGGCACACCTGAGAGCTGGATATGGTTCACTTGAGTATTGGATTCGACTCATTTTTATACGCATGTCCTGAAATGATCTCAAAAAATGGATGGATGGATTGGATTTCTCAAAAACATCACGGTGGGTCCCACTTAGGTTTCTAGCACAGGAACTTCCTGCGAAAGGCTTTCACAGGAAATCTGCAGCGCGATCTTTTTGAACGCGGATTTCTTGCGAAAGCCTTTTGCTCGCTGGAAACCTAGGGGAGGCCCACCATAATGTTTTTGAGAAATCTACCCCGTCCATCTATTTTTCCTTATCATTTCAGGGCATTATCCCAAAATTGAGGCATATCCAAATCTGAAGTGGACCACACCACAAGAAGCAGCGGTGATAATGATTCTCACTGTTAAATATTTTTTTAGGGCCCAATGTGATATTTATTTGACATCCAGCCTATAGATTATGTCATACGGACCTGGATGATGGAAAAAAAAAACAAATATCAGCTTGATTCAAAACTTTGGTAGCCCCATGAAGTTTTTAATGGTGAGAGTTCAATCAACACTGTGTGGCCCACTTGAGATTTTGATCTACCTCAGTTTTAGGTTCATACCATAAAATTATTTTTTAAAATGTATGGATGGTGTGGATTTATCACTAACATCTTGGTGGGACCCACCTAGCATCCCAGCGAAAGAATTTCATGTGAAAAGGCTTCCGCAGCATCCTTCGGAGAGTCAGAGAATAGGGTGAAGAGGCGTGCGAGAGAAGGAAACTCGCCTTTTCAAGCTCGCACTAAGAGCGCCTTCATCCAGACCGTCTGCCTTATCCGACTGTTGATAGGAAGGTTCGCACATAATGACATGCGAACTGGTGCGTAGCTAAGCGTTCCTCTGTGTGTGTGTGTGTGTGTGTGTGTGTGTATGGGAAATGTGAGGTTGAGCTGTGTGGTCCCACCGTGATGCGTGTGTGTGTGTGTATATATATATATATATATCTCTCTCTATATATATATACATACATGGGTACCAATATTCGTTCTCACAGCATTTGGAAGTACACCAAATTGACATTGGTTTGACTTAAAGGACTCAGGTTCTATAGTGTAGAGCACAACGCCCACATTAGTACTGTGTTAGCATGTTAAAACTCTTTGAACCCTACCATTATTATGTACTTTATCCAACATTGTCCACTCATTTTGCCATGTCATTTTAAAGACATGAGCTAAAAAATAAAGTAGGTCCTAAGTTCAAATGGACCACACCACAGAAAGCAGTGGAGATAATGTTGTCCACTGTTGAAACCTTACTACAGCCCACCATGATGTTTATTTGCCATACCACTTGCGATCATAAGGCCACAGAGAGGGGGAAAACACAAATATCAGCTTGATCTAAAACTTATGTGAACCTTGAGAAGTTTTCAATGGTTGACATTCAATTCTCATTGTTCCTTATGGTGTGATCCACTTGATCTTTATATCTCTTCAGTTCTTGGGCTCATGCCTTAAAATAATCTGGCAAAATGAATGGATAGCATGGATAAAACACATACATCATGGTGCCCCACAGAATATTGCCATGTCCGCATGGTAATGTGGGTGGCGTTGTACTATGCAATCCGAGACCGACTTGAATATATACATGGGGCCACTTTAATTTTTTTTCTCATCTTTTAACTTACAACATCCACGATGCAAGAAACAAAACCCAAGTGGGAAGATTATCAAATTTTCAGGAGCGGATTAGATGTTACTCGGGTAACACTTTAGCGGGTGTTACGCTGATAGTGGGCTCATCAAGATCAATGTGTTATACATCCATGCCATCTATCTACTTTTCCAAATCATTTTAAATGTGGTCCCGAAACTTAAACAGATACAAATCTTAGGTGGACCACACCACAGGAAACAGTGGTGATTGAATACTCACCATTGAAAACTACTTAGGGTCCACCGTAATGTTTATTTGCTATTGTAGACACCCCACCCAAGCAAGCATCTTGAGAGAACTAAGACACTCCAGGAATCATGATCATATCCTAAACCCTAATCCCAACTCAAACCTTAGCCCAAACCTGTAACGCCTCGGATTTCGAGGGTCGAGCAAGGCTCAATTCCCGAGATCCAGAACATCACTTATGCAACATGGATAATGATGTTTAAATGTTGTCCATATCAATGCATTAAACATGAGTGGGATTATACTAAAATAGCATATCATACTCTAGATATAATTAAATTTAGTAAACGAAAGACTGAAACACATATATATCTGAACAGGTAAATGTTTTACAACCTCCAGAGTATGATTATGTAGCCAGGCTAAATGAGTACATGTATTGTTTCAATATAGGCAAAATATCAAAACGTAAGTGTCCAACTAATCCATGTGCCCCTGTATCCCGTCGAATCAGCACGATGTCTACATAGACTCGCCTGATAGCTGAACATAGGAGAATTCCTCCTCCTCATCTATGAAGTCCAACTTAGCTGCATAGACTTCGTCATCACCTACATTTATAACATAGTCTAGTTGGTGTTTTAAAACACCGTCCCAAGGTGGGAGTGAGTGATCAACTCAGTGGTACTATAAGGCAAAGGTTAATATATTATCAAATTAATCAAGCAGTAATGATAAAGCAGTACAACAATCACTTCCTAGCTACTCTTGTTAATGTGTGTAGTAATGATGCATGGTCTCGCACAAAGCTCCCTCACAAGTGACTCTAACAACCAAGTTCGCGCATGACAACCTCTCTAAAGTGCAACTTCCTTGCCGAAGCACATGCAATGCGGTGCATGGTCTTGTTAGCCAAGTACTTAATTAAGTTTATTCATACAACAGATTTGGAAAGCTAAGGTACCTCCCTTTATATCATTAACCCAAGCGAAGATCCATTTAGGGTCTTCAATCCTAGTTAACCACATACGATAGGCAAGTTGTAGGGCATCACTCCCAATGAAAATAGTGGATAGGCAAATTTAAAAGTTTATACTCGGGGTCACTACGGGGAGGCTCATCACCTCAGCGTAGGCCGATAGCTCGAACACGGTGTCCCATACCACCATGCCCAGCTCACGAGTTGGGTTGCTCACTGGTCACTACGGGGAGGCTGTCACCCCAGTGTAGGCCGACAGCTCAACCACGGTGTCCCATACCACCATGCCCGGCTCATGAGTCTTAACGGATCGTAGTACCATAGTTGAAATGAGCTTTTACATTGGTAAGTGGTACCTTAGATTCAAGTAGTGATGCCCATACATGGTAAACACACAATAGGCCAATCAGCTTATTTGGTAAGTTCGATTGGTACGAGCACACGTTGACTTAATCGACATGGAGCACATAAGCACCCCTTGTGGCCTAACCACTATCGACAATTGCCGTGCGACATGGATTTGTCAAGTTACCTAATGTGGCAAGACTAATTCGGCCACTAGTACAAGGATTGTTACCGATTGCCTGAGCCACGTTGTAGCCCCAATCTTACTCAGATGCAATAGGTAGACACATGTGATAATCATATAAGCATTTAACAAATAATCCAAATAAATCCCTCATTTGAACATTTCATCAAACACATTGAACATGTCACCAAGCACTTGCATTTTATTCATAAATTGCGTAACGACAAATATGATTACATGAAAGAAAGTATACATATGGTTAAGGTAATTGAGAATCCTATCTTAATACACTTAATAAATACAAATCATCAACATTTTCTCATTCAGACATTTTATCAAACACTTAAGTTACACTTCACCAAATACATAGACTAGATTAGTTACAACATATATTATGACAATTCCTTACACAAAGAGATCATCATACATACGACAAACATGAATCCTAGATTTACAGTCATGACAAGCACGAATCTCAATTTCATGTTCATTCAAACATTTCAACAAACACATGGAATGCATCTTGTATTTAACATAGTTCACACATGTATAATATATCGAATACGTCGTATTTAAAACAATATGGCAGCAATCAAGTCAGACATAAATCATTAGCTGACATTGAAAGCATTGAAAACCGTAACTTAAACATTTATAGTCTGTACCTTTCGTTGGAATACTCGATTCGGACGCGCTTCGAATTCTACGTTCTCGGAAATGGAATGACGAGTACCTAAATCACGAAATCCGTTAGCTAGGTTGACAAACGACTATTCTAGGTCTTAAATACGGCATTAGGGTTTGGATTTCTTACCCAAATCGTAGTTGAAATAGGTCATGTAGCGAAGTGGGGAGGTGAGTCAGTGAGTGGAGTTGTGGGAAAGAATCCCAGCAAAGATTTCTAAGAATCTTTCTTCCTTCCTCTTTTCTCTCCTTTTCTCTTTCTCTCTCTCTCTTTCAGGGTTAGAGAAATTCGTATGGAATAGCAATGGGGTGGTCTAAGGGCTTTATATAGGCCCAAAACTGATGCAAATGCCCTAGGGCCATGGTATACTTAATTTATAACCTAAGGGTGCCTGTTTTTGATAAACTGGGCTTGTAGGAAGGCCCATTACTCACCTACGTCACATAGTAAGTTCTTTGACAATGGATCTATGCCAGGATGTGATTTCGGTGCGATTGGATAGGCCGATCAGCCGTTAAAGACCCACGTTAGGTCAACGGTCATGCTTGCTTGATTGGGGCCACAAGTATACGAATATGAGCAGAGAAATTTCCTTTTCCCCTGGGTGAAGTTGGGTCAAAAACTGATGGTCCAAAATCCTCAATTTCGAGCGTTAGCGAACGACCCAATTTACTTAAGTTTTAATACATTTTCTAAAGATATTCGTGTTTCTCACACACTTTACTCAGAGCTCAAGTTATACATTTCTGGATACTATTTGGGTTTGATTCTCGCGATGGTTGTTAAGCCCAGTAGGACGAACATATCCCTATAGTTTCGCGGTCATCAGACTTTCGATGTGCGGTCCAGGTTCGATACGGAGTTTTAATGTATTCCTGAGAGCGATAGGCTCGTGGGATTTTTCCTAGTGTTGAGTTAGTGGTATTAATGGTTTTAGTCTTGCCATTTATGTAAATGGTGGTTCGAGCTAAATCCACCGATTAATTTAGTTCAGTACTTAATTAATTTTTACCTGAATTTCTATAGAATACGGTCCTTAGGGATTTCTGCCTGAGGTGGACTCAGGCCTTTGTATGGATTTTTTCAAGATGTTACAAAACCTCAGACTAAATCATGGACCTAGCCTAACCCTAATCCCTAAACCCAGCCTGATCCGAATCCCAAACCATCTCCCAAGTTGAAGCGTACATGCGAATCAGTACAAACCCTAAAAACACACTCGACCATTTGAGCCCCAAAGCCTGAAAGAGGACTTAGGGATGAGCCAGAGCACCAAAGAAAGCCCACCGACCAAAAGCCCTGACCAAACCCAGCTCGTGCGGTAGTCGGACTATCACCGACGGTAATCTGACTGTCCCCCCAGAAGGGACAAGTATCCCCTCTGGGGCAACAACTGTCTCTCGTCCCTAAGTCAACTTTCATATGGATTTACCCCCTAGCTCACCTTATTTACCATTTTACCTACCTCTAAGAGCCTATGAGAGCATGCCACATGACATTCCTCTCTCCTCAACCAATCCCAAGCTGCCATGTTAGCTTTTACCCCTCAAAAATCCAGTAATTACCACGATGCCATCACAGAAGGCTATAAATAGCCCTCCTCTTCACATTTCATACAACACAACAATCCTACCACAACTACCTCATTTCAAGAAAGAGAGAGAGAGAGAGAGAGAGAGAGAGAGAGAGAGAGAGAGAGAGGAAGAGAGTGAGGGAGAGAAGGAGCTCCAAGCCTCCAAGATCTGATTTTTTTAGCTACCCCCTTTTGCCTCCTCATAGCCATCTCGACCCCACAGTCTAGTCCAGATTAATCATGGTATAGTCCATGTCCTACCCGACTCAAGACCAAGCTAAAGATCATTTAATTTTTCATCCAAGCATTCATCATAACATCTCCTCTCTTCTCAACCCCCCGCTTCTCTAGATTGCTAGTGAATGTATGCTCTATGACTTTCCGTACATCGGATTCTGTCACATCAAAAACTCCTGATGATCTAATCCGTTTTTTTTTTTTTTATTTATTTTATTTATTTTTTACATAAGCATCATCACATACGCCTTTCTAAACACACTTCCGGACGTATGATCTGTGGCTTGCTGGAATCCCAGATCTTGTAGCATTAGAAATCCACATGTGCCTAGTCCTACTCTGACCATATCATTCATCCCTTGAGATTTCTTACCACACCATGTAGAGACCGTACATTCATACAGGAAAAGAGGGTGCCTAACACCTTCCCTCTTTGTAACTGAGTTTTCTTACTTGGAATCTCAGATCATAGACCAAGAGTCAACCTAAGGTATGAGAATATTTGGATTTCTTTAGCCTTACATATTCTGTAGGTTCTAGTCGACTACGGGATTTTGAGATTAAGTGGCTAGTGGCGACTCCAAACTTACAATCAAGGTCACACACCCACACCAAAACAAAAAAGGCTAAAAGCATATCGCCTAAATTGTGAGCGCCGATCTCCTAACGTTCACAGAATGACAACTCTACCAGGGACGTGCTAGAGCGCAGTAGCCAAAACCTGACTCAAAAGTGTGTGGTACTCTAATCTCAAGTGACATTTCTCATACATTACACACAAAAAACTAAAAATAAAATAAAATATATCAATATTTGGTTTACACTTGTCAGGACATCAATCCGAGCTATGACTACTCGATCCCACGTAGCTATGGCTACCTATGAAGAAGAGCCGACAGCTCAATTAGCTCCTGAAACATCAGCATCAACACTGGTACTAGCACCAACACCGGCACCAACATCTCCGCTAACTCCAACTGATTCACCAGCTACTGTAGCCTTGAATGAGATAGCTCAAAATTTCAAGGCATTGTAGGAGCTGCTACTTTACTTGGTACCAAGCACCACACCAAGCATGCAGGTAACATAGCATAGTGTTCAAAACAATTCAATCCCACAAATTCCTTTTGCTTTCTCCCTTATTCCTCCAGTAAATCCTGTTCTCCCTCTTCCTGCAGAATCAGCACAAGATCAACATCAACAGACAAATGGGAGTAACCCTCTCACACATCTTCCAATATATTACTCAACACATCTCCCTGGAAACAGGAACAACAATCAGATCATAACACAGGCTTCCCTTAACGGAAGTCACAGACAAGAACTGGCAGGTGCCCACGAAGGGGGCCAGTTTCGAGTCCAGCTCACCCCCCCTGACGGGAGTCACATTTCAGATTTGGTAGATACCCCGGGCGGGAGCCATTTTCGTACATCACACCCTCCCCCGAAATGGAGTGGAGTTCAATTCCAATTACCTCCTGCTACTGGGAGTCCATCTTCTTTCCAACAACCCCCCATTCTCAGAAACCAAAGGGTCGAAGAAATTGACCCTTACGAGAAGGAAACTACTCAAGCCTTACAGTAAGGGGCAAGATACCCACAACACAATAAATCAGATATTGAGGAGCTACGGGAACAGTTACAAATGGTACAAAATCAGCTGCAGAGGCAGCAAGAGGTGGATCACCCATCCACTAAATTCAGGGACTTATGTCCCATTCCAGATGCAAGGATGCCTCCAAACTTTGAGGTACCCAAATTTAAAAGATATGATGGTAGCGGGTGTCCCACAACACATTCGAAAGCCTTTTATGCGGAACTCAATGCAATAGTAGGAAATGATGGGGCCTTGATACAACTTTTCCAGAAATCCCTCAAGGGCGATGCCCTGGACTGGTACACCTCACTAGACAGCCATCAGATTAGGACCTGGTAGAGACTCTCCTAGGAATTCATTGACAAATTTTCCTATAATCTGAACATGGCTCCAAGAATAGCAGATCTGACTGCCTTGAGATAGAAAACTAACGAGTCATTATCGGCATACGTTGGACAATGGTAGGCCATGGCCGCCCGAATGAGAAACCTCATCGATGATGAGGGACAGATATCCATGATCATCCATTCGGCAAACCTAAACATCTCTAAATATCTAATCTCGTGTCCATATGTGAACTTCTCCCAACTCATCCGAGCCAGGGAATGAGTAGAAGTCGGGATAAGAGCTGGAACCATCTCCCCATGGCTGCATCAGGCCCCCTCAACCAAAAGAAGCAAAGTTGAGGAGAAGCCCATTGTATATGGGAATGGAAACGACACTACTTCCGTGCAACATATTATAGAAGTTAACAACATCATCACCAACACTTAAGGCAATCAATATGCTCCACAACCAGATCCACATCAAAATAGACAGTACCAACCATACCCAACAGGGATATCAGGCACAACCGCCTCAACAACAACAGCAATAGCCTAGGGGAAATGCGCCAAACCAGTAAAAGCAAGCAATGCTGGGCAAAAAGTTCACCCCATTGGCATAAACATACAGTTAGATCATGACAATGTTAGTGCAAAACCAACTTCTGACACCACTCCAACCTCAACCTCCGCCAAATCCCCTGCCCGTAAACTATAATGAGAACGAGTATTAAGCATATCATCAATCTCGAGGCCATCTAACCAACTACTGTTTCACCTTTAAACACGCAGTCCAAGATTTGATCGAAAGCCAAAAATTGCGATCACCCCATAGGCTAACACTACTGCTTAGGCCAACAACCTCCAAAATCCTCTGTCATCGCACCAAATAGGACCCAACACATCTGGCACCTCTACAGTCAACAACATTGAGGAAGGACATCCTACGTACTCCTTCCCACATCACTCCATACAGGTAATCATGCCTAATACGGCAAATCGGACATGGGATACTTTTAGGCACCTCCACCTGGGCCACATGTATTCCTCGAAGTAGCACCAATAGTACAACCTTTCATCCTCCAAGGAGCCTCTCCGGCGCCTCACAGGTCAAACACTCAGCCTCTCATTCTGCAAGGGGCACCACCAACATCCAACAGATCAAGCTCGTAAGGGGCACTTCCAGTATCATCTCCCGCATATCCAGATAGATCAAATACTGAACCTCTCATTCTTCCAGTAGGCCTCCCTGATCTAGCCTCTCTAACCTTGCAAGGGGAACCTCTAGTGTAATCTCCGAGCTCCCTCATCTTACACCACTAATTGGCACACACCCAAAGGATCCCTCCCCCACATAACCATATTACAGAACGTTCGAAACCCAGCGAGGATTCGATCATACTTCAAGGGAGATCCTCGAGTCCACTACAAGCAGTACCGGTAACAAATTTTCTGCCTCAAGAGCCGGTAAACTTGGATGGGAGGATGGTTACCTCCTACAACATAAAGACTCCCCTGACACTACCCCGAGTGTGCTGAGGTAGGCGACAATGGTAGGTACTTTAGGAGGGACAATTAGAATCTGAAAGAAACCCAGCGAATTTTGTCACGAACAGCCCACAAGGCTGATGCTACCTACGACGTAGTAGCTCAGTTCAAAACCATTCCTGCACAAATTTTCATCTAGGAGCTCTTGTGCACATCAAGATCATATCGAGAAATCTTTGTGAAAACTCTAAACAATGCACATATCTCTCTTGACATATCGCCTGAAATGGTGGCAAATATAATCGGACAACTCCTTGCACCGCAATCCATCACATTTTTCGATGATGAGTTGCCACTTAAGGGCCACAAACATGGGCGTTCACTCAACATAACTATCCGTTACAGTGATCTCAAGGTCCCATTCGTACTCATAGATAACGGATCAAGCTTAAATGTTTGCCCTTTAAGGACTGCTAAGCGTTTAGGGATCGAACATCTTCTTTCAGGCCCAGTACAATGAGTGTCAGAGCCTTCGATAACTCTCGAAGGCAAGTGGAGGCAAAGATAGACATCCAGATGTGACTCTTGTCACATTCCAGATCATTGACATCTCTGCCTCGTTTAACCTTCTATTGGGGGGACCGTGGCTCCATGTTGTTGGAGCCATCCCATCCACCCTCCATCAAAGGGTTAAATTCCCTTAGGGAAATCGAATCATTTTGGTACTAGCCGAACCAGAGATCATTTTACTGGTAACGATCAACATCCTAAAACCTGACATCCCAGTAATAGACTTCCAATACATGGAGGGTGACATACCATATCACAGTTTCGAATTCAAAATTGTGAATTCCATCGCCAACCCATAACCACTCGCCACCGAATATGTCATCCTCCTGGCTGAACGGCTAATTCTGAACTACTGTACCGAGTTCCATGAGAGAGGTATGGTAGTGAGTAAGCTCGGGCCAACAAGCGAAGACAGGGATTGTGATATCAATCGCAGAGGATTAGGCCGCAAGGCCTAAAAAGAGGCAACCATTCAAGTGTACACCCATCAAGTTTGTTAAATCTAGGACAGTTTGTGGTGACACAGTGACTCCCCTCGAGAATCACCTTTAAAGGCTTAAGTTAACAGAACACTCCAGCCAGGAGTCCATTTGGCTGCCAATATGGTGGGACAAAATCGTCAGAGCTTCAGAAGCACGTCTAATGCCTGGGGCAGAACCCCCGGACCCATCAAACGAAGCTAGGGGCACAGAAGTAGGACCACCCATGAAGGTCCTAGGACCAAAGGTGCCCATTACAAGACACACAAATAAAAGCAGGGAGGTATCCATCCCTACATACAGCCAAGGGGAAACACCCCCAACAACTCAGCAACATAAGGGTCAAAAGTAGCCCCTCCATTAGATTGTGCAAGAGAAGTGGCCTTCCCTTGACTGGACAGACATCAGGATCCCACCACAATGTGGACCAGAGAGCCTGAGGAGCTCCAACTTCTGAACGAAGAGATCGGGTCAGTCACAAACTCTGAACCTGGTCCAACAGACATCATGGTCCTCGGGATGGATGACCCACAAGTACAAATGAATCAGGGCAGCGAGATCCGAAGGGGGGAAGAACTGAACTGGTCAGCTATCCCCCTAATGATCAAATTGGCCGGTAAGCCATCTACGGATATCGGTAAAAAAAAATGTAAATGTAAATAACACTTGACATCTCGAATCAGTATAAGATTAGTAGTGGTTTGTAACACCGTCCTGTTCGGGATCCCTTGGTGGCATAAAAAAAAAATCAGAAAACCCACAAAACACAAAACAACAGATATTCCAAAAATCACAAAAACATCAAATATTTCTCAAAATCACAAAACATCAGAAAATCTTCTAAAATAAAAAACGATGAAAAATTCAATGTGCTAAACATACGACACACATCACCAGAATTTGAGGTCGACTCGTACGATTTCAATCTAGAGTTAGATTTCGAGCTCATGGGTTTGAATGAAGCCTATGATGTGGGAAATGATGATATAGCTCTCGAACTTGAGGATTCCCTCAAAAGGTTCGAAAATAAGGCCAACGTTGTAGCAGACGATTTCGAAGTTGTGAACTTGGGATCGACGGAACTCCCTAAGGAAGTGTGTATTGGTAGATCATTGCCTCCGAAATACAAGCAAAAGATGATGGAATTCTTGAAGCCAAGGTTATCTAACTTTGCCTTCTCTTACGAAGACATGCCAAGGCTCGATGAAGAGTTGGTGGTACAACACTTACCAATAAAGCCAGAAATGAAGCCTATCAAGCAGAAGCTCTAAAGAATAAAGCCGGAATGGGCCTTGAAGGTTCGTGATGAAGTCATCAAACAATACAACACGGGGTTCCTATTAGTCTCCAACTACCAGGAATGGCTCGTAAATATCGTGCCAGTTCCAAAGAAAGATGGTAAAGTCAGGATGTGCATCGACTTTAGGGACCTTAATAAAGCAAGTCCTAAAGACGATTTCCCTCTGCCTGACATCGATACACTAGTAGATAATACTGTTGGACACAAGATCTTCTCATTCATAGACAGTTTCTCTGGCTACAATCAGATCAAGATGGCTGTCGAAGATTGTGAGAAGACTTCTTTCATCATACCATGGGAAAATTTCTGCTATCGGGTCATGCCCTTAAGGTTGAAGAACGCACGAGCTACATATCAGCGAGCTATGACTGCCCTTTTTCATGACATGATAAACAAGGAAATGGAAGTTTATGTGGATGACATGATCATCAAATCTCCCATGATCAAAAGATATTTTGAAGACCTCAAGAAGCTCTTCGACATGCTAGAAAAGTTCAAGCTCCACCTTAACTCGCAAAATTGTGTCTTCGGCGCAACTGGAGGAAAACTGCTAGGCTTCATTATCAGTGAAGATGGCATCCGGGTGGACGAGACTAAGACCAAAGTAATCATCGAGATGCCGCCTCCCATGATCGAAAAGGATCCAATACATCAGCCGATTCATTGCACAGCTCACACCTATTTGTGAGCCCATATTCAAGTTTTTAAGGAAGAACTCGCCAAAAGAATGGAACGACAACTGTCAAACGGCTTTCGACAAGATCAAGATGTATCTGCTAAACCCTCCAGTACTCTTGCCACCTACACCAGGAAGTCCACAACTGCTGTACATTTCAGTTGCAGCGGGAGCAATCAGATGCATCCTCGGTCAACATGACGATATAGGAAGAAAGGAGCAAGCGATCTACTATCTAAGCTGATGGTTTACAAGCTACGAGGCCAAATATTATAGCTTAGAGAAAACGTTCTCGCCCTGGTCTGGAAGACACAACGGCTACGACAATCCATGATCGCTCATCTAATCCTTCTGCTTGCTCGCATGGACCTATTAAAGTACTTGCTCGAGAAACTAGCACTAATGGGTAGGATCGCAAAATGACAACTGCTACTTTTTGAGTTCGACATCACTTATGTCACTTAGAAAGTAATCAAGGGGCAAGCACTGGCCGATTATTTAGCATCACACTCCCTGCTTGATTATCAACCACTAAAGACCTTCTTCCCAGATGAGGACATCCTCCTGATCAAGGAAGAAGAAGAAAGAAAGGTAGGAGAGTGGACACTCTGCTTCAATAGAGCTGCAAACTCAAAGGGGACTGGAGTAAGAGAAATACTCTACTCTCCTGACGACGTCCCAATTCCCATCTCTAAGCGATTAGTATTCCATTGCACCAACAACGTGGCTGAATATGAAGCATGTATCGTTGGTCTAAGAGAAGCCATCATCCTTCATGTGAAGAGGTTACGAGTCTTAAGAGACTCACAACTCATCATCAATCAAACAAATGGCGACTGGAAGACCAAGGATGAAAAGCTAATCCCTTATCACATCTATCTGGAGAATCTGATTGAGGAATTTGAAGAAAACACATTCTCTTACATGCCCCGAGCCAAGAATTAGTTCACGGACGCTCAGCTACCCTCATCTTGATGTTGGAAATCCTAAGAGGAATTACTGAATGAGAACTCACCGTCGAACTCAAGAGGAACCCACGTTCTGCTTGCAGATCGACGAAGCTGAAACCTCTTCAAATGATCGGTCGTGGTACATAGACATCAAGGAATATCTCGAGCACCAAAAGTATCTGGAAGGAGAGGCATCAACCGATCATCGCACTATACAATGGCTAGCGGCCCAGTTCACGATCACCGGGGGCATCCTCTACAAGAGATCCTTCAATCAAGTCCATCTCTGTTGCGTGGATGAAACGAAAGCTACTAAAATCATATAAGAAATCCACGAAGGACTATGCGGCCCACACATGAATGGACATATGATGGCAAAGAAGATCTTATGGCTCGGTTATTATTGGCTGACAATGAAGACGGATTGCTACAATCACGTCAAGAAGTGCTTCAAGTGTCAGGAGCACGCGAACTAAGTTCATGTGCCTACTTTCGAGCTATACAGGGAATTGTGTCAAGTTCCTACGATACCATGACCCTTCCCTATATAGGGACTTGACATTATCGGCAAAGTCAACCTTAAAGCTTCAAATGGGCATGAATACATCCTAGTGGCAGTAGACTACTTCACCAAATGGGTAGAGGTAGCATCCTACACTACCATTGCAGCATCTCACGTGATAAAGTTCATTAAGAACAATATCATCACCCGGTATGGGATTACTCAGGCCATCATTACAGACAATGGGACTCCGTTCATCAATAAAAGGATGAACGATTTTCTTAACAAGTTCAAGATCCAACGTCATCGGTCGAGCCCCTACCGTCCTTAAATGAATAGTGATGTCGAAGCCACAAACAAAACTATCATCCGCATACTGGAGAAAATGGTCAAGACATATCGCGACTAGTCAAAAATGCTCCCATACGGACTTTGGGCTTATCGAACGTCTGTACGGTCTGCTACAAGTGCAACTTCATATAATCTTGTGTATGGAATGGAAGTAGTATTGCCAGTCAAAATTGAAATCTCATCACTCCAAGTATTGCTGGAAAGCAAAGTCGAGGAAGGTGAATGACAACAAGCAAGATATAACCAATTGCATTTGACAGGCGAAAAGTGCATGCGCGCACTAAGCCACTCACAATGCTACTAAAGAAGGATCACACAGGCCTACAACAAGAGGGTTCGAAAGAGGAACTTCAAAGTTGGTGACATGGTCATGAAACGTCTCCTACCGCTACATCTGCTAGATTCCAAAGGAAACTTCAAATCCTTATGGGATGGACCATTGATCATTCAAGAGGTATTCCTAGGAGGCACCCTACGGCTCACCAACCTGAGAGGAGAGGATCTTTCTGAGCCCATCAACGCCGACAACGTGAAAATCAATCATGGGTAACCACACCTAACTTTGTCAATGGTTACAATCGCTAAACTAAGATTAACGAAAAAAAAGGAGTTCACCTATCACTCTTCCCACACAAAAAAAAAGAGAAAGAAGGGAAAATCAGTTCTCCCACCAAAAGAATACAAAATGTAAAAAAAGAGGTATAAACAGTCTTCCCACAAAAAAAGGTAAGAAGAGAAAAAAAAAAGAAGGAAAAAAACAGAAAACTCAAAAAGAAGACAAAGAGAGAGAAGAAAGTAAGGTCATCCTACAAATAATCCGACCAAAACAAAGTAGCTTGCGATTGTAATCAAAGATAAGAGCAGGAGGGTAGCCTGTCGGCTGGCTATGAAGGAGGCCTCTCCATCTCTCACAGCACTTAAATATTTTTTTTAAAAAAAAGAAAAGCATGCCAAAGAAAAAAGGGTGAGCTGAAAAATCGAAAGGGTGGCTCAAGTAAAAACAGTGGGCATGTAGCGGACTTGGTGAAAACCCGAAAGGGCACCAAGGGTAAAAACAGCACAAGCTGCTAAGGGGCAGGCAAGAGTAAAAACCCGGGACGTAGTAAAAATCTGAAAGGACGCTACAGGCAAAAATGACGGGGAAGTCAGTCGTAATGAAAACCTGAAAGGGCGCTACAGGTAAAAGCGGCAAGAAATAAGACAAAAATAATAAAAAATAGTAAAAGTGTAGGTATAGAAGAAGTTGAGGCAATGAGAGAAATGGAGAAATACAAGGAAAGGACAAACTTCGGATCTAAATTCTATCAGACTTTGCCTAAGTCCAAAGGGCACGATCCCGAATGCACCCTCTCAGGGAACCAAGATCTCTAGTACATAACTCAGACTACTGAACACAACGTGGGCTGAGCCCGATATTCTGATCCTAATCATACAAAGCACAAATCAAAACATGACAAACACTGACAAATTTGGCACAAATAAAAAATTCATTCCTTTCAAAAGTCTTTTTAGGTACATCATTTTACCTTCTTTACAAAAAAACAAAAGCATCCATACACATATAGGATAAGCAGCCGATGAAGTCCGGTGAAAAGGCCAAGCTATATGTCCTAGAGGGGGAGTGATAGGACTATGCCAAATTTAAAATAATTACAGCAAAATTTAAATAATCAGATAGCCAAATAAAGTAAATCAATTCACAATTCTAAAATGAATAGTAACCTCAATAAACAAGTATTGAGAGATTGATACAAAAGTTGTTCTAAGGATAACCTTACATCAAAAACCAAAGTTTATGGTAGGACAACCTGATTTCTAGAAAAGTCTTTGTATCAAGAACTCAAACTTTAGAGGAATAAACAAATTGAAACTATACTGAGGAATAGAATGCAATCTCAAATATTGATTATTCTAGGGACAACTATGCACCATAAAAATGGCAGGGCAACCTTACTAAAACAATTAGAGAATCTAAAGCTTAAACAAATAAAGGAATAGATTGCAGAAATATAAATCTAAATTATTACAACATTCCCCACTGAGCTTGAAATAAAATAATTACAACCTTCACATCCACATACATTCCACAAAAGAATAATCAAAGATAAGAAAATAAAACACACATCCACACAACACAGAGAGTTATAGTGGTTTGCTTGTGTGTACACCAACTATTCAACAACAGCCACACAGAATGCTACTCCACTCCTAATATCCTTACACAGGGGATATTAGCATTCACTATCAAATAGGTTTTCCTAGGGTCACCCAAAACCTTTACAATTGTGTCTTTTTCAAAGGTCTTACACAATTCACAAAACCCTCTTTTCTGAGTTTTCCTGGCTCTCCTCAGATAACCAATACAATGAGATTTTTCTGGCTTAACCTTAAATAAAACCAAATAAAGTAAATTACACAAATTGTAAAATACCTGTTTTTCCTCTTTGTTGTAGCAGCCCGGAAGAACCAAGTCGGAATAGAGATTTGAATGTCAAAGTTCAATGTCCAATACTCATTATATAATGGTTCTAATTTCTAATAGATTTTAAATTAAAACAAATGGGCTAGCTTGAATTGATTTTGATTTCAGTAAAAGTAAAATAAAACTTCCTCTTTATAGATTAGATTGGAATGCAAGAAACAAAATCAATTAACAAAGCTAAAGAAAGAGAATATTAAATAAGCACACTTAGCTTTAAACGGAGCACAAATTTATCTCTGAGAAGGATGAATTAAATTAGCTTGAATGGTCTGTTTAATTCCGAGATTCGTGCTCTATTTATAGGTGAATAAATTACGTCTTCGACTGATCTTAAGTCGCTACAACTGATTGTAGATCCAACAGAAATTTGAAAATTCGAGCGCGATAAGCTAAGACGGTTTCACCACTGGTCGTAAGTCTCCTTCGATTGGTCGTAGGTCTCCTTTGACTGGTCGTAGGTCTCCTTCGACTGGTCGTAGGTTCCCTTCGACTGGTCGAAGCTGGCTGGATTACAATGCTAGACTTTGAGTCGAAGGTCTACGACTGATCGAAGAACCAGTCGACACTATTCCTACGACTAGTTGAACAGTCCCCAGGACTAGTCGAAGCCTAACAGAAAATTTTTGAATTTTGTAACAAACTTACGACTGATCCAGGAAATCTTTAGACAAGTTGAAAAGCTTAGGACTAGTCGAACAAAGTCCAGGACTAGTCTTAGAACAGGCCAAACTTTTTTATATAAAATATATGAATTATGCATCCAAAATGGCCTACTCTAAAGGTCAACCTACGGTCAGTCATACCTCAATAGTGAAGTAAGGACATTGAAACTTAAAGACACGTGACCTTGAAAGTAGTGAAGCTTGAAGTCTTGATGTAGTTCAAACTTGAAAGTTTCTTTGAGATCTTGAAATTAAACTTGAAAGCTTCTTGCATTATCCTTGTCTTTGAATTAAATAAAACAAACTCATTTCCTCGAGTCTTGACTTGTGAGCAGTGCTTGTCCATCAAAGTTGATTTTGAGTAAAGCTTTGATCTTCACATATGCAATCTTCTTAATAGTGTCTTTGGCACCATAAATTTGACAACAAAAAGGGCTATAACCAATAACACTTACAATCTCCCCGTTTGTCAAATTAGTGACAAAATACACTTCCCAGATATGTTACAGAACACTGAATATCTGATTAACAAATCATGCACCAATTGTTATTAACTATCACAGTAACATGAACCCGCAAATCAGTATTCAACAATCCACATCTGTACAAAACTCCCCCTTAGTACATAAAACATATCATATCCATTCTCCATACATATGAGATATATCCAAGCAATTTGAACATATCCAGAACATAAGTTGAACATATCCATGCTCCCCCTTTTTGTCATAAGAGGACAAAGGAAACATAAAACAGATAGACTAAGGAGAATAAATTAGAGAGATAAATGAGAGATAGAAAGACAAGATATTAGATAATAGCATAATTAACTCACATAATTCATAAACTAAGTTAAAACAAAACTAGCACAGTAGTAGTAAAGTTATTACAAATTAGATAACTTAAAAGAACTAATCTGAACCAGATGAAGGAGCAGGGATGGAAGGATCAAGTGTATGCATGCCTTTGTTCAAGCGTCTAAGATATTTCCGCATGTAGTTGAATTGTAAATCATGAGCAACAGACATGTTTTCCATCCTAACATTTATATTTTAAACCTTATCCTCCAATGCATGCAGACGTGCATCAAAGTCAGAAGGCTCATAATCTGGATCATTCGTAGAATCAGAATCAAGTTCTTCAAAGATATCATCCATATTAATATCATTAGAAGGAAGATCACTAGCTTCTTCCTCATGTGCTGCTTCAGCATTGCCAACACCATCACCTTGGCCAGGGAGTAAATCCAACTTTATCTTATTTAAGTTAGAATTATTGAATTTCAGATGACGGATAGGGGCCTCTCCAACTGGCATATCGACTAACATATGAGTAGCCAACACAGTCATCAAATAAGCAAAGGAATGTCACTGTGATCAGGATGGAGATGAAAATTAAGAATGGAGTGACAAATTAAGGATGGTAAATAGATAGAAGTACCACTGGCTATAGCATGAAGAATATGAACCATGAAGGAAATCAATTCAGATTTATTACCCGATCGTGGATATAAGTTAGACATAAAGATTTTGTAAAGAATTCGGTATTTGGGTAACAAATACCTTGAGGGAAGCGCATTCCCTTTATGAGTCCATTGAGCATCCAGATTGTATAAATCTCTAGTGATTAATATTTTTTCAGTTACTGAGGGTTTATCAGATAAGTTATGGACTGGAATGCCCTTATCATTCATAGGAATTTCCATAAGAGCTGAAATCAAATGACGATCAATGTCAAATGGTCCTTCTCTAGTGGCTATTTTAAAAGTTAAATTCTCCAGTGAAAAATCACATATACATGCAAACATGGACTGTGCAATGGACCGGTATGCTGGCCCACCCCAATGTAATAAGTTATCCCAACCTACAGCTTGAAGCATAGGAAGTATATCAAAAGGAGCAACATGATTAATAGAAACTTGATGTTCAACAATAACATTGCACAATCTGATGTCCTGAACATAAGATGGATCATCATCGGGAGTCTGAAGATGACGCTTAGTGAGAGGGGCTGATCTGGAAGAAGAAGATGGACCACGAGATGTTTCCTTTTTTCCTCTAGATGCCATTTGCAACAAGGATTTCAAGAAAGTGAAGAGTGGCAAAGGATTGAGAAGATAATTTTCTCAAAGCAGATTTTTCAAAATCTCAACGAAATAAGAAATAGACAACTTCAAGAGAAAAATAGAAGTAATCTAGACACAAATCCATAAGAAATAAGCAAATGAAATACTAACCTTGAAGGATTTGGAAGGTGGGTTCGACTAGTTGTGTGTCGGCTCATTGGAGAGTGAAGAGGAAATGAAGAAGAAAGTGATTTTCCCCAAATATAAGTGATTCACGCGATTCACTACTGGTCGTGGGTTTTCTTCGATCGGTCGTGCCACGATAGGTTGAGGAAATCCTCGACTGGTCGAGTACCACCAAAAAATCAGATTTTCATATTATTAAAAAAATTGAAATCCAAACTAACAAATATATACACTATGATACAAGTAGGCATAAATAATCATCTTAGAATGCACATGCCAAGATCAAATTTCATTTTGTTAAACCTTTTTTTGTCGAGCGGTTTAGTGAAAATATCAGCACGTTGATTCTCGGTAGGGATATATTCCAATGATATTACCTTTTCTTCTACTAAATCTCGAATATAATGAAATCTAATATCAATATGCTTAGTACGAGAATGCTGAATTGGATTTTTTAAAATATTTATGGCTCTAGTATTATCACAATATAATAACATAGAGTCCTGTTTAATTCCATAATCACTTAGCATACGTTTCATCCAAACAAGCTGTGTACAAGAATTACCAGCTGCGATATATTCAGCTTCAGCTGTTGAAAGTAATATAGAACTTTGTTTCTTACTAAGCCAAGAAACTAAATAGTTTCCAATATAAAAACAACCACCACTGGTTGATTTTCTATCATCAAGATTACCAGCCCGTCAGCATCCGAGTACCAAGCTAATTGAATACTAGTCTCATGTGGATACCATAGACCGAGATTAACAGTACTAGCGACATAGCGTATAATCCATTTGACTGCAATCAAATGCGATTCTTTAGGTTCAGACTGATATCTAGCGCAAATACCAACGCTTAGAGCAATATCGGGTCTACTAGCAGTTAAATACAGTAAGCTACCAATCATACTCCGATATAATTTTGGATCCATATTTTTACCTGTAGAATCTTTTGAGAGTTTCAAAGTTGTACTCATAGGAGTATCAAAATTCTTACCATTCTCAAATCCAAATCTCTTAATCAAATTCATAGCATATTTAGATTGAGAGATGAACATTCCATCAGGTCGTTGTTTTACTTGTAACCCAAGGAAGTAATTCAATTCCCCAACCATGCTCATTTCAAATTGAGATTTCATCAAATCTGTAAACTCAATAGTCATGTCAGTACAAGTAGATTCATAAATGATATCATCTACGTATATTTGAACCATTAAGATATCTTCATTATGTTTCTTAACAAACAACGTTTTATCAACACTTCCCATCTGAAAATTATGACAAAGTAAAAACTTAGTCAATTTCTCATTGCTCTGGGAGCTTGTTTTAGACCATAGAGAGCTTTTTTAAGACGGTATATATGATTAGTAAATTTAGGATCTTCAAACCCTGTAGGTTGTTCAACATAAACTTTTTCATGTAAATCACCATTTAAAAAGACACTCTTTATATCCATTTGAAAATTTTTAAACTTTTTAAAGCATGCTATGGATATAAAAAGTCTAATTGATTCAAGATGAGCAACTGGGGCAAAGTTTCATCATAATCAATACCTTCAATTTGAGTGTACCCTTGTACAACTAATCTTGCCTTGTTTCGAATAATATTCCCAAGCTCGTCGGACTTATTTTTAAAAATTCACTTTGTTCCAATATTATGTTTATCTTTAGGTCTAGGAACAAGATACCATACATCATTTCGAATAAATTGATTAAGTTCTTCTTGCATTGCAACAATCCAGTTTTCATCAGCAAGAGCTTCTTTTACATTAGATGGTTCTATCTAGGATGTAAAACATACGTAATTACATATATCCTCAAGTTGTCTACGGGTACGAACACCAGTGAGAGGGTTTTCAAGAATCTGTGTGATTGGATGATCTTTAACAGTCCTTAGATCATAATCAGTCTGATTAGATGAAGTGTCAGATTTATCAATTACAAAAACTTCATCATTATCTGAACTTGAGATTGGTGTGTTTAAGTGATCATCAATGACCACATTTATGGACTCTTGAATCACACCGGTCCTTTTGTTCAGAACCCTATAAGCTCGACTGTTTAAAGAGTATCCTAAAAAGATTCCTTCATCACTCTTTGTATCAAACTTTCCCAGATTTTTACGATCTCGTAAAATATAGCACTTGTTGCCAAAAACTTAAAAGTATTTGACAGTAGACTTTTTATCAAACCACATTTTGTAAGCCATTTTATTATTACCTTTACTAGTGTAAACCCGGATAATGATGTAGCAAGTTGTATTGACTGCTTCAACCCAAAGATTCTTAGTGAGCTTCATACTATTCAACATAACATTAGCCATTTCTTGAAGCACTCTATTTTTTCTTTCAACAATACCATTTTATTGAGGAGTTTTAGGTGTTAAGAATTCATGTAATATTCCCTGGTCGCTACAAAACTTCTCAAAATTGCTATTCTCAAATTCATATCTATGATCACTACGAATCTTACTGACTTGAGAACTCTTTTCAGTTTGAATCCTTTTGAGAACCTTTTAACTTCTTCAAGGGTTTCTGATTTGTCCCTTAAGAAGACAACCCATGTATATCTGATAAAATCATCCACTATTACCAAGATATATCTTTTACCACCTCGACTTTCTGTCCTTGTAGGTCCTACAAGATCCATATGGAGAAGCTCGAGTGGTCTTGATGTGGTATTGGAATTCACCTTTTTGTGTGAGTTCCTTATTTGTTTGCTAATCTGACATTCACCACATATTTTATCTATTTTTTTTATAGTTTGGGTAGACCTCTTATAAGTTCTTGTTTGCTCAATCTATATAGATTTCGGTAGTGTACATGTCCAAGACATTTGTGCCACAAATCAGTCTCGTCTGTATGGACCATGTAACATAATTGATTAGATGAGTTGGATTCGCTTACAATATAGCAGTTTTCAGACGTTCTTCGTTTAGTTAATATTACCGAGCCTTTGTTATTTAGTATCTCACATCTTTGATTAGAAAACCGTACACTATGGTTATTATTGCATATTTGAGATATGCTAAGCAAGTTATGTTTTAGACCTTCTACATATAAAACATTTTTGAATAACGGAAGGTTATAAAGTTGAACTGTACCTTGACCCATAATCTTGCAGTTACTACCATCACCAAATGTGACTGGACCATTAGTCATGTTTTTGAGATCGGTGAATAAACCTTTATCACCAGTCATATGCCTTAAGCATCTTCTGTCTAAGTACCATTTAGAATGACTTGAAGCTTTGAAATCAGTGTGAGCAACTAAACAAGTGACCTTTGGAACCCATTTCATAACCATTTTGGGTTTAGGTGGATAGTTGGTCTTCTTTCATTTGTAAGAATTATAAGTATGACCTATTGAGTTAGACTTTAGAAGCTCCTTAAGTAAATCAACTATTTTTTCAGCCAAAGCGTTTTAGTTTTATTTTTTATAGTTGAAATAATTACTTTTAGGTTTTTGAAAAGATTTAGAGTTTTTTAGAAAACATTTGATCTTTTCCTTTTGAGTTCAAGGTTTCTCCCTTTACAAACTTGGGAGGAGTGTTCTTTGGTTTAGGAGGAATACTCTTATCAAAGCCTAGACTGGATCGATCGCCACATTTTCTCGATCCTGATAAGAGTTTTTCTAATTTAGGATCACCTTGGGCATATTTCCAGGTTTCCTTTAAACTCAAGAGAGAAGAGACTTCATGTTTTAGTTGATTGTTTTCAGATTTAAGATTTTTATTTTGGGAGGTTTTAAAATCCAAATCGCATTTTGTCTTTTCAAAACAGTCTGAAATATGGGACTTTTCTAAAACAAGAGATTCATAAATTTCTTTGAGTTTAGAAAATTTCTCTTTTTGAAGTTTTAATTTCACAGCAATTTTACAACTTTCCTTGTATAGAGCATTGTAGGCATTTTAAAGATCATCTTCATTTTCACATTCACTATTCAGATTTTCTTCACTTGTAGAGTCATCATTATCTGAAAAAGTGAATTTTGCTAAAGTCATAAGAGCTTTAACTTCATTGCCTGACTCATTTTCTGAATCTTCGATTGAAGAGACTCGAATCGAGGACTTATCCCAAGTAGCCATCATACTTTTCTTTTTCGACTTGCCCTTATTAGGACATTTGTTAGCCAAATGCCCATACTCATGGCGATTGTAGTAACTTGATCGCCTGTCTTTCAATGATTTTCTTGATTTAGTTTTAGGTTTCTTTTTATCATATGCTTTTTGAAGATTAACCCTCTTTTTACTCTTAAAAATCTTATAAAACTTTTTCACTAAAAGGGCCATATCATCTTCAGAGTTTTCTAAATCAGAATTTAAATCATTTTCATGAAAAATATTTTTAGAAGTTTTTAAGGCAATAGATTTACCTTTTGGAGCTTTAAAGGTTAACTCATAAGTCTATAATAAGTTCCTAGATTGCGGTTACTTTAGAATTGAACCGTTCAGGAAGTGAGCGTAATATTTTAGCACATATCTCGCTTTCAAAGATTTTATCGCCTAGACCCCACATAGAGTTTACAATGTCATTCAATCTAGTATAGAAGTCCATAAATGTTTCATTTTCTTCCATACGTATTTCCTCAAATTTAGTTGTGAGGATTTGTATCTTAGATTTCTTGACAATTGAAGTACCCTCGTGTGTCATTTCTAATATATCCCAAGCTTTTTTTGCAGAATCACGGGATATAATTCTTTTGAATTCATCTGGTGATAGTGCACATATAATTGCATTTAGTTCTTTAGCATTTGCACTACCCTCACTTTTCTAAAGTGTGGTCCAAGAAAAATAAGCCGTTATTTTTATTGTTTTTGAACCATCAACACCAGTCACTTCAGTGGTAGGAGGGGTCCATTCATTCATTGTGGTTAGCCACACATTTTCATCCATGGATTTGAGGAAGATCCTCATCCTGGCTTTTCAATCGGTATAATTGATGCCATCGAAATGTGGAGGCCTAGTGACTAAAAGGCTATCAAAATTTGACATCTTATATAAAGCTTAGATCGTTAGCTCAGGAAATAAATCCAAGAATAACAAATAATAAGCGAGCTATTAAGCTTTGATACCACTTGAAAAGGCCAAGCTATATGTCCTAAGGGGGGGGGGGGGGGGGTGAATAGGACTATGCCAAATTTAAAATAATTACAGTGGAATTTAAATAATCAGATAGCCAAATAAAGTAAATCAATTCACAATTCTAAAATGAATAGCAACCTCAATAAACAAGTATTGAGAGATTAATACAAAAGTTGCTCTAAGGACAACTTTACACCAAAAACCAAAGTTTACAGTAGGACAACCTGATTTCTAGAAAAGTCTTTATATAAAGAACTCAAACTTTAGAGGAATAAACAAATTGAAACTATACTGAGAAATAGAATGCAATCTCAAATATTGATTGCTCTAGGGACAACCATGCACCATAAAAATGGCAGGGCAACCTTACTAGAACAATTAAAGAATTTAAAGCTCAAATAAATAAAGGAATAGATTGCAGAAATATAAATCTAAATTATTACAACATTCCCCACTGAGCTTGAAATAAAATGATTACAACATTCACATCCACATACATTCCACAAAAGAATAATCAAAGATAGGAAAATAAAACACACATCCACACAACACATAGAGTTATAGTGGTTCGCCTGTGTGTACACCAACTGTTCAACAACAGCCACACAGAATGCTACTCCACTCCTAATATCCTTACATAGGGGATATTAGAGTTCACTATCAAATAGGTTTTCCCAGGTTCACCCAAAACCTTCATAATTGTGTCTTTTTCAAAGGGCTTACACAATTCAAAAAATCCTCTTTTCTGAGTTTTCCTGGCTCTCCTCAGATAGCCAATAAAATGAGATTTTTCTGGCTTAACCTCAAATAAAACCAAATAAAGTAAATTACACAAATTGTAAAATACCTGTTTTTCTTCTTTGTTGTAGCAGCCCGGAAGAACCAAGTCAGAGTAGAAATTTGAATGTCAAAGTTCAATGTCCAATACTCACTATATAATGGTTCTAATTTCTAATAGATTTTAAATTAAAATAAATGGGCTAGCTTGAATTGATTTTGATTTCAGTAAAAGTAAAATAAAACTTCTTCTTTACAGATTAGATTGGAATGCAAGAAACAAAATCAATTAACAAAGCTAAAGACAGAATATTAAATAAGCACACTTAGCTTTAAACGGAGGACAGATTTATCTCTCAGAAGGCTGAATTAAATTAGCTTAAATGGTCTGTTTAATTCTGAGATTCGTGATCTATTTATAGGTGAATAAATCACGTCTTCGACTGGTCTTAAGTCGCTACGACTGATCGTAGATTCAACAGAAATTTGAAAATTCGAGCGCGATAAGCTAAGACGGTTTCATGACTAGTCATAGGTCACCTTCGACTGGTCGTAGGTCTCCTTCGACTGGTCGTGGGTTCCCTTCGACTGGTTGAAGCTGGCCAAATTACAACACTGGACTTTGAGTCGAAGGTCTACGACTGATCGAAGAACCAGTCGACACTGTTCCTACGACTAGTCGAATAGTCCCCAGGACTAGTTGAAGCCTAACAGAAAATTTTTGAATTTTGCAACAAACTTACGACTGATCCAAAAAATCTTTAGACAGGTTGAAGCAGTGCTAGGACTAGTCGAACAAAGTCCAGGACTAGTCTTAGAATAGGCCAAACTCTCTTATATAAAATATATGAATTATGTATCCAAAATGGCCTACTCTAAAGGTTAACCTACGGTCATTCTTACCTCAATAGTGAAGTAAGGACATTGAAACTTAAAGACACGTGACCTTGAAAGTAGTGAAGCTTGAAGTCTTAATGTAGTTCAAACTTGAAAGTTTCTTTGAGATCTTGAAATTAAACTTGAAAGCTTCTTGCATTATCCTTGTCTTTGAATTAAGTCGAACAAACTCACTTCCCCGAGTCTTGACTTATGAGCAGTGTTTGTCCATCAAAGTTGATCTTGAGTAGAGCTTTGATCTTCACATATGCAAGCTTCCTAATAGTGTCTTTGGCACCATAAATTTGACAACAAAAGGGCTATAACCAATAACACTTACATCTGGGATCACAAGTTAAGCTCCTATCCTATCCCTCGTACATTGATAGTCTCTGCCTAAGTCACTCTACCTCCATACATAGGTAGAAGACCTCATCTCACTCCAAGCGGTGCGTCGTGATCATGCTCTCATCATATCACCACCCTACCGCTAGACGACGGGCCATATCCTCGCACATGTGATGAAGGATGGCAAGCTCAGAGATAAGATGGCCGTGCGTCGCAAGGAAGAATCACGGGATAATGTTCACAACCCCAAGTGTAAGGTCGCGATGTAGTATTAATCTCGGTGAGACCAAGGTCGAATTCACAAGGACTAATCTTGTGTGTCTTCTGAAAGCAACTAAAACTAGAACTAGAAGAAGATGTTTATCTAAATCTGAATTGATTGAGAGAATAATTGTGAATTATTTTACTAAAACTTATAAATTCAAAGGTTGGAAAACTAGGGTTTCCAAGGATCCACTTGTAGGTTCTCAGGATGCTACTTTGCTTGATTCAAGGATGAAGAGATTTGTTAGATCTTTGAACTTCTCATAGATCTTATCATCAATGGATGAGAGTTGTGAGGATTTGGAAGTGATTCTATCACCTAACCATGTCTAGGAGACAAGGCAAACAATAGGATGTAACAATCACACAACCAATCATAAGAAAATTATGAAGATTAGAAGGATTCCATCACCCAACTATGCCCATGGGACGATGGTGAACAACGGGATTTCCTAATTTCACAATCTCAATACATGAATAAAAGATATCTCAAGCTATCGCAGATCTATTATAATTTGAGTCATAACAAACCATTAAAAACTAAAAATATTCTTTCATAATCAAACTAGAATCCAAGAGAGTTCAATAAAACATGAATCAAAACAAAGAAAACATCTCAATTACACTACAAGGTTCACCTCTTAGCCCTAGCTGAGAGGATTAGCCAACCATAGACATAATTGAACTAGAATCTCTTAAGAAAAGTATAAAAATAACTAAGAATTAGGAAGAAAAACTCTTGGCGATGACTTCTCCACACTTTTTCTCCACTCCTTAAACCTTAGATGATGCCTAGGGATGCCCTAAGAACCCCTATTTATAGTTTTGTAACTTAAACTTTCACACCGAGTTAGAAAAATCTAGAAACCGCTTCAAATTTCTGCAATTTGTGTGTTGTCCGCGTAACCCAGGACTGGTCGAGGGCACCTTTGATTGGTCGAGGATTTCCTTCAATGGTTCAAGGATGAGCTGATTTTAGATGATTTGGTTGCTAGAGTTCGAGTCAAGGAATCCTTGACTAGTTGAGAACTAGTCGATGAAGGTGGATTTTTAGTGTTCTTTTTCTTCTTTTCAAGTCTTAATGCTCTTCATTTGTCATTTGATTTTCTTGGATCTTTGGCATATGAATTCTTCATTCTTTGTCTTATAAGATCCATCTTTGACTTTGGTGATTCTTGAGCATTAAATCCATGCTTTTAGCATTCTTTTCAATCTAAGCTCTTGAATTCATCTTGTAACACAAACATGATTAGAATAAAACATTAAGCATTATCATGTTCATAAAACCAAGTAATAAATGGAGTCCAATATGTAATATTTAACCCTCAACACAATCCCCAACCAGCATTTTGTCAGTCCTGAGCAAAGTATGCAAAAAAAATGAACTTTAATGCGCAATGTTCAACCCTTTGTCAGAAAATAATATGTTGTGTAATCAAGTATGAATGAGTAGACTCAACATGAGAAAATGAGATTTTGAAAACCAATAGTCGAATCACATAAGCAATCCATCAAATAAGTTCTATATCCATTAGGTCAGAGCATAGTTCGCATATCAAGTTTTTCAACGTGCTCAGTGAAAATACTATCTTTTTATAATGTTAACCATGCTCACCACTTCATGATAGGTTGGAAACTCTAGTACTGATTCCGAACTTATCCCATTTTCCTTCTTTTTTCAGTTTTTGATTTTATATCGACGGTTATTTGTAATCTCTTTTCTTTCTGATCTTTCATTCTTTTTTCAGACTTTTTCAATCATTTTACCATTCATGACCCCTTTGTGTCGATCTCTTATTTTTTTAACTAGTTCTTCTCTTCTTTTAAGGTGGATAAAATTCTCCAGACTTAGTTCTCAACATCTTTCAATGATCATCATACTAACAATTAGAAGATCAAGTACTATTCATAGAAAACAATTTGAATAACATAATATTTGAACTTACTCTCAATCAATTGAATGTAAGAACTATAAGTGATAGGTTACTTAGTTGCTCCAACTCCAACGATTCAAAATTCAATTTCTATCCTATCATCATACTCAAAATAATCTTAAATACACAACCTATTGCTTTCCAAATAGATAAACATTGAAATTTTTTCAAAAAATTTGCAAATTTTGCTCAAAACTAAGAAAACACTGATTAGGTTACCTAATCTCTCATCCCCAACCTAAAATCTACATTGTCCTCAGTGTAAAAGAAATAAGCATTAAATATAAAAGAGATAATGTAGTTAAAAGAGAAGTAATGAAAAGATAGTACCTGATGCAGAAAATTTGAGGCTTTTTCCAAAGGATCTTAGTGTGAAGGTAGGTTAGCACAAGAGCCAACAACCAAAAACAAACTATCCTAAAACGGCAGAACGCAAACTATCCTAGAACAACAGAAATAATAAACCTAACTATACCTCCATCAGACTAGGAGATCAATCCTGAGAAACAGGATCATTCAGAGGTATGGACATGTCCTTTGAATTAAATTTCTCAACAAATGGCCTTAATCGATGTCCATTCACTTTAAATTCTTTGCCATTATTCGGAACTTGTATCTTGACGGCCCCATGAGGATAGACATTAGTAACAATGAAAGGACCCGTCCAACGAGATCGGAGTTTGCCCAAAAAGAGATGTAATCGAGAATTATACAAGAAGACTTTTTGACCTATTGTGAATGATTTCCGGAGAATGTTTTGGTCATGAAATACCTTCATCCTATCCTTGTAAATTCTCGAGTTCTCGTATGCATCATTTCAGATTTCTTCGAGTTCATTCAATTAAAGTTTGCGTAGTGAGCCAGTGTTGTCTAAATTGAAGTCCAGATTTTTTATCGCCCAGTAAGTGATATGTTCCAACTCCACAAGCAAGTGACAAGATTTCCCATAGAGAGACATTCCAATAGGGGTTATAAATACAGTACGGTATGCCCATAAGGCATTGGTCAATCAGATTGAACAATCCTTATGGTTAGGGTTAACCGTTTTTTTTCCAAAATATGTTTAATTTCCTTATTGGTAATATCAGCTTGCCCACTTGTTTGTGGGTGGTATAGAGTGCTTACTTTATGAGATATGCCATATTTCTTCATTAAGTTCGTGAATGGCTTATTACAAAAATGTGAGTCCCCATCACTAACGATGGCTCGAGGCGTTCCGAACCGAGAAAAAATTTCTCTTTTAAGAATCTAATGATCGTTCGATAGTCATTATTCCGGCATGAAATAGCTTCGACCCATTTAGTGACATAGTCTACGGTGAGCAAAATATATAAATTTCCAAAGGATTGGGGTAATGGCCCCATGAAATCGATGCTCCAGCAATCAAATGCTTCTATGATACGAACGGGGTTTAAGGGCATCATATTTCAATGAGACAATGCTCCCAATTTCTGACAACGCTCACAAACTTTGCAGAACTCATGAGTGTCCTTGAACATAGTGGGCTAGTAAAAGCCACATGCAAAATCTTAGTTGTGGTCTTTTTTGCAGAAAAGTGACCACCACATGCCTAAGAGTGACGGAAGGAGATGACACTTTGGTATTCATTATCTGGCACACATCTCCTTAAAATTTGGTCTGAGCAATATTTAAACAAATATGGATCAACC
The DNA here is from genome assembly GCA_030180095.1 of Magnolia changhungtana. NCBI lineage: Eukaryota > Viridiplantae > Streptophyta > Magnoliopsida > Magnoliales > Magnoliaceae > Magnolia > Magnolia changhungtana. The sequence goes on from JASAUF010000502.1 coordinate 14,912,006, forward strand.
CAAAAGAACTTACGAACCTCGACGAAGAACTTTTCTTATCTTGCGCAGTCCAATGTGTCGACGTGAAACCTATGGTAAGATAATTGGCAATATCAGCAAACCAAGGTGAATGGGAGACTTTGAACAATTTTTCATCATGGAACATGTCATTTGTATGTGTCGTCTCAAGGGAATTAGAGAGATTAAGGCGGGAAAGATGGTCAGCCACTACGTTCTTTACTCCCTTTTTATCTTTTATTTTTAAATCAAATTCTTGGAGTAGGAGGATCCATCTTATCAAGTGGGGTTTAGTATAATTCTTAGAAAGAAGATACTTGAGCACCATGATCTGTGTAAATGACAATCTTGGATCCAATCAAGTAGGACTTAAATTTGTCTAAAGTGAACACTACGGCTAAGAGTTCTTTTTCCGTAGTAGTGTAATTCACTTGGGCAAGATATATAGTTCTACTTGTGTAATGAATAACGTATGGCTTCATATCTTTCCTCTGGCCTAAAATCGCCCCAAGAGCATAGTCAAACATGTCGCACGTAAGTTCAAAAGGAAAGCTCCAATCGAGTGGTTGCATGGTAGGTGCAGTGGTTAACATGCCCTTAAACTTAGTAAAAGCTTCCTGGCATTGCTTAGTCCACTTATATGATGCATCCTTTGAAGTAGATTACATAGAGGATGAGAGAGGTGACTAAAATATTTTATGAATATTCTGTAAAAATTGGCGTGTCCTAGGAAGGATTGCACGTCTTGTATGTTCTTGGGTGGAGGTAGGTTAGAAATAAGATCACTTTTAGCCTTATCTACCTCAATCCCTTTGACAAGATGATGTGTCCAAGGTAAATTCCCTTATGAACCATAAAGTGACACTTCTCCCAATTTAGTACTAAGTTCTTTTCCTCACATCGCTTTAGCACATTTTTTAAATTATCCAAGCATTTGCTGAAGGATGGACCAAAGACTGAGAAATCATCCATGAAGACCTCTAAATATTGCCCCACCATGTCAGAGAAAAACTTAACATGCATCGCTGAAAAGTGGCAGGGGCATTACATAGCTCGAATGTCATCATTCGGTAAGCAAATGTGCTGTAAGGACATGTAAATGTAGTCTTTTCCTGATCTTCAAGGGCTATCTCGATTTGATTGTAGATCGAATAACCATCAAAGAAACAGTAATAGGAATGACCAGCTAGCCTTTCCAAAATTTGATCAATGAAGGGCAAAGGAAAGTGGTCATTCCTTGTGACAGTATTTAACTTTCTTAGTCAATGCACATTCTCCAACCAGTAGTAACTCTAGTTGGTACGAGTTCATTGTTGGCATTGGCTATGATGGTAATTTCAGACTTATTAGGAACTACTTGAGTTGGACTAACCCATTGACTATCGGATATAGGGTATATGATACCCACATCCAATAGTTTAAGAACCTCGGCCTTAACCACTTCCTTCATGTTTAGATTTAGTCTACATTTTGGTTGTCGTGAGGTCTTCGTATTATCCTCTAAATGAATGCAGTGAGTACAAATCAAAGGATCAATTCTCTTGAGGTCCGCAATCGACCATCCAAGGGCTCCCTTACGCTCAATGAGAGTAGAAATGAGCATACTCACTTTTTCTTGCTTAAGATGGGAAGAAATCACCACTGGGTATGTCCTATCTTAACCTAAGTATACATATTTCAAATCAGAGGGCAAAGGTTTTAGGTCAAGCTTCGATGCCTTAAGGTTAGATGGTAGAGGCACTACATCAGTTTGGGGTAATTCTTAAAATTGTAGCCTCCACCGGTTCACTTCTAGTATCGACACAATATCCAGCATGGCTCCCATCTCCTTAATCATGTCATCATCAAAATCATGGGAGTGGGCTAGGCACGTCTCTAGAGGGTCAGAGGATAAGGTCAAAAGTGTTCTATCTTCCACGAAAAAGTCAATCATGTTAATGTCGTGGAAATCATCATCATCCTTTAACTATTTGCCTGTGTTGAAAAGATATTCAACTCTAATGTCATATTCCCGAAAGACATATGCATGACTCCATTCTTGCAATTAATGATTGCGTTTAAAGTGGCAAGGAATGGGCGACCAAGAATCACAAGAATTTGAGTGCTCATGTTACTGATGGGTTGCGTATCCAGGACGATAAAATCTCCCGAGTAGTAGAATCTGTCAACCTGGACCAGCACATCCTCAATTACCCCTCTTAGTACACGAACTGAGCGATCAACAAGTTGTAATGTGGTTAGGGTGAGTTTCAATTCACCCAAACCTAATTGTTTGTAGACCGAGTAAGGAATCAGATTTATGCTCGCTCCTAAGTCAAGAAGTGCGTGCTCAATTCAATAGTTCCCAATTATACAAGGTATGGTTTGGCTACTGGGATCTTTGTATTTCTGTGGCACATCTTGCTTTAGGATGACACTCACTTTTTCAGTTAAATAGATTTTCTTTTAAATATTTTTCCGTCTTTTGGTCGTACATAAGTCTTTCAGAAATTTGGCATATGAAGGTATTTGTTTTACGGCATTAAGTAGAGGAATATTGACCTTTAGTTATTTCAACACCTCTAAAATGTCCTAAGAGTTAGAAAGAGATTTTGGTACAACCAACCATTGGGGAAATGGAGCAATCGACTTCCCTTGAGGTTTCAGTTCTAATTTTTGTGAGACATGGCAAGATTTATCACTGTTGCCCTCTTCTGAGTCTTTAGGCTTTTTAGCCCTAACCAGAATGGTTTTGTCAATGGTCTTCCCACTCCTAAGAGTGGTGATAAATTTAGCTTGCTCCATGTAATTTGAAGAGCTTGGGTCGCTAACTTCATATTGTAGTTTTGGATTGGGAAGTTGTTGAGTTGGAAGCCTTCCCTTGTTCCTAATTGCACTTTTAGTTTCAAGTCCTTGTATGGCCTTTGTGAGGTCTTGTAAGACTTGTAGCATACCCTGGTTGAAAAACTCTTGGTTTTGAAGATGCTTTAAAACTAGATCCTCCTGAGGTTTCCCTTGAATTGAATTTGATTAGGGAATCCTTGAGGTGTAGCAATTTGTCCGTTTCTCCAACTGATGTTTGGATGATTTCTCCAGCTGGGATTGTACGTATTAGAGGTGGGTCCACTGAAAGGTGTTTGGTAAGTATTTACGACATTAGATTGCTCATTCAGTACCTCTTGAAAAGTAGATAATGTTGGGCAATTTTCAGTTGTGTGAATGTGGCAAGCATAAATACTGCAAACAATTTCCTTACCCTTATCCTTCTTTAATTCCATGGCCTTGAGTTTTCTGGTAAGATTAGCCACTTTAGGATTGATATCATCGTCCTCTTTCGGGAGATACATTCTGCCCCTCTCCTTGGATTGAGTCGGCCTAAACGTTGTGCTTGATTTTGGGGCAATGTCCCGTGATTATGTGTTTTCAGTAAACTTGTCAAAATAATCCCACACATCATTGACACTTTTATTCATGAATTCCCCATTACACATTATCTTGATCAATTGGCACATGGAAGATGTCAGTCCATCATAGAAGAAATTCGTGATGCGCTACGTTTCAAAACAGTGTTGTGGGCATGAATTGATAACATCCTTCAACCGTTCCCAACATTAAAAGAATGTTTCATCTTCCTTTTAGGTGAAGTTCTTGTTCGACTTTCTAAGTGTATTTATAAGACCCGTATCCTGGCCCGTACTGTTCCGTAGGCTTCCTTCGTCATTCTGATCGAATTTCTGCAACTCGTGATCTGTAATCGACAGTTGTACGTGACTTCGAGTTGTATCCCATTTTCCAGAGTCGGCTCGACCCGAGACTTGTACCCTAGCGACCGCGCCGTTGCTGCGGTTCCGATGCTGCGTATTACGCGCTGAGGCGATACCTAGGCCAGAAGATGTGGGCCCGCGTTCAGTTCGAGAAAACACTGCGCGTTGCAATTCCGTGAGAATCTCTACGAAATATCACATCAATCAAGTACACATCACTCCCATCACTCACACCCATCCCCAAGTACAACCACCCCCCTTAAAGTCAAGTCTCTCCCTTACACAAGTACACCCATCACCTCACTTGCCCATCCCATCCTCTCTCTCTCTCTCTCATTTTCTTCATTTTTCAAGCAACCATGAGACTCCAACGTCTAAGCCTCCATATGAGAAGCCATGTGTGGCCCACCTCCCTACTTCTCATCTCTACCATCCAAAGTCTATCTCAACCGTCAGAATCGTTTCCTTGGAGCTCTAGATCGTGTTGGCAGAAGAAGTCCAAGAAGATCAAAGTGGGTGATTTTATTTATTTGATTTGTCATTTGAGGGCCCACATATGGCGGGACCCATCTTGCCGTATGATTTGTATCAAGAGGGGCCCATAGTGGCGGGGTCCCTCCACTATTCCAATCCCTCTCTCTTCCTCTCTTTCATTTTGTTTGGTGATGATTTGGTTGTGTGGCCCACTCAGATGGACCCCACCACAAAGTATGCATTTTCTCCATGCCATCCATCAAGTGGGTCCACATAGGTGGTGAAATCCCATTACAACGTGGGTGAGCACCTGTTGAAAATGGTGGGTAAGGACGCTGCTGCCACTGTCCAGGGCTGCATCGTCCTAGTCCTCTTAAAGAGGGAGGAGTGTGGGACACACAGCAAGCCCCCACCTTTAATATATATATTCAATCCACACCGTCCATCCAATTTCCCAGCTCATTTTAGGCGTTGAGCCGAAAAACGAAGAACAATCGAGTCTCTGAAGGGCCATAATGTAGAAACTAATGGTTTTTAGTGATATTAATTGTTTGGGGCCACTATGATGTTTCTACGCATCGAAACATATTCGATATGGCGCTTGTTAGACCTGCCCCGAGTCCAAGAATCCAACCAACGGAGTGAATTCTCCTGATGTGGGCCTCGCCTATGATAAACTGCGAGAAAACACTATAATAATAAAACACACACACACACACACACACATATATATATATATTAGAGCAGACGTTCCTTGCTGCTGATGTCCAGTGTCCAGAGGATGCTGCAGCATCCTGCTACTGGACGAGGCTGGGCCGGTGGGCCCCACCATAGGCCCCACCATGATGTATGTTGGCCATCTACACCGTGCATTTGATGGGCCCCCTTTTTGTATGGGGAGCACCTAAAAATTAGCTGTACCTGGAACTCAGGTGGCCCACACCACCAAAAGCAATAGGGTGTACTAACTAGCTAAAATAAATAAAAAATAATAATATATATTATATTAATATAATACACTACTTAGTATATGAGGGTGGGCCCCATGTGAACACCTCACGTGTGGGGCTATCTTGATGTATTTATTAAATCTGCACCGTCCAGTAGATCTGGACAATGGAGATCTGCCCACCTTGATATATATTTTATCCAGACCGTCCATTCATTTTTCCATGGTCCAGCGAACCCACCATGCATGTGCCTTGCATCCAGCTCATCCGTCCAGGACGACTAGATGCTGGGCTGAATTGTTATATATATATATATTTATATATATATATATATAGTATAATATTATTATAATATAAGGAGGGTAGCCCACCACGTGGTACCCACCTCATGTATTATATAACATAATATTATTATCTTATAATAGGAGGGTGGCCCACCACGTGGGATCCACCATGATTTATATGTTTCACCATCCAAAGGTTTTCTGGATGGTGGAAACACCATAATGTAGTGTTTTATTGGTGTCACCCACCCTGCACGAGTGCTACATTCGTGCAGCGTGGGAGCCACCTTGACCGTATGTAATTCATCCCAGCTGTCCGTCCATTTTTTGGACGGTGTGCCCACTGCCGAGACATTAACAGCCCTGTGGGTCCAGCCAGATGTATGTGTTCTATTTATTTATTTTTTTACCATCCATTGGAAAGCCATCCAGACCGTCCATCATCTGGACGGTGGATGTGGGGCACCACTGTGATGTACGCTTTATCCATGATGTCCGTCTGTTTTGGCAGCATGGGACCCATCTGCTATGCGTGCATCGTCCAGCACGTGGGATGTGCTAGACGCACCTTGATGTATTTATATCCAAACCGTTCAGCAGCGGGTCCCACTACATGACGTCACAAGTTCTGTGGGTTTGGATCATGAGGAATGCATTAGACCTCACCGTCCGTCCATGTAGGGCCACTGTGATATATGTGTTTCATACTACCGATCATCTGTGGCCCACCATGGCATGTGTTATGTCCAAACCATCCATCTGGATGGTGGGCCAGCAGGTCACACCGGCTATATGGCTGATGTATCGTTGTCAGCAAGCCATGGGGTCCACCTTAATGATTTGTTGCATATCTGTACCGTCCATGGCTATGGGTAATGATTGGACAGTGCTGATTTATTAGTGAGCCATGTGTCCCATAGAATGATAGTGTGCAGTGATACACATGTTGCACCTACAATTATTGAAATAATTTTAGATATGATCCAGGCTCTCACCGTGAAATGCAAAACCTCCACGACCCACATCATAGGGGGACCCACCGTGTTATATATATTCACGCCGTCCATTATGCAGCCCACTTGATATATATGAGGCCCATTGGTGTAACCCATTGATGTGGCCCACTTGATGTAATGAGGCCCATTTGCTGAGTATACGGGGTCCACCTGTTATGTATATTAGGCCCGATGTGATGCATGAGAGGCCCATGGTTGTGGCCCAGTGTGATGTGTGTGAGGCCTAAATAGCGAGACTCGATGTGATGTGTGAGAGGCCTATGCGATGCGGCCCACTTGATGTGTATATGGCCCTTATGTGAGGCCACGAGCTCGCTATATGTTTAGCTTTATGTGGGCCACTCCTTGGGAGCAATGTTGGTTTAATGTCCACATTATGGGCAATGATGGTTGAATGTCCACATTGTGACCTTCCCTTAGGCCTTGTCAGGCCCATTCTCATCGATGCCGATTGCCGAGGCTGATTATCATGACCGATTGCCGATTCTGATTGTCATTGACGATTGTCAGTTTCGATTGTTGTGGTTGATTGACTGATTCCGATCATCGAGGCCGATTATTGATCGATTTCAATTGTTATGGCCGATTGCCGATTCCGATTATTGATCGATTCCTATTGTTATGGCTGATTGCCGATTCCGATTATCGATCGATTCCGATTATTATGGCCGATTGCTGATTTCGATCATCGAGGCCGATTATTGATCGATTCCGATTGTTGTGACCGATTGCTGATTCCGGTTGTCATGGCCGATTGCCGATTCTGATTATCAATCAATTCCGATTGTTGTGGTTGATTGCCGATTCCGATCATCAAGGTCGATTATTGACTGATTCCGACTGTCATGGCCGATTGCCGATTTCAATTATCGATCGATTCCGATTGTTGTGGCCGATTCAGATCATCCAGGCCGATTATTGATTGATTCCAATTGTCATGGCTGATTGCCGATTTCGATTATTGATTGATTCCGATTGTTGAGGCCGATTATGTAGGCCGATTGTCGAGGTCAATTATCGAGGCTGATTTCGATTGCCGATTCCGATTGTCGAGGCCAGATATCAAGGCCGATTGACGAGGCCCATTGTGATGTATATGCGGCCTATATTTGAGGCCCATTGTGATGTGCATTTGTCCTGTGTCTGAGGCCTAATGTGATATATATGTGACCCGTACTTGAGGCCCATTGTGATGTGTATTCGCCCGTGTTTGAGGCCCAATGTGATGTATATGAGGCCTATGTGATGAGGCCCATTGTGATGCATTTGAGGGCTAGGCTATGGAGCCCATTGTGATGTATGTTAGGCCCATCGAGATGTGTATTAAGCTCTTGAGTGAGGCCCAGGGTGTTGTATTTTTGGCCCTTGTGTGAGGTCATGGTTCTATTATATGTTAGGCTCTATGTGGGCCATTCCTTGGGGGCAATGTTGGTTAAATGTCCATATTGTTGAGATCGATTATCGATGCAGGTTATTGATACCGATTATGAGTATGTGATAGCATAAGCATCATGATACATGCCCATACGCATCATCTGCATGTTTGTTATGAGATGTGGTTGACCATTGCATATATCATTAGGCAGGTAGTTATGAGACTCCCTGATAGGCGGAGGTTATCCCATATGAGCGCACGGTATATGCAGGATTGATGCATGACTAGATTGTATGACTCATGCATCTTACATTGTGTGTTGTGATTACTGTACGCCCTAGCGATGTCTATCTGTAGCCTCCATAGGCATATCGTGGATAGCCAGACGGGACATCAAAAATCTGTTACTAGCATTGGGCTGCATAGATGGTCCTAGGTGAAAATTCCTAAACCCTCTTGGTACCAGAGGACGTCCCAAAGTCAAGACTGAGTGGATACATGAGTGCCCGAGTGAAGAATACCAGGGGGCCGCGTCTCCCACTGTTTTGTAGTCGGTTGAGAAGGGGGTGTGGCCTTACCCACTTGAGGGAGTAGGCATAGCTAGGCTGAGTCTGACCAGCTCCTAAATGGGTCCGCTATCGACGAGCTGGGTAGGCATTGGTATACTGCTGGCAGGCGGGTAGTGAGGTCTTTTCCACTCGCTTGGCTACGCAGCCTGTAGGGACAGTAGCCAGTTTGGAGTGTACTAGACCCCGGTGATGATCCCAGAGAGGAACCGTATTGATATGTGGACTTATTGAGCAGGAGTTACATACTCATTCATTCACTATCCACTCGGGCTGGTGATCGCAACTATTTGTTACGGGTACCTTCATAATGGTCAGGATTTCGGTTGGGGCGCGCAACTAACCTGAGATCAGGAGTCTACCACATTGAGTCTGACTATCCAAATTTAGGTATGGGACTGGTTTGGATAGAAGTCCTTTGTGATGGACCCCATAGCCTGCGATACTACGTACTATCATCCCGACTTCACACTCCAGCATTGTCATTCCATTCGCACCACATATTGCATTACATCCGCGGCATATGGCATTTTGGGTTACTATATTTCTGCATTTATATGACCTAGATAAGGCTGATGGTATTTGTAGCCCTTTCAAATTGCATATTGTATTGCTTCCTCAATATCTGATATTTGGTTCATTATGTTTCCGCATTACATAACCGATTTATATTAATTTCTCAGTATATGACATCGTCTTGCTATGTCTTTTCATTGCATATCCTGGATGAGGTTGATGATATTTTTATGGACTTGTAGTATTTCCGTTTACTCTAATATCGTATGATTCATGCCAGTAATTCCGATATTATATGATTAAGGTATTGTATTGAATACTTGGCACTTATCTTATGCACACACTTACACCACCCTCTAAGCTTTATATAAGCTTATGCACGATAGATATGTATAGGCGATGACAGGAAGCAGTTAAGCTGAGGTAGGAGCGTGCGGCAAAACTTCTAGAGATTTATTATATGCATGTATTTCCTTTTCAGTATTGTACTCCAATAATTATATTAGTGGATATGTGGTGATGATGTTGTTCTTATGATTTGGGTATACTTGTGGTTATGCTTCTTACAAGAAAAATGTATATTGGAAAATCCTCCTTATAGGATCTCAGGATCGGAATCTGGCGTATAGACGCTGGGAGCTGAGAATGGGGTACTACGGAGGCTGTCGGTACCGGATTCGAGGATCGGGATTCGTATGAGTCCAATCTTCGGGTTTGGGGCGTGACAGTATTCGTCTTATGGCATGGAAAATTTTTTGATATAAACTCCCTTGTCATGTCATTCCGTCTACCAATAGATCGAGGATGTAGTGAATGCAACCACGTCTTAGCTTTCTCTTTCAAAGAAAAAGGAAAGAGTTTCAGCCTGACCATGTCGTCAAACATGTTAGGAAAATATAGAGTGGCTATGATTTCATTAAACTCTTTCAAGTGTAGATATGGATTTTCAGATTCAAGCCCATGAAATTTTGGAAGGAGTTGGATCACCCCTAGCTTGATATCCATGTGTCCCGTATTTTCTAAAAAAATCATGCATAAAGGTGTACTCACCCCCGCCGGTTGTAAATAGTCTTGTAAAGTATGAGGAGGGGGTGCTTGATGCACCTCATTCTCATCCTAGACTTCCTCAACCTGAGGTTGAGGTTGTCTTCTCAGTTCATTGATTGGTTGATTTGCAACCATAACCTCAATTAACTCTGAGGATCTCAAGTGGTGTCTAATCCTGCGATGGATTGATAACCCCTTAACCAATCCTCATTTACTCAAAAGATGTAGAGTGTTGTCACGGACCCACTTGGGCATGAAACACTCTCAGCCCTCAATTTCATATTCTAACCTAAACCTAAAAGAAAGAAGAAGGAAATAGAAATCTAAAAATAGAAAGAGAGAGGGAATTAGAAAGAAGTTACCAAATTAGATGTTCCTAAATTAAAATCCTGCAAAACAAAACAAAACAAGTCAGCTTCTAAAAACAGAAATTTTAAAATTAGAAAGTTTCTACAAACAAAAATAGAAAGATGAGTTAGTTTCTAAAATCAAATTAGGAAAGTTTCTAAACCTAAAATTGGAAAGTGGTTTCTAAAAACAGGAAAAGAAAATTTCTAAACCTAGAATTAAAAAGCTAAGTTAGTTTCTAAAATAATTCAGAGAAACCCTAACCTAAAAATAGAAAATAGAAAAACTTTAATCTTAAACTAATTATTTAATCTTTGAAAAACACAACCGTTAATCCCCAATAATAGCGCCAAAAACTTGTTCACAACCCCAATTGTAGGGTCGCGATATAGTAATAATCTCGGTGAGACCGAGGTCAAATCCACAGGGACTAATCATGTGTCTTCTGAAAGCAATTAGAACTAGAACTAGAAGAAGATGTTTATCTAAATATGAATTAATTGAGAGAATAATTGTGAATTATTTAAATAAAACTTGTAAATTCAAAGGTGGGAAAACTAGGTTTCCAAGGATCCACTTATAGGTTCTCAGGATGCTACTTTGCTTGATTCCAATACAAAGAGATTTATTAGATCTCTGAAATTCTCATGGATCTAATCATTAATGGATGAGACTTGTGAGGATTTGGAAGTGATTCCATCACCTAACCATGCCTAGGAGACAAGGCAAACAACGACATCTACCAATCACACAACCAATCATAAGAGAATTATGAAGATTAGAAGGATTCCATTACCCAACCATGTCCATGGGATCAAATCTCGGGCCTCCTCAAGTAGTCGAACAATGATCATACAAAAGATCGAGTGAGAACTCATTGGTTCTGCTCTCCGTAGTTAGGAAGGCAGCCGAGAACCCAAACCAGGGACCCAGATCCGCAGGACAAACCGGATCAGATGAAGGGACGTACGACTCCTGAGCAAGAGGGAGGCCAAACAACCATGCAAGCTCCTCCAGAGACAGGCCCAGCTTCAAATCATTAAAAGAAAATAGGTTCAATGCTGGAACCCAATACTACGACGCCACACTCAACAACCACTAATCTAGGTGAACTCTATGAAAATGGAGGACCTCCCTGAAGCCCAAGGAGCCCAGCTCAAAAACATCGGAATCCATCAAGCTCTCAATCCAGATATGCAATCTCTCAGAGCATGTGCTGCGTAGTTGAAGGCATCAAGTATGGACGGGCACGCCCTCTACAACCTAGAGTCCCGAGTCAACAGGCGAGTCGGTGAAGATGGGCATGCCCTCATCCAATAGGTCGATCTCGTGATGATGAAAAAAGCCCGACTCACCCATTGCATCACGAAGTGTGTCCTGAAAAGCGGCAACAGATGGACCCGAACCACCAATGATCGCCACGTTAGGGGCAACTTGGAAAGTGCACACCCTGGGAGCCGCAACACTCGGACCGCTCCAGTAGCTGACTAGGCCAACATCCTGATCATCGACAGCAACTTCATGTCCCATCACTGCCTCAAAATCTGCTCCAAATATCTCACCTAAGCCGTCAATAAAAGGCCCATCACCCGTCTGATCCAAATTGGCCATCAAACCCAATCCATCAAAATGGGCCCCACCATCCATTCTGACCTCATCTTTCCCATTTGAACCATCCAAAGCAATCAGCTCGCCATCCCCACCACCCAAACTCACACCATTGACTATGGTAAGATCCGGGCCATCCATCATCATCCCAACACCATCCAATGGCACATCCATGCCCATCCCACCATAGGATGACCTATCCAAAGGTCCACCAAGCAAGTCTCCCTCCAACACTCATCCCCAACATTAATGGTGGTGGGAATAACGTCGTAAATAACATTGAGTTCCTCAAGAGGACCCACCAACCCACCATTACAACCACTCAAACCATCATCAATTACCATAAATGGGCCCTCACCCACCAACCCATCCCAAGCTAATAAAGGAGAATCTTCAAAAGGATCCACGACTCCATGATTATGGGATCCAAAGCCATCCATGGTAAAGAACAAGAAGAAAAAATACAAAAGAAGAAAGGAGACAAAAGGGACAAAAAGGGGACAAACCGGATGAATAGGGCGATTAGAGAAGGGAAAGAATATCAAAGAGAGCTGCTGTGGACGGACAGAGAAGAGAAAAGCTTGCTAAAACAAAAGATGAGCGAGGACGGTAGTTAGATTACTACCCGCATGCTCTCTTAGCACCTGTAGCCTGACAAACCCAGAAGACAGCAAATGTCAACGGGCGGTAGTCGGACTACCGCCCGCAGTAGTCCAACTACCGCTTAGGTCCACTCTTCGCCGAAATCAAAGGTGAGGCCCATTTCGGTTACTCTGGAACATGAAACCTCTATGGGTAGCTCAATCAAGACCACGGAAAGACTTAAAACACAATAAAGAAAAATGTCTTTGGGCAACTGAAGTTCCATATATATGGAAGGATATACAACTGATGATACATGATCATATGATACAACAAAACTAATCATCGTCAGGTACGTAGTCATCCGTATCCTTTTGACAAAGCTAAGGCCCCAGAAGGCCCTCTATGGCAAAACACGCACCGCCACTAGGAGCGTAGGAATGCTGCAAGATTGGACCAATGTCATACTGCTCATACCACAAGCCGTACTCTCTCGCCGGATTGACAAAAGCACTGACATCAAAGCCCTGTAGAGCAGCGGTCAATTCCCACTCAGGCATTGCCCTCCAATCTGATGGACCAGATGGAGGGCCGAACGGAACTAAAGGGCTGCCTGCCAGCTGCCAGAAGAGTCTCTCGCCCATGTACCACTTTATCACACGTGGATCCTCCAAAATGTGACGTTGACGTGAGGCCCGGTAAGCCTCCTGAGCCGAAGGAGTGAGCGCAACATTCGACCGAAGGTACGGCCTGGTATGGAACTGCAAGAGATAGACAAATCAGAAATAAAGGGCAAACAAAGACAAACAACAAAGGGTAGGGCAATCACTTACGTCATCAGGAATAAAGGCGCCAACGTTCGACCTCCATGCAAGATTAGAAAACAAGCATGTGCGGCTGCGGTTATCCTTTTACCACAACATTATGCGTGAAAAAGGAGGCATTTGGTCAATCAGAGCAGGGGCAAAATGAGGAAAATGATCAAAGAAATAGACCTGTGCAAGGTCACAATAAAAAATCGCACCAATCATAAAAGGGAATGGCACATGAGAGGGATCCGACATGCACCTCAATGACCGGGTAAAAGCCAGTCAATGACCTGTTGATGCAGTGACTGGCCTTATCCAACCCGTTGTATAAATGGGCAAGAAGGGCCACATTCCAATTATACGGAGATGTCTGCTACGAGTAACAACAAAAAAGAATTCACCAACTCATTCCCGTGATAGAATATCATTGCTCCCATAGTATACAAAATCAAGGCACGAGCCTTCACAATGGCATCAACCTCAGTCTATGGAATATGACAGGCGAAGTTTGCAGACAACCAGAGCAACTTGAACTGCGATCCTGAGAAGTCTGTGGGATCTGGCATCCTTCCTAACAAGCTCATCCAATTGTCGGCAGAAGGTATCGGAAGGTCGTCCTTGAACGGGATGGACCCTCCCTTGTACCGGAGACCCAACTGGATATAAATATCGTAAGGGTTGATCCCCCATTCCCCGAAGGGCAGATGAAAGGTATGAGTCTCCACACATCATCGCTCCGCCAACACAGATAACAAGGACATGTTCTTCTTGCTCAGGTGATTCTAAAACAAGCTAGCTAGAGGAGTGCACTCTAACACCTCGAAGAACAAGGGCTGGGGATCCTTGAACCAGTTTGGCCAATGGGTCTTAACCCCACGCCCTCTCAAGACTGTAGGAGCGCCTCCCTCATGAGTAACGTCAAAAAAATGCTGGCCCTCCCAAGGCATGAAATACGGATCAACAGAATGGTGAGAAGGACCAGCCTCATTGTGGCCACATCGAGGCATGTTGCACAAGTAGAAGATTTACGGGTAAGTACGCTTCTCACCACAAAGTCAAAGACCAAGCCCAGTCCATAAGGCCCACATTTCAAAGCCCTAGAGGCCCACATTTCAAAGTCCACAAGGCCCACAAGTACAAAGCCTGTAAGGCCCACAAGTTCAAGGCCCACATGTTAAAAGCCCACCAAGCCCATTGTCCAAAGGCCCATGGTTCAAGGCCCATGTTTCCAAGTCCATTTCCTAAGCCCACAAATCCAAAACAAGGCCCACTTCATAACTCTAATTTCAAAGCACATGGTCTTAGGCCTATATGTCCTAAATCAGGCCCATGTTCCCCAGTCCATGATCCAAGGCCCATTAGAGAAATCCAGTCCACACATGGCCACAAATCATGTTAAAGAGTGCGATCCACTTCACAAGTGATGGCCCACCATCAAAATCCATGCCATCGGAACACTCATGTGGGCCCCGAATCATCCATCTTGTCCATCATCCTACAGTCCAGATTGTCTCCAACAAAAAAAAAATAACAAAACACCAAAAAAAATAAATCACAAGAGTGGGGCCCCTTTCTTATCAAACCCCACTCTAACAATTTTTTTTTTTAAAATATAGTACTCCTGTGTCAAAAATAAGATTTTTTAGCATGATCTAATGGCTGAAAATCTGGTCGAACATGATTAACAGTCCTGATCATAGCTCTCTTATGCTCGAAAAGAAGACCCAAAGCTACAAATGGACCATCTAAACACCCCTTCAACATGATCCAGCAAAGTCCAGCAAAATACACAATAAAAAATTAGCCCAGGGAAGCAATCAGACACTTGGAAAAATGACGAAGTAACTAGAGCAAGGAGAAGCTACAAAAGAGCAAAAATCAGCAACAAGAGAGCTTCCAGGGGCAGCAATGGTATCCCTGGACGGATTAGGAAGAAGCTGAAATAGGAGAGAGGACACCTTGGTCGGACCAGCACCCACGCCGGCCAGTTGGACAAACTAGCGCCAGGTGGTAATCGGACTACTGCATACGCTCGGAATTGCATGGGACATCATGCTAGTCACCCTTTAAAAAAATGGGATGGCCAGACCACCACGGGATCTAGTGGGTAAAAACCAAAAAAGTAAGCAAGGGAACTTCAGTATCTTGCGAGAAATTCAAAATCTCGCGAAAAATTGAGAATCTTGATAAATAAGGTGATAAATTGCTAAAAAATACAAAAAATAAGAAAAAGGAAAATATAAAAAAATTATGAGTAATGCCCCATTAATTCATTAGTGGAGGCCATCTGGCTATTCGACCCAGACCATATAATAAAAGCAGAACAATGATACCCCATGCGGGATTGGACGGTTATAACAAAATCTCAAAAATATTTAGCCCCATTAGCTCATTAGTAGAGGAAACACGACTTTTACTTACACAATAAAAACTGAACGACGACGCCCAACCGCGAGATCGGACAGATATATATATATATATATATATTTAAATGACCAAAAATTCTTTCAATAAAGTCCCTGCGAAATCTAGTTCCAAAGAAAATAGTTTTCAAACAAAAGATTTTCATAAAATGCACTCAGCGCGCAGTACATTGAAGAATCTTTCATATTCTCCAGTTGCAGTCAGTGCAAACAACAAAATAAGATTCGATCCCTTCCGGTCTCTCCAAAAAATGATCAAATCCGTATATGATATAAGTACGATTGACTCGATCTCTATATCTGGACAGTCGTACGAGACGAATGCGAGAAAAAGTGATTTGATCTATCTTTAAAAAAAACAATCCAACTCAAGGTGATGATAATCCATCATAACCAACGTATCATAATCAGTAGACTGCATGGCAAAAGATTACCCGCACATATCGAGTCCGGGATGTTCGAAAAGTTTGATTGAGTTCAAGTCGGTGTAGTGAGTTTCCCAAAAGGCCGCATTGATGCGCATGGCAACTAACCACTTTGACGATCAAATGGAACGAATACTTCTAGAGTGATTATGTAACAAAGGAAATGATAGATCCCAAATAGTACGTGAATCCTCGTAAAGTGGCATCAACGCGCAGAGGTCCTACTTTTCTGACTTACCCTCTAATGCTATTAACAATCTGACGTGAAAGGGTCGTGATTGGTGACCCGTAATGTCGCATCAACGTGCAGGGACAATCATAATTTTTTCCTCAATCCTCACAATATGCGCGAGTCATCTCTTTTCCATATAGTCAATTGACAATGATACAATGGCAGGCAACAAATTTAAACCACTACCTTTTTTTACTAGAAGGGTGGGGTGTCCACTCGCTTTGGCGCTCGGTTGCTCGCAACCTCGGCTAAAGAGGGACATCTATAGACACCCCACCCAGGCAAGCATCTTGAGAGAACTAAGACAATCCAGAAACCATGATCATATCCTAAACCAAACCCTAATCCCAACTCAAACCCTAGCCCAAACCTCAGCCTAAATCATCGATCTAGCCTAACCATAACCCCTAAACCTAGCCTAATCCTAACTTAAACCCTAATCCAAACCCTAAACCATCGCCCAAGCTAAAGTGTACATGCGAATCAGTACAAACCCTAAAAACACAGTCAACCATTTGAGCCCAAAAGCTCGAAAGAGGACTTCCGGACAAGCTAGAGCACCAAAGAAAGCCCACTGACCAAAAGCCCAGACCAAACCCAGCCTGAGCGGTAATCGGACTACTACAGGCGGTAATCCGACTGCCGCCCCAGAAGGGGCATGTGTCCCCTCTGGGGTAACAACCGTCTCTCGTCCCAAAGTCAACTTTCATATGGATTTACCCTCTAGTTCACCTTATTTATCATTTTACCTACCTCCAAGAGCTTATGAGAGCATGTCACATGACATTCCTCTCTCCTCAACCAATCCTAAGCTGCCATGTCAGCTTTTATCCCTTATAAACCCAGCAATTACCACAATGCCATTACAAAAGGCTATAAATAGCCCTCTCCTCTTCACATTTCATACAACACAACAATCCTACTACAACTACCTCATTTCAAGAGAGAGAGAGGGAGAGAGAGAGGAAGAGAGTGAGGGAGAGAAGGAGCTCCAAGCCTCCAAGATCTGATTTTTCTAGCTACCCCCTTTGCCTCCTCCGAGCCATCTCGATCTCACAGTCTAGCCCGAATTGATCATTGTGTAGTCCATGTCCTAGCCAACTCAAGAGCAAGCCAAAGATCATTTCATTTTTCATCCAAGCATTCATCATAACATCTCATCTCTTCTCAACCCCCGTGCTTATCTAGATTGCTAGTAAATGTATGATATGTGACTTTCCGTACATCAGATCTTATCACATCAGAAACTCTTAGTGATCTAGTCCGTTTTCTTTATTTTTACATAAGCATCATCACATACACCTTTCTAGACACTCTCGGACGTATACTCTGTGGCTTGCCGGAATCCTGGATCTTGCCGCTTCAGAAATCTGCGTGTGCCTAGTCCTACTCTGACCATATCATTCATCCCTTAAGATTTCTTACCACACCAAGTAGAGATTGTACATTCGTACGGGTAAAGAGGGTGCTTAGCACCTTTCCTCTTTGTAACCGATGTCCCTTACTCAGAATCTCGGATCGCAGATTAAGAGTCGACCTAAGGTAAGAGAATCTTTGGATTTCTCTAGCCTTACATATTCTGCAGGTTCTAGCCAGTTGCGGGATTTTGAGATTAAGTGGCTAGTGGCGACTCCAAACTTACAATCAAGGTCACACACCCACACCAAAACAAAAAAAAGCCAAAAGCATATCGCCTAAAGTGTGGGTGATCAGGGTCGAATATTATATATCAGACCCAGTAATTACCTGATTTTACATACATGATAATGTTTAATGCCAAATTTTACTCGTGTTTTTATTACAGGATGAAATCAGGAGTGTGTATTGAAAGATGATGTTAAAAACATGGATTTGGCGCTCTAAAATTACCAGAGCATGGGATGGACTCCAGAAAACCAATAGTGAAGATTTTACACGCCTGGGATTTGAGGAAAGCAAGCCAAAGGGGCCCGAAAAGGGTCTAGAATGCAAGATCACAAGGTTCCCGTCTTCCGATTGATTCGAAACTTCATACATGGGATGGGGGCCGTAAATTAACCGTACATATTAAATTTCAGCCATTGAGGATTTTGGAAAGTGGTCCAACGGACAGATCAGCCCATTAATCTTCACTTTGGGGCCTACCTGATATTTGGAACTGCCTCAAACTTGGTTTTGGCGGTTGAAATTATATGAAGACAAAGATGGACGGTGCAGATTTCTCGTGAACAATGCAGTGGACCCCACATGCAGGAGAGTGTGCATAAAGCGCACGTGCGCTGGCGCTACACCGGACGGCTGAAGGGTTAGCGCAAGCGCTGACCCGAGGCTTCTTCATCGAAAACGGAAGCCGTCTCCATCGTCCCACCGTCTGATTGCTGATTGCAGTTGTGGGTCCCACCTATCATCCAGAGCGCAAATCCGGACCGTCTATCAGGTCTAAATGGCCTACATTACCATTGCCTAGGTGGCAAAAATTCAAATCAAAGCATAGATCAGATCCCATCCGTTCAAACGTCAGACGGACGGTGACGTAGGAAGTCAGGTGGACCTCATCAACGGAAGGTGAAAATCTGCATATTTACCTAAAATTTCCTCCTCCATGCAATGGATGGAGTGGATTTTTGAAACGATTATCGAAGTGGACCCCACCATCACAGCAGCAGCTCCGTTCGCGTCAGCGAAACGGACGCCGCTGGTCCGTTTTGCGGCGGATTGTGGGCCCCGTACGTCACCCGTATGGCCGATCCGAGCCGTCCATCTTGTAGAGTGGCTCGAGAGCTTCAAAACCATGTTGATATTCCTTTCCCATGCGTGCACACGTGCGCGGTACAGAGGCCACAAACGGACTGCTCTGCAACGTTCAAATCTGATCTTTTTGTATTTTCTTCTTTGAGCCGCGTCAATGGACATTCAAAACCACCCATTCCTGACTGAAATTTTGTCCTGAATCTAATGGACGGGGTGGATTTTTCAGAAAATGCCTCTGTGGGGCCCACCGATCACGGCTGCGAAAATTTGCACTTCATGTCCTTCTACGACTCTGCCACTGACTCCAGCCCTCCAACAGCTATAAAAGAGGAATTATGGACGTGGGAAATTGATTCAGAACCAGGGGATTCCAGATCTGGAGCAAGGGAGAGAAGAAAGAGAAGAAAGAGAAGAAAGAAGAGAGAGAGAGAGAGAGAGAGAGAGAGAGATTGTTTGGTTTGACGTTTTTTTATGAATTTTATTTAATTTTTTTTATGGATTTTATGGGTCACTAATCTCTCAGCTGGGGCTGAGATGAAGCCCCTAATTTGATTAGCTCTTGTATTGGTTGATTTACTTTGAATATTAATTAATTTGTTTCTTTCTCTAAGTGGGCTTGATTAGTTTAAATTCTATACTTGTCCATCTATGAACTTGATCAAAATATATATATGGATGTTGTTTGGATGCTTATTATAGGTGCTTGTGTCTGATCAAGAACAGGTTTCCTATAGAGGAAGAAACAGTGTGCTTTAATGAATTGTACATTCCATGTGCCCGACCAAGGACATGGGATGTGTTATTCATGGTATTGCTTAAAGGAATTAGACATTCTGTATGCCCGATGAAGGACACAGACTGTGATTTCTCTAATAAGTGGTATCAATCTAGATCAAGGTGAATCAACAGACAAAACAAGGGTTAGGATAATTAGGGGTGGATTCGAAAGTCCTAGTGCTCTCTCTCTGATTGAATTTTCTTCCCTGTTCTTAATTGTTTTTGTCATAGAATTGTGCTTAGTAATTCATTTCATTATTTGTTGGATTAGTTAAGGAGAATCATAGATTTGAATTGTGACAATCAGTCTTCGTGGGAACGATCTCGTAATACGTACCATATCTACATCTGATTCGTATACTTGCGAGTTTAAATATCATTTAAATTATGTTGGTTTAAATAAAACATCAGTGGCCACCGATCTCCCAGCGTTCACAGCCATTCAACCTGTTGATAAGGTCAAATAAACCTGGATGAAGGGAAAATACAAAGATCATCTTGATCCAAAACTTTTATGTCCCATAATACATTTTTAATGGTTAATCACAACATCTTCTAGTGGTGTGGTCCACCTAAGATTTGGATCTTCTTAATTTTGGGATCAAGTCCTAAAATGAGATGTAAAAATAATGAACATTGTGGATATATAACACATTCATCAAGGTGGGCCTCATACGGTCAGGGTATTACCCACTAACGTGTTGGTGTTACTATGGTAACTAGGGGTGCACACTGGTCGGTTCAGTCCAGTTCTGGGGTGAAACCGAACTGAACCGTTCCCAACTGTTCTAGGATATTTGGAACCAGAACCGGACCGTTAACACCCTAGAACCGAACCGAAACCGGACCGTTAAAAATGGTTCGGTTCCGGATCGGTTCCACGGTTCTAGGCTTTTTATCATTCAGCCCAATTGCATGTTTTATTTTATAATCTAGCACAATTCGTGTTGTGATCCATTTGATGAATGATTTAGATATTGTATAAGGTGTGCTAAAATACATTTATGGAAACAATCAAATGGTGCATTGTAAACCATAAATCATGAGTCAAATATGAAAACAATCAAAGGATTCCTGGTTCAGTTCCAAGTTTGGTTCCATGGTTCGGTTCGGTTCTACATACCCCCAAACCGAGAACCGAACCGATTACATCGGTTCTTTGATTTTTGGAACCAGAACCGGAACCGGTGCACTCTAGAGCCAGACCAAGCTAGACTGTTTGGTCGGTTCCGGTCCAGTTCCACGGTTCTACTGGTTCGATGTGCACCCCTAATAGTAACACCTAATCTGCTCCCCAATTTTCTACTTCTCCGCCAAAAATAACTATGCGGTTAATTACAAGCGCTGTACTCACGAATGTGCCTACAACTTCTCCCTAGACGACCGTCTACAGAGAAATAACTGTGACGTAGTTCCCTGCAGCAGTGCTGGGAATTCGAATTTAAACTCAAATCATACAATCTGGCGATTCCCATGAGTTTTTATTTATTTATTTTTATTTCTGTTTTTGGCTTTTTTCACTTTTACTATTTGGGTGATGTTCTTCATGGATGGTGTCAGGATATAGACATGCATCCACCACATCTTAAACCTCATCATGGTATCTAATGCTTTTAGCCTAATAGGCAGAACCCCTGTTTTTACAACGTGGGAACAATGTGTCAAATCGTAAATATGAGAACCGACTTTTCTGTGAGTGACTAACAAGGAATTTCACTGCTCGGCAAGCTTCGGTGTTCTCAAGCTGTTCACCTAACGAAGCCGGCCATGGATGGCCCATGCCTACAAGTCTTCCACGTTAGAAGATCCTAGCCATCCATTATTTCGTCCTGTATATATGGGATACGGATCGTTTTTGTACTTGATGTTGTGCTTCTTAATTACTCAGGGTGCAAGTGGGCCGGGTTGGACTGGGTAGAGGGGCAACCCGAGACCAGCCCAACCTTAAGGGACCCAGCCCAACTCGAACGTGTTTTAGAACTACGGTCTGGATGTAATAAAATCCTTTGGTTGTAAAGAATTTGCCAACAAAGGAATTTACATCTAGTGTTTCGATGGAAATTTTTACTTGGAAAGTGTTTACAAGGTATAAAGTGTTTACACTATTTACAACTTTTGAACACTTCTGGTGCAAGGATGTGATGAGGTCGATCACTGTCTTCCTCTGGATAACTACTCCAATCCATGGAGCTCTTGGATTCCTCAAAGAGTTTTCTCGAATTCACCTGAGATAAAATAGAAATAATTTCTAATAAATTTGAAAATAAATTGAATGATAATAAAAACAAATTTACAATCCTTTACATAATAAGTTCATACTTAGGACAAAGTTTTAAGACTCAAACTCAAACTCGAACTTCTTAAAAACATGACTTACTATAAATAGTAAACTTACTATTTATAAACAGAGATGATTCCTACTGGACTTCATGATTTTTGGCCTAACTACGTTATTCTTCTAATTTTTTAAAGAACCTTTTTGGCTCTAACAATCCTGATCATTTTTGCCATGAAAGTGTCTGCGACTTGCTCTACGTCAACCTCAACAAGTGAGCAACCCTTTTTTCTACATGCAACCATAGCTTTAGCATCTAATGACCTCACACCTGTCAGAGAACGGTTGTTGATACACGCACACTGTTTATGGGCCCACCAAGGTGTTCGTGGTGCATCCAATCCGATCATCATGTGCATCCCTTACAACTCTTTTAGGGTTCTAAAAAATGGCATATCAATTCATTATATGGGTCACGCGACAAGGAACAGTTGGGATGTGATGCCGATCTTTAAAAACTTATCAAATTATGTGTGGGGTTCACTGTAATGAGTGTAGGACATCTAATTTTACGACTGCAAGCTTCATGTCATAAAAATACATACTTTATACATGGTAAATGCTTCACAAGTTAATGAAACATAATAAATGATTTAGTACAGAAACTTTACTGCTTAAAAGCCAAATTAAATAACATAAAATGTAAGTAATTTACCAAAAGCTCTTTTGAGGTGTACGCTTTAGTGTTTGAAACTTCAAATTTTACTGGCATCCATCCCCTCAACCCTTAGAGGTGTAATTGAGGGTGTTTTATGCTTTTCAAGGTGTTAAATGACCAAAATGCCCTCTTAAATTTTGTCATTTAAAAAATGGTTAGCCAAGAATCGTGGGGCCCATGTGTTGGATATGTATAACATCTAATCCATTCAATCGATGAAACCCAAAGTACACCACAATAACATATCCAAATTACTGATGAATCGATCGGTCATATTTTTCGTTCATATAATCATCATGGTGGGGCACGTATGTAAGATGGGTTGGATGTCATTCACATGCAATACGGCCCCATATATCTCAAGTTTAGCACCTTTTAAAGAAAAACTAAGGACGTTTTGGTTATTTCATCTCTCAAAATTTTCTATTACTTAAGGCATTGTTTGGTATAGAATCTCTCTGTTGAGTGGACACATAAATAAATGGATCGTATTTAAGTTGACAAAAATATAGTAGAGATCATGATCTCTGATATACAATGAGCTCATGTTAACAGTAATTATATATTATTATATATTAGAGATCAAGATTTTTGTGGGTGAAACCAAACTAGTCCACTATATGAGAAGTATAACTAACTACGAGAGAGGTGTCTCGAAGCTGAAATGACTACAGGACCAGAATGGGATACTATCTCGAAGTGATAGAGCACATAGCTTGGAAGATAGAGCAAGTGACTCTCCTGATGAAGAGATGAGCCCTAAGCCGACTTTAAGCTAAGCTATCCAAGGACAGAGCTCCATTTGGGGGGGGGGAGAGAATCATCTCTCGAGCCGACCAGATCGACTATAGCCAAAGGCGGAGTAAAAAATTTAGAGAGAATTCTACCTTAGAGCGAGAAATGAAATATTCAGAATGATCCTACACGAGGATCACGCCGACCGAGGTGAGCTCATTGATATTTTCGAAAGTAGATTCCCATACAAATAAGAACTGTCCAGTGAATCCATCGGATCCCATGAAGATACGCATGTCTTGAAACTGCTTAAGGACCTTATAGGTATAGCCACTATAATTAAAAGGATGTACGCAAATAAAATCTAAGCTCAAGCCTTTAATCCGAGTCTACCAGCCTAAATTAGTCATCGAAGGGTCCACGACCGTCATCGGTTCCCCCATTGTCTACATCTTACTTTTTCTTTCCAGGTCCATATATGGGTGCACCTCTATAATTGATAACATTTGTTTGAACAAATTTCAACAATAACAGATTGATGCCATCTGTGGGAACAATAAAGGTCAAGTTCTCACATCTCTAAACCACCACTAGTGATGGCAAAAAAAAAAAAAAAAAAAGAAGGGGAAGGCTTCAGCTATAGCCAAGTTTGACCATCAGGCTTAGCCCCGACCAGGTCCAGGCCTCATAGTTGTTGCCCTGGTCCCAACTCCCTTCACAAGAAGTAGTGCATAAGTCCGAAAATTGAAGTAGCCAACTCATCTCCCTTGAGAAATAGGTGAGAGCCTTGACCAACAACATACACCATATCATGAGGTTACTGTAGAGGCAACACAGGTCCCTAGCCAATCAACACGAAGAGGCGGAGGCAGTAACCGAGTAGTCCTGCCCTATACAGTCTCATCCTGAGCTACACCAGGGAAAATCCCGACTTGGCGGAGCATCCTTACCCCAATGCAAACCCCAGAAATGACTGAGCTCCCGAGTCAAATTTTCGTCATACCCTCGACCAGAGGCGGTAAGCTTGGGGAAAGGCCTTAGAGATTATGTCAGAAAATAAAGTCCCCTGAGGGAGAAAATTAGAGAGATCCAGGACCAACTCGGTAATATACAACGGGCTTACCGAGCGAAGGCCCGAACGTCTGCCCTCCTCAAACATACCAAACCATCATTTATAGATGACATCATGTAAGCCCAGCTGTCGCCTAGTTTCTGGATCCCCCAGATATCACCCTACTCACGTTCAGGACACTCAAGCAAGCACTTGAAATCATTCAGGGCATGGATGGAGCTTCATGGTGCTTCCAGACCCATGATGTGCAATGCATTTTCCCTAACACTGATCATGTAGCTCAAAAGTGGTATAAAAAATTGAAGCCAAAATCTATTGGTTTGTTTACCCAACTTTGCAGGGCCTTTGCCACCCAATTTATCGGAGGCAAGGATATAAGGAAGCAAGCAACCCACATCTTCACAGTGAACCAGAAGGAGAACGAGTTAACCAAAGATTATATCGTCCGATTCAATACTAAGGCCATTTAGGTAGATGGCTACTCTGACCAAGTGGCCCTCATAGCAATGATGGTTGAACAAATTTGTATCTTAAGCTATAGACAAGTTCCTGCCCTTCTTCAAGTAGCTAAAGGAGAATAAAAAGTTGATATGGATAAATGAATGTGAACATGCATTCCAACAGCTCAAGGCTTACCTAGGGTCCCTTCCACTACTCTTAAAGCCCACGTAAGGGGAAGAGCTGATGTAGCTAATGGTTTCGCCAATAGTAGCTAGCTTGGCCCTAGTCAAGGAGGGAAGCGTCTAGTGACCTTTCTACTATGGGAACAAAGCCATGATCGATGTAGAGATGCACTACCTAGAGATCAAAAACCTGGAACTGGCCCTGGTCACGCCATCTTGACGACTCAGGTCTTACTTCCATGCTCACGTCATTGTCATCCCGACCAATCAGCCCCTCCGCCAGGTATTATGGAAACCTGAGGCTTTAAGGCAACCCGCCAATTGGGAAATCGAGCTCAGTGTATTTGACATTATTTATCAACCTCGAACAGACTAGCCACCCATAGGGGGAATCGAGCAGAGCATAACACCCAAACGTAGACCCTCTATGTAGATGGGTCCTCTAATTATTAGGGAAGTGGAGCAGGACTGATCCTAAGCTCGACCGACCAAGTCAAAATTAAGTAAGCCCTAGGATTCAGCTTCCAAGCCTTTAACAATGAACTAAATACGAAGTGCTCCTAGACGGTTTAAGATTAGATAAAGCAATACAAGCCAAAAAGTTAGAAATCTACAGCAGCTCGCAGCTAGTGGTCAACCAAGTGAGCACTGAATATCATGTTAAAGGCAAAAAGATTATCCCTATCCGAATAAGGTTCGTGAGCTACTCGAGGAATTCGAAAAGTATGAAATCATACAAGTCCCAAGGTCCAAGAACACTAATGCAGACTCCTTGACCATATTAGCCTCGGCCATCGACACCGATCTCTCTAGGACTGTTCCAATTAAATTCCTTCCTAAGCCGAGCATCGATCAGCTCAGTCAAAAAATAACTCTCACTGTCAGTCATGTACCGAGCTAGATGGACCCAATCATACACTACCTACAAGAGGGCAAGATGTATGAAGACAAACTAAAAGCTCGAAAAAGTCAGACATCGATCTTCTCAGTACATGATATTGGGGGGCGTCCTATATAAGAAAGAGTTCTCACTAGCCTACCTGAGGTGCTTACAACCATCCAAGGCTGAGTATGTCTCAAAGAGAAATCCATGAAGTTGTCTGTGGAAACTACTTGGGCGGGAGAGCCCTGACGTATAAAGCGGTTCAGAAGGGATACTATTGGCCCACTGTGCATGAGGACGCCAAGCGGTTTGCAGGAAAATGTGATAAGTGTCAGAGCTTTGTGGTAGTGCCATGATAACCACCCGAGCAGCTAACCTTGATGAGTGGGCCTTGCCCTTTCACACTATGGGGAGTCGACATCATCGGACCCTTACCAATCGGCAAGGGGCAGAGGAAGTTCGCTATTGTCGCTGTCTATTACTTCACAAAGTGGGCCAAGGTCGAGCCTTTATCTTGGATCACCAAACAAAAAATGTCAGACTTCATCTGGAAGAACATAAACTGCATATTCGACATACCCCATACTATCATTACCAAGAATGGTAAGCAATTTGACAATGCTAAGTTTTAAGGATTGTGTGAGAAGCTAGGCATTCGTAATGCTTTCACCTCATGTTAGCACCCGTACGTTAATGGCTAGGTGAAGGCAGTCAACAAGATCATCAAGAACCACCTTGAGACCAAGCTTAAGAGATTCAAGGGAGCTTAGACTAAGGAGCTGCCACATGTCTTATGGGCATATCGGACCACTGCTCGAAGGACTACTAGGGAGACCCCCTTTTCACTAGCCTTCAATGCAAAGTCAATGGTTCCAGTAGAACTTGAGATGCCATCAGGCCAAACTAAACTATTTCAACCAGAGAAAAATGATGGGCAGATGCCATTGAGTCTTGACTTGCTCGAGGAACTCAGAGACAATGCGCAAGTGAGAGTCACCGCATACCACTAGAGAGCTGCTCGGTACTACAACTTAAGGGTCAAGCAACAGAGATTCAGGGTGGGAGAATGCTTCGAGAGGTCTCCCTGAGTACCAAGGAGCCTAGCTCAGGAGCCCTATGATCGAGTTAAGAGGGACCTCACAAAGTCACTGGTATAGCCTGACTGAGGATATGCCGGGTGGAGCATTGAGAGGGGCGATCCTTGCTTCATCCTTTGAATACAAAGCACCTGAAGTTTTACTATCAATAGAGATTGACCTGATCGAACTCTACAAGCACCTCAAGCATGCCAGGCCTAGAGTTGTACACGAGTCGAGCTTGGTATAGCTCGACTTAACTTGTCCAGTAGTTGACCCCATCTCGAACTCGGCTCAGTTTGGTCCTCGAGCCTGCTAACCAGCTTACTCAGTTCGGTTAGCAGCTCGGGCCAGTTCGAGCCGAGTTCGAGCATGTGCGAGTGCACCTTCAATTTCTCATAGTATGCAAAACAGCAACAACAATTTACAGGGATTTCATCAAACACTCGATAGGCAACATCAAAATGAAAATTAAAGGGTATTTTTATCATATAAAATTTTTTAGTGATTTGTTTCGTATCCACCTTCCTCACCACCAGCCAATCCCAACGAGAATGTATGCACCTGAAACAATACTTCATTGAGTCATTTCATCAAACACTCGGTGAGCAACATCAATATCAAAATAACCGAGTCACTGAACTGATTCGATCCGAGTCGATTCGAGCTCAGACAAGCTCGAACTTGGCTTGAAATTTTTATGAGCTCCAAAATTCAGCTCGACTCGGCTTGAAATGAGTTTCAAACCTAGTCGAATCGAGGTTTTTTAGTCGAGTCGAGTAAGTTAACAAACTCGATTAGTGTACAACTCTAGCTAGGTCGACAAAACACATCAGGTGTTAATTACTTGCAATTTTACTTATGAATAAAAAAGAAGCACATTTTTCATACATCCATGACCTACTGTATATGAGTGACAAATGTAGTGGCTAGAGAGCCTAAGAAGGGGTCAAACCCAAGGAGGTGTGCTTCATATTATGAAAGGTTCGACGACTAGGAAGCCAAACAGAGGAAGAGGCTGATAAAGAGACCATCCAACTGAGCTCGTTACCCTGGTAAGGTAACAATCTAAAGGGCCATAGCCGAGACATGAACACCAACCTAAGGAGTATCACACCATCTTACTTCTAAGCTTGACTTAGTTCAACTTGGGGGGAGGGTTGTACAAGAATACATATAAATAAAGGCAAGAACACAACATTAATAGAGATAAAGGCAACGTTCGAAGTAAACAAGATTTCATTCATTCATTTAATTAAGAACTTTTACAAAAGATATAAAAATGTAAAAAAGAAATTACAAAAGCCCAAAAGCACCAGGCTAAAGAGGGTGGACATCCCTCCTGTTCGGGGATGACTTCAGCAGTACTGCCCTCCTCGTGGCTACCAACCCGAAGATGTTGGCAACTTCTTCAGCTATAGAGGTCGTGTCCTTATCCAACCAGGCCAGGTCGAGCTTAGGGAATCGACATTGGACCTCCTCCCGCAGCTCTGGAAATCGGTGCTGAAAACCTCCTCCAGCTTAGTAGTGTGGCCCTCATAGACCTTGTAAGTCTCCACAGCAGCCACCTCCCTCGCCGGCATGCCAACCTCCACCTTGTCGCTCTAGCCTTGGCCTCCATCAATCTCACCCCCAACTTGGTGGCTGCAACCTCGGTCTCAACCAAACGAGCCCTCATCTCGGGAGCCCTTGCTTATAGTTCAGCGACCCCAGCCGTTAGCTCGGCCTTTTCGTGCTGCTCTGCCGCCAACAGGGAAGCATCAACCTCTCACACCTCCGAGGACACCCTTAGGGTGTCTTGAAGTGCCTTAGCCTCTACATGGAGAGTTTCCTAGGCCATCTTGGCTATTAGTAGCTCCGAGTCCCTTGCCTCTAAGTTAACCCTAGCTGCATTGAGCTTCCGGTTCGCATAGTCGACTCGGGCCTTTAGGTTAAGTGAGAATTAATGAACTGCGAGGATCCCAAGTGTCCCTTGTAGAAACACATTAAAAATGAAAATAACCCGACCTCGACACTACGACTATCGAGTTACCTTAATGTGTGAAGCTTTCATTACCTCGATGAAAGGTTAGGATGGAAAGACAACATCGAGTTTATTTCCACCTCGGGAACATAATGCCGACCCCATGTCACTAGCATGGCTAGGTTCCTGGGGATGGAAGAAGAAGAAGCCCCCTCCCCCTGCCTCATTGTAACATCCCCGGAAGCTAAGCACTGGTGCTCAGAAGCGCTATTGTTGACTAGAACCACCTTGGCTCAAGCTCGCTCAACGCATGAAGAGGGCACATCAAGGAACACCACCTCCCTTAGTTGAGCATCTTATGTAGGGGTATGGGCTATCATAGTAGCCACGCTAACCCCAACCGTTGTCTAGCCCTTCGTGGGAGCAGTAACAGCCTTGAACTTTTCCCGGGCGGTTGGGGAAGTGGCTTTAGTGGCCACCTCAGCCACTAGTTGTTCCACTGTAGTAGCAGCGGACCTGCCTAGAGAAGCACTAGCAGGAGAGGGCTGAGCCGCAATCGTTAACTCCACCTTCTTAGTGGAAGCCTTCTGTCGTTCCATCTCAACCGCATCTGGCATCTTCATCTTCTTCGGCTGTGGGAGACCCGACATCTTTGTAAGAAATAGGAGAGAAAAAGACAAACAAGTAAGAATGCAGCCTTAAGGCAATTGAGTTGGTAGCTAAGAAATTATCAAACTCACCAACAGGAGTGAAGTCGAACTGATGAATGAGTATAGGAGTAACTTGTTATGCCCCAAACCTGAAAATCGGGCTAACAAAATTCTCGATTGCCAAATCCGGAGCCGACAGCCTCCGTAGTACCCCATTCTCAGCTCCCAGCGCCCATACGCCAGATTTCGATCTTGGGATCCTACAAGGAGGATTTTCCAATGTACATTTGTCTCATAAGAAGCATAACCACAAGTATACCCAAATCACAAAAGTAACATCATCATCACATATCCATTAATATAAACAGTTGAATACAGTGCTGAAAGGGAAATACATATGTCAAAAATCATAGATCCAAAAGTCTGCTGCACGCTCCAAGCTCAACGCTGCTATGACCTAACGCCACCTGCACGCATCTATCATGTATAATCTTATAAAAAGCTTAGAAGGTGGTAAAAGTATGTGCACAAGGTAATTACCAAGTATGCAATACAATGCCATAAATCATACAATATTGGAATAAGTGGAAATACTGACAAAATCATGAATCATACGATATTATAGTAAACAGAAATACACTGGTAAGTCCATGAGTGCCATCAGCCGTACAAAGGCTATGTGATGCATGACATGAATGCTAACGGTCATATCAATGTAGAAACATGCTAACCCAAAATGCTAAATGCTGCGGATGTAATGCAATATGCGGTGCGAATGAAATGACCAAGGTGGAGTGAAGTCGAAATGATAGTACGTAGTATCGCAGGTTATGGGGTCCATCACAAGGGACTTCTATCCAAACCAGTCCCATACCTAAATTTGGATAGCCAGACAGTAAGTGCTATATTTTCTAGCGCCTATGATTATCAAATTTTGTAGTGTCAAAACCTCTTGGAATCTGTGTCTTGTGTAGCTCATCTATATATTCAAGACAGTGCACTTATGTACAAGAACAAAGGTCTTTACCTCAAGAACTTCAAATATAAGATCAAGAGATATACATGTTCGAGTACACTCAAAGTTTCATGATAGTTCACTCTCTCTAGCTTCAAAGTTCAAGGTTTCAAAGCTACTTCTAAAGGCAAGACAATAGTCTTTACTTTAGAACTCAATGCTCAAGGTAAAGTACAGCTCAAGTACCTCAAGCTCAAGCTTCAATGTATTACAAATTCAAGCTTCAAAAGGTCTCAAGTTCAAGCTTCATCATATGTCAAAATCTCAAGCTTCGTGAACTTCAAAGAACAACTATCGACTGAAGCAAAAGAAGATTCAATGTTCATATATCGCTTACAAGGTATGAATGACCCTAGATTGACCATAGGATAGGTTATTTTGAATACATAATTTAATTGGGTCACTTTATAAGTGCATAGATTATTTTTTGACTAGTCTTAGACTAAGTTTGACTAGTCCTAGTACTGGCTCGACCAGTCCAAGAAATCCTCGACCAGTCTTAAGGTTGTTACTTATTTTTGAGATTTTTTGTTATTGCCTCGAACAGTCCTAGAGACTGCTCGACTGGTTGTATGAACAATGCTCGACCAGTCCTACAGGCTCGACTCAAAGTCCAACAACTAAATTGAGTTTCATATGACCAATCGTGGATAGGACTCGACCGGTCGAGCAGGTCCTTCGACCAGTCATGAAACGGTTTGATCTTATCGTGCCCAAATTTTCAAAAGTTTGTTGGTCCTTCAACAAGTTGACCCGACCTCTGGACCAGTCGAAGATGCGATTTCTACACTTATAAATAGAGCACGAATTTCAGAGTTTGATATCCAATTCAAACAAAATTAATATGCCACTCTGAGAGATAAGTTGGTGATATTCTTAAGCTATTTAGTGCTCATTTTATATTATTTTTAATTAGCTTTCTTTGCATTTGATTTTGAGTTTCTACATTCTAATCTTGGAGATTGAAGTTTTCTCATTTCTTGGAATTAAAATCAAATCAAGCTAACCCAAGGTGATTTAATCTAAAATCAATTTAGATCTTAGAACCATTTCATAAGTGAGTGTGAACATTGAATATCTACATTGAACTTCTACTCTGAATTAGTTCTTTCGGGTTGCATCAAAAGGAGAATATCTAGATAAGTATTTTACAGTTTTGTAAATTCATTATTTTGGTTTCATTAAGATTGTGCCAGAAAAATCTCTTTCTTTTGGTTTGTCTGAGGTGATCCAGAAAACTCAGAGTGTGGGGTTTTTGAATCGTGTAAGCCTACTTGAAAGACACAATTGTGAGGATTTTAGGTGAACCTTAAAAAACCTATTTCTTAGTGAACGCTAATATCCACTGTGTGAGGATATTAGGAGTGGAGTAGTTATGTGGCTATTTTTTTAAACAGTTGGTGTACACACAAGCAAACCACTATAATTTCTGGTCTTGTGGTGGTTGATTGATTATTTCATTTTGTGGATGTTGATATTTCCCTTTACGCATTTGTGGAGAATGTTGTAATAACTTAATTACTTTCTTTGCTATTCTTTTCTTTATTCCTCTGTATCAGTTTGAGTTTTTGATACACAGACCATTCTAGGAATTAGGTTGTCCTACCATAAGCCATTGGTTTTTGGTGTAAGGTTGTCCTTAGAACAACATCTGTATCAACCTCTCAATACTTGTACACTTGACGTTAATTTACATTTTTGCATTGTGGGATTGTTTAAGTGCTTTTTTTATTTATATTTACTTAAATTCCGCATTTAATTTTTAATTTGGCATAGTCCTATTCAAACCCCCCTCTAGAACTTTTAGATCGGCCTTTTCAAGTGGTATCAAAGCCTAATAGCTCGTTTTAATTATTATTTCTTTTGGATTAATTTCTTGAGCTAATCGATCTGAGCTTTGTAGGATGTCAAATTTTGATAGCCTTTCAGTCACTAGGCCTCCACCATTCGATGGCTCCAATTATGCCTATTGGAAAGCCAGGATGGAAATTTTCTTAAAATCCATGGATGAGAGCATGTGACAAGCCACAATGACTAATTGGACCCCTCCTACCACTAAAGTAACTAGTACTGACGGATCTAAAACTATGAAAGTCACACCTTATTTCTCTTAGACCACTCTTCAGAAAATTGAGAGTAGTGCTAATGCAAAGGCTCTAAATGCAATTACTTGTGCACTATCACCAGATGAATTCAAAAGAATTATATCTTGTGATACTGCAAAGCAAGCCTAGGATATTTTAGAAATGACACACGAGGAAACAACAATTGTAAAGAAATCTAAAGTCCAAATCCTCACAACCAAATTTGAGAAAATACGTATGGAAGAAAGTGAAACTTTCATAGACTTCTATATAAGATTAAATGACATTATCAACTCTATGTGGGGTCTCGGTGATAAAATCCCAGAAAGTAAAGTCTGTGTAAAGATACTATGCTCACTACCTGAACGGTTCAATTCAAAGGTAACTGCGATCCAAGAACTTCGTGATACGGATAATATGAGGGTAAAAGAATTAGTTGGCTCATTACAGACCTATAAGTTAAACTTTAAAGCTCCTAAAAGTAAACCCATTACCCTTAAATCTTCTAAAAGTATTTCTCAAGAAAATAGTAGTAATTCTGATTTAGAAAATTCCGAAGATGATATGACCCTTTTAGCTAAAAAGTTTTATAAGATTCTCAAGAGTAAAAAGGGAGTTGATTTTCAAAAACCCAATGAAAAGAAAAGATCTAAATCTAAAACTTGGAAATCTTTAAAAGACAGTTAATGTTACAACTGCCATGAATATGTGCATTTAGCATACAATGTCCTAAAAAGGACAAACTTAAAAGGAAAGGAATGTTAGTTACTTGGGATGAATCTTTCTGATCTGAAGCCTCTTCTAAGTCAGAAGATTCTGAAACTGAGTCAGGTAATGAATTCAAAGCCCTTATGACTCTAGCCAAGTTCACTTTTCAGATAATGATGATTCAACTAGTGAAGAAAATCTGAATAGTGATCATGAAAATGAAAAAGATCTTCAAGATGCTTATAATGTCCTATATAAGGAAAGTTGTAAAATTGTTGTAAAACTAAAACTTCAAAAAAAAAGTTTTTCAAAACTTAAAGAAAATTTTGATAATCTTGTTTTAGAAAAATCTCACATTTCAGATTGTTTTGAAAAAACTAAGTGTGACTTAGATTTCAAAACCTTCCAAGTTGAAAACTTAAAATATGAAAATGAAAAGCTAAAACTTAAAGTCTCTTCGCTTTTGAGTTTAAAAGATACATGGAGGTATGCCCAAGGTGATCCAAAATTAGAAAAACTCTAATCCGGATCCAGAAAATGTGGCGATCGACCAGATTGGGCTACGACAAAAGTATTCCTCCTAAACATAAGAATACTCCACCCAAATTTGTGAAAGGGGAGTCTTCAAACTCAAAAGAGAAAATTCTGAATCAAAACTATTCTAAAAAGGCTAAGACTTTTCAAACCTTAAAACCTAAAAGCAACCATATCAACTATAAAAATCAGAATCGTAGTCCTTTAGCTGAGAAAATTGTTAACTTACTTAAGGAGCTCTTAAAATCTAACTTAATGGATCGGCCTTATAATAACTACAAACATAAGAAGACCAACTATACTCCTAAACCCAAGACTGTAATGAAATGGGTTCCTAAGGTTACTTGCTTTGTTGCCCACACTGCTTTCAAAGCTACAAGCTATTTAAAGTGGTACCTAGACAGTGGATGCTCTAGACACATGACAGGTGACAAAGGTCTATTCACTAATCTTAAAGATATGATTGATGGTTCAGTCACATTCGGTGATAGTAGCAACTGTAGAATTATTGGCCAAGGTACGGTTCAACTCTTTAACCTCCCTCTATTTGAGAATATTTTATATGTAGAAGGGTTAAAACACAACTTATTAAGCATCTCTCAAATATGCAATAATAATCATAGTGTAAAATTTACTAACTTATGTTGTGAAATTTTAAATAAAAATGGTTCTGTAATATTAACTGGTCGCAGAACTTCTAAAAACTGCTATATTGTAAGTGATTCAAGCTCATTTAATCTATCGTGCTACATGGTCCATACCAATGAGACCAAGTTATGGCATAAATGACTTGGACATGTACACTACCGTAACTTGTATAGATTGAGTAAAAGAGAGTTGGTAAGAGACTTACCCAAAATAAAGAAGATAGATAAGATATGTGGCGAATGCCAAATTGGCAAACAAACTAGGAGTACACACAAAAAGATTAACTCCAATGCCACATCTAAACCGCTCGAACTTCTCCACATGGATCTTATTGGACCAACCAGAATGGAGAGTCGAGGTGGTAAGAAGTACATACTGGTAATTGTTGATGACTTTACCAGATATATGTGGGTAGTCTTCTTAAGGGACAAATCATAAACTCTCGATGAAGTAAAAAGGGTACTTAAACTTATTCAAACGGAAAAAGGATCTCAAGTCTGCAAGATCTATAGTGATCATGGATCAGAATTGAGAATAGCAGATTTGAGAAGTTTTACAGTGATCAGGGAATATCACATGAATTCTCTGCACCCAAAACACCACAACAAAATGATATAGTAGAAAGAAAAAAATAGAGTGCTTCAAGAAATGGCAAATGTAATGTTAAATAGTATGAAGCTCCCTAAAAATCTTTAGGCAGAAGCCGTAAATACTGCTTGTTATATAATTAACCACATCTATACTAGAAAATCAAATGGTAAAACAACTTATGAAATATGCTTTGATAAGAAGCCTACTGTTAAATACTTTCAAGTTTTTGGCAGCAAGTGCTACATTTTACGTGACCGAGAAAATCTGCATAAGTTTGACACCAAAAGTGATGAAGGGATATTTTTAGGGTATTGTCATGCCCCAAACTCAAAAAACGGGCCACATAATTCCTGATCGCCGAATCCGATGCCGACAGCCTCCGTAGTACCCCATTCTCAGATTCCAGCATTTACATGTCAGATTCTGATCCTAAGATCCTATAAGGAGGATTTTCAGTATGATTTTTTTTTGTAATAGAGCATAACCACAAGCATAATCAAGTCACAAAACAGCAATACCACATGTCCACTATATCAAAAACTTTTAAGTACAATGCGGGAAGGAAAATACAAGATGATCAAAAGGCTAAAAAATGATCTGATCCGCACTCCTGCCTCAGCGCTGCTACTGTCCAACGCTACCTGCATGCAACGATCGTGCATAAGCTTACAAAAGCTTAGAGGGTGGTGTAAGTTTGTGCCAATGACAACACCAAGTGTACAATGTCAGAGTAATGTGGAAGTATGCGGTAAGTCTATGAATAAAACCAGCCATACTAAGGCTATGTGATGCAAGGCATGAATGCTATCGGACATACCAAGGCCATGCGATGCGAAACATGAATGTTATCGGCCATTCCGATGTAATGCAAGGCCTACGTAGCCAAATGTCATATGCGAGATGCATTACAAGCATGTCAGTCCTCATCATGTACACGTATCAGTACAGTTCCTCTCTGGATATCACCGGGGTCTAATACACATCACACTGACTGCCTCCTCCCTAGCTGCACAGTCAAGCAAGCAGAATAGACCTCACTATCCGCGTGACCAGTAGTCTATCAATACCTACCTGGCTCGTCGATAGCGGACTCGTTTGTGAGCTGGTCTGACTCAGCCTAGCTTATAGCCCCCTCACTCGGGTGGATAAGGCCACACCCCCTTCCAACCGATCACGACACAATGGGAGACGTGGCCTACTGGTATTCGACACTCGGGCGCTCATGTATCCACTCGGTCTAGATGTTGGAGCATCTCCTGGTACCAAAAAGGTTCTGGGACTTTTACCCAAGGACATCCTAAGTGTCCACAGTGCTAAAACAAAGTATTTCCGGTATCCGATATGACCATCCATGATGTGCCTGTGGAGGCCACGACCCTGATGTCGCTAGGGCGTGTAGTGATCATGACACACAATGCAAAATGCATGAGTCACACCGTCAAATCATGCAGCATTCCAGCGCGTACCGTGTGATCATGTGGGGCACTCCGTCTCATCAGGAGTCCCGTAAATGTCTCAGCCTAACCGACTTATACTATGATCAAACATCCCTCACATCAAGCATACAAATGATGTGTATGGGTATGAGTCATGGAGTTACACTAAGCATGCTATGAGATGATGAACTATCCTCACACGAAGGTGGGCTTAGATGGCCTACGCACAACAAGCACGGGCCTATAAATGGGCCTAGGGAGATTTATAATGCGAACATTAAACCAACATTATTCTTACAATGTGGACGTCAAACCAACATTGCTCCCAAGGCATGGCCCGCCATAACTATGGAGAAATCACACATTACAATGGACCCTAAGGACAACCCGTTGGGCCTCGATCCATGGGCTTTAGATACATCAAATGGGCCACATTATATGGGCCTTTTATAAGTCAAGTGGGCCATATCAAAGAGGCCTTATGTACATTGCAATGGGCCATACCCCATGGGCCTTTGAATACATCACAATGGGCCTCGTAACATGGGCCTTATATATTAAAGTGGGCCTCATACATATACCAAGGTGGGCCTCAACAATGACCACAATTACATCAATATGGGCCTCCTCATATGGGCCTAATGAATGCCAAGGTGGGCCTTAAAAATGGCCACTAATACATACATACATGTATATATACATATCTATGAATCATGTTAAAGGATCAACTGATCCTCACTTCAAATAATAGTGGTGAGACCCACTTGAACCATGGATCTGACTCATTCTTTAGCTCATACTATAAAATGAGCTTTTAAAATAGATGGACAAGTTGGATGCAACACATGCATCATGGTAGGGCCCATAAAGCCCACCATCATATACATATATATATATATATGGGAAAAGGTACAATGCGCTTGAGTTGATTTTAACGTCCCATGAGGACGAGCTGTGTGGGCCCCACCGTGATGCGTTTCGAATGTCAACACCATCAGTTAGATGCACCAGTCCCTCGTGGGCCTAGGCTTCAAAAATCAAGTCAATCCGTGACTTGTGTGAGCCACACCACATACAAGAGTTGAGAGGTGTCGTGCACCATTAAAACATTCATAACCATTTTTGAGGGCCCACCGAGATGCGGTTTGTAAATCCAGCCCATCCATAATTCGTGTCCCACTTGTATGAGGGATCAGACCAAGTTTCAGGTGCGTGAAAAACTCAGGTGGGGTCCACCGTCTAAGGCAGTGGACGGTGTGCGTGAAACACATACATTACAGCGGGCTCCCACCGTTCGCTGGAGGGTGGGAATAAAACATGAACATTAATGTGGGCTCCACGTGGGGCCCACCATAATACTTATATGTCATCCATCCCGTTGGAAAGGTCACACGGGCCTGGATGAAGAGGATAAACAAATTTCATCTTCATCCAAAACTTCTGTGGACCCAAAATGGGTTTCAATGGTAGAGTTCAATCACCGCTGTTTCTTGTGGTGTGGGCCACCTGAGATCTAGATCAAGCTGATTTTTGGAGGGGACCCACCTTAGGGGGTGGTACACCTCATGGATGGTGTGGATACAAAATATACATCATGGTGGGGCCCACACGGCTAACCATGGGACCCCCTGGCATCCTCCCACCCGTCCATTTTAGTCCAACAAGAAAAGGGCACATACATTTAGGCCCTGCTTTGTTGTTATATATATATATATATATATATATATATATATATATATATATATATATATATATATATATATATATATTTAAACCACTTCCCCTAGGGTTTTTCATGTGTGGGACCCCCATTAGTGAAATTCGCCTCAGCCATTGGTCCCCATGGCTCATTACAAGGCCATCAAGCCTGATATTGGGAATGTTTTGGCATCTAGGAAAGTTAAGGTACTTTTAAACAGTAGAAATTTCTCTTTGCTAAGGTAGGGCCCACCCATGTCTCGAACCAGTCTCATTTTTCGGCTCAACGCCTAGAATGAGTTGGGGAAGAGGATGGACGGCTTGGATTGAATACATACATCAAGGTGAGTCCTATACAAGTGGCTCACTTCCAAATGCTTTAAACTAAGCTGATATTTGTATTTTCATTTCACATCCAGGGACGTCCTTGGATGTGGACGGTTTGGGTTTAACGCATACACAAGGTGGGCCTTACTCCGGTGGGCCACCAAATGGATGAATGGTATGAATAAATCATACATTAAGGTGGGCTCCATCCTAGTGGGCCACATGGCCACCTCATTACACATAAAAATAAATAAATAAATAAACAGAGAGGAGAGAGAGAGAGAGAGAGATGGAGGGACATGCGGGATGGAGGGACCCCGACACTATGGGCCCTCCGTTTCAAGCATCCAATCCTACATCAAGTGGGTCCCATTGCATGTGGGCCCACCAAATCAAAGATAAACGGTGGAGATCCATTCTCCACCAAGATGTGAAGTCTAGATGACCCCTTCTTAGACTAGAAAGTAAACATCATGATGGGATCCATGGAGAATGGCCCCATCATGGAATGATTATGAAGATCAAGGTGGGCCATCGGCCACATCTTAAGGTCCAAAGTGAGATCCATACCATTGATCGGTAGGCCTCACTTGGTCCATCATAAAAATATGAAAATCTAGCCTAATGAGCACCCACCATTCGATCTTCTCGGCGCGTTGGAATGCCTGTCTCCTTGTGCTTCACTTTGGTGAAGAGGATGAGAAATGGATGGCTAGGATGATGAATTTTTGGGAGAGGAAGTGGGCCACACAAACTCACTTTCTCTCACTTGGAATGCATGAATGTGTGGTGCTTAGAGAGAAATGAGGGAGAGAGAGATGAGAGAGAGATTGTTGTAAGAGAGAGTGGGAGATGGGAGATGTGAGTGATGTGTACTTGACTAGGTATGGGTGTGTAAGAGAGAGGGTGAGAAAGAGTTGACTTGCTGGTTGCTTGGGGATGGGGTGAAAGGTGATGTGTACTTGACATGAAGTGATGGATTGATTGATTGATTAATTGATGAGACATGTTGTAGAGATTCTCTTGGGATTACAAATGCGCGGTATTTTCTTCAAAATAAACGCCGGCTCACATCTTTTGGTCAGGGTATCGGATCGGTGCATGAGTCGCGGCGTTGGGACCGTGACGACGGTGCGGTCGCAATGGTACAAGTCTCAGATTAAGCCGCCTCAAATCTATAGGATACGACTTAGGGTCGATCGCAAACGTTGGTTATCAGTCGCGGATTGCCGAACTTTGACGGAAAGGATCGCGGGATTCGACGGAACAGTACGAATTAGGATACAGGTATGCTCTAAATAGTCAAGCATATTGAGTTCTTAATAAGAGGACCGGTGTAATCCAAGAGTCCATTAATGTGGTTATTGACGATCACTTGAATACACCTGTCTTAAGTTCAGAAAATGATGAAGTTCTTCTAATTGATAAACTAGACTCTTCGTCAAGCCAACATAACACTGAACTGAGGACAGTTAAAGACCATCTACTAATCAGATTCTTGAAAAGCCTCTCACTGGTGTGTACACTCGTAAACAGTTAAAAAATATGTGTAATTATGTGTGCTTTACATCTCAGATAAAACTGGCTAACATAAAAGAAGCTCTTACTAACGAAAACTGGATAGTTGCGATGCAAGAAGAGCTCAATTAATTTGTTAGAAATGATGTTTGGTACTTAGTTCATAGACTAAAAGATAACATATTATCGAAACAAAATGGATTTTTAAAAATAAGTCTGATGAACTTGGTAATATTATTAGAAACATGGCTAGGCTGGTTGTACAGGGGTATACTCAAATTGAAGGCATCGATTATGATGAAAACTTTGCCCCAGTAGATCGTCTTAAATCAATCAGACTATTTATATCCATTGCATGCTTTAGAAAGTTCAAAATATACTAAATGGATGTAAAGAGAGCTTTCTTAAATGGTGATTTGCATGAAGAAGTGTATGTTGAATAACCAACGGGTTTCGATGACCCTAAGAATGTTGATCATGTATACCGCCTAAAAAAGGCCCTTTATGGTTTGAAACAAGCTCCCAGGGCATAGTACGAAAAGCTGACTAAGTTTCTACTAAGTCATAACTTTATAATGGGAAGTGTTGATAAGACATTGTTTATAAAGAAACATAATGATCACATTTTAATAGTGCAAATTTATGTTGATGATATTATTTATAGATCTACCTGTGCTAACATGACTGTTAAGTTTGTAGATCTTATGAAATCTAAGTTCGAAATGAGCATAGTTGGAGAATTGAATTATTTCCTAGGGTTGCAAGTAAAACAACTACTTGATAGTTTCTTTATCTCTCAAACTAAATATGCTCTGAATTTAGTTAAAAAGTTTCGATTTGAGAGTGGAAAAAATTTTGATACTCATATGAGTACTATTTTAAAACACTCAAAAGACTCTACAGGCAAGAGTGTGGATCCTAAGATATATCGCAGTATGATACGAAGTTTACTTTATTTAACTGCGAGCCGACCTGATATTGCATTTAGTGTAGGAATTTGTGCTAGATATCAATCTGACCCTAAAGAGTCACATTTAATTACTGTTAAGCGCATTTTGCGATATGTTGATAGCTCAACTAATCTTGGTCTCTGGTATCCACATGATACTAGTATGTAATTAGCTGGTTACACGAATGCTGATTGGGCTGGTAACATTAATGACCGAAAATCAACCAGTGGTGGTTGTTTTTATGTAGGAAATTGTTTAGTTTCTTGGCAAAGTAAGAAATGAAGTTTCGTATCACTCTCAACTGCTGAGACTGAATATATTGAAGCAGGTAATGCATGTACTCAGCTTGTATGGATGAAAGGTATGCTAAGCGATTACAGAATTGCACAAGATTCTATAGTTTTATATTGTGATAATTCCAGTGCAATTAATATATCTAAAAATCCAATCCAGCATTCACAAACCAAGCATATTGACATTAGATATCACTACATTCGTGAATTAGTGGAAGAAAAGACAGTTTCTTTGGAATATATTCCGACCGAGACTCAACTTACTGACATATTCACAAAACTGCTCGATAAAAGCAGGTTTGCTAAATTGAAATTTGATCTTGGTATGTGTAATATGAATTGTTGATTCATGTATTTTTGTATCATAATGTATATATTTGTTATTTTAAATGTTTAAATTTCAAATTTTGTGTAAACTTGCTCATTTTGGGCTATGCATGACCAATTGAGTACATACTCAACCAGTCGTGGCACGACCGGTCGAGCATGTACTTGACTAGTCGTGAAGCATGGGTTTGGTGCTTTATTTGGGGGAAAAATCACTTTTTCCTCATTTTGGTTGTCTTCTCCAACGACTCCTAGGTCGACCGGTCGAACCCATCATCTATTTCTTCAAGGTTAGTGCATTGTTTTCATTTTTCTTGTAGATTTAAGTCATTTGCACTCCCTTTTCATCATTTGTGTGGTTTATTTCTTGGTTTATAGTAGTTTTTGGGGTTTTCTTCTAAAAAATCTGATCTATTGGAAACCCACTCTACCTCTCTTGCAATTTCTTTATTTCTTGTTATCTTTGGTGCAAATAGAAGGTAGAACCAAGAAGTAAGGATCTCGTGGTCCTTCTACTTCTCGGTTGACTCTTATAACAGTGCGCCACCTTCGGTCGCCTGAAGATGATCCCTCTTATGTGCGGGATATTAAGTTGTCCATTGTTATAGTAGAATGACCTATTAATGTTGATCATTTAACTTTGTTTGATATCATTCCTCTCATTCAGTCTATAGGATGGGATAACAAACTACATTGGGGTGGGCCGACATACCGCTGCATTGCACAGGTTATGTATGCTTGCATTACTAATTTTTCTACTGAAAATCTAACCCTTACTATAACAACCAGAGAAGGTCCAATTGATGTTGACCGTCATCTTATCTCTGGCTTAATGGATTTACCAATGAATGTATTCCCATTAGCACTCTAGTGGTAAACCATCTGAAACTAAGAAGCGAATGCTTACTAGAAATTTATGCAATATAGATGCAGAATGGAATATTACTGGAAATACGCTTGCCTCAAAGTATTTGTTACTTAGATACAGAGTCCTTCATAGGATATTCATTTCGATTGTCTATCCTCGAAAAACCGAACTCACTACGTTCATGGTTCGCATTCTTCATCCATCATCTCTGGTACCTCTGTTTATCTTCCTTCCTTAATTTGTCATTGCATCATTCAGTTTCGTCTACATCCAGGACACAGTGACATTCCTTTTGCTTATCTTATGACTGTGTTGGCCACCCATAGTTTAGTGGTTATGCCTGTAGGAGAAGTTTCAATTCACCACCTACCATTCAATAACTCCAATATTAACAAAATGAATTTAAAGTTGGCTCCAGGCCAAGTTAATGTGGGTGTTGGTGGAGTTGATGCCGAAACTGAAGAGGAGGGCGATTTGCCTCTAGATGACATTAATATAGATGATATTTTTTACGAAATCAAATCCGACTCAGTAGATGATCCTGAATATCAGCCATCTGACTTTGATGCGCATTTGTGCTCACTTGAGGAGAAGGTTGAAAACATGAATGTGTCCCATGATTTACAATTCAAATATATGCGCAAATATCTTAGGTGCCTTAATAAGGGACTTCATCAACTTGATCCTACCATACCTACTCCTTCATCGGGTTCTGATTAGTATTTTCTTATGTGGTTTGTAATAACTTTTATGATACTTGGATTTCTTTTGTTTTATGGGGTTAAACATGCTTGAACATGATTGCTTATGAATTTAGTTAACTTGATAATCTAGATCATATATTTTCTTCTTCCTCATTACTCTTCTTATTCTTCCTTATTTATCTACTTCCATTATCATTTATTGCTTCCTTCCTTTATCATATTGTGATAAAAAGGGGGAGAATTTTATCATGCTTATGATATATGGCATATGGATTGTGGATTGTGGATTGTGGATGGATTCTGAATATCCTTTTTTTTTTGTAAGGGGGAGTAAGTAAGGGGGAGAATTGTTGGGGGAGTAGATGCGATTTGTTTTGTCCTGTTTATAACTGGTGCATGATTCTTTAACCAAGTTGTAACTGGTTTATATTGATAACTGATGCATGATTCTTTATTGTGCATATTATGCTTATTTTTAACGAAGTGTGTTTTGTCACTAATTTGACAAAGGGGGAGATTGTAAGTGCTATGTTTTCTAGCTCCTATGATTGTCAAATTTTGTAGTGCCAAAACCTCTTGCAATCTGTGTCTTGTGTAACTTATCTACATATTCAAGACAGTGCATCTCATGTACAAGAACAAAGGTTTTTACCTAGAGAACTTCAAATGCATGATCAAGAGATAACATGTTCAAGTACAACTCAAAGTTTTATAATAGTCCACTCTCTCTAGCTTCAAAGTTCAAAGTTTCAAAGCTACAC
Organism: Magnolia changhungtana; assembly: GCA_030180095.1. Taxonomy (NCBI): domain Eukaryota; kingdom Viridiplantae; phylum Streptophyta; class Magnoliopsida; order Magnoliales; family Magnoliaceae; genus Magnolia; species Magnolia changhungtana. The sequence goes on from JASAUF010000502.1 coordinate 14,956,365, forward strand.
CTAAAGGCAAGACAATAGTCTTTACTTTCGAACTCAAAGCTTAAGGTGAAGTACAACTCAAGTACCTCAAGCTCAAGCTTCAATGTATTACAAATTCAAGCTTCGAAAGGTCTCAAGTTCAAGCGTCATCATATGTCAAGATCTCAAGCTTCATGAACTTCAAAGAACAACTATCAACTGAAGCAAAAGAAGATTCAATGATCATATATCGCTTACAAGGTATGAATGACCCTAGATTGACCATAGGATAGGTCACTTTGAATGCATAATTTAATTGGGTCACTTTATAAGTGCATAGACTATTTTTCGACTAGTCTTAGACTAAGTTCGACTAGTCTTAGTACTGGCTCGACCAGTCCAAGAAATCCTCGACCAGTCCTAAGTTAGTTACTTATTTTCATGATTTTTTGTAATTGCCTCGACCGGTCGTGTGATCAGTGCTCGACCAGTCCTGCAAGCTCGACTCGAAGTCCAACAACTAAATTGAGTCCCACACGACCAGTCATGGACAGGACTCGACCAGTCATGGAGGCCAATCGACCGGTCGATCAGGTCCTTTGACTAGTCATGGAACGGTTTTTAAAAGTTTATTGGTCCTTTGACCAGTTGAGCTGACCTCTGGACCAGTCGAAGATGTGATTTCTGCACTTATAAATAGAGCACAAATTTCAAAGTTTGATATCTAATTCAACCAAAATCAATACACCACTCTGAGAGATAAGTTAGTGATATTCTTAAGCTATTTAGTGCTCAATTTATATTCTCGTTAATTATCTTTCTTTGCATTTGATTTTGAGTTTCTACATTCCAATCTTATTTGAAAGAGTGATTGAAGTTTTTCCATTTCTTGGAATTAAAATCAAATCAAGGTAGCCCAAGGTGATTTAATCTAAAATTAATTTAAATCTTAGAACCATTTCATAAGTCAGTATGAACATTGAATATCTACACTGAACTTTTATTGAATATCTACATTAAACATCTACTCCGAATTGGTTCTTCCGGGCTAGATCAAAAAGAGAATATCCAGATAAGTATTTTACAGTTTTGTAAATTCATTCTTTTGGTTTCATTGAGATTGTGCTAGAAAAATCTCTTTCTTTTGGTTTGTCTGAGGTGATCAAGAAAACTCAGAGTGTGAGGTTTTTAAATTGTGTAAGCCCACTTGAAAGACACAATTGTGAGGGTTTTAGGTGAACCTTGAAAAACCTATTTCTTAGTGAACACTAATATCCACTATGTGAGGATATTAGGAGTGGAGTAGTTGTGTGGCTATTTTTTTAAACAGTTGGTGTACACACAAGCGAACCACTATAATTTTTAGCCTTGTGGTGGTTGATTAATTATTTCATTTTGTGGATTTTGATGTTTCCCTTTACGCATTTGTAGAGAATGTTGTAATCTTTTTATGTATGTGTGAGAATGTTGTAATAGCTTAGTTACTTTCTTTGCTATTCTTTTCTTTATTCCTCTGTATCAGTTTGAGTTTTTGATACACAGACTGTTCTAGGAATCAGGTTGTCCTACCATAAGCCATTGATTTTTGGTGTAAGGTTGTCCTTAGAACAACATTTGTATCAACCTCTCAATATTAGTACACTTGAGGTTGTTTTACATTTCAACATTGTGGGATTGTTTAAGTGCTATATTTATTTATATTTGTTTAAATTTCGCATTTAATTTTTAATTTGGTATAGTCCTATTCACCTCCCCTCTAGGACTATTAGCTTGGCCTTTTCACAAACTCAATGTAATTGACTCCTGATCTCAGGTTAGTTGCACGCCCCAACTGAAATCCTTGACATTACGAAGGTACACAACAATTAGTTGCGCACCACTAGCTCGAGTGGATAGTGAATGAATGAATGAATGAGTATGCACCTCCTACTAAATAATCCACATATCAGTACCGTACATCTCTGGGATCATCACCGGGGTCTATTACACTCTACGCCAGTTTGCCGCCCCTATCCAAGCGCACAACTGCGTAAGTGGAAGAGACCTCATTATCTGCTTGCCAATATTGGGCCCAACTCGCCGATAACTGACCTATTCCTCAAGTTGGTCAAACTCAACCTGGATATTGCCCCCTCACTCAAGCGGATAAGGTCACACCCCCTCCCAACCGACCACGACATAATGGGAGACCCGGCCTACTGGTATACGGCCCTCATGCGCTCATATATATCCACTCGGTCTAGACGTTGGGGCATCCTCTGGTACTAAGAGGGTTAATGAATTTTCACCCAGGGTCATCTATGGCGGCTTGATGCTAGTAACAGATTTTCAATGTCCCATCTAGTCATTCATGATATGTCTGTGGGGCTATGACCTTGATGTCACTAGGACGTACAGTAATCACAACACACAATGCAAGATACATGAGTCATACAATCCAGTCATGTATCAATCTTAAGCATACCATGTACTCATGTAAGATAATCTCCGCCTATCAGGGAGTCTCATAACAACATGCCGAATGACATATGCAATGGTTAACCACATCTCATAACAAACATACAGATTATGCGTATGGGCATGTATCATGATGCTACGCTGTCACATACTCATAATTGGCATCGACAATCAGCCTCGACATTTGGAATTGGCCTCGATAATCAGAATCGGCCTCGACAATCGAAATCGGCCTCGACAATCGAAATCGGCTTTGACAATCGGAATCGGCCTCAACAATTGGAATCGGCCTCGATAATCGGAATTGGCCTCGACAATCAGCCTCGACAATCAGAATCGGCCTCAATAATCAGAATCAGTCTCGACAATCGGAATCGGCCTCAGCAATTAGCCTCGATCATCGGAATCGGTAATTGGCCTAACAAAGGGCCTAAGGGAAGGTCACAATGTAGACATTTAACCATCATCGCCTATTAATGTGGACATTTAACCATCATTGCTTCCAAGGAGTGGCCCACATAGAGCCAAATGTAAAGTGGGCCCATAGCCTCACACAAAGGACTAATATACATCGCAATGGGCCTCACTCATGAGCCTCATATACACAACAAGTGGGCCCTGCACATGGGCCTTAGATACATCATACGGTCCACAACCCATGGGCCTAATGCACATCATAATGGGCCTCATTAAATGGGCTATAAAAACATCATAATGGCCACGCCATATGGGCCAGAATTACATCTCTTTGGGCCTTACCAAATGGGCCAAAAATACATCACAATGGGCCACGACATATGAGACGAAAATACATCTTAATGGGCCACGACCCATGGGCCTCAGTACATCATAATGGGCTACAACCCATGAGCCTCAAGTACAACAAGTGGGCTGCATCAATGGGCCTCATATACATAACATGTGGGCCCTGCTCATGGGCCTCAAATACATAACATGTGGGCCCTACACATGGGTCTCATGCGCATCAAATGGGCCATGTATCTGGGCCTCGAATACATTAAATGGGCCACGCATCATCGGGCCACACCAACTACACCATTCATCTATTTTAGAGTATTACCCAATTGTAACGCCCTGAAAATTGGGGTTGAGTATAACTTAACTCCCGAGTTCCAACGCATCACTTATGCAACATAAATAATGCTGATTAAATGTTGTCTGTGTTAGAGCAATAAACATGAGTGAGATTATACCAAAATAGTAATTCATATTCCAGATCATTTGTATAAAAGCAAGCGGAAGACTGAACTGTATATACATGTATGTAAAGAAACAAAATCATTTCATTCTCCAGAGTATGAACCCATCTGAGTCACCATATACATATGTCTGTTTTATAAACAAAATGTCAAAAATAAAACTAAGTAACAATCCCTGTAAAACCCGTCGATCTGGCAGCCTCAGTCGGCCGCCAGTCTTGCATATAGGAGAACTCCTCCTGGTCCTCATCATAATCAGGCTCCTCCTTCTGAATCGTCAGCTCACCTAAACCTGAGACAGAGTCTGGTTGGTGTACGCAACACCATCCCGTAACGTAGGAGTGAGTAGCTAACTCAGTGGAACAATAAAGTATAGGTTAACATGTTATCAATACAGTCAAGCAGTAATGATAAAGTAGTAAAATCAAACACTCCTAACTACTCTTATTAATGCAAGTATGGATGCAGGTATGATGGATGCCCTCACCACACCCTCCCTTGTGCGACACCATCTCACGTTCGCGGCATGCTTTCATCCCTCACTGCTCCACATCTTCTAGGCACATGCAATGCATGATGAACATGATTACCGAGTTTTTAATTAGTCCATTTCAAACAGCAGGATTGGGAAACTACGTATCTCCCCTGTATCATTCCCAAACATGATCCATTCTAGGGTCATCAGTCCTAGTTAATATCAGACGATGATGTGTTTTCTAGGTTACTGCAAAGGCTGTCAGGGCTGTTATGCACAAAGGTTACACAACTCCCCCATCACCTCTTAAACAATTCATCACTATACAGAAACAGGCCTAGTTCATACTCTATATACCGCGGTATAACTCTAAGGTTCACCGCGATTTCAGAGTATGCTCGCGGTCATTACAAAGGGCTACCAGGGCTGTTGCTCGCATTCGTTGCACCACTCCCCCATCACCTTAACAATGTAGGCCGACAATACGAATATAGTGTCCCATACCACCATAATCGGCTCACGAGTCTGGTTGCTCACTGGTCACTACGGGGAGGCACGTGGCGCCAGCTGTAACGCCCTGAAAATCGGGGGTCGAGTGTAACTCAACTCCCGAGTTCCAACGCATCACTTATGCAACATGTTTAATGATGTTTGAATGTTGTCTGTGTTAGAGCAGTAAACATGAATGAGATTATACCAAAGCAGTAATTCATACTCCAGATCAATTATATAAAAGCAAGCTAAGACTGAATTGTATATATATGTATGTAAAGAAACAAAATAAACGATTCATTCTCCAGTATGAATCCATACGAGTCCATATACATTTTGTTTATAATCAAAAGTCAAAAATAACTAGGTACAATCCTGTGGAACCGATCGATCTGGCAACCTAGTCGAAGCCGCGTGAGAATCGCATATACGAGAACTCCTCCTGGTCCTCGTCATAATCGAGCTCCGCCTCCCAGAGTAGTCGGATCGCCTAAACACGAGAGGCAGTCTGGTTGGTGTGTGCAACACCGTCCCGTAACGTGGGAGTGAGTAGCTAACTCTGTGGAACGATAAGGCATAAGTTACCATGTTATCAATACAGTCAAGCAGTAATGATAAAGCAGTAAATCAAACACTCCTAGTTACTCTGATTAATGCAAGTTATGAATGCGGGTATGATGGATGCCCTCACCGACATACTCCCTCATGCGACACCATCTCACGTTCGCGTATGCTTACATCCCACAGTGCTCCACATCTTCTAGGCACATGCGATGCATGATGAGCATGATTACCGAGTTTTTTTAATTAATCCATTTCAAACAGCAGGATTGGGAAACTAAGGTACCTCCCTTGTATCATTCCCAAACATGATCTAATCTAGGGTCGTCAGTCCTAGTTAATATCAGACGATGGTGTGTTTTCTAGGTCACCGAGAGGCTGTGAGTGTTACGCACAAAGGTTGCACCACTCCCCATCACCCTTAAACGATTCATCACTATACGTAAAAAACAGGCCTAGTTCATACTCTATATATCACGGCGAACCCTAAGGCGCACCGCAATGCAGAGTATGCTCGCGGTCACTACAAAGGGCCGCTGTGCCGGGCATTACGCACAAAGGTTGCACCACTCCCCATCACCTTATCAATGTAGGGCCGACGGCGCGAATATAGTGTCCCATACCACCATAATCGGCTCACGAGTTAAGTTGCTCATTGGTCACTACGGGAGGCACGTAGCCCCAGCGTAGGCCGACAGCTCGACCACGGTGTCCCATACCACCATGCCCGGCTCATGAGTCTTAGCGGATCGAGGTACCATGGTTAACGGGATCTTCACTGGTAAGTTTGGTACCCTAGGTTCAAACATTAGCGACCAAACATGGTGAACATACATAAGACACACGGTTTACTTGACGTGTTCGGCTGGCTCGAGCGCACAACAAGTTGGGCGATATGAAGCGCAGAAGCACCTCGTGTGGCCAACCACTATCGCCAACCGAAGTACGACACGGGTTCGCCAACACATCATGTGTGGCGGGACGAATCCCAACCACAACTTCAAGTCTGATACCGGATGCCTGGACTATGGACATAGTCCCACGCTCAGTCAAGTCCTAACCATAGCATATGAAATACGGCATGATAACATGGTAATTCAAGAACACTAATAATCATGTTACAAAGCATATCGTGAAGCATGTTAATAAACAAATTACAAAGCATGTTCAAGGCATGTTATAAAGCATTATGCAAATAGGGATACAAATACATATATTTCATAGGTGAGTGGTTAGAGTGAATAACCACATGGAGGATGTCATATGTGACTCTAAGGTAGCTGAGAATCCCATCTCAGCACCTACCTAGGGTTCTAACACTTAAGCACTTACACTCACAAGTGATTTCACCAACACTTGGAATGCACTATTTCAACATACGTGACGTATACTAGAGGAATGTGCTCTAGGGTTGTCCCTTTGTCAAACTAATATTTTATACATATACATCATATTCATACAGCAAATAAACCTGACAATCACATCAGCAAAATTTATACGTATAGGGTACTTCCTAGTGTACCCAGTTTCGACATACATAGTGTTTACAAGGGAGCTTGTAATACGGCGATTCCTTTCGCCAAGCCATTTATTTATACGCACTTAATATATTTATACAACAATTAATCATGACAAACACATCGCAAAAATATACACGTACACGGTACTTCTTACAATACCGTATTTCTACATACATGGCGTATGTAAACATGTATTTAGGCGAACCCTTTCGCCAAATGAGTATTTTATCTATACATCATATGTCCATACGACAATTAAACATGTCAAACATATTTCCCAAAAAAATACGTATACGGTATTTTATACGAATACCTAAAGTATGTGAAATTCCAAATTCTACACTTCTAATCGAAACAGAAAACAGAAGGCACTTTGTACATGTGCAATTGCATGCAGATCATGAATCTACCATTATCTGACATTGAAAGCGTTGAAAACCGTAACTTATATACTTAAAGTCCTCACCTTTGCCTTTGGAAACGAAACGAATCAGCAAGGGTAGTAGAACTTCCGTATACGGGAGATTTCTAGCCTAAAGAGCAGAATCGGTTAGCTTTTTCATAACCCACAACGGTCCTACCTTAAATCAGACCTAGGGTTAGAGTTTCTTACCTTCAAATGGGATGGATACCGCCGGGAAAGCGCCTAGAACAGGGCGGTGTAGGCCGTGCGACAACCGAAAGCAGTAGGAGGAAGATCTCCCACAAAACCTAAGCTCTTCTCTCTCTTTTCTCTCTCTCCCTCTAGGGTTTTTCTCTCAAATTCGTATGGCTGTGAGAGGGGCTGTTCTAAGCTCCTTTTATAGCCAAAAACATTCCGAAATTAGACTCAGGTTCAAGGGGTACTGCTAATATAGGATATTCGTCGCTTTTTCAACTCAAAAGGGAGGTTCTGGTAGCCCTCCTTGAACCAAACGTCAGACTTAAGCTCACCATCTATGGATCTACGTGGGATTACGTTTTCGACTTGATCGGATTCCCCAGATCGCACGTGGCGGACCACTTTCGATTCACGGTCGGTGGGCCACGATCAGAAATTCTAAGTACATGTAAATGTTCCTGAAATTTTTCTTAATCTGAGGGTGTAATTTGGTCTGATTCTGACGGTCAGGTTGCTTAATACTGACGCGTCAACGAATGATGCCAGATCACTATTCCTGATATTTATTTTGGATTAGGAATAGTGTTTTTCACACTCCCTCGCTCCGACTCGAAACGAATGGCCGTGGAACATCGGATGGACCTGATTTTTGAGATGATTGTCAAGTCCAGTGAGGCGGTCCTAGTTCCTTAGCTTCGTGTTAATCGGACTTCCGATGTGCGATCTAGACCTAATACGAAGTTTCGTTTCATTCTCGAGAGCAGCCGGGAAATGAGTTTGGTTCTAAACTTTAGGGTAATCTAGCGTCACTTGCTCTGCAAGTTTTGGGTCTTGCAGATCGTATTTAAAGCGATCCCAACGGATTTCATGGCTAATTGAGTTTAGTACTTAGTTAACTTTGTTAAATTTCTAAAGGATTTAATCCTACGTGATTTCTGGTCGAGGTGGTACTCGACCCAATGTACGGAAATTTACGGGTCGTTACAATCTACCCCCCTTAAACAAAAAATTTCGTCCTCGAAATTTATACCTTTTCGTAGTCCTCGAGAATCTGAGGGTAGTTCTTCCTGACCTCGGCCTCAGTCTCCCAGGTAGCTTCCTCCTCGGAATGATGTGTCCAAAGCACCTTCACAAGTGGGATGACCTTGCTACGCAGTACCTGCTCCTTCCTGTCAAGGATGCGCGTCGGGCGCAACTCATACGTGGCATCCTCACTCAAGCGTACTGCTCCCATCTGATGATATGCGAAGGATCAGGAACGTACTTCTTCAGCATAGATACATGAAATACGTTGTGTACGGAAGCAAGTGGTGTAGGCAAGGCGAGCCGATACGCCACATCACCCACTCGATCCAGTATCTGAAATGGACCGATAAACCTCGGCGTGAGCTTCCCCTTCTTCCCGAACCGAAGGACTCCCTTCATAGGGGAAACCCGAAGGAACACATGATCCCCGACCTCGAACTCCAGCGGTCGCCGCCTCGTATCGGCGTAACTCTTCTGTCTGCTCTGCGCTGTGAGTAATCGACGCCTGATAATGTCTACCTTCTCTGTAGTCGCCTGTACCAACTCTGGGCCAATCAGACTACGCTCGCCAACCTCTGCCCAACAGTGCGGTGCCCTACAAGGTCGACCATATAGAGCCTCATATGGGGCCATGCCAATAGTCGCCTGGAAGCTGTTGTTGTAGGCGAACTCTGCGTACGGAAGGCAGTCATCCCAACTGTCCTTGAAGTCCAACACACATGCTTGCAACATATCCTCCAAAAAATCGATTCCCGCCTGCACATCCGCCCATCGGTCGAGGATGAAAGCTGATCTTGAACTTCAACTTCACACCCATCGCCTCCTGGATACGAGTCCAGAAGATAGATGTGAACCGCGTGTCTCTGTCCGACACGATCTCCAAAGGAACCCCGTGCAGACGGACGATCTCCCTGATGTACAATCTAGCCAGCTCGTCTGCAGAGTTTGTAACTCTGATAGGGAGGAAATGGGTCGATTTGGTCAACTGGTCCACAATCACCCAAATGGAATCGTGCCCCTTCCTCGTCTTCGGCAACCCTGATATGAAGTTCATGGAGATGAAGTCCCACTTCTACTCCGCTATAGGCATGGGCTGAAGCAGTCCAGGAGGTCGGCGATGTTCTGCCTTGACCTGCTAGCACGTCAGACATCGAGACACATACTCAGCAATGTGGGCCTTCATGTTATCCCACCAATACGTCCGTCTCATATCCTGGTACATCTTCGTGCTACCAGGATGCATCGCAAACTTCGAGTTATGGGCAGACTCGAGAAGCTAACGTCTCAAGTTAGGTACATCTGGAACACATAGGCGGCCACGGAATCGTAAACCCCCATCAGAACCAACTCTCCACTCGGAGTCCACGGCGTCGCTAGCCTGCTCTCGATGCTCAGACAGCCGTTTATCGCCCTCTTGGGCCTCAACAATCCTGTCGTCAATAAGTGGTCGCACCCGAACGTGCGCAACACACTCAAATGGCTCCTTGACAGTGAGTCTCTGCTCGAAGTCCCGTACAAACTCCATGTCCCACTCGGCTATCATCATCGGTGCCGCAAATGCAATCGCCTTCTTGCGGCTCAACGCGTCTGCCACAAGGTTCGCCTTGCCCGGATGGTAGGAAACCTCGAACTTGAAGTCCTTCAAGGTCTCCATCCATCGGCGCTGTCTCATATTCAAATCCCGCTGTGTGAATATGTATTTAAGGCTCTTGTGGTCGCAGAAAAGCTCGAACTCCTCACCATAGAGGTAATGTCTCCAGAGCTTCAATGCAAAGATGACAGCTGCCAACTCCAGGTCATGTGTAGGGTAATTCTCCTCGTGCTTCCTTAATTGTCTCGAGGCATACGAAATCACCCTATCCTTCGCATCGACACAACCCAAACCAACGCGAGACGCGTCGATACACCGTGTATTTCACCCTTGCTCTGGCAATACTAGCACGAGGGGACGACATTAACTTGTCCTTGGCTCCTTAAAAGCGCCTCCGCCTTCTCATTCTAGGCGAACTCAGTCCTTCCGAGTCAGTGAGACAATGGCCTGGCGATCTTCGAGAAATCCCGAATGAAACGTACGTAGTACCCACTAGACCAGGAAACTCCTCACCTCGAAGTAACCGATTCGGTGCCGCTAATCCTGAACCGCGGCCTACCTTAGCAAGGTCCACTGCTATCCCATCCTTGGACACTACATGTCCCAGGAACTTGACTTCCTCCTGCCAGAAGTCGCACTTCTTATATTGCGCGAACAACTGGTTCTTCTTCAGTGTATCCAATACCGCTCGCAAGTGCTCCTCGTGCTCCTCCCGACTCGTGGAGTATATCAAGATGTCATCGATAAAGACGATGATGAATCGGTAAAGGAAGGGCCGAAATACCCGGTTCATCAGATCCATGAACACGGCTGGTGCGTTCGTCAGACCGAACGACATCACCAAGAACTCATAGTGCCCAAAGCACGTCCTGAAGGCTGTCTTCTGCACGTCCTCCTCTCTCACGCGTAACTGGTGGTACCCTGACTGAAGGTCAATCTTCGAGAAATACTTCGCCCCCCTCAACTGATCGAACAGATCATCAATCCTGAGCAAAGGATACTAGTTCTTCACCATGACCTGGTTCAACCTACGGTAATCAATACACAACCGTAGCGACCCGTCCTTCTTCTTCACGAACAACACAGGTGCTCCCCAAGGAGACACACTAGGTCGAATAAAACCTCTCTCTACAAGTTCGTCAATCTGTTTCCGCAACTCCTCCATCTCACATGGAGGCATACGATAAGTCGGCAACGAGATGGGCGTCACACCAGGCGTAAGGTCAATCGTAAAATCAATCTCACACCGAGAAGGTAAACAAGGGATAGTCTCAAAGACTCCAACAAACTCCCGAACCACTGGCGTACCCTCCAGTATCGGACCATCAATCGGCACAAGTAAAGCAGCATAACAATCAACTCGACGACAGATTAAGACCCGCACCTTGGGAACGTGAAAGCTGTGCCGTCAGGTCCATAGGCAGTCACGATCCGAGCATCGCAATCTATCTCCGCCCTCATCTTGGCGAGCCATCCATGCCAAGTATAACGTCGTAGTGCCATAGCGGAGCAACAATAAGGTCGACGAGCACTGTGCTGCTACTCAAAACTATCGAGCAACCCTCGCATAACCGTGCGACATCCGAAAAGGTCCAGGTAGCCGTAGTGAGTCTCATTCCCTTAGTGGGAATCGTATGCAAAGATAGGCATTTCACCGCCCCACAAGAAATAATAGAGGTAGTGGACCCAGTGTCCACCAATAAAGAAATGGGAGTGCCATGAATAAAAGTCATACCCTCGAAAGCTGTCGGGGCCGCAAGTGAGGTCTCTGGTGCCTCAGCCACAAGCGTATGAACGCGCGCCTGCTGGCCGTTGGCCGAGGAGCCAGGGTCGTTGTGGCGGCTGAAGCGCGGCACGGGAGGTCGGAAGGAAGGATGTGCGGGAGCGGTCTCAGAAGCGGTGGAGCGATATGGCTGTGGGCGAGAACGGCCCAACATCGTGGGGAGAGAAACCACTATCCTTCATCCGCGCGAAACAACTCCCAATAAGATGACCCTGCTTCCCGCAGTACGTGCAGGTCACAACAGGGCGCCTCACCTGAGCCCCTGGCGCTGCGATCCTGGGAGGCGAGTCAACACGAGGCCTCTTGCCTAGGATAGGCCTGCTCTGTATCTCCTGTCGTGGCCTCGCAACCATAGCACCACGAGATCGGGCCAACCGGTCCACATCCTGCTCTGCCGTCATAGACATGTGAACCAGTGCTGCATAGGTAGGTATACTGAGGCAGCATATCTTCGACCGTATCTCCGGTCGCAAGCCCAAAGAAAAATGACGCATCCGCATCTGCTCGTCCACCAGTATAGTCGGGACAAAGCGGCCCAACTCTGTGAAGCGGTGCTCGTACTCCGTAATCGTCATGCCTCCCTGCCTGAGGCGCAGAAACTCATCCTCCCGCTCATGTCGATAAGTCTGCGGGTAGTATTTCTCATGGAACCGGAACTCAAAAGCCTCCCAGGTCCACACGTAATCTGCCGCGACAGACCATAACACGCTATCCCACCATAAACTGGCCTCCCTCTCAAACATGAAAGCGGCCAACTCTACCTACTCTGCCTCTGATCAATGCAGCATCCGAAGCATCTTAGAGATGCGGTCAAGCCAAAACTCTGCCTCCTCGGGTCTATGAGTGCCCATGAATGAAGGAGGCCTCAAGCGCTGAAATCGCTCGAGTAGCCGCGTGTACTGACATCTCCAGTAGGAGGCACCACGGGTGAGGGCGAGAGGCACATCCTCACACCGAGCAGGAGGCTCGGTGTGCCGGTGAGACAAGCGAGATGTCGTAGGTGGAGTCGCACTACCACCATGGGACAAGGCCTCAGCGATAGTGGCCATAAGCTGCTGGTGCTGCTGCTGCTGCTGCTGCTGATGCATCATCAACATCAACTGCTCAAATCTATCAGTCGGCGGAGCAGCCTGGGAGTCATGCTGCGCAGAAGATGACGGCCGAAACTGCTCACGGACCGGGGGCGTGTAAGGTGGCAATCCACCAGGGACAGACCAGCAGGGGCGATCGAGGACCTAACCCACGGTCCGGCAGGCCCGCTACTACCAGAAGGAGTCTGGTCCATAGAGCCAGTCAGAAGGAGATGTGCCGTGCTCCGCGTATACTGTCGCGGCATACCCTATACAACACAGGGTACAGCATTGGTGAGATACAGCATAACACACATCATAAAGCACTTTAAGCATTCCACACATAATCAAAACAAAAGGGGCTACATGCCTATCATTTACCCAAAATTTGTCATAATACATGGATTACAGAGTTTACATGAATCATGACGGAAATCACATGATAGCCAATACATCCACACATTAAACACTTAGAACACGCTACTACCTAATACAACATCTGTACGAAAACACAAACCGCCTATCGCGGTAACCAAAGCAAACACAACATACAATAACATGGATGACTAAGCATCCGAAGTAGGCGGTGGAGGAGGAGCGTTCTTGTCCTGCACACAGCACAAAATGGCCTTCAACGTACGAGACACCTTCTTAAAGCTCCTCTTCATGTAGGCTTCGGTCTCTTCAAGCTTGGCTCGAGTCTCACCAAGCTCAACCCGAACTTGTCTAACCTCTTGCTGCAGGGCGGCTTGACCCTCCTCAAGACGGGTCAATCGCGCATCAAAAGCATCTCAATCCACACCCTGCTCCTGAGCCGCAGGGGGTGAACTCTCCTCAGTGTCCTGAGCCTCAGGTTCTTCTTCCTGTATGTCATCACTGCGCTCCTCATCGCTCTCAGCCTGGAGGTCAACACTCTCCTCACCGACGCTATCCGACTCATCTCCGGACTCGTCGGGTCGGGCTTGCCGCTGTTGAGGGCCGATCTTCATATTCCTGAGTGTCGCTTCACTTATGACTCGGACTGGTGCAAGATCCTCCATATTCAATCTGTAGCCTACATCACGAGCCATCCCGGATCAGGCGGCCAAATGGGAGCGAAAGATCGTTCCTGGCAGAACGAACAACATGAACTATCTGGGATAGGATGAATGTGGGCAGGCATATGTTGTCCCCGCGTCCCATCTTGTACAGAAAGTCCACCATCACCCTAGTGCATTCCGTGCGGTTACTCCACCGTGGGTATACATTGTATGTGAAAATGTGATGGAGTAAATGGAAGTCTTCGGTCATCTTTGTCGCCGGAATACAATTTCCTCGCTTCCACGTAACCCGGCGACCACAGAGAAATCGCGTGCGACGATCCCTTTCCCGCGCACTTCTAGAGAAGTCATCACTAGGATGCACTTGACCAAGCGGGATCTTGGTGATTCGAACCACCTCATCCACAGTGATTGTGCGCCTTATGCCCCTCACAGAGACAGTAAACTGAAGAGGCTTTACTGATGAGTCCACGATATGAGCGTAGAAAGCGCGAACCGTGTTCTCACAAGCGGGAGACTCGCCTTCAAATATAGAATTCCATCCGATATCCACCAAGTGGTCCATCATCGAGTGTAGGCCAAACATTCTTTCATCCACATGAGCTTCAAACACGACTTTACGGCCCGCGAAGCGCCCGTATTCGATGCCTATCGGATAAGCATTTCTAGCGGGATGGTCAGGATCCATGTCTCGCTTCGACCTAAATTCCCGCACGGTGCTTGTGCCGGCCCCAACGTCGGATCTTCTTCGGGAATGGGCTGGCCTACTTGGGCTGGCGTCATCGGCCGCGGTTTTCCTCTTTCCCATGAAAGATAGGATGGAGGAAAAGGAGAAAATGGTAGCCACCACACCAAGGAGGGCCATGAAAAATTTCCAAAATGGGGGAACAAGGGGCTGATCTCTTTTATCTTCCACAATCAACAATCCAATAGGTGTGGAAGGAGCTCTAGAGGTAGGAAATAAAGAAGGAACAAAAGAAAATGGAATGGGTTATGAGATTACCCGATTTTTGAGCTCCAAGGAGGGGTATGAGAGCTCCAACTTGAGAAAATGGGGAAAGGAGGAAGCTAGGGCTGTTGTGAAAGGTTGGGGTGTGTGAGTTATGGAAGAAAATGGAAGATTTGAAGGTTTGGAGGGATGGGTTTTTGAGGAAAATCGAAAATGGGAGTGGAGGTGCTTGAAAAGGAGTGAAATGAGGAAGATGGGTACTCAGCCCTTTAAAACCTAACCTATTGCCAAAATGGCACGTGCCAAGGGTTAGAGGGGGTCAGGCCGACCAACCTAGGCCTTGGACCCATGCCGGAAAAGCCGCCGGACCGCGGTCCGCCGCCCGAGCCGCGGCACCGCCGCGGTCGGACCTGGCCGAAACCGCGCCGCCGCGGTGGGGTTCTGTTTGCCACATGTCCAGGGTGCCAAATGCACCCTGGTTCAGTCTGGGGGGTTAGTGGATTAACGTGTAGGGGCCCCCGACTCAGTTTAGTGCCAGAACGGTTAGTTCCGGTAAATTTCTGATCTAATCTGATTTTTCCTGATTTTTAACGACTAATTTTTGGTGGATTGTGACCTGGACACGTCAATAGACGGTCTAGGAGTGACTTGGGGTCCATAAGTGCGGTCGGGATCGAGTACGAACTCGATCAAACTGTCCATTTGTAATGAACTTCGCCGAACGGCGAAATCGGGAGACCCTAAGACTGTTGCTAGGTTTTTGCGCACCCTCCTAAGTATAATGCGTCAGCGTACGTAGTGGGGACATAACTCAGGTCTGGTTTAATTAAAATCATGCTCTGATACCAACTTGTAATGCCCCGAAAATCGGGGGTCGAGTGTAACTCAACTCCCGAGTTCCAACGCATCACTTATGCAACATGTTTAATGATGTTTGAATGTTGTCTGTGTTAGAGCAGTAAACATGAATGAGATTATACCAAAGCAGTAATTCATACTCCAGATCAATTGTATAAAAGCAAGCGGAAGACTGAACTGTATATATATATATATGTAAAGAAACAAAATAAACGATTCATTCTCCAGAGTATGAATCCATCTGAGTCCATATACATTTCTGTTTATAATCAAAAGTCAAAAATAACTAGGTACAATCCCTGTGGAACCCATCGATCCTGGCAACCTAGTCGAAGCCGCCAGAGAACTGCATATACGAGAACTCCTCCTGGTCCTCGTCATAATCAGGCTCCGCTTCCAGAGTAGTCAGATCGCCTAAACCTGAGACAGAGTCTGGTTGGTGTGCGCAACACCGTCCCGTAACGTGGGAGTGAGTAGCTAACTCAGTGGAATGATAAGGCATAAGTTATCATGTTATCAATACAGTCAAACAGTAATGATAAAGCAGTAAATCAAACACTCCTAGTTACTCTGATTAATGCAAGTTATGAATGCGGGTATGATGGATGCCCTCACCGACATACTCCCTCATGCGACACCATCTCACGTTCGCGTATGCTTACATCCCACAGTGCTCCACATCTTCCAGGCATATGCGATGCATGATGAGCATGATTACCGAGTTTTTTTAATTAATCCATTTCAAACAGCAGGATTGGGAAACTAAGGTACCTCCCTTGTATCATTCCCAAACATGATCCAATCTAGGGTCGTCAGTCCTAGTTAATATCAGACGATGGTGTGTTTTCTAGGTCATGCGCAGAGGGCTGCCCGAGTACATTACGCACAAAGGTTGCACCACTCCCCTATCACCCCTTAAACGATTCATCACTATACAGAAACAGGCCTAGCTCATACTCTATATATCGCGGCGAACCCTAAGGCGCACTGCAACTTCAGAATATGCTCGCGGTCACTACAAAGGGCTGCCAGGGCTGTTACGCACAAAGGTTGCACCACTCCCCCATCACCTTATCAATGTAGGCCGACAACGCGAATATAGTGTCCCATACCACCATAATCGGCTCACGAGTTAAGTTGCTCACTGGTCACTACGGGAGGCACGTAGCCCGGCGAGGGCCGACGGCTCGGCTCGACCACGGTGTCCCATACCACCATGCCCGGCTCATGAGTCTTAGCGGATCGAGGTACCATGGTTAACGGGATCTTCACTGGTAAGTTTGGTACCCTAGGTTCAAACATTAGCGACCAAACATGGTGAACATACATAAGACACACGGGTTACTTGACGTGTTCGGCTGGCTCGAGCGCACAACAAGTTGGGCGATATGAAGCGCAGAAGCACCTCGTGTGGCCAACCACTATCGCCAACCGAAGTACGACACGGGTTCGCCAACACATCATGTGTGGCGGGACGAATCCCAACCACAACTTCAAGTCTGATACCGAATGCCTGGACTATGGACATAGTCCCAAGCTCAGTCAAGTCCTAACCATAGCATATGAAATACGGCATGATAACATGGTAATTCAAGAACACTAGTAATCATGTTACAAAGCATATCGTGAAGCATGTTAATAAACAAATTACAAAGCATGTTCAAGGCATGTTATAAAGCATTATGCAAATAGGGATACAAATACATATATTTCATAGGTGAGTGGTTAGAGTGAATAACCACATGGAGGATGTCATATGTGACTCTAAGGTAGCTGAGAATCCCATCTCAGCACCTACCTAGGGTTCTAACACTTAAGCACTTCCACTCACAAGTGATTTCACCAACACTTGGAATGCACTATTTCAACATACGTGACGTATACTAGAGGAATGTGCTCTAGGGTTGTCCCTTTGCCAAACTAATATTTTATACATATACATCATATTCATACAGCAAATAAACCTGACAATCACATCAGCAAAATTTATACGTATAGGGTACTTCCTAGTGTACCCAGTTTCGACATACATAGTGTTTACAAGGGAGCTTGTAATACGGCGATTCCTTTCGCCAAGCCATTTATTTATACGCACTTAATATATTTATACAAAAATTAATCATGACAAACACGTCGCAAAAATATACACGTACACGGTACTTCTTACAATACCGTATTTCTACATACATGGCGTATATTAGTAAACATGTATTTAGGTGAACCCTTTCGCCAAATGAGTATTTTATCTATACATCATATGTCCATACGACAATTAAACATGTCTAACACATTTTCCAAAAAAATACGTATACGGTATTTTATACGAATACCTAAAGTATGTGAAATTCCAAATTCTACACTTCTAATCGAAACAGAAAACGGAAGGCACTTTGTACATGTGCAATTGCATGCAGATCATGAATCTACCATTATCTGACATTGAAAGCGTTGAAAACCGTAACTTATACACTTAAAGTCCTCACCTTTGCCTTTGGAAACGAAACGAATCAGCAAGGGTAGTAGAACTTCCGTATACGGGAGATTTCTAGTCTAAAGAGCGAAATCGGTTAGCTTTTTCATAACCCACAACGGTCCTACCTTAAATCAGACCTAGGGTTAGAGTTTCTTACCTTCAAATGGGATGGATACCGCCGGGAAAGCGCCTAGAACAGGGCGGTGTAGGCCGTGCGACAACCGAAAGCAGTAGGAGGAAGATCTCTCACAAAACACAAGCTCTTCTCTCTCTTTTCTCTCTCTCCCTCTAGGGTTTTTCTCCCAAATTCGTATGGCTGTGAGAGGGGCTGTTCTAAGTTCCTTTTATAGCCAAAAACATTCCGAAATTAGACTCAGGTTCAAGGGGTACTGCTAATATAGGATATTCGTCGCTTTTCCAGCTCAAAAGGGAGGTTCTGGTAGCCCTCCTTGAACCAAACGTCAGACTTAAGCTCACCATCTATGGATCTACGTGGGATTACGTTTTCGACTTGATTGAATTCCCAGATCGCACGTGGCGGACCACTTTCAGTTCAACGGTCAGTGGGCCACGATCAGAAATTCTAAGTACATGTAAATGTTCCTGAAATTTTTCTTAATCCGAGGGTGTAATTTGGTCTGATTTTGACGGTCAGGTTGCTTAATACTGACGCGTCAACGAATGATGCCAGATCACTATTCCTGATATTTATTTTGGATTAGGAATAGTGTTTTTCATATTCCCTCGCTCCGACTCGAAACGAATGGCCGTGGAACATCGGATGGACCTGATTTTTGAGATGATTGTCAAGTCCAGTGAGGCGGTCCTAGTTCCTTAGCTTTGTGTTAATCGGACTTCCGATGTGCGATCTAGACCTAATACGAAGTTTCGTTTCATTCCCGAGAGCAGCCGGGAAATGAGTTTGGTTCTAAACTTTAGGGTAACCTAGCGTCACTTGTTCTGCAAGTTTTGGGTCTTGCAGATCGTATTTAAAGCGATCCCAACGGATTTCATGGCTAATTGAGTTTAGTACTTAGTTAACTTTGTTAAATTTCTAAAGGATTTAATCCTACGTGATTTCTGGTCGAGGTGGTACTCGACCCAATGTACGGAAATTTACGGGTCGTTACACCAGCGTAGGCCGACAGCTCGACCACGGTGTCCCATACCACCATGCCCGGCTCATGGGTCTTAGCGGATCGAGGTAATATGGTTAAAAGGGATTTCACTAGTAAGTTTGATACCCTAGGTTCAAGCAGTAGCGACCAAACATGATGAACATACATTAGACACAGCGGGTTATTTGACGGGCCTGACTAGCTTGAGCACACAATCAATTAGATGACATGAAGTGTATAAGCACTTTGCATGGCCTAACCACTGTCGCCAACTGACGTATGACTCGGGTTCGTCAAACACATCCCACGTGGCGACATGAACCTCAGCCACGATCTCAAATCTGGTATCGACTGTCTGGACTATAGACATAGTCCCAAACTTAATCAATTCTCATCCATAGCATGTGGAGTAAAGCAGGATAAACAAAGTAATTCAAGCATGCTAGTAGGCATGTTATAAGGCATGTTATAAAGCATGATATAAAACACGTTGTAAAGCACCACATCAATAGGAATACAAACACATATATTGTAAGTGAGCGGTTTAAGTAAACAACCTCATGGAGGTAATCATACATGTCTCTAGGGTAGTTGAGAATCCCATCTCAACACCCTCCTAAGGCATCAACATCCAAACACTTGCTCACACAAGCATTTTCACAAACACATAACATACACTATTTCAACATACTTAGTGTATGTTAGCAAACATGTATTAGGGCGAATCCTTTTGCCAAGCAAACATTTTATGCACACATAATATATTTATACAACAATTAATCATGGCAATCACATCTCTAAAATATACATGTATACGGTACTTCTTACAATACAGTATTTCTACATACAGTGTATATTAGTAAACATGTATTTAGGCGAATACCTTCGCCAAATAAGTATTTTATCCATATATCGTATATCCATACAACAAATAATCATGTCAAACACATTTCCAAAAATTATACGTATATGGTATTTTCTACGAATACCTAGAATATGTAAAATTCCATATTCTACAACTTTAATCGAAACAGAAATCGGAAAGCACTTTGTAGATGTGCAATTGCATACAGATCATGAATCTATCATTATCCGACATTGAAACCGTTGAAAACCGTAACCTATACACCTAAAGTCCTCACCTTGCACCTTGGAATCTCAACAGATCAGCAAGGTTTGATGAGCTTCCGTATTCGGGAGTTTTATAGCCTAAAGAGTGAAATCGGTTAGCTATTTCATAACCTATAACCTTCATACCCCAAAACAGATCTAGGGTTAGGGTTTTTTACCTTAAAACGGAGTCGGTATCGCTGGAAAAGCGATAAGAAAGAGGTGGTGCAGCCCGTGTGGTGATTGGAAACAGTAGGAGGGAGATTCTCCCACAACTCTCTAGCTTTCTCTCTCTTTTTCTCTCTTCTTACTTAGGGTTTTTCGAAATTCGTATGGCTGTGAGAGTGGGTGCTCTAAGGTCCTTATATAGCCTAAAAAGTCTCTGAAATAGACTTAAGTTCAAGGTATACTTGGGTTATATCCAAATCGGTTTTAATTTAGCTCAAAAGTGGGTTTCTGGCAGGCCTCCTTGAGCCAAATGTAGGACTTAAGCTCACTAACCTTGGGTCTACGTGGAGTTATGTTTTCGTCTCAGTCGGATTCCCAGATCACGTGTGGCGGACCAGTTTCAGTTCAGCGGTCAGTGGGCCTTGATCCGAAATTTCAAGTACATGTAAATGTTCCTGAAAATTTTCCTGATCCGAGAGTGTATTTGGGTCAGATTCTGACGGTCTGATTTCTTATAAATTGACCACAAGTTTCAAGTCTCAGATCACTATTCCAGATATTTATTTTGTAAAAGGATTTTTTGTTTTCACCCTCCTTCGCTTCGGACTCAAGCGAACAGCCGTGGGACACTGTCTGGGGCTGATTTCCGAGATGGTTGTCAAGCCTAGCGAGGCGGTCCTAAGTCCTTAACCTCGTGCTATTCAGAGTCCCGATATGCGGTCCAGACCTGATACAAAGTTTCAACGTGTTCTCGAGGGCAGTCGGGTAATGAGTTTGATCCTAGATTTTAGGGTAACCTAGCGTCAATGATTTTACAAGTTTTGAGTCTTGTAGATCGTATTTAAAGCGATTCCAACGGATTTCATGGCTAATCTAGTTAGCACTTAGTTAACTTTGTCAAATTTCTAAAGGATTTAATCCTAAGTGATTTCTGGTCGAGGTGGTACTCGAGTCATTGTACGAAAATTTACGAGTCGTTACAATCTACCCCACTTAAACAAAAATTTCGTCCTCAAAATTTGTACCTTTTCGTAATCCTTGAGAATCTGAGGGTAGTTCTTTCTGACCTCGGCCTCAGTCTTCTAAGCAGCTTCCTCCTCTGAATGATGCGTCCATAGTACCTTCACAAGTGGAATGACCTTGCTACGCAGTACCTGCTCCTTCTTGTCCAGTATACGCGTCGGACGCAGCTCGTATGTAGCATCCTCGCTCAGCTGTACCTGCTCCCATCTGATGATATGTGAAGGATCAGGAACGTACTTCTTCAGCATAGACACATGAAATACGTTGTGTACAGCTACAAGCGGTGTAGGTAAAGCGACACGATAAGCCACAGCACCCACTCGATCCAGTATTTGAAATGGACCGATAAATCTCGGTGTGAGCTTCCCCTTCTTCCCAAACCGAAGGACTCCCTTTACAGGGGAAACTCTGAGGAACACATGGTCACCGACCTCGAACTCAAGCGGTCGCCGCCTCGTATCGGCGTAACTCTTCTGTCTGCTCTGCGCAGTAAGAAGCCGACACCTGATAATTTTGACCTTCTCTGTGGTCGCCTGTACCAATTCTGGGCTGATCAGACTACGCTCGCCAACCTCAGCCCAACAATGCCATGCTCTGCAAGGATGACCATACAGGGCCTCATATGGCGCCATACCAAAACTCGCCTGGAAGATGTTGTTGTAGGCGAACTCTACGTAAGGAAGACAGTCATCCCAGCTATCCTTGAAGTCCAACACACATGCTCGCAACATATCCTCCAGAATCTGATTCACTCGCTCTGTCTGCCCATCAGTTTGAGGATAAAATGCCGTACTGAACTTCAACTTCACACCCATCGCTTCCTGGATACGAGTCCAGAAGATAGATGTGAACCGATCGTCTCTATCCTATACGATCTCTAAAGGAACTCCATGCAAATGGATGATCTCTCTGATGTACAATCTAGCCAGCTCGTCTGCAGAGTTCGTAACTTTGATAGGGAGGAAATGGGCCGATTTAGTCAACCGGTCCACAATCACCTAAATGGAATCGTGTCCCTTCCTCATCTTCGACAGCCCTGATATAAAATCCATGGAGATGAAGTCCCACTTTCACTCTGCTATGGGCATGGGCTGAAGCAGCCCAGGAGGTCGGCGATGTTCTGCCTTGACCTGCTGGCACGTCAGACGATGAGACATATACTCAGCGATGTGGGCCTTCATGTTATCCCACCAATATGACCGTCTCATATCCCGGTACATCTTCGTGCTACTAGGATGCATCGCGAGCTTCGAGTTATGAGCAGACTCGAGAAGCTCCTGTCTTAAGTCAGGACTATCAGGAACACATAGGCGGCCACGGAATCGTAAACCCCCATCAGAACCAACTCTCCACTCGGAGTCCTCGGCATCACTAGCTTGCTCTCGAAGCTCAGACAACCGCACATTGCCCTTCTGGGCCTCAACAATCCCATCATCAACAAGCGTTCCCACTCGAACGTGCGCAACACACTCAAATGGTTCCTCCACAGTGAGTCTTTGCTCGAAGTCCCGCACGAACTCAACCATGTCCCACTCTGCTACCATCAACGGAGCCACAAATGCTATAGCCTTCTTGCGGCTCAACGCGTCTGCCACAAGGTTCGCCTTACCCGGATGGTAGGAAACCTCGAACTTGAAGTCCTTCAAGGTCTCCATCTATCGGCGTTGTCTCATATTCAAGTCTAGCTGCGTGAATATATACTTAAGGCTCTTGTGGTCGCGGAAAAGCTCGAACTCCTCTCCGTAGAGGTAATGTCTCCATAGCTTCAATGTAAAGATGATAGCTGCCAACTCCAAGTCATGTGTAGGGTAATTCTCCTCGTGCTTCCTTAATTATCTCGAGGCATACGAAATCACCCTGTCCTTCTGCATAAGGACACAACCCAAACTAACGCGAGACGCGTCAGTGTATATCGTGTACTAAACCCCCTGCTCTGGCAATACTAGCATAGGGGCGGACGTCAACCTGTCCTTCAGCTCCTTAAAAGCTACTTCCGCCTTCTCATTCCAGGTGAACTTCACGTCCTTCCGTGTCAACTGAGACAACGGCCTGAAAATCTTCGAGAAATCTCGAATGAAGCATTTATAATACCCTGCCAGACCAAGGAAACCCCTCACCTCAATGACCGAGCTAGGCTGCTGCCAATACTGGACCGCGGTTACCTTAGCAAGGTCCACTGCTATCCCATCCTTGGACACCACATGTCCGAGGAACTTGACTTCCTCCTGCCAGAAGTCGCACTTCTTATACTGCGCGAACAACCGGTTCTTCTTCAACGTATCCAACACCGCTCTCAAGTGCTCTTCGTGCTCCTTCCGACTCGTAGAGTATATCAGAATGTCATCAATAAAGACGATGATGAATCGGTATAGGAATGGCCGAAATACTCAATTCATCAGGTCCATGAACACGGCTGGTGCGTTCGTAAGACCAAACGACATCACTAGAAACTCATAGTGCCCGAAGCATGTCCTGAAGGCCGTCTTCTATACGTCCTCATCTCTGACGCGCAGCTGATGATACCCTGACTGCAGATCAATCTTCGAAAAATAATTCGCCCCCTTCAACTGATTGAACAGATCATCAATCCTGGGCAAAGGATACTTGTTCTTCATGGTGACCTGATTCAACCTACGGTAATCAATACATAACCGTAGCAACCTGTCCTTCTTCACAAATAGCACAGGTGCTCCCCAAGGAGACATACTAGGTCATATGAAACCCTTCTCTACTAGCTCATCAATCTGTCTCCGCAGTTCCTCCATCTCACATGGAAGCATACGATAAGTCGACAATGAGATAGGTGTCGCACCAGGTGTAAGATCAATGGTGAAATCGATCTCGCGCCGAGGAGGCAAACCAGGAATCATCGTAAACACATCCGTAAACTCCCGAACCACCGGCGTGTTTCCTAATGTCAGACCATCAATCGGCTTTAATAAAGCAGTATAACACTCAACACGGCGGGGCAGGCCAATCGACTGACCGGAAACGTGAAAACTGTGCCGTCAGATCCAAAAGCCGTCACAACCCGAGTATCGCAATCAATCTCAGCCTTCATCTTCGTGAGCCAGTCCATACCGAGAATGATGTCGTAATGCCATAGTGGAGCAACAATGAGGTCGACGAGCACAGTCCTGCTACCCAAATCCACGGAGCAACCCTCACATACCCGTGCGACATTCAAAAAAGTCCCAGTGGCCGTAGGAAGTCTCCATCCCTTTGTGGGAATAGTACGTAAAGATAGACGTTTAACTGCCCCACAAGAAATAATAGAAGTAGTGGACCCAGTGTCTACCAACAAGGAAACGGAAGTACCATGAATATGAGCCGTACCCTCAAAAGCTGTCGGGGCCAAAATGGATGTCTCAGGTGCCTCAACAACAAGTGTATGTACTCGAGCCTGCTGTTGACGGTTCGGTTATGGGACTAAGGGCCGTTGCGGCGGCCTGAATCGTGATACAGGAGGTCGGAAGGAAGGATGAGCAGGGGCAGTTTGTAGAGGTGGAGTCGATAAGGCCTGTGGGCAAGAATGACCCATCATCTACGGCGGAGAGAAACCACTATCCTTCATCCGCGCGAAGCAACTCCCAATAGGATGACTCTATTTCCCGCAGTACATGCAGGTCATAATAGAGCGCGTCAACGGAGCCACTGGGGCTGCAATCCTAGGAGGAGAGTCAGCACGAGGCCTCTTGCCTAGGATAGGCCTGCTCTGTACCTCCTGTCATGGTCTCGCAACCATAGCACCACGAGAACGGGCCAGCCTATCGACATCCTGCTCGGCCATCATAGACAAGTGCACCAGCTCCGCATAAGAAGGTATACTGATGCAGCACATTTTCGACCGTATGTCAGGTCGCAAACCCAAAGAGAAATGACGCATCCACATCTGCTCATCAACTAGTATAGTCAGGACAAAGCGGCCCAACTCTGTGAAGCGGTGCTCGTACTCGGTAACCGTCATGCCTCCCTGCCTGAGGCGCAGAAACTTATCCTCCCGCTCATGTCTGTAGGTCTGCGGGTAATATTTCTCGTGGAACCGGAACTCGAATGCCGCCCACGTCCACACATGGTCCGCTACGATAGACCGCAGGATACTGTCCCACCATAGACTGGCCTCCCTCTCAAACATGAAAGTGGCTAACTCGACCTGCTCTGCCTCTGTACAATGCAACATCCGTAGCATCTTGGAGATGCAGTCTAACCAAAACTCTGCCTCCTTGGGTCTATGAGAACCCATGAATGACGGAATCCTCAAGCGCTGAAATTGCTCGAGTAAGCCGCAGGTACCGACATCTCCAGTAGGAGGTGCAACAGGTGAGGGCAGAGGTACATCCTCAAATTGAGCAGGAGGCTCTGAATGCTCAGCAGGACGTGCAGAAGTCAAAGGTGGAGTCGCGCAACCACCCTAAGATAAGGCCTCAGCGATAGTGGCCATAAGCTACTGGTGCTGCCGCTGCTGTATCTGCTGCTGCTCATCTGCTGCTGATGCATCATCAGCATCAACTGCTCAATCCTATCAGTAGGTGGAGCCGCCTGTAAGTCATGCTGCGCAGATGATGATGCCCGGTACTGCTCGCAAACCGGGGGCATATAAAGTGGCAGTCCACCAGCAAGAGGCTGATCAGAACCTAACCCTCGGTCCGCAGGACCACCACTACCAGAAGGAGTCTGGTCCATCGAGCCCGCAAGAAGGAGGTGTGTCATGCTCCACGTATACTGCTATGGCATGCCCTATACAACATAGGGTGCAACGTTGGTGAGATTAAAGCATATCAACACCTTATATAGGCACTTTAAGCATTCCACACATCACATAGCAAAAAAAAAGGCTACATGCTTTTCATTTACCCAAAATTGTCATAATACATGGACTATAGACTTACATGAATCATGACAAAAATTATATGTGAGCCCATTACATCCAAAGCATCAAACACTTAAAACATGTTACTAACTACTACATCATTAACATGAAAGCATAAACCGCCTAACGCGGTAACCAAAATAACCACAACAACAACTTGGATGTCTAGGCATCCAAATCCGGTGATGGAGTATGAGCATTCTTGTCCTGTAGACAACACAAGATGACCTTCAAGGAGTGAGACACCTTGCTTAGCTTGGTTTGGACCCGCCCGACTTCCTGTCGCAGGGCGGCTTGGCCCTCCTCGAGACATGCTAAACGAGCATCTATGGAAGCCCGATCCGTACCCTGCTCTTGAGTCGTAGGCGGTGAACTCTCCTCTGTATCCTGGGCCTCAGGTTCTTCTTCTTCTTCTCCAGCTTCACTCTCATCTCACTCTCGTCTTCTTCGCTCTCTATTTCATCCTCACTCTCCACATGTCGAGCCCGTCGTCGCCGCGCCCCGAGTTCCATCTGATAGAGAGTACTCTCATCAATCTGGTGGATCGGTACTGGTCTTTTCACCCCCAGAATGTAGCCAAACTCCCGTGCAATCCTGCATTCTGGGGGTGAAAATGGGCCGAAGGGAAGCGAGTCTGAGCTCCTGGTAGAGCGTGCAATGTTCACGATCTGTCGCAACACGAATGTAGGCACGCACAAGTTCGCCCCCTGCCCCATTTGGTACAGAAAGTCCACCATGAGTCGCGTGCACTCGCTGCGATTACTGTGCCTGGGGTAGAGGTTGTACATGAAGATGTAATGTAGTAGGCGGAAGTCATCTGACATGTGGGATGCTAGTAGGCTTTTGTTTGGCTGCCACTCAAACAATTTGCCACCATAAAGGTAACGTGTGCGACGATCCTTTTCACAAACAGTCCCCAGATTCTGTTCACTAGCATGTACGCCACCAAGAGGCATATTCATAAGCCGCGCAATCACTCTCACATCAACAGTGATAAACAGATCCACTCCAACTATGAGCCGGAATTGCAAAGGGTCCAGTGTAGGCTCACGAATTTGGCGTAGAAGGCTCAGACAATACTAGGATTTGCGCGATCTCTGGCCTCAAATAACAAACCCCAGTGGGCCGCCTCCACTTGCTCAAACAAGTAGTATTCCCCGAAGAGCTGACCATCTACCTGGGCTTCAAAAAGAACTCTGCGGTCCTCATACACTCCATGAGGTAGTGCTGCCAACTGAGCCCGTTCCGCAGGGACCGGCGATCAAGGTCCCGCTTCGTTCGAAATTCCCGGGCAAAGTTCAAGGTAGCGGCGGTGTCTCTCGGCTGCCTTGATCATGTAGGGCGACTAGGCCCAGCCTCATCAGCGGTGCTCTTCCTCTTAGCCATACAAGAGAAGATAGTGGAGATGGAGAAAATGGCCAAAACAATTTCGAGAAAGGCCATGGAAAATGAAGGAAAAGGAGAGAAAAGGCTGGAAATGTGGGTTCTCCATGGATTTAGGGCCCAAATAGATATTGTAGGGGCCCAACAGATAGAGGTTTAAGAAAAAACAATGGAGAGAACAGTTGGGTGAAGAAAGCTCACACGAGTTTTGAGCTCCAAGTGGGCTTGTGGGGGTTCAAACGAGAGAAACGAAGAGGGAAAAGAGAGGAGGACAGCAATGCACGATGGAAAGGGATGGGTGATGGTCGAAATCAGTAGGAAGGTCGGTTGGAAAAGTGATTTGCGAGAGAGGGCAGCAATGCAAGAGGGAAAAACGGCTTGGGGAGGGAGTTTGTAAAGGAGGTGGGGTTTTAAGAGATGGGATTAGGACAGGAGCTAGGGCAGGGGGTTTTAGGGACCCCCAAAAGTGATCGGCCCGAGCAGCGGGCCCGACCCAACCAAAAAAGCTGCAAGGCCTAGCCGACCGGGCGAGGGCCTCGCCAAAAAAATTTTGATTTTCAAAAAGGGGGGCTCAGGGTCATGTTCCTCCAGTCCCCTAGGCCCCAAAAATCACTGGTTCCCACCCTGAGTACCCTTGGATTAGCGTGGACACGCCCCCGACCCCGATTCGCTCTATTTCAGGTAGTTTCAGGTACTTTCGAACACATACTGACATTTGCAGATTTTTGACTGCTAGGATAAGGCATATTGTGATCTAGACACATCAATAGACGGTCTAGAAGTGATTTGGGATCGATACGTGCGGTCAGGATCGAGTACGAACTCGATCAAAATGCCTATTTTCGATGAACTTCGCCAAATGACGAAATCGAGAAAACCTAGGACTGTTTCTATATTTTTCTCCCACCCTCCTAGGTTGTAATGCGTTAGCGTACGTAGTGGGAACATAACTCAGGTCCGTTTTAATCAAAATCATGCTCTGATACCAACTTGTAACGCCATGAAAATCGGGGGTCGAGTATAACTCAACTCCCGAGTTCCAACGCATCACTTATACAACATAAATAATGCTGATTAAATGTTGTCTATGTTAGAGCAATAAACATGAGTGAGATTATACCAAAATAGTAATTCATACTCCATATCATTTGTATAAAAGCAAGCGAAAGACTGAACTGTATATACATGTAGCCCTTTGTAGCCCTAGTAGCCCTTACTAGTTGATAAGATAATAGTGTCCCATACATGTAGCCCTAGTATGGGACACTATCACCTTATCATTGTAGGCCGACAACACGAATATAGTGTCCCATACCACCATAATCGGCTCATGAGTCTGGTTGCTCACTGGTCACTACGGGGAGGCATGTGGCACCAGCGTAGGCCGACAGCTCGACCACGGTGTCCCATACTACCATGCCCGGCTTATGAGTCTTAGCGGATCGAGATACTATGGTTAAAAGGGATTTCACTGGTAAGTTTGGTACCCTAGGTTCAAGCAGTAGCGACCAAACATGGTGAACATACATTAGACAAATCGGGTTACTTGACAGGCCTGACTAGCTCGAGCGCACAATCAATTAGACGACATGAAGTGCATAAGCACTTCACGTGGCCTAACCACTGTCGCCAACTGACGTACGACTTGGGTTCGTCAAACACATCCCACGTGACGACATGAACCTCAGCCACGATCTCAAATCTGGTACCGACTGTCTAGACTATAGACATAGTCTCAAACTTAATCAATTTTCATCCATAGCATGTGGAGTAAAGCAGAATAAACAAAGTAATTCAAGCATGCTAGTAGGCATGTTATAAGGCATGTTATAAAGCATGATATAAAGCACGTTGTAAAGCACCACATCAATAGGAATACAAACACATATATTGTAAGTGAGCGGTTTAAGTAAACAACCTCATGGAGGTAATCATACATGTCTCTAGGGTAGTTGAGAATCCCATCTCAACACCCTCCTAAGGCATCAACATCCAAACACTTGCTCACACAAGCATTTCCACAAACACATAACATACACTATTTCAACATACTTAGTGTATGTTAGCAAACATGTATTAGGGCGAATCCTTTCGCCAAGCAAACATTTTATGCACACATAATATATTTATACAACAATTAATCATGACAATCACATCTCTAAAATATACATGTATACGGTACTTCTTACAATACAGTATTTCTACATGCAGTGTATATTAGTAAACATGTATTTAGGCGAATCCCTTCGCCAAATAAGTATTTTATCCATATATCGTATATCCATACAACAAATAATCATGTCAAACACATTTCCAAAAAATATACGTATACGGTATTTTCTACGAATACCTAGAATATGTAAAATTCCATATTCTACAACTTTAATCGAAACAGAAATCGGAAAGCACTTTGTACATGTGCAATTGCATGCAGATCATGAATCTATCATTATCTGACATTGAAAGCGTTGAAAACCGTAACCTATACACCTAAAGTCCTCACCTTGCACCTTGGAATCTCAACGGATCAGCAAGGTTTGATGAGCTTCCGTATTCGGGAGTTTTATAGCCTAAAGAGTGAAATCGGTTAGCTATTTCATAACCTATAACCTTCATACCCCAAAACAGATCTAGGGTTAGGGTTTCTTACCTTAAAACGGAGTCGGTATCGCCGGGAAAGCGACAAGAAAGAGGTGGTGCAGCCCGTGTGGTGATTGGAAACAGTAGGAGGGAGGTTCTCCCACAACTCTCTAGCTTTCTCTCTCTTTTTCTCTCTTCTTACTTAGGGTTTTCTCAAATTCATATGGCTGTGAGAAAGGGTGCTCTAAGGTTCTTATATAGCCTAAAAAGTCTCTGAAATAGACTTAAGTTCAAGGTATACTTAGGTTATATCCAAATCGGCTTTAATTTAGCTCAAAAGAGGGTTTCTGCGGGCCTCCTTGAGCCAAATGTAGGACTTAAGCTCACTAACCTTGGATCTACGTGGAGTTATGTTTTCGTCTCAGTCGGATTCCCAGATCACGCGTGGCGGACCAGTTTCAGTTCAGCGGTCAGTGGGCCTTGATCCGAAATTCCAAGTACATGTAAATGTTCCTGAAATTTTTCCTGATCCGAGGGTGTATTTGGGTCAAATTCTAACGGTCTGATTTCTTATAAATTGACCATAAGTTTCAAGTCTCAGATCACTATTCCAGATATTTATTTTGTAAAGGAATTTTGTGTTTTCACCCTCCTTCGCTCCAGACTCAAGCGAACAGCCGTGGGACACTGTCTGGGGCTGATTTTCGAGATGGTTGTCAAGCCCAGCGAGGCGGTCCTAAGTCCTTAACCTCGTGTTATTCGGAGTCCCGATATGTGGTCCAGACCTGATACGGAGTTTCAACGTGTTCCCAAGGGCAGTGGGTAATGAGTTTGATCCTAGATTTTAGGGTAACCTAGCGTCAATGATTCTACAAGTTTTGGGTCTTGTAGATCGTATTTAAAGCGATTCCAATGGATTTCATGGCTAATCTAGTTAGCACTTAGTTAACTTTGTCAAATTTCTAAAGGATTTAATCCTAAGTGATTTCTGGTCGAGGTGGTACTCGAGCCATTGTACGAAAATTTATGAGTCGTTACACCAATCATATCAAAAGATCATCTGGACCGCACTCCAAATAGCGGCAGAGATGATGATTGGAAGGTCATCTAGACCATACCACAAATAACAGTGGTGATAATGATTTTCACGGTTAAACAAATCACAGGGCCCACCATAAAGTTTATTCTCCATCTAACCTGATCGTAAGGTCACAAAGACCTAGATTAAGAGGTTAAACAAATATCATATTAATCAAAAAGCCTCTGTGACCCAAAAAGGGTTTCAATGGTGGACGTTCAATCTCCACTGTTGTTGGCAGTGTGGTCCACTGATAAACAGATCTGCCTCATTTTTGTCTCAAGCCTTAAGACAAGCTCGCCAAATTGATGGATGGTTTGGATATAACACAAATGTCAAGGTGGTCCCCACCCTTACACGTGCAAGCTGGGTCCCACAGAACTTGCTACCGTCAATCACTGCAGCTAAATGTTTCTGGGAGATGCACTAGCCAATCTGATTCTCATCAAGTGGGTCCCACCGTTCTTCCACTGGATGGTGTGGATGTAAAACACTTACATCAAGGTGGGTCCCACCCACACATGTGGGGCGGTCCAAACACACATCAAGGTGGATACCATCGTCTTACTGCTGGACGGTGGATCCAAATACATAACAGGTGGGTCCCACGGTTGCTAACGTGAGGTGCAACAACTGATTGCTATTGGGCTGCTGCCCAACAACCTAATAGATGGACGGTTGGGATTTAACACATACATCAGATGTCCCACACAACTTGCTGACATCAGTCAGTAGGTGGGACACACCGTCCCTATCAATGGACGGTGTGGATCGTGCAACACATATATCATAGTGGGGATCCACATCCCACGTGGAAGGCCACACATGTGGCTGTCTTCACGTCAGCCCTGGATGGTCGGCGAGGTTATAAGGCACACACATCACTTGGGTCTCACTATCCAAACCACTGGATGGTGTGGCTGGACGGTGTGGATCTTGCACATTGAAGGTGGGTCCACACGTGTGGCCCACCAATATATATATATATATATATATATTATATATATATATATATATATATATATATATATATATATATAACTGGCTTCCAGGCCTATGGCCTTCTCAATCTGGGTGGCCAGTCATGGTGCGCTCCCATAACACTCGATGTTGGGGTCCACATATATGGATGACTTTGATAAAACACATGCCACATGTGGGCCCTCGCCCAGGTGGACGGACGGTGTGGATGTACCCCACATCTAGTGGGTCTCACGGATGGTGTGTATAATACGCATACGTCATAGCAGCCCACAGGGCATGCTGACCCAATACGGCAGCTATATAGCTGGTTGAGGTATACCAGCTAATCCGCTTCCAGGCAAGTGGGTCCCACACCAGCTCGAGATAGAGTTGATATTTGTATTTTCTCTTCATCTCGGGTCTGTCCAAGAAGGACGACTAGGATAATACACTGACGTCAGTGGGTCCCACCGTCCAGGGACTGGATGGTGCGGACACCACGTACATCACGGTGGGCCTAGGGATGTGGGTAAAACATATACATCATGTGGGCCATACACACACACACACACCAAGTGGGCCACACACCTCATCATCAACAACATAAAAAAATGAAAGAGAGAGAGAGAAAGAGAGAGAGAGAGAGAGAGAGAGAGAGAGAGAAAGAGAGAGGGAGAAAGAGAGAACGGTTGAGATGGGAGGGACCCCGCCACTATGGGTCCCTCAAAATACAATTCATACATCAAGTGGGTCCCATTACAAGTGAGCCCTAAATAAAAACCGAGATGATGAACACCCACCGTTTGTTTCATCTTGGACTTCTCCTCATCTTTAGCTCCAATGGAACATTATTCAACAGTTGATATTGATCATAGAGGGTGGGATTGGATGGTAGGAAGGTGGGCCACACCTAGCTTTCTCATGGAGCTTGGACGTCCACCCTTGGGAGTTACTTGAAAATGGAGTGTGAAATGAGAGAGAGAGAGAGAGAGAGAGAGAGAGAGAGAGAGAGAGAGAGAGAGAGAGAGAGAGAGAGAGAAGTGATGTGTATGACATAAGAGGTATGGTTCTTGTTGACTTGTTGGTAAGAAAGGAATAGGATGAGTAAGGGTGTTGTTGACTTTGGGTGAGAGAGGGATGGGTAGGGTATGGGTTGTACTTGATTTGATTGTTTGATGGATTGATGTGATGGGTTGTAAAGATTCTCTCAGAATCCACAACGCGCGGTGTTTTCCTCAAATTAAACGTGGGCCCATATCTCTTAGCCCAGGTATTGCCTCGGCGCGCGAGATGCGACGTCGGAACTGCAGCGACGGCGCGGT
Organism: Magnolia changhungtana; assembly: GCA_030180095.1. Lineage (NCBI taxonomy): Eukaryota > Viridiplantae > Streptophyta > Magnoliopsida > Magnoliales > Magnoliaceae > Magnolia > Magnolia changhungtana. The sequence continues at coordinate 14,990,054 of JASAUF010000502.1, forward strand.
TGCAAGGGTACAGATCGTGGGTCACCGAAATTCGGCCGGGAGGACCGCGGAGGCCTATGGAACGGTACGGGCTACGATACAGGTCTTACAAAACTAGCTTTCGATGATCCCACTGCTCAGCAAGTTGTTCCCAAGCAATCTTGATCTGGTGTTGGTGGTATACGGATAAGTTAAGCTATGATCAAGGAAAGGCTGTTAAGAAAAGCACCACGTCCGCAAAAATAAAAATAAATTAATTAATAAAGTACAAGTAAAGTAGCTTAGTGCGTATCTGACTTGATAAGGCGAAGGAGGTTGGAACTCGAGACTTCAAACCCTCTAGCTTTGCCAATGAAGCCTCCCGCTCACTGGCCTCGAAAAGCCACTTATCTTTTCAGCCCTTGTTTAAAAAAGGGTTGTTAGTAATAATAGCCTAACCTTTGCCCGACTAGGATGAAAAATAGTACCAACCATGCGAACTCGAGCTACTCTTGGTTTGATACAAGTAGAGGAGCTCATTAACTGTGAGCTCAAAATTTTCGACCAACTACCATAAGATGCAACAACCGAAGATGGCCATCTAGACATTTCGATTTAATTGCCCAAGGTGACCTGAAGACGACACAAGTCCTCTCTCACCAAGTGGTAAAGAGGCAGACGAAGGTCATAAGAAAAAAAAAGGGGGGGAATATAAGGTGACCTCCCCCTTGGGAGGTCAGCTAGGAACTTCCCTAGCTTGGGGGAGATGAAGTCCTTGAAAACTCTGACCTGAGGGAGTGTAAGTCGACTACACTCAGCCTCGACATAAGAGTGTCAGTAGAAAGCACTACGTTGTTATAAGACTGGGCGGCTGCCTCGACTGGCGGTGCCATCCTGGTTGAAGAAATGGATCTTCAGTGACCGGACTCCATAAAAGGGGGAGCATGCCCTAAGGGACCCGACTCAAAGGACTCAACGATGGGCAAAGACCGTCGTTCACTGACTCCTCCTGGAAACGATTAGAGATCTTGGCCGCCTCGGAATCCTCCCTAAAGGACATCTGGGAGAGGGGGAAGAAGAAGGGAGGAAGAGAAAACCAAAGGTCTAGCGTACTGAAAAAGTGCTCCGGCATGGGGACTCCAGAAACTGTTTAGCTGAGGTAAGACTGGACGGAAGCCGGCAGAGCTCGGACTTCTCAAAGAAAACAAATGAAAAGAAGGATGAGGATCAGGGTATTTATAGAACTTCCCTGATAACGCATTTACGCTTAAATAGTGCCACGTGTCTGCAGGGGAGCCCGAGATGACGCTTCAACTAGAGCACACCTCCACGTGGCAACAAGGGATTTGCCCGAGTGATAACATGACAAGTCGAATGACAGTGTTAGCTCGTGGTTCATCCAAGATCTGTATGACGATCTGCCATCAATGCAAGTTCCCTTGTTTCCCACAACTGTAATCATGCCTTTTCGACTTCCACATTGGACACCGACTTTTCGGTTCTCGCCTCTGCAGCAAAATGACAAACCAGGGCTCATTTTAAAATTCGAAAAAGGTCAGGTTGCCCAAAATTTGAATTTTAATTCCCCCACTTTTAAACCACTTCAAGATCTTACTTCCTAAGCGCTTGCAGGCCGAGCTCGGACGACTAGAGGAAGTATAACTAATAACGAGATAAGTGTCTCGACGCCGAAGTGACTAGAGGACCAGGATGAGCTTCTGTCTCAAGCTAATGGAGGAAAGAAGTTCTGAAGATAGAACAAGTCACTCTCCCGATTAAGAGATGAGCCTTGAGCCAACCTTAAGCTGAGTTATCTGATGACAGAGCTCGGTGGGGGGAGAATCATCTATCGAGCCGACCAAATCGAGTACAGCTAGAGGAGCGGGAAATCCAAAGAGAATCCCGCTTCAGACCGAGAATGGAAAGATTCAAAATGATCCAACTTGAATATCACACCGACCGAGGTGGGCTTGATGATATTCTCGGGAGTACATTTCCATCCAAATAAGAACACTCAAGCGAATCTAGCAGATTCTACGAAGTTATGTAAGTCTTGAAACCATCTAAGGACCCTATAAGTATAGCCACTACAATTGAAGAGAAGTAAGGGAATAAAACCCAAGCTCAAGCCTTTAATCCGAGTCAACGAATTTGACATAGGCATCAGATGATCTAAGGCCATCATTGGCTTCCCCTATTGTCTATATCTTTCTATTTCTTAATAGGTCCATTGGTGAGTGCACCTCCGCAATTGATCACTTTTGTTGGATCAGGTTCCAACTATAAAAAAGATAATTACCATTAACTAAAATAAGAAAACTCATTTTTAGGTATCTATATCACATGGAAAATAATCCAGTCATTACTTAGATTTTATGGGCATGGTCATTCCATCTTGAGAGGCAGACTCGGTTGTCCAGGTCACCGAACCATTGCTAAACATGTATGGTTTTCTAACCATTCATTTTTCTCATGCAAGTGTGATCCGCTTGATCAGCGGGCCAATATTATTTTTCGGTCCAGCAAATTCTCACAGAATACACTACCTGATGAGTGGCCCGGATCTGCGACAGGCATGCCAGGTATCTATATAACATGGAGAAATTATCCGGTCATTACTTAGATTTTATGGGCACGGTCATTCCATCTTGAGAGGCAGACTCAGTTGTCCAGGGCACCGAACCATTGCTAAATATGTATGGTTTTCTAACCATTCATTTTTCTTATGCAAGTGTAATATGCTTGATCAGTGGGCCAATATTATTTTTCGGTCCAGCAAATTCTCACAGAATACACTACCTGATGAGTGGCCTGGAACTGCGACAGGCGTGCCAATCCAACGGCACAGCCAGAACAAATCTCCTCCGTACGAATTATTAATTTTACAGTAACAGAAAGCAGTTGATGCTTTCTCACGGTGGAATTTCATTCTTTCCTTTTATTAATTTTAAAATTTTTAATTTTGTTTTTTGGGAGAGGGATGATAAGATAGATGCCCACGCTGATAGCATTTGAATACAGTATAGTAACATCATTTAGTATGCCAATTGTCTTATGGTGTTTGTTAAAGCTAATACAAAAGCAAGGGACACTATGCTTTGCAACTTTTGATGGTGTACACGTGTCAAAATTAGAGATAAAGATGAAATGTCCCACTCTGATACTTTTGGTATTTTTGTTTAGACTAGATTTTAGACCATGAGGATGATTAGCAAATTATTAGTGACTGGATTTACTGTAAAAGGTGAATGTTATCGTCAGCATCTTCTGGTGGGAATGGGACCACTGGATGGAGCCGTGGGCGTAGCTTCGGTGGATCCCCGGATCTATTGAGGTCGGCGGATCCCTGACTGGGGAGCCCTGTCTTGATATATGTGCCTTAGATCTACACCCTACATCTATTTTGACAGATCATTTTAGGGCATGATCCACAAAATGAAGCAAATCCAAATCTCAAGTGGACCACACCACTGGAAAGAGTGGTGTTTGATCATTAAAAACTTCTTAAAGGACACAGAAATTCTGGATCAAGCTGATATTTGCGTGATCCCTTCATCCAGGTCATTGTGATCTTATCTACAGGTTGGATGGTAAATAAACCTTCCGGTGGCCCCCAAGAAGTTTTTAATGGTGGGTATTCAATCACCATTGTTTCCTGTGGTGTGGTCCACCTAAGATTTAAATCTTCTTTATTTTCGTAATTATTCTCTAAAATGAACTTTCAAGACTGATGGACGGCGTGGATGTAAGGCACATACATCACGGCAGGCCGCACAGTCAGGGATCCACCGAAGCCATGCCCCGAACCGTGAACTGGCGGACTCACTGACATGATGTTCGCGTGATAGGGACCGTTCATCTAGTGGAAAATGCCGTGGATTCGAGCTAAAGTAATAGATGAGTTGGGTTTGGAGGACTTTTAGCCGTTGGATGTGGACTAGCTGCTTTATTCTTTTCAATTATCCATCTGAAAGCCACCCATCAGACTGTTAGGATAATCTGATCAGATAGAGGTTTGTGCTATGGAAAATCCATCTCTGGTCCACACGCTGAACGAATCAGTTCATGCCGATTTCGTGCAGGTGGGCCCAGTTAAATTGGACGATTGACGATCCCCTGCGATAATAGTATATTGTCATTAATATATGATAATGCCAAACGACATGTGATTTATATGGACTAAAATATTAGGGCCTGTTTTACCGGACGGATCCCATGGGATTAGGAGGGATGAGATGGATTTTAAAGTAATGATGGTGGTGTTAGTGGATTGGTTTAAGATTCATAGGATTGCTATATCCCGGGACAAGTTCACCCCGTTTGTTTGGCACACACGGCTTATCCGGGGATTTTATCATCTCAATCCCTTCCAATCCTTCCAACAAACACGCCCCATGCATGATTGAACGGGATTAGGAGGGATGGGATGGATTTTAAGGTAATGATGGTGATTGTCACTGGATTGGTTTAAGATCCATGGGTTTGCTATATCCCAGGACAAGTTCACCAGGTCTGTTTGGCTCGTTTGGCATATACCGGGATTTTACCATCCCATCCCTCCTAATCCCTCTTAATCCGCCCTGCCAAACAGGCCCTTAGAGAAAATAGAAGCTTCTGCTAAACACACTGCCACTTTCACCAGGTACCATTCAATGTAGCCACACAGGCCAACGGCTCAGATTCAACGTACACATGCATGTACCTTAATGAATGGACGGGCATGAGCTTTCGGCCAATTCGCTATACGGTGCGGCCTACCTTATGCACCGCTTGGATGTCCCAGTTACATTCGAGGGCAACTCTTGCCCGCAACACAATGGACCATCTAGTCGGTGACCGCTCCACCGTACATGTGATCAAAGGGCTGGTCAATCTGGACCACCCATATTATTAGCCCTACCATGGAAGGCACAATGTAGAAACCAGGGCTGAAAGTTGGGCGGGTTCAACCCCACCACCTGGCATTGGGTTAGGCTCGGGCAGGATGTATCAAGTCCGATCTCGGGCTTAGGATATACAAACACCAACCCGATAAAACTTGGGTCGGGCTCAGGTTGATGACTTGAGTTGCTCAACCCAACCTGAACCCAATTAATATATAAGTTACTAATAAATTATAATTGAGTGTGGACTGCCGGTGTTGAAGGCATAGGAAATTCCAGCGATGTTGGGTCTCATTGGTTCACAGAATTTCCGATGACTCAGGCTAAGAAGGTATGCTAGATTTCTCTCTCCCAAATGGATTGCATGCTATACACCATGACTTTTAAAGGAGTAGTTGTCCTATATTTTAGCTTGCTTGTTTAGAAAAAAATGAAGTTCTTTACAAATTTTTTTATTTTTATTTTTTAAAGCTACATATATAATTAATAAAATTATAGATACAAAAAATAAGATGTGTATTGAAATACAATAGACTAATGTAATAATGAAAATATTAGCACGTATCCACCCGACCAACCCGACTGAGCTCGCTTGGGTTGGGCTTGGGTTGAGAATTCCCAACCCGATGTTGGGTTGGGTTGGGTTAGGGTTGAGGTATAGGAACCTTGGGTTGGGCTAGGGTTGAGCACCAACCCGACCCAACCCGACCGACTTTCAGCCCTAGTAGAAAAGACAATGCAGAATAAATTGTAGCCATCTACTTGTGCCTGCAAATAACAAAATGCCTAGGCAGTTCAGATTTTTGAGACGTTTGGCTTTTCTACTAATAGGAGCTTATTTACTTATTTAAGAAAACCAAAAATAAGTTTTTTCTCGTTTAAAGTTTTATTTTTTTTGGTAATTATATCTATATAATTTAGAAGGGCATGTTTGGCATCTCTTATCTAACCCAATAAGAACTAGAGAATTAAGATTTTTTTATTCGGGCACTTTTTTACAATAATCTCATTTAGTAAAATCACTTAAAAATAAAAACTCTTATTAGAAATAAATACTTTTGGTAAAACATTTAATTAAGAACTTTTTTAAGGGTAAATGCTATCATTTTATTATTATTATTATTATTATTTTTTAAATTGGGACATTTCCATCTCAAAGAAGCATGCCCCTTCATGCCTCTCACTTAGGATGTGGGCCGTCCATTGTGTCAAACATTGGATGTAGAACGTAAGTCATGTGAAGCCCGCCTTTGATGTTGACCATCCATTTAAATACTAAACGTTTAAAGTATGTTATCCATCATGTGAGGCCCACCTTGGATGAGGGTCATTCATCATTAAGAATAGACCTATGATGTGGATTGTCCATTATGTGGGGCCGACTCTAATCCATTATATAGGGCCATATGATGTCCATTGCCCATCACGTGGAGGCCACATTTGATGCGTCTATTGTGTGGGCCCCACCTTTGAAGTGGGTTGTCTATCATGAGAAGTCTGTCTTAGTGTCACACTCTGAAATTTAGAATCTAAGTATGGTAACCCTGATTATGAATTTTAAGGTGTGAATTAATATTTCATGTATTAATTCATCACATTCACATTTAAATAATCACATATCCAAACCAAATCATTTATATAATCTTCTAGACCAATATACAAAAATTAAAATTTTAATTTAATTTTAAAATATAAACTCCAACATTACCATAAGTAGTTCTCACTTGTGATTCTCCCTACTTGTCTTATTACAATCGTTCAAAAAGAAAATTTTAAAAAGAAAACTAAACTAGAGGCAACACCTTAATAGAAATAATTGGTCTATATACTTGGTTTTTGTTGCTGCTAACTCCTAAAAACTTGTAACTGTTATTAAATTGGATGAAGTAGAAGTTACGTGAGATTATATCATCCGTAGTTGAATTCCAAGATATATACCAAACGAAAATGGATGAATAACAAATGAGCACTAAATAAGATCTTAACGAAGTAATGTTGTTAGTGAAATTCATACAATATGTCATGAATACAATGGTGTATGCAATTTTATATTCCATAAAAAATTCAATTAACTAGTTCTCCATGAACTCACATACCTTTGACATTAGGAACTTTTTTGTGATTTCAATATGCTCACCTAACTAGTTCAGCAAAGCGTGTATTTAAATTCAATTTCTAATATCTCACATAGCTTTGACATTATGAATATTTTATAATCCTTACATACTCACCTAACTGCTCTGATAATACGACAATCTTAACATGTACACAAATGAGTAACCCTAAATACTCACTGATTAAATGGAGTGACTAGATCTCACATGATTTTGACATTATAAACCTTTTGCAATCCTTACATGCTCACCTAACTGATGCGTCGAAGCGGAAATGCTCACATGCTCACCAATTTGTCGTTCAACCCAAAAATTCAATTCAAAATATCCACAGTTTCCAAATCTAGATATCCATATTAAATTTCAATTATATCATGTATTTCATGATGAATGAAATCATTTCCCAGGAATTCACAATGCAATTCAAATTCAAGTTTAAGCACGTTATAATCATGGTGTGTGTAATTACTATGAATGAACAACTTAACAGAAAATCCATACTCAAAAATAATTCAAGGGATTTTAACAATCAATAAATTCAAAGAATAAGAGATTACAACATAATTCAAGGAAACAAAAAAGAGTCCGGATTTGAAAGGAGCTTACACAAAGAGTTTAGAATTCAAGACAATCGACAAAAATAAAATAAAATCAGCTCTAAAGGAAATAGACAATGCAAGGATTGTACCCAAACCTTTGGGAGTCACATAAAGGTAATCAATAGAAAGCCCCTGAATTAAGAAAGAAAAGAAAATGGCTTTTCCCAAACCGAAAGAGTTAAACCCAAAGCAAAAGGGCTAGACCTAATGTAAAAGATTAAGTCCAAAACAAAAGGTAACTCCTAAAGCAAAAGACTATCTCTATACTCAAAATGAAAGTTGAATAAATGTAGAGGTTTCGTAGCTCAGTTGGTTAGAGCACCCATTTAGTAAGTGGGAGGTCTTGAGTTTGACTCTCAACGAAAGCATTAAATAAAATTTTGGATCCTTACTCTTGCTCCAGTAGTAGACTCTCAGGAGTTTCAACACCCGGTCAAGGGTTCGAGTATCCATAGGTGGTGAAATTCCACCCAGCATGAGTGTGGGGATGCGTGTGTGTGTGTAAAAAAAAAGTTGAATTAATTATCAAATCAAGATGAAACATCTAAAGAAATGAATAATTTGAGAATTCTTATCAAATCAAGATGAAACATCTAAAGAAATGAATAATTTGAGAATTCTTATGAAGGATAACTCACTTGGGAATAGAAGAAACTTTCTAAACTTTTCTTCTCCTCCTCTCTCTATTTCTTACCTCTCTTTATCTCTCTTTTTCACTCTTTTTCTCTTACTCTCTTAGGTTAACATACTGCCAACGGTCTACCTATGCTCCTTTCATATTGCATGTTCCATCAAAAGAGAAAAAAAAAATGTAACCGCACACCCTATATGTAACACGCGTAAATAAAAATTGAATTTGAGAGAGATTTATTATCTCTCTCTCTCTCTCTCTCTCTCTCTTATCCAAACCTAATCCCTAATCTCTTATCTAATCTTAATATCCTGTGTTATCTCTATTCCCAATCCATCTCCCTTTTATCTCTCTAACTCGCCCCATATCTCTCAACCTCCCAATGAGCCTTTCCTTTTAAGAAAATATGGAAATGACTACAAGCTGTATAGAGCTGTCAAAGGAGCTATGCCAACAATCGAAGACGATACCTGGAGTTCATAGTAGGAGATCACGTGTTTTTTAAGGTTTCTCTCATGAAGGGATTGATGCGGTTTTGTACCAAGGGAAAACTAGCACCACATTTTATTGGACCATGTGAAATATTAGAGCGGATTAGAGCAGTAGCATGTCGGCTCGCACTACCTCCTCAGTTGCCAGTATGCATAACGTTTTCCATGTATCGATTTTACGGATGTATGAGAGGGATGCTTCTCATGTGATTGGCTAGCAAGATCTCAAGTTACAAGAAGATACATTTTACGTAGATCATAAGGAGCACATGTTACACACTAAGACGGTACCTTTAGTCAATGTTTTATGGAGTCACAATTAAGTAGACAAAGCTTCTTAGGAGCAGGAAAGAGAAATTCACAAGAAATATCATCATTTCTTTGAGTAGTTTTAGGTAAATTTTGAGAATGAAATTTCCCTTTTAGGGGGTTAGAATGTAATGCCCGTAAAAAAAATATTTAAGTTTGAGAGAAAGAATTTGTATCTCATCTCTCTCTCTCTCTCTCTTATCCAAACCTAATCCCTAATCTCATATCTAATCCTAATATCCTATCTTATCCCTCTCCATAATCCCTCTCCCTTTTATCTCTCTAACTCTCCCCATATGTAAGGCCCGCCCCCACAGTACATGATATTGTCCGCTTTGCCGAAGCTCACTGCTTTAAAACGCGTCATGTCTGTTAAGGGAGAAACCCAACATATAACCACTACAACTCCAGACAACTCTTCCGATGTGGGACAAGTTACGCTACAGTCAACTGCAACAATAGCTCGCCCAGCACAGTAGCCTGCCAGCCACACAGTAGCCTGTCAGCCGCACTTGGGGGCCAGCCCACATGTGTGCCCGCCCACATATGCCCGCCCACATGAAGCAGTGACTGGGGCGTTACAATATCCCCCACCGAGGGCAGAGCCGTCCTCGGTTCTGATACCATTTGTAAGGCCCGCCCCCACAGTACATGATATTGTCCGCTTTGCCGAAGCTCACGGCTTTAAAACGCATCATGTCTGTTAAGGGAGAAACCCAACATATAACCACTACAACTCTAGACAACTCTTCCGATGTGGGACAAGTTATGCTACAGTCAACTGCAACAATAGCTCGCCTAGCACAGTAGCCTGCCAGCCGCACCTGGGGGCCCGCCCACATGTGTGCCCGCCCACATGAAGCAGTGACTGGGGCGTCACACCATATCTCTCAACCTCCCAATGAGCCTTTACTTTTATGGAAGGTGTCATAAGAGGAGTTCTACTCTAACTCAAAATTTAACCAAAAGATAGCCTATATACAGCTGAGAAAAAGAGAGAGAGAGAGAGAGAGAGAGAGAGAGAGAGAGAAGGTTGGTGGGAAAGAAATTTCGGGTTAGTATTTTTATAATTTTTATAGTCTTAACGTAATATGTGGCTAAACAGGTGTGATGAACGGTTTGGATTAGTCCTCTGCCATTGTATACTCTTGAATGGGGATGATCAATTCTTTGCATAAATAATCTAGTTTTGGCATAAGGAATTGCTCTCTATGAATGATGATAGATTTATATTTGTAAGATAGATTAGTTATTATTAATTTTGATAAATTTGAGATTTAATTATTTGGACAACACAATGATTAAGCTAGATCTGCTATAAGATTATTGTTTGGTGAGATCTGAAAGTGTTTAATAAGAGACATCTCTAATGATTAATCTAGGGTTTGGTGGGGAGAGAACATGAAGACAAAGCTTTTCCAACGTTGTTCTTCTATCTCAAGCTTCAACAAGGTCATCGAGTGCATCTTTGACCATATCAACAGGTCTTTGATAGGTTTCAATCCTATCGAAGCACCTATCGAAGGAGGCGGTGACTGTGTAAGTGCGTGAAAATTTTGAGGCGGTGCAAAAGTTGGGTTATTAAAACTATAAATAAGGGTCTCTTAGACATTCCTAATGATCAATCTAGGGTTTGGTGGGGAGAGAACATGAAGATGAAGCTTTTTTGGCACTATCCCTCCATCTCAACCTTTGGTTCTAGTTCGATTTTTTGTTTTGTTTGTTTAAGATGTTAGCCATGCTAGGCTAATCTCTTAACTAAGGCTAAGAGATGAACATCTTAATGAATTTTGAAATTTAATTAATTTTTAATTCAAGTTATTGGTTTTGAATGTTTTTATTAAATTCGTAAATTGGAGAAGGAATTGATATGTAAAATTAATTGATCTATTGTTAACTTCGTGTATAATAGATGTTTTTGATTGCTTGCGATCAATTACCTAGTTGTTCATGAGAGATCGATTTATCTCTATTCACATACCTTGTTTGGATGTTTAATATTGAATTTACAGAGTTATTTTCTGATTAGAACGAATTGGAATCCAGTTGAGTTATTGGATTGAGAAGATGAATTAGTTTTAGAATTTGTTAAGTGGGGATTCCTGGATCCTTAGATATTTTAAATTATCGTTTAAATATCTTAAATATCTTTTTCTTCTACTGGATTAAAAGCCCAGACCACTCAATTAGTTCTTATTGTTTTCTCAACCCAATCCCCTGTGGATCAACCTCGGTCTTACTAAGTTAATACTACTGCATAGTCCTCCACTTGGGATTGTTCAACAAGCTTTTGGCTTCATTGCGAGGGAATTATTGTACTGAGAATATTTAGGTTTAGATTACGTTTTAGTTTTCTAAATCTTATTTCTAATGTAGGGTTTATTTAGTTTTAGAGTTCTTAATTCTAGAAGTTTTAGTTCAAGGTTTTTCAGTTTTTCAGTTTTTTTTTCTCTAGAATACTAACATTGTTTATGTTTCTATTTTTTATAGGAGATTCTAACCCTACTTCTTCTTATATGGTAAATTCGTTCCTCTTCTTCTAATTGCTTTATTTTTAGTTGAATTACTTTAAGATTCTATTTTGCTCTAAGATTTTACTCTCTTTATGTTTAGAATTAGTTTATGTGTTTGTGGTTTATGCCCAAGTGGATTCATGATCATACAGAATGACTTTTAAGCAAATAAGGTTTAGTCGACGAGCACTCAATCCATCGACGTGTTAGGAAATATATAAGTATTCTTGAACCATATGAAACTATGGTCGTGAATGCGCCAAACATCATTAAGTAAGAACCACACTTTAATGAGAATGTTTTATAGAATACGCCGCCAGCTAGGATGATACATGACGAGAACGAGGCACACTATGTTCCTATAGTTTGAACCTTAAGAGATTACCTATAACCTACGAGGACAACCATACAATCTTGTATGATTTTTCCAGTCAATGTATGTAATATAGATTTCAAATTGGGTGTGATCCAGATACTCCCTAAGTTTCGTGGGCTTAATTATGAAAGTCCATATCTTCACCTCAAAGAATTCGACAAGATAGTGGTGACCTTGCATTATAATAACATCTCCTAAGATGTAATTAGATTGATATTATTTCCCTTTTCTCTAAAAGAGAGATCTAAATGCACCTCTCTTTGAGACCACGGTCTATTGGCACATGGGCTGAGATGACCCGAAAGTTTCTTAAAAAGTTCTTCCGAGTTCATAAGACCAACACATTGAGGTATGTCATCATGAACTTCTCCCAAAAAGAAGATTAAATATTTTTCTAATGTTGGAGGAAATTTAAAGATCTATTACTCACTTGCCCTCATCATGGCTATGATACTTGCCGCATAATTAGCTTCTTCTATGATATATTAAGTTCAAACATGCGCCAATTCGTAGAGATGATTTATAATGACGAATTCATGAGCAAGGACCCCAATGAGGCATGAGAATATTTTGATATGTTAGCCGAAAATACACAATCATGGCATACTTCCAACAAATTGGGTAGTGTCAAAGCCACATATAAGGAGAAAGGGGGAATATACATACTCAAAGAGGAGGATAACATTAATGCAAGGATAACAAGTCTCGCTAGAAAAGTTGAGGCTATGGAACATAAGAAGGTAGAAGAAGTCTTGTAATCCAGTGAAGCCGTTGAGAGCGTATGTGGCATATGCAAGATCAATGGACACCTAACCAAGGATTGCACGACAATCCCATCTTTTTAAGAGGTGTTACAAGCTCATGCCAATGCCTTGAATGCTTATCAACGCCCATTTAATGTGCCAAATTCAAATTAGTATAATCCAAATTGGTCGAATCATCACAACTTTAGTTGGAAAAATGGCCAACTGTTAATCCTCTTGCACCTCCTCAAGGGCCTTCCGCACCTCAAAGTGTACGTTATGTACCATCACTAAAGAAGACCCTTTAGGACACGTTGCAAACATTCATGTAAGGACAAACTCAGATTAACCAAACTACTATGCAAACCTTGCAAGAGCTCAAAACCTCAGTGGAAAGAATTGAGTCTCGCCTCACCGTGAGGGAGATTGGCACTTTTCCTGTCCAACCTCAACAGAATCCCAAAGGCCAATATGAGGTGACTGATTCAAATCCCTCTACTTTTCATGTGGAACAAGCAAAGTCCATCACCACTCCTAGGAGTGGAAATGTAATTGACAAGGAAATTCCTAACAAGGTTTAAAAACCTAAGGAATCCATAAAATCTAAGGATGATGAACATAACAACCTTTCATGAGAGAGAGGTTGAGCTAAGTCACAAGGTAATGGCTCTGTTTCCCCAATGCTTACTCTCATTAAAGAACCCATCTGAAAATTAGGATATTCTAGAAATCTTCTAATAAGTCAAGATTAACATTCTCTTATTGGACACAAGTAAACAAATTCCTTCTTACGCCAAATTTCTAAAGGACTTGTGCATAAAACACAAATTAAATGTGCATAAGAAATCTCTCGTAATGGAACAAGTGATATCATTAAGAAAAACGCTCCCCCAAAATACAAAGTTTTGGGTAGCCCTACAATATCATACATTATAAGGAATTTCTTGAAAGAACAAGCATTGTTAAACTTGGGGGCAAGCATTAATCTCATACCCTATTCAGTATACAAGCAATTGGAACTTGGTGAATTAAAACCCACCAAGACAACCCTACAACTCACTGACTAATCCACGTGTATACCGAGAGGGGTAGTCGAGGACCTGTTAGTCTAAATCGATACATTCTACTTTCTAGTAGACTTCATCATCTTGGATACATAACCCATTATGAATGTTAACACACAAATTTTGGTCATTCTTGTATGTCCATTTCTGTCCACTTTAAATGCAATAATAAATTGTTGGCATGGAGTCATGAAGCTTTTCTTTAGAAACATGACATTGGAATTGAACGTGTTTAATCTATGCATGTAACCAGGGGATGTGGACGAGATCCATAAGGTAAACATGATAGATACTGTAACATCCGGAATTTTCACGGCCAAAGTTTATACTCGTGCTCGAGAAAACCAAGTGTCAATAATTGAATGAATTAGATGCTTTAAAAATCGCACCATATATATATATATATATATATTATTTAGATCATATCTAGTTACATTTATGAAGGTAACCATTCACGAGAATAAAATCGACTGTATTTATTATTTCATTAGAGTAAAAGAATTCAACAAATTATCAAATGCTCTCTCAATGGGAGCTTATTACATTATCGAGTTTGCAGAGAAAATACAAAACTAAATTATAAAACTATCTTCTTATTCATTCAATATAATCTTTTAGAGTAAGATGGGCCTCTGAGTCTTTAGTCTGTACATCACTTGCATCATATGTATGGTTAGAGAGGGTCAATGCCCTACTCATAGTGATGGTTATCCTATAAGATTAACAGTAATTCAAGAGATTTATAAAGTAAGTTAAGGGTTTTGATACGTCACGTACTCCACCACTATGAAAGGTATCAGTATGCGCAAACAATATATATATATATGAATGCATACCTAGTAAAGTGTGTGCGGATCATCATATATAGCGATCATCACAATGCGGAATACAATTTATAGGAAACCTGACGCGCCCTGTATCCCATAACTACGGAGATGTCCGATGCTACTGTGGATTTACATGAACACCTCGAGGTGGCACAACACATGAGTCAGATGGATTACGTGACACAATTTGTTCACGGGGTGACTATTTGCGACATCCAATCTCAGAAATAATATAACACACATTGCAAATTACTTACATCGATTTATACATGACTACCCAAACCCATAGAATTACGCATTGACCAAGAGGGTCACTGCCCAGAGCGCATTACGTCCACGATAAATTTTGAATCACTAGTTATGATACATCTAACACATCATTTACACCAAAGAGGAAATAAATTGAATTATGAGAGTTTTGAAATTCTAACACACATGCCCAAGCCTTAAAGGGAGGTAACACAAGGCTAACATAATAAAGAAGAAGAGTAGCAATAAGCTAACTCAACAAAAGAGGAGAGTAACAATGGCTAACTCAACAAAAGAGGAGAGTAGCAATGGCTAACTCGATAAAAGATGAGAGTAGCAATGCCTAACTCAACAAAAGAGGAGAGTAGCAAGGGCTAACTCAACAAAATTGATAAAAGTAAGGGAAAGACTTGTATTCATCGCCCCATATAAAATAATAAATATCACCTGTAATTAACATCACACACCATAATTTTCAAAGGATAAATAATTGTTGGAGGATAAATTAAACAATTGTAAGGAGAGAATCATAGTAACATGAAAGTATGTAAAAGGCAAGGTAAATCATATCAACTTAAATCAAGGTAAGCTTTAAAGGAATCCCTCACCTTAGCCTTAGATCTAAACCCTAGCTAGATATCCATGTAGGAAAGCTTCTACATGAAAAGCTTTCACATGAATCACAACATCGCTTGAGTAAGAAGGAGACATCGTACATATGGAGAAGAAAGAGGACGTCTAGGCTTCTCTCTCTCTCTCTCTCTCTCTCTCTCTCTCTCTCTCTCTCTCTCTCTCCTTGGGCGTTGGGAGCTTAGACTTGTGAGAGGGGAACGCACACTCCTTTTTAAAAGGAGTGGGCATGTGAGAGGAGTGTCTTTCACATCCCACTTAGATCGAGTTTCTCCAATTTTTCATTTTCTGACAATCTTTCTTTAAATCTAATTCATCTATTATGTCAGGGTCATTGAATAGAGCCAGGGTATATGATTTTTTTGGTGATCCAAAATTTAGATTAGCATATCTTGAAAATTCTCCTAGCGGGTGCCAAAACGAACTTGATCTCAATTAACGATCCACACTTAATTATCAAGGCTCAATTTTGGAGAAAATGTGTAGTCAGGATATGAAAATAGTTGGACAAAATTTGGTGGTTGATCGATGATGGAAAAAGCTTAAATATAAAATTTCACTTTTTATACCAAAAGGAAGGAACTAGCTTTAACCTTCAACAATATAGGATCATAGATCGAGGCCTAAATTTTATATAACCTCGTAGTCATATGAGACTATACTGTGGTCCAAATTGGAGTTGAGATGGACGTAAGGAAGTGGTTAAATCGGAAGATCCAGATTTATAAGGAGTTGATAGGCTTTGATAAGATAACGTCATGCTTAAGGAAATATGATGGGCAATCCAAGTTGTTCATATAAAGGTAAATATCCTACTATGACTACCCACGAGGCTTATTCACTCAATGGACACCAAAATCAACAGTTAAGGGGCTGATTTGTCAGGGTCACTTTTACAATGATCTAAGGGCCGAAATTTGACTTTTATGATTAATTTATGATACATATGCATGGTATAAAATTTCACATCAAACGGATCATAGGAACCATGTGATCTAGAATTTAGGGGTCTATGTTAATAGCATTTTCGTAATTATTACTAATATGAGAGTTTTGAGAAATATAATGGTTCTACATAGTTGTAGTCACGTTTCTAAGTAATTCTTCTAAAAGAAATTATATCTAAATCATTATGAATAAGAAATTATTCACCAAACTAATTAAGAGAATGTACATATATCAACTAACATAATGGATGGTCAGATGACATGTTAAAAATAGAAAACTCGATGGTTGATACTCTAACAGTGTATATAAGTATATATACGGTCATTTTTGTAAATGGAAGAACAAAAGGTGGGTTTCTGGATTGATTAGGGGGAAAAACATGTGTATAGTTAGATCCGAGTGTCTTGTTCACATGTGTAAGTTTTTCAGATTGTAGTTCTGATCGGAGGTTAAGCATATTCATAGGTGATGAACAAGATAAATGGATCAGAATCTCAACTTGATGTGTGTACGAGCGGATGTAGAGATCAAGTAGCTAGTTTACTATGATTGGGTGGTACAGAATCAAGATGGACGGTTAGATGTCCCTATCTAGCAGTGCATATTTGACTGAACAGTTGATTATGATGGACAAGTGAGAATATTTAGGTATATGATGATCCTATCTTAAAATCAACGGTCAGATTGCTTGATCTATGGATGAAGATTATTCCCGATTATCAGATTCGTGTTGGAGAATGGATGTAAGGTTAGGATAGCTAGATTGGTATCGTACATATGTACATAATAAGTTAAATTTTATGGTAACACTCAAGAACTTTCAATACTCGGGTATTGAGAAGTTCGGGGTGTTACAGATACACTCGCGAAAGATGAGCCTATGTTGACTACAATCTCCGATCCCTTACAAGTATGTATCACTCATTTCATGGACTGTGACAACCACATGATTTTAGATATAGTGAGTGTATTGCTAGATACAACATCGGTGATCAAAACTGACTAATGGAGGCCATCCTTTGAAAAATTGCCCTTACCAATTCTAGGCCACTACCGTCAAGTGTTGAAACACCGAAGCTTGACCTAAAACCATTACCTGCTGAATGTAAATATACCTATTTGGGTCAAGGAGACATATCTGGTGGTGATTTCTTTCCACCTAGAAGAGGAGTAAGAGAGCAAGTTGATTGCTACTCTTATGAAGTACAAGAGTGCCCTTTGATGGACTATTATGGATCTCAAGGGAATTGATCCCCTGATTTACTCTCATTGAAAACACCTTAAAGAAAATGTAAAAACATTGAGATAACCACAACACCGATTAAATCCAAACATGATAGATGTGGTTAAGGATGAGGTGTTGAAACTACTTAATGTGGGTATCATTTACCCAATATCTAATAGCCAGTGGGTGAGTCTAACTTAGGTGGTGCCTAAGAAGTCTTGGATCACCATCGTTGGCAATGCCAATAATAAACTTGTGACAACTAGATTTACTACTGGTTGGAGAATGTGCATTAACTATAAGAAGCCGAATACTGTCACGAGGAAAGACCACTTTCTATTGCCCTTTGTTCACCAAATTTTGAAAAGGTTAGCCAGTCATTCCTCTTATTTTGCTTCCTTGATGACTACCTACGCTACAATGAGATTGAGATAGCCCTAGAAGATCATAAGATGAATACTTTTACATGACCCTTTAGCACCTTTGCTTATTGAATGATGCCATTTGGGCTATGTAATGCTCCTGGGACATTCTAGAGATGTATGCTTAGTATATTTTCAGATATGGTTAGGTATTTTCTAGAAGTTTTCATGGACAACTTCTCAATTTTTGGTTATATATTTGATGAGTGCCTTGCATACTTTAGTTTGGTTTTAATGAGGTGTGAAGAGAAAAACCTCATATTGAATTGGGAAAAATGTCACTTCATGGGTTAAAAGGGAATTGTCCTTGGACATGTGATTTTGTCTAATGGAATTGAACTAGACAAGACCAAAATTGACTTGATTGCAAAACTTTTTGCTCCCAAAAGCATATGTGACATTCATTCTTTCCTATGTCATGCAAGATTTTATAAGAGGTTTATTAAAGATCTGTAACGACCTGTAAATTTCCGTACATTAGGTCGAGTACCACCTCGACCAGAAATCACGTAGGATTAAATTCTTTAGAAATTTAACAAAGTTAACTAAGTACTAAACTCGATTAGCCATGAAATCCGTTAGGATCGCTTTGAATACGATCTGCAAGACCCAAAAGTTGCAGAATCATTGACGCTAGGTTACCCTAAAGTTTAGAACCAAACCCATTTCCCGTCTGCTCTCGGGAATGAAACGAAACTTCGTATTAGGTCTAGATCGCACATCGGGAGTCCGATTAACTCGAAGCTAAGGAACTAGGACCGCCCCACTGGGCTTAACAATCATCTCAAAAATCAGCTCCATCCGATGTTCTTTGGCCATTCGCTTCGACCCGGAGCGAGGGTGTGTGAAAAATACTATTCCCATTCCAAAATAAATATCTGGAATAGTGATCTGGCATCATTCGTTGACGCGTCAGTATTAAGCAACCTGACCGTCAGAATCAGACCAAATTACACCCTCGGATTAAGAAAAATTTCAGGAACATTTACATGTACTTGGAATTTCTGATCGTGGCCCACTGACCGTCGAACTGAAAGTGGTCCGCCACGTGCGATCTGGGAATCCGATCGAGTCAAAAACGTAATCCCACGTAGATCCATCGATGGTGAGCTTAAGTCTGACGTTTGGTTCAAGGAGGGCTACCAGAACCTCCCTTTTGAGCTGGAAAAGTGGCGAAATGCTTATATAAGCTGTCACCCTTGAAACTGAGTCTATTTTGGGAATGTTTTTGGCTATAAAAGGGGCTTAGAACAGCCCCTCTCACAACCATACGAATTTGGGATTAAAACCCTAGAGAGAGAGAGAGAAAAGAGGGAGAATAGTTTGGGATTTGTGGGAGATCTTCCTCCTACTGCTTTGGATTGTTACACGGCCTACACCGCTCCATTCCAGGTGTTTTCCCGGCGGTTTCCATTCCATTTGAAGGTAAGAAACCCTAACCCTAGGTCTGATTTAAGGTAGGATCGATGTGGGTTGTGTAACGACTAACCGATTCCGCTCTTTAGGCTAGAAAACTCCCGTATACGAAAGATTTACTACCCTTGCTGATTCATTGCGTTTCAAAAGGCAAAGGTGAGGACTTTAAGTGTATAAGTTACGGTTTTCAACGCTTTCAATGTCAGATAATGGTAGATTCATGATCTGCTTGCAAATGCACATGTACAAAGTGCTTTCCGTTTCCTGTTTCGATTAACGTTGTGAAATATGGAATTTCACATATTCTAGGTATACGTAGAAATACCATATACGTATTTTTTTTGGATAAATGTTTGACATGTTTATTTAATGTATGATTATATAATATATGAATAAAATACTAGTTTGGCGAAAGGAATCGCCAAAATACATGTTCACTTGTAAATGCGACGTATGTTGAAATTGTGTATTTTAGAAATACCGTATACGTATTCCTTTTGGAATAATGTTTGACATATTTATTTAATATATGATTATACAATACATGAATAAAATACCAGTTTGGCGAAAGGAATCGCCGCAATCTATGTTCGCTTGTAAACACTATGTATGTTGAAATTGCGTATTCTAGAAATACCGCATATGTATAAATTTTGGAAATATAATTGTCATGATTATTTGTCGTATGAATATGGTATGCGCGGATAAAATAACCACTTGGCGAAAGAATAGCCCTAATATGCATTTGTTAACATATGTCGTGTATGTTGGAATAGTGTATTCTAAGTGTTCGCGTAGATGCTTGTGTGTGCAAATGTTTGTGTGTTAGTGCCTTAGAGAGGTGCTGATATGGGATTCCCGACTCCCTTAGAGACATGTAGGACCCCCCTCCACGCGGTGGTTAGCTATAACCACTCACTTGTGATGTGTATGTAATCGTATCCCTATGTGTATAGTGCTTTACAACATACTTTACAACATGCTTTACTTCATGCTTTACTTCATGCTTTATAACATGCCTGCTAATATGCTGTATTGCTTGTTTATCATGCTTTACTCCACATGCTATTGATGAGAACTGTTTGAGTTTGGGACTATGCCTATAGTCCAAACATTCGGTACCAGACTTGAGGTTGTGGCTGAGATGCATGTCGCCACAAAGGATGTGTCTGGCGAACCCGAGTCATACTTCGGTTGGCGATAGTGGTTGGCCACACGGAGTGCTTTTGCACTCCATATCGCTCAACCTGTGGTGCGCTCGAGCTAGTCAGGCCCGTCAAGTAAACCGGAGTGTATATGTATGTTCACCATGTTTGGTCGCTACTGCTTGAACCTAGGGTACCAAACTTACCAGTGGCGATCCCGTTAACCATGGTACCTCGATCCGCTAAGACGCATGAGCCGAGCATGGTGGTATGGGACACCGTGGTCGAGCTGTTGGCCTACGCTGGGGTCATGTGCCTCCCCGTAGTGACCATTGCGCAACCAAACTCGTGAGCCGATTATGGTGGTATGGGATACTATATTCGAGCTGTTTATACTTACGGCGAGAGCCGAGTACGGTGAGACCTGTGCTCGTGCTGACGGGCGACGAGTCCTCCGTAGTATCTTCGAGTATACTCCAAGTGTCTGTGATTGGCGACGAGTCTTTCACATGATAACTAGAGTATGAGTTGAGCCGAGTACAGTGAGACCTGTACTTGGTGACGGCTAATGATTGAGCCAAGTACGGTGAGATATGTACTTGGCTGACGGCCAGCAATTGAGCCGCATACGGTGAGATCTGTATCCGCGCTGACGGGTGATGAGCCCTTTGCGATGCCTTCACTACGCTTCTCAGACCATAATATCGTATGAGATTAGCTAGGATTGACGACCCTAGAATGGATCATGTTTGGGAATGATACAAGGGAGGTACCTTAGTTTCCCAATACTGCTGGTTGAAATGGATTAATAAAAACTTGGTAATCATGAGCATCATCGCATCGCATGTGCTTTGTAGATGTGGCGCACTGAGGGAGTAAGCATCGTGAACGTAAGATGATGTTGCTTGAGGGTGGTTTGGCAAGGGCATACAGCATCATGTCATTTCATACTTGCATTTAAGAAGAGTAGTTAGAAATGTTTGAATTATACTGTGTTATCATTACTGCTTGATTGATTTGATAACATGTTAACCTATGCTTTATTGTTCCACTGAGTTAGCTACTCACTCCCACGTTACGGGACGGTGTTTGCAACACCCACCGGACTCTGTCGCCGCAGTGTAGATGGCGCCTACGTTCAGAGCCGGAGCTCGAGTTCGAGGAGGATCGGGAGGAGTTCTCCTTTATGCAAGTACTCGACGGCTTATGCTTAGGCCATTGCATCGCGGAAATTTCGGGGCTTATCTACGAGTTGTCTTTTGATTTTTGACTTAGAAACAATACATGTATATTGGTACTCAGTTAGTACTCATACTCCGGAGTTCACAAAATTTTGATACTTTACATATTTTGAATATAAAATTTGATCTTCCGCTTGCCTTTATACAATTGAACTGGAGTATGAATTCTTGTTTTGGTATAATCTCATTCATGTTTATTGCGCTAACTCAGACAACATTTAACCATCATTGTGTATGTTGCATAAGTGATGCGTTGGAACTCGGGAGTTGAGTTCATACTCGACCCCGAATTTCGAGCGTTACAAGTTGGTATCGAGCATGATTTTGATTAAACCGGACTGAGTTATGTCCCCACTACGTACTGCCGACGTGTTACAACTTAGGAGGGTGCGCAAAAATATAGAAACAGTCTTAGGGTCTCCCGATTTCGCCGTTCGACGAAATTCACTAAAAACGGACGCATTGATCGAGTTTGTACTCGATCCTGACTGCACATACGTATTCTAAATCACTCCTAGATCGTCTATTGACGTGTCCAGGTCACAATCCACTAAAAATTTGTCGTTAAAAATCAGGAAAAATCAGATTAGATCAGAAATTTACCGGAACTAACCGTTCTGGAGCTGAACTGAGTCCGTGGGCCCCCCACGTTAATCCATCAAGTGTTCGGATCAAACCAGGGTGCATTTGGCACCCTGGACACGTGGCAAACAGGACCCCACTGCGGCGGCGTGGTTCCGGCCAAGTCCGACCGCGGCGGCGCCGCGGCACCGGCGGCGGACCGCGGTCCGGTCAACTTTCCGGTGGGATTTTAAACACGAGGTTGGTCGGCCTGACCCCCTCTACCCCCTGGCATGTGCGGAATTCCCTTAGGTTTGGGTTTTAAGGGGCTGGAGCACCCTTCTCCCTCATTTCTTCCTTTCCAAGCACCCCCAAACCCTCATTTCCAATTTTTCTCAAAACTCATCCCTCCAAACCTTCAAATCTTCCATTTCCTTCCATAACTCACTCACCCCTACCTTCCACAACAGCCCTAGCTTCCTCATTTCCCCATTTTCACAAGTTGGAGCTCTCATACCCCTCCTTGGAGCTCAAAATCGGGTAATCCCCTAACCCATTCCATTTTCTTCTTGGTTCTCCTTCATTTCCTACCTCTAGTGCCCCCTCCACACCTATTGGATCCTTGTTTGTGGGGATCAAAGAGATCAGCCCCTTGTTCCCCCATTTTGGCAATTTTTCATGGCCCTCCTTGGTGTGGTGGCTACCATTTTCTCCATTTCCTCCATCCTATCTTTCATGGGAAAGAGGAAAACCGCGGCCGATGACGCCGGCCCAAGTAGGCCAGCCCATTCCCGAAGAAGATCCGACGTTGGGGCCGGCACAAGCACCGTGCGGGAATTTAGGTCGAAGCGAGACCTGGATCCTGACCATCCCGCCAGAAATGCTTATCCGATAGGCATTGAATATGGGCGCTTCGCGGGCCGCAAGGTTGTGTTTGAAGCTCATGTGGATGAAAGGATGTTCGGGCTACACCCGATGATGGACCACTTACTGGATATCGGATGGAATTCTATTTTTGAAGGCGAGTCTCCCGCATGTGAGAACACGGTTCGTGCTTTCTACGCTCACATCGTGGACTCATCAGTAGAGCCTCTTCAGTTTACTGTCTCTGTGAGGGGCATAAGGCGCACAATCACTGTGGATGAGGTGGTTCGAATCACGAAGATCCCGCTTGGTCAAGTGCATCCTAGTGATGACTTCTCTAGAAGTGCGCGGGAAAGGGATCGTCGCACACGATTTCTCTGTGGTCGCCGGGTTACTTAGAAGTGAGGAAATTGTATTGCGGCGATAAAGATGACCGAAGACTTCCATTTACTCCATCACATTTTCACATACAATGTATACCCACGATGGGGTAACCGCACGGAATGTACTAGGGTGATGGTGGACTTTCTGTACAAGATGGGACGCGGGGACAACATATGCCTGCCCACATTCATCCTATCCCAGATAGTTCATGTTATTCGTTACGCAGGAACGATCTTTCGCTCCCATTTGGCCGCGATCTGCAGGATGGCTCGTGATGTAGGCTCTGATTGAATATGGAGGATCTTGCACCAGTCCGAGTCATAAGTGAAGCGACACTCAAGAATATGAAGATCGGCCCTCAACAGCGGCAAGCCCGACTCGACGAGTCTGGAGATGAGTCGGATAGCGCCGGTGAGGAGAGTGTTGACCTCCAGGCAGAGAGTGATGAGGAGCGTGGTGATGACATACAGGAAGAAGAATCTGAGGCTCAGGACACCGAGGAGAGTTCACCCCCTGCGGCTCAGGAGCAGGGTGTGGATCGAGATGCTTTTGATGCGCGATTGACCCGTCTTGAGGAGGGGCAAGCCGCCCTGCAGCAAGAGGTTGGACAAGTTCGGGCTGAGCTTGGTGAGACCCGAGCCAAGCTCGAAGAGACCGAAGCCTACATGAAGAGGAGCTTTAAGAAGGTGTCTCGTACGTTGAAGGCCATTTTGTGCTGTGTGCAGGACAAGAACGCTCCTCCTCCACCGCCTACTTCGGATGCTTAGTCATCCATGTTGTTGTATGTTGTGTTTGCTTTGGTTACCGCGATAGGCGGTTTATGTTTTCATGTAGATGAAGTAGTAGATAGTAACATGTTTTAGGTGTTTGATGTAGTGGATGTGTTGGCTATGATGTGAATTCTGTCCTGATTCATGTAACTCTGTACTCCATGTATTATGACAATTTTGGGTAAATGAAAAGCATATAACCTCTTTTGTTTTGATGATGTGTGGAATGCTTAAGTGCTTTATGGAGTATATTATGTTGTATCTCACAAATGTTGTACCCTATGTTGTATAGGGCATGCCGCGATAGTATACGCGGAGCACGGCACATCTCCATCTGACTGGCTCTATGGACCAGACTCCTTCTGGTAGTAGCGGTCCTGCGGACCGTGGGTTAGGTTACGATCGCCTCCTACCGGGTCCCGGGGTGGATTGCCACCTTACACGCCCCCGGTCCATGAGCAGTATCGGCCGTCTTCTTCTGCGCAGCATGACTCTCAGGCTGCTCCGTCGACTGATAGGTTTGAGCAGCTGATGATGATGATGCATCGAGCGGCAGATGCGAAGCAGAAGCAGCTGCGGCTTATGGCCACTATCGCGAGGCCTTGTCCCGTGGTGGTAGTGCGACTCCACCTACGACATCCGCACATCGATGAGCATTCTGAGCCTCCTGCTCGGGTTGAGGATGTGCTTGCTGCCCCCACCCGTCGCACCTCCTACTGGAGAGGTCAGTACTCGTGGTTTACTCGAGCGATTTCAGCGCTTGAGGCCTCCCTCATTTATGGGTTCTCACAGACCCGAGGAGGCAGAGTTCTGGCTTGACCGCATCTCTAAGATGCTTCGGATGCTACATTGCTCAGAGGCAGAGCAGGTGGAGCTGGCCGCTTTCATGTTTGAGAGGGAGGCCAGTTTATTGGGGACAGCGTGCTGCGCACGGTAGCAGTAGATTTTGTGTGGACCTGGGAGGCTTTCAAGTCTCGGTTCCACAAGAAGTACTACCCGCAGACGTATCGGCATGAGCGGGAGGAAGAGTTTCTGCGCCTCAGGCAAGGAGGAATGACGATAACGGAGTACAAGCACCGCTTCACAGAGTTGGGCCGCTTTGTCCCAACTATAATGGTGGATGAGCAGATGCGGATGCGTCGTTTCTCCTTGGGTTTGCGACCGGTCGAGGATATGCTGCCACAGTATTCCTACATATGCGGCGTTGGTCCACATGTTTATGACGGCCGAGCAGGATGTGGACCGTTTGGCCAGATCACGTGGTACTATGGTTGCGAGACCGGGGCAGGATTTACAGAGTAGGCCTATCTTAGGCAAGAGGCCTCGGGCTGATTCTCCCCCTAGGGCCGCAGCGCCAGTTATTCCTATGAGACGCCCGTTGGTGACCTGCACGTTTTGCGGGAAACCTGGACACCCTTCTGAGAGCTGCTTCTCGGGCATGAGGGCTAGCGGATTTGCGCCATCGCAGAGATTGGGTCGCCCTTATCCACAGGCCATATCGGCTCCGCCGCTACAGACCGTTCTTGCACATCCTTCATTCCGACCTCCCGTGCCGTCCTTCAGACCGCCACAGCGACCCTTGGCTCCTCAGCCGAACCGCCAGCAACAGGCTCGCGTTCATACGCTTGTGGCTGAGGCACCTGAGACGTCGGTTTCAGCTCCGACGGCTTTCGAGGGTATGGCTTTTATTCATGGCACTCCCGTTTCTTTATTGGTGGACACTGGGTCCACCACTTCTATTGTTTCTTGTGGGGCGGTTAAACGCCTATCTTTGCATACGATTCCCATAAAGGGAATGAGACTCACTACGGCTACTGGGACCTGTTCGGATGTCACACGGTTATGCGAGGGTTGCTCGGTAGTTTTGGGTAGCAGCACAGTGCTCGTCGACCTTATTGTTGCTCCGCTATGGCATTACGACGTTATACTTGGCATGGATTGGCTCGCCAAGATGAGGGCGGAGATAGATTGCGATGCTCGGATTGTGACTGCCTATGGACCTGACGGCACAGCTTTCACGTTCCCATTGCAGGTCAGTTGGCCCTGCCGTGTTGATTGTTACGCTGCTTTACTTGTGCCGATTGATGGTCCGACAGTAGATGGTACGCCGGTGGTTCAAGAATTTGCAGGCGTGTTTGAGACTATCCCTGGTTTACCTCCTCGGCGTGAGATTGATTTTACAATTGACCTTACGCCTGGTGCGACGCCCATCTCGTTGCCGACTTATCGTATGCCTCCATGTGAGATGGAGGAGCTGCGGAAACAGATTGACGAACTTGTAGAGAAAGGTTTTATTCGACCTAGTGTGTCTCCTTGGGGAGCACCTGTGTTGTTCGTGAAGAAGAAGGACGGGTCGCTACGGTTGTGTATTGATTACCGTAGGTTGAACCAAGTCACGGTGAAGAACAAGTATCCTTTGCCCAGATTGATGATCTGTTCGATCAGTTGAGGGGGCGAAGTATTTCTCGAAGATTGACCTTCAGTCAGGGTACCACCAGTTGCGCGTGAGAGAGGAGGATGTGCAGAAGACAGCCTTCAGGACATGCTTTGGGCACTATGAGTTCTTGGTGATGTCGTTCGGTCTGACGAACGCACCAGCCGTGTTCATGGATCTGATGAACCGGGTATTTCGGCCCTTCCTTTACCGATTCGTCATCGTCTTTATTGATGACATTTTGATATACTCTACGAGTCGTGAGGAGCATGAGGAGCACTTGCGAGCGGTATTAGATACACTGAAGAAGAACCAGTTGTTCGCGCAATGTAAGAAGTGCGACTTCTGGCAGGAGGAAGTCAAGTTCCTGGGACATGTAGTGTCCAAGGATGAGATAGCAGTGGACCTTGCTAAGGTAGCTGCGGTTCAGGATTGGCAGCAGCCTGAATCGGTTACTTAGGTGAGGAGTTTCCTTGGTCTGGCTGGGTACTACAGACGCTTCATTCGGGATTTCTCAAAGATCGCCAGGCCATTGTCTCAGTTGACTCGGAAGGACCTGAAGTTCGCCTGGAATGAGAAGGCGGAGGCAGCTTTTAAGGAGCTGAAGGACAAGTTGACGTCCCCTCGTGCTAGTATTAGGAGCAAGGGGTGAAATACACGGTATATACTAACGCGTCTCGCGTTGGTTTGGGTTGTGTTCTGATGCAGAAGGATAGGGTGATTTCGTATGCCTCGAGATAATTAAGGAAGCACGAGGAGAATTACCCTACACATGACCTGGAGTTGGCAGCTGTCATCTTTGCATTGAAGCTCGGAGACATTACCTCTACGGTGAGGAGTTCGAGCTTTCTGCGACCACAAGAGCCTTAAATACATATTCACGCAAACGGATTTGAATATGAGACAATGGCCGATGGATGGAGACCTTGAAGGACTTCAAGTTCGAGGTTTCCTACCATCCTAGCAAGGCGAACCTTGTGGCAGACGTGCTGAGCCGCAAGAAAGCGATTGCATTTGCGGCACCGCTGATGATAGCCGAGTGGGACATGATGGAGTTTGTGCGGGACTTCGAGCAGAGACTCACTGTCGAGGAGCCTTTTGAGTGTGTTGCGCACGTTCGGGTGCGGCCACTTATTGACGACAGGATTGTTGAGGCCCAAGAGGGCGTTATTACTGGGCATCGAGCTTCGAGAGCAAAGCTAGCGACGCCGTGGACTCCGAGTGGAGAGTTGGTTCGATGGGGGTTTACGATTCCGTGGCCGCCTATGTGTTCTCCCGATGTGGGCGACTTGAGACGCGAGCTTCTCGAGTCCGCCCATAACTCGAAGTTTGCGATGCATCCTGGTAGCACGAAGATGTACCAGGATATGAGACGGACGTATTGGTGGGATAATATGAAGGCCCACATTGCTGAGTATGTGTCTCGATGTCTGACGTGCCAGCAGGTCAAGGCAGAACATCGCCGACCTCCTGGACTACTTCAGCCCATGCCTATAGCGGAGTGGAAGTGGGACTTCATCTCCATGGACTTCATATCAGGGTTACCGAAGACGAGGAAGGGGCACGATTCCATTTGGGTGATTGTGGACCGATTGACCAAATCGGCCCATTTCCTCCCTATCGAGTTACGAACTCGCAGACGAGCTGGCTAGATTGTATATCGGGAGATCGTCCGTCTGCACTGGGTTCCTTTGGAGATCGTGTCGGACGAGACACGTAGTTCACATCTATCTTACGGACTCGTATCCGGGAGGCGATGGGTGTGAAGTTGAAGTTCGACATGGCGTTTCATCCTCGACCGATGGGCGACGTGAGCGGGTGAATCAGATCTGGAGGATATGTTGCGAGCATGTGTGTTGGACTTCAAGGACACACTGGGATGATTGTCTTCCGTATGCAGAGTTCGCCTACAACAACAGCTTCCAGGCGACTATTGGCATGGCCCCATATGAGGCTCTATATGGTCGACCTTGTAGGGCACCGCACTGTTGGGCGGAGGTTGGAGAGCGTAGTCTGATTGGCCCGGAGTTGGTACAGGCAACTACAGAGAAGGTAGACATTATCGGCGTCGATTACTACACGGCAGAAAGTGGCAGAAGAGTTACGCCGATACGAGGCGGCGACCGCTGGAGTTCGAGGTCGGTGATCATGTGTTCCTTCGGGTTTCCCCTATGAAGGGAGTCCTGGGAAGAAGGGGAAGCTGACACAGAGGTTTATCGGTCCATTTCAGATACTGGATCGAGTGGGTGATGTGGCGTATCGTTTCGCCTTGCCTACACCATTTGCTTCCGCACACAACGTATTTCATATATCTATGCTGAAGAAGTACGTTCCTGATCCTTCACATATCATTAGATGGGAGCAGGTACAGTTGAGTGAGGATGCTACGTACGAGCTGCGCCCGACGTGTATCCTTGATAGGAAGGAGCAGGTACTACGTAGCAAGGTCATCCCACTTGTGAAGGTGCTTTGGACACATCATTCCGAGGAGGAAGCTACTGGAGAGACTGAGGCCGAGGTCGGGAAGGACTACCTCGCCTTCTCGAGGAGTACAAAAGGTATAAATTTCGAGGATGAAATTTTTTGTTTAAGGGG
Organism: Magnolia changhungtana; assembly: GCA_030180095.1. Taxonomy (NCBI): domain Eukaryota; kingdom Viridiplantae; phylum Streptophyta; class Magnoliopsida; order Magnoliales; family Magnoliaceae; genus Magnolia; species Magnolia changhungtana. Next base: position 15,019,446 of record JASAUF010000502.1, read on the forward strand.
GGTAGATTGTAACGACCCGTAAATTTCCGTACATTGGGTCGAGTACCACTCGACCGAGAAATCACGTAGGATTAAATTCTTTAGAAATTTAACAAAGTTAACTAAGTACTAAACTCGATTAGCCATGAAATCCGTTAGGATCGCTTTAAATACGATCCGCAAGACCCAAAAGTTGCTTGAATCATTCATTACGCTAGGTTACCCTAAAGTTTAGAACCAAACCCATTTCCCGTCTGCGCTCGGGAATGAAACGAAACTTCGTATTAGGTCTAGATCGCACATCGGGAGTCCGATTAACCCGAAGCTAAGGAACTAGGACCGCCCCACTAGGCTTAACAATCATCTCAAAAATCAGCTCCATCCGATGTTCTATGGCCATTCGCTTCGACCCGGAGCGAGGGTGTGTGAAAAACACTATTCCCATTCCAAAATAAATATCTAGAATAGTGATCTGGCATCATTCGTTGACGCGTCAGTATTAAGCAACTTGACCGTCAGAATCAGACCAAATTACACCCTCGGATTAAGAAAAATTTCAGGAACATTTACATGTACTTGGAATTTCTGATCGTGGCCCACTGATCGTCGAACTGAAAGTGGTCCGCCACGTGCGATCTGGGAATCCGATCGAGTCAAAAACGTAATCCCACGTAGATCCATCGATGGTGAGCTTAAGTCTGACGTTTGGTTCAAGGAGGGCTACTAGAACCTCCCTTTTGAGCTGGAAAAGTGGCGAAATGCTTATATAAGCTGTCACCCTTGAAACTGAGTCTATTTTGGGAATGTTTTTGGCTATAAAAGGGGCTTAGAACAGCCCCTCTCACAGCCATACGAATTTGGGATTAAAACCCTAGAGAGAGAGAGAGAAAAGAGGGAGAATAGTTTGGGATTTGTGGGAGATCTTCCTCCTACTGCTTTGGATTGTTACACGGCCTACACCGCTCCATTCCAGGTGTTTTTCCAGCGGTTTCCATTCCGTTTGAAGGTAAGAAACCCTAACCCTAGGTCTGATTTAAGGTAGGATCGATGTGGGTTGTGTAACGACTAACCGATTCCGCTCTTTAGGCTAGAAAACTCCCGTATACGGAAGATTTACTACCCTTGCTGATTCATTGCGTTTCAAAAGGCAAAGGTGAGGACTTTAAGTGTATAAGTTACAGTTTTCAACGCTTTCAATGTCAGATAATGGTAGATTCATGATCTGCTTGCAAATGCACATGTACAAAGTGCTTTCCGTTTCCTGTTTCGATTAACGTTGTGAAATATGTAATTTCACATATTCTAGGTATACGTAGAAATACCATATACGTATTTTTTTTGGATAAATGTTTGACATGTTTATTTAATGTATGATTATATAATATATGAATAAACTACTAGTTTGGCGAAAGGAATCGCCAAAATACATGTTCACTTGTAAATGCGACATATGTTGAAATTGTGTATTTTAGAAATACCGTATACGTATTCCTTTTGGAATAATGTTTGACATATTTATTTAATATATGATTATACAATACATGAATAAAATACCAGTTTGGCGAAAGGAATCGCCGCAATCTATGTTCGCTTGTAAACATTATGTATGTTGAAATTGCGTATTCTAGAAATACCGCATATGTATAAATTTTGGAAATGTAATTGTCATGATTATTTGTCGTATGAATATGGTATGCGCGGATAAAATAACCGCTTGGCGAAAGAATAGCCCTAATATGCATTTGTTAACATACGTCGTGTATGTTAGAATAATGTATTCTAAGTGTTCGCGTAGATGCTTGTATGTGCAAATGTTTGTGTGTTAGTGCCTTAGAGAGGTGCTGATATGGGATTCCCGACTCCCATAGAGACATGTAGGACCCCCCTCCACGCGGTGGTTCGCTATAACCACTCACTTGTGATGTGTATGTAATCGTGTCCCTATGTGTATAGTGCTTTACAACATACTTTACAACATGCTTTACTTCATGCTTTACTTCATGCTTTATAACATGCCTGCTAATATGCTGTATTGCTTGTTTATCATGCTTTACTCCACATGCTATTGATGAGAACTGTTTGAGTTTGGGACTATGCCTATAGTCCAAACATTCTACCAGACTTGAGGTTGTGGCTGAGATGCATGTCGCCACAAAGGATGTGTCTGGCGAACCCGAGTCGTACTTCGGTTGGCGATAGTGGTTAGCCACATGGAGTGCTTTTGCGCTCCATATCGCTCTACCTGTGGTGCGCTCGAGCTAGTCAGGCCCGTCAAGTAAACCGGAGTGTATATGTATGTTCACCATGTTTGGTCGCTACTACTTGAACCTACGGTACCAAACTTACCAGTGGCGATCCCGTTAACCATGGTACCTCGATCCGCTAAGACGCATGAGCCGGGCATGGTGGTATGGGACACCGTGGTCGAGTTGTCGGCCTACGCTGGGGTCATGTGCCTCCCCGTAGTGACCATTGCGCAACCAAACTCGTGAGTCGATTATGGTGGTATGGGATACTATATTCGAGCTGTCGATACTTACGGCGAGAGTCGAGTACGGTGAGACCTGTGCTCGTGCTGACGGGCGACGAGTCCTCCGTAGTATCTTCGAGTATACTCCAAGTGTCCGTGATTGGCGACGAGTCTTTCACAAAGAACTAGAGTATGAGTTGAAATGAGTACGGTGAGACCTGTACTTGAGGTGACGGCTATGTGATTGAGCCAAGTACGGTGAGATATGTACTTGAGCTGACGGCCAACAATTGAGCCGCATACGGTGAGATCTGTATCCGCGCTGACGGGTGACGAGCCATTTGCGATGCCTTCACTACGCTTCTCAAACCATAATATCGTATGAGATTAGCTAGGATTGACGACCCTAGAATAGATCATGTTTGGGAATGATACAAGGGAGGTACCTTAGTTTTCCAATACTGCTGGTTGAAATGGATTAATAAAAACTTGGTAATCATGAGCATCATCACACCGCATGTGCTTTGTAGATGTGGCGCACTGAGGGAGTAAGCATTCGCAAACGTAAGATGATGTCGCTTGAGGGTGGTTTGGCAAGGGCATACAGCATCATGTCATTTCATACTTGCATTTAAGAAGAGTAGTTAGAAATGTTTGAATTGTACTGTGTTATCATTACTGCTTGATTGATTTGATAACATGTTAACCTATGCTTTATTGTTCCATTGAGTTAGCTACTCACTCCCACGTTACGGGACGGTGTTTGCAACACCCACCAGACTCTGTCGCAGGTATAGATGGCGCCTTTGTTTAGGAGCCGGAGCTCGACTTCGAGGAGGATCAGGAGGAGTTCTCCTTTATGCGACTGACGACATGCTATGCTTAGGCCGACCGCATCGTGGGATTCCAGTGGCTTATCTATGAGTTGTCTTTTGATTTTTGACTTAGAAACAATATATGTATATTGGTACTCAGTTAGTACTCATACTCTGGAGTTCACAAAATTTTGATACTTTACATATTTTGAATATAAAATTTTAGTCTTCCGCTTGCCTTTATACAATTGAACTGGAGTATGAATTACTGTTTTGGTATAATCTCATTCATGTTTATTGCGCTAACTCAGACAACATTTAACCATCATCGTGTATGTTGCATAAGTGATGCGTTGGAACTCGGGAGTTGAGTTCATACTCGACCCCCGAATTTCAGGGCGTTACAAGATCTTAGCCAAATTTATAGATTATTGAGTAAACTCCTTTAAAAGGATGTCTCATTCGAGTAGACTAATGCATGTCAAGAGACTTTTACAAAGCTTAAGGGCATGTTGACAACCACACCAATCATATAACCACTTTATTGGAGTGTTCCTTTTTAGATCATGTGCAATACTAGTAATTATGCTGTTCGGGTTGTGTTAGGCCAAAGGAAGGACAAGAAGCCATACTTTATCTATTATGCAAGTAGAACATTGAATAGTGCATAGGTTAATTACTCAACTATGGAAAAGGAACTCCTTGTCATAGTCTTTGCACTGGACCAATTCAGGTCCTACTTGAACGAAAAAAGAAATTCATAATCTTTATTGACCATACGGCGTTTAAGTATCTTTTTCAAAGAAGGATGCTAAGCCCCGCTTGCTTAGACGGATCCTCCTACTTTAGGAATTTGACTTAGAAATAAGTGGTAAGAAGGGAATAGAGAATGTGTTAGCTAACCATTTGTCCAGACTCGTGGTATTCAATTCCATTGAGGCATCATTTGTAACACCCCGGTTCCTGATACCCGAGTATACTACTCGTTTTCCGAAAACCCGAGTGTTAACATTTAAAGATAACTCAAATTTCACGTATGTGTGTGTGTGTGTGTATATATATATATATATTCTTTATCAGAGTTAACAATTTAGCAGAATAGAAACAAATCAAGTATAAAAGGAAAGTCCACATGTATAAAAAAAATATTCGAGTGGACGCCCGAAGACTTATACAAACCAATGTCCTAAGTCTTTACAAATGCAGGAAAGTGATCATGAAATCACATAAGCTTCTATTACAACAAATACTCATCTAAATGCCTAAGAACTGAATATCCTTTTATAAGAAACAGAGTTCTAATGGTTATAAAATGGCTAGTTTAACGGCTCTGTCGATGGTACCGAGTTGTCTTCGATGCTATCGAGGGGAACTGTCGATGCCATTGAGGAAAACCGTCTATGCTATCGAGAAAATTAGATAAAATGATAAATTCTTTCTAGACATATCTGAGTTATCTACTCGATTCCATCGAAGACCCCTTAAGGTATTCTCAATGAGATCGAGCAACACTCGAAAGTCTATTACTTTGAGCATACAATTTCTCAGCAGCTTTGCACATCTTCTAGACTTTCTTAACTTGATCCAAATAGGTTTCTAAGGGTAAGGTATGATCAACAAGGTTTACCTATTAAGCGATGATTATTTAGAGGTTTAAGGGTTGTTTTTGGTCAAGGGTTAGGGTCACCAAGTTACTTCATTTACCTGTTCTTTGTTTATTGATGTTCATGTCCTCTTGTGTATTTGGTCTCTAGCTTCCAAGGGCTTAACTGACTATATGACATATGGACTCACGTGATTGACAAATAAGATATACAAATTAGTGTACTAACAGAGTTATCGACTTAAGAAGATGAATTAGTTTTAGAATTTGTTAAGTGGGGATTATTGGATCCATAATTATTTTTAATTATTGTTTAAACCTCTTTTTCTTTCACCGTATTAAAAACTCAGATCACTCGATTAATCCTTATTGTGTTCTCAACCCAATTCTTTGTTAATCGACGTCAATCTTACCGAGCTAATACTACTGCTCAGTCCTACACTTGAGATTGTTCAAGAACGATCCACATCATATGGATCCATGGACAATCCACATTAAAGGTTAGACCTAGATGATGGATGGTGGACATTAAAGGTGGACCCACATGATGGACGCTTGACATCAAAGGTGATAAATTATCCACATCAAGGTGAGCCTAAATAATGGGTCTCACATGATTGATGGCCCACATCATTGTATGATCCACATGATGGATGATTCACATCAAAGGTGTCTCATGATGGGCGACCCAAATCCAAAGTAGCCTAACATGTTGGATAATCCACATAAAAGGTGTGCCCCACATGATGGGTGGTGTACATCAAAAGTACGGCCCACATTAAGTGGCCCACACGTAATGGATGACCCACATCAAGGTGGGCCATACATAATGGATAATTAAAATCAAATATCGGCCCCCTAATGATGAATGACCAACATCCAAGACAAGCCTTACATGATGGATAACCAGCTTTGAAGGTAGTTTTCACATGATGGATACATCAAATGTGGGCTCCACATGATAGGCAATGAACATTGAAGGGCTCCACATGAAGGAGAATTAATTAGATGATGGACCCACCTGATGGACGCCCTACATCAAGGTGGGTAGACCATAATTGACGGTTGACATCGAAGGTCAACCCCTAATGATGAATGGTCTACATGCAAGGTGGGCACTGCATGATGGACTGCCCACTTCGAAGGTTTGGCCCACACAATGGATAGTCCACATCAAAGATGGGCAATCAGCATCTAATGTTCGACATAATGGACTGCCCACATCCAAAGTGAGTGGCATGAAAGGGAATTCTTGTTTGAGATTGGTTGTTACAATATTTAAAAATGACAACTACTCCCAAAAAAAAAAGGCTCGTATCAAAATATTCATTACACCAGCTTATTTCAAACAAGAGCTTTCTTAAGTTCCGAAGAAAAGGAGATTTTATCGACTCTTATTTGAGCATCATTTATTGGCTTAGATAAAAGATGTGCGATTTATTAGAGTTTATTGCCCTATTTAGGGGGGCACCCAAAAATGAGTCAATCTCATAATTCAATGCCTTATTTAGCAAACACTAAAAAATGAGTCAAGCTCATTTTAGCTAGTTGTTTTTTTTTTTCTTAGCTTGTTACCACTGTCAGTACACACTCCACTGTTAGCCACCCTCACCAGGGAATCTGTTGGAAATTATACAGATTAATATAATTTCTGTATAATGTGGAGACCGAAAATTGCAAATAAATCTGAAATATAGACAGGCTGAAGCACGTCTGAAATGCTGTCCTTAAAGTGTTATTTGCCCCTACTCAAGTGAATTGAGTAAGCCGATAGGTTACAGGTAAATTGCTTCTAGGATACGACGAGCCTGGTGTGGGTTTGCATTCAACAAACACGAAGGCCCACCTATTGGAACTCAATTACACAATTTCTGGCAGTATTACAATAGAAGAGAAAAATCCCAAAAGAAAAAGAAAGGAATAGAAAAATGGTTTCAACTTTAACCACTACACTGGTCAGTTCAAATTTTCAGCCGTTGGTTTAGCTGAACCGTTTTAGACCACATCGTTGGTCTGTTCTTGAAGCTAAGGTTCAAGCCCTGCTATGTTGCTGGAAACACTGGAGTATAGGAGTAGAGCTGCTGGCTGTCTCAGTTTGTATGGGTTTACTGGAGTGAGTTGAGTTTTTTTTTTAAAACCCATCTAGATTCTCTATTTATAGGCTATGGTGGCTAGGGGGTTATAGTTCAGAGACTTAAAATCCATTAAGCCATTTCCGGCTGTTGAAAAACTAGTCGTTTTCTGATTGTTGTATATGGGCCATTAATCTGCTGCATGCTGACTGTTGTGAGACAACAGCTAGCCCTTTTCTAGCTATTGAGCTAGCCATGCAACAATTACAGCTGGACCCTACACTAATGGCTCAGTTGTTAAAGTTTCTGCTATAACAACTCTTTTCAGTCTATCTATTTATACTGAGAGATCTCTCTCCTAGTCCTTTAGTCTCTTTGCTAACCAGCCACCCGCCATAGTCACTTAGTCGAACCGCGACTCGCACACGTCTCGCTCCAGTTCGCTCAAGGTCGTGAAGGAGCAACCCTCTAAAACATGATGTGGACGTGCAAAGTGTGCTACTAGTGCCTCTACAGCCACACTGCCTCACATGCCCACACCCTCGCACTGAGTCCGAGTCCGAGTCCGAGACCGAGAGCCCGAGCCCGTGCTAGTGCCCATGCCCAAGCCTGAGCCCAAGCACAAGCGCGTGCGTGGGTGTTCCAATGCTACGGACTGGAACATGCAAGGTCCATAGTCCTTGGACTAGGTAAGTAAATATTATAATATTCCACATCTTTCATATAAACCACTTTTTCTTCCTTTCCCTTTCTCATGTGGGACTATTCCCAAAACTAGGAAAAAGGTATTTTCCAAACACTTTTTCAAATATTTTTATATATTATTTTATCAAAATATATTTTATTAAAATCAAGATTTTGTAACAATCCCCCACTTGATTTTTTAAAAAAAATATATTTTCTTGATTAAACATTTCTGTCAGAATCATCAGCTTATATGCATAAATAAAGATATTTTTTGATTTTAATCTTCCCTTAGTGTAAGTATCTCAAAACTCTATCGAAATGACTAGTAGTCGTAGCGTTGAACCAGTTATTCCTAAATAACAGAGTCGAAGAAACCACACACATATTCGCTATGTGTTTGTTAGAGTTTTTACAATTTTTCTCAGCACAATTAATGACCATGTGCTTATCCTAATTCGTGAACGATTCCGAGAGAAAACTCGTAATTCTCATGAGAGACGGCACCATCTCTACGTTCATATAGGTAAAATCCTTCCAGTGTCTCCGTTACTATAAGACACTTGTTCTATAGACTGGATTTTATTAAGAGTTCTAAGACTTAACCATCTTTCGTAACGCTCAGCACTTATCTATTATAGATGAAGTTTTATAATTTAGTGCTGAAAACTTTCCACATATCAGTGACTTGTTCTTACCCATTGAACTCAAAATTAGAGATTTTCTTACTTTAGGTTGGGTTACCATCACTGGTAGAACTTAGGTTAAAGAGTTTCAACCACATCCCTCTAGATGTAGCCTTTACTACCTCTCTCGGTAGAGGTTTAGTGAAAGGATTTGTTAGGTTATTACTTGATTTCACATAGGAAATAACAATGATTCCATCTCAAATCAATTGTCTGACATAATCATGTCGAAGACTGATATGTCTAGACTTACCATTATAAGTGCCGTTATAGGCTCTAGCTAATGTGGCTTCACTATCACAATGTAGTGACACAGCCGATATAGGCTTTACACAAACAGGGATTTCTAATAGAAGATCCCTTAGCCACTCAACCTCTTTGCCTGTTGCAACCAGGGTATGAATTCAGACTCCATAGTCGAGTGTGTTATGCAAGTCAATTTCTTGGATCCCTAAGATACAACTGAACCTCCTAGGGTGAATACCCACCCTATAGTAGACTTGTTGTCCCCTATACTCGATATCTAGCTTGCATCGGTATATCCTTCCAATACGGCAGGAAACTCTGAATAAAATAGTCTTAAGTCTTTGGTTGCTTTAAAGTAACCAAGGACTCTACTAATTGCATTTCAGTGTTCAGTACTGGGGTTACTAGTAAACCTACTAAGTTTACTTACGGGATATGCGATGTCTAGTCTAGCGCATTTCATATCATATATAAGACTCCCTATAGCACTCGCATATTCTAATTGTGCAACGGTTCTTCTGGTATTTTCTTTTAACTTGATAACTGGATCAAACGGGATTTTTACTTCTTTTATATTTAGATGGTTAAACTTATGTAGTATCTTCTCAATATAATGAGATTGACACAAAGCATAACCCCCACAATGATTTTTAACTTTGATACCTAGAATGGTATCAACTTGTCCAAGATCCTTCATTTTGAATACGGAAGATAGAAACCTCTTTGTTTCAGTCACACCTTTCATTTTATTACTTATTATTAATATGTCATCAATATATAGACAAATAATAACGATACAATTACTATCTACTTTAGAATATATGCATTTAACAACGATATTATGCATGAAACCATGAGATAGTATTTTGGAATCAAACTTCTCATGCCATTGTTTTAGTGCTTGTTTTAATTCATATAAAGATTTGACTAATCTACATACTTTATTTTCATTTCCTAGTTGAACGAAACCTTTAGGTTGTTCCATGTATACCTCCTCATTGAGGTCACCATTTAGGAATGCGGTCTTTACATCCATTTGGTGGATCTGAAGATGATGTATGGAAGTTAGTACAAATAATATCCTAATGGATGTTATCTTAGTTATAAGAGAGTATGTGTCAAAGTAATTTATCCCTTCTTTTTGTCTAAAACCCTTAGCTACTAGTCGAGCTTTAAAGGTTTGGATAGTCCCATCAGTATGATATTTCTTTCTAAATACCCACTTGCAACCTATGGGTCTAGAACCTAGAGGCAAGGTAATTAGTTCTCATGTTTGATTTGATAGTATGGATTCCATTTCATCGTTTATAGCTTCTTTCCAGAAAGCTAAGTCTCTAGATGATATAACCTCTTTATATATTTTAGGATCATCTTCTATAGCCATCACTATAGGTATTTTTCTTATAACATTTTCTCTATCTCCTTCTACAAGATGGAAAATGACGCGTAGTGAGTCTATGTAGTCATCTCCTAGACTCTTCTCTAGTCTTGTCCTTTGACTCGTATGAGGTTCAACAGGAGCTTCCACTATCTGTGGAGCTGTTCTATCTTGTTCTCTATTAGGAGTTTGGATTTCATTATCCTTTGACTCCAAGGATAGTGAGTTCTCGAAGAATTTAACATCTCTTGATTCTACTATTATATTAGACTCCATGTCTAGAAGTTTATAAGCTTTACTATTTTGTGCATACCTTATGAAGGCACATCTAATAACTCTTAGTCATAACTTAGTTCTTTTTGGATCAAGGGTTCTGCAATATGCAAGACACCTCCACACTTTTAGATATCCTAGGTTAGGTTTTCTACCTCTCCATGTTTCATGTGGAGATATTTTATATTTTTTAGACGGAATTCTATTTATTATATAGCATGTTGCAAGCAGTGCCTCACCCCATAGACTTAGTGGCAACTTTGCTCTTATCAGCATTGAGTTGATCATCTCTACTAATGTTCTATTCTTCCTTTCAGCTATTCTATTTTGTTGAGGTGTGTATGGAGCAATACATTGATGTATCAGTCCATGTTCTTCACAGAAGTTATCGAATTCATTGGAGAAGTATTCTCCTCCTCTATCGCTACGGAGAATTTTTATCTTTTTATTTAGTTGATTCTCTACTTCTGCTTTATATATTTTAAACATGTTCAATGCTTCATCTTTGCTCTTTAATAGGTACATATACACATATCTAGAGCAATCATCTATAAAGGTTATGAAGTACCGTTTACCTCCACGAGGAAGAATGTCGTTTAACTCACAGATATCACTGTGCACAAGATCCAATACTTAAGACGATCTTTCAACACTTGGAAAAGGTTTCTTCGTCATTTTGGATCGTATGCACACTTCACATTTATCGATTTCATTATTTGAGTATGAGATTAAACCATTCTTAGCCATGAACTTCAAGGTACTATACCCTATATGGGCTAGCCTATCATGCCATAGTCCAATGGATTCAACCATATACACAGAAGTGTTACTTTCATTCAGAGAAAACTTGACCGTCCCGTTACAAACATATCCCTTTCTGACAAAATTCTCATTTTTAGACAGAATTAGTTTACCTGACTCGTACGCTACCATTATGCCTGGTTTACCTAGAAGATCCCTAGAAACTAAGTTTCGTCTCATATCTGGGATGTGCAGTACATTAGTCAAAATCACTTTCTTTCCAGAGGTGAATATCAGTTCGACAGTTCCTTTGCCGACAACCTTTGATCGGACTTCATTACCCATTTGGACTTCTTGACCATCGATCAGTTCCTCATAGGTCTTGAAGGCTGATTTGTCATAACACACATGTACTGTAGCGGCAGTATCATACCACCAACCTGAAATTTCACCTTGGATGGTATTCACCTCAGTGATCATAGCCATCATATCGCCTTCTTCTACTGCACTTGCCTCTTTTTTAAATTTATATCGGCAAACTCGAGCATAGTGCCCGGTTTTTCCACAGACATGGCATGGGCCTTTGAATTTTTCGTTCTTCTTTTGGGCGTTTTTTTTAATTTCCCTTTATTGGGTTTTAGGGAATCGTCCTTTTCGAGATTCTTGTTATTAGTGTTCTCTACTGCATGTACCTTGGACGAGGCATTCCCGTTATCATTCTTTTTGTTATGGTTACGGGATTTTTCCTCAATTCTGAGGTGTTTCTGGATCTGTTCCAGTTTGCAATCCTCAGTTTTATGCAACAACTTCTTTCTATAGTCTTTCCACATCGGTGAGAATTTGGCGATTATAGCCCCAACTTAGAATAATTCAGGAAGATTGATTTTGATTTATTTGATTTTGTTAACTATTAGCTACAGTTCTTGGATTTGGGATAGTATCAGTTTGTTATCGACCATGTTGAAGTCAAAATACCTGGTGATGAGAAACTTGTTGGTACCTTCTTCTTCAGCCTTATATTTGAACTCCAGAATGGCCCAGATCTCCTTTGCTGGTGACGTCTGTTGGTACAGATCGTACAGACAGTCGGATAGAGCGTTCAGAATGTATCCTCGACACAAGAGTTCATCTTCGACTCGTTTGGTGCGGGCTGCCACCTGTTTAGGTGTGTCGTTGTCGGTTGCTTCAGGTAGCGCTTGCAAATTAGGATCTAAAATGTAGTACATCTTTAACACCGTCAGGAGAAATTTCAGCTTGTCTTGCCATCTTGTAAAATTTGTTCTATTGAACCGATCAAGACGTATCAAGTCCTGATTCATCAGCTTGATGGATGAAACACTATCGGCTTCCATTACAAAATAATGCTTTAAGATTTTTGGAAATTATATAGATTAATATAATTTTTGTATAATATGGAGGCTGAAAATTGTAAATAAATCTGAAATATAGACAGGCTGAAGCACATTTGAAATGTTGTCCTTAAAGCGTTATTTGCCCCTACTGAAGTGAATTGAGTAAGCAGATAGGATACAGGCAAATTGCTTCTAAGATACGATGAGCCTAGTGTGGGTCTGCATTCAACAAACACGAAGGCCCACCTATTGGAACTCAATTACACAATTTCTGGCAGTATTACAATAGAAGAGAAAATTCCCAAAAGAAGAAGAAAGTAATAGAAAATTGGTTTCGACTTCGACCACTACACTGGTCAGTTCAAATCTTCAGTCGCTGGTTCAGTTAAACCGTTTTAGACCACACTACTGGTCTGTTCTTAAAACTAAGGTTCAAGCCTTGCTGTGTTGTTGGAAACACTAGAGTATAGGAGTGGAGCTGCTGACTGTCTCAGTTCGTATGGGTTTGCTGGAGTGAGTTGAGTTTTTTTTTTGAAAACCCATCCAGACTCTCTATTTATAGGCTATGGTGACTAGGGGGTTATGGTCAAAAGACTTAAATTCCATTAAGTCATTTCTAGCTGTTGGAAAACTAGTCGTTTTCTGACAGTTGTGCACGGGCCATTAATCTGCTACATGCTGACTGTTGTGAGACAACAACTAGTCATTTTCTACCTGTTGGGCTAGCCATGCAGCAGTTACAGCCGGACCCTGCACTAATGGCTCAGCTGTTACAATTTTTGCTGCAACAGCTCTTTTTCAGAGCCTCTTATATTGAGAGATCTCTCTCTCAGTCTTTTAGTCTCTCTGCTAACCAGCCACCCGCCATAGTCACTTAGTCGCACCGCGACTCGCACACGTATCACTCCGGTTCTCTCAAGGCCCGAAGGAGCGACCCTCCGTGATACGATGCGGACGTGCGAAGTGCGCCTCTACAGCCACACTGCCTCACATGCCCACACCCACGCCCTCGCACCAAGTCCGAGACCGAGCCCGTGCCCGATCGTAGGTCCATAGTCCTTGGACTAGGTAGGTAAATATTATAATACTACACATCCTTCATATAAACCACTTTTTCTTCCTTTCCCTTTCCCATGTGGGACTATTCCCAAAACCAAGAAAAAGATATTTTCCAAACACTTTTTCAAATATTTTTATATATTATTTTATCAAAATATATTTTATTAAAATCAATATTTTGCAATAGAATCCATACCAAGACCTAAGTATTACCACTTGAGCTATGGATTAGGGTGTATTTTAGCTAGTTAGTTATTATGTATTAGAGGATGTGATCTCTCTGTATTGGAGGTTGTGATCTCTAATATATAATGAGTTCATGTTAACAGAAATCATGTATTAAAGATCAAGATCTCTAATGCATAGTTACTTTTAACTAAACTGAGAGGAACTCACGTATATCGTAATTCTTTAATCAGAGTGGTTTAGACGCTGCTCACCAGTTGAATTGGACGGTATAGATTCCCCCACCATAAAATCCATACGATTGAATGTATTGTTAAATGACAGTGTACTTTCTAGTTCCTTGGCCCTTTTGTCTGTGCTACGTTCACGTACTACCTTATGTCATGCGAATCAGCTTCAATGCATATGCACAACTGAATAATGTGTACACGAATTAAGCTAGGATGCTAGAAAAAATAAAGGCTAGTCACAGAAATCTAGTATATTATTAAAATAAGATTGTTACAACTTACGAGAGTTTTTTAATTAATGAATCCCACTCTAGAATTTCACCTTAGGGCTGTCAATGGGCCCGACTGAGGTATGTCCTAGCCTAGACCAAAAAGTAAAATCTAAGTCCGAGCCAGCCCTGGTCCGCAGCGGGTCAAAACAAATAGGCCCAAGTCTGGCCAGTGATTATAAACATGGCCCTCTGCTGAGCCTGCCACTCACTTTTGTGCAAGATCAGGACTGTTCATTAGGTGCGGATGCCATCAAAACCTTGAGTCAGTTTACACTCTGGCTGGGCTGGTGGGCTCTTATGCACATCCCTTGGGCCAAGTACTTCAGCTGAAGGGCGGCCCAAAGCCGGGGCCGCCCAATCAGATTGGTTTAGACGCGGCCCATTAACAGCCTTCCCATGTATCGACCTGAGTACCTTTAAAGTATCTTATTGACTGGCTATGATTATGCACTTAGCTGCCATCCAAGCGTGGAATTTTCTAAACCGTTTAGATGATTATACAGGTACAAAACTTCATAATTAACCATGGTTCCAAGACACGAACTGACTCGTTCAGTCCTGAACCGAGTTGTTACTGTTCTTGGTCTTCGTTGACTCTTCCTGGCTCGATTGGTTCAAAGTCAAGTCGTGACTTGGCTGAGTCTGGGGTGACTCAGCCTCAGTCAGACCAAGTTGGGCATGGCTTTAATGGTCACTCGTGACGCTGAACCATATCGGAATCGATCGACTCTGAGTTTACTGGGACGGGTGGCATCCGACTCGAACAAATCCTTTTTATTTTTATTTTTTCGTTTTCTTTTTATAAAACAAATCCTTGCTATAAATTGCTATAAGAGTCTTGCCTTTTACAAAAACGGAAAAAGAAAACACATGTTTAAGCTAGCTAATCCTCTATTTCTATTGCACCATTTTCAAGTAGGAGAACATGATCTTTAATTAGATGTTCTGGGTTGCAAATTCCGACAATTGGGGTACGTGACCATCAATCTATTACATGCTGACGTAGAACGTATCTATGATACGTTCCTAGCATGGTTGGGCCAAAAGAAGGTCGACCATAAATTGACCGTAACTTTTAATCCCTATATCGTTATGGGGCGCACAACCTATCAATTTTTACTGAAACAAGCCATCTGAAGTGAACCGTCCAACCAAATGGGTCGTGCCTATCTGTTTCGTCAGAAAATGCAAGCTTTCAGCTCAAAAACAAATTTTTAGAAAAAAATTACTATTTTTAGTAATTCCGAAAATTTTAATATTTTTCTATTTTTAGAGTTTTAGATTTTCTTCTTTTTTAAAAATAACTTGTAATTATGCTAGGACTCTTTTAGTAAAAGTTTTTTTTTTTTTTTTTTGAAAATTTTATTTTTAGAAATTAAGCTTTAGAACATTTATAGTAGAATTACGATTTTTATTAGAGTTAAAAAAATTTTATTTTTAGTAATTACGAATTTTTGAATTTTTTTTTCCTATATTAATGGTGTAATAGGTACATAAATATCAAACAATTATCAATCAAATTACAAATTTTACAGAATTTATTTCTATTTTGCTTGTTTTTTTCTCTTAGATTCGAGAAGTCTATGTGAGGAGCCCAGAGAAGTTCCGTGGATTCAAAATAGTTATCCCCATGAGGAAGAGGGTGCTCAACCTCACGTCCTTCCTCGTGTTAGTTTGGTATCTGAGAGAGGTTTTTCCTCAGATCTATGTCTTCTAACGACGAGTCAGGCAATCATCTCATCGAATCATCTTTCAATCGCGACGACTTTCGAAGCGGCACAACGAGAGAATTGACAAGTCATGCAAGAGCTGCAGGCTTCTGTTGAGGGCCTTACACAAAACCTTAGGATCTAGCCCTCTAGAACAAACCAGAATTATGGATAATAAAGCAAGGAAAACAATCAATGCATCAATCACATACCACACAAGAGAATTTTACGTGGAAAACCCTCAAAGAGGTAAAAAACCACGGGACCTCGTCCATATCAACAATCCACTATGAAGTAGAATGTTACAAACTTCTTCACTCATGCAGGAGTGGATAAACAATGAGAGAAACAAAGAAAAAACGGAGAGATCTCACCGATTATGAGGACATAGAAGCGCTGAGATATAGATTGCACAGTAGATAACCTCCACGAGCAGAACCTCCCTTCTATAAGCTTCCTCTCTCTCTCTCTCTCTCTCTCCTTTGATAGCCCTAAACCCTTTAGCAAATCCCTTATAAAGCTTTAGAAAACCCTCTTGTCGTACCTAGAAAGCTCCATGAACTCCTATTTAAAGTTTTAAGAAACTCTTTTCCGCATCCCAGTTGTGAAAGGACTTGCGACATGAAATCCATGCAAAATCGTGGAACGAATCTGCGTAACCTCGACTGGTCGAACCGAGTCTACGACCGGTCGAGAGCGACCCACGACTAGTTGAGCACCTCCTTTGACTGGTCGAGCACCCCAGAGAAAACCATCCACAGTCGCTGGAGTTTGAGTCGTGCCACGACTCGACTCCTTCGACTAGTCGACCACCAGCCTTCGACCGGTCGAGCGAGGCTTACGATCGGTTGACGACGGGTAAAAAAACCTATCAAATCTTGACCCAGGAAGGATCCACCTTCTTCAAGCTAGCCAGGTTTCTACAAACCTCAAACTTGCCCTCGAGCAAAGCCTTGGTCATCATGTCTGACCCATTATCGTCCGTGTGGAACTTCTCAAGCTGTAACACCTTCTCTGATCCAGTGATACCGAATCTCTATGTGCTTCAACTTGAAATGCTTACTTGGATTCTTGCTCAAGTGTATAGAACTTTGACTATCGCAATAGACCACGTGCTCCTCCTACTTCAGGCTAAGTTCCTGTAGGAACATCTTCATCCAAAGCATCTCTTTACATGCCTCTGTGACTGCAATATATTCGGCCTCTGTCGTTGACAGTGCTATGACCTTCTTTAACTTGCTCTGCGAAGAAACTGCTTCCCTTACAAACGTGAACATGAACCCTAATGTAGACTTCCTAGAGTCTATGTCACCTGTCATATCTACATCTATGTAGCCCTCTAACACAGGTTTACCGTCACCATAGCGTAGGCTCAACCTGGATGAGCCTCTTAGATACCACAGTATCCACTTAACCGCTGCTCAATGTTCTTTACCAGGATTGGCAAGATACCGGCTGACAACACCAACCGCATATGCTATGTCTGGGCGTGTACACACATCATATGCTCTTCCTCAGCTTACACATCATATGCTCTTTGCCCTTGACTTCGAACTCCTCTGGTTGGTGCACGTAGATCTCTTCTTCCAGGTCACTATGGAGAAAGGCAGTTTTAATATCTAACTGCTCTATCTCTAGATCCATGCTAATCGCCAACCCAAGCAACACCCGTATGGATGTCATCTTCACCACTGGTGAGAATATCTCCTCGAAGTCTATGCCTTTCCTCTAACCAAACCCTTTCACCACAAGTCTGGCCTTGAACCTCGTCTGTGAATTCTTCTGCTCAATCTTCTTTCTAAACACCCACTTGTTGCTCAGAGCTTTCTTACCCTTAGGCAGTTTCACTATATCATAGGTGTGATTCTTATGCAAGGATTCCATCTCCTTTTACATAGGTTTCAACCACTCCCCCTTATGCTAGTCGGCTAGGGCCTTAGAAAAATCTTCTAGCTCTCCTCCATCAGTCAACATAATGTACTCGTGTGGTGAGTACCTTTTGGACGTCTGTCTGTCCCTAGATGACCTCCTCACCTGTAGCTCAACAGGTGGATCAAGTGGGGGCTGCTCCCCTGATCCATCTTCTGAAGGAACTCTCTTGTGCTCTGCACCTTGTTGTACTCCCCCATCATCAAGCACCATGGGAGGAGTAACTGGATCCATATCCTCTAGCTCACCTGAACTAGGCTGGTTCTTCTCTAGCTTACCAATGTCTTCTATACACTGATCTTCAAAGAAAACCATATCTCTGCTCCTGACGAGCTTCCTCTCGGCCGGATCCCACAATTTATAACCGAACTTTTCATCATCGTTCTCCAAGAACACACACTGCCTGATCTTCATATTGAGCTTGGACCTCTCGTCCTTTGGTACGTGAACGGATGCCCTGCATCCAAATACCCTGAGATGATTGTACGATGGATCCTGTCCAGTCCACACCTTCTCAGGTACTTCTCCATTTAACAGGGCTAAGGAGACCTATTTATCAAATACACCACCGTGTGCATTGCTTCTCCCCAGAACATCTTGGGCAATTTCGCATGGGATAACATGCATCTGATTCTCTCAACATTGGTGCGATTTATTCGCTTAGCTACACCATTATGCTGGGGCATCTTAGGAACCGTTTGTTCATGCCGTATACCCAGGGACTTGCAGTACTCATGAAAGTCGCCAATGTATTCACCACCATTGTCAGTGCCGATGCACTTCAATGGTCTACCTATCTCTCTCTCGACCATAGCATGAAACAATTTAAACACACCAAAGACCTCGTCCATAGATTTCAAAGCATAAACCCAAACCCTCCTAGATGCATCATCTATAAAAGTAACAAAATACAATGTGAAATGGCGGTAAAGACCGCACTAGTTGAAGTTAGAATATGTCAATGTCCTACAGGGGGGGGGGGGAGGGGGTTAAATAAGACTTTTTAAAGATTTATGAGTTATTAAAAATCTTATCACTCTATTCCTAACAAGTATGCAATTTTCAGGATTACTCAAATGTAACTCAACTGGCTTTCAAGCCTAGTAGAGGATCCAATCACAGAACTATTCAAATAATAAGCATGAAGCAGTTATAGTCTATGATGGATGTGACTGTGTGTGAAGTGTGAGTAGATATGAATTCAGTTAACATAATCACACAAATGATCAAGCATAAGAATCAATCACAGACACAATCATTTTTATAGTGGTTCGACTACTTGTCTACTCCACTCCCGGTTGCCGCACTTAATCTTTGAGTGTACTGGATTTCACTAAGGAGGTTTTCCAGGGTTCACCTCAAACCTAAGGTTTTAAATCAGGTTCACCTTCAACCTTTACACGGAGGTTTCTACTCGGTTCACCTTTAACCATGGAGTTTTACTGGTTCACTCCTAACCAGATGTTTATGCTCTCCACAGAGCAAGGGTTCACACAATGCACCCGAGAGTTTTACTGGTTCACTCCTAACCAGATGTTTATGCTCTCCATAGATCAAGGGTCCACACAATGCACCCACCACGTACATTCCCGCCAGAGGCCTCCTTGAGGACTTTAAAGGGTGAGAACCACTTAAGACCCAATCCTAGAAAGGAATGATCACAAGTATCCTCTTGGACTCTGGGTACTTACAAATAAGCTGATGAGTCCCATTTAGCACAATGACGAAGATCTCCTCCTTGTTGTCGAAGAGTCTTCAGCTCCCTTGATTCGCAATACAAAAGATATACCAGTACTAGGTTTCGGGTTGGGTCAAGGTTATGATGGAATCCTACTCTCTAAAGATTTTCCTATAAGAAAGAGAGAGTAGTTCCACTCTTATGCATTTAAGGCATCCCAGCTTAATGATTTACCATTAAGGTAGTAGCTGGAGGATCCTTGAATGTCGAAGTTCATTCCCCAATCCACTCTATTGAATATCAATGGTGAAGGTGGATTGGAGGATGAACTCCCTCGAGAGAAAGGGCTTAAGATATAGGATGTAAGATGAAACACATAAAAGACCTCTCTATTTTCTCTCACAGCAACAAAAGACAAGTCCTCTATATATAAGCAAAAAGTTCCAACGGATATAAAATGGTCACATTTATGATAGAGTTCGATATCATCGAGCGTATACTCTCGATAACATTGATGGTCTGCTCGATGACTCGGACTCAATGTCATACGCTTTTGAAACTCTTTACCAAATGGTCGATGAATCGAAACTATTGTCGATGTCATCGGATTTCGAACTCCGATTCCATCGATGACAGGTTCGATTAATCGACACATGAAAAATGAGAGAGACTTGACTTTGAGATATTTCAGGTTTTCATGAATGATCGGGAGAATCGTCGAGATCATCAGAATTTGAATGTCGATGATATCGAGATCAGAGTCGATGCATCGATAAATCCAGCAGATTTGTCTTTAAGCTTGCTGGACGATTTGTGTCCTTGTTCAATGCAATCGACCTGGTGCCGATATCATCGATATTTTAATATCGATTCTAGCGAAGGGCCCCCGATCATAGTTAAAAATAACCTGAAATATCTGTTATAAGAAATGCGCGCACACTATCGATATCATCGATGAACCTCCGATCTTATCGATATTTGAACTCAGATCATATGGGACGATCATCGATATATCGAAGGAATTTGAGATTTTCATAAAAAATAGGGGCGCCAAAAATCTGCCTGTCGATCTTATCGAGCCACTCCCGATGGACTCGAGATTTGAATATCGATGATATCGATAGGTGTATCGATACATCGATAAATCCGTCCAGATGAATATTTAGTTGTTGGACATGTTTGGTCCTCTTATCAATAATATCGTTAAGGTATCGAGGACATTGACAGTGTAGGTCGATCATATCGAGGGTGCATCGATAAAATCGACAAGGCGAGAAAAATATACAGATTTTCCTATTTGCAAAAAGTTTTCTCACCTTAAAAACCCTAAGATGTCTATCTTGTTTTAAGGGTTTTTCTTTACCTGGTGTTTTGGGTCATGGGATGTGAGGCTTTAGATTTACCTGTGACAAGCTTGTATACATCCAGTTGAGGCAGACGCTTGAATTGATCTTCCTATTGAGCTTTGAAGATAGTCTGACCTACCACTCACATAACTTGATAAACCAGGGCACTTTCAATCTCCTCCTTCGTCAATTACGTGATAAAAACCCACAAAATACCCTAGGATACTTCTAGACAAACACACCCTAAATTGTGTGTACATGCTTTTACACAATTTTACAATTTTCTAACCCATGTACACAACTAGTATCTGCTTCCCCTTACTTCAAAAACTCCCCCTTTCTTGGTGCAGCTGCTCCCCCTAACACCTGCAATATATTAGATATACAGTTTTCCGCTTGGGGTGATTGTAAACGTTCTCCCCCTTTTTGTCAATCATTGACAAAGATATCTCAGGTGATATTGACTGAAGCTTGAAACACTTGGGAGAACCAATTAGGTAGAAGAAGATGAATTTGATGTATATGAGTTAGCTCAATTCAATCAAACATCAATTTCAGAATTCATGAATCCATATTAGATAACATAGAGCAGTTGTATAGCAGTTGAAATAGTCATTCATGCATTCCAAATCAGAGACTTGATAAACCAGAAAAAAAACTTAATTATGGCATTAAAAATGTGAATTTTGTTCAGCCATATCCAAGATAAAACCAAAAATATCCAACTCTATACTACCACAGACAGCAATGGATTTAAAAATTATCCCAACCAAACCAAACAAATAACAATCAGGACAAAACCTTTCATGGTAAAAAAAAAACGTCAGAATCTCCAGAGTGATTAGTTATCACATACACTCATAAAGACGTAGAATATTCAAAAAGATACTAATATTCGTACGCAGAGATATGAGTAGGGTGTATGTGATAGCTTGTAGTGAACATCATCATGGAGCGGAGTGGGATGGTGCTATGTCGTCCCGACGACATGTTATCACGTCCACCAATTGTTGGACAGTTTGCTGCACACTTAGCACCATCCGTTCCAGGATAGTAAATCTCTCATTCCTTGACTCCTTGAGCTAAGAGACATCGTGCTGAATAGCGCCAAGCTTGTCTGACTGGAGCTTAAACCTCTTTGCATGCCCAGATGTTGATGTCGATGGAGCATGTTACAGTCTAGAGACATCTTCTTCGGTCATCCCGGTCCCTCTCATAGGAGTGTCTCTAGCCCTATCTTCTCCCTCAACTTGGATTCCTTCCTCCAAGGGCTCCTCAGGATATTTGTGAAACACCAGATCCATCCTTTGGATGTTGCTTTTGTTGAAAAATTGAAGAGGGAGAGGAGGAATCCTATGGCATTACAGATTGTATTGATGATCCAGGGATATGGCAGGAGAATGTCCCTGGCCCTATGATAAGCATACACTAGTTGATATACAATCAGGGTAGGCCGACAGATCTTGACTCTAGCGGCGATTAAATAGATTATCAGAGTCATGAAGCCAGTGAGATCAGCTCTGTTGGAGCCTCTAGAGTAAATATTTGAAGCAATACCATGCAGGACTCAATAATATGGTTCCATGAACTTGACTTTCAGAGTATTTCCTTAGTACCACTTGACATCACGATTATGACAGAGAAATTTAGTGACCTTAGACCGAACTTCAGGATCTTCCATGTCCATATCAGGGATTCTTACAGGGAATAGGATAAGACTGAATATTCCTGCAACAGACCCTGGAGTAATCAACACATCATCACC
Organism: Magnolia changhungtana; assembly: GCA_030180095.1. Lineage (NCBI taxonomy): Eukaryota > Viridiplantae > Streptophyta > Magnoliopsida > Magnoliales > Magnoliaceae > Magnolia > Magnolia changhungtana. The sequence goes on from JASAUF010000502.1 coordinate 15,041,919, forward strand.
ATCTACAGTGACGAAGATGGAAGGAGGATCAGATGTTGGTGAATGGCAAGCAGTAAAGAATTAGTAAGTTCGTTCAAGCTGATATGATCCTCCAAAGTCGAGAATTGGTGACTAATCTATGGCGGCAAATAGTGGTTCCAGATTATATGGAATTAAGCAGCTTCTGTTGACTTTCCTTCCTGCAAATCTTTCTGAGACGGAATTGACTTGCACAGGTGGAGGTGCCTGCCCTTCCGACTGGGACCCACGAGTTGTAAGCATTGCCTTGTGGGGATCCCACGAGTTGTAAGCGTTGCCTTGTGGGGATCCCACGTTCAGGAGCATTTGCTTTAGCCTTAGTGGCAAGTGCCTTTTGTCGGAAGGTTTTCCAAGATTCCCCCTGTTTGGATGTTTTTCCTTTATCCTTTTCCATATGGACAGATGGAATCTTGAATGATTTTGGGAAAGACGACAATAACCTGAAAAAAATGATAAATACCCAAAAGAGAATGGACTCTTGACGTGTTAGAAGGATATTACCCGATTTGTGGAATGATTTGAATAGTCCAATGTGGCTCTAGTGGTTTGGTCAAGCGGATCGAGCAGAGGCGAGTGCACAAAACCCTTGAGACAAAACCCCCTTTTTGCTCTCCACTGACTTATATCGGGCAGCATTCGTCGATATGATCGATACTTGTTTCGATGATATCGAGAGTCCATTATCGAGTTCATTGATCCAGCCAACGATACCATTCCCGATCACGCGCCTTTTCAACTTCTAAAGTGATATCGATGATATCGACAGCATATCGATTTGATCAAAGATTCATATAATAGTCAAATCAAGGTTAATCCCTTTTCAACACATAAGACTTCAGACATTCCTTCATGTATACTTATAGTGTATCAATGAAAGGCAGTATACAACAAAGTGTATCAATGAAAGGCAGTATACAACAAAATTTTGTACAAGACAAAATTAAAAACATTTGAATGTTTATATAAAGAAAATGTAGGTGATGTACCTCAGATATATCATTTGAAGCTCAGCAAAAGTATTTCCTCATTTTTAGCACAGGTTTAGATTCTAACACATGATCTGAACTAATTCTTTCTTACCCATTTCATTTTGTTGATTGATTTGAGTGGTGGTACAGGGGCATTGCTTTTATTCATATCCTTAAGAGGACTTTTGAAGTTTTGTATTTCTCTGGTTGATAATTCGTTAACATGATTCTGACCAGAGTTAGATTCAATCCTCCTAGGTGTTATACATTCAAACTTGTAATGACCAGAATCACCACACAAATGACATGCTGGAGTTATAATGGTTTTGCTTCCAGAAGCAACAGATTTTTCAGTTCTGAGAGTTGCATTTCCAGTCTTATGTTTTCCATATCTAAGCCCGCTTTTATCCTTACCAGGTCTTCTCATTCCTAACAATTTTTCTAGCTTTTCGCCACTCTGGGAAAACTTATAGTTTATCTTGGCTATCTTCTTAGATTCTTCCAAATCAAACAGGAGTGTATGATTTTCAATGCAGAGAAGTTTATTCTTATCTTTTAGCAGTTCAACCTATTTGTTTAGTTTAGTAGACTCGTTTTCAAGAAAGGTATTAATTTGTTCAAGTTTATCATTATCCATATGATATTACTGCAGATCATTTATCAAATATGTGTTAATTTCTAATGCTTTATCCAAGTCTTTCTGCAGCAACTTGTTTTTGTTTTCCGCTATTCCGAGTCTTTTGAGGATATTGATGCTATGAATATAAAGTTGATTATACACATGTTGCAGTTTATCCTCTTCGATTTTTTCTTCTTCTTTTTCTTCAGTTTCCTCATTGTTAGATGAAAATGATTCAGTGGCTAGCTGTTCTTTCTCAGATTCAATGGGGATGATTGAAGCAGTGGTGACCTTGAGTATTTTCAATGATTTCTGATCTCCGTCGCTTTCTGAGTCACTAGATTCTGAATTTGACTCCTCAGTATCATCCCACGTGGTGGCCATAGCCTTGCCCTTAGTTTTTCTATTTGGGCATTCGGTTGAGAGGTATCCATACTCCTGACAGGCATAGCATTGAGGTTCTTTGGTTCTTTTACCAAATTTGCCTACAGGGAGTTTGTTGTTCACTTTTCTCCCTCTAGAGGGACGGCCGTGATTCTTTTGAAAGAATCTCCTGAATTTTTGTGCCAGCAAAGCCACTTCTTCATCTTCATCTTCCTTTTACTTTCACTGTCCTCATGAATTGTTTTCTTTAAGGTTTTTAGGACAGTGTTTTTGGATTTTTGGGTTTGTGTGAAGTGTAGTTCAAAAGTTTGTAGGGAACCTACCAGTTCTTCTACCTTCATTTCATCTATGTTCCTACACTCCTCAATTATTGTTACCTTGGGATTGAATTGTTCCGGTAGGGATCTTAGAATTTTCCTACAAATTTTCGGTACCGGAACTTTCTCTCCCAATCCACCCATGGAGTTACAAATTATATTTAACTTTGTGAAAAACTCCATAAATGTCTCATGCTCTTCCATTCTGAGACTTTCGAACTGTGAAGTAAGGAGTTGAAGTTTGGATCGCTTCACAGTGCTTGTGCCTTCATGGGTTGTTTCCAATAAATCCCATGCTTCCTTGGATGTCCCACACATACTTATTTAATTGAATATATCCTGGGACATGGCACAGTAGATAGCATTCATAGCCTTGGCTTCAGATGTCTGCCTTTCTTTATCGAATGCTGTCCACTTTTCTTTGGATTTGGGCTTTGTGATTGATGTGCCACTATCAAGTACAATTTGTTCAGTAGGTGGCACATATCCACTTTCAACTATATCCAAAACGTCATGATCCAAAGATCTCAGAAAGTAGTACATTTTAGCCTTCTAGTATGCATAGTTTGAGCCATCAAATACTGGAGGTCTAGTGACTGATGAGCCCTTTCCTTTGGCCATATTCCCAACTTCAGTCAAGATCACTCTCTAAGTGGTGAAGCCCTTAAAGAGAGACCCGCTCTTATACCAATTGAAATGGCGGTAAAGACTGCACTAGTTGAAGTTGGAATATGTCAATATGTCCTAGAGGGGGGGTGAATAGGACTTTTTAAAGATTTATGAGTTATTAAAAATCCTATCACTCTAATCCTAATAAGTATGCAATTTTCAGGATTACTCAAATGTAACTCAACTGACTTTCAAGCCTAGTAGAGGATCCAATGACAGAACTATTCAAATAATAAGCATGAAGCACTTATAGTCTATGATGGATGTGACTGTGTGTGAAGTGTGAGTAGATATGAATTCAGTTAATATAATCACACAAATGACTAAGCATCAGAATCAATCACAGACACAGTCATTTTTATAGTAGTTCGACGACTTGTCTACTCCACTCCCGGCTACCGCACTCAACCCTTGAGTGTACCGGATTTCACTAAGGAGGATTCCCAAGGTTCACCTCAAACCTAAGGTTTTAAATCAGGTTCACCTTCAACCTTTACACAGAGGTTTCTACTCAGTTCACCTTTAACCATGGAGTTTTACTGGTTCACTCCTAACCAGATGTTTATACTCTCCATAGAGCAATGGTCCACACAACGCACCCGAGAGTTTTACTGGTTCACTCCTAACCAGATGTTTATGCTCTCCACAGAGCAAGGGTCCACACAATGGACCCACCACGTACACTCCCGCCGAAGGCCTCCTTGAGGACTTTAAAGGGTGAGAACCACTTAAGACCCAATCTTAAAAAGGAATGATTACAAGTGTCCTCTTGGACTCTAGGTACTTATAAATAAGCTGATGAGTCCCGTTTAGCACAATGATGAAGATCTTCTCCTTGTTGCTGAAGAGTCTTTGGCTTCCTTGATCCGCAACACAAAAGATATACTAGTACTGGGTTTCGGGTTGGGTCAAGGTTATGATGGAATCCTACTCTCTAAAGATTTTCCTATAAGAAAGATAGAGTAGTTCTACTCTTATGCATTCAAGGCATCCCAGCTTAATGATTTGCTATTAAGGTAGTAGCTGGAGGATCCTTGAATGCGGAAGTTCATTCCCCAATCCACTCTATTGAATATCAATGGTGAGGGTAGATTGGAGGATGAACTCCCTCGAGAGAAAGGGCTTAAGATATAGGATGTAAGATGAAACACACAAAAGCTCTCTCTATTTTCTCTCACAGCAACAAAAGACGAGTCCTCTATATATAGGTAAAAAGTTCCAACGGATATAAAATGGTCACATTTATGACAGAGTTTGATATCATCAAGTAGGTTCGATATCATCGAGCGTACACTCTCGATAGCATCGATGGTCTGCTCAATGACTTGGACTCAACGTCATATGCTTTTGAAACTCTTTGCCAAATGGCCAATGAATCGAAACTATTGTCAATGTCATCGGATTTCGAACTCTGATTCCATCGATGACAGGTTCGATTAATTAACACATGAAAAATGAGAGAGACTTGACTTTGAAATATTTCAGGTTTTCATGAATGATCGGGAGAATCGTCGAGATCATTAGAATTTGAATGTCGATGATATCGAGATCAAAGTCGATGCATCGATAAATCCAACAAATTTGTCTTTAAGCTTGCTGGACGATTTATGTCCTTGTTCGATGCAATCGACCTAGTGTCGATATCATCGATATTTAAATATCAATTTTATCGAAGGGCCCCCGATCATAGTTAAAAACAACCTAAAATATCTGCTGTAAGAAATGCGCACTAACTATCGATATCATCGATGAACCTCTGATCTTATCGATATTTAAATTTAGATCATATCGGATGGTCATCGATATATCGAAGGAATTTGAGATTTTTATTAACAAACAGGGGCACCGAAAATCTGCCTATCTATCTTTTCAAGCCACTCCTAATGGATTCGAGATTTGAATATCGATGATATCGATAGGTGTATCGATACATCGATAATTCATCTAGATATATTGTGAAGTTGCTGGACATATTTAGTGCTTATATCGATGATATCGATAGGTGTATCGATACATTGATAAATCCATTTAGATAAATATTTAGTTGTTGGACATGTTTGGTCCTCTTATCGATAATATTGTTAAGGTATCGAAGACATCGACAGTGCAGGTCGATCATATCGAGGGTGCATTGATAAAATCGACAAGTCAAGAAAAACATACAGATTTTCCTATTTGCAAAAAGTTTTTGCACCTTAATAATCCTAAGATGTTTACCTTATTTTAAGGGTTTTTCTTTACCTGGTGTTTTGGATCGTGAGATGTGAGGCTTTAGATTTACCTGTGACAAGCTTGTACACATCCAGTTGAGGCAGACGCTTGAATTGATCTTCCTATCGAGCTATGTAGACAGTCTGACCTACCACTCACGTAACTTGACAAACCAGGGCACTTTCATAATGTCCCACCCAAGGTTTTTGTCCTCATAGGACCACAAATATCAAAATAAACCAAATCTAATGTATGCACTTTATTAACATGAGAAGAAGATTTAATAAATGAAACTCTCTGTTGTTTCCCTGATAAACAATCAAGACAGGTTTTGAGAGGTGTACCTGTCACGTCTGGAAGGAGCCACTTCCTTGCTAGTAGCTAAAGCCCTTTTTTCACTCATGTGGCCTAGACGCCTATGTCACATGTCAATAGCTGAATCTTCCACTACGTTCAACCCACCCTTGCACATACTAACACTTGCTTTGTAAAGGGTGCAACACTTCTTTCCTTTGGCCACGGTCAATGAACCCTTGATGAGCTTCCATCGCCTACCAGTAAACTGGCTTTCATAACCATCATCATCCAACCTTCCTGTCAACATCAAGTTGACGCGAAGGTCTGGGATATGCCTCACACCCTAAGAACCAATGTGCAGCCCACATCGGTCTTCACACAAATATCACCGACTCCTACGTTTTTAGATACGCCAGAATTTCCTATCTTCACAGTCCCATAGTCACTTGACTTGTAGCTTGTGTAAAAGTCCCTGCGTGGAGCGCATGAAAAGAAGCTCATGAGTCTATCACCCATTCGGTGTCCTGACTCATAGCCATGAGACATACATCATGATCTATAGAAAGAATAACTACAACGTCGCTATCTGAAGCGACCGTAGTGGAATCTGATTCATCTTCCTTTCCTTTTCCTTTCTTGTCGTTCTTCTTATCACAACATTCATGCTTGTAGTGGCCTTTCTTACCACAATTCCAGCAATCAACATCCTTTCTGTTACTCGACTTACCTCTTGATTTATCTTGGGCCTTCTCGCCCTTCCTGTTCTTTCCTCTTCCCCGTTTCTGTGTCACAAGGGCCTCTTGCTGAGTAGACCCCTGAGACTTCCTCCTTGTCTCTTCATTGAAGAGACGTTGCTACACTGCCTAAGCATTCCATGGATATCTTTCTCCTGGCGCAGAGTTACTTAGAGACACCACAAATGTCTCCCAACCTCGTGCAACCCTAAAGTGCCTCCTCACCCATACACTTGGAGTATACGTTAATGAAAATACACGAAGGACTCTCGCTCCGTGGGACGAAGCACGGGTCTCACATCTTCTACTGCATCCTACGGTGCGGGCAATTCACGCACGGGTGGTGCAATGAACTAAGCAATAGTAAAGCCTGCAATTCATCATCCAGAACCATCTTCATAGAGGAGAGTTGGTTCACTATATTACTAACCTCATTCATGTGCTCGGTCACAGAACCACCATCTTTGAACTTGAGATTCACAAGTCACCTTATCAAAAAAATCTTATTACCGGCTGTCTTCCTCTCATACAGCCCTTGTAATTTCAGCCATAGGCTAGCAGTTGAGGTTTCCATAGACACATGGTGGAACACTGAATCATCCAACCACTGTCTAACAAACCCTATCGCCTTTCGGTCCATCTTCTTCCAATCATCATCAGTCATATCCTTGGATTTTGCTGATATGCCTAAAATTAAAGAATATAGGTCTTTGCAGTAAAGCAAGTCCTCCATCTTAGCCTTCCATATGGTCCAGTTAGAACCATTGAGACTGATCATCCTTGATGAGCCACCTTCCATAATTTAAAACCGATCCTACCCGCTTAATGAACTTGGCTCTGATACCACTTTGTTGGGGGCCTTGCACAAAACCTTAGGATCTAGCCCTCCGGAACAAACTAGAATTATGGATAATAAAGGAATGAAAACAATCAATGCATCAATCACATACCACAAAAGAGAATTTTACGTGGAAAACCCTCAAAGAGGTAAAAAACACGGGACCTCGTCCAGATCAACAATCTACTATGAAGTAGAACATTACAAACTTCTTCACTCACACAGGAGTGGATAAACAATGAGAGAAACAAAGAAAAAATGGAGAGATCTCACCGATTACGAGGACATAGAAGCGCTGAGATATAGATTGCATAGTAGATAACCTCTACGAGCAGAACCTCCCTTCTATAAGCTTCCTCTCTCTCTCTTTCTCTCTCTCTCTCTCTCTTTTGATAGCTCTAAACCCTTTAGCAAATCCCTTGTATAGCTTTAGGAAACCCTCTTGTCGTACCTAGAAAGCCCCAAGAACTCCTATTTAAAGTTTTAGGAAACTCCTTTCCGCATCCCAATTGCGAAAGGACTTGCGACACGAAATCCACGCAAAATCGCGGAACGAATCTGCGTAACCTCGACTGGTCAAACCGAGTCTACGACCAGTCGAGAGCTACCTATGACTGGTCGAGCACCTCCTTCGACTAGTCGAGCACCCCGGAGAAAACCAGTCCACAGTCGCTAGAGTTTGAGTCATGCCACGACTCGACTCCTTCGATTGGTCGACCACCAGCCTTCGACCAGTAGAGCGAGGCTCACGACCGGTCGACGACGGGTCAAAAAACCCATCAAGGCTTCCATCGATCGCATGGAGGATCGCATAACGGAGGCCCTAGGGCAGCTTCGTAGTCATGGTGGTGATCCATCCCTAGCAAGTGTTGGAATTCATAATCGCACTAATTGTAAGGCGATGTTGGAAGTGAACCGCAGAATCACTCCTGAGAAGGTGAGATCCATCGACATGATTCCACAACATCCTAGAAGTGGCATTGATCAGATAGATCGAACGGATCAAGAATTCAAAATGAAGGTTGATCTTCCTAGTTTTAATGGCCAATTCTATTTTAAGGACTTCCTCAATTGGTTGCTTAAAGTCGAACGTTTCTTCGACTACATGGACATCGTGGAAGATAAGAAAGTTAAACTTGTAGCCTACAAGTTGAAGGGCGGATCTTTTGATATGAAAAACTTTAACTCGAGCGGATGAGACAGATGAAGGCATCAATCCGCACGTGGTCGTGGATGAAGAAGTTATTGCACATGAGATTTCTCCCTAAAAACTATGATCATGTATTATTCCAACAAAATTAAAATTATTGGCATGATAATCGATCCGTAAGGGGATATGTAGAGAAATCCCATTATTTGTTGGCACGAGATGACCGCGTCGAAACGGAGTTGGAACAGGACATAGGATTCATCGGTGGAAAACATATGACCTTTATGAGAATGGAGAACCAAACCAAGACTTATAAAGTGGAGGGACAGTCTCTCATAACTGAACAGACCTTTTTAAAAAAAATATGAGGAAATGGGAGATATATATGCATTAGTTGAAAAGAAAAAAATATGTGAAGCCTGTGAACATCGTAGAGGATTTGGAACTAGTATTGTAGGAGTTCAAGGCGGTTGTGTTCGATGAACTCCCTAATAAATTGCCTCCCATACAAGATGTACAAAACAACATTGATCACATCTCAGAGGTAAGTCTTCTTAATTGCCCACATTATTAGAAAGAATGTGAGATGTTGAATGCAAAAGTGAAGGAACTGATCGATACTAGTCAAGTCAAGGAAAGCATGAGTACATGTATTGTGTCAGCTCAAGAGCCTAATGCCAAGTATAAGAAAATGGTTAATAAACATCGGCGTCAAAAGTTATCTCAGAATCATAAGACAAGTAACTCAAGGACGAGTTTTTTTTTTTTTTTTTCAAGTGGAGGGGTCTGATGTGAACGTGTCATAGATACATTCCTAGTACGGTTGAGCCAAAAAGAAGGTGGACTGTAAATTGACCATAACTTTTTATTCGGGTATCGTTACGGGATGCACAACCTATCAATCTTTACTGGAATGGGCCATCCGAGGTGAATTGAACCACAAAGTAGGTCTCATCTATCCGTTTCATCAGAAAACATGCACATTCAGCTCAAAAATGAATTTTTTTTAATAAAAAAATACTATTTTAGTAATTCTAAATTTTTTAATATTTTTCTATGTTTAGAGTTTTAGATTTTCTTCCTTTTTATAAATAACTCCTAATTATGCTAGGACTCTTTTAGCAAAAGTTTATTTGGAATTTTTATTTTTAGAAATTAGGCTTTAGAAGAGTTTTAGTAGAATCATGATTTTTATTAGATTTAGAAATTTGCTATTTTTGGTAATTATGAAATTTGGGTTTTTTTTTTTTTCTATATTAATGGTGTAACAAGTACATACATATCAGACTATTATCAATCAAATTACGAATTTTGTAGAATTTATTTCTATTTGGCTTGTTTTTTATTTCTCGTGGATTCAAGAAGTGCTTGTGAGGAGTTCAGAGAAGTTCCGTGGATTCAGAACAGTTATCCCCTTGAGGAAGACGGTGCTCAACCTCACGTCCTTCTTTGTGTCACATGCCAATGTTGGTGGACCATGACTCCCAAATTTTCTTTTATAGGAAATTGTTGAGCTTTTGATTGGCAATGGACAAATAAACAATTAAGAAGAAACAGAAAGCAATTTCTGCCTTAAAACTCAAAGAGAACTTTCACATTGGAAGCCTTGTTTGACACCAACCTGTACACTTCCATAAAGCATCCTTGCTGTCCAAAAGATGGACCACACCATAAAGTTCACCAAGGGGAGAACTACGATTATTTTTCACTAATCACGTGGTTTGGGAAAAAGAAAAAAGAAAAAAGATAAGAAGAAACTAAAGAAAGCATTGAACGTGAAAAGCTCACATAAAACGTGCACATTGGCGGAGGTAAAGAAAAGATTCCAGAGATCGGTGATTACGATCTTCCAATCTGTGAGGCTTCCCATTATATTAGTAAAAAAAAAAAAAAAAAAAAAAAAAAAAAAAAAACTACCAATTAATGTCGAATATATTTTGAGCATGGTCCATCCACAGTGGGACACAAAGACCAATGGTCTGGACTACCGAACCAGTCAAAACCTAATGTTTGTGGTCTAGATGTACACGGTTTGATTTTTATTTTATTTTTCAAAAAGGGAAGCTTTTAATGGCATTTTTTTATTTTTGTTTTTTCAAAAGAACGGGGAACTTTGTTTCTTTTCCTTTTCGTCGCTTTAGATTAGCTCTTGAAGTTGGTATAAAACCCAATTTCTAAGACAAGTAGCATCAGAAATCATCTTCTTCTCTTTTTATTTTTGACTAATAAATTCCCAGTTGCTGAGAATCAATTAATAACTTTTTAAAAGACCAACTAATAAATTCCCACTAATGAGTTACATGTGTCGGACATTTAAACCGTGCAAAAGGTGGCCTCACCATGGATAGACAATCTTCGAAATAAAGTTGATCCACTCATTGGGTAGGCCATGTTAGGCTAACTTAAGCAGAGGATCGTAAATGGGATTTTATTTTATTTTATTTTTTTAATGGTTGCGGTATTTAGCAGGGACTCTTTTTAAGAGCCTTTATGTTTTATATTAGTAAAGCAGCATATACCCTCTCGCGTTACATTAAAAAATAAAATGAAAAATGAAAAAAGAAAAACTCTTGTATTTTCAAGAATAAAAGACTAGCTTTTCGTCCTTGTGATCTTGATGGTCCACGCGTTCCGTTGAAAACAACGGACTTTGAAATTGTTGGTAGTAAAATCCGCATGGATTGGATATATAGATGGTATCGATGTTGCCACACGGCAAAGAAGATATTTGAGTAGGCCTAGAATGAGGCTAGGTATAGATTCGTTTTGGGGAATTTTTGATATCGTAGCTCTATTGGATAAAAATAAATGGTTAACCCAGCCACACCAGTGTTTAAGTGCACATTCATAGGTAAGATCATAGTTGATAAAGTGTAACCGCTCTCTTTCTAACTAGTTGTATATGATGGAGTCACACAGATGAACGATTATTCTCTCATCATTCTCCCTGAAGTTTATAAATACCAAAAACAAATATGAGAGAATGAGAGAACCCAACAACAAACACAATTATCAATTCAGTGCAATGCTATGTATCTAGACTTAGTCTTTCCCTGCTCAGTAGCAACAAACCTTAGTGTAGATTTAGATCGGTCCATCCCTGCGTATCCACCAGACCAACTTAGTTTGTAGTCAATAGTTGTAATTTCATTCCATCTACACCTGCGTGCTGTATCTGAAGGTAGACAATAGTTTAGAAATCCATCTGCCTGCACTCCTAAACTAGGCCGACCATATTGTAATCTCTGGCATTGCCTTTACTTCGCTCATCAGCATGATGCTCTTGGAAGCACCCTATTGCTCTCAGCCAAGCAGGTGATTTTCCATAGTGATAATTGATTCGCATTGTCCTTAATTGCATATAGCTCTTCTCCTTGTTTATTTTGACCATTCCCTTCTCTTTGTTCATTTTGACTATACAACTGTTGTACCTTCGTAAGTCTTTGGATTTCAGTCTTTAGATTTCTAAGCTAAAAAAGAGCTCATTTTGAGAAAGATGTCCAACCTCTGCCAATCGCCTGATTAACATGCATACAACAGTTGGCCGAATAGACGAATGATCAAGCCACAACCGAGCCATGCTCTATCTCAACGCAAGTGATCAATTGTCAATGTTTGAATCAAACCTAATCGGTTCTAGCACGCTCAAGACTCTTGCATGTGTTCTGCACGGCCGAATTCGAGGACCAACACTTTTTTGACATGCCTAATGGGATATATGTATGGTTGTTAATTGAAACTTTTAATAATACGAGTAAACGATCTACTGAAGTCAATGGGAATATGGAAGAACAAGACCTCAATCAAGCCTCTGAAGCATTAGTAACGTAAGCCAAACTAGAGGTCCCTAATCCACTACTTCCAACAATTTCAGAAGTAGGATCAATATCACAAAATAAATCCATGGATTCTAATGGAGTCTTAGGAAATGTGGAAGGATCAATATCGCAAAATAACTCTGTGGATTCTAATGGAGTCTTAGGAAGTGTGAATGTTAGCCTGCGAGACTTAACTGAACAAGGCAGGTTACAAGTTGAATATTCTCGAACACAAACCAAAGCAATAAATTTGCTTGTGACTTTTCTTAATGACATGTTACCAGATTTTTGTTAACTTAATATAGAAACTTATAGATTCGGCAATGTTAATACTTAAAATCCCAACGATATCGTATTACAATGTGCAGCCAAACTTAGGCGTGGTAGGCCGAAATATGTCCTCGTAGGAAGGAATTAGGAGGAAAGGAAGAAATTGTCGATTTAATGACCCAATAGAAAATGATTTGAATTATGACATGTTGGCTGTCCAACCATTTATGCCAAATCATGACATTCTCGGAGGTCAGATGCTTGGTATGCAGCCTACTCATGGTTTACAAGTACCTCCAATAGGAAACTTTAGAATCCCATGCACGGGATATGAAGAAATTATTAATTTGATAAATGAGGTAACAGACCAACATCATGGTCAACGTATAAATAGTCTTGTTTATCATAAACCATACCCCGATTGGGTTAATCGATTTGCAGAAGAACTAAGGGGAATAAGAATATGAGATTTTTCATTATTATTTGGAGACATAAATCAGTCTATAATAGAACATATTGGTTGGTTCACTGTATAATGTGGTGAGTTTTTGACTAATGAATATGTAAAATTGAAATGGTTTATAAATTCACTGACTGACACAACGTTTACCTAGTTTATTAACTTGCATGTAAACTCGGTGCAATCTTGGTAATATATGAAAGAAATGTTCCATACTCAGTTTTATGGAACTAAACATGAGTTTTTCTGCAAGCCCCGTATCATATACCGTACCGTTCCGAAGACTTCCGCGGTCCTCTAGGTCGAATTTCGGCAACCTTCGACCCTTAACCGGTACTTGTGCGCGACCCTGATTCACACGCCGTCAACCCGAGTCGACTCAAACCGAGACTTCTACCTTAGCGACCACACTGTCACCGCAGTTCCGATACCGCAACTCGCGCGCCGATCCAATACTCTGGCCAGGAGATGTGGGCCAGCGTTAGGTGTGAGGAAAACGCCGCGCATGCAAATTTTGAGAGAATCTCTACGAGATGTCACATCAATCATCCATTAATCAATCCCATCATGTCAAGTACACATCACCTCACACCTTCCCCAAGCAATCCCCAAAGTCAAAAAAGTTTCTTACATCACCCATAACTCTCTTACAACATTTGCCATAAAAGTCAAAAAGTTCTTACACCCATCACTCACCACATCCATCACTCCATCACCCATCATCTCTCTCTCTCTCTCTCTTTACAACTCTCTCTCCCCTTCATTTCCAAAACACATTCCAAGCCCAAAAATCCCACACATCTAAGCCTCTCCCCATCTATTCCAAGCTACAAGTGTGGCCCACCTTTCCTCTCCTCTCATCTCCCATCTCAACCATCCAAACCTCATCTCCTCCGTTGGAATTGAAGCTAAGGAGCTAAGGAAGCCTAAGGCCCAAGAAGGAGTGGACGGTGGGTGATCTTGATCCCACATTTTGCATTTTTGTGATTAAAGGGCCACATGTTGTGGGACCCACCTTGATGTACATTTTGTATCATAGAGGGGCCCATAGTGGTGGGGCCCCTCCATCACCTCCATCCTCACCGATGTCTCGCTTCCTTCTCTTCTCTCTCTCTCTCTCTCTCTCTCTCTCTCTCTCTCTTCCATGATCATGACCCACCCATGATTGTGCATTTTACCCAAGCCATCCATTTTGGTGGGCCACCTTGACCCCTGTTTAGGGCTTGCATGACCGGACGGTCACATAGGCCTAGATGTAGGGGAAACACAAATAACCGCTTGATCTAAAAGTCAGGTGGGCCAGGTCCCTGTGGGGCCCACCATGATGCGTGTGCCATACACACCCTGTCCAGCGTCCAGGGATGCTGGACGTGTGTAGAATGAAGGGTGGACTGCCAGGAGTGGATAACAGTGATGTGAACTGACGGTGGGACCATAGGACCCACTCCCGTTCTCCACCCCTCTAATGGGCCACACCATGACGTATGTGCTATATCCAAACCGTCTACCGTTCTGGACTATGGGCCATGTCCGTGTGGGTCCCACTTCCACGCCCAAATCCTTTGCTCACTGGCGGACTGAGTGGGGATACATCATTTCAGCGGTGGGCTCCCATAGCTCACGTGGTAGACTGTGTGAAAGATACCTTGTTTCACACTAAGGTCTTAACATCTATCCCTGGTGGCAGTGGCTGACAGGAAGTGCGCCCTGACATGGGGTCCAGGGGACCATCTATGCCGTCCATCCCTTGTAGTTGGCGACACCGTGCCACGTGTGTGATCTCCACCATCCCTGGACGGTTGGACCCACCCCACCTGTGGGGTAAACCATGATGCGTGTCGCTGTCCAGGCCGACTGAGTCCTGGACGTTTAATTCATATAATATATGTTACATTATATTATATATTATATTATATATAATTGATATAATATGATATATTATATTATATTATAATATATTGCCATACATGAGGGTGGACCCTACGTGGGACCCACCTCTGTAATGTTGCAAAAAAAAAGATGAAAGAGGAAATGATAAAAGTAGTAGCCACGTGCTGCTCTCTCTCTCTCTCTCTCTCTCTCTCTCTCTCTCTCTCTGTAACGTCAGTGGGATGTAGGCCTGCGTGGTGTATGTGTTTTGCGCACACCGTCTGTCCGACGGTGGGACCCACCCCCTATGTATAGGCTTTATCTACACCGTCCCCTATTTGAACGGTGGGGCCCACCATGATGCAAATATTGTATCCATGCCATCCAACCATTTGTGGGATCATTTTACAGCATGGGAAGATAATGGTGAATCATATCTAAAGTTCAAGTGGACCCCACCATTTAAATAAGTAGACCATGACATCCATCGTTCAACTTCTAAGGACCACAATAGTTGCCAATTTAGTTGATATTTGTTTTCATTTCATCTATCACTATGTTAACTTGTGGACATATTGGATCTCAAATACATAAGGGTGCGCCCGATTTGGCCCATGTGACTCGGCCCATTTAAACAGCCCATTTGATTAGGCCTGATGTGATATACAAGGCCCGTTGTTAAGGCCCACCTTGATATATATGAGGCCCATCTTGATGTAGTCATGGCCCATCCTTTGGGTCCTACCTAATATACATAAGGCCCATGTTGTGTGGCCCATTTGTTGTACCTAAGGCCCATGGGTCGAGGCCCAATGGGATGTACACAAGTCCATTAAGATGTATGACCCTACCATGGTTTGTGTGATGATATTATGACAGCCGTGCCTTGGGAGAAATGTTGGTTTGACGTCCACATTATAGAATAATGTTGGTTAAATGTCCGCATTATGATTCTCCCTAGGGCCCATTGTTAGGCCCATACTTGTAAGCCGTCTAGGCCCATCTTCATTATAAACAACATCCATTACCATATAACATGTTTAGTATAGTTCCATGATTCATGATCATATGCATCATATGTATGCTTGATATGAGAAGTGAATGATCATAGCATATGCCTTCGGGCAGATTGTTTAGGGGCTCCCAAATAGGCGATGTTACCCTACAAGAGTGCACGATACACGCAGGATTGCTGCATGACTGGATAGTGTGATTCATACATTCGCATTGTGTGATATAGTTACTATACGCCCTAGCGACATCAGGGCCGCAGCCTCTACAGGCGTATTATGGTTGGCAGGATTGGATACCGAAAATCTTGTTCTATATGGGGTACTATAGATATCTCTGGGTAAAAGTCCCTAAACCTTATGGTACTAAGAGGTTGCTCCAATGTCTAGTCTAAGTGGGTGCATGAGCGTCGAGGGCCAATTACCAGAAGGCCGCGCTTTCCACTGTGTTGTGGTCGGTTAGAAGGGGGTGTGGCCTTACCCGCATAAGAGGAGGGGGTAATGCTAGGCTGAGTTTGACCAACTCAAGGAGTGGGTCCGCTATCGACGAGCCGAGCCCGATATTGGCAAGCGGATAGTGAGGTCTTTTCCACTCACCTTGTTGCATGCATGGGGCGACAATTTGGTTAGAGTGTATTAGACCCCAGTTATATTCCAAAGATGAGCTGTACTGATATGTGGAGTTAGATGAGAATTTGTATGCTTGAGTTGCAATTCCATTGCATGGCCTTGGTATGGCCGACATCATTCATGTCTTGCATCGCATAGCCTTGGTAGAACTAGGGTATTCATGGATTCATCAGCATGTTCCGCATTACTCTGATACTGCATATCTGTATTACTACCTTGCGCACACACTTTCACCACCCTCTAAGCTTTCTATAAGCTTATGCACGACCGTTGCATGTAAGTGACGTTGGGATGCAGCAGCGCTGAGGCAGGAGCGCAGAGCAAATCTTTTTAGAGCTTTTTGTCCATTCTCATTATATTTCCCTTTATGCTCATTGTACTTGTAAAGTTTTTTATCATACTGGAAATGTGATAGAGTTTTTGGTTGTTGTTTGTGGGTTATACCTTTGGTTATGCTTATTACTAATCAAACTGATGTTGAAAATCCTCCTAGTAGCACCCAGGATCGGAACCTGGCGAATGGGCGTTGGGAGCTGAGAATGGGGTTCTACGGAGGCTGTCGGTGCCAGATCGGGGGATTGGAAATTTTGTAAGCCCGGTTTTCAAGTTTTGGGCGTGACAGAAGTTGGTATCATAGCATAACTCAGGAATAACTAAGAACAACATTACATGTCTGATATGAGTTTAGGATGATTAAGTCTGAAGTCTGGATAACTTAGTGATCTACTGTTATCGACCCTTAACGTGTATGCCTTCGAGAGTTTTTAAGATGATAGGCGCCTTTGCTCTTTCCTGTAGGACGAGATGCCCAAGAGAGTGACCCGATCGACTCCCGCACCACCACCTGAGACTCCCACACCACTACTTGAGACTCCCGCATTACCACCGACGATCCCCACTCCACCACCAGAGATTCCTACTGCCCAACCTATAGATGCAGCTCCTCTACCAGAGACCGGTGCGGATCCGACCGTATCTGTGAGTACTTCTCAGTTACAGCAGATGTTGCAGGCTGTGACAGCGGCACTACAGGGACAGGGCATGCACCCTATTGTTTCACCGGAGTAGGCAGAGGAGAATCACGCGAGTGCCCTCCTTCAAGAGTTCTGACAACTCGATCCCCCGCATTTCCAGGGCGAGCCAGACCCGACGGTAGCTGAGAGATGGCACACCGATGTGGAGAACATATTCAATATGATGGGATCTACGACCGAGCGGCGAGTCCGATTAGTCATATTTCTTCTCCATTGTGAGGCTGAGCACTGGTGGACGTCAGTCTCCCGAGCAGCGGGCGTTGATTTTGTATGGACTTGGGAGGACTTTATTGATCGGTTTGACCGACAGTACTTTCCTGATCACATCCGACGATAGCGAGCGTTGGAGTTCGAGGCCCTTATACAGGGTAATATAACAGTGGCTCAGTACGCGGCTCATTTTATAGCGCTGTCCATATTTGCTCCATACTTGATAGATGATAAGGATCGGAGAGCCCGCCGATTTGAGGATGACTTGCATTACGGCCTTCGAGGTCGTGTCATTGGGCATGAGCTCCCGACGTTTGAAGGAGTGGTACGGAAGGCTCAGATTTTTTAGGCTGAGTGGGCCGGTTCTCAGTCTGATCACGATCAGAGGAGAGACCGGAAGAAGCAGGCTCCTTCCAATGAGTCGCAGCAGCAGAGGCGCACAGGTCGCCCAGCCTTTCGAGCACCAAAGAAGACTCTCCAAAGACCACCTCGAGGCGGGCCTACCAGCACGTGTTTTGGGTGCGATACGACTGGGCACTGTATGTGAGAGTGTCCCCGCCCCCAGCAGCAGAGCAGTCGAGAGGTCCACAACAGCCTCCACCACAGCAGTAGTAGAGACCTCCACCACAGCAGTAGCAGAGACTTGCACAGCAGCAACGTCAACAGTCCCCACCACCAAGACCACCTCAAGAAGAAGATCAACACCGGCCTCGAGGCCGCATAGCGAGGCAGAGGCTAGTTTCAACCGCCGCCACTAAGAAGAAGAATAGCATGTTTAGAGGGGACAGACACCTCCCTAGCTAGCTCAGGCTAGGTTCTATGCGGCTCAGCAGGATCCTTAGTCATCTAGAGGAGTCATCGAGGGTATACTTCCAGTCTCTGCGTGCATTGCTCGAGTTTTGTTTGATTCCGGTGCTTCGCACTCATTTATGTCCGAGAAATTCCGTCGTTCGATTGGATTGCTGACAAAGTCTGCTTGAGAGGGGTTGACCGTATCGACGCCCTTAGGGAAGACTACAATATTAGGCCGCTTTTGTTCGTCTTGCCCCATGCTAGTAGGAGAGATTTTCTTGCCTGTCGACTTGTATGTGCTGCCGATTTCAGATTTTGATGTTATCTTGGGCATGGATTGGCTTGTCGAGTACCACGTCATCTTAAATTGCTCCGCGAGGACTGTCAAGTTTTATATACCAGGTTTGCTACAGTTTCAGTTCGTTGCAGAGCCCCAAGGAGAGCTATTGTCTTGCTTGATGTCCTGCGTCATTGAGGAGCCTGTCGCCGCTTGTATTGATCAGTTACCGATTGTTTGTAATTTTTCCGATGTGTTTCAGGAGATTCTGGGATTACAGCCTCGCCAACCCACCGAGTTTCAGATTAATCTCGTGCCTGGTACCACACCTATTTCGAAGGCCTCGTATCATATAGCATCGTTGGAGTTACGGGAATTGCAGAAGCAGTTAGACGAGTTACGTGAGTTGGGCTTTATCCGTCCGAGCAGTTCACCGTGGGGAGCGCTGGTACTCTATGTAGACTACCGCAAGCTCGTTGAGGCTCTATGTAGACTACCGCAAGCTCAACAAGGTCACGATCAAGAATAAGTACCCGCTCCCGAGGATTGATGATTTGTTTGATCAGCTGTAGGGTGCACAGTTCTTTTCGAATATTGACTTGCAGTCCGGTTATCATCAGATTCGGGTCCGAGAGGAGGAAATTTCAAAGACGGCTTTCAGGACATGCTACGGTCATTTTGAGTTTCAGGTCATGTCCTTCGGACTGACCAATGCGCCCGCCGTATTTATGCAGTTGATGAACGAGGTATTCCCCCCTTATCTTAATCAGTTTGTTGTAGTCTTCATTGAGGACATTCTGATCTATTCAAGGACCTGTGAGAAGCACGAGCAACATTTAGAGGTTACGTTGCAGACCCTCCGTGCACACCAGCTGTATGCGAAGCTGGAGAAGTGCGAGTTCTGGCAGGAGGAGGTGAAGTTCCTCGGTCACGTGGTGACGAGGAGGGTGTTGCAGTGGACCCCTCGACGATTGAGGCAGTGCGTCAGTGGGACCAGCCCACGACCGCATCCGAGATCTGCAGTTTCCTTGGTTTAGCGGGCTACTACCGGCGTTTCATTGAGGGCTTCTCCAGTATTGCAGCCCCGCTGACTAGGTTGACTTGGAAGGGGGCAGAGTTTATTTGGAGTGATGCCTACAAGTGAGCATTTATGGAGTTGAAGGGTCATCTGACGTCCGCTCCTGTCCTCTCTTCCCTCTGGGAGTGACGGATTTATTATATTCACCGATGCCTCGCATATTGGTTTGGGTGTTGTCCTAATGCAGCACGGGAGACCAGTGGCCTTTGCGTCTCGCCAGCTCAAGATCCATGAGCTGAACTACCCCACGCATGATTTGTGGTTGGCTGTAGTTGTCGTCGCACTGAAGGCGTGGAGGCACTATCTCTATGGGGTTAGGTTCGAGCTCTTCTTCGACCACAAGAGCTTGAAGTACCTCTTCTCACAGTTTGAGTTGAACATGAGGCAGAGGCTCTGGATGGAGCTCCTGAAGGACTATGACTTTGATCTTCAGTACCACTAGGACAAGGCGAACGTGGTGGCAGATGCCCTCATCCATCAGCCACGAGGCCTGGTTGTGCATATGATGATTCAGGAGTGGCGGATTCTTGAGGATGTGGCAGAGTATGATTTTGAGTTCGGCCTGCAGTCTTTTATCGTACAATTATCGAGCCTGTTGATTCAACCCTCTCTTGTCGCAAGGGTGATCGAGGCTCAGCAGGCTGATGAGTCGTTGCAGAGTTATATGGCTGAGGCGGCATCTGAGAGTCAGGCAGATTGGCAGATTGGTATAGATGGTGGACTTCGCTTTAGAGGCCGATTATGTGTCCCAAATATTCCTGAGTTACGCAGAGATCTTATGACTGAGGCACATCGATCACGGTTTTCTATCCACCCCGGCTCGACGAAGATGTACCGTGATATGAGGCGACAGTATTTTTGGGCAGGGATGAAGTGCCAGATGACCAGTTTTGTGGCCGAGTGTGATACGTGCCAGCGTGTCAAGGCCGATCATCAGAGACCCCCTGGTCTATTGCAGCTGTTGAGTATATCGATGTGGAAGTGGAGCACGTGTCGACAGATTTCATTATGAGTTTGTCGAGGACTTAGCGCGGTCATGACGCCATCTGAATTGTTGTAGATCATTTGACGAAATCGCCGCATTTTCTTCCAATTCGTACGACTTGGCCTTTGGACCGGCTTGCAAGGTTGTTCGTTGAGGAGATTGTGAGACTGCATGGCGTTCTAGTCTCGATCGTTTCTGACCGAGACCCGAGGTTCACGTCTCAGTTTTGGGGGAGCTTCCAAAGAGTAATGGGGATTGATTTACATCTCAGCACCGCATACCATCTGCAGACCGATGGCCAGACCGAGAGGGTCAACCAGATCCT
Source organism: Magnolia changhungtana (assembly GCA_030180095.1). Taxonomy (NCBI): domain Eukaryota; kingdom Viridiplantae; phylum Streptophyta; class Magnoliopsida; order Magnoliales; family Magnoliaceae; genus Magnolia; species Magnolia changhungtana. The sequence goes on from JASAUF010000502.1 coordinate 15,062,882, forward strand.
TGAGGATATGCTTCGAGCCTGCGCAATTGATTTTGGGGGTAGCTGGGATGAGCATCTGCGATTGGTTGAGTTTGTATACAATAATAACTATCAGGAGACCATCGGCATGGCTCCTTTTGAGGCACTATATGGCAGACCATGTAGATCACTGAGTTGTTGGACCGAGGTTGGAGAGCACCGTATCCTAGGTCCCGAGCTTATGTAGGAGACGTCTGAGGCTATCGATATCATCGGGTAGAGGATGCGTGCAGCTCAGAGCCGGCAGAAGAGTTTTACTGATTGTCGGTATCATTCCTTAGAGTTTGATGTAGGGGACCATGTGTATCTCAAGGTCTCGCCCATGAAGGGCATAGTTCGATTTAGAGTGAAGGGCAAGCTTGTCCCAAGATTTATAGGACCTTTTGAGATCATTGGGCGCCGTGGCCTATCGTCTTGCCTTGCCATCTCAGTTGTCTGGCGTCCACAACATTTTCCATGTCTCTATGTTGAGAAAGTGTGGGTTAGACATCGTTCCTATTATTGATTGGCAGCCGTTAGAGGTTCCGGAGGACGCTTCCTATATTGAGCAGCCAGTTCGTATCCTTGATTGGAAGGAGTAAGTCTTCCGGACCAAGGTCATTCCATTGGTAAAGGTTTAGTGGGGTCACCATTCTGTTGAGGAGGCTTCTTGGGAGTGCGAGGCTGAGATTCGAGAGCGTTATCCCCATCTCTTTGATGACTAATTATGTATTGTATTTTGTATGTTATCTCTGATTTTTTATAATGATGTTATGTTTCTCCTTCCTCATAAGTTTTGGCTAGTTGCGATGATTGCGTAAATTTCGAGGATGAAATTTTTATTAGGAGGGAAGAGCTGTAAACCCCGTATCCTAAACTGTACTGTTCCGAAGACTTCCGCGGTCCTCTGGGTCGGTCCCGGCAACCTTTTGTCCCTTAATCCCAGATTTTGCGCGCGACCCTGATTCACACGCCGTCAACCCAAGTCAACTCAAACCGAGACTTCTACCTTAGCGACCGCACCGTCACCGTAGTTCTGATACCTTGACTCGCACGCCGATCCGATACTCTGGCCAGGAGATGTGGGACAGCGTTCGGTGCGAGGAAAATGCAGCGCGTGCGAATTTTGAGAGAATCTATACAAGATGTCACATCAATCATCCATCAATCAATCCATCATGTCAAGTACACATCACCTCACACCCTTCCCCAAGCAACCCCCAAAGTCAAAAAAGTTTCTTATATCACCCATACCTCTCTTATAACATTTGCCACAAAAGTCAAAAAGTTCTTACACACATCACTCACCACATCCATCACTCCATCACCCATCTCTCTCTCTCTCTCTCTCTCTCTCTCTCTCTTTACAACTCTCTCTCCCCTTCATTTCCAAAACACATTCCAAGCAACCCAAAAATCCCACACGTCCAAGCCTCTCCCCATCTCTTCCAAGCTACAAGTGTGGCCCACCTTTCCTCTCCTCTCATCTCCCATCTCAACCATCCAAACCTCATCTCCTCTGTTGGAATTGAAGCTAAGGAGCTAAGGAAGCCTAAGGTCCAAGAAGGAGTGGACGTTGGGTGATCTTGATCCCACATTTTGCATATTTGTGATTAAAGGGCCACATGATATGGGACCCACCTTGATGTACATTTTGTATCATAGAGGGGCCCATAGTGGTGGGGCCCCTCCATCACCTCCATCCTCACCGATGTCTCGATTCCCTCTCTCTCTCTCTCTCTCTCTCTCTCTTCCATGATCATGGCCCACCCATGATTGTGCATTTTACCCAAGCCATCCATTTTGGTGGGCCACCTTGACCCCTATTTAGGGCCTGTATGACCTGACGGTCACACAGGCCTTGATGTAGGAGAAAGACAAATAACCACTTGATCCAAAAGTCAGGTGAGCCACGTCCCTGTAGGGCCCACCATGATGCGTGTGCCATACCCACCCTGTCCAGCGTCCAGGGACGCTGGACGTGTGTAGAATGATGGGTGAACTGCCAGGAGTGGCTAACAGTGATGTGAACTGACGGTGGGACCATAGGACCCACTCCCGTCCTCCACCCCTTTAATGGGCCACACCATGACGTATTTGCTATATCCAAGCCGTCTACCGTTCTGGACGGTGGGCCATGTCCATGTGGGGCCCACTTCCATGCCCAAATCCTTTGCTCACTGGCGGATTGAGTGGGTACATCATTTCAACGGTGGGCTCCCATAGCTCACGTGGTAGACTGTGTGAAAGATACCTCGTTTCACACTGAGGTCTTGACATCTATCCCTGGTGGCAGTGGCTGACAGGAAGTACGCCCTGACGTGGGGTCCATGGGACCATCTATGCCGTCCATCCCTTGTAGTGGGCCACACCGTGCCACGTGTGTGATCTCCACCGTCCCTGGACGGTGGGACCCACCCCATGTGTGGGGTAAACCGTGATGCATGTCGCTATCCAGGCAGTCCGAGGCCTGGACGTTTAATTCATATAATATATGTTATATTATATATTATATTATATTATATATATATATGATATAATATGATATATTATATTGTATTATAATATATTACCATACATGAGGGTGGACCCTACGTGGGACCCACCTTTGTTATGTTGCAAAAAAAAGATGAAAGAGGAAAAGTAAAAAGTAGCAGCCACATGCTCTCTCTCTCTCTCTCCCTCTTTCTCTCTCTCACCCTGTAACGTCAGTGGGATGTAAGCCCGCGTGGTGTATGTGTTTTGTGCACGCCGTCCGTCCGACGGTGGGGCCCACCCCCTATGTATAGGCTTTATTTACACCGTCCCCTATTTGAACGATGGGGCCCACCATGATGCAAGTATTGTATCCATGCCGTCCAACCGTTTGTGAGATCATTTTACAGCATGGGAAGATAGTGGTGAATCATATCTAAAGTTCAAGTGGACCTCACCATTTAAATAAGTAGACCGTGACATCCACCGTTCAACTTCTAAGGACCACAGTAGTTGCAAATTTAGTTGATATTTGTTTTCATTTCATCTATCTCTATGTTAACTTGTGGACATATTGGATCTCAAATACATAAGGGTGCGCCCGATTTGGCCCATGTGACTCGGCCCATTTAAATTGGCCCATTTGATTAGGCTTGATGTGATATACAAGGCCCGTTGTTGAGGCCCACCTTGATATATATGAGGCCCATCTTGATGTAGTTGTAGCCCATCCTTTGGGGCCCACCTGATATACATAAGGCCCATGTTGTGCGGCCCATTTGTTGTACCTAAGGCCCATGGGTCGAGGCCCAATGGGATGTACACAAGTCCATTAAGATGTATGACCCTACCATGGTTTGTGTAATGATGTTATGACAGCTGTGCCTTGGGAGCAATGTTGCTTTGACGTCCACATTGTAGAATAATGTTGGTTAAATGTCCACATTATGATTCTCCCTAGGGCCCATTGTTAGGCCCATACTTGTAGGCCATCTAGGCCCATCTTCGTTATAAACAACATCCATTACCATATAACATGTTTAGTATAGTTCCATGATTCATGACCATACGCATCATATGTATGCTTGATATGAGAAGTGACTGATCATAGCATATACCTTCGGGCAGATTGTTTAGGGGCTCCCGGATAGGCGGTGTTGCCCTACATGAGCGCACGATACGCGCAGGATTGCTGCATGATTGGATAGTGTGATTCATGCATTCGCATTGTGTGATATGGTTACTGTACGCCCTAGCGACATCAGAGCCGCAACCTCTACAAGCGTATCGTGGTTGGCAAGATTGGATACCGAAAATCTTGTTCTACATGGGGTGCTATAAATATCCCTAGGTGAAAGTCCCTAAACCCTTATGGTACCAAGAGGTTGCTCCAACGTCTAGACCGAGTAGGTGCATGAGCGCTGAGGGCCGATTACCAAAAGGTCGGGCTTTCCACTGTGTCGTAGTTGGTTGGAAGGGGGTGTGACGTTACTCGCTCGAGAGGAGGGGGCAATGCTAGGCTGAGTTTCACCAACTCGAGGAATGGGTCCGCTATCGACGAGCCTAGCCCGATACTGGCAGGTGGATAGTGAGGTCTTTTCCACTCACCTTGTTGCGCGCGATGGGGCGGCAATCTGGTTGGAGTGTATTAGACCCTGGTTATATTCCAAAGATGAGTTGTACTGACATGTGGAGTTAGATGAGGATTTGTATGCTTGAGTTACATTTCGTATTGCATGACTTTGGTATGGCCGACATCATTCATGTCTTGCATCACATAGCCTTGGTACGGCTAGTGGTATTCATGGATTCATCAGCATGTTCCGCATTACTCTGATGCTACATATCTGCATTGCTACCTTGCGCACATATTTTCACTACCCTCTAAGCTTTCTATAAGCTTATGCACGACCGTTGCGTGTAGGTGATGTTAGGACGCAGCAGCGCTGAGGCAGGAGCACAGAGAAGATCTTTTTAGAGCTTTTTGTCCATTCTCATTGTATTTCCTTTTATGCTCATTGTACTTGTAAAGTTTTTGATCATAGTGAAAATGTGATGGAGTTTTTAGTTGTTGTTTGTGGGTTATGCCTTTGGTTATGCTTATTACGAATCAAAATGATGTTGAAAATTCTCCTAGTAGCATCCCAGGATTGGAACCTGGCGAATGGGCACCAAGAGCCGAGAATGGGGTTCTACAATAGTCCATCTTAAGAACATCAATCTTCTTGAGCCCGGTTTCCGAGTTTGGGGCGAGACATTTTCTTTACTTGAAATTTCTCAGCTCAGACAGCTACCCGGCGAACCAGCCAAAAAATATATCACTCAGTTTAAAAAAGAAAACAATAGATCCTGAGTATTTTTTATTGGAAACTCAATTTATGAAACTTGGCGTAAAAGGTCTAGATATGGAGCTCAGAAAGAAATTCGAATGAATGGATTTTGAAGACCTGGTGGATTTGTCGGATCGGGAAAACATGTATGAATGGCTACTAAAAATGAAAAAACCAAAGAAGAAAATAATATTTGGGCACTTATTATTGTGGCCCAAATTATGAGATTGACATTTGTTTATAAGGCTTTACCTAGGACTTAGGATAAATCATCTCTTCATGGTTCTGATGTAATTAAAGGAGTTTCTAAACAAAAAATGCAACATTCCTCTAATGTTTTAGCATGCTTCTAGGTGTATTTAGTGAGTGTAAATCAGGGGATAATTTCCTTGAGATCTACAATAGTCCATCTTAAGAACATCAATCTTCTTTCTCTCTTACTTATCATCTAAGTGGGAGGAAGTCTCCACTGGATATGTGTCTCCTTAACCTAAGTAAACGTATTTAAGCTCGGATGGCAATCGTTTTAGGTTAAGCTTCGATGGCTTGATACTAAATGATAGAGGCTTTGAGTCCGTGAGGGGCAATTTTTTAAAGCATATCCTCCACTCGTTAGTTTCAAGTACCAGCTCGGAATCTAATAAAGCACTCACCATATCCAATATCATGTAATTGTCAAAATTCATAAAGTAAGCAATATAGGCTTCTAAGGGGTTGAGATTGTAGTCAATATGAGCTCTTCCTCCTGTTGAGGGTCAAATATTACTTATTGGACCCCATCTATTACTTAGTTTTATGAACATAATAATGCTTTATTTTAATCATGTTTGTGTTGCAAGGTGAATTTAAGAGCTTGGATTGAAAATGATGTTAAAAGCATGGATTTAATACTCAAGAATCACCAAAGCCAAGATCGGATCTAATAAAATCAAGAATAAAGAATGCACACACTGAAGATCTAAGAAAATCAAGTTAAGAACGAAGAAAATCAGAGTTTTGAAGTGAAATTGCGTAATCCTTGACCAGTCCTGGCCTTTGCTCGACCAATCCTGCGTAGGCTCGACCAGTCCTGGGCCCTGCTCGACTAGTCGAGGGTCGACCGGTCGAGGTGTCTCGACTCAAACTCCAGTGAGTAAAACTACTAAATTTTAGTCTTACTCGACTAGTTGAGGGTGTCCCACGACCGGTCGAGGATGGCCCATGACCGATCGAGGACAGCCCACGACCGGTCGAGCATTACGCAATTTTTGCGCGGTCCGCATAAATTTGAGACGATTTCTGAAAATTTCCACACGGTACGAAAGGCTAAGGCCTAAAACTATAAATAGGAGTCCCTAGGGCATCCCTAAGCATCATCTAGGATTTGAGGATGGAGAAAAAGCGTGGAGAAGCCGTCGCTAAGAGTTTTTCTTCCCTTTCCATAGTAGTTTTTATGCTTTTCTTAAGAGTTCTTAGTTCAATCATGTCTATGGTTAGCTAAACCTTTTAGCTAAGACTAAGCGGTGAAGCTTGTAGTATGATTGTGATGTTTTCTTTGTTTTGATTCGTGTTTTATTAAACTCTCTTAGATTCTAGTCTGATTATGAAAGAATATTTTTAGTTTTTAATGGTTTGTTGTGACAAATTACAATAGATCTGTGATAGCTTGAGATATCTTCTTTTCTTAAATTGAGATTGTGAAATTAGGAGATCCTGTTGTTCACCATCATCCCTTTGGCATGGTAGGATGATGGAATCCCTCATAACCTTCACAATTCTCTTATGATTGGTTGTGTGATTGGTAGATCTTGTAGTTTGCCTTGTCTCCTGGGCATGGTTGGGTGATGGAATCACTTCCAAATCCTCACAACTCTCATCCATTGATGATTAGATCCATGAGAAGTTCAGAGATTTGACAAATCTCTTCGTCCTTGAATCGGGCAAGGTAACATCCTGAGAACCTACAAGTGGATCCTTGGAAACCCTAGTTTCCCACCTTTGAATTTCTTAAGTTTTTCATGATATCTCTTACAATTATTCTTTATACTTCTAGATTTAGGTTTACATCTTCTTCTAGTTCTAGTTACTTTCAAAAGACACAAGTTTAGTCCCTATGGATTCGACCTCGGTCTTACAGAGATTATCACAACATCGCGACCCTACACTTGGGGTTGTGAACACCTTCATGAGTGTGTCAATCATGTTTACCTCGTGCATCTCATCTACATCCGCTAGTTGTTTACAGAGATTAAAGACATTCACTTCTAACATCATGTTCCTAAAGGACAACTTCATAACTCCATTTTGGCAATTGTTTATAACATTTAAAGTAGCTAGAAATGGACATCCTAAGATGACTAGATTTTGAGTGCTAATGTTTATAACCGGTTGTGTGTCTAAGATGATATAGTCTACTGGGTAGTAGAACTTATCAACCTAGACTAACACATCCTCAACTACCCCCTCGATATACAGATTAATCAGTTGACCAATTGTAGGATTGTCTTAATGAGTTTTAATTTACCAAGCCTCAATTGTTCGTACACTAAGTAGGGGATGAGGTTAACGTTGGGCCCTAAGTGTAGCAAGGCTTGTTCAATCCAGAATTTTCTAATGACATATGAGATCGTAGGGCTACCTTGGTCTTTATATTTTGGGATAGCATTTTGTTTAATAATCATGCTCACTTGTTCCATAAAAAAGGCTTTTTTTTTTTTGCACATTTAATTTTTGTTTAATCGTGCAAAGATCCTTAAGAAACTTGGCATAGGACGAAATTTACTTAATTACATCCAACTAGGGAATCTTGATTTTGACTTGTTAAAAAATCTCTAAGATGTTCTGATTCTTGATAGGTGTTTTAATAAGACCAGGCATTGGGGAAACGACGTTGTGGGCTTACAAGCATCAACTCTTTGTCATGTGGGGTAGAGATCAGTCCATCATTATTCTCAAATTTATCTGAATCCTTAGGTGTGTCAGCCTTTATCAGAATAGTCTTATTTATTTCCTTTCTACTTCTAAGAGTGGTGATGGACTTGGCTTGTTCCACATATGGGTTAGGATGATTCGAATAATTTACTTCGTATTTTCCTTTTAGATTGTCAAGTGTGATTCAATACTCAAAATTTACATTTTGAGATCACTTATGGCCTATATGGTAGTATGATTAAATTGCATTTGCCCTTGAATGAATGCCTACAATGTGTCCTCAATGGTCTGCTTTTGTGGTTGCACTTGTGGTGTACTTTAAGGTGCAGGGGGAGGTCCTTGGGCAGGAGTTCTTGCATTGGCGCACGATTGACCTATTTCTCCAATTGAAATTAGGATAATTTCGCTAATTAGGATTGTATGTGTTAGAATTCGTTGCATTGAATTGGCGTTGGTAGGCGTTCATGACTTCACCTGAGCTTGCAACATGTCCTGAAAAGATAGGATTATAGTACAATCCTTCGTAAGGTGTGCGTCACTCTTGCATATGACACAAGCAATCTCAATAACCACATTAGTGGGTTAAATCGCTTCTGTCACGCCCAAAACTCAAGAATCAGGCTCACAAAATTTCCAGTCACCGAATCTGGTGCCGACAGCCTCCATAGTACCCCATTCTCGGCTCCTAGATCCCATGCACCATGTTCCTATCTTAGGATCCTACAAGAAGGATTTTCAGGGTGAATTTTTTTTGTAAAGGAGCATAACCACAATTGTACCCAAGCCACGAAACATCATCACCACATATCCACTAATATAATCTTTAAGTACAATGTTGAAAGCGAAATACATGATATAATAAAACTCCAAAAGATCGGGTACGTGCTCCTACCTCAATGCTGTTGCGGTCTAGCATAACTTACACATAACAAACATCCATAAACTTACTATGACGCTTATAGAATGTGTGCATGTGTGTGTAATGCATGTGCCAAGCATACAAATGTCAGAGTAAGTGAAAATGATGGAACGCTAAACTGGCAAGTCCATAAATGATGTTAACCATACCAAGGCTATGCAATGCAAGGCCTACATGGCCGAATGTCATATGCTAGAGATGTAATACAATCATGCCAATCCTCAACTAGTCCACGTATCAGTACGGTTCATCACTGGAAACATCACCAGGGTCCAGTACACTCCAACACTAGCTACTAACATCACATATCAGAGCATAACTCGGGAATACCTCAGGATGCAATGCAAGCATGCCAATCCTCAACATCACATATCAAATGCAACACAAGAATCTCAATCCTTAATTAGTCCACATATCAGTAATACTTGAGCATAACATCACAAATTAAATGCAACGTAAGCATATCAATCCTCAACTAGTCCACGTATCAGTATGGTTCGTCACTGCTAACATCATCGGGGTCTAGTACACTCCATCCAACTTTGGATGCTAAATCTCAACTAGTCCACGTATCAGAGCATAACTTGGGAATACCTGAGGATAACATCATATATATGCTAATGGTCTTAGAATAACTACCCTTCACTATATGACTGTTGTGAACTTAGAATGATTAGGTCTCCGAGTTTGAATACTTAAAAACTCACCTTTAGATCCATTTTTAAACTCAGTTTAAAATAAGATTCATTAATGTGAACTTAGAAACATTCTGATATAGGTCCCTAATGTGTGTGCATTCGAGAGTACTTAGGGCTAAAAGGTCCATTGTTTTTCATAACCCCAAGTGTAGGGTCACAATGTGGTAATAATCTCGGTGAGACTGAGGTCAAATCCACAAGGACTAATCTCGTACGTTTCTAAAAGTAACTAAAACTAGAACTAGAAGAAGATGTAAATCTAAATTTGAATAATTAGAAAGAGTAATTGTGAATGATGTAATTGAAACTTGTGATTTAAAGGTGGGAACTAAGGTGCCAAGGATCCACTTGTAGCAATTAAGGTTTTACCTTACTTTATTCAAGTAACACAATTGGAATTGGAGTCCTATCCTATCCAATTGGAAAATATAGCAATTAAATCAAATTTGAACTTTCATTTACCTAATTCTTAATGGATGAGGATTGTGAGGATTGAAAATGATTCCATCACCCTACCATGCCCAGGAGACGATGGTGAACAACAGGATTTACCAATCCCACAATCTCAAATAGAAAAAGAAGATATTTAAAGCTATCGCAGCGTCTATTGTAATTTGAGTCACGACAAACCATAGAAAACTGAAAATATTCCTTAAAATCAAACTAGAAATCAATGAAGTTCAATATAAATAAGAATCAAAGCAAAGTAAACATCCCAATCACGCTATAAGCTTCACCTCTTAGCCTTAGCTAACAGGTTTAGTTAACCATACACATGATTGAACTAAGAACTCTTAAGGAAATCATAAAAACAAACTAAGGCAGAAGAAGAACACTTTTGGCGGTGACTCTCTACCCTTTTGCTCCACTCCTTAAAACCTAGAAGATGCTTTGGAGCATCCTAGGAACTCATATTTATAGTTGCGGAACTCCAACTCTCGCACAGAGATGGAAAAGTTTAGAAAGCCCCTCAAATTTACGCAGTCTGCACAAAACCTGTGTAACCTTCAACTAGTCGAGGGCAATCTTTGACTGGTCGAAGGTCACATGAATTTGAAAGATAATGTTGCTAGAGTTCGAGCTGAAATTTCTTAGGTTGGTTGAAGTAGAACTTAGGCTAGTCAAGGCAGAGCTTGGGTTAGTCGATGCAGAGATTAGGCTAGTCGAAGCAGAGCTTAGGCTAGTTGAGACAGATCTTGGGCTAGTCAAACTTCATACGTATTCCTTTTCTTCACTTCAAATGTTCGATTCTCTTCATTCCTCACTTGATTTCCTCGAATATTTGGCATGTGAATTCTTCAATCTTGGCCTCCTAAGATCCGTCTTTTACCTTGGTGATTCTTAAGCATCAAATTTATGCTTTTACCATTCTTTACATTCCAAGCTCTCAGATTCACCTTACAACACAAACATGTATAAAATATACCTTTAAGCATCATCATGTTCATAAAATCAAGATATAAATAGGGAGAATATGCCATAGTTGACACTCAACACTTGTTCCTTCCTACAGGACATGGCACCCAAGTGGCCGAGGAGAGGGGCTGACACATCCCAGATGGGTGCGGCCCCAACTATATTAGTAAGTGAAGACCAGCTTTAGCAGATGCTACATGTGATGACCTCTATTCTACAGAGGCAGGATAAGTGATCCACTGCACCAGTCTAAACAGAGCAAGAGCGTGCGAGCTCCCTTCTACGTGACTTTAGACGGCTCGATCCCTGACGTTTCTAGGGCAAGCCTGATCTGACAGTAGCAAAGTGGTGGAGATTGAAGGTAGAGAAGATCTTCAACACGATGAGGTGTATGACGCAGTAGTGGGTTCCTTTGGCAATATTCCTTCTACAGGGTGAGGCAGAACATTGGTGGGCGTTAGTTACACGAGCAACAGGAGCTAATTTTGAAAGTGCCCTGGTTTGTCAATTAGCGTGATCGTTGAGTCAGCTAGACAGAGGAGCCCCATAAGAAGATTGATCAAGCGTCTGCCTCAACCGGATGTGTGCCCGAACTTGCCACATGTAAATCTTAGCCTCACATCCCATGTCCCAAAACACCAGGTAATTAAAAACCTTAAAACTGATTAGAATATCATAGGGTTTTTGGGTTAGAAAACTTTTTCAAACTTCAGGAAAAATCTTTAAGTTTTCTACCTCTGTCGATTTATCGATACATGGCTCAATGAAATCGAATCGTGTTATCAATGTCCTTGAAGCTCACTCGATATTATCGAATTGAGGACATAAGATGTCTAACAACCACATAAATCTCTGGACAGAATTATCGATGTATCGATATCATCGAAAATTCGAATATCGAGTCTATCGAAGTTTACTCAATAAAATCGACATCATATCTATTGTGTCCAAAGTTCTGCTAAGGCAAATTATGAAATCTTCGATATATCAAAGTACTCCTCGATATCCTCAGAATTCAAATCTCGATGATATCGAAAGCCCTTCAATGATATCGAGTTGGACACACATCTATCTAGTAATATTTTCAGGTTGTTTCTTCTTAGATCGAGGGTCACTCGATAAAATCAATATTCAAATATTGATCATATCGAGGCTGGGTCAATTAGATCGAGAGTGGACATAAATGTATAGTAAGCTCACTGGAAAATTCTTTGGATTTATCGATGTATCGACACTTCCATCGATATCATCGACATTCAAATTTTGATGATATCGAGTGTGTCTCGATCATATTTTAAACCTGAAATATTTTAAAGGCAAGTCACTCACATTTTCAAATGTCAAGGAATTGAACCTCTTGTCGATGAAATCGAAGTTCGAAATCCGATGACATGGACGCACATTTGATCTCCTCGACCAGTTGAGAAAAGTTTTCAAAAGCGTTTGACAGTTATTTTCATGTCATTGAGCGGCCAGTCGATGCGATCGAGAGTATACGCTCGATGATATCGAGCTTGCTCGATGACATTGAACTCTGTCATAAATGTGATCATTTTATATCCATTGAAACCTTTTGCCTATTTAATGAGATCTTACCCTTGGTTGTTGGTAAAGAAAATAGAGAGTGCTTTTGAGTGTTTAACCTTAGATCATATACCCAACGCCTTTTCTCTCATGGGAGTTCATCCTCCAATCCACCCTCATCATTGACATTTAATAGAGTAGATTGGGGAATGAACTTTCGCATTCAAGAAACTTGCAGCTACTACCTTAGTGGCAAATCATTAAGCTGGGATGCCTTGAATGCATAGATGATTGGAATCGCCCTATCTTCCTTATAGAAAAATATTTAATAGAGTAGGATTCCATCATAACCTTGACCCAATCCTTCACCATGTATTAGTACATCTTCTGAGTTGCGGTTCAAAGAAGCAGAAGATTCTTCGTCAACACACTGAACGGGGCTTATCTACTTATTTGTAAATCATTAAAGTCCAAAGGACCCTTATGATCATTCCTTTTGTAGGATTGGGTCTAAGGTGTTTTTCACCCCTTGCAAGTCCTCATAGGAGAACTCCGGCGGGAGTGTACATGGGGGTGCTTTGTGTTAACCCTTTCTTTGTGGAGAGTATAAACTTTTAGGTCCTTGTAGTAGGTCCTTGACCAGGGTGGTCTAAAAGTTAGGTACTTTGTGTTGACCCTTGCTCATGCGAGCATAAACTTGTAAGGTTCCTTGAGTGGATCCTTGGCCTGTGGGGACCTAAAAGTTGGGTGCTATGTGTTGACCCTTGCTCATGGGAGCATAAACTATGTCGTGTGGACATGCTATGTCAGCCTAAGTGTAGGTTGTACTAGTTAGAGGTGAACCTGATTTAAAACCTCCGGTTTGAGGTGAACCTGTTGTGAAACCTCCTTTAGTGAAATTCGGTCCACTCAAGGGTTGAGTACGTCCATCGGGAGTGGAGTAGACAAGTAGTCGAACCACTATAAAACTGACTCTGTTTGTGGTTGATATTTGTCTTTGATTACTTGTGTGATTTCTTTAAAATGCTTTCATAATTGAATATCTAAGATCACACCTCACACACAGTCACATCCATCATAATCAACAAAATGCATCTTATTCATCTGTCAAATAGTATTATGACTGGATCCTCTATTTGGCTTGGAAGCCATTAGAGTTACTTTGAAGAAATCCTGATTTATGCATATTTTCTCAAGATAGGTTAATAGGATTTTAAATAACCGTAAAAGATTTAAAAAGTCCTATTCACCCCCCTCTAGGACATATTGGCATATTCCCACTTCAAACTAAAGTGGTCATTACCTCAATTTCAATTGGTATCAGAGTGGGTCTCTCTTAAGGGCTTCACCGCCTAGAGATTGATCTTGACTGAAGTTGAAAATATGGCCAAAGGAGTGGGCTCATCAGTCACTAGGCCTCCAGTATTTGATGGATCAAATTATGTATACTGGAAGGCTAGAATGCATTACTTTCTGAGATCTTTGGATCATGATGTTTGGGATATAGTTGAAAGAGGATATGTGCCACCTACCGAACAAGTAGTACTTGAAAATGGCATAATTATCATCAAACCAAAATCCAAAGAAATGTGGACAACATTTGACAAAGAAAAACAAACATGTAAAGCTAAAGCTATGAATGCTATCTACTGTGTTGTGTCCCAAGACATTTTCAATCAAATCAGTATGTGTGGGACAACTAAAGAAGCATGGGATTTATTAGAAACAACCAATGAAGGAACAAGCACTGTGAAAAGATCCAAACTGCAACTCTTGACTTCATAGTTTGAAAGTCTCAGAATGGAAGAGTATGAGACTTTCATGGAGTTTTTCACAAAGCTGAACATCATTTATAACTCCATGGGTGGATTAGGTGAGAAAGTTCTGGTTCGAAAAATCTGTAGAAAAATACTAAGATCATTACCAGAACAGTTCAATCCTAAAGTAACAACCATTGAAGAGTGTAGAAACATAGATGAAATGAAAGTAGAAGAACTAGTAGGTTCCCTATAAACATTTGAACTACACTTCAAACAAACCCCTAAATCCAAAACTATTGTCCTCAAAACTTTAAAGAACATAACAAATGAGGACATTGAGATTGAGAGAGAAAATGAAGATGAGGAAGTGGCCTTGCTCGCACAACGGTTTAGAAAATTCTTTCAGAAAAATTGTGGCCGTCCATTTAAAGGAAGAAAGGTGGACAACAAACATTCTACAAGTAAATTTGGTAAAAAGACCAAAGAACCACAATGTTATGCCTATCAAAAGTTTGGACACCTATCTACTGAATGCCCAAATAGAAAAACTAAAAGTAAGGCAATGGCTGCCACATGGGATGATACGGAAGAGTCAAACTCAGAATCTAGTGACTTAGAAAGCGATGAAGACCAGAAATCCTTGAAAATTCTTATGGTCTCCACTGCCCCAATCATTCCCATTGAAACTGAGAACGAGGAAGAACAACAAGTCACTGAATCATTTCTATCAAATAATGAGGAAACTAAAAAGGAAGAAGAAGAAGAACGGAGTAAACTACAAGATGCTTACAATCAACTCTACATCCATTACATCAATATCGTTAGAAGACTGGGAATATCTGAAAATACAAAGTAATTATTGCAAAAAAATCTGGATAAAACTTTGAAAAGTAATACACATCTAATCAATGATTTATAGCAATATCATTCAGACAATGATAGACTTGAAAAAATCAACACCTTCCTTAAATCCGGGTCTGAAAAACTAAACAAACAGGTTGAGCTATTAAAAGATAAAAACATGCTCCTTCGAAATGAAAATCACACACTCCTGTTTGATTTAGAAGAATCCAGAAAAATCGCTAAGCTAAACTATAAGTTTTCCTAGAGTGGTGAGAAGTTAGAAAAACTCTTAGGTATGGGAAGACCTAGAAAGGACAAGAGTGTCTTAGGATATGACAAATTTAAAACAAAAACTGGAAATACAGGACAAATGACTAAAAAATCTGCTACTTTGGGAAGTAACACAAGAACTACTCCAAATTATCATTTATGTGGCGATTCGGGTCATTATAAGTTTGAATGCTTATCACCTAGGAGGACACAACATAATTCTGGAAAAAAATTCAAACCAACCAGGAATAATACAAGACATCAAGTGTCCACCTAGAAATATGAGAAATACACATCCATCACCACCTAGAATGAATGACAGAATGAAGGAGTTATTAAATCAATTAGTTGAATTAAGCAAGAAAACTAAATCTACCACAGTTTAAAATCCTGTCACAAAATGGGTAGTGAAAGAAAAGAAAAATTTCCTTATTACTCACTTAAATCATATAACAGGCAATGATACTAAGTGGTACCTGGATAGCGGTTGCTCAAGACATGTCACGGGTGACAAATCCCTTCTTTCAAACTATTCAGATCTTAATGATGGGATAGTCACCTATGGAGACGGAAGCACCGCTAAGGTAATTAGACAGGTAATTATCAAAGGAATAAATTCACTGAAAAATGAGAATGCCTTTTGCATAAAAGGATTAACACATAATCTTCTAAGCATTTCTCAAATATGTGACAATGTGCATGTGGTTACATTTAACAAACAGGAATGCAAAATCTTTAACCTATCAAGTAAATCAGTGATGAAGGGTTGTCGCACAAATAACCACTACTATGTCATTAAAGGCAAAAAAAAAAATGGATTCATATGCCTAGAAATATTGAGCATGGAAAAATAAGTCCAGGTCATGTATCTAGATCTGGATAGTTGCTGAAAAGGTGCAATTTTGCTGAACTTTCAATGATACATCAGAGGTTCCTCACCTCAATCTTTTGTATATAAACATCTTAATGTTTATACATTTGATTTGTGCAATGCTTGTACAAAACTTTGCTGTGTATACTGTCTGATTCAAAAATATACTATATTATACATGAAAGTTTATCAAAATGCTGAAAAATGAAAAATATACACCTTCGATATGTTTGTTAATAAATCATGTGGACTCTCGATTAAATTAATTAAGAATCGATATCATCAATGTCTTTACGGAATCTAAAAAGTCACATGATCAACATTGTTATCTAAGACAGTATCGATAACATCGAATGAGGTTCATCGATATCATCGAAACGACGTTTGATGATATCAAAGTATGCTGCCTGATAAAAGGCGGTCGAGCGGGAAAAATTACATTTTTTCTAAAAATTATTTTTCCTTCTCCCTGCTCGTCTCCCCTTCAGCCGAAGGTTCATCAATGGATACTAGACGTCCCTTAAATCGGGTAATATCCCTTCCATTTCCTCCTCACATTAAGATTCCATATTGTTCTTTTTAGGGTATTTCCTGATTTTCAAAAGAAACTCTGCTCCTTTATCTCCAAACTCTTCAAATCTCTTTCTGTGAGTATTAAAAATGGGAAAGGACAAAGAGAAGATGTCCGGCCCTGGAGAATCCTTGAGATCCTCCAGGTACAAGGTTCTTGCCTCAAGAGAAAGGGTAAGAGCTCCTGAATGTGGGACTCCCACTCGCCAGCGAACACAGCAAACCTCGCGTGGTGAGTCCCAATCTGAAGCTCCGACCCCTCCTCCAGCAACGGTGAATCCGGCTCTGGCTAAATACACTGGGCGGAAGTTAGTTTTTGAGGGAAGGATCGACAGGGAATGCCTACAACCTTATAATCTATAACCACCATCCTTTACCGTCATAGTTAGTGATGATAATGTTGAGATTACTGTAGAATCTCTCGCTAGCATCTTTGGTTTAACTTTACCTCCAGTTGGATTGTTTGACCTTGATCTTGAAAATTCCATCACTCGGTCTACAATTACAAAATTTCTGTGTCAGGGTCGAGATATCCCCTGGTATCAAGGGAATGCCTTAAAAGCAAAGTATATGCACCCTTGATACCACATCCTACATGGGATATTCTGCTCAAATGCTTATCCTCGTGGACCCAATCACGTCGATCTCACTGGGTTCATGACCATGATTATATACTGTGTTGCCACTCGAGTCAAACTTTGTCTGCCGACCTTGATCCTTCACCAGTTGGCAAGTGTCATTCACCAGTCCAGAGCAGTATATTTGCCCTTTCCCCACATCATTCATGTAATCTGTGATACAATTGGTATTCCTCAAACAAATGATCTTGAGCGTACTCTCTAACACTTTAACAAGGTCAATATACTAAAATTGGACCTTAAATTTCACGACCATGTAGAAGAGGATTCAAAAGAGGCTAATCATGAAGGTGGAAACATGAGAGAAAGCACTGCACCAACTGGCGCAGATCCTGTTGAGCTACAACATGCTCCAGATCCAAGTGGTTCAACTCCATCCCAACGAGTCAAGTTTCACCAAGATAGGGTTGGCGCAACGCAGTAGGGTTTAGCTCGGATAAAAGACAAGCTAAGGGGACATGATGCGAGGTTCTTAGCATTAGAGAGGATGATGTCTAATGTGCAGCAGTCCGTACAACAACCGGTAGATCTAATCACCTGCCGTCGTGACGACATAGCACCATCTTCCTCTGGTCCTCCACCGCAGTGTTGTCATCTGGGAGCTGTCACATACACCCTGCTTTCATCTCCACGTATTGGCATTGGTATCCTTTTGAATGCCCTATGCTCACATGAGTGTATGTGATGAATTGCTAACTTGCACAGTCTGACAAGTTATTTTTTATATATATGTATATGCCCATGGATAGGCTAGATACTTGTGTTTTTTTTGGGTGCCCTTTGGATGGGCTTGGTTTTTTCTCTTGGTTTGACATGGATGCAATACTACTGCCAACCTTGGGCAGTATATATTTTGGATACTTTTGGTTGTGGCTATTTATATCTCATCTATCTTTACAGCCATTTGAATTTGGTCTGTTTTGAATGCTGCTACCATCTCCTGTTATATCTGGTTTATATCGACTGTAGTATGAGATGTGTGTGATGCTTGATCTTTATCTCCATATTATCTGCCTATTTCACTGCTCTTCTTTGCACTGATATGCTTTCAAGGGATAGTCTGTTATATCTACTCTGCTTATGCTCCCTGTATTTTGGTTCTCCCATATGCTGCAACTTCAGTCAAATCCATTGTTATAGTATCCTTTGCCAATGACTGACAAAAAGGGGGAGAACAATTCCACACCCTGAAGAAAAATTATGTGTCTGTTTGTGGATGATGGTGCAGGTGTTAGGGGGAGCAACTGCAAGAAGAAAGGGGGAGATTGCTGTTAGGGGGAACAACTACTGAATGTTTGTGTATGTGAACTAGATAACATTGTGTAAAGTTCATGTACACACAATTTAGGGTGTTTGTTTAGAAGTTGTTCTAGGGTGTTTTGGTGTTTTGTCACGTAATTGACAAAGGGGGAGATTGAAAGTGCCTTGGTTTGTCAATTAGCGTGATCGTTGAGTCGACTAGACAGAGGAGCCCCATAAGAAGATTGATCAAGCGTCTGCCTCAACCGGATGTGTGCCTGAACTCGCCACAGGTAAATCTTAGCCTTACATTCCATGTCCCAAAACACCAGGTAATTAAAACCCTTAAAACTGATTAGAATATCAAAGGGTTTTGAGGTTAGAAAACTTTTTCAAACTTCAGGAAAAATCTTTAAGTTTTTTTTACCTTTATCGATTTATCGATACATGGCTCAATGAAATCGAAACGTGTTATCGATGTCCTCGAAGCTCACTCGATATTATCGAATTGAGGACATAAGATTTCCATCAACCATATAAATCTCTGGACAGAATTATTGATGTATCGATAGACGTATCGATATCATTGAAAATTTGAATCTCGAGTCTATCGAAGTTGACTCGATATAATCGACATCATATATATTGTGTCCAAAGTTCTGTTAAGGCAAATCATGAAATCTTCGATATATCGAAGTACTCCTCATTATCCTCGGAATTCAAATCTCGATGATATCGAAAGCCCTTCAATGATATCGAGTTGGACACACATCTATCCAGCAATATTTTTAAGTTGTTTCTTCTTAGATTGAGGGTCACTCGATAAAATCGATAGTCAAATATCGATCATATCGAGGCTGGGTCGATTGCATTGAGAGTGGACATAAACTGTCCAACAAGTTCACTGGAAAAATCTTTGGATTAATCGATGCATCGACACTACCATTGATATCATCGACATTCAAATTTCGATGATATCGAGTGTATCTCGATCATATTTTAAACCTAAAATATTTCAAAGGCAAGTCGCTCACATTTTCAAATGTCGAGGAATCAAACCTCTTGTCGATGAAATCGGAGTTCAAAATCAGATGACATCGACGCACGTTTGATCTCCTTGACTAATTGGCAAAAGTTTTCAAAAGCGTTTGACAGTTATGTTCGTGTCATCGAGTGGCCAGTCGATGCGATCGAGAGTATACGCTCGATGATATCGACCCTACTTGATGATATCGAACTTTGTCATAAATGTGATCATTTTATATCCGTTGGAACCTTTTGCCTATTTAATGAGAGCTTGCCCTTGGTTGTTGGTAGAGAAAATAAAGAGTGCTTTTGAGTGTTTAACCTTAGATCATATACCTAAAGCCTTTTCTCTCATGGGAGTTCATCCTCCAATCCACCCTCATCATTGACATTCAATGGAGTGGATTGGGGAATGAACTTCTGCATTCAAGGATCTTGCAGCTACTACCTTAATGAAAAATCATTAAACTGGGATGCCTTGAATGCATAGATGATTGGAATCTCTCTATGTTCCTTATAGGAAAATATTTAATAGAGTAAGATTCCATCATAACCTTGACCCAACCCATCGCCATGTATTGGTACATCTTCTGAGTTGCAGTTTAAAGAAGCAGAAGATTCTTCGTCAACAAAGGAGGAGATCTTCGACAACGTGCTGAACGAGGCTCATCTACTTATTTATTAGTCATTAGAGTCTAGAGGACCCTTGTGATCATTCCTTCTGTAGGATTGGGTCTAAGGTGTTTCTCACCCCTTGCAAGTCCTCATAGGAGGCCTTCGGCGGGAGTGTACATGGGGGTGCTTTGTGTTGACCCTTTCTCTGTGGAGAGCACAAATTCTTAGGTCCTTATTGTAGGTCCTTGACTAGGGTGATCTAAAAGTTGGGTGCTCATGGGAGCATAAACTTGTAAGGTTCCTTGAGTGGATCCTTAGCTCGTGGGGGCCTAAAAGTTGGGTGCTATGTGTTGACCCTTGCTCATGGGTGCATAAACTGTGTCGTGTGGACATGCTGTGTCAACCTAAGTGTAGGTTGTACTAGTTAGAGGTGAACCTGATTTAAAACCTTCGGTTTGAAGTGAACCTGTTGTGAAACCTCCTTTAGTGAAATCTGGTTCACTCAAGGGTTAAGTGCGTCCGCCGGGAGTGGAGTAGACAAGTAGTCGAACCACTATAAAAATGACTGTGTTTGTGATTAATATTTGTCTTTGATTACTTATGTGATTTCTTTAAAATGCTTTCATAATTGAATATCTAAGATCACACCTCACACATAGTCATATCCAATATAATCTACAAAATGCATCTTTTTCATCTATCAAATAGTATTATGACTGGATCCTCTATTTGGCTTGGAAGCCATTAGAGTTACTTTGAAAAAATCCTGATTTATGCATATTTTCTCAGGATAGGTTGATAGGATTTTAAATAACCATAAAAGATTTAAAAAGTCCTATTCACCCCCCCTTTAGGACAATTTGGCATAATCCTACTTCAAACTAAAGCAGTCATTACCGTAATTTCAAATTTTGAGTGGACCTGGGAGGACTTTGTAGACCGGTTCGACCAGAAGTTCTTCCCCAAGCATGTTCGACAACAGCGTCCGTTAGAGTTCGAGACTTTGGTATAGGGAGACATGATTGTGGCTTAGTAAGAGGCTCGGTTCATTAGGCTATCTAGATTCATGCCATATCTTATGGTTGAGGAGGGGCGGAGGGCCCCTCGTTTTGAGGGGGCATGCACCTTAGCCTTCGAAGTTGTGTCACTAGATACAAGCTCCCGACATTTGAGGAGGTTGTAGAATGGGACCAAATCTATGAGGCAGACTAGATTGATGCGTAACAGATCCGCAGTCAAGGAGGAGACCGGAAGAGGAAGGCCCCCTCTAGTAGCTCCTAGCAGCAGCATCTTCGACCACCACAGAGGCACACGACCCATCCATTCTTTCGAGCACCCCCAGCACCACCAGAGAGACAGTTCTCAGGTGTTTGTTACGGATGTGGTGGGACGAGGCATCGTAGGCATGAGTGCCCCCACCCATAGAAGCAGGCAAGAGCACCTCAATAGCCTCTACAGCAGTAGCAACGACAACAGTATCAGCCGCCGAGACCCCAGTAGCAGCAACGGTAGATGCAACAGCCACTGAGACCTCCCTCGCAATAGCAAAGGCAACAGTATAGGCCACCACAACAGCAACAACGGCGGCGGTGACAGCAGAGGGGACATGTACCTCCCATGTAGACTCAGTGCAGGTTTTATGCAACCTAGCTGTTGAGGCACAAAAAATATTCTATTTTTCTATTGCACGAGTTGAAACTCTCCTGTTGTGCACCATTGGATGAGCGCCCAGAGTTGAAAGCTTCCTGCATGAATCCTAGTGCTGCGCCTTAAGCTCTGTCCCAGTTATATCCTCATAGCACTGTAGAAGCCCTTCTGTTGAGACCCTCTAGTGGTGCACCTTTGGATAAGCAAGCCAATCTCCATCTTTGTTGTGCACCCCTCCTCTTGAAGAAAGCCTTGTGTGCCACTTGGTATGAAGGAGGAAGTGGTTGTGTGTTGCCTTGAATGAAGGACGGTTGGGTGTTGCCTTGAATGAAGGATGGTTAGGCGTTACCTTGAATGAAGGATGGTTGTGTGTTGCCTTGTATGAAGGGAGAAGTGGTTGAACACCGCTATTTAAGGAGGGTTGGACGTTGTCTTATATGAAGGGAGAGTGGTTCTGCACCACTATTTGAGGAGTCGCTGACGTGTTGTGTGAAGGAAGAAGTGGTTGAAAGCCACTATTTAAGGAGGAGGGATGGATGTTGCCTTGTATGAAGGAAGAAGTGGTTGAACACTACTATTTAAGGAAGAAGGTTGGGGGGAGAAATGGTTTGTTCACTCCTCCTGAGGAAATGGTGGTGAACGCCACTATTTAAGGAGGGGAGGAGCCTGGGAGGTCTATAAATACTCCTCCCCTCTCCTCATTTGAGGAGACAGAAGTTGGAGAGATGGTTGTGCACCATTTGGAGTGGGGAGAGATTATGGTTGTGCGCCATTTTTAGTGGAGAAGAACTAGGGTTGTGTGCCACCTTGTGTGCTCTTGTCCTAAAGAGGAGCCTTTGCACGCTACCTCTTGTGGAAGCATTGTCTTGAAGAGAGGCTTTGTGCGCCATTTCTTATGGAAGCCTTGTCCTAAAGAGGAGCCTTTGCGCGCGACTTCTTATGGTAGCCTTGTCCTAAAAAGGAACCTTTGCGCGCCACTTCTTGTGGAAGCCTTGTCATAAAGAGGAGCCTTTGCGCGTCACCTCTTGTGGAAGCCTTGTCCTGAAGAGAGGCTTTATGCACCACTTTATATGGAGAAAGGTTGTGTGCTCCCACCTTCATAGGGAGGATGTGTACTCCCACCTTCATAGGAATGTTGTCGCTCCCACCTTCATAGGAATGTTGTGCACTCCCACCTTCATAGGAATGTTGTACGCTCCCACCTTCATAGGAAGGTTGTGCGCTCCCACCTTCAAGAGGGTTGTGCACTCCCACCTTCAAACAGATGACCTCCACACATGTGGGAGGTCTATAAATACCCCTCTTCCGTCTTCATTTGGATAGACACAAATTGGAGAATCTCAAGGAGCTCACAGAGGAGAAAGAAAAGTGGAGTATGATGGAAGATCCGCACAACAGAAAAAGTAGCACAACGAAAAAGGCCGCACAATCCAAGTTTGAGAAGCCTCCGCCATTTCCTCAGTTGTGCACTCGCACAACCCAAGTCTGAGAAGTCTCTGTCATTTCCTCAGTTGCACACCCGTACAACTCAAGTTCGTGAAAGTTTACAGCTCCTCCTAGATTGTGCACCAGTGTTCTTGCCCAAAATGCCCCTTCCTTGATCAAGTGTGCCAGTTCCCAGATTCATAAAGGGAAAGTAAAGGAAATATGAAGCATAGAGAGAGAGAGAGTTCCAGGAAAAGGAAGAGTATGTATGTACGACTGAAAGGATGAGTGAAAGGATGATCAATGCCTATCGCACAACCAAATTAAGGGCTTCAAGTCTACACAAGGCTTCACGTCTGCACAACCCATCTGCCTTCACGATGAACATCAAAAGCATCGAAATGCTGCCAAAATTGCCATTAGACCGTCTTCTCTTTCATTTGTTGCGTTGATTCATTGTACTTTGTTTTCAGAATCAAGCGAAATGTGAAGATGTAAATGAACTCATAATAAATAGAATACCTTGTGATCATTGTTCTCTCATTCTTTCTATGTTATTATTGAATAAATACCTCAAATAGAATGCATTTGTTTCTTATCGAAATAAAATAGCAACTTCATTAGAGATTATCTTATTATTCAATGATAACTTAGAAAATATTCAGAGAACATTTATCACTTTTTGGCATTGTATAGACACCAAAATAGTAACTCTCAACGAGAACATCTACCCTTCATCTCTAAAAATAAAGTATGATTAATTACAGGTATTTTGTCAACATATGTAACGCCGTGGATTTCGAGGGTCGAGCAAATCTCTACTCCTGAGATCCAGGGCATTACAAGTTGGTATCAGAGCATGATTTGGATTAAACTGGACCTGGGTTATAGGTAACACGACACACTCTGACTTTGGAAGGGGGTGATGGAATTTAGAGACCACATTAGAATCCTAAGTTTTATCCGACAGGCAAGATGAAACGCTATAGTTCAGTCCATAACGTACATTAGACCACGTGAATTGACCCAAGTCACCTTAAGGTCGTCAGTCGACGGGTTGAGTCGCTAGTTGACGAATTTCAAACCTAAGATGGATCTAGGTAGCATGAATACACACGCGTTGGACTACAAAAAATGGACTTAACCCATTTCCATCCCTTTTCAACCCATCTCCTTTGAAAATTTTACCTTTCACCATCTTATTCTTCAAAATTTTCTAAGTTCTTTCATATTAAACACAAATCCTAAAGCTCAAGGGATGAAGAACAATAATTAAACTAAACTTTACTATAAATAGTAATAATATAAATATAATGGACTTTTGATCATTAAACGTATGGAATTTCATAAAATAACTATGTTATTTGGATATATCAGCTTCTCCTACCCCAAATTCATATATAGCATGTTGCGTAACTCATTCGGGATTGAAAGATACACTGATTTCAAAAATTGAGTGGCAGAACCACCATTGGACAATCCAGGCAGGTGCGGTGGCACCGCCCGGTCGGCGGCATACCGCTGCCAACCTCAGTGGAGCGCGGCGGCACCGCTGGATTTCTGCAGTTTTCTACATTTTTGATAAACTTCAAAAAAATCATATCTCCCTCAATATAACTCCGATTTAGGTAATTCAAAAGCAAAATTGAAGCTTGATAAGTCTAGTTTCATATAAAAATAAGTAAAAAATAAAATAAAAATTTTAATATAGTTAAATTTAGACAATTTAAAAAATTTCCAACTTCTAGAATTTTAATAATTGTTTTACAACTCCAAATGAACTGAAATTTTGTAGGATGACTTTAAACTTAATGATAAACCACCATAAAAATTTTAAAAATATTTTAATAACTAAAAATATTATAAAGAATAAAGACATTATGGAATCATATAGAAAATCATTGGTCTTGGACAACTAGTACTTCCCGAATTTTTATAATTTTTATGGAACTTCGAATGAAATGAAATTTTGTGAAATAAAAGTAAGCTTAATAATGGATTACTATAAAAATTATAAAAATAATATGGTAACTAGAGGTGATAAATATGTTATAAATAATAGAAGGGTTAAAACCAAAAATTTCTACAACTTCGAGTTGCCAATAGACTAGTCATATCTTTTCATATTAAAGTTTAGTATGTAACATCTGAAAAAATTCCATACAAAGACCCGAGTACCACCTCAGGCAGAAATCACTTAGGGTCAAATCCTTTAGAAATTAGACAAAGTTAACTAAGTGTAAACTAGATTAGCTACGAAATCCGTTTGATCCACTTTAAATACGATCTGCAAGACCCAAAACTTGTAGAATCAGTGACGCTAGGTTACCCTAAAATTTAGGATCAATCTCATTACCTAGTTGCTCTCGGGAGCACATTGAAACTCCATATCGGATCTGGACCGCACGTCGAAAGTCTGATTACTACTAAATTATATAACTAGGACCGCCTTACTGGGCTTGACAACCATCTCAGAAATCAACCCCAGATAGTCTCCCGGGGCTATTAGCTTGAACCCGGAGTGAAGAGTGTGAGAAAACGTAGATTTCTTTAGAAATTAAATCAAATTTAAGTAATCTGAGACTTGTCACTTGTGGGCCTGATATAAGTAATCAGACTGTCAGAATCTGACCCAAATACACCCTCGGATCAGGGGAAATTTCATTTACAGGTCAGTGTACTTGTAACCCTGATCGAGTTGTGGTGACCGTTGAACTGAAACTGGTCCGCCACGTGTGATCTGGAAACCTGATTGGAACGAAAACGTAACTCGACCTAGATCCATAGTCTGTGAGCTTAAGTCTGACCTTGGCTCAAGGGGGGCTCCGAAAATACTCCGTTAAGCTGAAACAGATACCTTTTGGACATAACCTAAGTATACCTTGGCCCTGGTGCCATTTCCATCAGTTTTATGCCTATATAAGGACCTTAAAACCTCTCTCATTCTCACCATACGAATTTGAGAAAACCTTAGGAGAGAAAAGAGAGTAAAGAGAGAGAAAGTGAGAGAGAAGTTAGAGTTATTCTGGGGAATCAATCCCTGCTGTTCTCCATGTCTATCCATCACAACTGCATCACTTTTCTGACGATTCTGATTACATTTTCGGATAAGAAATCCTAACCCTAATCAATTCTAGAGATCTGATGAGTGTAAGTGATGAAGTAGCTAATCTATTTCATGCCATAGGTTGTCGTTCTGCCAGTGATAAAGACTTGGTGTTTAACTGAGTTTGTTACTCGCTTCTACGGCATAAGGTGCGGACTATAGATGTATAGGTTAAGGTTTTCAAAGCTTTCAATGTTAGATAATGATAGATTCATGATCTGGGTATTATTGTACATGCAAAATGCGATGTTCGTTTTGCGATTCAGTTACGTATACAAATTATGGCGTATAGTGTATTCTGTATATTTGTAAAAAATACCGTATATGTACAAATTATGAAAGTGTGTTTGTCATGATAAATTACTGTATGTATATGCTATATATGTGTATAATACTTACTCGGCGAAAAGATTCACCCAAATACATGTTTTGGCTAATATACGTTATGTATGTTAAATGAGTGTATTCTAAGTGTTTGTAAAAATGCTTGTAAGAGTAAGTACTTAGATGATAGTGCTTTAGGTAGGTGTTGAGATAGGATTCTCAACTATCTTAGAGATGTATATGATTTCCTCCATGCAAGTTGTTTAATTTAATCGCTTACTTATGAAATGTATGTGTTTATACTTCCTGTTTGTATTGTGCTTTATAACATGCTTATTCACATGTTTGAATCACTTTGTTAACTCTGCTTAGACTACTATACATGCTTGCTGGTTAAGGATTGAATGTGATTGGGGCTATGTTATAGTCCATGCAGTTGGTAATAGGCTGGAAGTCGTGGCTGAGATTCATTCGCCACGTAAGACGTGTTTGACAAATCTGTGCCATATGTTGGTCGTCGGTAGTGGTTAGGCCACACAAAGTGCTTATGCACTTCATGTCGATCGATACAATGTGCGCTCGTGCTAGTCGAGCCCGTCAAGTAACCCGATTGGCCTATTGTATGTTCACCATGTATGAACGCTACTGCTTGAACCTAAGGTACCAAACTCACCAGTGAAATCCCGTTTAACCTTGGTACCTCGATCCGCTAAGACTCATGAGTCAGACATGGTGGTATGGGACACCGTGGTTGAGCTGTCGGCCTACGCTGGGGTGACGAGCTTCCCCGTAGTAACTAGTGAGCAACCTAGACTCGTGAGTTGAATACAGTAGTATGGGACTCTGTATTCGAGCTGTTGGCCTACACTAATTGGTGACGAGCCATTTGTAGTGACCTCGAGTGTACTTTGAGTCTATGTAGAGGCGACGAGCCTTTCCATAGCATCTGGAGTATAAACTAGGCCTGCACTGATTTGGTGATGAGCCCTTTACAGTGACCTAGAACCGTAACATTGTATGAGATTTTCTAGGACTAACGACCCTAGAATGGATCATTGTTTGGAAAATGAAATAAGGGAGGTACCTTAGTTTTCCCATCCTGCCATATGAAAAGGACTAATAAAGACTTGGTAATCTTATACATGCACTGCATTACACGTGCAATCAGGCATTGTAGGTCAAGCACTGAGGCAGTGTTGTCATTGCAAACGTAAGATGAAGTTGCTGAGGGAGCGTAGGCGAGGGCATGCATCATACATCCATACCATTCTTGCATTACAACAGTACTAAGAATGTGTGATTTACTGCTTTATCATTACTACTTGATTGAATTGATAACATGTTAACCTATGCTCTATTGTTCCACTAAGTTGAACACTCACTCCCACGTTACGGGACGGTGTTTTAAACATCAAACTAGACTCTGTCTTGATTTCAGATGATGGCATGACGCCCGAGGCGGAGCCCAATTATTACGATGATCAGGATGAGTACTCGTACATGCAGTTCTCCGATGGATTCGCTTATGCTCCTATTCGACAGGGCTACAGGGTTTATTCACAGTTGAACCATTTTGATATTTTGACTTTGGTAATATTACATGTAATAT
Source organism: Magnolia changhungtana (assembly GCA_030180095.1). Lineage (NCBI taxonomy): Eukaryota > Viridiplantae > Streptophyta > Magnoliopsida > Magnoliales > Magnoliaceae > Magnolia > Magnolia changhungtana. The sequence continues at coordinate 15,091,094 of JASAUF010000502.1, forward strand.
TTCAAGTACACAGTGACTTAGTGTTATATTCATACTCTAGAGACCGATTGTGATCTTTTGACTTATATACGTTTATTTATATCTTTAAGTCTTCTGCTTGCATTTTACAATTGATCTGGAGTATGAAGTACTGTTTTGGTATAATCCTACTCATGATTATTGAATCGACATGAACAACATTGAATCATAAGCATATATTTACATAAGTGATGTTTTGGAACTCGGGAGTTGAGTTGCTACTTGACCCCCAATTTTTAGGGCGTTACATAGTATTTGGTGTCTATTTAGGAATTATTTATAATCATATTAGGAATCATCCTGTGATTAAATTTAATTATATATGTATATATATTTTTGTTTAAGTTATTTTTGTGCAATTAAATTAGGATCCTTGAGTAGGATTGAGTTTCATAGTTTAATACTCTGTAAGCTCATGTTAGAGGCGGATTACAGTAAAATATTATAAGTTTCTCATTCTCTTGTGAATTCAAATTCATACCGTGTCAAGGAGATGTCACTCTTCTTTCCTTTCCGCGGCCTTATGTTGCTAACATTCCAAACTTCTGAAATATTTTAAAACTCTCGATTCTTCCTTCCCTCTAGAAGTTAATGAAATTGAAGTGCAGTCTACTCATAACCCACTAGTCATAAGATCGAAATGGTGATATACATATAAAATTTTATACTATTAGAAACCTTTTTAGGTTGATCTTTGACCATAGGCATATTAAGATATTTATTAACCCCTCACCGTAATGAAAAGGAGTGTGAATTTCTCCACCTCCGATAAGGAGGAATGACTGTGGAAGAATACGAAAACCGGTTCATAGAGCTAGCCAGATATGCTCCTTTGATCTTGGCAAACGAGCCGATGAGAATGCGGCGATTTTCAGACGGACCGCAGGCTGATATCCGCACCAAGATGTGTTGCGCTAGCATTCCTAACTATGCTAAGCTGGTGAACATGTCCCTGTGAGCTGAGCAGGACGGTGAAAGAGTGTCTCGGACACGTGTGCCAATGGGCTCGAGGCCTCGACCTGAATTACCGAACCGGTTGTTTCTCGGTAAGAGGCCGTGAGTGAATTCGCCTCTCAGGCTAATGGCTCCACCAACCCAGTAGAGGTGATCAGATCTTTGATGCGCCTTCTGTAAGAAGACGGGCCATAACGAGCCCTTTTGCTTTACTAAGATGAGGGACAATGGTTTTACGTCGCCTCAGAAGATCAATCGCCAGCCACCACAAGTTATATCAACTCCACCTCTACGATCAGCACTGCCAGCACAACCATTTTACCAACCACCCATACCTCGAAATAGGCCACCACAATGACCTATGGCAGCGCAACCAAATCATCCACAACAAGCCCATGTACATGCACTTACAGCTGAAGCATCTGAGTCAGCAACTACAATACCATTAGCTTCCGAAGTCACTGCCCATATCCAAGGTACACTAGTTTTTCTGTTGGTGGACACCAAGTCCACTATATCAATGATCGCATACTTCATAGTTAAGCGATTGGGGCTAAACACTACCCTATGGTTGGGGTGAGAGTCATCACAGCAGCAAGAACTTTTACTGATGCCACGAAGCTTTGTAAAGGTTGTCTGATAGACTTACGAAGCAGGGTGGTGTTCATTAACATGATTGTCACCACAATATATCATTATGACTTCATCCTTAGCCTAGATTGGCTCACTACGATGAAGGTCGAGATCGACTGTGAAACCAGATTAGTGACGGCACATGGCCCGAGGGCACAGCCTTCGTTTTCCCAGTTCAGTCAATTGCCGCTTCCGCGTCCGTTGTTACTCTTCCTTATTGAAAAATGTTGAGGGTCCGACACTTGGGAACACACCAGTAGTCTAAGACTTCACGGACATGTTCAGAAAGATCCCTAGGCTACCTCCTCAGCGTGAGATTGATTTTACCATCAACCTAGTGCCGGGTGCGACATCTATCTCTTTAATGACGTATCGCATGCCTCCATGTGAAATGGAGGAGTTGAGGAGACAAATTGATGATCTGTTGAATTCAGGTTTCATATGACCTAGCGTATCTCCTTGGGGAGCACCTGTATTATTTATAAATAAGAAAGACGGATCGCTGCGATTGTGTATCACAAACTAAATCACATCACCGTTAAGAACAAGTATCCTCTTCCCAGGATAGATGACCGGTTCGACCAGTTGAAAGGGGCACAGTATTTCTCAAAAATCGACCTACAGTCCGAGTATCATCAGTTGCGCGTCAGAAATGAAGATGTACAGAAAACATCATTTAAAACCAGTTTTGGGCACTACGAGTTCCTCGTGATGCCATTTGGGCTTACAAATGCATTGACCGTGTTCATGGACCTTAAGAACCGGGTGTTTCGGCCATATCTGTACTAATTCATGATCGTGTTTATAAATGACATTTTGATATACTCCAGGAGTCGGAAAGGTCACGAAGAACACCTATGAGCAGTCTTCGATACTCTCAGGAAGAATCAGTTATTTGCACAATACCAGAAATACGACTTCTAGAAAGAAGAAGTCAAGTTTCTGAGACACGTGGTGTCCAAGGAAGGAATTGCCATAGACCTTATCAAGGTGACCAAAGTACAAGACTGGGAGCAACCTGACTCCGTTACCGAAGTGAGGAGTTTCCTCAGACTTATGAGCTACTATCACCGGTTCATTAAAGATTTTTTTAAGATAGCTAGACCGTTGTCTCAACTCACTCGAAAGGATCTTAAGTTTGCCTGGAACGAGAAATCAGAAGCAGCGTTTTAGGAATTAAAGGACAAGTTGACGTCCGCACTCATGCTAGTATTGCCAGAGCAAGGGGTCAGATATACTATATACACCGACGCGTCTCGTGTTGGTTTGGGTTGTGTTCTTATGCAAAAGGAAAGAGTGATTGCCTATGCATCACGACAGTTGAGGAAATACGAAGAAAACTACCCCAGGCATGACCTGGAATTAGCAGCGATTATTGAAAGGGCCTAACTATATGCCTTAGAGGGGGGGTGAATAGGGCAATGCCAAATAAAACTTAAAACAGCAGAATAATAAAAGATATAAATAATAACAATCTCAAAGCACAAGAAATATGAGAATGATACTAAATCAGTTCTAAGGACAACCTTACACCAAAAACCAATGGCTTATGGTAGGACAACCTTATTTCTAGAACAATCTAGCAATCACAAATGATATGGAAACTAAATCAAGAATAACTTACAGAAATAAATCCTAAGTTATTACACCATTCAACCACACTTGCTTGAAATGAAAATTACAACATTCATCCACAAAAGCAATCCACAATAATGAAGGAATAAATGAATAAAGAAATCAAGCACATCCACAACACAACGATATATAGTGGTTCGCCTGTATGTTCACCAACTGTTAACCAACAGCCACACAGAATGCTACTCCACTCCTAATATCCTCACACAGGGGATATTAGCATGCACTCTCAAAAATAGGTTTTCACAGGTTCACCCAAAACCTTCACAATTGTGTCTTTTTATCTCGGGCTTACACAATCCAAAAACCCCCACAATCTAAGTTTTCTGGCTCTCCTCAGATAACCAATACAATGAGATTTTTCTGGCAAATCTCAAACAAAACCAGAGAAAGTAAATTACAAAGTAAAATACCTGGATCTCCTTTTGAAGTAGCCCAGTAGAACCAATCAGAGTAGATGTATGATACGTCGTTCAATGTCCAATACTCACTTAAAGAAAGGTTCTATGTCTAATTGATTTTAGATTAAATCAAGAAGAGCAAGGTCTATTTGATTTTGATCCCAGAAGAAGGAATGTCACAAATTCCTCTTTTCTAAATGAGATTGGAATGTGGATCAGAATCACAATAGAATAATGCTATCAAAAGGAATATTAAATATGCACAATAACTTAAAAAATAATCACAACTTATCTCAGAGTATAGCCTTAAATCGCTTGAATTGAATGGAATGGAATGTCTAATCTCTGAAATTCGTGCATTATTTATAGCCTGAAAAATCCCATCTTCGACTGGTCTTAGGATCCCTAGGACCGGTCGTAGCATCAAAGATTTTGAAAGATTTCTGCGGGATTAGATTAGTTGTTCTCACGACCGGTCTTAGGTAACCTAAGACCAGGTCGTGGGCCTCCTACGACCGGGTCGTGAGTCACCTACGACCGGTCGTAGGACCATGAGATAGGTCGCTGGAGTTCGAGTCGTGGGACTACGACCGGTCGAAGGAGGAGTCGTAGAACTTCCCAGATCGGTCGAAGCAAGTCGGGGATCTGGTCGAAGGACAACCAGGAAAATCCAAAATTTGTAACAACCTAGGACTGGTCTGAGAAACCTAAGACTAGTCGAAGCAAAGTTAGGACTGGTCTTAAGATTTCTAGGACTGGTCTTAGAACAGTCATAACAAACATATTAAAATATTCGAATTATGTATCCAGAATGACCTATCATACAAACCAACCTAAGGTCAATCTAAGGTCAAACAAACCTTGAAGTGAGATGAACATTGAAGTCTTGAAGGTCTGTATTCTCAGATGATCTTAAAAGAGAAGCTTGAATCGAGTTGACGGCTTTGGTACTTTCTTGACTTGTCTTGATGAAGTCTTCTAATCTTGAATTTGTTAGAAGCAAACTTGAAGTCTTCTATTCTTGTAGACTTCATCCATGACATGACTTGCAAACATTCTTCATTCATGATCTTATCTTGAAAACATTCTTCATTCATGATCTTGTCTTGAAGTAGTGTGTAGTCACAAACAAGAAACACAAGAAGTACAAGACATATAGGTTTTGGCACTACAAAATTTGACAATCAAAGGGATATGAAATCATAGCACTAACAATCTCCCCCTTTGTCAAATTTGTGACAAAACACATTTACAAATATAAGAGTAAAATGAAGAAAGAATCATGAGCCATCAGAGCCATAAAAAATACTCTACTCCCCCTAAGTAAGTAGAAACAATCACAATCAACCATATTCAATTACTCACTCTCTCTCTTTCTCTCCCTTTCTCCCTCTTTCCATATTACTCCCCCTTTTTGTCACAAAATGACAAGGGAAGGCCAAAGGAGAGAAGAGAACACCATATGAAGAGTCAAGATTAATTATCAAATTAGTACAACACTTCAATGTCATCAATCCAAATAAGGATATACGATAAAACAAAACATACAACCAAAGTCATCAACCGTAATAGAAATACAGAATCCATCATATTCAAATATAAAACAAACCAAAAAATATAATCCACCTAATCAGATCCAGATGAAGGAGCAGGGATGGTTGGATCAATCTGAAGTAAGGCCCTATTAATGCGTCGAAGATATTTTCGCATATATTTCAATTGCATATCATGTGCTACACTCAGGTTATCAACCTTCTCCTCCAATGCACTTAGACGTGCATCATGGTAAGAAGAGGGATCATAATCAGGATCATTTTGGGAGTCAGTTTCAATGTCTTCAAATATAACATCCATATTTATATCAGCCTGTGGAGGAAGATCAGCAGCTTCCCTTCATTTTCTGCTTCAGCACCTTCACCACCACCTTCATAGAATTGACCAGGAAGCAAATCCAACTTCATCTTATTTAAATTAGTATTATTGAATGAAAGATGATGAATTGGTGCCTCATTCTCAGGTAAAGCAACAAGCATATTTGTAGCTAAACAAGTCAGAAGATAACCAAATGGAATATCACTATGACCCAGATGAAGACGAAACCGAATGATAAAATGACATATCAAAGAAGGTAAACAGACAACGATGCCGAACACAACAGAGTGCAAAACCCAAACCATGAAAGCAGTCAACTCGGTTTTATTGTCGGACCAAGGATACACGTTTGAGATGAAGATCTGGTGCAAAACTCTGTATCTGGGTAATAAAAATTTTGAGGGGAGCGCATTTCCTTTATGCGTCCATTGTACTTCCATATTGCATAAATCTCCTGTCAACATTTGTTTTTCTGATTCAGATGGTTTGTCATATATTGTATGAATCGGAATACCTTCATCCTTGACAGGTATATCCATAATACCTGATATCAAGTGTCGATCTATTAGAAATTTTCCTTCTCTAGTAGCAATTAAGAATGTTAAATTATCAAGAGAAAAATCAGAGATACATGCAACCATAGATTATGCAATGGACTGGTATGTAGGCCCACCCCAAAACAAAATGTTAGCCTAGCCAACATATTCAAGGAGAGGGACAATCTCAAATTGTTCAATGTGATTGAGACTTACAGGACGCTCAACTAACTTTACGGCAACGTAAATCCCGTACATCATTGGGATCATCTTCGGGTGACCAAAGGTGCCGTTTTGTTATAGATGCAGATCTAGATGAAGATGGACCACGGGATGTTTTCTTTTTCCCTCTAACATCCATTTTTAACAAGATTTACCAAGGAACAAGCATAAAGACCACTAGAAGTGGTGGGTTTCTCTAGATCAGAAATTTTAGAGAGGAAACCCAAAAAAAAAAAAATCAACAAAAGACAAGATCTAGCTTATGGAATAAGCAAATTAAAGCATAAATCTTCAATAAAAATGAAGAAAAATGACTTATCTTGAAGAAAATCATGAACTCTCAAGACTGGTCGAGCCACGACTCGTCGAAGGAAGAAGAGGAAATGAAGAACAAAGTGATTTTCCCCAAATTATAAGATGCTCATGATCTTCACGACCGGTCGAGTGCAGTCTACGACCGATCGAGTTAGGACCGGTCGTGTATGGCAAGGGCCGGTCGAGCATCGATAAGAATAAATATTTTTATGCAAAAATTGAAATTTATACACATAAAAATTTAAAATATAGTACACTATGATACATGCAGACAAGTATATTCAATTTAAAATGCACATACCAAGATCAAATTTCATTTTAGTAAACCTGCTGTTGTCGAGCGATTTAGTAAATATATCAGCAAATTGGACATCGGTTGGAATATATTCCAAAGAGATAGCTTTTTCTTTAACTAATTCACGAATGTAATGATACCTAATGTCAATATGCTTTGTACGCGAATGCTGAATTGGATTTTTGGAAATATTAATAGCACTGGAATTATCACAATGTAAGATCATTGAATCTTGATCAATTCCATAATCACTTAACATGCGTTTCATCCATATGAGTTGAGTACATGCATATCTTGCTGCGATATACTCATCAGCCTCAGTAGTGGAGAGCGATATTGAGCTTTGCTTCTTGCTAAACCAAGAAACCAAACAGTTTCTAATGTAAAAACAACCACCACTGGTTGATTTTCTATCATCAATATTACCAGCCCAATTAGCATCTGAATACCCAGCTAATTTAACATTAGTATTAAAAGGATACCAAAGACCCAACTTAGTTGTACTTGCGACATATCTAATAATCCGTTTGACAGCAGTGAGATGTGAATCTTTAGGATTAGACTGATATCTCGCACAAATACCAACGCTAAGAGCGATATCAGGTCTACTAGCAGTTAGATATAGTAAACTACCAATCATACTACGATATAGCTTTGGATCTACATCTTTACATGTAGAGTCTTTTAAAAGTCTCAAGGTTGTACTAATAGGAGTATCAAATTTTTTACCATTCTCAAATCCAAACCTTTTAACCAAGTTTGTAGCATACTTGGTTTGAGAAATGAAGATTCCATCAGGTTGTTGTTTCACTTGCAACCCTAGGAAGTAATTTAGTTCACCAACCATGCTCATTTCGAATCTTGATTTCATCAACTCTGCAAACTCAATAGACATGTTAGAACAAGTTGATCCATAAATAATATCATCTACATAGATTTGAACCATTAAAATCTCACTATTATGTTTCTTAACAAATAGCGTCTTATCGACACTTCCCACTTGAAAACTATGACTAAGTAAGAATTTAGTCAATTTTTCATACCATGCCTTGGGCACTTGTTTCAGACCATAGAGAACCTTTTTGAGACGAAATACATGATCAAAAAGCTTGGGGTCTTCAAACCCTGAGGGTTGTTCTACATAAACTTCTTCATGTAAATCGCCATTTAAGAAGGCACTCTTTACATCCATCTGATAAATTTTAAACTTTCTAAAACAGGTGATGGAAATAAAAAGTCTGATAGATTCAAGGCGAGCGACTGGAGCAAAGGTTTCATCGTAATCGATGCCTTCAATCTGAGTGTACCCTTGTACAACCAGTTTAGCCTTGTTTCGTATAATATTTCCAATTTCATCAGACTTATTTTTAAAGATCCATTTTATTCCAATAATTTGTTTATCTTTAGGTCTAGGAACAATATACCAGACATCATTACGAACAAATTGATTAAGTTCATCTTACATAGCTACTATCCAATTTTCGTCAGAAAGAGCTTCTTTTACATTGACCGGTTCTATTTGGGATGTAAAACAAACATAATTACATATGTTTTCAAGTTGTTTACGTGTACGAACTCCAGTGAGAGGATTTTCAAGGATTTGATTGGTTGGATGATCTTTGACAGTCCTAGGTTCAGATTGAGATGAAGAGGTATCTTGATTGTCGATTATAAGAATTTCATCATCATCTGAACTCAGAGTAAGTGTATTCAAATGATCATCAATGACCACATTGATGGACTCTTGAATTACACCTGTTCTTTTATTTAGAACCCTATAGGCATTTGTCGAAGGAGGAATATCCAAGGAAAATACCTTCATCACTCTTCGTATCCAATTTTCCCAAATTTTCACGATCACGTAAAATGTAACACTTACTGCCAAAAATTTGAAAGTATTTGACAGTAGGTTTCTTTTTGAACCACAACTCATAAGCAGTCTTATTTTCAGATTCACTAGTATAAACACGATTAATAATGTAGCAGGCAGTATTAATTGCTTCAGCCCAAAGATTTTTGGAGAGCATCATACTGTTCATCATGACATTAGCCATATCCTTAAGCACTCTATTTTTTCTCTCAACTATACCATTTTGTTGAGGATTTTTGGGCGCAGAGAATTCATGTGATATTCCCTGATCGCTGCAAAATTTTTCAAAACTACTATTTTCGAATTTAGATCCATAATCACTACGGATCTTATAAACTTGAGAACCTTTTTCATTTTGGATTCGTTTGATGATCTTCTTTACTTCATCCAGGGTTTCAGATTTGTCTTTTAAGAATGATACCCAAGTGAATCTAGTAAAGTCATCTACGATAACCAAGATGTATTTTTTGCCACCTCGACTCTCCGTTCTGGTTGGTCCAATGAGATCTATGTGGAGAAGCTCGAGAGGTTTAGATGTGGTATTAGAGTTCACTTTCTTGTGAGAGCTCCTAATCTGTTTGCCAAACTGGCATTCACCACATATTTTGTCTACTTTTTATAATTTGGGTAGACCTCTTATAAGTTTTCTTTTGCTCAATCTAAACAAGTTCCGGTAGTGTACATGTCCAAGGTGTTTATGCCATAATTCAGTCTCATCAGTATGGACCATGTAACACGATTGAGTAGATGTGCTAGCATCACTAACGATGTAGCAGTTTTCAGAAGTTCTGCGACCAGTTAATATAACAAAACCCTCTTTATTAATAATCTCACAACCTTGATTAGAAAACTTTACATTATGGTTGTTGTCGCATATCTAAGATATACTCAGTAGGTTGTGTTTCAAGCCCTCAACATATAAAACATTTTTAAATAAGGGATGGTTATAAAGCTGAACCGTACCTTGGCCAATAATTTTGTAATTGCTTCCATCACCAAAAGTGACTGACCCATCAGTCCTATCTTTTAGATCGGTGAATAAAGCTTTATCGCCTGTCATATGCCTGGAGCAACCACTGTCTAGGTACCACTTTGAATGGCTTGTAGCTTTGAAAGCAGTGTGGGCAACCAAGCAGCCAACTTTAGGAACCCATTTCAGTATTGTTTTGGGTTTAGGAGTGTAGTTGGACTTTTTCTGTCTGTTGTTATATGAATGACCTATAGAGTTAAATTTTAATAGCTCTTTGAGAAGATCAATAATCTTTTTAACCAAAGGATTTCGGTTTTGAAGATTGAAGTTGACATGGCTATTTTTAGGTTTTTGAAGGGTCCTCGAATTTTTTGGAAGACCTTGATAAGTATTCTTTACTTTTGAGTTTGAAGACTCTCCTTTCACAAACTTAGGAGCAGTATTCTTTTGTTTAGGAGAGGTATTCTTATCATAGCCCAACCCGGATCGATCGCCGCATTTTCTTGATCCGGATAACAATTTTTCTAATTTAGGATCACCTTGGGCATATCTCCAAGTGTCTTTCAAACTCAAAAGAGAAGCTACTTCATTTTTGAGTTTCTCGTTCTCGGATTTCAAATCATCAACTTGGAAGGTTTTGATTTTTAAATCACATTTGGTCTTTTCAAAAAAATTAAAAATATGAGATTTTTCTAAAACAAGAGACTCATAATCTTCTTTAAGTTTAGAAAATTTTTCCTTTTGTAATTTAAGCTTGACAGCAATTTTACAACTCTCCTTATAAAGGCATTGTATGCATCCTGAAGATCTTCTTCATTGTCGCAATCACTATTCAGATTCTCTTCGCTAGTTACTTCATCATAATCTGAAAAAGTGACTTTGGCTAGAGTCATAAGGGCTTTAATATCATCTCCCGACTCGTTTTCAGAATCTTCTAATTTCGAAGAGGATTCTAAATCAGATGATTCATCCTAAGTAGCCAACATACTCTTCCTTTTTTATTTGTCCTTTTTAGGACATTTGTTAGCCAAGTGGCCATACTCTTGACAGTTGTAACATTGACTATCTTTCAAAGATTTTCGAGCTCTAGGTTTAGATTGTCTCTTATCATTTGATTTTTGAAAATCTACTTTTTTCTTATTTTTGAAAATTTTATAAAACCTTTTTACAAAAAGTGTCATATCATCTTCAGAATTTTCAAAGTCTGAAGTGCTCTCTTGTGAAATATTTTTAAACAATTTGAGAGCAATTGATTTTCCTTTTGAAGATTTAAAGTTCAATTCGTAGGTCTGTAAAGAACCAACTAGTTCCTCAACCCTCATGTTATCCGTATCACGAAGTTCCTGAATCGCGGTTACTTTTGAATTGAAACGTTCAGGAAGTGAGCATAGTATCTTTACACACACTTTACTTTCTGGAATTCTATCATCGAGACCCCACATTGAGTTTACAATGTCATTTAATCTAGTGTAGAAGTCCATAAACATTTCATTCTCCTCCATATGAATTTCTTCAAATTTAGTTGTGAGGAGTTGGACTTTAGATTTCTTGACAATAGATGTACCCTTGTGTGTCATTTCTAAAAGATCCCATGCTTGTTTAGCATTTTCACACGAGATGATTCTTTTGAATTCATCTAGTGATAATGCACAAGTAATTGCATTTAGTGCTTTTGCATTGGCACTACTCTCACTTTTCTGAAGTGTGGTCCAAAGGGCATAACATATTACTTTCATTGATTTTGAACCATCTTCATCAGTTACTTCAGTGATAGCTAGTTTCCATCCATTCACTGTGGCCAGCCACACACTTTCATCCATGGATTTGAGAAAGATTCTCATCCTTGCTTTCCAATAGGCATAGTTTGTGCCATTAAAGGGTGGTGGCCTAGTGACAGATAGGCTATCAAAATTTGACATCTTAATATAGCTTAGATCGTTAGCTCGGGAAATAAATCCAATAAATAAGCAATAAGCACGAGCAACTTAGCTCTGATACCACTTGAAAGGGCCTAACTATATGCCCTAGAGGGGGGGTGAATAGGGCAATGCCAAATAAAACTTAAAACAGCGGAATAATAAAATATATAAATAACAATGCTGAAATAATAACAATCTCAAAGTACATGAAATATGAGAATGATACTAAATTAGTTCTAAGGACAACCTTACACCAAAAACCAATGGCTTATGGTAGGACAACCTTATTTCTAGAACAATCTAGCAATCACAAATGATATGGAAACTAAATCAAGAATAACTTACAAAAATAAATCCTAAGTTATTACACCATTCAACCACACTTGCTTGAAATGAAAATTACAACATTCATCCACAAAAGCAATCCACAATAATGAAGGAATAAATGAATAAAGAAATCAAGCACATCCACAACACAACGATATATAGTGGTTCACCTGTGTGTTCACCAAGTGTTAGCCAACAGCCACACAGAATGCTACTCCACCCTAATATCCTCACATAGGGGATATTAGCATGCACTCTCAAAAATAAGTTTTCACAGGTTCACCCAAAACCTTCACAATTGTGTCTTTTTATCTCGGGCTTACACAATCCAAAAACCCCCACAATCTAAGTTTTCTGGCTCTCCTCAGATAACCAATACAATGAGATTTTTCTGGCAAATCTCAAACAAAACCAGAGAAAGTAAATTACAAAGTAAAATACCTGGATCTCCTTTTGAAGTAGCCCAGTAGAACTAATCGGAGTAGATGTATGATACGTCGTTCAATGTCCAATACTCACTTAAAGAAAGGTTTTATGTCTAATTAATTTTAGATTAAATCAAGAAGAGCAAGGTCTATTTGATTTTGATCCCAGAAGGAATGTCACAAATTCCTCTTTTTTAAATGAGATTGGAATGTGGATCAGAATCACAATAGAATAATGCTATCAAAAGGAATATTAAATATGCACAATAGCTTAAAAAATAATCATAACTTATCTCAGAGTATAGCCTTAAATCACTTGAATTGAATGAAATGGAATGTCTAATCTCTGAAATTCGTGCATTATTTATAGCCTGAAAAATCCCATCTTCGACTGGTCTTAGGATCCCTAGGACCCGTTGTAGCATCAAAGATTTTAAAAGATTTCCACGGAATTATATTAGCTGTTCTCACGACTAGTCTTAGGTAACCTATGACCAGTCGTGGGCCTCCTACGACTGGTCGTGAGTCACCTACGACTGGTTGTAGAAACATAGATAGGTTGCTGGAGTTTGAGTCGTAAGACTACGACTGGTCGAAGGAGGAGTCGTAGAACTTCCCAGGACTGGTCGAAGTAAGTCCAGGACTGGTTGAAGAACAACCAGGAAAATTCGAAAATCTGTAACAACCTAGGACTGGTCCTGAGAAACCTAAGACTGGTCGAAGCAAAGCTAGGACTGGTCTTAAGATTTCTAGGACTGATCTTAGAACAGTCATAACAAGCATATTATAATATTCGAATTATGTATCCAGAATGACCTATCATATAGATCAACCTAAGGTCAATCTAAGGTCAAACAAACCTTGAAGTGAGATGAACATTGAAGTCTTGAAGGTCTGTATTCTCAGATGATCTTGAAAGAGAAGCTTGAATCGAGTTGATGGCTTTGGTACTTTATTGACTTGTCTTGATGAAGTCTTCTAATCTTGAATTTGTTAGAAACAAACTTGAAGTCTTCTATTCTTGTAGACTTCATCTATGACATGACTTACAAACATTCTTCATTCATGATCTTGTCTTGAAAACATTCTTCATTCATGATCTTGTCTTGAAGCAGTGTATAGTCACAAACAAGAAACACAAGAAGTACAAGACATATAGGTTTTGGCACTACAAAATTTGACAATCAAATGGATATGAAATTATAGCACTAACAGTTATCTTCACATTAAAGCTCTAGAGACATTACCTCTACGGAGTGGAGTTCGAGCTCTTTTGCGACCACAAGAGCCTCAAGTACATCTTTGTACAGAGAGACCTGAATATGAAGCAACAACGTTGGATAGAAACTTTGAAAGACTTCAAGTTTGAGGTCTCCTACCATCCTAGCAAAGCCAACCCTGTGGCCGATGCGTTGAGTCACAAGAAGACAATAGAATTTGCAGCTCTGTTGATGATAGAGGAGTGAACTATGGTAGAGTTTATACGAGACTTCGAACAGAAGCTTACAATAAAGGAACCGTTCGAGAGTGTCGCACGTATCCATGTATAGCCACTTATTGATGACTGAATTGTTATGGCTCAGAAAGAAGATGAACTGTTGGTGAAGATGAGAGAACAAGCAAGTGACAGTGAGGAATCTAAATGGAGGATTGGCTTAGATGGAAGTTTGAGATATCGTGACCATCTATGCATCACGAATCTCCATGACTTGAGAAGGGAAGTCCTAGAAGCCACTCATAATTCAAAGATAGCGATGCATCCGGGCAGTACGAAGATATATCGAGACATGAAGCATTCATACTGGTGAGACAACATGAAGGCCCACATAGCAGATTATGTATCCCATTGTCTCACGTGCCAGCAGGTCAAGGCCGAGCATCACCGACCTCCTTATTTACTTCAACCCATGCCCATAGTTAAGTGGAAATGAGATTTCATATTTATGGATTTTATTTTTGGGTTACCGAATACGAGAAAGGGGCATGCCTCCATTTGGGTGATTGTGGACCGATTGACAAAATCAACCCATTTCCTCCCGATCAGAATTTCTAACTCCGTAGATGATTTAGCTAAGCTGTACATCAAGGAGATTGTACGGCTGCATGGAGTGCCTATGGAGATTTTGTCGGATCGAGACACGCGATTCACGTCCATTTTCTGGACTCGAGTCCAGGAAGCAATGGGAGTGAAACTAAAGTTCAGTACTGCGTTCCACCCATAGACCAATGGGCAGATAGAACGGGTAAACCAGATATTAGAAGACATGTTGCGTCATGTGTCTTGATTTCAAGGACAATTGGGATGACTGTCTCTCCTATGCCAAGTTTGCTTATAACAATAGCTTCCATGCGAGCATTGGCATGGCTCCCTATGAAGCCTTGTACGGGCGCCCATGTCGAGCACCACATTGTTGGGCAAAAGTTGACGAGAAGAGTTTGATTGGCCCAGATTTAGTACTGACGACCTCAGAGAAGATTGATATTATTAGACGCTGACTTATTGCAGCACAGAGTAGACAAAAGAGCTACGTCGATACCAGACAGCGACAGCTAGAATTTGAAGTGGGAGACCACGTATTCCTTAAGGTTTTTCCAATAAAGGGAGTACTTCATTTTAGTAAGAAAGGAAAACTCATGCCGAGATTCATTAGCCCATTTCAGATTTTAAACCGAGTGGGTGTGGTGGCATACCGCCTCGCTTTGCCCACACCACTCATAGGCATGCACAATGTATTCCACATATCAATGTTGAAGAAATATGTTCCTGACCCTTCCCATATTATTAAATGGGAGCAAGTACAGTTGAGTGAAGATGCTACCTATGTACTCCGACCAACACGTATTCTTAATAGGAAGGAATAAGTGTTACACAGGAAGGTTATCCTGCTTGTAAAGGTACTGTGGATGCACCACACTAAAGAAGAGGCTACTTAGGAAATAGAGGTCGAAGTCCATAAGAACTCCCTCAGATCCTCGAGGAGTATGAGAAGGTACTAATTTTGGGGATGAAATTTTTCTTTAAGCGAGTAGATTGTAATGTTTCGAAAAAATCCATACAAAGACCCAAGTACCACCTCAGGCAGAAATCCCTAAGAACCACACCCTGTAGAAATTAGATGAAAATTTAGTTAAGTACTAAACTAAATAATCATTGGATTTGGCTCGAACCACTATCTATACAAATGGCAAGACCCAAAACTGTCAGAATCACTAGCTCAACACTACTTAAAAACCTAGGAGGAATCCTAAAAGCTGGTTGATCTCGGGAGCACATTGAGACTCCATATCAGACCTAGACTACAAAACTATAAGGTTATGATAGTCTTATTGGGCTTGACAACCATCGCGGAAATCGAGCCCAAATAATGTCAAAAAACGCACAACTTGAGCCCTGAGCAAAGTGTGTAAGAAACGTGAATATCTTTAGAAAATGTAATGAAACTTAAGTTAATTGGGCCATTCGCTTGCGTACGAAATTAAAGATTTCAGATCGTCAGTTTCTGACCGAACTTCACCCATGGATCAAGGAAATTTCGTTGCACATATCTGTATACTTGTGGCCCTGATCGAGCGACAATGACCGTTGATCTGACACTTGTCTTCCTCAGTCGATTCGTTAATCCGATCGTACTGAAATCATAACCTGGCTTAAATCCATGGTCATGGAACTTGCTCCATAATGTAGGTGAGTAATGAACCTCCAAATGAGCCCCGTCTGCCCGAAACAGGCACCTTTTAGTTATAACCTAAGTATACCATGGCCCTGCAGCAATTGACATCAATTCTGGGCCTATTTAAAGGTCTTAAACCACCCCATTCCCATTCCATACGAATTTCTCTAACCCTAGGAGAGAGAAGAGAGAAAAAGGAGAAAAGAGTGAGGAGAAGAGAGAGAGTTTGAGATATCGTTGCTAGGATTCACTCCCACTACTCCACGTGTTGATTAAACTCCCCACCATCACAACACGAACCATTCCAACTGCGATTTGGGTAAGAAACCCGAACCCTAACATCGTAGTTAAGTTTAGAATAGTTGTTTGTCAACCTAGCTAACAAATTTCATGATTTAAGTACCCGTTATTCCATTTTCGGGAATGTAGGATTCGAACCGTGTCCGAATCGAGCATTCCGATGAAAGGTGCAGACTATAAACGTTTAGGTTATGGTTTTTAATGCTTTCAATGTCAGCTAATGATTTATGTCTAACTTGATTGCTGCCATATTATTTTAGATACGATGTATTCGATATATTATGTGTGTGTGAACTATGTTGAATACAAGATGCATCCCATGTGTTTGTTGAAATGTTTGAATGAACATGAAATTGTGATTTGTGCTTGCCATGACCGTTAATCTAGGATACATGTTTGTTGCATGCATGATGATCTCTTTGTGTAAGGAATTGTCATAATATGTGTCGTAACTAATCTAGTCATGTATTTGGTGAAGTGTAACTTAAGTGTTTGATAAAATGTCTAAATGAGAAAATGTTGATGATTTGTATTTATTAAGTGTATAGTTTCCTTCATGTAATCATATTTGTTGCTATGCAATTTATGGATAAAATGTAAGTGCTTGGTGATATGTTGAATGTGTTTGATGAAATGCTCAAATGAGGGATTTATTTGGAAATTTTATTAAATGCTAATATGATTATCACATGTGTCTACCTCTTGCATCTGAGTAAGATTGGGGCTACAACATAGCCCAAGTAATCGGTAACAGTTCTTGTTTGGGTGGTCGAATTAGTCTCGCCACATTGGGTAACTCGATGAATCCAAGTCGCACAATGATTGTCGACAGTGGTTTGGCCACATGGGGTACTTATGCACTTCATATCGATTTAGTCAACGTGTGCTTATACCAATCGAACTTACCAAACAAACTGATGGCCTATTATGTGTTTACCATGTATGGGCATCCCTGCTTGAATCTGAAGTACCACTTACCAATGTAAAAGTTCGTTTCAACCATGGTACCATGATCCGCTAAGACTCATGAGCTGGACATGGTAGTGTGGGACACCGTAGTAGAGTTGTTAACCTACGTTGGGGTGACGAGCCTCCCCATAGTGACCAGTGAGCAACCCAAACTCATGAGTCAGGCATGGTGGTATGGGACACCGTGTTCCAGCTATCAGTCTACGCTGATGTGATGAGCCTCCCGTAGTGACCGCGAGTATAAACAATGAATTTGCCTATCGACTGCTTTTCACTAGGGGTGATGCCCTACAACTTGCTTATCGTATGTGAATAACTAGGATTAACGACCCAAGATGGATCCTTCAGTTTGGGTTAATGATATAAAGGGAGGTACCTTAGCTTCCCAAATCTACTGTATGAATAAGCTTAATTAAGTACTCGGCTAACATGACCATACACCGCATTGCATGTGCTTTGGCGAGAAAGTTGCACTTTAGAGAGGTTGTCATGCCCGAACTTGGTTGTTGGAGTTGCTTGTGAGGGAGTTTTGTGCGAGGACATGCATCATTACTGCAAACCATTCCTGCATTAATAAGTGTAGCTAGAAAGTGATTGTTGCATTGCGTTATCATTATTGCTTGATTAACTTGATAATATGTTAACCTTTGCCTTACAGTACCACTGAGTTGATCACTCACTCCTACCCTAGGACGGTGTTTTAAAACACAAACTAGACTTTATTGTAAATGCAGGTGATAGAGAATGATATCTTAAGGAGTTGGACTTCATAGATGAGGAGGAAGAATTCTCTTACGTTCAGTTATCAGGCGGGTCTTCGTAGACCTTGTACTGATTCGACGGGATCACAGGGTTATATGGATTAGTTAGACATTTACATTTTGGACATTTTGTATATTTTGATACAAAACATGTATATATTCAGCCCAGTAATATACTCATACTCTGGAGGTTGTAAAACACGTATATACTTTATATATCTATCTCAGTCTTCCGCTTACTTAATTACATTAACTCTGGAGTATGATATGCTGATTTAGTATAATCCCTCTCATGTTTAATGCACTAATATGGACAACATTTAAACAACATTATCTATGTTTGTGACGTCTCAAAAAAATCCGTACAAAGACCCTAGTACCACCTCATGCAGAAATCCTTAAAGACCGTGTACTATGGAAATTAGATGAAATTAATTAAGTACTAAGCTAAATAATTAGTGGAATTATCTTAAACCACTATCTATACGAACTGCAAAATCCAAAACCATTAAAATCGATAACTCAACATTACTTAAAAACCTCGGGGAAATCCCAAAACCTAGTTGCTCTCGAGAGCACATTGAAACTCTATATCGGACCTGGACCGCACGTCGAAAGTCCGATGACCATAAAACTATAAGGTTATACCGCCTTATTGGGCTTGACAACCATTGTGGGAATCAAGCCCAAATAGTATCCAGAAATGCACAACTTAAGCCTAAGCGAAGTGTGTAAGAAACGCAAATATCTTTAAAAAATGAATCAAAACTTAAGTGATTTGGACCGTTCACTTGCAGGCGAAATTGAAGGTTTCAGACCGTCAGTTTCTGAACAAACTATACCCTTGAATCAAGGAAATTTCCCTACACATATCGATATACTCGTGGCCCTGATTGAGTGACGATGACTGTTGAACTGATACGGGTCCTCCACGGTCTATCTACTAATCCGATCAGATTGAAATCATAATCTGGCTTAGATCCTGAGGGAGATCCATGATCGTGAGTAACTGGTCCTCGATGAGTCCCGTTGAAAATGTACCGCCCTTTGGCTATAACCCAAGTATACCATGGCCCTGGGGCCATTGACATCAGTTTTAAGCCTATTAAGGCCCTTAAACCACCCCTTCTCTCCCTTAGACGAATTTTTAAAAACCCTAAGAGAGAGAGAGAGAGAGAGAGAGAGAGAGAAAAGGAGATAAAATTGGAAGGAAGGAAGAAGGATTCTTGGAGATAGTTACTGGAATCTTTTCCCACAACTCCTCACACCAATTCACCTCTCTACTAGGCTACTCAACTTGTTTCGATTTTGATTTGAGTAAGAAATCCTAACCCTAATCTAATTTTAGGAATCTAAATAGAGGAATCGACGAAATAACTAACCTCTTTCGTGATTTAGGTAGCCATTGTTCTATAGACGGAAGTGTAGGTTTCGAACTGAGTTCAAAATGAGCAAACCGACGAAAGGTGCTGACTATAAACGTTTAGGTTATAGTTTTCAAGGCTTTCAATGTCAACAATGATTTATGTCTGACTTGATTGCTATCATATGATCCTAGCTACGATGTATTCAATAAACTTTACATGTGTGAGAACTATGTGAATATAAAATGCATTTCATGTGTTTGTTGAAATGTTTAAATGAAAGTAAAATTATGATTTATGCTTGTCATGACTATTAATCTAGAATACATGTATGTTGTGTGTATGACAACTCCTTTGCAAAAGGATTTGCCATAATATATGCTATAACTAATTTAGTTTATGCACATAGTATTATGTAGTCTAAGTTTTTGATAAAATGTCTGAATGAGAAGTTGTTTGATAAATTGCTTCTAACAAGGGTGTTGAGATGGGGGTCTCAACTACCTTATCCATATTTATAGCTTCCTTCATATAATGTAAATTGCTGTTATGTAATGTATGGGTGAAATGCGTATGTACAGTAACATGTTCAATGTGTTTGATAAAATGCTTAAATGAGAATTATGTTTGAATTATTTGTTAAATGCTGTTATGATTATCACATGTGACTACTTATTTCATTTGAGTATGATTGGGACTACTACGTAGTCCAGGCAATCGGTAACAGTTTTCGATTGAGTGGCCGAACTAGCCTCACCACCTTAGATACGTTCGATGAATCCGAGTCATACGACAAATGTCGACAGTGGTTAAGCCACGTGTAGAGCTTATGCGTTCCACGTCGATTAATTCAGCGTGCGCTCGTACCAATCGAACTTGTCAAATAACCCGATTGGCCTAATGTGTGTTTACCATGTATGGACGTTATTGCTTGAATCTAAGGTACCACTTACCAATACAAACCCATTTTAACCATGGCACCATGATCCGCTAAGACTCATGAGCCGGGCATGGTGGTGTATGGGACACCGTGGTCAAGCTGTCGACCTACGCTGGGGTGACGAGCCTCCCCATAGTGACCAGTGAGTAACTGTAAGGGTTATGGTCTCATACTCCTTTGGTTGTCAAATTTTAATGTGTCAAAACATCTATCTGTGTCTTGTGCTTGTATGATGATTTTTATTCAAGACACTGCTTAAATACTTCAAGAAGCTATAAGTCGAACTCTTCAAGACGTTACAAGTTGAAGCTCAAGATGTTGAGATTCAAGAAGCTACAATGTTGATGTTCAAGACTTAAAGAACAACTCATGACTTCAAGACTAATAAGCAATGCATGAAGTAGTTGTTATGCTGATGAAGATCTCAAGTTTGAAGCTACAACAAAGTTCAAGATCACAAGCCTGATATGGTTCAAACAATCTATATTCGTTGAATGGTTGAAGTTCAATGTCCATACGACATGTTTCAGGTTTGAATGACCTTAGGTTGACCCTTTAAGTAGGTCATTTTGGATACATAAAACAAATATTTATTTTACATAAGTTTGGTCTATTCCAAGACCAGTCCTAGCTCTTGTTCAACCAGTCCTGACATTGGTTCGACTAGTCCAAGAAATTCCACGACCGGTCTTAAGCGATTAAAGATTTTTCGAAATTTTGTACGCCCACGACCATCTGGAAGTCCTTCGACCGGTCGTAGGTTGGCTTCGACTCGTCCACGATCGGTCGTGGAGCTACGACTCAATATCCAAGAACTTATTTCATGGTCCTACGACCCGGTCGTAGGTATCACGACCGGTCGTAGGTGACCCACGACCGGTCGTAGGATACACACACGACTGATGTGGAAGGCTTTCAAAGATCGCGCTCAATTTTTCAAAAATGCATTAGAGCTACGACCGTCTAGGTTTCTAAGATCGGTCGTAGGAACGATTTTTTCTTCTATAAATTGAACACGAAATTGAGTTTTTATATCTCAACTCCATTCCATTTCAAGAATTTTCAAGTAATCACTCGAGATAAGTCTGTGTTTATTAAGCTAAATTGTGCTTATTTAATATTCCTTTTTGCTAGCATATTTAATTTGATTTTGTTTCTATATTCCAATCTTATTTGAAAAGAGGAATTATCTTATTCCTTCTTCTTGGAATCAAAATCAAATATAGCTACCCCAACAAGTTAAATCTAAAATCTATTAGAATTTAGAACCTTATGAATGTGAGTATTGGAAATTGAACTTTGATATTCAATCATCTACTCCGATTGGTTCTACCTGGGTCGTTAAAGGAGAAATCCGGTATTTTACAATTCGTAAAATTCATTTATTTTTGGTTTTGTTTGAGATTGAGCAGGAAAAATCTCATTGTATTGGTTGTCCGAGGAAAACCGTGAAAACTCGAGAAAAGAGGGTTTTTGAATTGTGTAAGCCCAAGTGAAAAAGACACAATTGTAAAGGTTTTGGTGAACCGAGAAAACCTATTTGATAGTGAACGCTAATATCCCCTGTGTAAGGATATTAGGAGTGGAGTAGCATTCTGTGTGGCTGTTGGAAAATAGTTGGTGTACACACAGGCGAACCACTATAACTCTTTGTCTTGTGGATTGAATGCTTGCTTAATTTTCATATCTTTTATCATTCGTTTGTGTGGAATGTACAAGTGGATGTGAATGTTGTAACTATTTTCATTTCAAGCAAGTGTGGGGATTGTTGTAATAATTTAGATCTTTACTTCTGCATTTATTTTCAATTCCTTGCTATTTCATTTACTTATATTAACATTGAGTCCTTGATTCAAAAGAGGTTCTAGAAATAAGGTTGTCCTACCATAAGCCCTTGTTTATTATGGTGTAAGGTTGTCCTTAGAACTGAATTTGTATCAATCTCTCAATACTTATTTATCAAGGTGATTTAAATTTAGCATTGTGTATTGATTCATAATTGTAAGGGTATTGGTTTATTTTAGTTCCGCTGATTTTATTATAAATTTGGCATAGTCCTATTCACCCCCCCCCCTCTAGGACATATAGCTTGGCCTTTTCAGTAACCCAAACTCGTGAGTTGAATATGGTGGGGTGTGGGACACTAAATTCGAGTTGTCATCCTACGTTCAGATGACAAGCCTCTCGTAGTGACCTCGAGTATAATCAATTGAACTTACCTGTCCACTATTTTCATTAGGGGTAACGTCCTATAACTTGCCTGTCGTATGTGATTAACCTAGGACTGATGACCCTAAATGGATCCCCGTTTGGGTTAATGATATAAAGGGAGGTACCTTAGCTTCGCGAACCTATTGTATGAATAAGCCTAATAAATTACGTTGCTAACATGTTCATGCACGCATTGCATGTGCTTTGGCGAGGAAGTGCTCGTTTAGAGAGTTTGCTATGCACGATCGTGAGATGATATCACTAAGGGAGTGCAGGTGAGGGCATGCATCATTACACATATCATTCCTGCATTAACCAGAGTAGTTAGGAATGTTTGTTCTATTACCTTATCATTACTACTTGGCTAAATTGATAACATGTTAACCTTTGCCTTATAGTACCACTGAGTTGATCACTCACTCCTACGCTAGGACGGTGTTTTAAAACACTAACCAGACTCTGATCTAGATGCAGGTTATGATGATGCTTACGTGACAGAGCCGGACTTCTTTGACGAGGAGGAGTTCTCCTACGTTCAGTTCTCAGGCGGGTCTGTGTAGACTTAGAGCTGCATCATCAGGATTATAGGGATATTGGATTAGTGGAACATTCACATTTTATCATTTTGTATAACTTGAAACAAATTATGAATATAGTCAGCCTGGTAGCACGTTCATACTCTAGAGGTTATGAAACAGTATATACTTTATAAATTTTGTTCAGTCTTCCGCTTGCTTATTTCCATTAACTCTAGAGTATGATATGCTATTTTAGTGTAATCCCACTCATGTTTAATGCACTAATATGGACAATATTTAAACATCATTATCTATGTTGCATAAGTGATGTGTTGGAACTCGGGAGTTGAACTTTGCTCGAGCCTCAATTTTTGAGGCATTACAAGTTGGTATCAAAGCATGATTTAGATTAAACTGGACCTAGGTTATGGTAACACGATGCACTTTGATGCATTTTGACTTAGGTGGGGGTGTGAAAAATGTAGAAATGATCGTAGGATTCTAAGTTTCACCAACGAGCAAAACTGACAGTTGAAATGTACCCTGTAAGCATCTAAGATCATATGAAATGATCTTAATTCCTTTTTAGGCCGTCAATCGATGGGTTTAAACCATTAGTCAGTGAATCCCAAACTTGAAACACGCCAAAAGGCATGAATATACGTGAGAGGGAACCCGAAAACACCTCAAACGGACGTAGGGGCCCAAACCCCATTTTTCGACGAGACCCAGGGGGTCCCCCGCACCATTTGGCACCCGGGGGGAGGCCACCGCCGCCAGGGTAGGGAGGCATGGGGCCCGCGGGTCCGGCGGCCCACCGCCCTCCACATGCACATGTGGGGCCCATTTTTGTGTGGGACCACTTTATTTGAGGTCCCCTTGCTCCCCTTTGTTCATTTCACCCCTCTCCTAGCTCTCAAACCCTTCCAAAAATCTGATTTTCTCTTCCAAATCTCTCTTCCATACACATCAAGCTTCATCTTCTTCCATCTCTTGCACCCACCTCCACCATTCTCTCAAACCCATCACCTATAACCTTTCATCCCCCTTATTTCTCTTCATTTAAGCACACAAACCCATCTTTGTGTCTTAAAATTCCCAAACTTTCTCATTCACTTCAATATCCAAGCTTTTTCTACTTTTATGACGCTCTTCGAGCTAGTTGCCGTCATATTCTTGCTCTCAACGCTCCTTTCCCTCATGGGAAAGAAGAGGGCGTCATTGGATGAAGCCGAGCCTAGCCGCCCTACCCGTTTAAGGAAGAAGGTAAGCGCCGAAGCAAACATGAGCATCAAGCGAGAGTAAAGGATGAAGCGGGATCTCGTTCCCTAAATTTCGATCAAAAGATCTCTACCGCTGGGCATCGGTCTTAGTAAGTTTTGTGACCGTAAAGTCATATTTGAAGCGCATGTTGACGAAAGGCTATTTGGGCTGTATCCAGTGATGGATCTCCTATTGGAATTCAGGTGGGGTCCCATATTTGAAGGCAAGTCTCATGCATGTGAAAGCACTGTCCGAGCCTTCTACGCCCACGTACGGGATCCACTATTGAAGCCTCTGTAGTTTACTATACCTGTGGGAAGGAGGGAAGTCATAGTCAATGTTGATGTGATGGCCCGAATTATGGGAATTGAACGTAAAGAGGTACATGCTATTGAATTTCATCTCATTAGTATGCGAGAAAGAGATCACCGCACGCGGTTTCTTTGTGGCTGACTGGTTCACTGGAAGCTAGGCAATTGCCTCCCATCAACCAAATTGACAAACAATTTTTGCCTGCTCCACCACATATTCACATATAATGTATATCCTAGGTGGACCAACCGTACCGAATGCACTCGTTTGATGGTAGACTTTCTGTACAGAGTTGGGCAGGGAGACAAACTGTATCTTCCTACGTTCGCCCTGATACAAATAATTTAGACCGCACGCTCTATTAGGGGAGATACTTCACTCCCATTCGGCCAACTTATATGCAAGATTTCTCATAATTTTAGCTACAGACTTAATATGGATGAGCTTGTGTCGATCCACTTCATTAATGATACTACGCTCAACAACATGGGAATTGGCCCTCGACAACGTTAAGCCCGACTTAATGAGAGTGGGGATGAGATAGAAGAGGACAATGAAGAGGAAGAAAGTGGTGAAGAAGAGGAAGAAAATGAAATAGAGGAAGAAAGTGAAGAAGAAGAAGAGGCCCAAGACTTTGATGGGGGACCTCCTATTGTTACACATGAGCACCTCCGTGATCGAGCCGCCTTAGAAGCTCGCATGGCTCAGATTGAAGAGAACCAGGCCGCCTTGAGACAAGACGTCAAGGAGACCCAGGCCGAATTGAAGCAAAAGCTTGAAGAGAATCAGGCCTATATGAAACAGAAATTCAAGAGGATGTCTCACACTCTAAAGGCCCTCCTATACTGCATGCAGGACAAGGGTGCTCCTCCACCTTCACCAAAGTCAGACGACTAGTCATATATTGTAGTCGTCTTTAGGTTTTCCTTGTTTCTTATTTTCCTTTGTAATAGCCTTGGTAGGCTTAGTTGGTTGTTAGTGTGTTTAGTGTTTAAAGCTTTTGTTAAATTAGCTCACATGCATCTTCTGTCATGATCCATGTAAGTCTACAACTCATGTATTGTGACAATTTTGGTTAAATGAAATGCATGAAGCTTCTTTTGTTATGGAATGTGTGAAATTTTTAGGCAAATTGAGTAACCTTGTTCTGAATCTCACACATGTTGCACCCTATGTTATATATAGGAATGCCCCCTAAGAACACTCGGAGCACTGCACGTCTCGCACTAGGCGGATCAATTGACGGGGCACCTCCCCCAAGCGATAGCCATATAGACCTTAGCTTGGGCCCGGACTTTGAGACAATGTAGGACTCACAGCCGACAACTTTCCCCACCAATGGGCCAACACCTTGTGCACCACCAGTTCCAGAACAGAACCGTGCGTATAGGTTGGAGCAGATGATGCTCCTAATGTAGCAGCAGTAGCAAGTTTGGACCACAATTGCGGGGGCCCTTGCCCAAAACATGAATATGGTCCCACCTGCACCACCTGTGCAGCCTGCTGGAAATATGAATACCAGTAGACTTTTTGAACGGTTCTAACATTTCCAACCTCCCACTTTTGTGGGCATTCACAGGCTCGAGGAGGCCAAAAACTAGCTTGACCGTATCTCTTAGATGTTGAAGCCACTGCGCTGCACTGCACTAAGCAAAGCAGGTAGAGTTGGTTACATATATGCTCGAAAAGGAGACTAGTCTATGGTGGGATAGCATCCTACGAACAGTTACCCCTGGATACGTATGGACGTGAAAGGCGTTTGAGATCCACTTCCATGGGAAGTACTTCCCCCTCACTTATCGCATTGAAAAGGAGGGTGAGTTTCTTCACCTCTGACAGGGAGGAATGACCGTGTCGGAACATGAGAACAAGTTTACGGAGCTAGCCAGATACACTCCTTTGATTCTAGCAATGAGCCGATGAGAATGTGACAATTTTCTGAGGATCTGCGGCCCGATTCTGTACGAAGATGTGTTGTGCTAGCATTCCCAACTATGTTGAGCTAGTGAACATATCCCTGCGAGCCGAGCAAGATGGGGACAGACTGTCCCATGCTTGTGTGCTCATGGGCCAGAGGCCTCTACCTGATTTGCCAAACCTGTCGTTCCTCGGTAAGAGGCCATGTGCAGATTCGCCTCCCAGGCTTATGACTCCACCGACCCAGCCGAGGTGATAAGATATGTGGTGAACCTACTATAAGAGGTTGAGCCATACAGACACTTACTGCTTTACCAAAATGAGGGACAACAGCTTCTCGCCACCTCAGAAGATTAGTTGCTAGCAACCGCAAGCGATATAAGCTCCACCTCTGCGATCAGCACCACCAGCGCAGCCATTTTACTGATCACCTGTACCCCGAAATAGGCCACCTCAACGACCTATGGCAGTGCAACCGAATCATCCTCAATAAGTGCTAGTACATATGCTTGCAGCCAAAGCATCTGAGTCAGCAGCTACAGTACCTTTAGCCTTTGAAGTCACTGACCACATCCAAGGTACACCCGTATTTCTATTGGTAGACAATGGGCCCACAATTTTGATGATATCATACTCTACGGTCAAGCAATTAGGGTTGAATACTACACCTATGGTTGGGGTGAGAGTTATTCCAGTAGCAGGAACTTTTACTAATGCCACTAAGCTGTGTAAGAATTACTTAGTAGACTTAGGAAGCAGGGTGGTGTGTATTGACCTAATTGTCACCACGATATACCATTACGACGTCATCCTCGGCATGGATTGACTCACTGAAATGAAGGCAGAGATCGATTGTGAAACCAGATTAGTGACAGTACATGGGCCTGAGGGCGCAGCCTTCACTTTCTTAGTTCAGGTCAGTTGCCCTTTCCGTGTCTATTGTTATGCTTCCTTATTAAAGCATGTTGGGGGTTTGACACTTGGGAACACCCATGTAGTCCAAGATTTCAAAGACGTATTTAGGACGATACCTGGACTACCTCCTCGGCACGAGATCGACATCCTTGTGCCCGGTGCGACACCCATTTCTCTACCGATGTATCGCATGCCTCCATGTGAAATGGAAGAATTGAGGAGACAGATTGATGATCTGTTGGATTCAGGTTTCATACGATTGAGTATATCCTTTGGGAAGCACCAATATTGTTTATGAAGAAGAAAGACGGGTTACTACGATTGTGTATTGATTATTGCAAATTGAACCAAGTGACAGTGAAGAACAACTATCCTTTGCCAGGATAGATGATCTGTTCGACCAGTTGCAAGGGGCAAAGTATTTTTCAAAGATCGACTTACAGTAAGGGTATCATCAGTTGCGTGTCAGGGATGAAGACAAACAGAAAATAGTATTCAGAACTAGCTTTGGGCACTACGAATTTCTTGTGATGTCATTTGGGCTTACAAATGCACCGGCTGTGTTCATGGACCTCATGAACCTGGTGTTTCGGTCATATCTGTATCGATTCATCATCGTGTTTATAGATGAGATTCTGATATACTCCAAGAGTCGAAGAGATCATGAAGAATACCTGCAATTAGTCTTAGATACTCTCAGAAAGAAACAGTTGATTGCTCAGTACCGAAAATGCGACTTTTGGAAGGAAGAGTCAAGTTTCCGAGACACGTGGTGTCCAAGGAAGGTATTGTCGTGGACCTTGCTAAGGTGACCACAGTACAAGACTGGAAACAGCCGGGTTAGGTTATAGAAGTGAGGAGTTTTCCGGGACTTGCTGGTTACTATCAGCGATTTATTAAAGATTTTTCTAAAATAGCCAGACTGTTGTCTCAGCTCACTTGAAAGGATCTTAAGTTTGCCTGGAACGAGAAAGCAGAAGCAGCATTTTAGGAACTGAAAGACAAGCTAACATCCGCCCCTGTGCTAGTTTTGTCAGAGCAAGAGGTAAGATATACTATATACACATAGAAGGACAGGGTTATTGCTTATGAGTCGCGACAGTTCAGGAAACACGAAGAAAACTATCCTACGCACGACCTGGAATTGGAAGCAGTTATCTTCGCATTAAAGCTCTAGAGACATTACCTCTACGAAGAGGAGTTCGAGCTCTTTTGCGACCACAAGAGCCTTAAGCACATCTTCACATAGAGAGACCTGAATATGAGGCAGCGGCGATGGATGAAAACCTTGAAAGACTTTAAGTTTGAGGCTTCCTACCATCCTAGTAAGGCTAATCTTGTGGCAGATGCGTTGAGCCACATGAAGATAATAAAATTTGTGGCTCCACTAATGATAGAAGAATGGAACATGGTAAAATTTGTGCGAGACTTCGAACAGAAGCATACAGTAGAAGAGCCTTTCGAGAGCGTCGCACATATTCGTGTACAGCCACTTGTTGATGACTGAATCATCACGGCGAAGAGAGAAGATGAATAGTTGGTGAAGATGAGAAAGAGAGCTAGTGATGATGAAGACTCTAAATGGAGAGTTGGTTCGGATAGGGGTTTACACTATCTTGACCGCCTATGCGTCCAGAATCTCCATGACTTAAGGAAGGAAGTTCTCGAAGCTACTCACAATTCGTAGATGGCGATACATCCTGGTAGTACAAAGATGTACGAGATATAAAGTGTTCATACTGGTGAGTCAACATGAAGGCCCACATAACAGATAATGTATCCCGTTGTCTCACGTGCCAGCAGGTCAAGGTCAAGCACTGCCGACCTCCTAGTTTACTTCAGCCCATGCCCATAGCTAAATGGAAATGGGATTTCATATCTATGGACTGCATTTTTAGATTACCGAAGACGAGGAAGGGACATGACTCCATTTGGGTGATTGAGGACCGATTGACGAAATCGGCTCATTTCCTCCCGATTAAAGTTCATACTCAGCAGATGATTTAGCCAAGTTGTACATCAAGGAGATCATACGGCTGCATAGAGTGCCTATGGAGATTATGTCGGATCGAGACACGCGATTCATTTCTATCTTCTGGACTCGAATCCAAGAAGCAATGGGAGTGCAACTGAAGTTCAGTACCGCGTTTCACCCTCAGACTGATGGGCAGACGGAACGGGTAAACCAGATATTAGAATATATGTTGTGAGCATGTGTGCTCAATTTCAAGGACAGTTAGGATGACTGTCTCCCCTATGCTGAGTTCGCATATAACAACAGCTTTCAAGTGAGCACTAGCATGGCTCCCTATGAGGCCTTGTATGGGCGTCCATGTTGAGCGCCACATTGTTAGGCAGAGGTTGGTGAGAAGAGTTTGATTGGTCCAGATTTAGTGCAGGCGACCTCAGAGAAGATCGACATTATCAGGTGTCGACTTCTTACAGCCCAGAGTAGACAGAAGAGTTACGCTGACACAAAATGGCAACAGTTGGAATTTGAGGTTGGGGACCATGTATTCCTTAAGGTTTCTCCAACGAAGGGAGTTCTTCGTTTTGGTAAGAAAGAGAAGCTTACACCATGATTTATTGGTCCATTCCAGATCCTAGACCGAGTGTGTGTGGTAGCATACTGCCTTGTTTTGTCCACACCATTCACAGGCATGCACAACGTATTTCATGTATCGATGGTGAAGAAATACGTTCCTGATCCTTCCCATATTATCAAATGGGAGCAGGTATAGTTGAGTAAAGATGCTACCTATGTACTACAACCAACATGTGTTCTTGATAGGAAGGAACAAGTGCTACGCAGCAAAGTGATCCCACTTGTGAAATACTGTGGACGCACCACACTGAGGAAGAGGCTACTTGGGAAACAGAAGCCGAGGTTCATAAGAACTACCCTCAGATTCTCGAGGAGTACGAAAAGGTACTAATTTCGAGACGAAATTTTTCTTTAAGGGGGGTAGTTGTAACGTCTCGGAAAAATCCGTACAAAGACCCTAGTACCACCTCAGGCAGAAATCCATAAACACCGAGTACTATGAAAATTAGATGAAAATTAATTAAGTATTAAACTAAATAATCAGTGGAATTAGCTTGAACCACTATCTATACGAACTGCAAGACCCAAAACCATTAAAATCTCTAACTCAACATTACTTACAAACCTCGAGGAAATCCCAAAACCCAGTTGCTCTCGAGAGCACATTGAAACTCCATATCAGACCTGTACCGCATGTCGAAAGTCCAATAACTGCGAAACTATAAGGTTATAGCCACCTTATTGGGCTTGACAACCATCGCGGGAATCGAGCCCAAATAGTATCCAGAAACATACAATTGAGCCTTGAGCGAAGTGTGTGAGAAATGTGAATATCTTTAGAAAATTAACCAAAACTTAAGTAATTTAGACCGTTCGTTTGCAGGCGAAATTGAAGGTTTCAGACTTCCAGTTTCTGAGCAATCTATACCCTTAGATTAGGAAAATTACCCTAAACAAATTGGTATACTCGTGGCCCTGATCGAGTGATGATGACCGTTGAACTGGTACGAGTCCTCCACGGTCAATCCACTAATCCAATTAGACTGAAATCATAACCTGGCTTAGATCCATGGTCAGGGAACTTGTTCCATGACTTAGGTGAGTAATGGACCTCCAGATGAGTCCCGTTGGCCCGAAACAGTCGCCATTTGGCTATAACCCAAGTATACCATGTCCCTAGGGCCATTGACATCAGTTTTGAACCTATATAAGGCCCTTATACCATCCCTTCTCTCCCTCATACGAATTTCCTAAAAACCCTAGGAGAGAGAGAGAGAGGAGAGAGAAAAGTGGAAGGATGGAAGAAGGATTCTTGGAGATAGTTGTTGGGATCTTTTCTCACAACTTCTCACACCAATTCACCTCTCTACAACGCTACTCAACTTATTTCGATTCCGATTTGGGTAAGAAATCCTAACCATAATCTTGTTTTAGGAATCCAAAGAGAGGAATCAATGAAATAGTTAACCTCTTTCATGATTTAGGTAGCCGTTGTTCTGTAGACGGAAGTGTAGGTTTCGAACTGAGTTCAAAACGAGCAAACTGACGAAAGGTGCGAACTATAAACATTTATGTTATAGTTTTCAAGGCTTTCAATGTCAGCCATGATTTATGTCTAACTTGATTACTGCCATATAATCCTAGTTATGATGTATTCAATAAACTATACATGTGTGTGAACTATATGAATATAAAATTCATTTCATGTGTTTGTTGAAATGTTTGAATGAAAGTGAAAATGTGATTTATGCTTGCCATGACTATTAATCTAGAATACTGAAAGTGCCCTGGTTTGTCAAATAATGTGAGTGTTGAGTCAGTTAGACTACAGAGCCTGATAAAAAGATCAATTCAAGCGTCTGCCTCAACTAGATGTGTGCAAGCTCACCACAGGTAAATCTGAGCCTCACATCCCTTGTCCCAAATCACCAAGAATACTAAAACCCTTAAAAATGTTAGAATATCATAGGGTTTTTAGGGTAAGAAAATGTTTTCAAAATAAGAAAATTCTCTAAGTTTTCTTGAATTGTCGATTTTATCAATACACATCTCGATATGATTGACCTGCACTGTCAAGTCCTCAATGCTCCATCGAAACCATCGAAAAGAGGACCAAATATGTCCAGCAACCTTATACACATCTGGATGGAATTATCAATGTATCGATACACCTATCGATATCATCAATATTCAAATCTCGAGTTTATCGAAGTTGACTCGATAATATTGACAGGCAGATTTCCGGCGCCCCTGTTTTTTCTTGAGAATATCATATAAGCATCAATATATCGAAGCCTCCTCGATACCATCGAAATTCAAACCTTGATAATATCGGAAGGCCTTCGATGATATCGGTCTTAGGCGCCAAGTTCTCCAGCAAATTATTTCAGGGTGATTTATCTATGATCGAGGGTCACTCGATAGAATCGATATTCAGATATTGATGATATTGATGCCGTATCGATTGCATCGAGCATGGATATAAACTGTCCAGTAAGCTTTATGAAAAATCATTTTGATTTATCGATGCATCAATACAGCTATCGATATCATCGATATTCAAATTCTGATGATCTCGAAGGTCCCTCGATCATTCATGAAAACCTGAAATATTTCAAGTCAAGTCTCTCTCATTTTTCAAGTGTCGATTAATCGAACCTCTCATCGATGGAATCAAAGTTCGAAATCCGATGACATCGACAATCGTTTCGATTCATCGACCAGCTGGCAAAAGGTTTCAAAAGCATATGACATTGAGTTCAAGTCATCGAGCGGACCATCGATGCTATCGAGAGTATACGCTCGATGATATCGAACCTGCTCGATGATATCGAACTCTGTCATAAATGTGACCGTATATCTGTTAGAACCTTTTGCCTATATAAAGAGGACTTGTTTAGTGTTGCTATGAGAGAAAGTAGAGAGAGCGTTTGAGTTTTTAACCTTAGATCTTATACCCAAAGCCCTTTCTCTCAAGGGAGTTCATCCTTCAATCCACCCTCACCATTGATATTCAATAGAGTGGATTCGGGAATGAACTTCTGCATTCAAGGATCCTTCAGTTACTACCTTAATGGAAAATCATGAAGCTGGGATGCCTTGAATGCATAGATGATTAAAATCGCTTTATCTTCCTTATAGGAAAATCTTTTGAGAGTAGGATTTCATCATAACCTTGACCCAACCCGTCGCCATGCATTGGTACATCTTTTGAGTTGCGGATCAAGGAGACAGAAGACTCTTCATCAACAAAGGAGGAGATCTTCATCAACGTGCTTAATGGGACTCATCCACATATCTGTAAGTATCTAGAGTCCAGAGGACACTTGCGATCATTCCTTTAGGATTGGGTCTTAGGTGTTTCTCACCCCTTCAAGCCCTCGTAAGAGGCCTCCAGTGGGAGTGTATATGGTGGGTGCATTGTGTGGACTCTTACTCTGTAGAGAGCATAAACATCTGGTGAAAGGTGAACCAGTCAAAACCTTAGTTTGAGGTGAACCGTGTGAAACCTCGGGTTTAGGGTAAACTGCGTAAAACCTCTGGTAGGGTCTTATAGAAGATCCTTGGCCAGTGTCCCTAAAAGTGAGTGCGTTGTGTTGACCCTTGCTCGTGAGAGCATAAACAATTAGCCTCAGTTTAGGTTATAAAGGTTGAAAGTAAACCTGATTTAAAACCTTAGGTTTGAGGTGAACCGCTGTGAAACCTCCTTAGTGAAATCTGGCACACTCAAGGGTTGAGTGCGTTTGCCGGGAGTAGAGTTGACTAATCGTCGAACCACTATAAAAATGACTGAGTTTGAGATTGTCATTCTTTTGTTTGTGTGATTTACTTTAATACTTCTAAATCTGAATATCTGAGATCACACCTCACACACATACACAGTCATATCCATCATAAACTACTTTGCATTTCACTTCTTAAATAGTTTGTGATTGGATGCTCTACCAGGCTTGGAAGCCAGTAGAGTTATTTTTGAGTAATCCTAATATGTGCTTGCTGATTAGGATTAGTGTAATAGGATTTTAAATAAACCATAAAAACTTTAAAAGTTCTATTCACCCCCCTCTAAGACATATTGGCATATTCTTACTTCAACTAAAGCGGTCTTCACTGCTATTTCAATTGGTATCAGAGCGAGTCTCTCTTTATGGGCTTCACCACCTAGAGAGTGATCTTGACTGAAGTTTGGAATATGGACAAAGGAGAGGGCTCATTGGTCACTAGGCTTCCAGTATTTGATGGCTCAAATTATGCATACTGAAAGGATAGGATGCACTACTTTCTGAGATCTTTGGATCATGATGTTTAGGATATAGTTGAAAGCGGATACGTGCCACCAACTGAACAAATTATACTTGACAGTGGCACAACCATTATAAAATCCAAACCCAAAGAAAAGTGGACAGCGTTCGATAAAGAAAACAGACTGTTGAAGCAAAAGCTATGAACGTCATCTACTGTGCCGTGTCCCAAGACATCTTCAATCAAATAAGCATGTGTGGGACATCCAAGGAAGCATGGGATCTATTGGAAACAACCCATGAAGGCGCAAGCACTGTGAAGAGATCTAAACTTCAACTCCTAACTTCACAGTTCGAAAGTCTCAAAATGGAAGAGCATGAGACCTTTATGGAGTTCTTCACAAAATTAAATATCATTTGCAACTCCATGGGTGGATTGGGAGAAAAAGTTCCAGTACCAAAAATCTTTAGAAAAATCCTAAGATCCCTACCTGAACGATTTAATCCCAAAGTAACAACAATTGAAGAGTGTAGGAACATAGACGAAATGAAAGTAGAAGAACTGGTAGGTTCCCTACAAACTTTTGAACTACACTTCAAACAAACCCAAAAACCCAAAACAATTGTCCTAAAAACTTCTAAGAAAACAATACATGAGGTCAATGAGAGCGAAAAGGAAGATGAAGATGAGGAAGTGGCTTTACTGGCACAACAATTCAGGAAATTCTTTCTGAAGAATCGTGGTTGACCTTCCAGGGGAAGAAAAGTGAAAAGCACAACTTCCACAGGTAAATTTGGTAAAAGGACCAAGGAACCATAATGCTATGCCTGTCAGGAGTATAGACACCTGTCAACTGAATGCCCAAACAGAAAAACTAAGGGTAAGGTAATGGCTGCTACGTGGGATGATACTGAAGAGTCAAATTCAAAATCTAGTGACTCAAAAAGCAATGGAGATCAGAAATCATTGAAAATTCTCATGGTCTCCACTACTCCAATCATTCCCATGGAATCTGAAAACAAGTAAGAATAATAAGCCACTGAATCATTTCCATCTAATAATGAGGAAACTAGAGAAGAAGAAGAAGAAGAAGAAGAAGAAGAAGAAGAAGAAGAAAAGGATAAACTACAAGATGCTTATAATCAACTCTACATTCATAACATAAATATCCTTAAAAGACTTGGTATATCTGAGAACAAAAAGGAATTGCTGCAAAAGGATTTGAATAAAACTCTTGAAACTAATACACATCTAATCAATGATTTATAGCAATATCACTCAGATAATGATAGACTTGAGAGAATTAACGCCTTCCTTAAATCCGAGTCTGAAAAACAAAACAAATAGGTCAAGATCTTAAAAGATAAAATTGTGCCTCTTCAAAATGAAAATTATACGATCCTGTTTAACTTAGAAGAATCTCGAAAGATCACCAAGATAAATTACAAGTTTTCCTAGAGTGGTGAAAAATTAGAAAAACTCTTAGGGATGGGAAGACCTGGAAAGGACAAGAGCGGTCTGGGATATGAAAATTTTAAATCAAAATCTAGAAATGCGGCACCAATAACTGAAGGATCTGCTGCCTCAGGAAGAAAAACTAAAACTACTCCAGTATGTCATTTGTGTGGTGATTTTGGTCATTATAAGTTCGAATGCATAACACCTAAGTGGACTCAACATAACTCTGATCAGAAATTCAAACCAACTAGAGAAATGCATAATTTCAAAAGTCCACTTAGAAATTTGGATAGAAGAAATACACTTCCATCACCACCCAAAATGACAAATGAAATGAAAAAGTTAATTAATCAAGTGGATAAACTAAACACTAAAAACTCTGCAATGAAATGGGTAAGGAAGAATTAGTTAAGATCATGCATCAGGATCTGGAAACTCGATGAAATGATGCAATTTTGTTGAGCTTCAAATAAGATATCTGAGGTTCTTCACCTTCATCTTTTGTATATAAACATTCAAATGTTTATAATTTTGATGTGTGCATTGACTGTGCAAAATTTTGTTGTGTATATTATTGATAAATTTACATACTAAAAGTATACATGAATGGTTGTCTGAATGCTGGAAATTGAAAAACATTCACGTCTGATATGTCTGCCGATTTGTCATGAGCATTTTCTATCAAATCAATAAATAGTCGATATTATCGACATCTCTTCAGAATTTGAAAAGTCACTTGATCGAGACTATCGTCGAAGCTATTATCAATAACATCGAATGAGGATCATCGATATAATCGAAAGTATATTCAATAAAATTGAAGAATGCCGCCTGATAAAAAGGCGATCTTGCGAAAGGAATTTCATTTTGTTCAAGAAAAAGGTTTTCCATTTTTTTTGGATCAAACTCTTAGCTAGAAGTTCTTTGGTGGGTCCCAGAAGGTACTTAAAAAACTGGTATTATCCTTTCATCCCTTCCTTTCCAAATCTTGCCTTTTGGTCGGGTACTTTCTGTTGCTTTAAAAAGAAGGATTTTGTCTTCTTTCCCCAAGTTTTCAAAATTTCTTTTGTCCGGATGGGTAAAGACAAAGGAAAAGCATCCGGACAGGGGGAGTCTTCGAGATCCGCACAACAAAAGGTGCTTGCTTCAAGAGAAAGGGCAAGGGACCCGGAATATGGGAACCCCACAAGGCAACGCTCGAGACGTGGCGAGTCCTAGTTTGAGGTGCAGGCTCCTCCACCTGTGCAGGCTAATCCGGTCTTAGTAAAATTCACAGGGAGAAAAGCTATTCCCAAAAGGAAAGTCAATAGAAGCTGCTTGATTCCATATAATCTGGAGCCTCTATTTGCTGCCATAGATTGGTTACCTTTTCTTAACTTTGAAGGATCATATCAACTTGAACAAACTCATAATTTCTTTACTGCCTGTCATTCTCCGACATCTGACCCTCCATCCCTCACCATAACTGTAGATAGTAATGATGTGTTGATCACTCCTGGGTCTGTTGCAGGGATATTCAATCTTACCTTATCTCCTGTAGGAATCCCAGATATGGACATGGAAAATATTGAAGTTCGGACTGAGGTCACCAAATTCCTCTATCATAATCGTAATGTCCAGTGGAACCAAGGAAATGCCCTGAAAGTCAGGTTCATGGAACCACGTTATCAAGTCCTGCATAGTATTCTTGCTTCGAATATTTACTCTAGAGGCTCCAACAGAGAAGATCTCACAGGCTTCATGACTATGATAATTTATTCGATCGCCGCTGGGATCAAGATCTGTCTACCTACCGTGATAGTGTATCAGTTGGTGTATACTTTTCATAGGGCTAGGGACATTCACTTACCATATCCCTGGATCATCCATACAATCTGTAATGTCATAGGATTCCCAACTACAAATGATCCTAAACTTCCTCTCCAAACCTTCAATAAAAGCAACATTCAAAGGATGGAGTTAAAGTTTCATAAATATCCTGAGGATCCCCTGGAGGAAGGCATTCAAGTTGAGGGAGAAGGTAGAGCTAAAGATGCTCCCATGGAATGGGCTGAGACGGCCGGAGAAGAAGCTTCTGGATCTCAACATGCTCCATCAACATCCACACCTGGGCATGCAAAGAGATTTAAGCTCCATCAAGACAGGATTGGCACCATTCAGCATGATGTCGCTTAACTCAGGGAGTCAATGAACGAGAGGCTTACTGTCTCAGACTGGATGGTGCAAGGTGTGCAGCAAACCGTCCAACAGTTGGTAGATCTGATGACTTGCCGCCGGGACAACACGGCCCCATCCCACTCTGCTCTATGATGCTGATCACTACATGTTACCACATACACCCTACTCTTATTTCTGCGGATGAATATTAGTATCTTTTTGAATGTTCTACGCCTTCATGAGTGTATGTGATAACTAACTAATCTAGAGAATCTGACATTTTTTTTGTATGGTAATTGTATATGTCCATGGTTGGACTGAACATATTTTTTGGGTTTGGTTCTGTTGGGATATACCGTTAATCTACTGTTGTCTATGGCAATATGTTTTTTGGATAGTTGGATAATATTTTGGTAATGGCTGAATATAATTCACACTTTTTACTGCCATTCTTACAAATCCCCTGGTTTATCTAGTTTCTGATATAGAATGCACGTGATGCTTTTGATAAATATTCTAACTGTTATATCACTGCATATATCTAATCTACTATGCATATATATTCACTGTAAATGATGTCTGATTCAGCAACTGTTTGACTATTATACATCTATCTGTTATATGCATCTTCCTCTGAATGATGGTTCTCCCACTTACTTATCTCTTCAATCAATATCAACTGCTATATCTTTGTCAATGACTGACAAAAAGAGGGAGAACAGTTCAAACACCCCGAATGGAAAATTGTATATCTTCTTGGATGATATTGAAGGTATTAGGGGGAGCAGCTGGGCTCTGTACATGGGCTCAATAGAAATTGTAAAATTGTGTAAAATGCATGTATACATAATTTAGGATGTGTTTATCCAGTACTCTAGGGTGTTTTAGGATTTTATCACGTAATTGACAAAGGGGGAGAGTGAAAGTGCCCTGGTTTGTCAAATAGCGTGAGTGTTGAGTCAGTTAGACTATAGAGCCAGATAGTGAAGATCAATTCAAGCATCTGCCTCAACCAGATGTGTGCAAGCTTACCACAGGTAAATCTGAGCCTCACATCCCTTGTCCCAAATCACCATGTATACTAAAATCCTTTAAAATGTTAGAATATCATAGGGTTTTTAGGGTAAGAAAATGTTTTCAAAATAAGAAAATTCTCTAAGTTTTCTTGAATTGTCGATTTTATTAATACACATCTCGATATGATTGACCTGCGCTGTCAAGTCCTCAATGCTCCATCGAAACTATTGAAAAGAGGACCAAATATGTCCAGCAACCTTATACACATCTGGATGGAATTATCGATGTATCGATACACCTATCGATATCATCGATATTCAAATCTCGAGTCTATCGAAGTTGACTTAATAATATTGACATCATATTTTCAGCGGCCCTGTTTTTTCTTAAGAATATCATATAAGCATCGATATATCGAAGCCTCCTCGATCCATCGAAATTCAAACATCGATGATATCGGAAGGCCTTCGATGATATCGGTCTTGGGCGCCAAGTTCTCCAGCAAATTATTTCAGGGTGATTATCTATGATCGGGGGTCACTTGATAGAATCGATATTCAAATATCGATGATATCGATGTCGTATCAATTGCATCGAGCATGGACATAAACTGTCCAACAAGCTTTATGAAAAATTCTTTTGATTTATCGATGCATCGATATCATCAATATTCAAATTCCGATGATCTCAAAGGTCCCTCGATCATTCATGAAAACCTGAAATATTTCAAGTCAAGTCTCTCTCATTTTTCAAGTGTCGATCAATCGAACCTCTCATCGATGGAATCGGAGTTCGAAATCCGATGATATCGATAATCATTTCGATTCATCAACCAGTTGGCAAAAGGTTTCAAAAGCGTATGACATTGAGTTCAAGTCATCAAGCAGACCATCAATGCTATTGAGAGTATACGCTGGATGATATCGAACTCTGTCATAAATGTGACCGTTTTATATCCGTTGGAACCTTTTGTCTATATAAAGAGGACTTGTTTAGTGTTGCTGTGAGAGAAAGTAGAGAGAGCTTTTGAGTTTTTAACCTTAGATCTTATACCCAAAGCCCTTTCTCTCATGGGAGTTCATTCTCCAATCCACCCTCACCATTGATATTAAACAGAGTGGATTGGGGAATGAACTTCTGCATTCAAGGATCCTTCAGCTACTACCTTAATGGCATGAAGCTGGGATGCCTTGAATGCATAGATGATTGAAATGCTCTATCTTCCTTATAGGAAAATCTTTTAAGAGTAGGATTTCATCATAACCTTGACCCAACCCGTCGCCATGCATTGGTACATCTTTTGAGTTGTGGATCAAAGAGACAGAAGACTCTTCATCAACAAAGGAGGAGATCTTCGTCAATATGCTTAATGGGACTCATCCACTTATCTGTAAGTATCTAGAGTCCAGAGGACACTTGCGATCATTCCTTTTAGGATTGGGTCTTAGGTGTTTCTCACCCCTTCAAGCCCTCGTAGGAGGCATCCGGTGGGAGTGTATATGGTAGGTGCATTATGTGGACCCTTGCTCTGTGGAGAGCAAAAACATCTGGTTAAAGGTGAACCAGTCAAAACCTTAGGTTTGAGGTGAACCGTGTGAAACCTCAGGTTTAGGGTAAACCGTGTGAAACCTCTGGTAGGGTCTTATGGAAGATCCTTGGCCAGTGTGCCTAAAAGTGGGTACGTTGTTTTGACCCTTGCTCGTGAGAGTATAAACAGTCAGTCTAAGTGTAGGTTGTAAAGGTTGAAAGTGAACCTGATTTAAAACCTTAAGTTTGAGGTGAACCACTGTGAAACCTCCTTAGTGAAATCCGGCACACTCAAGGGTTGAGTGCGTCTGCCAGGAGTGGAGTAGACTAATCGTCAAACCACCATAAAAATGACTGAGTTTGAGATTGTCATTCTTCTGTTTGTATGATTTACTTTAATACTTCCATATCTGAATATCTGATATCACACCTCACACACATACACAATCATATCCATCATAAACTAGTTTGCATATTATTCACTTTTTAAATAGTTTGTGATTGGATCCTCTACCGGGCTTGAAAGCTAGTAGAGTTATTTTTGAATAATCCTAATATGTGCTTGCTAATTAGGATTAGTGTAATAGGAT
The DNA here is from genome assembly GCA_030180095.1 of Magnolia changhungtana. Lineage (NCBI taxonomy): Eukaryota > Viridiplantae > Streptophyta > Magnoliopsida > Magnoliales > Magnoliaceae > Magnolia > Magnolia changhungtana. The sequence goes on from JASAUF010000502.1 coordinate 15,132,163, forward strand.
TTTAAATAAACCATAAAAACTTTGAAAGTCCTATTCACCCCCCTCTAGGACATATTGACATATTCTTACTTCAACTAAAGCGGTCTTCACCGCTATTTCAAATACATGTTTGTTGTGTGTATGACAACTCCTTTGTGAAAGGCTTTTCCATAATATATGCTATAACTAATTTAGTTTATGTACATAGTATTATGTAGTCTAAGTGTTTGGTAAAATGCCTGAATGAGAAGTTTGATAAATCGCTTCCAACAAGGGTGTTGAGATGGGTGTCTCAACTACATTATCTATATTTGTAGCTTCCTTCATATAATGTAAATTGTTGTTATGTGATGTACGGGTGAAATGCGTATGTACAGTCACATGTTCAATGTGTTTGATAAAATGCTCAAATGAGATTTATGTTTGAATTGTTTGTTAAATACTGTTATGATTATCACATGTGACTACTTATTGCATTTGAGTATGATTGGGACTAGTACATAGTCCAGGCAATCTATAATAGTTTCCGATTGAGTGGCCGAACTAGCCTCGCCAGCTTAGATACGTTTGATGAATCCAAGTCGTACGATGATTATCAACAGTGGTTAGGCCACATGGAGAGCTTATGCGCTCCATGTCAATTAATTCAGCATGCGCTCGTACCATCAAACTTGTCAAATAACCCGATTAGCCTAATGTGTGTTTACCATGTATAGACGCTACTGCTTGAATCTAAGGTACCACTTACCAATGCAAACCCATTTTAACCATAGAACCATGATCTGCTAAGACTCATGAGCCAGGCATGGTGGTATATGGGACACCGTGGTCGAGTTGACAGCCTACATTAGGGTGACAAGCATCCCTGTAGTGACTAGTGAGCAACCTAAACTCGTGAGCCGAATATGGAGGTGTATGAGACACTGTATTCGAGTTGTTGGCCTACGTTCAGGTAACGAGCCTCCCGTAGTGACCTCGAGTATAATCAAATGAACTTGCCAGTCCACTGTTTTCATTAGGGTTGATGCCCTACAACTTACCTGTCATATGTGATTAACCTAGGACTGACGACCCTAAATGGATCCCCATTTGGGTTAATGATATAAAGGGAGGTATCTTAACTTCCCAAACCTGTTGTATGAATAAGCCTAGTAAATTACTTAGCTAACACGTTCATGCACCGCATTACATGTGCTTTGGCGAAGAAGCGCACATTTAGAGAGTGTGTCATGCGCAATTGTGAGATGATGTTGCTAAGGGAGTGCAAGCAAGGGCATGCATCATTATGCATATCATTTCTACATTAACCAGAGTAGTTAGGAAATGTTTGTTCTATTGCCTTATCAGTACTGCTTGACTGAATTGATAACTTGTTAACCTTTACCTTATAGTACCACTGAGTTGATCACTCACTCCCACGCTGGGACAGTGTTTTAAAATGCCAATCAGACTCTGATTTAGATGTAAGTTGTGATGAGGCTTACATGTCGGAGCTGAACTTCTTTGACGAGGAGGAGGAGTTCTCCTACGCTCAGCTCTCAGGAGGGTCTGTGTAGACCTAGAGCTGCGTCGTTGGGATTACATGGATATTGGATTAGTGGAACATTCATATTTTGTTATTTTGTATAACTTGAAACAAATTATGTATATATTCAGCCTGGTAGCACGTTCATATTCTGGAGGTTATGAAACACGTATATACTTTATATATTTAGTTCAGTCTTCCGCTTGCTTATTTACATTAACTCTGGAGTATGATATGTTGTTTTAGTGTAATCTCACTCATGTTTAATGTACTAATATGGACAACATTTAAACATCATTATCTATGTTGCATAAGTGATGCGTTGGAACTCGGGAGTTGAGCTTTACTTGACCCCCGATTTTCGGGGCATTACAATGTTGCATAAGTGATGTGTTAGATCTCGGGAGTTGAGCTTTGCTCAACCCTTGAAATTCGGAGTGTTACAACGTACAACCGCAATGACTTTTCTCCCGACTAACGTGGTTGTCCACTTCACACCTAACGGATTTCCACCAAAAAGTACCAGAGAAGGTTAAATCAGTTGCGATCGAGAATAGACAATGCCAGGTCATGTCCAAAATAGTTTCTGTTTCACCGGTAGTACAACAAGACAATGAAGGATGGATGATAGTAACATCTAAAAACGAAGGGTTCGATCTTCTTTTACAAGGAGTACCATCCTGCCGAGTATGGTTAACAAGCCAATCATGTGCAATACTACGAGGCGCAGTTTTACCTCACTCACTCAATTCATCCTCCTCGACGGCATCAGCAATGCAGTTTTCACTTTCTCCTTTGATGTCAGTACATTCGAAGTATACAGAAAATAGAAAATTTGCCAACAGATGTTAATTGGTCTTCACCAGATGAGCATGCTGCTAAAGAAGTCCCTAATTTTTCAACAGCGACTACCCTGAACAATAGTAAACCTTAAGGAAAGCCTTCAGATGAGAAGTTAGTTCAACTGAATTAGGCGTTGCTCGCCAACGAGAAGACGAATTAATTAACAAATTTATCAGTCAATAGAGAACCCTAGGGGCATCGTCATAACTTGCCAGAGTAGAAGAGCAAGTAAAGTTACGTACAGAATGCATAAAACTAGACATTGCATTAGGACTTATTGATTCGAATATACAAATCTTTTAAGGTTTGATTATAAAAGTTTACAACTTGAAAAGAGTCAAAGTGAAGCAGCTCAACTCTCATATGAATTGGCTATTTCAAAATTTTAAGAGAGCAGCGACGGATATTGTTAAAGAAGAAAAGAAGAACAAAGAATTATCAAAATGAACAACGAAACTCCAATAAAGAGAACATGGGTGATTTTACAATTAATAAAGTAAAGAAAGAGTTTGGACAATTTAAGGACTACGGGAAATATACAGTTGAAGAAGATGATATACTCCTTATAATGAATCAATTGCTAGCTGCAGAGAAAATTGAATTGCCACGGCTAAAGTATTCAAAGGAAATGAAGAAAAGAAGAAAAGGGTATTCTACCGAAGATGACCGACGATAGTAAAATTGTCATAAAGAAGACATATGAAATAAGAGAGAAAGTAATGACATATAATCCTAATTGAAAATATTCGCTCTATAGAAGAACATACGAGAAGAAAGCAAGACAAGTATCATGGGGGCAAATTTTCATCAATATACCTGCCAGTTCAACAAAATATATCATCCCTGAATGTATATGTATTTTTGACTCAGAAGATTCACGGCATACTTCTTCTAAATAAAAAAGGAGGCAGACAAAAGCATACAAAATACATCATCCTTGAAGATAATCTTAGTTTTGATTTCAAAGATTATCAACATAATACTTCAAAATCAAAAGGGGGTAAGGTAAGCAGAATACGAAGAAGGCCAAAGTCTCAGAATGTTAAAGTCTTAGAATGCTAATGAGGCCAAAGTCTTTAAAAGTCAAAGTCTCAGAATGCTAATGAGGCTAAAGTCTCGGAATGCCAAAGTCTCAGAATGTCAATGCCATACATGAATAAAAGGCAGACTTTTAAACATATAAAGCAAATAAATAGTAGCTATCTTGTCATCGCCATATCACTGACGCAAAAGACTATTCCATTATTAAAATTTATCGAAATTGCTATTGTCGCCAAGCTGATACGCCATCCTATTCATAAAAAATTTATAATATCATCAGCAATGGCAATATATCAATCATCGATTTATTATCTTCAGCAAAGCTTGTACGATCAACAATCATGTCAGCGATAACGGTTTATCATTGAAGGCAGCCTAGCGAAGCCCTATACGGCCAACTACGCATAAGACCTATAAATTATTCAGGCAGCAGTGAGAAGCCAGTGGCCCTAAAAAGCCCGTATAAGCCATCACATGCATACCCATGCAGGCAGCGAACGAACCCAGCGGCTAAAAGCCCTAAAAGGCCAAAAGTCCTCGATGGCCAATCATGAGGAATGATGAAAATACCCTCGCATGAATGGGTCCGACCTTGCAGATAAAGAAAAATAGGGAGTAGAATAAGACCCCCCCAGATCCCTATCTTGATTTCAGTAGCAACTCATGAGGACATGTTCTCTACAATAATACCCCCCATTGATGGACTGACAACCTTGGATTTGTTACTAAAGGCCCGTGAATTGTAAAGAGTTACTACGGCTAACCTTGTGCGTAAATCCCACTGAGTTCACGGCCTCGGTAGCTTCACTGGGCCCCTCTGATGGATCGCAGTTTGTGAACTCCCCGGCCGTGATAAGTCTAAGGAACTCATGAGAGTTAGAGAGACTATTCACGTACGACCTATCTCCAACTACTTATGGGTCTAAAAAACTGTGTGATTGGTCCACTACTCAAGAGCTTAAACTGTGTGATTGCTACACTACTCAAGAGCCTAAACTATATGAAAGTGTCAACTCCAGTCAAGTCAAGTTAGTAAATGTAAGGCCCATATCCTAGCCCGTACTGTTCCGTAGGCTTCTGCGGTCCTCCCGGTCGAATTTCAGTGACTCGCAATCTATAATCAGCAGTTACATGCAACGCTAATTCGTATCCCATTTTTCAGAGTCAGCTCGACCTAAGACCTATACCCTTGTGACTGCGTCGTTGCCACGGCTCCAATGCCGCGTCTCGCACGCTAAGGTAATACCCAAGCTGGGAGATGTGAACCTGCGTTCGGTTCAAGAAAATGCCGCATGTTACAAATACCGAGGAAATCTCTACAACATGTCAAATCAATCCTATCAATTAATCAAGTACCATATCACATCACTCCCATCACTCACACCCATCCCCAAGTACAACTACCCATCTCCAAAAGTCAACTTTCCATCACTTCACCCATCTCTCTCCCCAACACTCCATCACTCACATCACCTCTCTCTCTCTCATCTCTCTCTCATTTCTCTCCCAAGCTCCATGGGAGCAACTCCAACATCCCAACCTCCATGAGATAAGCATTGTGTAGCCCACTCCCTATCACTCAATCCAACCCTTCAAAGTCCATCTCGACCGTTGAATCGCATCCCTTGGAGCTCTAGGTCGCATTGGCAGAAGAAGGAAGAGAAGATCAAAGGTGGGTGTTCATTTCATTTGATTTTGATGTTGGGTCCACATGATTTGAGACCCACTTGATGTATGCATCGTATTAGAAGGGCCCGTAGTGGCTGGGTCCCTCCATCTCTCTCTCTCTCTTTCTCTCTCTCTCTCTATTTTCCTTCCCCTAGAATGAAGTGGGCCCCACCAAATTGTGTTAAATCTACTCCATCCATCAGATGGTGTGGCCCACCACATTCAAGGAGATCCACCGTCCACTAATGGGACGGTGGGAAATCCCACCCGTTAGACTAAAATATATATAATATAATTATAAATATATATATATATACATACATGTATGTGCATGCTGGTGGACCACATTTATGTGGGACCCACCATGACGCACATGTTATATTCATGCCATCCAACATCCCTGGACGTTGGACGTGCAACAAGGAGCGGCTAACCTGGAGGCATGTACGGACATGGGTGTGTACTAACAAAGCTAACAAAAAAAATTGCTTTAGGGTGGGCTGCTCATGTAGGCCCCACTTTGATGTATGTAGATAATCCATGCTTTCATTCCGTTGTTTAGCCCATTTTGGGCGTTGATCTGAAATTTGAGACCAATCTGATAATCAGGTGGGCCATACCATAGGAAATAGCGGTATTACCATTAAAACTCACCTGATCCTTCTATTCTCCAAAAACACTCGCATCTTGGTCTCATTTAGTCAATCAGGGGCCACATAATCCAATGGTTGGGTTGGATTTTTCAATTGCGGGCCCCACCTATGAAAAACTACAGGAAATCAAAAAAATAAAAAATAAAAAATAAAGCAGCAGCAGCGTCTACTGCTGCCGTCCTGAGGATGGCGTCCTCTGTGCACGGACGAGAAGGCAGGGAACCACGGTCCCAGCCGTGGGCCCCATCATGATGTGTGTTACCATCCATACCATACATTGGGTGTGCCTCCCTCCTGGCTATGGGCCACCTAAAAATCAGTCGTATTCGGATCTCAGGTGGCCCACGTCATAGGAAATAGTGAGGATCTTACGTCTGCTACTGAGACCCTTTTTGGGGTCAGAAGTTTTGGATCAATATGAAATTTGTTTTTCCTCCTCAATCTAAGTCCACGTGACCTTATGAACAGTTTAGATGACAAATAAATATTACGGTGGGCCCCATGTCCACGTGACCTTATCAACAGATTGGAGGAAAATAAACATGACGGTGGGCCCTAGGTCCATGTGACCTTATCACCAAGTTGGGGTGCAAATAAACATTATGGTGGGCCCCAGGTATGTGTGACCTTATTAATAGATTGGGTGAAAAAAAAACATTATGGCGGGCCCATGTTTCTGTGACCTTGTCAACGGGTTGGATGGGAAAATAAACGTTATGGTGGGCCCCACATGGGACCCACTAATGTATGTATTATGATCCACACATTCCTTTAGTGTGAGCCCCACCATGAGGTATGTACCACATCTATGCCATCCATCCTTCCTATCCCTATGGGATCCACCATGATGCATGTGTTACATCCAAGCCATTCAACCATTTTGAAGCACGTCTTAAGGCTTGAGACTAAAAATAAGACAGATCTATAGTTCAAGTAGACCCCCACCTAGTGTTATGTGTTGTACACACATGTGACACGTGTGATAGTGGGACCCATGTAAGCTCTGTTTCATCCACACTGTTAGCACATGCACCAGTGGGTTGGCTAACCATGTGAAAATCCACCATGATGAAAGTGTTTTGTCTGCGCCACCCACACTGTCCATCTGTTGACAGACCCACCGTGATGTATGTTTTGTAATCCACACCGTCCCCATATCTAGACGGTGCTGGACAATGTTTAGATGGTGTTGTCCAATATTTGGATGTGTTGATTTGCATGGACAACGTTTGGGCGGTGCCGATTTACATGAATAATGTTTGGATGATGTTGATTTACATGAGTAAAGTTTGGACAGTGCTGATCATCATTAGTGGGCCATGTGCCCCATGGAATGATAGTGTGCAATGATACTCATGTTACACCTACAACTATTGAAATGATTTTGGTGAGGCCCACCTTGATGTATTTTATGGCCATTTGTCGGGCCCACTTTGATGTATTTTGTGACCCATTTGTCGGGTCCACTTTGATTTATTTTATGGCCCATTTGTCGGGCCCACTTTGATGTATTTTGTGGCCCATTTTTCGGGCCCACTTTGATGTATTTTGTGGTCCATTTGTCGGGCTCACTTTGGTGTACTTTATGGCCCATCCGTCAAGCCCACTTTGGTGTATTTTGTGGTCCATTCGAGGTACCCACCTCGATATACTTGTGACCCACCTGTGTGGCCTACCTTGATATATTTATGGGGCTCATTAGTACAGCCCAATGATGCGGTCCACTTGTTGTACATGAGGCCCATTGGTGCGGCTCATTAATGCGACCCAACTTGATATGATGGGACCTAGGTGCAGAGCCCACCTATTACATATATTAGGCCTATGTGCAGGGCCCGCATGTTATGTATTTATGGCCTTTTGGTGTGACCCATTAAGTTATATTCTAGGTCCATATAGTGCTGTCCATTTGATGTATGTGAGGTCCATGTGTTGCAGCCCATTGAGATGTATTTTTGGCCCATATGTCGTGGCCCATTGTGATGTATTTGAGGCCCATGAGCAGGGCCCACTTGTTGTGTATATGAGGCCCTAAGAAGTGGCCCCCTTGCAAGAGGCCCATTGCAATGTAGATTAGTCCTTTGTGTGAGGCCTCGGGCCCACTGTATGTTTGGCCCTATGTGGGCCACTCCTTGGGAGCAATGTTGGTTAAATGTCCACATTGATGGGCAATGATGGTTTAATGTCCACATTATGACCTTCCCTTAAGCCTTAACCGATTGATCATCGAGGTCGATTCCGATTGTCATGGCCGATTGCCGATTCCGATTGACGAGACCGATTTACCAATTCTGATTATCGATCAATTTCGATTGTCGTGACCGATTGCTGATTGACGAGATCGATTTGCCGATTCTAACTATCGAGGTCAATTCTGATTATCATGGCCGATTGCGATTCTGATTGATGAGACCGATTTGTCGATTCTGATTATCGATCGATTTCGATTGTCGTGACCGATTGCCCATTGATGAGACCGATTTACCGATTCTGACTATCGATCGATCCCAATTGTCATGGACAATTGCCGATTCCGATTGACGAGATCAATTTGCCGATTCTGATTATCTATCGATTTCGATTATCGTGACCGATTACCGATTGACATGACCGATTTGCCGATTCTGACTATCAATCGATCCCGATTGTCATGGCCGATTGTCGATTCCAATTGCCGAGACGATTTACCGATTCTGATTATCGATCGATTTCGATTGTTGTGATCGATTGCCAATTGACATGACCGATTTGCTGATTCCAATTATCGATCGATTCTGATTGTCGAGGGCAAGTATCGAGGCTCATCGTGATGTGTATTAAGCTCTTGAGTAAGGCCCATGGTGTTGTATATTAGGCCCTTATGTGAGGCCATAAGTTTGTAAGTGCTATGATCTCATGCTCCTTTGGTTGTCAAATTTTGATGTGTCAAAACATCTATCTATGTCTTGTGTTTGTATGATGATTTATATGTGTTCAAGACACTGCATCAACACTTCATGACATTGAATGTCTTCAACTAATACAAATTGCACTTCATCATCCTATTAATGTTCAAAGCTACAATGTGGAAGTTCAAGACTCAAGAAACAACTTCAAGACTCAAGAGCAATGCATGAAGTAGCTTTCAAGCTGATGAAGATTTTAAGATTAAAGCTACAACAAGTTCAAGATCTCAAGCTTGATAAGGTTCAAATGTCTACATTTGTTAAATGGTTGAAGTTCAATGTCCATACGACATGATTCAGGTTTGAATGACCATTAGGTTGACCTTAGAGTAGGTCATTTCGGATACATAACTCAATTATATCTTTAATAGGTTTTTGGTCTGTCCTAAGACCATTCCTAGCCCCTGTTCGACCAGTCCTGGCATTGACTCAACCAGTCCAAGAAATTCTATGACCAGTCCTAAGTTGTTGAGAATTTTCAGAATTTTTGGTACACCTACGACCAGTCCTGGTGGTCCTTCGACCGGTTGTAAGAGTGACTTCGACTCAATCTCGACTAGTCGTAGGTCTATGACTTAAAGTCTAGCAAGCAATTCTATGGTCCTATGACCAGTCGTAGGTGACCCACGACAGGTCGTAGGTTCTCTAAGACCAGTCGTGGAACGACTTTCAAAAATCGCGCTCCTTATTTCAAATAACCGTTAGAGCTACGACCAGTCGAAGGTTCCTAAGACCAATCATAAATGCGATTTCTGCTTCTATAAATTGAACATGAATTTCAGAGTTTTTTATTCAATTCATAATATTTTCAAGGCTCCACTCTGAGATAAGTTTGTGTTTGTTTTTAAGCTATTTTGTGCATAATTGCTTTCTCTTTTTGCTAGCTTATTTAATTTGATTTTGTTTCTATATTCCAATCTTATTTAAAAAGAGGAATTACCTTATTCCTTCTTCTTGGAATCAAAATCAAATATAGCTACGCCCAACTAGTTAAAATCTAAAATCTATTAGAACTTATAACCATATTAAAGTGAGTATTGGAAATTGTACTTGAACATTCAATCATCTACTCCGATTGGTTCTACGGGGCTGCTACGAAAAGGAGAAATTCAGGTATTTTACAATTCTGTAAAATTTCATTTCTTTTGGTTTTGTTTGAGGTTAAGCCAGAAAAATCTCATTGTATTGGTTATTTGAAGAGAGCCAGAAAACTCAGAAAAGAGGGGTTTTTGAATTGTATAAACCCAAGTGAAAAAGACACAATTGTAAAGGTTTTGGGTGAACATGTGAAAACCTATTTGATAATGAACGCTAATATCCCCTGTATGAGGATATTAGGAGTGGAGTAACATTTTGTGTGGCTGTTAAAAGATAGTTGGTGTACACACAGGCGAACCACTATAACACTTTGTCTTGTGGATTGAATGCTTGCTTAATTTTCATATCTTTTATCATTTAATTGTGTGAAATGTACATGTGGATGTGAATGTTGTAACAATTTACATTTCAAGCAAGTGTGGGGATTGTTATAATAAATTAGATCTATATTTCTACATTTAATTTCAATTCTTTGCTATTCATTTATTTCTATTAAAATTGAGTTCTTGATCCAAAAGACGCTTTAGAAATAAGGTTCTCCTACCATAAGCCCTTGTTTATTATGGTGTAAGGTTGTCCTTGGAACTGAATTTGTATCAATCTCTCAATACTTATTTATTAAGGTGATTTGATTTCAGCATTGTGAATTGATTTATAATTGTAAGGCTATTAATTTATATTATTCTACTGATTTTATTTTAATTTGGCATAGTCCTATTCACCCCCCTCTAAGACATATAGCTTGGCCTTTTCAAGTGGTATCAGAGCCTAATAGCTCGTTCTTATTGCTTTTTATTTGGATTTATTTCCTGAGCTAACGATCTAAGCTATATAAAAAGATGTCAAATTTTAATAGCCTTTCTGTCACTAGGCTTCCACCATTTGATGGCTCCAACTATGCCTATTGGAAAGCCAGAATGAGGATCTTCCTCAAATCAATGGATGAGATTATGTGGCGAGCCACAGTGACCGAATGGAACCCTCCTACCATTGAAGTAACTGAATCCGACGGTTCAAAAACTGTGTTTGTACCTACTTATTATTTATGGACCACCCTTCAGAAAAGTGAGTATAGTGTCAATGCTAAAGCACTAAATGCAATCACTTGCGCACTATCACCGGATGAGTTCAAAAGAATTATATCCTGTGATACTGCAAACAAGCCTGGGATATACTAGAAATGACACACGAGGGTACATCAATTGTCAAAAAGTCTAAAGTCCAACTCCTCACAACCAAATATGAAGAAATTCATATGGAGGAAAATGAAATGTTTATGGATTTTTATACTAGACTAAATGACATTATAAACTCAATGTAGGGTCTTGGCGATAAAATTTCAGAAAGTAAAGTGTGTGCAAAGATACTACGCTCACTTTCTGAACGGTTCAATTCTAAAGTAACCGCGATCTAGGAACTTCGTGATACGGATAATATGAGGGTAGAAGAACTAGTTAGTTCTTTACAAACCTATGAATTAAATTTTAAAGCTCCTAAAAGTAAATCTATATCTTTGAAATCATCTAAAGGTATTTCTCAAGAAAACTCAGATTTAGAAAATTTTGAAGATGATATGGCTCTTTTGGCGAAAAAATTTTATAAAATTTTCAAAAGCAAGAAAAGGGTCGACTTTCAAAAGGCAAATGAAAAGAAACGATCTAAACCTAAGTCCAAAACTTGGAAGTCTTTGAAAGATAGTCAATGTTACAACTGCCAAGAACATGGGCATTTAGCAAACAAATGTCCTAAAAGGATGACCGAAGGAAGCGTATGTTGGCTAATTGGGATGAATCATATGATTTGAAGCATCTTCGAATCGAAAATTAAAACCGAGTTAAGGCGGTGAAGTTAAAGCCCTTATGACTCTAGCAAGTTTACTTTTTTGAGATCACGATGATTTAACAAGTGAAGAAAATTTGGATAGTGATCATGAAAATAAAGAAGATCTTCAAGATGCTTATAATGCCTTATATAAAGAAAGTTGTAAAATTGTCAAACTTAAACTTCAAAAAGAAAAGTTTTTTAAACTCAAAGAATGTTTTGAAACTCTTGTTTTAGAAAAATTTCAAATTTCAGATTATTTTGAAAAATCAAAGTGTGATTTGGAATTCAAAACCTCCCTGATTGAAGATTTGAAATCTGAAAATGAGAAACTTAAAAATGAAGTATCTTCTCTTCTGAGTTTGAAGGACACATGGAGATATGCCCAAGGTGATCCAAAATTAGAAAAATTATTATCCGGATCAAGAAAATGTAGTGATCAATCTGGGTTGGGCTATGATAAAAATACATCTCCTAAACAGAAGAATACTCCTCCCAACTCTATGAAAGGAGAGACTTCTAACTCAAAAGGAAAAGGTACTAGTCAAGTTTTTTCTAAAAATACAGAAACCTGAAAGCAGCTATATTGTAACACCCCGGATTTTTGCCAACCTGGGATTAGACGTCCTTAGGCAATGGATCAATCCTAATACCGGTTTAACTTCTTAAACGCTCAATTAAAGCCTCAAACCCTTTTTTAAACCATTTTCTTCACAAATCCCACCCTTCACTACCTTATGCTTTCAATTTTTCAAAGCACTTTAGCCCTAGACACTAACTTAAACTATCTAAGTAGTAAAACTTGGATCACTTTATATACAAACTACAAAGGCCTAAGTACCATCTCAGACAGAAATCTTATAGGACTAAATCCTTTAGAAATTAAGTGAGATTTAGCTAGTGTTAAACTAGAGTGCCTATGAAATTAGCACCAATCGCTTTAAATACGTTCTGCAAGACTCAAAAACCTGTAGAATCATTGACGCTAGGTTACCCTAAAACTTAGGATCAATCTCATTACACTGGTGCTCACGGAGCATCTCGAAACTTCGTATTAGGTCTAGACCGCACATCGGAAATTCGATTAACACGAAGTTAAGGAACTAGGACCACCTCACTGGGCTTGACAACCACCTCAGAAATCAAATCCAGCCGATGTCCCACAGCTGTTCGCTTGAGTCCGGAGAGAGAGAGTGTGAAAACACTTCTTTTCTTTAAAAATAAATATCTTGAATAGTAATCTAAGACTCAGTTTTAAGCAACCAGACCGTCAGAATCAGACCAAATTACACCCTCGGATCAGGAGAAATTTCATACACATTTACATGTACTTGGAATTTCGGATCGTGGCCCACTGACCATTGAACTGGAAGTGGTCCGCCACGTGCAATCTGGGAATCCGATCGAGTCGAAAGCGTAATCCCACGTAGATCCATGTGTGGAGAGCTTAAGTCTGACGTTTGGCTCAAGGGGGGCCACCAGAAACACTCTTTTGAGCTGGAACATCGCCGAAATGCTTATAATAGCAGTAACCCTTGAACCTGAGTCTATTTTGGGAAGGTTTTAGGCTATAAAAGGACCTTAAACCCTCTCTCATTCCAGCCATACGAATTTGGATTTGAGAGAGAGAAAAGAGAGAGAAAGTGAGGGAGATGTGGGAGGAACTCCCTGCTGCTGTTCCCTGCCGCTATTCGGGCTCCACCGCCTAATTCTCATCGCTTTCCCGGCAATTCCGGCGTCGTTTCTAGGTAAAAAACCCTAACCCTAACCTGTTTTAGGGTTGTTTAGGTTGTAGGTTATGAAATCGCTAACGTATTTCATTCCATAGGTTGCCAAACTCCTGTATACGGAAGCTTAGCGAACCTATCAACTCTGTTACGATTCTACGACACAAGGTGAGGACTTTAGGTGTATAGGTTACGGTTTTCAATGCTTTCAATGTCAGATAATGGTAGATCCATGATCTGCATGCAATTGCACATGTACAAAGTGCTTTCCGTTTTCCGTTTCGATTAGAATTGTAGAATTTGAAATTTCACATACTCTAGGTATTCGTATAAAATACCATATACGTATTTTTTATGGAAATGTGTTTGACATGTTTAATTGTCGTATGGATATATGATGTATGGATAAAATACTCATTTGGCGAAAGGGTTCGCCTAAATACATGTTTACTAATATACACCATGTATATAGAAATACGGTATTGTAAGAAGTACCGTATACGTGTATATTTTAGCGATGTGTTTGTCATGATTAATTGTTGTATAAATATATTATGTGCGTATAAATTAATTGCTTGGCGAAAAGAATCGCCGTATTACAAGTTCCCTTGTAAACACTATATATGTTGAAATTGGGTATCCTAGAAAATACCCCATACGTATAAATTTTGTGGATGTAATTGTCATGATTATTTGCTGTATGAATATGATATATACGTATAAAATATTAGTTTGGTAAAGAACAGTCCTAATACACATTCCTCTAACATACGTCATGTATGTTGAAATAGTGCATTCCAAGTGTTTGTGAAAATGCTTGTGAGTGTAAGTGCTTAAGTGATAGTGCCTTAGGTAGGTGCTGAGATGGGATTCTCAACTACCTTAGAGTCACATATGATACCCTCCATGTGGTTATTTACTCTAACCACTCACCTATGAAATATATGTATTTGTATCCCTATTTGTATAGTGCTTTACAACATGCTTTTGAACATGCTTTGTAACTTGTTTATTAACATGCTTTATGACATGCTTTATAACATGATTGCTAGCGTTCTTGAATTTTCTTGTTTATCATACTGTACTTCACATGTTATGGCTAGGAATTGATTGAGCTTGGGACTATGTCCATAGTCCAGGCATCTGGTATCCGACTTGGAATTGTGGTTGAGATTCGTTTCGCCACACATGATGTGTTGGCGAACCCGTGTCGTACTTCGGTTGGCGATAGTGGTTGGCCACACGAGGTGCTTCTGCGCTTCATATCGCCCAACTTGTTATGCGCTCGAGCCAGTCGAACACGTCAAGTAACCCGTGTGTCTTATGTATGTTCACCATGTTTGGTCGCTAATGCTTGAACCTAGGGTACCAAACTTACCAGTGAGAATCCCGTTAACCATGGTACCTCGATCCGCTAAGACTCATGAGCCGAGCATGGTGGTATGGGACACCGTGGTCGAGCTGTCGGCCTACGCTGGGGCCACGTGACTCCTCGTAGTGACCAGTGAGCAACCAAACTCGTGAGCCGATTATGGTGGTATGGGATACTATATTCGTGCTGTCGGCCTACATTGATAAGGTGATGGGGGAGCGGTGCAACCTTTGTGCGTAACATGCCACTGACAAGACCCTTTGTAGTGACCGCGAGCATATTCGAAGTCGCGGTGTGCCTTAGGGTTCGCCGCGATATATAGAGTATGAACTAGGCTGTTTACGTATAGTGATGAATCGTTTAAGAGGTGATGGGAAGTGGTGCAACCTTTGTGCGTAAACCACAGCCTCTCTCTCTGCCGTGACCTAGAAAATACACCATCGTCGATATTAACTAGGGTGACGACCCTAGAATGGATCATGTTTGGGAATGATACAAGGGAGGTACCTTAGTTTCCCAATCTCCCTTTGTTTGAAATGGACTAATTAAAAACTCGGTAATCATGCTCATCATGCATCGCATGTGCCTGAAAGATGTGGAGCACTATGGGATGTAAGCATGCCGCGAACGTGAGATGTGTCGCATGAGGGAGTATGTCGGTGAGGGCATCCATCATACCTGCATTCATACTTGCATTAATCAGAGTAACTAGGAGTGTTTGATTTACTGCTTTATCATTACTGCTTGACTGTATTGATAACATGATAACTTATGCCTTATTGTTCCACTGAGTTAGCTACTCACTCCCACGTTACGGGATGTTGTTGTACACACCAAACAGATTTGTTGAGTTTCAGGTGATGGCGATGCTTGTGAAGCAGAGCTGGACTACTTCTATGGTGATGAGGAGGAGTTCTCCTATCTGTATCTCTCTGACAGGTCTATGAAGACCTGGTATTGTATTGACGGGGCTATGGTATTTGGGATAGGAGATATTACACGTCATCACATTAGGTATATTTTAGAACTGTCCTTGTAATTATTTAACCTGGTAATGTTATCACACTCTGGAGACTCATCGTAGTTTATATATTTTATCTATCTATCACAGTCTTCCGCTTGCAAATTTAACTATCTCTGGAGTATGATATGCTGTTTTGGCTTAATCTCACTCATGTTCATTGCACTAATACCGATCACATTCAATCATCATTCATTTTGTTGCATAAGTGATGCGTTGGAACTCGGGAGTTGAGTTTATGCTCGACCCCCAATTTTCAGGGCGTTACATATATAAATTTTAAAAATCAGATCAGAAACCCACTAGATGAAAAGATAATTGATTTACTAAAGGAGCTCTTAAAATCTAACTCAGTAGGTCACTCTTACAACTATAAACAAAAGAAGATCAACTATACTCCTAAACCTAAAAGCAGTTTGAAATGGGTTCCTAAGGTTACTGTTTGGTTGTGCTTTCAAAGCTTCAAGCCATTCAAAATGGTACCTAGATAGTGGATGGTCCCGGACATATGATGGCGACAAGGCTCTATTCACCGATCTTAAAGATATGGTGATGGGTCATCACATTTGGTGATGGCAGCAACTGCAAGATAATTGGCAAAGGTACGGTTCAACTCTATAACCTTCCCTTATTTAAAGATGTTTTATATGTTGAGGGTTTAAAACACAACCTATTAAGCATATCTCAAATATGCGATAACAACCATAGTGTTAAATTTTCTAATCAAGGTTGTGAAATTATAAATAAAAAGGGTTCTATAATATTAACTGGTCACAGAACTTCTGAAAACTGCTATATAGTAAGCGATGGTAGCTCATCTAACTAAACGTGCTACATGGTCCATACCAATGAGATAGAATTATGGCATAAACGCCTCGGACATGTACACTACCAAAATTTATACAGATTGAGCAAAGGAGAATTAATTAGAGGTCTACCTAAGATGCAAAAAGTAGATAAGATTTGTGGTGAATGCCAGTATGGTAAACAAACTAGGAGCTCTCACAAAAAGGTGAACTCCAATACCACCACAAGACCACTCGAGCTTCTCCACATGGATCTTATAGGACCAACGAGAACGGAAAGTCGAGGTGGCAAAAAATACATCTTGGTTATCGTAGATGATTATACAAGATACACTTGGGTTTCATTCTTGAGGGACAAATCAGAAACCCTTGATGAAGTGAAAAAGATTATAAAATGGATCCAAACTGAAAAATGTCCTCAAGTTAGTAAGATCCGTAGTGATCATGGATCCGAGTTTGAAAATTATAGTTTTGAGAAATTCTGTAGCGATCAGCGAATATCACATGAATTCTCTGCACCTAAGACTCCTCAACAAAATGGAATTGTCGAGAGGAAAAATAGAGTGCTTCAAGAAATGGGAAATGTTATATTAAATAGCATGAAGCTTCCTAGGAATCTCTGGGCTGAAGCAGTGAATACCGCCTGCTACATTATTAATCGTGTTTATATTTTCAAATCTAATAATAAAATGGCTTATGAAATGCGGTTTAAGAAAAAGCCTTCTGTCAAATACTTTCGAGTTTTTGGCAGCAAGTGCTATATTTTGCATGACCGTGAAAATTTGGGAAAGTTCGACACTAAAAGTGATGAAGGGATCTTTTTAGGATATTCTTTAAACAGTCTTGCATATCGTGTTCTAAACAACAGGACCGATGTGATTCAAGATTCAATAAATGTTGTAATCGACGATCATTTGAATACACCTGCCCCTAATTCAGATAATGATGAAGTTCTTATACTTGAAAAACCAGAAACTTCATCAAGTGAAACTAATTCTGAATTAAGGACTGTTAAAGATCATCCAACTTCTCAAATACTTGGAAACCCTCACACTGGTGTGCACACTCATAGACAATTAGAGGACATATGTAACTACGTATGCTTTACATCCCAGATAAAACCGGTTAACGTGAAAGAAGCACTTTCTGATGAAAACTGGACAGTTACGATACAGGAAGAACTTAATCAGTTTGTCAGAAATGATGTCTGGTACCTTGTTCATAGACCTAAAGATAAACATATTATTGAAACAAAATGGATTTTCAAAAACAAGTCTGATGAACTTGGAAATATTATTCGAAATAATGCAAGGCTAGTTGTACAGGGGTACACACAAATTGAAGGTATTGACTATGATGAAACCTTTGCCCCTGTAGCTCGTCTTGAATCAATCAGACTTTTTATTTCCATTGCTTGCTTTAGGAAAATTAAAATTTACCAAATGGATGTAAAGAGTGCCTTTTTGAATGGTGATTTACATGAAGAGGTATATGTTGAACAACCTACAGGGTTTGAAGACCCTAAGTTTACTGATCATGTGTATCGTCTTAAAAAGGCTCTCTATGGTCTGAAACAAGCTCCCAGAGCATGGTACGAAAAACTGACTAAGTTTTTACTGAGTCATAATTTTCAGATGGGAAGTGTTGATAAGACGCTCTTTGTTAAGAAACATAACGATGATATTCTAATGGTTCAAATATATGTTGATGATATTATTTATGGATCAACCTGTACTAACATGACTGTTGAGTTTGCAGATTTAATGAAATCTAAGTTCGAAATGAGCATGGTTGGGGAATTAAATTATTTCCTAGGGTTGCAAGTGAAACAACAACCTGATGGAATTTTTATCTCTCAAACCAAATATGCTCTGAACTTAATTAAGAAGTTTGGATTTGAGAATGGTAAAAATTTTGATACTCCTATGAGTACAACTTTGAGACTCTCAAAAGACTCTATAGGTAAAGATGTGGATCCTAAATTATATCGTAGTTTGATTGGTAGTTTGCTTTACTTGACTGCAAGTAGACCAGATATCGCTTTGAGTGTTGGTATTTATGCTCGTTATCAGTCAAATCCTAAAGAATTTCACTTAACTGCTGTTAAGCAGATTATGCGATATGTCGCAAGTTCTGCTAAACTGGGTCTCTAGTATCCTCATGAGACTAGTGTTCAATTAGTCGGGTACTCAGATGCTGACTAGGCTGAAAACATTGATGATAGGAAATCAACCAGTGGTGGTTGTTTCTACATCGAAAATTGTCTTGTTTCTTGGTTTAGCAAGAAGCAAAGTTCTATATCGCTATCAACAGCTGAGGCTGAATACATTGCAGCTGGAAATGCATGTACTCAGCTTGTTTGGATGAAACGCATGTTAAGCGATTATGGAATTACACAGGATTCTATGATTTTGTATTGTGATAATTCCAGTGCAATAAATATCTCAAAAAATCCAGTTCAGCATTCACGTACTAAGCATATTGACATTAGATTTCATTTCATTCGTGAATTAGTGGAAGAAAAATTAATATCTTTGGAATACATTCCAACCGAGACTCAACTTACGGACATTTTCACTAAACCGCTTGACAAAAGCAGGTTTAATAAATTAAAGTTTGATCTCGGTATATGCGATTTAAATTGAATTTGCATGCTTTGGTGTATCATAATATACATATATTTGATGGGTTATTTGCTTAAATTTTGAAATCATTTGAAAATTTATAAATTTTGGTCGGTACTCGACCAGTCGTGAGTGGACACGATCAGTCTTGCTTCGACCGGTCGAGCACATCCATAACCGGTCGTGAAACTCGTGAATTCACTTTATTTTGGGGTTTTGGCTTTTCTTCTTCATTTCCTTTTGTCTCACTAACAAGCCTAACCTCGACCGGTCGAACCCACCTTCATGATACTTCAAGGTTAATGGTTCTTTTGCAATTTCCTTGTAGATTTTGTTATTGGTGCTTCAAATTTTACTCTTGTAGAATCTATTTGCTCTTTCATTGCAAGTTTGGGGCTTTCTCTTAAAAAATTTGTTCTATCAAAACCCCACTTCTTCTTTCTTGAATCTTGTAGTTTCCTTGATTCCTCCTTTGAAAATGGATACTAGGGGTAAAAAGAAAACTACCCGTGGTCCCTCTTTATCTCAATCAGCATCTATTACGCAACGTCATCTTCAATCTCCCGAAAATGATCCATCAGATGCTCGGGATTTGTGTATGCGCAATGTCATAGTTGAGCATCCTGTTAATATTAATCACATTGCTTCATTTGGTATCCTTCCTCTGTTGCAATCTGTGGGATGGGATAACATCTTACATTGGGGTGGAGCTGCATACCAGTCCATTGCCCAATCCATGGTTGCATGTATCTATGATTTTTCTCTTGAGAATTTAACTTTTAAAATTGATACTCAAGAAGGCTTATTTACTGTGAATCACCATTTGATAGCTCACCTTATGGAAATTCCTATCAATGATGAGGGCATTCCGATTTATATATTATCTGATAAAATCTCATAATCTGAAAGACAAATGCTTATTAGGGATTTATGTAATTTGGATGTTCACTGGACTCATAAAGGTAATGCACTTCCTTTAAGGTATTTGTTATCCAGACACAGAGTGCTTCACAGGATTTTCATCTCAAATCTATATCCGCGTTCTGGTAATAAAACTGAACTCACTACATTCATAGTTCGTGTTTTGCATTCCGTCATCTCTGGTGCGAAAATTTGTCTGCCTTCGTTAATTTGTCACTCCATTATTCAGTTTCATCTCCATCCAGGTCATAGGGATATTCCCTTTGGTTATCTGATGACTATGTTAGCCAATCATATGCTCGTGGCAATGCCTGTTAGAGAGAAACCCATCCATCATCTCCCTTTTAATAATTCAAATATTAACAAGATGAATTTAGAATCGGTTGATGGCCAAGTGGATGTTGGTAGCAGTGGTGCTGAAGCAGGGAATGCAGATGAAGCTAGTGATCTTCCTGCAGACATAAATATGGATGATATTTTTGAAGACCTTGAGTCAGACTTGGCTGATGATCCTAACTTTCAGCCTTCTGATTTTGATGAGAGGTTGAATTCTCTTCAGGAACAGGTGGCTCAAATTCGTATTACCCAAGACACTCAATTTTCTTATTTACGCAAATATATGAGGTGTGTTGCTAGGGGTTTACACAAAAGTGATCCATCTAATCCTGCTCCCTCATCTGGTTCTGACTGACAATTTTACGTTTGGTCTATAATAACTGGTATTTAACTTTACTCTATGGCTGCACTATATTTGCTTGACTGACTTTGTTGAATTATGCACTATGCACTTCGAACTTTTTATCTCTTGCATATATATTCCATCTCCTACTTTCCTTAACCTTAGCTTACCCTTATTTTTTTCTTCCTTTTTCATTTTGTGTCAAAAGGGGGGAGAAGTTTGGTAAAGTTTTGGCCATATTTAATGATTATAATTATGGGATTGTAGAGTAGTTTGGTTGAGTTGTTACTCAAGGAGAGTAAGCTGGATGTTGCTTATAAGAGTAAGCTGGATGTTGCTTATGGTGTCTACATAACTGGTGCATGATTCACTATTGAACCTGCTGTGCTTGTATCTCTCTTATTCTTATTAGAAGTATTATTATTTGGGTGTTTTGTCATAAATTTGACAAAGGGGGAGATTGTAAGTGCTATGATCTCATGCTCCTTTAGTTGTCAAATTTTGATGTGTCAAAACATCTATCTATGTCTTGTGTTTGTATGATGATTTATATGTGTTCAAGACATTGCATCAATACTTCATGACATTGGATGTCTTCAAGAAATACAAAGTGTACTTCATCATCTATCAATGTTCAAAGCTACAATGTTGAAGTTCAAGACTTAAGAAACAACTTCAAGACTCAAGAGCAACGCATGAAGTAGCTTTCAAGCTGATGAAGATTTTAAGATTAAAGCTACAACAAGTTTAAGATCTCAAGCTTGATAAGGTTCAAATGTCTACATTTGTTAAATGGTTGAAGTTCAATGTCCATACGACATGATTCAGGTTTGAATGATCATTAGGTTGACCTTAGAGTAGGTCATTTCGGATACATAACTCAATTATATCTTTAATAGGCTTTTGGTCTGTTCTAAGACCATTCCTAGCCCCCGTTCGACCAGTCCTGACATTGACTCAACCAGTCCAAGAAATTCCACGACCAATCCTAAGTTGTTGAGAATTTTTAGAATTTTTTGGTACACCTACGACCAGTCCTGGTGGTCCTTCGACCGGTCGTAGGAGTGACTTCGACTCGATCTCGACCAGTCATAAGTCTACGACTTAAAGTCCAGCAATCAATTTTATGGTCCTACGACCAGTCGTAGAGATCTATGACCAGTTGTAGGTGACCCACGACTAGTCGTATGTTCTCTAAGACCAGTCATGGAACGACTTTCAAAAATCGCGCTCCTTATTTCAAATATCCATTAGAGCTTCGACCAATCGAAGGTTTCTAAGAACAGTCGTAGATGCGATTTTCGCTTCTATAAATTGAACATGAATTTCAGAGTTTTTCATTCAATTCATAATATTTTCAAGGCTCCACTCTGAGATAAGTTTGTATTTGTTTTTAAGCTATTTTGTGCATAATTGCTTTCTCTTTTTGCTAGCTTATTTAATTTGATTTTGTTTCTATATTCCAATCTTATTTGAAAAGAGGAATTACCTTATTCCTTCTTCTTGGAATCAAAATCAAATATAGATACGCCCAACTGGTTAAAATCTAAAATCTATTAGAACTTAGAACCATATTAAAGTGAGTATTGGAAATTGAACTTAGACATTTAATCATCTACTCCGATTAGTTCTATGGGGCTACTACGAAAAGGAGAAATCCAGGTATTTTACAATTCTGTAAAATTTCATTTCTTTTGGTTTTGTTTGAGGTTAAGCCAGAAAAATCTCATTGTATTGGTTATCTGAGGAGAGCCAAAAAACTCAGAAAAGAGGGGTTTTTGAATTGTGTAAGCCCAAGTGAAAAAGACACAATTGTAAAGGTTTTGGGTGAACATGTGAAAACCTATTTGATAATGAACGCTAATATCCCCTGTATGAGGATATTAGGAGTGGAGTAACATTTTGTGTGGCTGTTGAAAGACAGTTGGTGTACACACAGGCGAACCACTATAACACTTTGTCTTGTGGATTGAATGCTTGCTTAATTTTCATATCTTTTATCATTCAATTGTGTGAAATGTACATGTGGATGTGAATGTTGTAACAATTTAGATTTCAAGCAAGTGTGGGGATTGTTGTAATAAATTAGATCTATATTTCTACATTTAATTTCAATTCTTTGCTATTCATTTATTTCTATTAAAATCGAGTTCTTGATCCAAAAGACGCTCTAGAAATAAGGTTGTCCTACCATAAGCCCTTGTTTATTATGGTGTAAGGTTGTCCTTGGAACTGAATTTATATCAATCTCTCAATACTTATTTATTAAGGTGATTTGATTTCAGTATTGTGAATTGATTTATAATTGTAAGGCTATTGATTTATTTTATTCCGCTGATTTTATTTTAATTTGGCATAGTCCTATTCACCCCCCTGTAGGACATATAATTGGCCTTTTCAGAGTTTACTATATGTTAAGCTCTATATGAGCCATTCCTTGGGGGCAATGTTGGTTAAATGTCCACATTGTTGACGCCGATTGTTGATACAGATTAGGAGTATGTGATAGCATAGCATCATGATACATGCTCATACACATCATCTGCATGTTTGTTATGAGATGTGGTTGACCATTGCATATGCCATTGGATAGGTTATTATGAGACTCCCTAATAGGCGGAGGTTATCTCACATGAGCGTGGTATGCGCAGGATTAATGCATGACCGGATTGTATGACTCATGCATCTTACATTGTATATTGTGACTACTGTACGCTCTAGTAACATCAGGACCATAGCCTCCACAGGCATATCAAGGATGGTCAGACGGGACACTGAAAATGTTTGGTTCTAGCATACAAGCGTCATAGATGTCCCTGGGTGAAAAACCCTAAACCTTCGTGGCCAGGAGACGCCCCAACATCGAGACCGAGTGGATATATATGAGCGCACGAGGGCCGTATACCAGTAGTCTGCATCTCCCACTGTGTCGTGGTCAATTGGGAGGGGGTGTGACCTTACCCGCCTAAGTGAGGGGGCAATGTCTAGGTTGAGTTTCACCAGCTTGAGGAATGGGTCCGCTATCAACGAGTCGAGCCCGATATTGGCAAGCAGATAGTGAGGTCTCTTCTACTTGCCTAGTTATGCGCTCGGATAGGGGCGGCAAGCTGGCGTAGAGTGTAATAGACCCCGGTGATGATCCCAGAGGGGAACCGTACTGATATGTGGACTTATTGAATAATAAAGCAATACATTAAACAATCCTAGCTACTCTTATTAATGCAGGGATAATATGTTGTAATGATGCATGCCCTTGCCTGCACTCCCTCTGTGACACCATCTCACAGTCGCGCATGCTGAACTCCCACTGTGTTCTTCCTCGCCAAAGGCACATGCAATGCGGTGCATGGTCGTGTTAGCCAAGTTCTTAATTAGACTTATTTATAAAGCAGATTTGAGAAGTTATAGTACCTTCCTTTTTATCATTTACCCAAACAATGATCCATCTAGGGTCATCAATCCTAGTTAATCACATACGATAGCAAGTTGTAGGGCATCACCCCCAATGAAAGCAATGGATAGGCAAGTTCAATTGATTATACTCAAGGTCACTCCACCAACGTCCTACCAACTGGAGCACTATTTTTAAAGGGGGTTCAGATCAGACGGTTCACCCCAACCCACGCTAGGATCATAGCTAAGCTGCGCCGGTGTAGGCCGACAACTCGAATACAGTGTCTCATACCACCGTATTCAGCCCATGAGTTTGGGTTGCTCACTGGTCACTACGGGGAGGCTCGTCACCCCAGCATAGGCCGACAGCTCGACCATGGTGTCCCATACCATCTTGCCCTGGCTTATGAGTCTTAGCACATCATGGTACCATGGTTGAGATAGGTTTTACATTGGTAAGTGGTACCTTATATTCAAGCAGTAGTATCCATACATGGTAAACACACAATAGGCCAATTAGGTTATTTGACAAGTTTGATTGGTACGATCGCACACTGAATTAATCGACATAGAGTGTATAAGCACTCCACGTGCCCTAACCACTGTTGATAATCGTCGTGCAACCCGGATTCCTCGAACATATCCAATGTGGCAAGACTCGTCCCGCCACTCAAATAGGAATTGTTCCGATTGCTTGGACTACGTAGTAGTCCCAATCATACTTAAATACAACATAAGTATACATGTGATAATCATATAAGCATTTAACAAACATTTCAAAAATAAATCCCATTTGAGCATTTTAACAAACACACTGAACATGTCATTATACATATGCATTTCATACATAAATCACGTAGACAAAATTCAGATTTCATGAAGGAATTATACATATGGATGAGGTGATCGAGAATCCTATCTCAATACCCTTGATAAATATAATTCATCAACAATTTCTCATTCAGACATTTTATCAAACACTTAGACTACACATTACTAAATACATAAACTAGATTAGTTACGACATGAACTATAGCAATTTCCTACACAACGTAGGTTATAAAGGATATAACAAATATGGATCTTATATTAAAAATCATGATAAGCACAAATCAGGATTTCACACTCATTCAAACATTTTATCAAACACTTAGGCTACCCTTTACCCAATATATGGACTAAGTTAGTTATGACATATATTACAGCAAATCCTTACACCTAGTGATCATAATACCTATGACAACCATGAATCCTACGTTTACAGTTATGACGAACACAATTTATAATTTCATATTCATTCGATCATTTCAACAAACACATGGAATGCATTTTTGTATTCAACATGGTTCACATAAATATAATATATACAAAGCGTTGTAACTAAGATCATATGGCAGCAATCAAGTCAGACATAAATCATTAGCTGACATTGAAAGCCTTGAAAACCATAACCTAAATGTTTATAGTCCGCACCTTTTGTTGGTTTGCTCATTACGAACTCGGTTCGTGCACTACGTCACCGTCTACAGCACAACGACTACCTAAATCATGAAATAGGGTAGTTATTTCATTAATTCCTCTATTTGGATTCCTAAAACAAGATTAGGGTTAGGATTTCTTACCCCAATCAAAGTTGGATTCGACGGTGTAGCTAGATGTAGAGGCGATTCGACACATGGAGTAACAAGAAGGAACCACGACAGTAAACTCTAAGGACCTCCCTTCGATCTCCACTCCTTTCTCCCCTTTCCTCTCTCCTCTCTTCTAGGGTTTGGAGAAAATCATATGAAATAGAAATGGGGTGGTTTAAGGGCTATTTATAAGCCCATAACTAATGTTAATGGCCCCAGGGCCATGGTATACTTTGGTTACAGCTAAAGGGTGTCCATTTCGGGTAAACAAGATACATCTGGAGGTCCATTACTCACCTACGGCATAGGGTAAGTTCTCTGGCAATGGATCTAGGCCAGGTTAAGGTTTCAGTCCGATTGGATCAATGGATCGATCGTGGAGGACCCGTTTCAATTCAGCGATCATTGTCACTAGATCAGGGCCACAAGTATACGGGTATGAGTAGCGAAATTTTCCTGATCCATGGGTGTATTTAGGTCAAAATCTAACAGTCCGAAGTCTTCAATTTCGCCCGCAAGCGAATGGCCCAAATTACTTAAGTTTGAGTTCATTTTCTAAAGATATTTGCGTTTCTCACATACCTCGCTGAAGGCTCAAGTTGTGCGTTTCTATATACTATTTGGACTCGATTCCTGCGATGGTTGTCAAGCTCAGTAAGGTGGTCATAACCGTATAGTTTCGTGGTTATTGAACTTCCGACGTGCGATTCAGGTCCAATACGGAGTTTCAATGTGCTCCCAAGAGCAACTGGGTTTTAAGATTTCTCCTAGGTTTTTAGGTAATGTAGAGTTGGCGAATCTACTAGTTTTGGGTCTTGCAGTTCGTATAGAAAGTGGTTCAAGCAAATCTACTAATTAATTCAGTTTAGTACTTAATTAATTTTTGTCTAATTTCTACGTAATTTGACCCTTAGAGATTTCTGCTTGAGGTGGTACCGGGTCTTTGTACGGATTTTTTCGAGACGTTACAATCTACCCCCCTAAAAAAAATAATTTCATCCCCGAAATTGCCTAAGGGTAACAAGTAAAGGTTTTATTATTTCATTTGCTTGGTTTTGTTGGTTTCAGGTTTATATACGGGTTAGGGTATATAATAACTACATCAGCCTAGCTCATATTGGTCCACCCCCCCCCCCTTTCAAGAGTTTCTACCGTTAAGGTTTGAAAATAAATATCCAAATCATTATTATCATGCTAAATGTTTGATGATAAAGTTTACTTAAGCGTGGTATAATATACTCTTTATGATTAAGATAATATGAAAAGACAGTTGTGGTAGTCTCAAATTCAATACATCGATTACCTACCTGACCAGGGCAGACAACTCGTTGTATCCCTTCCTAATCCTGATGGATCCCGGTCTTCTGCTTAGTCAAAGCAGCGAATCCTTTGGTAATCACCTAAGATTGATAATTGAGTTAAGCCGCAAATGTCTCGTGGGGATATGGTTCTGAAATTTTGAAATCTGATCATCCTAAGTATTTAAGGAGTGTTATAATTCATTAGGAGGTTCAAGCCTCATGTTTATAAGGTTGTCCTTCGGGTCTTGTTCAACGAGAATTCTTGTTTAACCTATGTTTAACTTGGTGGATAGTAAGTTCTTCCATGGTGCTCATAGTTAAAAGACTATACTAGAAGGGTTTTCAATCTCCTAAAATTATATTTGTATGTCACCATTTCGATCATATGGCTAGGGGGTTATGGGCATATAGCACTTCAGTTTCATTAACTTCGGGAGGGAAGGAAGAGTCGAGAGTTCTAAAATATTTCAGAAGTTTAGAATGTTAGTAACATAAAGCTGCGGGAAAGGAAAGAAGAGGGACATCTCCTTGACACGATATGAACCTTGAATTTACAAGGGGATAAGAAACTTAAAATATTTTACTATAGTCCGCATCTAACATGAACTTACGGAGTATTAAACCATGAAACTCAATCCTACTCAAGGGTCCTAATTTAATTATACAAAAATAAATAAAATATATAAGTATAATTAAATTTAATCACAGGATGATTCCCAGTATGATTATAAATAATTCCTAAATAGAGACCAAATACTAAACTTTAATATGAAAAGATATGACGAGTCTATTGGCAACTCAAAGTTGTAGAAATTTTTCGTTTCAACCCTTTTATTATTTATAACATATTTGTCACCTCTAGTTACCATATTATTTTTATAATTTTTATAGTAATCTATCGTTAGACATATTCTTTCATATGAATTGGTTTAATAGACCCAGTGTCTACCAATAGGAATATAGGTGTACCTTGAATGTGGGTAATGACCTCAAAGGCCAAAGGCACTGCAGTTACTGACTCAGATGCTTCAACTGCAAGTGCATGCACACGGGCTTGTTGAGGATGATTTAGTTACACTGCCATAGGTCTTTGAGGCTGCCTGTTTTGGGGTACAGGTGGTCAGTAAAATGGCTGACCTGGTGGGGCAGATCGTAGTGGTGGAGTCGTTATATCACGAGGTGACTGACGATCGATCTTCTGAGGTAGCGTGAAACCGTCTTCTTTTATCTTGGTAAAATAAAAGGGGTCAGTGTGTTCCCCTTGTTACAATATGTCACCAACGGCTCGTTCGCCTCTTCTGGGTCGGCGGAGCCATGGGCCTAAGTGATAAATATACATGTGGCCTCTTACCTAGGACTAGCCAGTGCTGTAATTCAAGCTAAGGCCTGGGGCCCATTGGTATACGGGTCCGAAAACCTCTGTCTCCATCTCGTTCGGCTCATAGAGACATGTTGACTAGCTTGGCGTAATTGGGAATACTAGCACAACACATCTTCGTGCAGATATCGGGCCCCAGCCCATCTAAAAAATACCGCATTTTCATCAGTTCATCTACCAGTATCAAAAGAGCATATTTGGTTAGCTCCGTAAATTTGTTCTCGTACTCTGACACGGTCATTCCTCCCTATCGGAGGCAGAGAAACTCACCCTCCTTTTCATTACGGTAAGTGAGGGGAAAGTACTTCCCATGAAAACGTGTCTCAAATGCGTCCCAAGTCCACACGTGTCTTATAGGAACTGTTTGTAAGATGTTGTCCTACCATAAACTAGCCGCCTTCTCAAATATATAAGTGACTTGTTCAACTTGCTCTGCTTCAGTGCAGTGTAGCGGCTTCAACATCTTAGAGATGCGATCTATCCGGTATTCAGCCTTCTCGGGTCTGTGAGTACCCGCAAAAGTGGGAGGACAGAAACGCTAAAAGCGCTCAAATAAGTCGTTGGCGCTCATGTTTCCAGCAAGGTACACAGGTAGTGCAGGCGGAATCACGTTCACGTTCATGTTTTGGGCAAAGGCCCTTGCTATGGTGGCCCAAACTTACTATTGTTACTGCATTAAGAGCATCATTTGCTCCAACCTATCAGGCGAAGAAGCCGCCTGAGGCATGTGTGACGTCGAGGTAGACGCACAGTTCTGCTCAGAAACCGGTGGCGCGGAAGGTGTTGGTCCATTAATAGGGCTAGTGGTCGACCATGAATTCTGCATCATGTCACTGTCAGGGCCAAAGCTGGGGTCCTTGTGGATATCGCTTAGGGGAGGTGCCCCATTAAATGATCCGCCAAGTGCTAGGTGTTCCAAGTAGCTTTCGTAGGCATTCCCTATACACAACATAGGGTGTAACACGTGTAAGATTAGCATAGCAATACTCAACTTGTCGAGCATTCTACACATTCCATAACAAAAGGAGCTTCATGCATTTTATTTAACCAAAAGCATCACAATACATGAGATGTAGTCTTACATGGATCATGGCAGAAAATGCATGTAACTAATTTAAGCAAAGCTCCAAACACTAAAACACACAAATAACTTTTCCATACTACAAAGCCTACTAAGGCTAAAACATAAAAAGTAAGAAAACAAAGATAACCCAAAGACGACTACAACACACAACCAGTCGTCCGACTCTGGTGATGGCGGAGGAGCACCCTTGTCCTGCATGCAGCACAGGAGGGTCTTCAGGGTGCGAGACATCTTCTTGAACTTTTGTTTCATGTAGGCCTTGTTCTCTTCAAGCTTTCTTTACGTCAGCCCGGGTCTCTCTAACCTCATGTCTTAAGGCAACTTGGCTCTCCTCGGGTCTGAGCCAAGCGGGCCTCTAAAGCAGCCCGATCATGATGGTGCTCATGTGTAGCAGGTGGAGAGCCCTCATCAGGGTCTTGGGCCTCCTCTTCTTCCTCTCCCTGCTCTTCATCACCACTACCTTCTTCATCACTTCCTTCCTCGCATTCTTCATCTTCACTCCCCTCATCCTCTTCACTTCCTTCCTCTATCTCATCACCATACTTATCAAGACGTGCTTGGGGTTGTCATGGCCCAATACCCATGTTGTTGAGCATAGTGTCATTGATGAAGTGGATCGACACAAGCTCCGAGTCAAGTCGGTAGCTGAACTCACGAGCAAGCTTGCATATGAGTCTGTCGAATGGGAGTGTAACATCTCCCCTAATAGAGCGTGCGGTCTGTACTATCTGTAGTAGGATGTATGTAGGCAGGCCCAGCTTATCTCCTTGCTCAGCTCTATATAGGAAGTCCACCATCAAACGCGTGCATTCGGAGCGATTGCTCCACCTAGGATACACATTGTGTGTGAATATATGGTGGAGTAGGTGGAAGTCAGGAGTCATGTTGGTCACTGGGAGGCAATTGCTTTGATTCTAGTGGATTAGTCGGTAGCAAAGAAATCACATGCGGTGATCTCTTTCATGCACACTCCTGAGATTCTTCTCGCTAGCATGAACCTCACCACGCTCCATCCCAAAACTCGGGCTATCACATCAACATCGACGATGGCTTCCTGCCTTCCCACGGGGATAGTGAACTGTAGAGGCTCTAATAGCGGATCCCATATGTGGGCGTAGAAGGCTGGGACAGTGCTCTCACACGCACGCGACTTGCCTTCAAATATGGGACCCCACCCGGCATCCACCAGGAGGTCCATCACTCGGTAAAGTCCAAATAGTTTTTTGTCCACATGTGCTTCACAGAGAACTCTACGATCCTGGAGCCTAACATGTGCGATGCCCGGTGTAGGGCCCTTTTGAGTGGAACTTAGGGATCGATATCTCGTTCATCCTCACTTCTCGTGTTGCGCTTGTACTTGCTTCGGCGCCCGATTTCTTCTTTGGACGAGTTGGGCGGCTAGGCTCAACTTCATCTGTAGAAGCCCTCTTCTTTGCCATGAGAGAAAGAAGTGTGGAGAGGGAGAAGATCACAGCCATAAGCTCAAAAAGAGCCATGGAAGTCGGAAAAGCTTGGAAATAGGGTGGATTGTGAGGCTTGTGAGTTATGAGACACAAAGGTATAGGTTTTGTGCTCAAATAAGGAGAACGATGGAGATGGGTGGTTGTAGAAGATGGGTTTTTTTAGGAAGATGTTGGAGATGGGTATGTAGTGAAGAAGAAGAAGAAGAAGAAGAAGAAGATATGAGAATGGAGGGGGATTTGATGTGAAAAATCAAGGTTTTGGAGGGGTTGAAAGGGTTTAGAAGCTAGGTGAGAGTGAAATGAAGCAAAAAGGGAAGAAATAAGGGGTCCCACATGATTTTGTGGCCCCCACATGCCTGTACAACCGCTGCAGCCCGCCCAGCCCGCTGAACCTAGACCGCGAGGCCTCATGATAAGCGCAATGTTATCGCGGTCTGCTAGACCATTGGGCGATGGCATCCCCCTCGGGGTGCCGAAAATGTATGGGACCCACCTTAGGTCCCACTATTTCATGTGGTTTGGGCCCCTACGCCCATTTAAGACGTTTTCAGAGTCTATCTCCCGCATATTCACGCTTTCCAGATCATTTGAGTGTGGAATATGCCAGATCATCGTCTAAATCCGTCAATTGACGGTCTAGAAAGGAATTGGGATCATCTCACATGATCATGATCATAGATGATACGGGTCATATTTCAACGGTCAGTTTCGCCTGTCAGTGAAACTTGGAATCGTACGACTGTTTCTAAGTTTCATCGCCCCCTCCTAAATTAAAGTACGTTAGTGTGCATTGTGTTACCATAACCCAGGTTCAGTTTAATCCAGATCATGTTTTGATACCATCTTGTAATGCCCTGAAAATTGGGGGTCGAGCAAGGATCAAATCCCAAGTTCCAATGCATCACTTATACAACATAGATAATGATGTTTAAATGTTATCCATACTAGTACATTAAACATGAGTGGGATTACACTAAAACAACATATCATACTTCAGAGATAATGTAATTTAGCAAGCGGAAGACTGAAATATATGTATTGAGATAAGTAAGCGGTTATCTGCCTCCAGAGTATGATAATGTAACAGGGTTGAATACGTACATGTATGATTCCAAAATTTACAAAATATTAAAGTGTAACTGGCCAACTAATCCATGTAACCCTATAATCCCGTCGAATCAGAACAAGGTCTACGAAGACCCGCTGATATCTGAACATAGGAGAATTCCTCCTCCTCGTCCATGACATCCATTTCAGCTGCATAGACTCCATCATTATCTGCATCTATAACAGAGTTTGGTTGGTGTTTTAAAACACAATCCCAGGTGGGAATGAGTAGCTAATTCAGTGAAACTATAAAGCAAAGGTTAACATGTTATCAATTCAGTCAAGCAGTAATAATAAAGCAATACATCAAACAATCCTAGCTACTCTTATTAATGCAGGGATGATATGCTGTAATCATGCATACCCTCGCCTGCACTCCCTCAATGACACCATCTCATGGTCACGCAAGCTAAACTCCCACTATGCTCTTCCTCGCCAAAGGCACATGCAATGCGGTGCATGGTCATGTTAGCCAAGTTCTTAATTAGACTTATTCATATAGCAGATTTGAGAAGCTAAGGTACCTTCCTTTTTATCATTTACCCAAACAATGATCCATCTAGGGTCATCAATCCTAGTTAATCACATACAATAGGTAAGTTGTAAGGCATCACCACCAATGAAAGCAGTGGATAAACAAGTTCAATTGATTATACTCGAGGTCACTCCACCAACGCCCTACCAATCGGAGTGCTATTTTTGAAGGGGGTCTAGATCAGACAGTTCACCCCAACCCAAGCTCGGACCGTAGCCAGGCTGTGCCGGTGTAGGCTGTCAGCTCGAACACAGTGTCTCATACCAACGTATTTGGCTCACGAGTTTAGGCTACTCACTGGTCACTATGGGGAGGCTCGTCACCCTAGCGTAGGCCGACAGCTCGACCACGGTGTCCCATACCACCATTCCCTGGCTTATGAGTCTTAGCGGATCGTAGTACCATGGTTGAGACAAGTTTTACATTGGTAAGTGGTACCTTAGATTCAAGCAGTAGTGTCCATACATGGTAAACACACAATAGGCCAATCGGGTTATTTGACAAGTTCGATTGGTACGAGCGCATGCTGAATTAATCGACATGGAGCGCATAAGCACTCCACATAGCCTAACCACTGTCGATAATCGTCGTGCGACTCAGATTCCTCGAACATATTCAATGTGGCGAGACTGGTCCCGCCACTCAAATAGGAATTGTTACCGATTGCTTTGACTACGTAATAATCCCTATCATACTCAAATATAGCATATGTATACATGTGATAATCATATAAGCATTTAACGAACATTTCAAAAATAAATCCCATTTGAGCATTTTAACAAACACAATGAACATGTTATTATACAAATGCATTTTATATATAAATCACATAGACGAAATTCAGATTTCATGAAGGAATTATACATATGGATGAGGTGATCGAGAATCCTATCTCGATACCCTTAATAAACACAATCAATCAACAATTTCTCATTCAGACATTTTATCAAACACTTAGACTACACATTACTAAATACATAGACTAGATTAGTTACGACATGAACTATAGTAATTTCCTACACAATGTAGGTTATAAAGCATATAATAAACATGGATCTTAGATTAGAAATCATGACAAGCACAAATCAAGATTTCACACTCATTCAAACATTTTATCAAACACTTAGACTACCCCTTTACCGAATATATGGACTAGGTTAGTTACGACATATATTATAGCAAATCCTTACACCTAGTGATCATAATACCTATGACAACCGTGAATCCTACGTTTACAGTTATGACGAACACAAATCATAATTTCATATTCATTCGATCATTTCAACAAACACATGGAATGCATCATTGTATTCAACATGGTTCACATATATATATAATATATAAAGTGTCGTAACTAAGATCATATGGTAGCAATCAAGTCAGACATAAATCATTAGCTGACATTGAAAGCCTTGAAAACCATAACCTAAATGTTTATAGTCCGTACCTTTCGTTGATATGCTCGTTACGAACTCGGTTCGTACACTACGTCACCGTCTACAGCATAACGACTACCTAAATCATGAAATAGGTTAGTTATTTCACTGATTCTTATATTTGGATTCCTAAAACAAGATTAAGGTTAGGATTTCTTACCCAAATCGAAGTTGGATTCGACGGTGTAGCTAGATGTAGAGGCGATTCGACACGTGGAATAGCGAGAAGGAACCACAACAGCAAACTCTAAGGACCTCCCTTCAATCTCCACTCCTTGCTCCCCTTTTCTCTCTTCTCTCTCCTAGGGTTTGGAGAAAATCGTATAGAATAGAAATGGGGTGATTTAAGTGTTATTTATAAGCCCATAACTGATGTCAATGGCCCTACGGCCATGGTATACTTAGGTTATAGCCAAAGGGTGTCCGTTTCGGGCAAACGGGATACATCTAGAGGTCCATTACTCACCTACGGCATAGGGTAGGTTCCCTGGCAATGGATCTAGGCCAGGTTAAGGTTTCGATCTAATCGAATAAGTGGATTGATAGTGGAGGACCCGTTTCAGTTCAACGGTCATTGTCGCTCGATCAGGGCCACAAGTATACGAGTATGAGTAGCAAAATTTCTCTGATCCATGGGTGTATTTGGGTAAGAATCTAATGGTCCGAAGTCTTCAATTTTGCCCGCAAGCAAATAGCCCAAATTACTTAAGTTTGAGTTCATTTTTTAAAGATATTCGCGTTTCTCACACACTTCGCTCAAGGCTCAAGTTGTGCATTTTTATACTATTTGGACTCGATTCTCACAATGGTTGTCAAGCCCAGTAAGCTTATCATAACTGTATAGTTTCGCGGTTATCAGATTTCCGACGGGTGGTCTATGTCCAATACGGAGTTTCAATGTGCTCCCAAGAGCAACTGGGTTTTGAGATTTCTCCTAGGTTTTTAGGTAACGTAGAGTTAGCGATTCTACTGGTTTTGGGTCTTGCAGTTCGTATAGAAAGCAGTTCAAGCCAATCTACTAATTAATTTTGTTTAGTACTTAATTAATTTTCGTCTAATTTCTTCATATTTGACCCTTAGAGATTTCTTCCTGAAGTGGTACTCGAGTCTTTGTATGGATATTTTCGAGACGTTACAAACCTACCTAATTCGATGCCCGCTAGTAAAGATCTTTCAATGGGGATCTGCGGGTCAAGATCCTGTTTTGATCTTCTTTCTTGCTCGATGCTTGCTTTACTCCTCGAACGGGTTGGGCGGCTAGGCCCGGCTTCATCTGTAGACGCCCTTCTCTTTCCCATGAGAGAAAGGAGTATGGATAGGGAGAAGATTGTAGCAACTAGCTCAAAAAGAGCCATGGGGTTAAGAAAGCTTGAAGGATGAGATGGGTTGGTGGGTTTTGGGATTTATGTGACACAAAGATGGATTTGTGTGCTCAAATGTGAGGAAATAAGGGAGATTAAAAGGTGGTAGGAGATGGGTTTTGAGGACAATGGTGGAGGATGGGTGTATCATGAAGAAGAAGAAATGGTTTGAGTATGGAATGAAGATTTGAGAGGGAAAATGAGATTTTTGAGGGGTTTGGAAACTTGGAGGGGGCAGAAATGGAGAAAAATGAAGCAAAGGGGGGTAAATAGGGTGGCCCCACATGAAATGCAGGCCTCACACATGTGGGAGAGGGCGGCGGGCTGCCGAACCCGCGGCCCGCTGGAGAGGGGCGAGGCGCGGGGCCATTGGCATGGTGCCGCCGCCTGGGGGCAGTGGCCTCCCCCTCCCAGGGTGTAGGAATGATGCGGGGTACCCCCTGGGTCCCACCATTTCTTGTGGTTTGGGCCCCTGCGCCCATTTAAGGTGATTTCAAGTTCCATCTCGCATATATTCACACCCTTTGGCGTGTTTCAAGTTTGGGATCGACCAAATAATAGCTTAAACTTGTCGATTGATGGTCTAAAAAAGAATTGAGATCATTTCATGTGATCTCAAACGCATACGGGGTACATTTCAGTTGTCAGTTTCGCCCATCAGTGAAACTTGGAATCCTACGTTCATTTCTACATTTTATCACACTCTCCTAAGTCAAAGTACGTCAATGTACGTCATGTTACTATAACCCAGGTCCAGTTTAATCCAAATCATGCTCCGATACCAACTTGTAACACCCCGAAAATTGGGGGTCGAGTAAAGCTCAACTCCCGAGTTCCAACGCATCACTTATGCAACATAGATAATGAAATTTGAATGTTGAACATATTAGTGCCTAAACATGAGTGAGATTACACTAAAATAGCATATCATACTCCAGAATTAAGATAATTAGGCAAGCAGAAGACTGGGATAGATATATAAAATATATGTGTTTCACAACCTCCAGAGTATGAACGTGTTATCGAGATGAATATATATACATATGTTTGTTTCAAAATATACAAAATATCAAAATGTAAATGTTTAACTAATCCAGTATCCCTGTAATCCCGCTGACGTAGCTCTAGGTCTATACAGACCCGCCTGAGAGATGAACGTGGGAGAACTCCTCATCCTCGTCAAAGAAGTCCGACTCCGTTACGTAAGCCTTATCACAACCTGCATCTAAATCGAAGTCTGGTTGATGTTTTAAAACACCATCCCATAGTGGGAGTGAGTGATCAACTCAGTGGTACTATAAGGCAAAGGTTAACATGTTATCAATTTAGTCAAGCAGTAATGATAAAGCAGTACAACAATCATGTCCTAAGTACTCTTATTAATGCAAGAATGGTATGTTGTAATGATGCATGCCCTCGCCTGCACTCCCTCAGCGACATCATCTCGTGATCGTATATAGTAAACTCTCTAAACGTGCGCTTCCTCGCCAAAGTATATGTAATGCGGTGTATGAAAGTGTTAGCCAAGTATTTTATTAGGCTTATTCATACAACAAGTTAGGGTAGCTAAGGTACCTCCCTTTATATCATTTACCCAAACAATGATCCATCTAGGGTCGTCAATCCTAGTTAATCACATACGATAGGCAAGTTGTAGGGCATCACCCTTAATGAACAATAGTGGATAGGTAAGTTAACGAGTTTACACTCAAGGTCGCTTGTCACCTCAGCGTAAGCCTAATTTATACTCAAGGCCACTACAGGAGGCTCGTCACCTGAAAGTAGGTCAACAGCTCGAATACAATGTCCCATACACCACCATATTTGGCTCACGAAGTTTGAGTTTCTCACTGGTCACTACGGGGAGGCTCGTCACCCTAGCGTAGGCCGATAGCTCAACCACGGTGTCCCATACACCACCATGCCCGCTCATGAGTCTTAGCGGATCTTAGTACCATGGTTAAACGGGCTTTACATTGGTAAGTGGTACCTTAGATTCAAGCAGCAGTGTCCATACATAGTAAACACATGATAGGCCAATCGGGTTATTTGACAAGTGCAATTGGTACGAGCACACGTTGAATTGATCAACATGGAACGCATAAGCACTCCACGTGGCCTAACCACTATCGACAATCAGCGTATGACTCAGATTCATCGAACGTATCTAATGTGGAAAAACTAGTTCGGCCACTCAATCAGGAACCGTTACTGATTGCCGGGACTACGTGGTAGTCCCAAACATGCTCAATTGCAATGGGTAGTCACATATGTTGAACATAACAGCAATTATCAATTAAACCAAACATAACTCTCATTTGAGCATTTTATCAAACGCATTAAACACATTATTATACACATGCATTTCATCCGTAAATCTCATAGTAGTAATTTATATTACATGAAGGAAATTATAGATATGGATACGATAGCTGAGAATCCTATCTCAACACCCTCATTAAAAGTAATTCAGCAAACAAATTCTCATTCAGACATTTTATCAAACACTTAAACTACACATCACTGCATACATAAATTAATTTAGTTATAACATATATAATGGAAAATCCTTTCATGAAGGAGATGTCATACATATAAAAAATGTGTATTCTAGATTAATAGTCATGGAAAGCATAAATTATAATTTCACTTTCATTCAAACATTTCAACAAACACATGGAATGCATTTTATATTCACATAGTTCACACACATGCATAGTTTATCGAATATATCGTAACTAACATCATATGGTTACAATCAAGTCAGACATAAATCATTGCTGACATTGAAATCCTTGAAAACCATAACCTAAACATTTATAGTCTTCACCTTTCGTCGGTATGCTCGTTTTGAACTCGATTCAAACCTTACGTCCCCGTCTACAGCACAACGGCTACCTAAATCATGAAATAGGTTAGCTATTTCATCGATTTCTCTATTTGGATTCCTAAAACAAGATCAGGGTTAAAATTTCTTACTCAAATCGGAGTTGGAATGGCTCGTGTAGCTAGATGTAAAGATGATCTAATGCGTTTAATCGTAAGAGAGGAACACTGTATAAGACCCGTGCCCTAGTCCGTACCATTCCGTTGGCTTCCGCGATCCTATTGGTCGAATTCCGGCAATCCTTGACCCATTTCTGACGTTTACACGCGATCCTAAGCTGAGACCTGTATGTCGAAGTCGGCTCGAACCGAAACCTATGCCTTGGCGATCTCGCCATCGCCACGGTTCTAATGCCACGACTCGCATATCAAACCGATACCTAGGCTAAAAAATGTCGGTCTGCGTTCATTCCAAAGAAATACCGCGCGATGCGAATTTCGAGGGAATCTCTACGAGATGTCCCATCAATCAATGTCAAGTACAACCATACCTCAAGTACAAGCCCCATCCCTCCTTTTTCCCTCAAGTCAAATCTCTTTCCACCTCACCATCTCCCTTTACAAAAATTTCAACCATAACCATACCTCTTTCACCAATTTTCAAACTAAACCATACCCATCCATCTCCCATCCTTACAAACACCACTCCATCCATCCCTTTAATCCCATCATTTCTCTCTCTCCCTTATTTCTCAAAAATACTCTCCCAAGCAACTAAGAACCTCAA
Organism: Magnolia changhungtana; assembly: GCA_030180095.1. NCBI lineage: Eukaryota > Viridiplantae > Streptophyta > Magnoliopsida > Magnoliales > Magnoliaceae > Magnolia > Magnolia changhungtana. The sequence continues at coordinate 15,171,188 of JASAUF010000502.1, forward strand.
ACGTCCAAGCCTCCCTAACTCTCCCAAAGGCTAAGTGTGGCCCACCCTCTCATCTCTCATCCCCACCGTCAAGTCTTCATTATCCACCGTTAAACGCTAAGCATAGGTGCATGCAAACCTAAGGGAGCAAGGAGAAGGCCTAAAGGTGGGTGATCCACCGTTGAAATCTTATATTTAGGGCCCACTTGTTGGTGGGACCCATTTGATGTATGTGATTTAACTAAGAGGGGCCCATAATGGCGGGGTCCTCTAACTCACCGTATCTCTCTCCCTCTCTCTCTCTCTCTCTCTCTCTCTCTCTCTCTCTCTCTCTCTCTCTCTCTCTCTCCTTTTCCTCTCCCTAGAATGTAGTGGGCCCCATCAAATTGTGTTAAATATACTCCATTCATCTGACAGTGTGGCCCATCACATTTCAAGGAAATTCCACTCATTAGACTAAAATATATGTGGTATATTCATATTATATTAATATATAAATATATATAGATATACTTGCTTGGTGGGCCACATACATGTGAGACCCACCATGATTCCTGTGTTTATCCACGCCGTCCAGCGTCCCTGGACGCTGGACGTGAGGTTGGCTAACCTGGAGTGCGTGTACTGACATGGGAGTGTACTAACATGTTGGCTAAATAAAGGGAATGGTGGGCCACTCATACAAGCCCCACCCTGATGTATGCACTTAATCCAAGCCGTCCATCCTTTTTCTTAGATCATTTTAGGCGTTGAGCTGAAAATGAGGCTGATCTGGTTTCCTGGCAGGTCGTAATATAGGAAACAGTGTTTCTACCATTGAAATATTCCCTGGCGTTTCTGTACATCAAAAACTATCCAGTATTGGACTTGATAGGTTGGTATTGGGCCGTAGGGACCAATAGCTGGGCCGGATTTGTCTGAAGCGGGCCCCACCTACCGAAAACTGTGGAAAAACATGTTTCAAAAAAAAATAGTAGCAGCCACTGCTGCTGCTGACAGCAGGCACAGGTAGTGCCTGCGGCCGTCAATAGGCAGGCGGACGAGTGGCTGGGCCTCATGGCTCCAGCTGTGGGCCCCCACCGTGAGGCGTTTCAATCATCAGCACCGTGCATTGGGTGGGTCTCCCCCCTGGCTACGGGTCACCCAAAAATTAGCCGTATACGGAATTCAGGTGGGCCACACCGTCTAAAATCATGTGAAGACATGCCTAAAACATATAAAATCACTTGGTGGGGCCTACCTGAAATTTGCATGTGGCTGAAACTTGGTCTGAACCCTTAACCAAGTGGGACACACATAATGGGTGGATTGGATTTGTGAACCACCTCACGGTGGGCTCCCTGTCCACGTCACCCAATCAACAGATTAGGTGAAAATAAACATTACAGTGCCCCCCCCCCTGACCATGTGACCCAATCAATAGGTTGGGTGGCAAATAAACATTCCAGTGGGCCCTTGGTCTACGTGACCTTGTGAACAGTTTGGATGGCAGATAAATATTATGGTGGGCCCCATGTATATGTGATATTATCAACTGGTCGGATTGAAAATAAACATTCTAGTGGGCCCTACCCAAGGTCCACGTGACCTTAAAAATAGATTGGATTGTAAATAAATATTACAGTGGACCTTAGGCCCATGTGACCCTATGACTAGTTTGGATGGAAAATACACATCATGTTGGGGCCCGGTTTGGATGGAAAATAGACATTTTGGGTGGGCCCAGGTACGTGTGGCCTTATCAATAGATTGGGTGGAAATTAGACATTGTGGTGGGCCCCACATGGGACTCACTAATGTATGTATTGTACCCACACCTCTCACCATGAGGTATGTGATGTATCCATGCCGTCTACCCCCTTGGGATCTACCATGATGCATGAGCTTCATCCGAACCGACTAACCATTTTGGAGATTATTTCAAGGCCATGTGATGAGGCCCATCTTGGTGTATTTGTGAGCGGTCCATTGAGGCCCACCTTGATTTATATAGGGCCCATTGTTGGAGTCCATCTTGATGTATTGGTGGCCCGTTGTTGAGGCCCACTTTGACATATGTAAGGCCCATGTGGTGAGGCCATTATGATGTAAGCAAGGCCCATGGGTTATGGCCCATTGCAATGTACGTAAGGCCCATTGGTGCGGCCCATGGATGCGGCTCACTTGATAAATATAAGGCCCGTATGATACGGCCAATTGATGTACTTAAGGCCCAATGAGTGCAATTAGGTCCATTGCAATGTGTGATTCCTCCGTGGCGTATATTATAACGGGTAGTGTCTTAGGAACAATTATGGTTAGATACCCGCATTGTAAAGATGATGTCGATTAAATGTCCACATTGTTACTCTTCCTAAGGCCCATACTTGTAGTAGGTAGGTCGTCTAGGCCTATCTTCGCTTTGCTCAGAGCCCATCACTATATGACATGTTTAGTATAGATACATGATTCATGATCATACACATCATATGTATGCTTGGTATGAGGAGTGACTGATCATATTATATGTCTTCAAGCAGACTGTTTACGGGCTCCCTAATAGGTGGAGTTGCCTACATGAGCGCGTGCCTCACACAGGATGGTTGCATGACTAATAGTGTGATACATGCACTTACATTTGTGTGATTATGATATGCCCTAGCGACATCAGGACCATAGCCTCCACAAACACACCGTGGGTGGCTGGTTGGATATCGAAAATTATGTTCTAAGCAATTGGGGCGCCATAGATGTCCCTGGGTGAAACCTGAACCCGATGGACCAAAGGATGACTCCAACGTAGAGACCGAGTGGATATATGAGTGCACGAGAGCCGAATACCATGAGGCCGCATCTTCCACTGTGTCGTGGTCAGTTGGAAAGGGATGTGGCCTTAGTCGCCCGAGAGCAGGGGGCATTACTAGGCTGAGTTTGACTAGCTCGGAAATGGGTTCGCTATCGACTTGCCGGATAGATGTTGGCAGACTATTAGTCAAGCGGATAGTGAGGTTTCTTACGCTCACTTGGACTGTGCTGCTAGGAGAGACACTGTGTCATTTAGAGTGTACTGAACCCCGGAGATTATCCAGACTAAGAACCGTACTGATGTAACGCCCTGAAAATCGGGGGTCGAGTGTAACTCAACTCTCGAGTTCCAACGCATCACTTATACAACATATTTAATGATGTTTCAATGTTGTCTGTGCTAGAGCAATAAATATGAATAAGATTATACCAAAACAGTAATTCATACTCCAGGTCAATTGTATAAAAGCAAGCGGAAGACTGAACTATATATATATATATATATATGTATGTAAAGAACAAAATAAACGTTTCATTCTCTAGAGTATGAATCCATCTGAGTCACCATAAACATGTCTGTTTTATAAATAACATATCAAAATAAAACTAAGTACAATCCCTGCAAAACCCGCCAGTCCTGACAGCCTAGTCAAAGCCGCCAGAGAACTGCATATACGAGAACTCCTGGTCCTCGTCATAATCAGGCTCCGCCTCCAGAGTTGTCGGCTCGCCTAAACCTGAGACAGAGTCTAGTTGGTGTGCGCAACACCGTCCCGTAACGTGGGAGTGAGTAGCTAACTCAGTGGAACCATAAAGCATAGGTTAACATGTTATCAATGCGAGCCACGTTAAAGAATGATAAAGCGAAGAATCAAACACTCCTAGTTACTCTTATTAATGCAAGTATGAATGCAGGTATGATGGATGCCCTCACCAACATACTCCCTCATGCAACATCATCTCACGCTCACGGCATGCTTTCATCCCACAGTGCTCCACATCTTCCAGGCACATGCAATGCATGATGAGCATGATTACTGAGTTTTTAATTAATCCATTTCAAACAGCAGGATTGGGAAACTAAGGTACCTCCCTTGTATCATTCCCAAACATGATCCATTCTAGGGTCATCATCCTAGTTAATATCGACGATGGTGTGTTTTATAGGTCATCGCAGAGGTCGCTGTGGTCGTTACACACAAAGGTTGCACCGCTCCCCCATCACCCCTTAAACGATCCATCACAATATAGAAACAGGCCTAGTTCATACTCTATATATCGCGGCGAACCCTAAGGCGCACTACGACTTCAGAATATGCTCGCGGTCACTACAAAGGGTCGTGGTAATGCATTACGCACAAAGGTTGCACCACTCCCCCATCACCTTATCAATGTAGGCCGACAGCGCGAATATAGTGTCCCATACCACCATAATCGGCTCACGAGTTAAGTTGCTCACTAGTCACTACGGAGAGGCACGTAGCCCCAGCGTAGCCGACAGCTTGACCAGGTATCCCATACCACCATGCCCAGCCCATGAGTCTTAGCAGATCGAGGTACCATGGTTAACGGGATTTTCACTGGTAAGTTTGGTACCCTAGGTTCAAACATTAGTGACCAAACATGGTGAACATACATAAGACACACGGGTTACTTGACGTGTTCGGCTGGCTCGAGCGCACAACAAGTTGGGCGATATGAAGCGCAGAAGCACCTCGTGTGGCCAACCACTATCGCCAACCGAAGTACGACACGGGTTCGCCAACACATCATGTGTGGCGAAACGAATCTCAACCACAACTCCAAGTCTGATACCGGATGCCTGGACTATGGACATAGTCCCAAGCTCAATCAATTCCTAACCATAGCATGTGAAGTACAGCATGATAACATGGTAATTCAAGAACACTAGCAATCATGTTATAAAGCATGTCATAAAGCATGTTAATAAACAAGTTACAAAGCATATTCAAAAGCATGTTGTAAAGCACTATACAAATAGGGATACAAATACATATATTTCATAAGTGAGTGGTTAGAGTAAACAACCACATGGAGGGTATCATACATGACTCTAAGGTAGTTGAGAACCCCATCTCAGCACCTACCTAAGGCACTAACACTTAAGCACTTACCCTCACAAGCAATTTCACCAACACTTGGAATGCACTATTTCAACATACATGATGTATGTTAGAGGAAAGTGCACTAGGGTTGTCCCTTTACCAAACTAGTATTTTATACGTATATATCATATTCATACAGCAAATAATCATGATAATTACATCAACAAAATTTATACGCATGGGGTATTTTCTAGGATACCCAATTTCGACATACATAGATCTACAAGGGAACTTGTATTAAACGATTCCTTTTTGCCAAGCAATTATTTTATGCGCACATAATATATTTATACAACAATTAATCATGACAAACACCTCGCTAAAATATACATGTATACTCAAGTACTTCTTACAATACCGTATTTCTACATATATAGTATTTTTTAGTAAACATGTATTTAGGCTGAATCCTTTCGCCAATTAAGTATTTTATCCATACGTCATATATCCATACGATAAATAAACATGTCAAACACATTTCCATAAAAAAATATGTATACGGTATTTTATACGAATACCTAGAGTATGTGAAATTCCAAATTCTACAATTTTAATCGAAACAGAAAATGGAAAGCACTTTGTACATGTGCAATTGCATGCAGATCATGAATCTACCATTATCTGACATTGAAAGCATTGAAAACCGCAACCTATACACCTAAAGTCCTCACCTTGCCTCTTGGAATCTCAACGGATCAGCAAGGTTTGATGGGCTTCCGTATTCGGGAGTTTTCTAGCCTAAAGAGGGAAATCGGTTAGCTATTTCATAACCTGCAGCCTACACTCCTCAAAACAGGTCTAGGGTTAGGATTTATTACCTTAAAACAGAGTCGGTGTCACCGGGAAAACGTCAAGGGGTGGTGCAGCCCGTGGGGTGATTTGCAACAGTAGGAGGAAGATTCTCCCACTTCTCCTAAGCTTTCTCTCTCTTTTTCTCTCTCTCTCTAAGGTTTTATCCCAAATTCGTATGGCTATGAGAGGGGCTATTCTAAGGCCCTTATATAGCCTAAAACCTCTCCGGAATAGACTCCAGTTCGAGAGGTACGTCTATTATAAGTATTTCAGCGTTGTTCCAGCTCAAAAGAGGGTTTCTGGCGGCCCCCCTTGAGCCAAACGTCAGACTTAAGCTCACAACTCATGGATCCACGTGGGATTTTATTTTCGGCTCGGTCGGATTTCCAGATCACACGTGGCGGACCATTTTCAGTTCAACGGTCAGTGGGCCACGATCCGAAATTTCAAGTACATGTAAATGTTCCTGAAATTTTTCCTGATCCGAGGGTGTAATTTGGTCCGATTCGACGGCATTTGGTTTCTTATCTTGATCCAAGCGAATGGTGCCAGATCACTATTCAAGATATTTATTTTGTAAAGGAAATAGTGGTTTTCACACTCCCTCGCTCCGGACTCAAGCGAATGGCCGTGGGACATCGTCTGGACCTGATTTCCGAGATGGTTATCGAGCCCAGTGAGGCGGTCCTAGTTCCTTAACTTCGTGTTAATCGGATTTTCGATGTGTTGCGGTCTAGACCTAATATGGAGTTTCAATTCGTTCCCGAGAGCAGTCGGGTAATGAGTTTAATCCTAGACTTTAGGGCAACCTAGCGTCAATGATTCTACAAGTTTTGGGTCTTGCAGATCGTATTTAAAGCGATTCTAACGGATTTCATGGCTAATATAGTTTAGCACTTAGTTAACTTTGTTAAATTTCTAAAGGATTTAATCCTAAGTGTTTTCTGGTCGAGGTGATATTCGAGCCCTTGTACGGAAATTTACGGGTCGTTACAACTGATTTGATGCTCTAGTGAGGAGCTGCATTGATATGTGGAGGTGGATTAGCATGCTTGACTTGCATTATGCATCGCATGGCCTTGACATGGCCGATAGTATTCATATCTTGCACCGCATAGCCTTGGTATGGTTGATTGCATTCATGTACTCATCAGCATGTTTCTGCATTACTCTGACCTTTCATTCTGAGCACGCTCATATTGTGCACATACTTACAACACCCTCTAAGCTTTCTATAAGCTTATCCACGATTGATGCGTGCAGGTGACGCCAGGATGCAGCCGTAGTCTCGCCGCAGTTGGAGCGTGCAGCCGAGCTTTTGGAGTTTTTGTCATTTTCAGTATATTGTATTTCCCTTTCATACGCCTTGTACTCAAAAGTTTATTATCATAGTGGATTTTGTGATGGTGTTCTTGTGGTTATTGTTCTTGGGTTATGCTTTTGGTTATGCTCATTATAGATCGAATCATGTTTGAAATCCTCCTTGTAGCATCCCAGGATCGGAACCTGGTATATGGGTGCCGGGAGCCAAGAATGGGGTACTACGGAGGCTGTCGGCGCCGAATTCAGCGATCGGGAATTTTGTGAGCCCGGTTTTCGAGTTCGGAGCGTGACACACCGCCTCGATCTCCCAAATTCTCTCTCTTCTCCTCACTCTTTTCTCTTCTTCTCTCTCTTCTCTCTCCTAGGGTTTGGAGAAAATTCGTGTGGAATGGGAATAGGGTGATTTAAGGTCCTTAAATAGGCCCAGAACTGGTTCAAATGGCCCCAGGGCCATGGTATACTTAGGTTATAGCCAAAGGGTATCTGTTTCGGGCCAACGGGACTCATCTGGAGGCCCATTACTCACCTGCATCATGGAGTAAGTTCCCTGACCATGGATCTAAGTCAGGTTACGATTTCGGTCCGATTGGATTTGTGGATCGACCGCAGAGGACCTATATCAGTTTAACAGTCATCGTCACTCGATCAGGACCACAAGTATACTGATATGTGTAGGAAAATTTCCTTGATCCACGAGTAAAGTTTAGTCAGAAACCGACGGTCTGAAGTCTTCAATTTCGCCAGTAAGCGAATGGTCTAATTCACTTAAGTTTGAGTTCATTTTCTAAAGATATTCACATTTCTCACACGCTTTGTTCCAGGCTCAAGTTGTGCATTTCTGGATACTATTTGGGCTCGATTCCCGCCATAGTTGTCAAGCCCAATAAGGCGGTCATAACCTTATAGTTTCGTGCTAATCGGACTTTCGATGCGCGGTCCAGGTCCGATATGGAGTTTCAATGTGCTCTCGGGAGCAACTGGGTTTTGAGATTATCCCTAGGTTCTTAGGTAATGTTGAGTTAGCGATTCTAATGGTTTTGGGTCTTACAGTTCGTATAGATAGTGGTTTAAGCTAATCCACCAATTAATTGAATTTAATACTTAATTAATTTTTCGTCTAATTTCTACTACATTCGGTCCTTAGTGATTTCTGCCCGAGGTGGTACTCGGGTCTTTGTACAGATTTTTCTGAGATGTTACATGGGCCACACACCTCTACATCATACAAGAGAGAGAGAGAGAGACGGTGATGGAGGGACCCCGCCACTATGGGCCCCTCATGATTACAACACATTCATCAAAATGGGTCCCACCTATAAGTAGGCCCTCAAATGCAAATTGACGGTAGATCACCCACCTATATCACTCCTTTAGCTCCTTAAACTTGTATGCTCTGTGCCTTCAATTTTGATGGAGGTTGATGAAGAATGAATGGTTAAGATGGGAGATGAGAGGGTGGGAAAGTGGGTCACACTAAGATTTGGGAGAGAGAGCTTGGACGTTGGGTGTTGCTTGGGAGGTTGGAGAGTAAAGATAGAAATGAGAGAGAGAGAGAGAGAGAAATAATGGATGAAAGGGATAGATAGAATGGTTGTTGTAAGAGATGGGAATAGGAAAGCATGGGTTGGGTTGAAAATTGGGTGAAAAGGGGATGGGTGGAGAGAGAGAGTTAACTATGGAAAAGGGAAAGGGATTGGTTGCTTGTACTTGAGGTATGAAGTGTACTTGACTTGATTGATTGATTGATTGATGGGACATGTTGTAGAGATTCTCTCAGAATTCGCAACACGCAGCGTTTCTTCAAAATGAACGAGGACCTACATCTCCTGGCTAGGGTATCGGATCGGTGCGCGAGTCATGACATTGGAACCGCAACGATGGCGTGGTCACAGAGGTACAAGTTTTGAGTCAAGTCGACTCTGATATGCGGAATTCGGCTTAGGTTCACGCGCAAACGTCAGATACGGGTCGAGGGTTACCGAAATTCGACCTAAAGGACCAAGGAAGCCTACGAAATGGTACAGACTATGATATGGGCCTTACAGCCCACCTTGCTGTCCACCTACTGCCCATTTTGGGCAGACCTTGTTGCAAGGAAAACACAAATATTAGCCTCATTCAAAGTAAGAGGGCCACACGTGTGGACCCCACCCATAACGCATGCGTTTCATCTACTCCATCCACCGATGGTGGGGTCTGTTGGATGCTTGGACTGTTTATACATAGCCCAGCTAGGTGGACAGTGGGCCCACCTTGTATATATGTGTCATACATCCATGCCATCCTCTTTAGGACATGGGACCCACCCACACGTGCCACACGTGTGGGGTGGGCCCACCTTGATGGATGTATTTTAATCCAACCGTCCGTCTAGCGTCCAGGTCTGGATGCTGGACCCTTTTCAAAAAAATATAATATAAAGATATTATATATATATATTATTGTATCATATATATGTATATATGTATGTGGTGGGCCCCACGTGGGACCCACCTGTTGTATCCGATTGGCTGGGATACCTCCCACCAACTGCTGCCGACGTGTTGACGTAGCAAGTGGGGTCTGATCATCTAGACCGTCCATCTACGTGGACCCCACGACCATAATGCATGTGGTTTATATCCACACCATCCGTTTTTGGGACGTGTGGACCCCAGTCATGATGTATGGGTTTTATCCCAACCGTCCGTCCATCTGGATTGACGTCAGCAAGCTCTGTGGGCCCCAGCAGCATGTAGCTGCTATGATGACGCCGGTAAGTTCTGAGGCCCTTGCATGATGTAAGTGTTGTATCCACCATCCATTGCTTAGAGAGTGGGCCACCTTTATATATGTGTTACATCTAAACAGTGAGCTCATCTTGAGGCTTGAGCTAAAAATAAGGTAGATCTATCAGGTGGACCACACTGCAAAAAATAGTGGAGAATTGAATGCCTACCATTGAAATCCTTTAGGGATCACAGAAGTTCTGGATCAATATAATATTTGTTTTTCCTCTTGATTCAGGTCTTTATGACCATATGAACAGATTGCATGGAAAATAAACGTTATGGTGCGCCTTAGTGATTTTAAGGGTGGATATCATTATCTCCACTGTTATTTGTGGTATGGTCCACATAATCTTCTGATGTGATTCATTTTTGGGTAATGCTATAAAATGATTTGTTAAATAGATTAATGGTATAGATGGTGTGGCCCATGTGATGCAGCCCACCTTGATGTATTTGTGGCCCATCCATGAGGCCCACCTTGACGTATTTGTGGCCCATCCATTAAGGCCCACCTTAATGTGATGCATATTGGACCCGTATGAGAGGCCCATTATGATGTATTTGGGGCCCATGTATTGCGGCCCATTTGATGTATATGAGGCCCGTGTATTATTTCCCATTTGATATATATGAGGCCCATATTATAAGGCCCAATGTGATGCATATGTGGCCCATGAGCGAGGCCCATCATGATGTGTATTAGGCCCATGAGTGAGGCCTATGGCGGTGTATATTAGGCCCTTATGTGAGGCCATTGGCCCACTGTACGTGTGGCCCTATGTGGGTCACTCCTTGGGAGCAATGTTGGTTAAATGTCCACATTGATGGGCAATGATAGTTAAATGTCCATATTGTGACCTTCCTTTAGGCCTTGATAGGCCCATTCTCATCATTCTCTTAGTGGGTTAACCTAAATTATTGGGCCCCATTGATGTTGCATGGTTCATCCTCGCTGTAGGCTCCACACTACTGAAATTGATATATCCACGGCCAAGGGTCGATCTTCAAATTATGGTTTAGATCGGTTGTTCATCTATGGACCCCGCCTTGCATGTAGGCCGATTATCAAGGTTGATTGTCGATGTCAATTATCGATGCCGGTTATCAACACCGATTATGAGTATGCTTAGCATATCATCATGATACATGACCATACACATGATTTGTATACTTGATATGAGATGTGGTTGACCATTACATATGCCATTAGGCAGGTTGTTATGGGACTCCCTGATAGGCTAAGATTGTCTCACATGAGCGCATGGTACGCGGAGGATTGATGTGTGACTGGAATGTATGACTCATACATCTTGCATTATGTGTTGTGATTACTGTACGTCCTAGCGACATTAGGGTCGTTGCCTCCACAGGCATATCGTGGATGACAGGATTGGACACCAAAAATACTGTTATTAGCATCGGGGCGCCATAGATGTCCCTGGGTGAAATTTCATAAACCTGACGGTACCGGAAGACGCTCTAACGTCGAGACTGAGTGGATACATGAGTGCACGAGGGCCAAATACCAGGAGGTCGCATCTCCCATTGTGTCGTGGTCGGTTGGAAGGGGGTGTGGCCTTACCCGCCTGAGGGTAGAGGGCATTGCTAGGCCGCTATCGACGTGCATTGTGCTAGATAGGTCCGCTATCGACGTGCATTGGCCTTACCCACCTGAGCGTAAGAAACCTCACTATCCCCTTTCCTAGGTCCGCTATCGACGTGCTAGATAGGTATTGCAGGCTATTGGTCAGGTGGATAGTGAGGTTTCTTACGCTCACTTGGATTGCGCGCCTAGGAAAGGGGCAGTGTCATTTGGAGTGTACTAAACCCCGATGATTATCTAGAGTGAGAATTGTACCGATATTTGATGCTCCAGTAATGAGCTGCATTGATATGTGGATCCAGATAAGGATTGGTATTCTTGAGTTGCATCTCACATCGTATAGTCTTGGTATAGCCGACATCATTCACGCCTTGCATCGCATAGCTTTGATATGGCCGATAGCATTCACGCCTTGCATCGCATGACCTTAATATGGCCGATAACATTCATGTCTTGCATTGCATAGTCATGGTATGGCTGATGGTATTTATGGACTTACCAGTATATTTCGCATTACTTTGATATTGCATTCTAAGCACGCTTATATTGCGCACACACTCTCATCACCCTCTAAGCTTTCTATAAGTTTATGCATGATTGATGTGTGTAGGCGATGCCAAGACACAGCCGTAGATTAGTAGAAGCAGAAGCATGCAATCGAACTTTAGGAGTTTCCATTACTATTATCATTGTATTTCCCTTTATGCGCATTGTACTTTAAAGTTTTTTATCATAGTGAATTTCGTGATGGTGTCTTGGTTATTGTTCGTGGGTTATGCTTATGATTATACTTGTTACGGAATAAATTCATGTTAAAAAATCCTCCTTGTAGGATCCCAAGATCGGAACATGGTATATGGGTGTCACGAGCCGAGAATGGGGTACTACGGAGGCTGTCGGGGCCGAATTCGACGATCAGGAATTCAGTGAGCCCAGTTTCTAAGTTTGGGGCGTGATATTAATCATAAATGTAAGGTCTTCTAGTGACACATCACAAATAAAAGTGTACATCGCTTGCGCTATGAAACGGTAAGATGTTCTGCCCCAAGCAAGTATGCCTTCCCAACCAACATTGGAAAGCAGAGGAACAAGTTCAAATGGTGCAATGTGAGCCAGATTGATAGTACAATCTATAATTATATCTCTTGATTTGAAATCCCTAACTTGCTCCAAATCGAGGCCCCTTAGGGTTCTCACATTAACTGGAGTCGGCCTAGATGATGAGCTACCACGACTCTTACGTGTTGCCGTTCTTTTAGTATGATGCTCCATATATTGATTGCACAAGAAATAATTAAAGAGAGTAGAAGGATTGTAGGTAGATCAGATTTTTCACAAAGCTCACTATAAAAAGAGTTTGAAGTAAAAAAAAATAAACCCCAAATATGAGATTGACTAGCAAGGATGTAGTCAAAACTTGAAAGAAATTAAAAAATAACCAATTACAAGCAAGTTTATAAGTTGGGTTCGTCGAGAGGAGCACCAGCTAGTTGAAGAAGAATGTGGAAATGAAATGAAAAAAGTGAATTTTCACCTTTTTAAGGTGAAATTGTGTGGTCCTTGACCGGTCGAGCATATACTCGACTCATCGAGGGTTCGACTGGTCGAGCATGTACTCAACCAGTCGAGAAACCAAAAAAATCTGAATTATATATATATATATATATATGTTTATAATTTTATCATCATTTTATGCATTTAATTGATATAAACATAAAAGAAATAAATGCATAAATAATATGATTACTTAATAATACACAATCCAATATCATGCTTTAAATTGGAAAATTTATTCTTGTCAAGCGGTTTGGTTAGTATGTCTACAAGGTACTTCTTAGTTTGAATATATTTTATCGCAATACTCTTGTCTTCAACTAATTCTCGAATATCTAATATCGATATGTTTAGTACGAGAATGTTGGATTAGATTTTTTGAAATATTAATTGCACTCGAGTTATCGCAGTATAATGTCATTGTATCTTGCGCAATACCATAATCAGTTAACATTTTTCATTCAAATAAGCTAAGTGTAGGAATTACCAGCTTCGATATATTCAAATTCAATGGTTGAGAGAGATACAAAGTTTTATTTCTTACTGAGCCAGGATACTAAACAGTTCCCTATGTAGAAACATCCACCACTGGTAGATTTTCTATCATCAATATTACCTGCCCAATCTGCATTGGTATATCCAGCAATTTGTACGGATGTATCATGCGAATACCAAAGTCCTAAGTTAGTAGAACTTGCGACATATCTGATTATCCATTTAACATCAATTACATGTGATTCCTTAAGATTAGATTGATATCTAGTGCATATTCCAATACTAAAAGCAATATCAGGTCTACTAGCAGTTTAGTATAGGAGACTACTAATCATGCTCTGATATAGATGGAAGTCTACACTTTTACCTGATTCATCCTTTGAGAGTTTAAGAGTTGTACTCATTGGAGTTTCAAAATTCTTTCCATTCTCAAATCCAAACCTTTTTACAAGGTTCAAGGCATATTTGGTTTGTGAGATGAATATACCATCTTCAAGTTGCTTAACTTGTAATCCAAGAAAGTAGTTTAGTTCACCAACCATACTCATTTTAAATTTGAAATTCATCAGATCTGCAAACTCAATAGATAAGTTAATGCATGTAGATTCATTATTTATATCGTCAACATAGATCTGAACTATCAGTATATGATCGTTATATTTCTTGACGACTAAAGTTTTATCAACACTTCCCATAATAAATTTATGACTAAGTAAAAATTTAGTCAATTTTCCGTATCATGCCCTAGGAGATTGTTTTAAACTATAGAGTGCCTTTTTAAGACGGTACACATGATTTGGAAGTTTGGGGTCCTCAAAATCCTTAGGTTGTTCAACATATACTTCCTCATGTAAGTCACCATTTAGAAATGCACTTTAAATATTCATTTGATATATTTTGAATTTTTTTATGACAGACAATCGAAATGAATAATCTTATGGATTCAAGGCATGCAATTGGTGCAAAGGTTTCATCATAATCAATACTTTCTATCTGAGTGTATCCTTATATAACCAGTCGAGCCTTTTTTCTGATAATATTATCTAATTCATCAGTTTTGTTCTTAAAAATCCATTTGGTTCCAATTACATATTTATCAATAGGTCTAGAAACCAAGTACCACACATCATTTCTAACAAATTGATTTAGTGCTTCTAACATGACAATTATCCAACTTTCATCGGCAACTGCTTCATTTACATTAGTCGGTTCAATTTGAAAAGTGAAGCAAACATAATTACAGATATTTTCTAATTATCTTCTTGTCTGAACACCAGTATTAGGGTTACCAAGTATTTGATCAGTCGGATGGTCTTTAACTGATCTTAATTCAGTATCAACTGATTTGGATGAAGAGTCAAGTATATCAATTATATTGACTTCATCATCATTTAGACTTGGAGTGAGTGTGATTTGTTGATCATCAACTAATACATTTATTGATTCCTAAATCACTCCAGTTCTTTTATTAAGGACCCGGTAAGCACGACTATTTAGCGCATAGCTTAGAAATATTCATTCATCACTTTTAACTTCAAATTTTTTTAAAATTTTCTCAATCGCGTAAAATAAAGCATTTACTTCTAAAAATCTAAAAATATTTAGCAGTGGGCTTTTTATTAAACCATAGTTCGTAAGCTGTTTTATTTTTTGCTTTTCTATTGTAAACATGATTTATAATATAGCAAGCAGTATTAACAGCCTCATTCCATAAAAAAATTTGGTAATTTCATGCTATTTAGCATTACACTAGCCATATCCTGTAAAACTCTATTTTTCCTTTCAACAATTTCATTTTGTTGAGGTATTTTAAGAGCAAATAATTCATGCGATATACCATGATCATTACAGTACATTTCAAAATTACTATTCTCAAATTCAGTGCCATTATCACTTCTAATTTTGACCACAGACATCTCTTTTTCAGTCTGAATACGCTTTAAAATTTTTCTAACTTCATCAAGAGTACCTGATTTTTCTCTTAAAAAGGCTACCCATGTATATCTAGTAAAATCATCAACAATGACTAGAAAATACTTCTTTTTATCTCTACTTTCTGTTCTAGTTGGTCCTACTAGATTTATGTGAAGTAGTTTTAGAGGTTTGGACATGGCTAAGGAGTTCACTTTCTTGTGACTACTCCTGATCTATTTGCAATTTGATAAGCACAACAGATTTTTTCTATCTTTTTGAGCTCGGGTAAGACACGTAAGTGATCTCTTTTGCTCAACTTATATAGTTCTCTAAAGTTAACATGTCCAAGACGTTTATGCCATAGCTCAGTTTCATCTATTTGGACCATGTAACATGAATGGTTTGATAAGCAAGAGTTATCAATTATATACACTTTCAGAGGTCCTACGACCATTTAATATTACATTACCCTTCTTATCTATTATCTCACATCCGTGATCAGAAAATTTCACACTCTGTTTATTATCATAGATTTGAGATATACTTAAGAGGTTATGTTTTTAACCTTCAATATAAAACACATTTCAAAGAGAGGTAGGTTAGGAAGTTGTACAGTACTTTGACCTATTATTTCGGAGTTTCTTCCATCACCAAAAGTAACTAAGCCACCATTAATTTCTTTGAAATTCGTGAATATCGCCTTGTCACCTGTCATATGTCTTGAACATCCACTATCAAGTTACCATTTTAAGTGGTTAATGGCTTTGAAAGCAGTGTGGACAATAAGACACTTAACCTTTGGAACTAATTTCATTATGGTTCTAGGTTTAGGAGTAACTCTTGATTTTCGCTGCATTTGGGAATTAGAATTTCTCCTTTCACTATAAATTCCATATTCATTTGAGTTGGATTTCAGTAGCTCTTTAAGCGGATCAACAATTTTTTCAGCTAAGGGAGATTTATTATACTTTTGATGTTTATAGCTGATGGCATTATTATTTTTAGGAACTTGAAAGGGTTTTGAGTTTTTGAAATCGATATGATTAAAATCTCTTAAAGTCTTACCGTTAAAGTTTGAGGATTCTCCTCTTACAAAAATAGGAGCAGAATCCTTGGATTTCGAAGAATTACCTTTAATATAACCCAGACTAGACTTGTCACCACATTTTCTAGATGAGGTTAATAATTTTTCTAGTTTTTGGTCACCTTGGGTATATTTCCAAGTATCCTTAGAACTCAGAAGGGAAGAAACTTCAAGTTTTAGTTTTTCATTTTTAATTTTGAGATTTTGCAATTCAGAAGATTTAAAACTTAAATCTATATTTTTTCAAGACAATCTAAAAAGTGAGATTTTTCTAAAATTATGTTTTCAAGTTCCTCTTTTAGTTTAGCATATTTCTCTTTTTGAATTTTTAATTTAACAGCAATTTTACAACTTTCTTTGTATAGGGCACTGTAGGCATTTTGAAGGTCATCTTCATTTTCATTTTCAAGGTCACTCCTGAGATTTTCATAGTCAGATATATTACAGCTATCTGAGGAAGTGACTCTGGCTAAAGTCATAAGAGCTTTTACATCATTTGTATTTGCATTCTCTTGTTCTGATTCATTAAACTCAGAAGAAGTTTCAGAGTCAAATGATTTATCCCAAGTTGCTATCATGCTCTTTCTTTTTTACCTATCCTTTTGAGGACATTTAATAACTAAATGCCCATATTCATGACAGTTGAAACATTGACTATCATTTGTTTTAGATTTTCAAGAATTAGATTTTTCTTTTCTTTTATTAGTTGATTTTTTAAAATCTGATCTTTTCTTGTTTTTAAAAATTCTATAAAATTTCTTAGCTAACATTGTCATATCATCTTTATTTTCTTCAAAATCAGAATTATAACTATTTTCTTTTGAAATAGATTTAGAAGATTTAAGAGCAATAAATTTAGCTTTAGGAGCCTTAAAATTTAACTTATATATTTAAAGAGAACCAACTAACTCCTCAACCTTCATAAGATCAGTATCCCTCAATTCCTGAATGACAGTAACTTTATAATTGAATCTCTCAGGAAGAGATCGTAGTATTTTTGCGCAAACCTTGATTTTTGGGATTCTATCTCCTAGACCCCACATGGAATTTACTATGTCATTTAGTTTCTTGTAGAAGTCCATGAAAATTTCATTTTCTTCATTACAAATTTCCTCAAATCAGGTAGTGAGGATTTGAACTTTTGATTTCTTGACTATAGAAGTTCCTTCATGTGTCATTTTGAGAATATTCCATGCTTGCTTAGCTGTATCACATGAAATAATTCTTTTAAATTCATTAGGCGATGGAGCCAAGTTATGGCACTTAAGGCTTTAGCATTAACATTGCTTTCACTTTTCTGAGTTGTGGTCCATAAATAGAATACAGTTTCTCTCATAGATTTAGTTCCATCATTGCCTAATACTTTAGTCATAGGATGTTTCTATTTAGTCACAGTGGCTTGCCACACACTTTTATCTAAGGATTTTAGAAAAATCTTCATTCTAACCTTCCAGTATGAATAGTTAAAGCCATCAAAAGGTGGTGGCCTGGTAATAGATAAATTATTGAAATTTGACATAATAAAGTTCTAGATCTTTAACTCAAGGAAATTAATCCAAAAAAAAAAAATAGAGCTTCACTCTAATACCACTTGAAAAGGTGAGCTTAAAAAGTCCTAGAGAGGGGATGAATAGGACTATGCCAAATAATCAAATAAAGTGCTGAATAATAAATATATTAGAGATCTCAATCGCACTAGTATTGAAACATTGATTCAAACTGATTCGTGGGACAACCTTCACCCAAACAACTTTAGGTAAGAATCAAAATTCCAAACTGAGCAAGAGTAAATGAAAACTAACTATTACAAACATTTGTCACTTTAACATAAAAGGAATTACAACCATTCATGACAAAAATAATAAAAGCATTCACCGCAACACCAAGAATTATAGTAGTTCAGCGTGTCAACAACTATTCTCAAATAGCCACACCTACTCCACTCCCAAGATTACTAACCACGTAATTTTATCTTTCACTATGAATAAGGTTTTCACAGGGTCAACTTAAAATTAGATACAATTGTGATTTTACCAGGCTATCACAAACAAAGAAACCCTCACTGAGATTTTCTGGCTTATCTCAAAAAAACCAACACTAAGATTTTCTGGCTATCTCAGAAAAACCAAATACAAAATGTAAATGTATACTTATCTTCAGTGTAGAAGAAGTTATAGCTGAAGAACCGTTTTTTATGAATGTCGAATGTTCAATGTTCAGTCCGATAGAAAAGGTCCAGGGTTCTATTGATTTTAATTGGATTTAAACCAATGTTACTTGTATTAATTTCTTTAAATCTGAAAAAAGAAGAGTATTCCCTCTCTTTTTAAAATTAGAATGATAAAATTAGATATTAAGGAATTAAACAAAAGAAGCTATAAAATGATTTATAAATACTGCTTGATAGCTTGACAATAATTGAGGCCTCTCTCTTTCTTACAAAAGGATTTTGGTAGACTTAAATTCAATTTTGGATTGAGAAAGACCTCAATTTATAGGCAAAAAATTTGTTGCTTCGACTCGTCTAAGACAGTCTTCGACTGGCCCAAGCATCGGATTAAGTTCCAACAGATTTTCATATTTGAGCGGCATAAGATTTAACGAATCTTCGACTAGTTGAAGGTCCTGTTTGACTGGTCGAAGGTAGTCTTCGACCGGTCGAACATGGTCTTCGACTGGTCAAAGGAGCCAAAATCCGAACTGAATTAGTTGTTAGACTTCAAGCCAAGAAATGCTTGACTGGTCGAAGAGTGTCCTTTGACTAGTCGAGGAGACCACTCGAGACCACTCGACTGGTCGAAGGAGCAACAAAATTTCTGTTTTAATTCGACTAGAATTAGGATTGGTTGAGAAATTCTTAAGTGGGTCAAGCCAAAACTTAGGCTGGTCGAAACTCAAGCAATTACAAGTATAAAAACCTAATTTTAAATATATTTTGAAAACACCTAAACCTAAGGTCTTCCTAGGGTTTATAATACCTATATGTATTGAACTTCATAGACTTGAAGTATATTAGAGACTTGAACTTCTCTAAAGAGCTTGATCTTCTACTAAAACTTTAGTAGATCAAGCTTGATCTTCAACTTAAGATTGACCTTGGTCTTCAACTTGAGCTTGAGCTTGGTCTTCAGCTTGAGCTTGAGCTTGTTTTTCATCTTGAGCTAGGCTTGAACCTTGATCTTGAACCAACTTGAATATCACTTGCTAAAATGTTTTGATTAAATAAAATTTAACAAACAAGGTGTGAAGCATGCTTTAAACATTATAGCACTTACAGGACAATCCGAGATGGGTCGCGTAATGCACGCGGGCCCCACTTGCCCAAATTCCCATGTTGTCAAATCAATCAATTCATTAATTCATCCATCAATCAAGTCATCCATCACTCATGCCATTCTCTCCCCATTAGTCAAACTAACACATGCCATTCTTATGCAACCCATACCCCTACCTATGCTAGTTATCATTCTTTTCTTCTTTTTCTCCCCATTTTACCCCTCCATCTTCCCCTTATTCCCTCCCTATCTTAAAATCTCTACCACAAAAACTCCTTAATTTTCTCTCATTTCTACCATTTTCTAGCAAGAGTAGAGAGGGATTAAGAGAGAGAAAAATATTAGAAAGATTAGGTAACCTGAGAAAATCGGGTGTTAATAATATATAAACTGGATGTTTTAAAATCGTACCCTTTTTTTCATTTAGATCACATCCAGATACATTTGTGAAGGTAACATTCAAAAAAATAAAATCAACTGTATTGATTATTTCATTAGAGTGACAGAATTAAATAAATAATCAAATGCCTTCTTAATGGAAGCTTATTACATTTATCGAGTTTGCAGCGGAAGTATAAAACTAATTCATAAAACTATCTTCTGATTCGTTTAGTATAATCTTTCATAGGGAGACGGTCATCTAAGTCTTCAATCTGTATGTCACCTACATCATCTGTACGATTGAAGAGGGTCAATGCCCTACTCATAGTGATGGTTATCCTTTAAGATTAACAATAATTCAAGAGATTCATAAGAGCGATGTAAGGGTTCTGATAGTCACGTACTCCACTACTACGAGAGATATCAGTATGTGCAAACAATTTACATGACTGTATGCCTAGTAAAGTGTGTGCAACTCATCATATGTAGTGATCACTATAACAATGTATAAGATAGTTCATAATATTTGGCTCAACCCGTATTCTCACTATACGGATATTTGCCAGCGTGTCCAACGTTAATGTGGCTTTACGCGAACACCTCAAGGCAACACAAAGACATGATTGGGGGATTTATGTAACGAGATGTGTTCATGGAGCAACTATTTGAGACATCCAATCTCGAGAAGTGATGTAACACGCATGGCGATTTACTTACATCGATTGTGTACTATGCTAACTAACCCATGAAATTACGTGCCGACCAAGAAGGCCACTACCCGTAATGCATTACGTCCATGATAAATATATGATTCACTAGTTATAATACCTTAAACACATCACTTTCAGTGATAGGGAATGTAAACTGAATCGTGATTCCCAAAAGTGTAAATAAGTGTTGATAAATCATATAATTGCAGGGAGAATTCACAGTAGCATGAAGGCATGTAAAAGGGCAAGATAAATATAACAATTTAAATTAATGCAAGCTTAAAGGATAAAACCCTCACCTTTGGTTATCTGTTTGCCTACTACCAAGGTTAGATGTTCAGGAGTGCACTTTATGATTAAATCTTGTCCTAATCCACAAGGCTTGAATGATCAATATTAAAGCTTGATTCATAATATTGTTGGATCAAATTTAGTTTAGTGAATTTGAGAGGAGACCTAAATTAAAATTTTGGTTGTATATTCTTCAACTTAAAATATATACATATCTTTATATATTTAAGTTCTAGGAGTGTTATTCCACCGAGTCGACTCAATTCATCTTGGTGGAATTCTCCACCTCTATTACTGGGAAAGGGGAAGAAAAGATTCAAAAGGAAAGGAAAAAGGAAGATGATGGAATAATAATGAAATTCAGACCTGAACCGAACTCGGGGCAGCACTACCGCAAGTCTCAACCGAGTTAACTCGGTTTGTCTTGACCACCACGTGAACTCTCTCTCTCTCTCTCTCTCTCTCTCTCTCTCTCTCTCTCTCTCTCTCTCTCTCTCTCTCTTTTCTTTCTTTCCTTGTTTTTCTTTCTTTCCTTTCTTTCTTTCTCTTTCTTTTCTTCTTCTTCCTTTTCTTCGCCACATCTAGTAGGGAGCTGGACGTTTCTCTCTCTCTCTCTCTCTCTCTCTCTCTCTCTCTCTCTCTCTCTTACTATTGTTGGTCGGCTAGAGATCTCTCTCTTACTCTCATGTTTCTTCTCCTTCTTTCTTTTCTTTCTCTTACTTTCATTTTTGCGGACGGCAGGGTCCTTTTTACAGGTTGTCTGAACCCAAAATCCTCTCTGCGTTCTTTCGTTTACATAGCCAAGAAGTCAGTATGTAAACCTTATACAGCAGCATCTGTGCAAACGAAAGGTAATGCTACAGTTCTCTCCCGTTTTCTACTATATGATCACATCACATGGGTGATTTCTTCAGCGACGGACCATTAGATGGACATCCTTGATTGTTTATGAATGGACGTCTTTGATCCCACCAAAGTTCATGGCTAGATCACATTGTGATCAGGCGTGCGAAATGTTTCCTTAAATTCGTTCCTTGCGTAAAGAAGATGGCAGAAGTCCCTCCTTAATCCTCAACATAGATTTGGTTGGAATCATCCCTACTAGGTTTTGGATTACTCAGATCGTCCCATGTATCCTCCATGAGATTTCCTTTCTCATGAAATCCACAACTCGGTTGGTTTCCTTCTTACGTTGCTTGCGAACACAACTTTGGAAGGAAATCTAACGGTCTTCAAGGTTCTGACTGAGAGTGAAAAGTGTTGGGGTTCGGTCGAATTCGACCTGGGAACATTCTGGATAGTTTAGATTGCCTTGAATACTCGTGATGGTGGGCCACATTGCTTCCCAAACAAATACTGTCTGTTAATATTGCAGTGCAGAGGGCTTCTTTCAGCCGAAGATCTCGTGTACACTAGTGTACAGCCTCATATGAAATAACCTAGGTTTAGGACGGTTTCGTCTGTGCTACCTAATGGACAGTTTGGATTGGTCATCCAATCGTCGATGATGGGCCCCAACACGATTCAACGGACCTTGTTCTCTTTCTTTATGTGCAGCAAGAGGGCTCTCCCTCAATTTGAAAACTATTAGGTCAAACTAGGTTTGACCCGACTTATGGTTCAGTGCATCGCCGATGCACATACAATGGGCACATGCACCGCAAGTGGGGTCCACTGTAACATGTGTGAGCGAATCCACTTCGTTCAGCTGGAGGGAAATGTCCTTCTACAACTACCTATGAGGTTTCTTCACTCGATGGACACCAAAATCGACGGTTAAGGGGTTGATTTGTCAATTGGGTCACTTTTACAATGATTTAAGGGCTGAAATTCAATATGCATTGTTAATTTATGATACGTAGGCAAGGTATAAGAGTTCACATCAAATAGATCCCGAGAACCATGTGATCTAGAAATTAGGGGTTTAGGTTAGTGGCATTCTCGTAATTATTGTTGATCTAATAGTTTTATGAAATCCAATGGTTCTACGTGATTGTATGCACCTTTCTAAACAACAGTTACAAACAGACTTACATCTGGATCATTATGGATAAATAGTTATTCACCAATTTAGTCAAAGGAAGGTATATGCATCAAATCATATAGGGTGGTCTTATCTTAATTTCAATGGTCAGATGTCTTGATCTATGGATGGAGATAATTCTCAACGGTTAGATTCAGGTCAGGGAATAAATATAAGGTTAGGATAGTTAGATTTGTATTGTACATATGTAAATACTAGGTTATGTCTTATGGTAACACTTTAGGACTTTCAATACTCAGTATTGAAAAGTTTGGGGTGTTACAATCTACCCCCATTCAACATAATTTCTTCCCCTAAAATTAGTACTTCTTTTATACAAGTCATGCCTCTAAGGATTCCTTACTTTTGGTGTTCGAGGTAATACGAAATAGATGGTCGTAGTGGGTTTTAAGCCCGATACACAGATCCTTCGCCTACACAGTATAGAGGATCTACAGGTATCAATTCGTAATCCTATTACATCTCGATCTTTTGCTTGATTAGAGCATTGGATCATTGAGATTTGCAAGGACTTTAGAATTCGAGTCAAACCATGTAAATTTCACTTAAACATGGTTCCATTAGTCCATAATCCCAATCATTTTAGACTCGTGGGAAATCTTGCGTACTCTTGTATTCTTATAAAGGATGTGTCTATGTAGCCCATTACGCTTTCACTACATACTCTGATTTTCCACTATACTACTTAAATTTTGATCTGCTTCTATCATCCTCACTGGTTCATTAGGCTTAGGTTTTCCAATGTACTACTCGTGAGTTAGATATATATAGGTCTAGGTACGTGTATAATTGGCTACCTGAATTGGGGCGCTACAGCCTACCCCACTTAAAAAAATATATATAAACCCCGAGATTTGGTATTTTGATAAAACCACTCACGCCTTGCTTAATATGGTTCATAATTCCATGGTCCCGATCTCTTTACGTCCTTGAAAAAATTTTCATTTTGCCCTGAAAGCCAGATAACCTAACCGGACTAGACAACAATGGAGAGGCCAAATCATCCATTCATTGTTGAACCTAAGCTTTAGTGTCATTATTGTAAGTGCCCAAATCAATTTATATTAACAGTCTGTCACTCCAAGAATTTTAACTTTTCATCCATACATCCAATTCACTTGAAATTTGGAGTCTAAACTCCTAACTTGTCCTTGAGACTCCAGAAAAATCCACAAGGCATGATTCCATGGTTTGGGTGGTGTTTCACCCTTGTGAGGTGTACAAAAGCTTGTTGTCCATAGCACTTTCTACCGATTTTTTCTATTGCTAGATTTATATAGAATTTTGTATAGATCTGGTTAAGTTGAAATTTTATGGAGAGATTTATGGGGACCTAAGTGAACTACCAGAAAATTTTCAAAATTTTTCAATACGTCCACTTACTATAACTAGTCGAGATATCGTAACATGTCAAAATTCCATTGAAATAGTTAGAAATTCTGGAAAAATTAGGAATTCACTATTTCCATATGGAAGACTTGTTCTTCCTGATTGTGACCCTATTTAAGGATGATTCTTTAGTTTAGGATAAATTTATTTAGAATTTTGGGGGATTTATTCTGGGGTGATTAGATTCACAGTTTCTAGATTTCACGTCTACCTTAATATTTCCATTGGGGAGCCTGAATATGGGTATCTAATTTCTCAACTCCATAGTTCTTTGGGGAATTCATTAAGTGTATGTATCTAATTCATTATATATCATAATTGCATATATCTTATGGTGGTCCACTCCCCTCAGGCCCAGTGAATCTCATTCTCATGCTCGGACACCAACTGTAACATCCTGAATTTTCATGGCCAGAGTTTATACTCGTGCTCAAGAAAATCGGGTGTTAATGTATAAATTGGATGCTTTAAAATCGCACCCCTTTTTTTTAATTTAGATCACATCCAGATACATTTGTGAAGGTAACATTCACAAGGATAAAATCGACTGTATTGATTATTTCATCAGAGTAACAAAATTAAATAAATAATCAAATGCCTTATCAAATGGAAGCTTATTACATTTATCAAGTTTGCAATGGAAGTATAAAACTAATTCATAAAACTATCTTCTGATTCTTTCAGTATAATCTTTCATAGGGAGACGGTCCTCTAAGTCTTCAATCTGTACGTCAATCTGTACAGTTAGAGAGGGTCGATGCCCTACTCATAGTAATTGTTATCCTTTAAGATTAAAAATAATTCAAGAGATTCATAAGAGTAATGTAAGGGTTCTGATATGTCACGTACTCCACTAATACGAGAGATATCAGTATGCGCAAACAATCTACATAAATGTATGCCTAACAAAGTGTGTTCGGCTCATCATACATAGTGATCACTATCACAATGTGGAAGATAGTTCATAATATCCGATTCGAACCGCACTCTCACTATACGGATATTCGTCGGCGTGTCCAACGTTAACATAGCTTTACGTGAACATCTCAAGGTAACACAACGACGCTATTGAGAGATTTACGTAACACGATGTGTTCATGGAGCGACAATTTATGACATCCAATCCCGAGAAGTGATGTAACACGCATGGTGATTTACTTACATCGATTGTGTACCATGCCAACCAACCCACGGAATTACATGCCGACCAAGAGGGCTGCTACCCGTAATGCATTACATTCACGATAAATATATGATTCACTAGTTGTGATACCTTAAACACATCACTTGCAGTGATAAGGAATGTAAACTGAACCATGATTCCTAAAAGGATAAATAAGTATTGATAAACAATATAATTGCAGGGAGAATTCATAATAGTATGAAGGCATGTAAAAGGGCAAGATAAATATAACAACTTAAATTAATGTAAGCTTAAAGGATAAAACCCTCACATTTGGTTGTCTGTCTGCCTACTACCAAGGTTAGATGTTCAGGAGCGCACTTTAGGATTAAATCTTGCCCTAATTCATAAGGCTCGAATGATTAATATTAAAGCTTGATTTATAATATTGTTGGATCCAATTTGGTTTGGTGAAATTGAGAGGAGACCTAAATTAAAATTTTGGTTGTATATGCTTCAACTTAAAATATATATACATATCTTTATATATTTAAGTTCTAGGAGTGTTATTCCACCAAGTCGACTCAATTCGTCTCGGTGGAATTTTTCACCTTCTATTACTAGGAAAGGGGAAGAAAAGATTCAAAAGGAAAGGAAAAAAAGAAGATGATGAAACAATAATGAAATTCAGACATGAACTGAACTCAAGCAAAGCGATCTTGCAAGTCTTAAATGAGTTAATTCGGTTTGTCTCGACCACCACGTGAACTCTCTCTCTCTCTCTCTCTCTCTCTCTCTCTCTCTCTCTCTCTCTCTCTCCCCTTCTCTTTCCTTGTTTTTCTTTCTTTCCTTTCTTTCTTTTTCTTTCTTTTCTTCTTCTTCCTTGTCTTGTCGCCACATCCAACAGGAGCTCTTACTTCGCGTTGCCGGTAGGCTAGAGCTCTCTCTCTCTCTCTCTCTCTCTCTCTCTCTCTCTCTCTCTCTCTCTCTCTCTCTCTCGCTCTCACGTTTCTTCTCCTTCTTTCTTTTCTTTCTCTTGCTTTCATTTTTACGGACGACAGGGTGCTTTTTATAGGTTATCTGAACCCAAAATCCTCTCTGCGTTCTTTCGTTTATGCAGCCAAGAAGTTGGTGCGTAAACCTTACGCAGCAACATCTGCGCAACCGAAAGGTAAAGCTACAGTTCTCTCCCATTTTCTGCTATATGATCACATCACTTGGGTGATTTCTTTAGAGACGAACCATTAGATGGACATCCTTGATTATCTTTGAATGGACGTCTTTGATCCTGCCGAAGTTCATGGCCAAATAACATTGTGATCAGGCATGCGGAATGTTTCCGTGAATCCGTTCCTTGCGTAAAGAAGATGGCGGAAGTCTCTCCTTAATCCTCAATATATATGTGGTCGAAATCATCCCTACTGGGTTTTGGATGACTCAGATCATCCCACATATCCTCCATGAGATTTCCTTTATAATGAAATTCGTAACTTGGTTTCTTTCTTACGTTGCTTGCAGATGCAACTTTGGGAGGAAGTCTAACAGTCTTCGAGGTTCCGATCAAGAGTGAAAAGTGTTGGGGTTCGGTCAGATTTGACCTAGGAACATTATGAATGGTTTAGATTTCCCTGAATACTCACGATGGTGGACCACATTGCTTCCCAAACAGACACTGTTTGTTAATATCGCAGTGCAGAGGGCTTTTTTTGGTTGAAGATCTTGTAAGACCCGTATCCTAGACCGTACCATTCCATAGGCTTCCACGGTCTTCCCGGTCGAATTTCGGCAACCTTCAACCCTTAATCGGCGTTTACGCACAACCCTAATTCACAAGTCATACACCTAAGTCGACTCAACCTAAGACTGGTACCTTAGCGACCGTGCCGTCGTCGCGGTTCCGATGCCGCGATTCGCGCGCTGAATCGATACCCAGGCCAGGAGATGTGGGCCAGCGTTCAGTTCGAGAAAATGCCGCATATTTGCAAACCTAAGAGAATTTCAAATCAAATCAATCACATCACATCCTATCAATCAAGTACCATATCACATGTCAAGTACACATCACCTTTCACCCATCCCTAAGCAACCCCAAAGTCAACACTCTCTTACAACAAGGTACACCCATCACTCACCTATCTCTCTCTCTCTCTCTCTCTCTCTCTCTCTCTTACACCTATCTCTCTTATCTCTCTCTCTCTCTCATTTCCTCCCAAGCAACTCCCATGGAGCAATCGTCCATGGCTTCCATGGAGAGCAAGTGTGGCCCACCTTCCTATCTCTCATCCCCACCCTCTAAAACCAATCTCAGCCGTTGAAGTTCATCCCTTGGAGCTCAAAGATGCGTTGATGGAAGAAGAAGTCCAAGAAGATCAAAGGTGAGTGATCTATAGTCGTTTTTGATTTTTTGAGGGCCCACTTATTGTAGAACCCACTTGAGGTAGGCATTGTAAAAGAGGAGGGCCCAATAGTGACGCGGTCCCTCCCCTTCTCGCTTTCTCTCTTATATGTATGATGGTGTGTGTGTGTGGCCCATCATTAAGTATTTCAACCATGCCATCCACCGAGTGGGCCCACCTGACAGTTCATTTGGACGGTTTGATTGAAGGAAGAATACAAATATAAGCTTGATCAGTGGAGTGGCCCACTGGTGCGGACCCCACCATGCATGCGTTGCACGTAGGCAAAGCACTGGTATCATTAAAAAAAAATGAAAGAAAAAAATCTTCGGTGGGCCACACCACGTACACCCACCCTGCCAACGTAAAGACTCAGCCAGCGTCCAGACCCTCTGGACGCTGGGAGATTCCTTATATATATATATATATATATATATATATATATATATATATATATATATATATATATATAATATTATACTATATTATACACAATCACCGTCCAGATGGGTATGGACGGTGGTTTGGGCAGCCTCCTGCCATTGCATATATATAATATATATTATATATATATATATATATATATATATATATATATATATATAATATATATTATACTAATATATTATAATATATTATACTATATTATACTATATATATATATATATATAGTATATATAATATATACTATATATATTATACTATATATATATATTATATATATATATTATATATATATATATATATATATATATTATACTATATATATATATATTATATATATTATATATTATACTATTATATATTATACTATATATATATATTATAATATATATATAATATATTATAATATATTATATTATGGGACAATATATATATTATACTAATAGTATTCTATGGTGGGCCACTCCCGCATGGGACCCACCTTTGTTAACAGCCAAGTGGCCAGCGCACCTACAGCAGGCAATATAGCTGCTGTGCTGCCATGATCGGTGGATGATCATGGCCTCATCCACACTGTCCATGTTTGGACAGTGGTAGGTGCAGCCCACCATGATTTTTTTTTTAATTTTATGTCATCCATCTGTCAGGTGTGGGACCCACCCACACATGTGGGGTGGGACTCACCTTGATGTATATATTCTGCATTCACACCGTCCTGATGGACAATGTGATGTGTGGGTCATACCATGATACGTGTGTTTTTATTTCCACCGTCTAGATCACTGGACGGTGGGGCGCACCAAGATGCATGTGCCTTATCAGCACCTTCTATCTGTGGGGCCCACATGTGATGTATGTGCTGCATGTCCACGCCGTTCAGACCAGTTGGACCTGAGCCCTACGTTGATGATCCACATCATCCACCATCCATTTGGACTATGGGGACCACCACTGTATGAGTCAGCAAGTTCTGTAGGTCCCATCCGTACCGTGGACCCCACCATGTTATATGTATTTTATCCCAACCGTTCATCTGGACGGTGGGGACCCCACCTAGCTGTGGTGCGGATGACAGCAAGATATGTGGGTCTAATCAAAGGTATGTGTTATATCCAAACCGTCCATCATCCTGATGAGCTTGTCTTAAGGCTTGAGACTAAAATGAGGCAGATCTATTAGGTGGACCACCCTGCAGAAAACTGTGGAGATTGAACGTCCACCATTGAAAACCTTTTGGGGTTACAAAAGCTTTGGATTAATATGAAATTTGTTTTCCCTCTTAATCCAGGTATTTGTGACCTTATGACCAGATTGGATAGAGAATATGGTGGGCCCTACTTGATGTATTTATGGCCCATCCATAGGGCCCACCCGGATGTATTGTGGCCCATTAGTGCGGCCCATTGATACAGCCCACTTGATGTGTATGAGGCCCGTTAGTGCGGCCCATTGATGTGGCCCACTCGTTGTATATGAGGCCCATGGGTTGCGGCCCATTATGATGTACTAGGGCCCACTATGATGTATTCGTGGCCTATGGGCAAGGCCCATTGTGATATGTATTAGGCCCATGATGCATGGCCCATTTGATGTATTCGAGACCCATGTGTAGGGCCCACCTATTGTGTATTCGAGGCCCATGGGTTGTGGCTCATTGTGATGTATTTGAGGCCCATGGGTGAGGCCCAATGTGGTGTATGTGTGGCCATTACCTTGTGTATGAATCCCTTATGTTGGCCACTCATTGGGAGCAATGTTGGTTAGATGTCCACATTGATGGACAATGATGGTTAGATGTCCTCATTGTGACCTTCCCTTAGGCCTTATTAAGCCCATTCTTACCGATCCCGATTAACGTGGTCGATTGCCGATTAGTAATCGAGACCGATTATCATGATCGATTGCCGTAACTGATTTACTGATTCTGATTATCGATCGATTCCGATTATCGTGACTAATTACCAACTTTGATTGTCGTGACCGATTTGCCGATTCTGATTATCGATCGATCCAATTGTCGTGGTCGATTTACCGATTCTGATTATCAATAGATTCCGATTGACGTGGCCGATTGTCGATTAGCAATCGAGACCGATTATCATGATTGAATGCCATGACCGATTTACTGATTCTAATTATCCATCGATTCTGATTGTCGTGACCAATTACCAACTCCAACTGATGTGACCGATTTGCCTACTTTGATTATCGATCAATCCCAATTGTCGTGGTAGATTATCGATTCCGATTGGCATGACGATTTGCCGATTCTGATTATCGATCGATTCCGATTATCATGACCGATTGCCGATTCCGACTGACGTGACCGATTTGCCAACTCTGATTATCGATCGATTCTGATTATCATGACCGATTGCCGATTTTGATTTACGTGACCGATTATCGATTCCGATTGACGTGACCGATTTGTCGATTCCGATTATCGATCGATTCCAATTGTCATAGCCGATCGCCGATTCCGATTGACATGACCGATTTGTCAATTTCGATTGTCATGGCCGATTGATGATTCTGATTGACATGACCGATTTGCTGATTCCGATTATTGATCGATCCCAATTGTCGTAGCCGATTGCCGATTTCGATTGACATGACTGATTTGCCGATTCTGATTGACGTGGCCGATTGTCGATTCTGATTGGCATGACCGATTTACCGATTCCAATTGTCATGGCCGATTACCGATTCCGATTGACGTGACCGATTTGTCAATTCTGATTATCGTGGCCGATTGCCAATTAGCGATCGAGGCCAATTATCATGACCGATTGCTGATTTCGATTGACATGACCAATTTGTCGATTTCGATTATCGATTGACTCCGATTGTCAAGGCTGATTATTGAGTCGATTGTCGAGGCCGAGTATTAAGGCCGATTGTTGATGCCGATTGTTGAGGCTGATTGTCGAGGCCGAGTATCGAGGCTGATTTTGATTTGTCGAGGCCGATTCTGAGTGTCGATTCCGATTGTTGAGACCGATTTCGTTTGTCGAGGCCGATTTCGATTTGCCGAGGCTGATTGTCGAGGCCTATGTGATGTATATGCGACCCGTAGTTGAGGCCCAGTGTGATATGTATTCAACCCGTGTTTAAGGCCCAATTGATGTATATGAGGCCTATATGATGAGACCCATTGTGATGCATTTGAGGGCCAGGCGATGGAGCCCATTATAATGTATGTTAGGCCCATGTGAAAAGCCCATCGTGATGTGTATTAAGCTCTTGAGCAAGGCCCATGGTGTTGTATATTAGGCCCTTTGTGAGGCCATGGGTCCACTATATGTTCGACCCTATGTGGGCCACCCCTTGGGGGCAATGTTGGTTAAATGTCCACATTGTCAAGGCTGAATGTCGCTGCCGATTATTGAGGCTGGTTATTGATACAGATTATGAGTAGTGACACATAACATCCCAATACATGCTCATACGCATCATCTGCATGTTTGTTATGAGATGTGATTGACCATTGCATATGCAATAGGGCAGGTTGTTTATGGGGCTCCCTGATAGGCAAAGTTGCCTCACATGAGAGCACGGCATGCGTAGGATTAATGCATGATTGGACTGTGTGACTCACGCATCTCGCATTTGTGTGACATGACTACCGTACGCCCTAGCGACATCAGGGCCATAGCCTCCACAGGCATTTCGTGGATGGCCAGATGGGACACTAAAAATCTGTTCTACATGGGATGTTATAGATATCCCTGGGTGAAAGTCCCTAAACCCTCTTGGTTCCAGAGGTTGCTCCAACGTCTAGACCGAGTGGTTGCATGAGCTCATGAGGGCCATATACAATTAGGCCATGTCTCCCACTATGTCGTAGTCGGTTGGAAGGGAGTACGGCCTTACCTGCCCGAGAGAAGGGGGCAATGCTAGGCTGAGTCTGACCAACTCGAGAAATGGGTCCGCTATCGATGAGCTGGGCCCAATATTGACAGACAGATAGTGAGGTCTCTTCCACTCACCTTGTTGTGCGCGATGGGGCGACAATCTAGTTTGGAGTGTAATAGACCCCGGTGATTTTTCCTAGAGAGGAACAGTACTGATATGTGGACTTATTGAGCAGGGATTTCATACTCATTCATTCATTTATTCACTATCCATTCAGGTTAGTGGTGCACAACCATTTGTTACGTGTACCCTCGCATGGCTAGGATTTCAGTTGGGCGTGCGACTAACTTTAGACAGGAGTTTACCACATTGAGTCTGACTATCCAAATAGGTATGAGACTGGTTTGGATAGAAGTCCCTTGTGATGGACCCCGTAGCTTGCGATACTACGTACTATCATCCCGACCTCACACTCCAGGTTGGTCATTTCATTCGCATCGCATATTGCATCTGCAGGCATATGGCATTTTAGGTTTTATGTTTTCTGTACTTATATGGCTTAGACGGACTTAGCAGGATTTACATATTGCATTGTACCCTCGGCATCTGATATTTGGTTCTTTATGACTCCTCATTTGCATAGCTGATCCGTATTGCGCACTCTGATATTGTATAACTCATGGACTTGTCAGTATTTTCACTTACTCTGTTATCGTATGATTCATGATCTTGCCAATACTTCCGATATTGTATGATTATGGCATTGTATTGCTTACTTGGCACTTACCTTGTGCACACACTTTCACCACCTACTAAGCTTTTTATAAGCTTATGCACGGGTGGCGTTAGGTTGTGGTAGCATTGAGCTTAGAGCGTGCAACGGTCTTCTGGAGCTTGATTTTCGATTTATATATTTCCCTTTCAGCATTGTACTCAAATGATTATATTAGTGGATATGTGATGATGATGTTGCCTTTGTGATTTGGGTAATCTTGTGGTTATACTTATTACGAGATAAAGGTAAGTTGGGAAAATCCTCCTTATAGGATCCCAGGATCGGAATCTAGTGTATATACGCTGGGAGCTGAGAATGGGGTAATACGAAGGCTGTCAGCACTGGATTCGGCGATCGGGATTCCTGTGAATCCGATTTCTGAGTTTGGGGCATGACAGATCTCATGTACACCGGTGTACAACCTCACATGAAATAACCTAGGTTTAGGATGGTTTCGTCTGGGCTACTTGATGGAGGGTTTGGATCGGCCGTCCAATCATCGATGGTGGGCCCTAGTACGATCCATCGAACCTTGTTTACTTTCTTTGCGTGCAGTGGGAGGGCTCTCCCTCAATTTGAAAACTGTTGGTCAAACTAGTTTTCACCCGACTTATGGTTCAGTGCACCGCCAGTAGAGCTGTACATGAGGTAGAGCTAGATCGGTAACTCGCTCGACTCGACTCAGAAATACTCGACTCGACTTGGCTCAAAACGAGTTTGAGCCGAGCACGAGCTGATTTTTGGTGCTTGAATTGAGTTCAAGCCGAGCACGAGCTTGACCCTGCTCGACTCAGCACAACTCGAATAGTACTCGAACTCGACTCGGAACTCGACCAGGGGTATATATACCCCAAAACAAAAAACCCTAAGCTACCCTCTCTCAGTGCCTGTTCAAAAAACCTTAAGCTACCCTCTCTAAGCACTCGTTCCAAAAACCCTAAGCCCTTCCTTCCCAGCGCCCGTTCAAAACAAAAATCCCCAAACCTTTTTAAAAAAATACCCTAAGCCCCTACCCTCTCTTAGCCATCCCAGGGCTCGTTCGGCGTCCAGCGCTCGTTCCCCTCTCTCCCATTGGTCGTCCCAGCCGCTCGATCACCTTATCCGGTTGTCCCTCTTCTTCCCTCACCTGTCCAGCAACCTTTCTCGTGGCCACAACGACCGTCCGGTGCTCCCTCTTCTTCCCTATCTCTCTCTCTTTCTCACATTGCCCTGTCCGGTGCTGGTCGTCCCTATTGCTCGACCCTGCCCTGTCCAGTGCCGGTGCCGCAGCTCATCCCTGCCACTCTTCCAATGCCGTAGCTCGTCCCTGCCATCAGTCATCCTTGTTGCTCATCCCTACCCTGCACGGTACCGGTTGTCCATCTGAATACTCGAACTCGGATGAGCAGAGCACGAGTTGGGCATCTAAGCTTGAAGGTCAAGCCGAGCCGAGTACGAGCTAGGACTCGATCAATGCGAGCCGAGCACGAGCTGGGCAATACTTGGCTTGGTTCGACTCGTGTACAGCTCTAACCGCCGGTGCACATACACTGGGCACATGCACTGCAAGTGGGGTCCACTGTAACATGTGTGAATGAATCTGCTCCGTTCATCTGGAGGGAAATGTCCTTCTACAACTACCTGTGAGGTTTCTTCACTAGATGGACACCAAAATCTACGGTTAAGGGGTTAATTTATCAATTGGGTCACTTTTACAATAATCTAAGGGCTGAAATTCAACGTGCATGGTTGATTAATGATATGTAAGCAAGGTATAAGATTTCACATTAAATGGATCATGGGAACCATATGATCTAGAATTCAGGGGTCCAGGTTAGTGGCATTCGCGTAATTATTGCTGATCTAAGAGTTTTGTGAAATCCAATGGTTCTACGTGGTTGTATGCACCTTTCTAAACAACTCTTACAAACGGACTTACATCTGAATCATTATATATAAAGAGTTATTCACTAATTTAGTTAAAGCAAGGTACATATGTCAAATCATATAGGGTGGTCTTGTCTTAATTTCAATGGTCAGATGGCTTGATCTATGAATGGAGATCTGTAACACCCTGGTTCTCAAAACCCGAGGATACTTGCTCCTCATTGAGAACCCGAGTATTACGTTATAAAATGGACTAACATACATCCAATTAATAGCAAATTTCAAACATGAAGTAAAGCAATTACTACATAAGCCAGGGATATCGAGAGTAACCAAAAGGAAGTTTAATACATGTAAATGGAAAGCGAAATGAAATCTTATAATAGGTGAAATTTTATTACAACTCAAATAAAATTTACAGTGTAAAATGCGAAATATGTAAGTCCTAAATATCAATTGAGCTCCAACGGCTCAACTACATCAGCGTAAAGGCCCTCGTTGCCAATCTCCACCTCAGCCATCCCTGGAATCTCGTTCTAGGGGTCTCCACCTGTTATCAATCCTGCCTCTATTTGGTGCAACCGCACTATTGGATGAGTGAAAACTCAGTGGGAATTTCCCTCATAGATTCAACCATAATGCATCATTCCAAAAAGATTAACAATTCATATATAATTCACAGGGCAATACAAATACATCTACAACATATTCAAATTACAATGAGACTGATCATGAAATTATAAATGAATGTATGTGTGTATGAATGTATGCTCAAGTCACAGATCTGGGTATGCAATCCAGCTATCAAAATAAAAGACCGCCCATGGTAGGTAAACTACCTGAAAAAGGCCATGAAGGTGAGTGCGCCCAAGGACGACCTCCTGGAAAAATACACGGGGTATGCCCGAGGAGGTATAAAAATCCTAGAAAAGCCTCATGTAAAATAGGAGCGCCCAAAGTGACTAAATTGCACAACTCTGGTCATTCAACTGATCCACAGTAAACCGAGCAGAATGTGGCTTACATTAAGCACTCGGAAAAGCTCACATGTCATGCGTGAATGTTATGCACTATGACGTGTGTGTGTGTGTATATATATATATATATATATATATATATATATATATATATATATATACACATTACTTTGATAAAATAGGAATGACCTTCAATTTCAAATAGGTAATATCCCAACTATGCATTCCATATGAATTTCCATGATTTCTGTACATTCAAAGGAGGGCTCACCAAGAGTCATGTGAAGCTCAAGTCAATCACATTAGAGTTATTCTCATGATAGCAAGAGGCATTTTGTCTCGTAGAATAATTTTAAAAGATGGAATCCCAATCATCCCTTGTACACTACATGTAAACAGAATCATATTTGTCATGTTTTAAGAACTATCCATATGATAGGGCCAAATAATTTAAAGATTAGAGAATGTAGAGAGTTATGAAGATGATGTGTCACTACACAATTCACAGCTAATCTAGGGTGGGAACATTCTTTTATTAATATGTCTAACTAAGCTATATTCATAGGCAAGTGATCATAAATGTGACATGGAGTTTATAAGGCAATACATCACATACGTAATTGCAAGGAATTATGATACTAGAGCAATTTCTTTATGATAATCAAGGTAACTAGGATTTAATAATTCTCTAACATTCTCCACATTTAGAAATGTAATCTACATGGAAATTAGGAGATGGAAGAAGCTATAGGGGATGCTCCTCACTTTGGGGTATTTTCCTTGATTTGTAATGATCCTATGAAATGAGTGTGATGATCTAATTTGGACTGATTGAAGGAGGGCATTCTTTATGGCAAACAGTTGAGATTAGTACCTGTTTGTTACATTAGAAGATATTAGTGAGCCATAACTGAGTTGACTCGATTGGACATCTCAATTTTCATCTAATTGGGAATGGTCGTAGGTAGTTTGCTTGTTTCAAAACCCTATTAAAGGAATGGTTGTTCCCAAGAAGGGCTGTTGCAAGTGGTACCTGAATAAGTCTTTCCAGGGCTGTAATGAGTTGTTACTGAGTTGACTCAGTTGGAACTCCCCAAACCCAAACTAGATGAGATTGGGGTTTGAGTCGTGCTACATGATGTGGTAGGTGGATTGGGGTGAAACGATTCTTCGAATCTGATCAGGGTTTCATCTTGGAATGCAGGTTCGGTCGAGTCAGAAACTATTGACTTGATTGTGACTCAGTCTCAAGGACTCGGTTGGGTGGAGTCAACTCGGTAATGAGTTTAGTACAATCAATACAACAGATGGTTGGAATGGATTTGCGATACCTGAGGGTGTGGGGAGATTTAGGCAGGCAGATCTCCATCTCTGATCTAAACCTGGGCTTTACCGTGAGATCCAGATCTGGGTTGAGTTAGAGAAATAATGACTCAACTCGAGTTTAAAACCTGGTGGAACAACAACCAGTTACCTGCGATTGCTGGTTGACGGAGGTCATGCGGGCTAGTTGGATCCTCTTTCTAATCTACGACTGGCACGAACTGTTGGAGCCAACTGACTGAGTTAGAGCGGTTTAGGACTTGTAGTGAGTTTGGAAGATGGTTTGATGTGGTGTCGCCGAGTCCACAGCCGAGTTGGACCGAATCTCAAACCATTAGATGTTGTAGACGAAAGAGCTCTCCATATCTCTCTCTCTTTCATTTTCTCTTCTCGAGACTAGGGAGCAACTTGGACTTGGTCCGATTTACAGCGCCTCGAACCGAGCCGACTCAGCTTGATGCGGCTGGGAAGAACGGCGCCTTTCCTCCCGTCTCTATCTCTTTCCATCTTTAGAAAGGAAGCCCTAAGAGAGGCCTTATAAAGGCCCTATTAACCTCTTCTAGAGGTTTCAAAAGTGTAACTAATCAAGAGATTTGTTACGGTGTTTAACTGTTAAGGTGGTCGTTTTGCATTGTTATAACCGTATCAAGCTTTCATGGATATAATCCAGCACCATGATTGTCCATCTGAGGTCTTGGGTCATCAAATGAATGGCTCAGATTAGGGAAAATGGCCCATTTCCTAGTGGTGGGTGTCTACAGTTAAACGGAGAAGAAGATCTCATCTGTAATGGTGGTTTCGTGATGAGTGGCTGATCTGGTGATCTGATTCATATGAATGGTTTGGATGAGTTCACCTATCACTGTGGGACCCACTAGATGCATTGCCATTAACGTTGTAAATCTCGGTTTGAATATGCAGCGGCGGCAGCTCTTGTGCGAGGATGGGAGCCCTAAAGTCTACGTGGATTGTAAGGCAGGGATTTGCTGAGGTGAAGGGTTAGGATGAGAGGAAGAATCCCGCATGTGTGTAGCCAGCCTGGCAAACAGGAGAAGAAATGGAGTTTTCCATTTTTGGAAAGGTAACTGCACATACCAGATTTCTGCAAGAGATCGTGTACGCGTATGCGTGCATCCACGTGTGGGAGGAGCTGAGTTTTGGTCAAACCCATCATGACAACATAATGGATGGTTCAGATCATTGAAATGTCCCAGGATGGTGGGCCTCGAGCAACACCCACGGACGGTGATTTTCGAATGCCGTTACTGGCGGGAGAAAGAAAGAGGAAAATCCTCTTATCTTTTGGGTTTTTCGGGTCAGCACGGTCTAACCGTGCTGACGGTTTTAGTGGGCTGTAATGGGCCGTGCACATGCACGCCACAAGTGGGGTCCACATAGATGTATTTGACAAATCTACATCGTCCATTTCATTCGGAGGCCCCACATCAGGTCTTCTGACCAATGGTCAGGCATATCTAAACCCAGATGGACCATATTTCTAATTTGTTTCGTTCTAATTGTAGATTTATATTGATTTGATGGTTTGATTATTTCATAATTGTACCTCAATGGTAGAAATGGTCCAAGGGACCACCTATCTAAAATTCAATGGCTAGAATATACATTAGATGGCCTAATACATAGTCATAATATTTAATATCATTTTTACATTGTTTTAAATATCCTTATTATTCTTAAATTTATTATTATATTTTTAAATCATTAGTTACTTATATTTAATCTGATGGTTCTCTCCTTCGGGGATGTCTTATAGGTTTTTCAAAACTAAATTACTTATTTGCATTTAAATCATCATTATTTTTATTATAAATTTTCTCTAGATTATTTTCGTGGGTCACACTCCGATTAATGCCATTTATTCATTCATTCGGCCCTTATCGGGCTATAATTTGAAGGATTGGATCAGTTATTTTTGCAAGTGGGCCATGATACATGGGTCTTAACCTTCAGTTATCGATTTATTAAAATTAACGGTTGGATAGAACTGATCTATGAGTGGAGATTACTCCCGATGGCCACACTTAAGTTAGACTAGAGGTAAATGTTAACATAAGCTAGGTTGGTACTTATACTATGTTTGGTTACATGGTAACACCCCAGTACTCAAAAGCACGGGGCGTTACAAGATCATTCTCAATAGTTAGATTCGGGTTAGGGAATAAATGTAAGGTTAGGACAGTTAGATTTGTATCGTACACATGTAAATACTAGGTTACATCTTATGGTAACACTCGAGGACTTTCAATACTCAGTATTGAAAAGTTCGAGGTGTTACAGAGAGATTAAGAGAGAAATAGAGAAAAGAAAGAAAGATTAGGGAGAGATTAAGAGAAAAGAAAGAGAGCTTGTGAGAAGATTAGGAAAGATCAAGAGAGTAAGAGTAAGAGAAAAGAGAAAAGAGTGATTAGAGGAGGTTATGGGTGGAGAGGAGCTTGGTGGACCGTCCGATTGCCTATTTAAGCCAATTCAACCGTCCATCCTTCTAAGTGAATGCATGGGAGGGTTAAAATCATCGCCTTCTTTATGATTTCTCTATTTTGGTGAGCCCATAAGGGTGGGACCCAGCTTGATCATGTATTGAATAGGTGGTGGACCCCATAGGGCGAGGGCCACCTCGATGCCCGAATCTATTTCCTTTTCTTTTCTTATTTTCATGGTGTTGTGGGACCCACAAGTGGGCCACGCTATTGGAGAGCGTGTCCCTATGCTATCATAGCGTGAACCACCTTATGTGGCCCACCATGATGTTTATTTTATATTAAAACAATTGATTATGTAAGCACACTTAGATGGTGAAAATACACCAAAAAATGAGCTAATCCAAAGCTTATGAAATTGCGGTTTATACTGCTGATACTGAAGAGTGAATATGAGGCAATGTCGTAAGGGGGTGAATAGGACTTTTTAATTATTTCTACCTATTTGAAAACTTGATTGCCTGTCTTAAATGATCATTTAATTTTAAAGGTAGTAAGGCAATACAACTCTAATGGCTTCCAAGCCAGTTAGAGGATCCAATCACAAAGGCTATTAATGATATGGAAATATAATACCTAGCCTAGTGTTGTGATCTTGTGTGTGGAATGTGCTTCCTATCAATGAATAGCATTAATCCAATCATGTATACAAATTTAAACATTTAAGCATATATAAACATGATTTAAACATATACGCAAATGAACATTCCAAACACAAGCATTTATATTAGTTCGGCTACGTGCCTACTCCACTCCCGGCATCCACACTCGATCCTAGAGTACATCGGATTTCACTATAAAAGGTTTAAAACGGGTTCACCTATAACCTTTACAGTCCTACACTAAGGACACAAATTTATGCTCTCCGCAAGAGCAAATGTCCTACACCTAGTACCCACGTTTAGGCCTACCGGCCAAGGTCTCACACAAGGAACCTAAGCGAGTTTGTTGATAACGAACTCTTAGCTCAATCCTATAAGAGGAATGAGACTAAACTTTTGAACT
Source organism: Magnolia changhungtana (assembly GCA_030180095.1). Lineage (NCBI taxonomy): Eukaryota > Viridiplantae > Streptophyta > Magnoliopsida > Magnoliales > Magnoliaceae > Magnolia > Magnolia changhungtana. The sequence continues at coordinate 15,211,965 of JASAUF010000502.1, forward strand.
CTTATAATGACACTTACTTGTCGGATTGAGTTCTCTCTTGTAGCTTGTCTCAGGTTGGTAGATCTTCGCGCTCTCGAGCTTGAATCAGGTTCTCGGTGCTCCCCCGATCGCGTAGCTTGGATTTACCTGTTGGCTCAGTTTCACGATAAAAAACCTTGCATAAGATGTACCTAGAAGGTGACCAAGGTTATGGGAGTTGGTTGAATCTCCTATCTAGGATAATGAGTGGATTTCCTAAGAGATTCAATCTATGGACTCTCTATAGTATTAAAGAACCAAGGATTTTTCTACTGGTTTGGTTTTTTAACTCTAGAGAAGGCACGAGTTCATGTTCTTCATTAAATAGGAGCTTTGAATTCTCATAAGAGTGAAGGATCGCAATGAAGAGAACATGAAACTTATATGGAAGAGTCTAAATGGGCTAGGATAAGCTTGTGATACACTAGAAACTCTATGGTGCCTATTTCCACTATTTTTGCAAGTTCTTACAAGCCATATTTATAGAAAAAAGTTTCCAACAGATAGAAAACAGCTATAAAATGGCTAGTTCTCGGTGTGTTGAGGGTCAAGTATTGCCAAGCGTTCTTCTTCCTTAGTTTTTCATACTTTCTTTTAGGGTTTTAGTTCCAATCATGACTATAGTTGGCTAAACCTCTTAGTTAGGGCTAAGAGGTGAAGTGTAACGCCCTGAAAATCGGGGGTCGAGTAGCAACTCAACTCCTGAGTTTCAAAACATCACTTATGTAACATATATGCTTATGATTCAATATTGTCTGTGTTAGTGCATTAATCACGAGTGGGATTATACCAAAACAGTAATTCATACTCCAGATCAAGTTGTAAAATGCAAGCGGAAGACTAAAAGACATAAATACACGTATATAAGTCAAAGATCATGATCGATCTCGAGAGTATGAATACATCACTGAGTCACCATATACATGTAATAGTCTTAAAAATCAAAATGTCAAAATAGTACAATTACAATGATAATCCCTGTAGCCCCGCCGACTAGGAGAGCCTAAGCGAAGCCATCGAAGAACTACATATAAGAGTACTCCTCCTGATCGTCATAGAAGTTCGGCTCTGCTTCCTGAGCGTCACCATCACTTGCAACTAAGACAGGGTCTAATTGGTGTGTACAACACTATCCCATAACATGGGAGTGAATGATCAACTCAGTGGAACAATGAAGCAAAGGTTAACATGTTATCAATACGATCAAGTAGTAATGATAAAGCAATACAACAATCAGGTCATAAGTACTCTTGTTAATGCAAGAATGATATAAATGATATGATGCATGCCCTCGCCTACGCTCCCTCGGCGACTTCATCTCACATTCACGCATGAACAACACTGCCTCAGTGCTTGACCTGCTACGCCTGAACGCACACGTAATGTAGTGCATGCATATGATTACCAAGTTCTTATTAGTCCTTTTCATACAGCAGGATTGGAAAACTAAGGTACCTCCCTTATATTAATACCCAAACAATGATCCATTCTAGGGTTATCAATCCTAGTAAATCTCATACGAAGTTACGGTTCTAGGTCACTACCACCAACGCCCTACTAACTAGCAGTCTATTTTTGAAGGCACGTCACCAACCCAACTGGGGACCAAAGCCAGGCTGCAATGGGGTAGGCCTAGCTTATACACTCGTTGCTACGGAAGGCTCGTCGCCTTAACGTAGACTCAGAGTATGCTCGAGGCCACTACAAAGGGCACGTCTATGGCTGTCAGGGCTGTTGCACGGAATCGTTACACCACTCCCCTATCACCCATCACGGCTTCGTCATCAAAACATTATAGGCCGACAGCTTGAATACAGTATTCCATACCACCGTATTCGGTTCATGAGTCTGGGTTGCTCACTGGTCACTACGGGGAGGCTCGTCGCCCCAGCGTAGGCCGACAGCTCAAACACGGTGTCCCATACCACCATGTCCAGCTCATGAGTCTTAGCGGATCGAGGTACCAAGGTTAACGGGGTTTTCACTGGTGAGTTTGGTACCTTAAGTTCAAGCAGTAGGGTTCAAGTAGTAGCGTCTAAACATAGTGAACATACATAGGGCCAATCGGGTTACTTGACGAGCTCGACTAGCACGAGCGCACATCGAGTTGATCAACATGAAGTGCGTAAGCACTCCGTATGGCCTAACCACTATCGATAATCGAAGTACGGCTCGGATTCGTCGAACACATCCTGTGTGGCGAAACAACATCATCCACCAATCTAGGTTCTGTTACCGACTGCCTAAACTATACAATAGCCCCAATCACATTCAATTACAACAAAATATCCTAGAAGATAGTTAAATCAGTAATGGATCAAGATTTCAAATCATACAACCATGTCCGCTTTAGGGCTACCAGGGCTGTTGCACGGAATCGTTATACCACTCCCCCATCACCCTTCACGGATTTGTTTTTTTACATTTTATGGAATACAACATAAACATAGATTTATACATATACATTAGATAGATAAACAAACACTATAATATACGGTACATGGAGGAAAGCATACACATAGTTAAACTAGTTGAGAATCATATCTCAACACCCTTATACATTTTAATTTAGTAACTACTTACTCATTCATACAATTTTACAAATACTTAGACTACACCTTCCAACATACCTGTAATATGCTAGTTATAACACATGTCGTAGCAAATCCTTTCACAAAGGAGTTGCCACATGAACCACGATCATGCATTCACAATCAATAGTCATGGGAAGCATAAATCATAGCTCCATATTCATTCGAACATTTCTACAAACACTTAGGCTACACGTTATAACATACACAACGTATGTTAGGATAACATGTATTAGGCTAATCCGTTCACCCAGAAGTTGATACACATGCATCTAGCATACATAGACAACAATTAATCATGGCAAGCACAAATCCGTATTTCATATATATACGGTATTTTCTAAAAATACGATGAATACAGTATATTCAACATAGTTAACGTATATCTGAAAAACGAAATAGACAGAACTTTGTACATGTGTAATAGCATCCACATCAGTAATATATCATTAACTGACATTGAAAGCCTTGAAAACCATAACCTATACGTTTAAAGTCCGCACCTTACGATGGTAAACACGTAACAAATTCGCTAGAAGCTCTAAGGCTTCGTCAACGAGGGTATATCAGCCTATAGCATGAGTTGGGTTAATTATTTCATAACCTACACTACCTGAAACCCGAAAACAAATTAGGGTTAGGTTTTCTTACCTAAGAATGGGATCGGTATCGCCGGTAGAGTGGTACGGAAGTGCCGATTCAGTAGGTGGAATGATAGGATTGAATCCCAGGGATGAACTCCAACTCTCTCTCTCTCTTTCTCTCTTTCTCTCTCTTTCCTCTCTTCTATCTCCTAGGGTTTTCCAAATTCGTATGGGATGAGAGAGTGAGGGCTCAAGGTCCTTATATAGGCCTAAAACTGATGGAAATGGCCCCAGGGCTAAGGTATACTTAGGTTATAGCCAAAGGGAGCCTATTTTAGCTCAACGGAGCACTCTCGGAGCCCCCCCTTGAGCCAAAGGTCGGACTTAAGCTCTTTGACCATGGATCTAGGTCGAGTTAAGTTTGTGTTCCAATCGGATTCCCAGATTACACGTGGCGGACCAGTTTCAGTTCAACAGTCACCGGAACTCGATCAAGATTATAAGTACACTGACCTGTGTATGAAATTTTCCCTGATCCGAGAATGTATTTGGGTTAGATTCTGATGGTCTGATTGCTTATATCTGGCCTGCAAACGACAAGTCTCAGATTACTTAAATTTAGACTTTTATTTCTAAAATATCCACGTTTCTCACACACTTCACTCCGGGCTCAAGCGAATAGCCCCGGGACACTATCTGGATTTGATTTCTGAGATGGTTGTCAAGCCCAGTAATGCGGTCCTAATTATATAACTTCGTATTATTCGGACTTTCGACGTGTGGTGTAGATCCGATACAGAGTTTCTATATGCTCCCGAGAGCATCTGGGTAATGAGATTGATCCTAGATTTCAGGGTAACCTAGCATCAATGATTCTACAAGTTTTGGGTCTTACAGATCGTATTTAAAGTGATTCAAGTGGATTTCACAGCTAATCTAGTTTAGCACTTAGTTAAACATGTCTAATTTTTAAAGGATTTGAGGTTTGAGAGATTCATAAGGGGTTAGGATCAACCCCTTGCCTAAGGACATCTAACTCCAGGTTGGAAAAAATCTGGGGCGTTACATGAAGCTTGTAGCGTGATGGGATGTTTTCCATTGCTTTGATTCACGTTTAAGTTGAACTCTCTTTGATTCTAGTTTGATATATAAGAAATACTTTCACTTTTTAATGGTTTATTGTGACTCAAATTACAGTAAATCTGCGATAGCTTTAAGTATCTCTTTTCATGTATTGAGATTGTGAAATTAGGAAATCCTTTTATTCACTATCGTCCCTTGGGCATGGTTGGATGACAAAATCCCTTCTAATTTTCATGATTCTCTTATTTTTGTTTATAAGATTAGAATATCCTATTATGAGACATTGTCTCTTGGGCGTGGTTTTGTGATGAAATTACTTCCAGTTATCACAACTTTCATCCATTGAGAATTAGGTCAAAGGAAGTTCAGATTTGGTTTTATTGAGATGGGACTCTAATTCCAGTTGTGTCCTTGAATCAAGCATAGATCTCCCTGATTGTTATAAGTGGATCCTTAGAAACCTTAATTTTCCACCTTTAAATTTCTTAAGTTTCTAATTAATCCTCTCATAATTACTCCCTTTACTTCCAGATTTAGGTTTACATCTTCTTCTAGTTCTACTTCTAGTTGCTTTCAGAATACACACAAGATTAGTCCATGTGGATTCGACCTCGGTCTCACCAAGATTATAAATACATCGCGATCCTACGCTTGGGGTTGTGAACAAGTTTTTGACGCCGTTGCCGGGGACCAACGGTTGCGTTTTTCTGAGATTAAACTAGTTTTGGAATTAGTTTAAGATTAGGGTTTTTCTATTTCCTATTTTTAGGTTTAGGGTTTTCTGAATTATTTTAGAAACTAACTTTTCTTTCTAATTCTAGGTTTAGAAACTTTCCTTTTCTGTTTTTATAAACTAATTTCTAATTCTAGGATAAAACTTTCCTACTTTATTTTTTTTTACTAACTAATTTTTTTTATAAACTTTCTATTTTCTTTATTTAAAAATGTTTTATTTTCTTTTTTAGAAACTTTCCTTTTTCATTTTTATAAACTTAGAAACTTTCCTTTTTCATTTTTATAAACTAGGTTGCTTTACTTATTTCCTTTTTAGAAACTAATTCACTTTCCTTTTTTACTTTTGCAGGACCCTAGCATAGAACCTTCTAATTTGGTAACTTCTTTCTAATTCTCTCCCTTTCTATTTCTAGATTTCTATTTCCTTCTTTCTTTTAGGTTTAGGTTAGATTCTGAAATTGAGGGCTGAGAGTATTTTATGCCCAAGTGGGTCCGTGATAATACTCGACGTCTCTTGAGTGAAGGAGGATTGGTTAAGGGGTTATCTATCCATCACAGTATTAGACACTACTCGAGATCCTCAGAGTTAATTGAGGTTATGACTGCAAATCAACCTGTAAATCAACCGGTGAATCAGCTTCAACCTCGAGTTGTGGAAGTCTAGAATGAGAATAAGGTGCTCCATGCACCCTCGCCTTATACTTTAAGAGATTATTTACAACCGGCGGGGGTGAGCACCCCTTCTTGTATGGTTTTTCCATGAAACACAGGAAACATGAATATCAAGCTTGGAGTGATCCAACTCCTTCCAAAGTTCCTTGGACTTGAATTTGAAAGTCCATACATGTACTTGCAAGAATTTGATGAGTACTTTCCTAACATGTCTGAGGAGACGGTCAGGCTGAAACTCTTTCCTTTCTCCTTGAAAGAAAAAAGGTAAGACGTGGTAACACTCACTACGTCCGTGATCTATTGGCACATGGAATGACATGATGGAGTTTATAAAAAAATTCTTTTCATACCATAAGATGAACACCATCAAGAAGTCGATCATAAACTTCACCTAAAAGGAAGATGAAACATTCTTCCAATGTTGGGAGCGGTTCAAGGATCTCGTTAGTATACCTACAACACGGTTTTAAAACGTGGCGCATAAAAACTTTCTTCCACAATGGACTGACATCTTCCATGCGTCAATTCATCGAGATGATGTGCAATGGGGAGTTCATGAATAAAAATGTCGATGAGGTGTGGGATTATTTTAACAAACTCGCTGAAACCATACAATCATGGGACATCACCCCAAAACCTAGCATCACAAGGGAGAGAGGTGGGATATACTTGCTGAAAGAGGATGATGATATAAATGCTAAAGTGTCCAGTCTTGCAAGGAAAGTCGAGGCCATGGAACTTAAGAAGGATAAGGCTAAGGAAATTGTTTGCAGTATATGTGCTTGCAACATATATACAATTGAAAATTGCCCAACGATACCTGCTTTTCAAGAGGAACTGAACGAGCAATCGAATGTCGTGAACAACTACCAAAGACCTTTCAATGGACCTATTTCTAACACATACAATTCTAGTTGGAGAAATCATCCAAACTTTAGTTGGAGGAATAGACAAACTGCTACTCCTCAAGAAATCCCTAACCAATTCTTGAATCAAGGGAAACCTCAAGAGGATCCTGTCTGGAAACATATTCAAAACTAAGAGCTTATCAATCAAAGTATATTGCAAACCCTTCAAGACCTTTCAAAGGCCATATAAGGGCATGAAGAAAAAAATTTAATTGGGAAAAAGGGATTCTTCTAGCCCAACCTTTCCCCAATCCTAAATCGCAATACAAAATAAGTGATCCAAGCTCTTCAAATAAAAAGGAGCAAACTCAGTCTGTCACCACTCTTAGGAGTGGGAAGATAATTAATAAATCTATTCCGGTAAGGGTTGAAAAGTCTAAGGACCCGGAAGTGGATGAAACTGATAGACCTAGCAACACTTCATAAGGATTAGAAGGGGAACCTCTGAGCAAGCCGATTGCTCGATTCCCCCAACGGTTGATTGCACCAAAATCTCTCTCTAACTCTCAGGACATTCTAAAGGTGTTGAAACAAGTGAAGGTTAATAGTCCTTTATTGGATGCGATAAAATAAATTCCTTCATATGCCAAATTTCTAAAAGACCTATGCACGACTAAGAGGTGGCAAAGTATTGAAAAGAAAATTTTTCTGACAAAAAAAGTGAGTGTCATCCTCAAGCAAGATGTGCCACAAAAATATAAAGATCCCGGTAGCCCAACCATCCCATGTGTAATTGGGAATTACCAGATTGAGTACGCACTTCTTGACTTAGGAGTGAGCGTAAATCTAATTCCTTACTCGGTCTACGAACAACTAGTTTTGGGTGAATTTAAAGCCACCCGAACCATATTACAACTTGCTGATCACTCAGTTCGTGTACCGAGAGGGGTAATTGAGGATGTGTTGGTCCAGGTTGACAAATTCTACTACCTATTAGATTTTCTCATCCTGGATACTCAACCTATCATGGACATGAGCACTTAAATTCCTGTCATTCTTGGTCGCCCATTCCTTCCCACATCAAATGCAATCATAAATTGCAGGAATGGAGTCATGAGTTTCTCTTTTAGAAATATGACATTGGAGTTGAATATCTTTTTCAATATAGGCAAACAGGTAGAGGATGATGATGATGCCCATGAAGTTAACTTGATTGATTCTTCCGTAGAGGATAGAACTCTGATAACCTTGTCCTCTGACCCTTTAGAGACGTGCCTAGCCCACTCCCATGATTTAGACGATGATATGATTAGGGAGATGGGGGCCATGATTGATATTGTACTGGTACTTGAAGCTAACCGGTGGAGGCCATTGTTGAGGGTCAAATATTGCGTATTATCTCCTATTTATTACTTGGTTTTATGAAATGATAATGCTTAATGTTTTATTTTAATCTTGTTTGTGTTACAAAGTGAATTTAAGAGCTTGGATTAAAAAGGATGCTAAAAACATGAATTTAATGCTCAAGAATCACAAAGTCAAAGATAGATCTTATGAGACCAAAAATTGAGAATCCATATGTCAAAGTCCAAGAAAACTAAGTGAGGAATGAAGAGCATTAAAGACTTGAAGTGAAGAAAAGGAACCCTAAAAATTGGCATCCCTTGACTAGTCCAGGCCCATCCTCGACCAATCTAAGGATCCTTGTAAGACCCGTATCCTATCCCATACCGTTCCATAAGCATCCGCCGTCCTCCCGGTCGAATTCCGGCAACTCGCGATCTGTGATCGATGTTTACGCGCAATTCTAAGTCATATCCTATAGATTTGAGTCAGCTTAATCCGAGACTTATACCATTACGACAGCACCGTCGTCGCGGTTCCAACGCCATGTCTTGCATATTTATCCGATACCCTGGCAAGGGGATGTAGACCCGCATTCAGTTCGAGGAAAAACGCCGCATGTTGCAATCCTAAGAGAATGTCTCATCAATCATATTAAGAGTCAAGTACTCCATCCCATCAAGTTAAGTACAAGCAACCATCCCCCTCTTACATCACCCTTACCTAAAGTCAACTTTTCCATCACCTCACCATCTCTCTCCCATCACTTCTATTACATCACTTCCTCTCTCATCTCTTTTTCTCCAAGCAATCCTTCCATGGAGTAACCCATGTCCATGGCTCCCATGAAAAAGAGCTAGTGTGGCCCACCTCCCTTTCTCCCATCTCCACCATCCAATGATCATCTCCACCATTGAAATTGTCTCCTTGGGACTCTATCACGCATTGGTGGAAGAAGGAAGAAGAGATCTCGAAGTAGGTGATTTTCATTTATGTAGATCTTGACCTTTGGATCATGGTGGGTGCTTCTCTCTCTCTCTCTCCCTCTCTTTTTCATTTGTTTTGTGTGTGAAGATGTGATTGTGGGGCCTACTTAATGAGTTGTGAGATGTTTAAACCATTCATCAAATGGACCTCACCTTGATGTGTGTCTTATGCACACCATCCAAACATTTGGTGGCCCACCCTAGTAGCACGTCTATGGGTGGGGCCCACCTTAAATGTGTTATATGTAGCCATCCAGCGTCCCTAGACGCTGGACGAGTTTCACGGTAAAGTGTGAGCTGACAGTGGATGCACTATCGCTAGTATTTAAAAAAAAAAAAAAAAGATTTGGGTGGGCCACTTATGTAGGCCCCACCTTGATATATATTTTCAATACAAGCCGTCCATCCCCTTTCCTACCTCATTTTAGGCATTGAGCTGAAAATGGGAGCCAATTCGAGGTTCTGGAGGGCCATAGCATAGCGAACAGTTCCTTTACTGTTGAAAATCATCTTACTTTTTCTGTACCCTGAAACATGCTCAATATTGGGCTCATTTGGTCTGTCTTGACCAGTAAGAATGAATGGGTGGAGTGGATCTATCTGATGTGGGCCCTACCATGGAAAAACCTCGGTAAATCCAAATATATATATATATATATATATATAAAGAAGCAGGGCCAGTCTTGTCTGCGGCCAGGCGCGCGCGGCGGCTGGTCAGGTGCTGTGCTATTGACGGACAGACAGCATGGGACCCACGGTCCCAGCCGTGGGCCCCACCATGATGTGTGTCGACCATCAACACCATGCATTTGATGGGTCCCCTTGGACCAGTAGGCCACCCCTAAAAATCAGCCGTATTTGGGACTCAAGTGGCCCACACGGCAGAAACAATGGTGATTGAGTGTCTGCCATTGGAACCCTTTTTGGGTGTCCCAGAAGTTTGGATCATCATGAAATTTGTTTTCCTCCTCACCCAGGGTCTGTGTGACCTTATCAATGGTTTGGATGGCGGATAAATATTATGGTGGGCCTCATGTGGGACCCACTGATGTATGTTTGTATCTCCACACCGACACGGTGGAGTGGATGGGCTAGAGTACCTCGTCAGTGAGTCCGTGGCACCCACCATGAGGTATGTTTATATTCAAACCATTCATCAACTCCAGCCACGTGTGTGGACCCCACCTATGATGTACGTTCTTATCCATGCCGCTATCCATCTGGGGATCCACCTTGATGATATGTCAATCCAGGCAGTCTGTCCTTATTGGACGACGTTTGGACGGTTCTGTGGACCGCACCATGTTGTATGTTCTTCATCCACACCGTCCACAATGTCTGGACAGTGCTGGGTAGAGTTTTGGACGGTGCTGTGGGGCCCTGCAATGATGTATGTGTTGATCTACACCGTCCATCCAAGGGGCCCCACGTGATGTATATGTTTAATCCAGGCCGCCTGTCCAGGGCTGGGCGCTAGATCAATGTTAATATAGTATTAATATATATATATATATATATGAAACATATATATGATATATGCATGTATATATCTAGTGGGCCCCACGTGAGACCCACCCACAGTGACGGATTGTTTGGTCTATCGTACACCAGCTATATAGCTGCTGTGTGCAGCGTATGGGTTTGATCCACACCGCCTATCTGTACGGCCCACCTTAATGATGTATATATTTTACCTGCACCGTCTAGCTGGCACGGTGCTAACTCACCTGATGTATGACTTCCATCCACGCCATTGCGTCCATGTGCATGGGACCCACCTTGATATGTTGTAAATCCACACCTTCCAGACCTCTAGACGGTGGGCTGGTCATGAGGTATGTGTTATATCTAAACCGTCCATCCACTAAATGAAGCAGATCTATCAGGTGGACCACACTGCAGAAAATAGTGGAGAGTTGAACGCCTACCATTGAAACCCCTTAGAGATTTCAGAAGTTCTAGATCAATATGATATTTGTTATTCCTCTTGATCCCGGTCTTTGTGATTGTATGATTAGATCGGATGGAAAATAAATGTTATGGTGGACCTGTGAACTGTTTAAATGGCGAAATCATTATCTCCACTACTATTTGTGGTGCGGTCTAGATGATATTTCGATGGGCCCATCTTGATGTGTATTAGGCCCAGGTATGTGGCCCATTGTGATGTATTTTTGGCCCATTAATGAGGCCCATTACAATAGATTGGAGGCCGATGGGTGAGGCCCATTGTGATATATTTAGGGCCCATGGGTCGAGGCCCATTGAGATGTATTTAGGGCCCACGAGTTGAGACCAATTGAGATATATTTGAGGCCCACTTGATTGTATTAGGCCCATGTGTAGGGCCCACCTATTGTGTGTTTGAAGCCCATGGGTTGTGGCCCATTGTGATGTGTTCGAGGCCCATGGGTGAGGCCCTTTGTGATATTTATGTCCCTTGTGTGAGGCCGTGGGCCCACTGTACATTTGACTTTATGTGGGCTACTCCTTGGAAACAATGTTGGTTAAATAACCACATTGATGAGCAATAATGCTTTAATGTCTAGATTGTGACCTTCCCTTAGGTCTTGTTAGGCCCATTCTCATCATTCTCTTAGTGGGCAACCCCTTTTTAGTGGGCCTCATTCACCATAGACGGATGGTTTTGCACTATCGGATTTGATATAACCACGGTCGAGGTCGATTTGGATTGTCGATTCTGACTCCAATTGTCATAACCGATTTGCCGACTTTAATTATTGATCGATTCTGATTGACGTGACCGATTACCGATCGAGGCCGATTACCGTGACTGATTAGCGATCGTGGCCGAATGTAAATTCTACTTTTCGTGGCCAATTGACCGATTCCGATCAAGGCCGATTATCGTGACTGATTACCGATTATGGCCGAATGCCGATTCTGCTTGTTGTGGCTAATTGACCGATTACCGATCGAGGCTGATTATCGTGACTGATTACCAATCGTGGCCGAATGTCGATTCTGCTTGTCATGGCCAATTGACCGATTATCGATCGAGGCCGATTATCGTGACTGGTTACCGATCGTAGCTGAATGTTAATTCTGCTTGTCGTGGTTAATTGACCGATTACCAATCAAGGCCGATTATCATAACTGATTACTGATCGTGGACGAATACCGATTCTGCTTGTTGTGGCCAATTGACCAATTATCGATCGAGGCCGATTACCGATCGTGGCCGAATGTCGATTCTGTTTATCGTGGCCAATTGACCGATTACCAAACGAGGCCGATTATCATGACCGATTATCGATTGTGGCCAATTGCCGATTCCGATTTGTCGAGGTCGATTTCTAAATTATCAAGGTCGCTTGTCGAGACCTATATGTTGTATATGCAACTCGTAGTTGAGGCCCATTGTGGTGTGTATTCTGCCTGTGTGATGTATATATGGCCAGTATTTGAGACCCATTGCGATGTGTATTCAGCCCGTGTGTAAGGCCAATGTGATGTATATAAGGCCTATATGATGAGGCCCATTGTGATGCATTTAAGGGTTAGGCGATAGAGCCCAACATGATGTATATTAGGCCCATCGTGATGTGTAGTAAGCTCTTGAGAGAGGCCCATGGTGTTGTATAATTGGCCCTTCTCTGACGTCATGGGTTCACTATATGTTAGGATCCATGAGGGTCATTCTTTCGGAGCAATGTTGGTTAAATGTCCACATTGTCGAGGTCAATTGTCGATGCTGGTTATTGATATCGACTATGAGTATGTGACAGCAAAAAATTATGATACATGCCCATACGCATCATCTGCATGTTTGTTATGAGACGTGGTTGATCATTGCATATGTCATTGAGCATGTTGTTATGAGACTCCCTGGTAGGCGGAGGTTTTCTCACATGAGTGCACGGTATGCGCAGGATTGATGCATGACAGGATTGTATGACTCATGCATCTTGCATTGTGTGTTGTGATTACTATACGCCCTAGCGACATTAAAGTCATAGCCTCGACAAGCATATCGTGGATGGCCAGAGGGGACACCGAAAATGATTGGTTCTAGTATACGAGCGTCATAGATGTCCCTGGGTGAAAATTCCTAAACGTCCATGGCCAGGAGACGCCCCAACGTCGAGACCGAGTGGATACATGAGTGCCCGAGTGTCTAATACCAGGAGGCCGCATCTCCCACTGTGTCGTGGTCGGTTGGGAGGGTGTGTGGCCTTACCCGCCCGAGGGTAGGAGGCATTGCTAGGATGAGTTTGACCAGCTAATGAATGGGTCATCTATCGACGTCCCGAGTAGATATTTGCTAACTACTAGCCAGGTGGATAGTGAGGTCTCTTCCACTTGCATGATTGCAAGTCCAGTGGGCGGTGATTGCATGTAGAGTGTACTAGACCCCGGTGATGATTCGAGAGATGAACCATACTGATATGTGGACTTATCGAGCAGGAGTTGCATACTCATTCATTCATTCATTCACTATCCACTCAGGCTGGTGGTGCGCAACTATTTGTTACGTGTACCTTCACATAGTCAGGATTTTGGTTAGGCGTGTGACTAACCTGAGATCAAGAGTTTACCATATTGAGTCTGACTATCCAAATTTAGGTATGGGACTGGTTTAGATAGAAGTCCCTTATAATGGACCCTATAGCATGCGATACTACGTACTATCATCCCGACTTCACACTCTAGCATGGTCATTCCATTCGCACCGCATATTGCATTACATCTGCAGCATATGGTATTTTGGGTTACTGTGTTTCTGCATTTATATGATCTAGATATGATAGACACTATTCATGGACTCATCAAGAATTACGTACTGCATCGCATCCTCGGCATTTGATGTTTGGCTCTTTATGACTCCCCATTTGCATAGCTGTCCTATATTGCCTATTCTGATATTGATTGACTCATGGACTTGTCCATATTTTCGCTTACTCTGTTATCGTATAATTTATGATCTTATTAGTTTTTCTGCTTACTCTAGTAATTTATGATCTTGTTAGTAATTCTGCTTATTTTGATATTTACGATTTATGGATTACCAGTATTTTCGGTACTACATGATGATGACATTGTATTAAATACTTGGCACTTACCTTATGCATACACTTACACCACCCTCTAAGCTTTCTATAAGCTTATGCACGATAGATGTGTGTAAGTGATATTAGGTTACAACAGTGTTGAGTTTGGAGCGTGTAGTGGTCTTCTGGAGCTTGATTTTTTTATTTATGTATTTCCCCTTCAGCATTGTACTCAAATGATTATATTAATGGATATGTGATGATAATGTTACCTTTGTGAATTGGGTAATCTTGTGGTTATGCTTATTACGAGTTAAACGTACAAAAAAAATTCTCCTTGTAGCATTCCAGGATCGGAATCTAGCGTATGAACGCTAGGAGTCGAGAATGGGGTACTACGGAAGCTGTCGGCACCGGATTCGGTGATCGGGATTCCTGTGAATCTGATCTCCGGGTTTAGGGCGTGATAGAAGTTGGTATCAGAGCATAACTTGGGAATACCTCGAGATAACATCACATATCTACTGATAGCTACCATTCACTATACAATTGATGAGAACTTAGAATGATTAGATTCCGGAGTTTGAATAACTTAGAGACTTTCTGATATAGCTCCCTACCGTTGAGATTGAGGCTTATAATATCCCTGTTTCGATCGTTTCTGATCCAAGATCCGATGTTCAGAGAGGTCATCATAGTGTTGATGAGGGTTCTTGAGAGCAGTAGGCTAAGATTGGTGCGCGTTGTCCCCATCTCTTTGGTGTTTGTATATGTTGGGATGTTGTGTTCTGATAGGATTTCTCTCCCTTAGTGAGCTCTGTATTGGTCATGTTCTGTTTTAAATTTCGAGGACGAAATTTTTATTAGGTGGGGAGAGCTGTAAGACCCGTATCGTATCCCGTACCATTCCATAGGAATCCACGGTCCTCCCGGTCGAATTTCGGTAACTCGCGATCTGTGACCGACATTTGCGCGTGATCCTAAGTCATATCCCGTAGATTTGAGTCGGCTTAATCTGAGACTTATACCATTATGACCGCACCATCGTCGCGGTTCCAACGCCGCATCTTGCATACCGATCCGGTACCTTGGCAGGGGGATGTGAACCCTCGTTCAGTTCGAGGAAAAATGCCGCGCGTTGCAATCCCAAGAGAATGTCACATCAATCATATCAAGAGTCAAGTACTCCATCCAATCAAGTCAAGTACAAGCAACCATCCCCCTCTTACATCACCCTTACCTAAAGTCAACTCTTTCATCACCTCACCATCTCTCTCCCATCACTTCTCTTACATCACTTCCTCTCTCATCTCTTTTTCTCCAAGCAATCCCTCCATGGAGCAACCCACGTCCATGGCTCCCACGAGAAAGAGCTAGTGTGGCCCACCTCCCTATCTCCCATCTCCACCATCCAATGATCATCTCCACCGTTGAAATTATCTCCTTGGGACTCTATCACGCATTGGCGGAAGAAGGAAGAAGAGATCAAGAAGTGGGTGATTTTCTTTTGTGTAGATCTTGACCTTTGGATCATGGTGGCGTGGGTGCTTCTCTCTCTCTCTCTCTCTCTCTCTCTCCCTCTCTTTTTCATTTGTTTTGTGTGTGAAGATGTGATTGCGAGGCCCACTTAATGAGTTGTGAGATGTTCAAACCGTTCATCAAATGGACCTCTGTAACATCCCGGATTTTTGCCAATCTGGAATTAGACGTCCTTAGGCAATGGGTTGCTCCTGACACCTTATTAACCTGTCAGAACTCAATCCCAAAGTCTAAAACTGCTTTTAAACCCATTTCTTTCACAAATCCCCCACCTTGATCTTTCAATTTTTCTAAGCACTTTCACCCTAGACAATATCTTAAACTAGCTAAGTAATACAACTTGGATCACTCTATATACAAACTACAAAGGACTAAATACTACCTCAGACGGAAATCACTTAGGATTAAATCCTTTAGAAATCTGACAAAGTTAACTAAGTGCTAAACTAGATTAGTCATGAAATCCATTTGAATCGCTTTAAATACGATCTGCAAAACCCAAAACTTGTAGAATCATTGACGCTAGGTTACCCTAAAATCTAAGATCAAACTCATTACCCGACTGCTCTCGGGAGCACGTTGAAACTCCGTATCAGATCTGGACAGCACACCGGGAGTCTGAATAATGCGAGGTTAAGGAATTAGGACCGCCTCACTGGGCTTGACAACCATCTCGGAAATCAGCCCAAGGCAGTGTCTCACGGCTGTTCGCTTGAGTCCGGAGCGAGAGAGAGTGAAAACACATTTTTCTTTCCAAAATAAATATCTTGAATAGTAATCTGAGACTCGTCGCTTGCGGATCAGTTTTAAGCAACCAGACCATCAGAATCAGACCAAATTACACCCTCGGATCAGGAGAAATTTCATACACATTTACATGTACTTGGAATCTCCGATCGAGATCCGCTGACCGTTGAACTGAAACTGGTCCGCCACGCTGATCTGGAAATCCCACTGAAACGAAAACTTAAGTAAACGTAGATCCAGCGTTAGTGAGCTTAAGTCCGACCTTTGGCTCAAGGAGGCCCGCCAGAAGTCCTCCGTTGAGCTGAAAAAGTTCCACTTTGGCTATAACCTAGGTGAACCTTGTCCAGAAGTCTATTTTGGTGAAGTTTTAAACTATATAAGGACCTTAAACCCTCTCCCATTTCAGCCATACGAATTTGGATTTGAGAGAGAGAAAAGAGAGAGAAAGTGTGGGAGATGTAGGAGGAACTCCCTGCTGTTGTTCCCTGCCGCTATTCGGGCTCCACCGCCTGATTCTCATCGCTTTCCCGGTGATTCCAGCTCCATTTCTAGGTAAGAAACCCTAACCCTAATCTGTTTTAGGGCTGCATAGGTTGTAGGTTATGAAATAGTTAACCTATTTCATTCTCTAGGTTGCCAAATTGCCGAATACGGAAGCTTAGCAAACCTACCGACTCCGTTACGATTCTACAACACAAGGTGCGGACTTTAGGTGTATAGGTTATGGTTTTCAACGCTTTCAATGTCAAATAATGATAGATTCATGATCTGCATGCAATTGCACATGTACAAAGTGCTTTTCGATTTCTGTTTCGATTAAAGATGCAAATTATGGAATTTTACATATTCTAGGTATTCGTAGAAAATACCATATACGTATATTTTTTGGAAATGTGTTTGACATGATTATTTATCGTATGAATATATGATATATGGATAAAATACTTATTTGGTGAATGGATTCGCCCAAATACATGTTTTACTAATATACACTATGTATGTACAGATACTGTATTGTAGAAAGTACTGTATACATATGTATTTTAGAGATGTGTTTGCCATGATTATTTATTGTATAAATATACTATATATGCGTAAATTATTTGCTTGGCGAAAGGACTCGCCCTAATACATGTTTGCTAACATACACCAAGTATGTGAAATAGTGTGTTAAGTGTTTGTGGAAATGCTTGAGTGAGTAAGTGTTTGGATGTAGATGCCTTAGGAGGGTGTTGAGATTGGATTCTCAACTACCCTAGCGACATGTATGATTACCTCCATGAGGTTGATCACTTAAAACCACTTACTTGTAATACATGTGTTTGTATGCCTATTGATGTAGTGTTTTACAACATGCTTTATATCATGCTTTATAATATGCTTATAACATGCCTACTAGCATGTTTGAATTACTTTGTTTATCATGCTTGAATTACTTTGTTTATCATGCTTTACTCCATATGCTATGGATGACAATTGATTGTGTTTGGGGTTATGATTATAGTCCAGACAATCGGTACCAGATTGGAGATCGTGGTTGAGTTTCATGTCGCCATGTGAGATGCGTTCGACGAACTCGAGTCGTACTTCGGTTGGCGATAGTGGTTGGCCACGCGAAGTGCTTATGCACTTCATGTCGTTCAACTTATTGTGCGCTCGAGCTAGCCGAGCTCGTCAAGTAACCCGATCTGTCTAATGTATGTTCACCATGTTTGGTCATTCGCTTGAACCTAGGTACCAAACTTACCAATGAAATCCCTTTTAACCATGGTACCTCGATCCGCTAAGACTCATGAACCGGGCATGGTGGTATGGGACACCGTGGTCGAGCTATCGGCCTACGCTGGGGCCACGTGCCTCCCCGTAGTGACCAGTGAGCAACCAGACTCGTGAGCCGATTATGGTGGTATGGGACACTATATTCGAGCTGTCGGCCTACACTGGCGTAGCCTGGCTGTGGTCCCCAGTCGGGTTGCATCCGAGTCTCATTGTCAATAAGTGGACCGGTTGGGCTTCGAAAATAGACTGTCAGTTGGTAGGACGTTAGTGAAGTGACCTCGAGCATACTCTGAAAACGCAATGCGCCTTAGGTTTCGCCGCGATATATAGAGTATGAACTAGGCCTGTTTCTGTATTGTGATGAATCGTTTAAGGGGTGATGGGGAGTGGTGTAACCTTTGTGCGTAATGTGACCACGGGCAAAATTTCTCTGCAGTGACCTAGAAAATACACCATTGTCTGATATTAACTAGGACTGACGACCCTAAAATGGATCATGTTTGGGAATGATACAAGGGAGGTACCTTAGTTTCTCAATCCTGCTGTTTGAAACGGACTAATTAATAACTCGATAATCATGCTCATCATGCATTGCATGTGCCTGGAAGATGTGGAGCACTGTTGGATGAAAGCATGCCGCGAGCGTGAGATGGTGTCGCATGAGGGAGTATGTCAGTGAGGGCATCCATCATGACAGCATTCATACTTGCATTAATAAGAGTAGTTAGGAATGTTTGATTGTACTGCTTTATCATTACTGCTTGACTGTATTGATAACATGTTAACCTATGCTTTATTGTTCCACTGAGTTAGCTACTCACTCCCACGTTACAGGATGGTGTTTTAAAATACCCACCAGGCCCTGTATCAGATGCAGGTATTACTGGAGCACAGGAGACTGAGCCCGACGTCTATGACGGTCAGGAGGAGTTCTCTACATGCGGCCACGTGGAGGCTTCGCATAGTCGTCTGTGGCTACTGGGCTGTGGTTGATAATTTCAATTGTACTATTTTGACATTTTGATTCAGAACCAACATATATATATATATATATATATATATATATACGGTGACTCAGTTAGTGTTTATACTCTGGAGATCAAGAATGTTTTGTTTTATATATATCTATATGTACCTTTCAGTCTTCCGCTTACGCTTTATACATGGATCTGGAGTATGAATTACTGTTTTTGGTAGAATCTCACTCATGTTTATTGTACTAACACAGACAACATTTAACCATCATTATCTATGTTGCATAAGTGATGTTCTGGAACTCGAGAGTTGAGTTATACTCGACCCCCGATTTTCGGGATGTTACAACCTCACCTTGATGTGTGTCTTATGCACACATCCAAACATTTGGTGGCCCACCCTAGTAGCACGTCTATGGGTGGGGCCCACATTAAATGTGTTATATGCAGTCGTCCAGCGTCCCTGGACACTGGACGGGCTTCACGGTAAAGTGTGAGCTAACAATGGATGCACTATCGCCAGTATAAAAAAAAAAATAAAAATTGGGTGGGCCACTTGTGTAGGCCCCACCTTGATATATATTTTCAATCCAAGCCGTCCATCCCCTTTCCTACCTCATTTTAGGCTTTGAGCCGAAAATAGGAGCCAATTCGAGGTTCTGGCGGGCCATAGCATAGCAAACAATTCCTTTACCGTTGAAAATCATCCTACTTTTTCTGTACCCCAAAACATGCTCGATATTGGGATCGTTTAGTTTGTCTTGACTAGTAAGAACCAATGGGTGGAGTGGATCTATCTGATGTGGGCCCCACCATGGAAAAGCCTCGATAAATCCAAAAAAAATAAATAAATAAAATATATGCAGCAGGTCGCTGCTGCGGCCAGAGGGGGTGTGGCAGCGCCTGCTGTGCTATTGACGGACGGATAGCATGGGACCCACGGTCCCAGCCGTGGGCCCCACCATGATGTGTATCGACCATCAACACCATGCATTTGATGGGTCGCCTTGGACCAGTAGGCCACCCCAAAAATCAGCATTTGGGACTCAGGTGGCCCACACGGCAGGAAACAATGGTGATTGAGTATATGCCATTAGAACCCTTTTTGGGTGTCCCAGAAGTTTGGATCATCATGAAATTTGTTTTCCTCTTCACCCAGGGTCTGTATGACCTTATCAATGGTTTGGATGGCGGATAAACATTATGGTGGGCCCCACGTGGGACCCACTGATGTATGTTTGAATCTCCACACCGTCACGGTGGAGCGGATGCGCTGGAGTACCTCGTCAGCGAGTCCGTGGTGCCCACCATGAGGTATGTTTATATTCAAACTGTCCATCAACTCCAGCCACACGTGTGGACCCCACCCATGATGTATGTTCTTATCCATGCCGCTGTCCATTTGGGGATCCACCTTGATGATATGTCAATCCAAGCCGTCCGTCCTTGTTGGACGATGTTTGGACGGTTCTGTGGACCACACCATGTTGTATGTTCTTCATCCACACCGTCCATAATGTCTGGACGGTGCTGGGTAGAGTTTTGGATGGTGCTGTGGGGCCCCGCAATGATGTATGTGTTGATCTACACCGTCTATCCAAGGGGCCCCACGTGTTGTATATGTTTAATCCAGCCCGCCTGTCCAGGGCTGGGCGCCGGATCAATGTTAATATATTATTATAATATATATATATATGCATGTATATATCTGGTGGGCCCCACGTGAGACCCCACCCACAATGAACAGATTGTTTAGTCTATCGAACACTAGTTATATAGCTGTTGTGTGCAACGTATGGGTTTGATCCACACCGCCTATCTATGCGGCCAGCTGGCACAGTACTAACACCTGATGTATGACTTCCATCCACGCCATTGCATCCATGTGCATGGGACCCACCTTGATATGTTGTAAATCCACACCGTCCAGACCTCTAGACGGTGGGTTGGTCATGAGGTATGTGTTATATCTAAACCGTTCATCCACTAAATGAGGCAGATCTATCAGGTGGACCACATTGCAGAAAATAGTGGAGAGTTGAACGCCTACCATTGAAACCCCTTAGGGATTTCAGAAGTTCTGGATCAATATGATATTTGTTATTCCTCTTGATCCCGGTCTTTGTGATTGTATGATTAGATTGGATGGAAAATAAATGTTATGGTGGGCCTGTGAACTATTTAAACGGTGAAATCATTATCTCCACTACTATTTGTGGTGCGGTCTAAATGATATTTCGATGGGCCCATCTTAATGTGTATTAGGCCCAGGTATGAGCCCATTGTGATGTATTTTCGGCCCATTAATGAGGCCCATTGCAACGGATTGGAGGCCCATGGATGAGGCCCATTGTGATGTATTTGAGGCCTATGGGCGTGGCCCATTGTGATACACTTGAGGCCCATTATGATATATTTGAGGCACATGGGTCGAGGCCCATTGAGATGTATTAGGGCCCACAAGTTGAGACCAATTGAGATATATTTGAGGCCCACTTGATTATATTAGGCCCATGTGTAGGGCCCACCTATTATGTGTTTAAAGCCCATGGGTTGTGGCCCATTGTGATGTGTTTGAGGCCTATGGGTGAGGCCCATTGTGATATATATGTCCCTTGTGTGAGGCCGTGGGCCCACTGTACATTTGGCTTTATGTGGGCTACTCCTTGGGAACAATGTTGGTTAAATGACCACATTGAAGAGTAATAATGGTTTAATGTCCACATTGTCACCTTCCCTTAGGTCTTGTGAGGCATATTCTCATCATTCTCTTAGTGGGTTAGTCCTAATTAGTGGGCCTCATTTGCCATAAACGGATGGTTTTGCACTATCGGATTTGATATAACCACGGTCGAGGCCGATTTCGATTGTCGATTCCGACTCCAATTGTCATGACTGATTTGCCGACTTTGATTATTGATCGATTCTGATTGATGTGACTGATTACCGATCGAGGCCGATTATCGTGACTGATTAGCGATCGTAGCCGAATGCCGATTCTACTTATCGTGGTCAATTGACCAATTACCGATCGAGGCTGATTATCGTGACTGATTAGCGATCGTGTCCGAATGCCGATTCTGCTTGTTGTGGTCAATTGACCGATTACCAATCGAGGCCGATTATCGTGACTGATTACCGATCGTGGTCGAATGCCGATTCTGTTTGTCGTTGCCAATTGACCGATTACCGATCGAGGCCAATTATCGTGACTGATTACCGATCGTGGCCGAATGCCAATTCTGCTTGTCGTGGGCAATTGACCGATTATTGATCGAGGCCGATTATCGTGACTGATTACCGATCGTAGCCGAATGTCGTTCTGCTTGTCGTGGTCAATTGACCGATTACCGATCGAGACCGATTATTGTGACTGATTACCGATCATGGCCGAATGTCGATTCTGCTTGTTGTGGCCAATTGACAAATTACAAATCGAGGCCGATTATCGTGACTGATTACCGATCATGGTCGAATGCCGATTCTGCTTGTCGTGGCCAATTGACCGATTACCGATTGAGGTCGATTATCTTGACTGATTACCGATCATGGCCGAATGCTTATTCTGCTTGTTGTGGCTAATTGATCGATTACCAATCGAGGCCGATTATCGTGACTGATTACCGATTGTGGCCGAATGCCGATTCTGCTTGTCGTGGCCTATTGACTGATTACCAAACGAGGCCAATTATCGTGATCGATTACCGATCTTGGATGATTGGCGATTCTGCTTGTCGTGGCCAATTGACCGATTACCGATCGAGGCCAATTATCATGACTAATTACCAATCATGGATGAATGCCGATTCTGCTTGTTGTGGCCAATTGATCGATTACCGATCGAGGCCGATTATCGTGATGATTACCGATCGTGGCCGAATGCCAATTCTGCTTGTCGTGGCCGATTGACTGATTACCAAATGAGGCCAATTATTGTGACCGATTACCGATCGTGGTTGATTGTCGATTCTGCTTGTCGTGGCTGATTGCTAATTCCGATTTGTCGAGGCCGATTTTCGAATTGTCGAGGTCGATTGTCGAGACCTATATGATGTGTATGCAACTTGTAGTTGAGGCCCATTGTGGTGTGTATTCGGCCTGTGTGATGTATATATGGCCAGTATTTGAGACCCATTGCGATGTGTATTCAGCCCATGTATAAGGCCAATGTGATGTATATGAGGCCTATGTGATGAGGCCCATTGTGATGCATTTGAGGGTTAGGCGATAGAGCCCAACATGATGTATATTAGGCCCATCGTGATATGTAGTAAGCTCTTGAGAGAGGCCCATGGTGTTGTATAATTGGCCCCTCTGTGAGGTCATGGGTTCACTATATGTTAGGATCCATGAGGGCCATTCCTTGGGAACAATGTTGGTTAAATGTCCACATTGTCGAGGTCGATTGTCGATGCCGGTTATTGATACCGACTATGAGTATGTGACAGCATAGCATCATGATACATGCTCATACGCATCATCTGCATGTTTGTTATGAGACGTGGTTGATCATTGCATATGTCATTGAGCGTGTTCTTATGAGACTCCCTGATAGGCGGAGGTTATCTCACATGAGCGCGTGGTATGTGCAGGATTGATGCATGACTGGATTGTATGACTCATGCATCTTGCATTATGTGCTGTGATTACTATACGCTCTAGCGACATCAGGGCCGTAGCCTCCACAGGCATATCGTGGATGGCCAGAGGGGACATCGGAAATATTTGGTTCTAGCATACGGGCGCCATAGATGTCCCTGGATGAAAATCCCTAAACCTCCGTGACCAGGAGAAGCCCTAACGTCGAGACCAAGTGGATACATGAGCGCCGGAGTGTCGAATACCAGGAGACCACATCTCTCACTGTGTCGTGGTCAGTTGGGAGGGGGTGTGGCCTTACCCAGCCGAGAGTAGGGGGCATTGCTAGGCTGAGTTTGACCAGCTCATGAATGGGTCCGCTATCGACGTGCTGGGTATATATTGGCTGACCACTGGCTAGGCGAATAGTGAGGTCTCTTCCACTTGCATGGTTGCGCGTTCGGTGGGCGGCGATTGCATGTAGAGTGTACTAAACTTCGGTGATGATCCCAGAAATGAACCGTACTGATATGTGTAGTTATTGAATAGGAGTTATATACTCATTCATTCATTCATTCGCTATCCAGTTGGGCTGGTGGTGCGCAACTATTTGTTACGTGTACCTTCGCATGGCCAAGATTTCGATTGGGCGCTCGACTAACCTGAGATCAGGAGTTTACCACATTGAGTCTGACTATCCAAATTTAGGTATGGGACTGGTTTGGATAGAAGTCCCTTGTGATGGACCCCATAGCCTGCGATACTATGTACTATCATCCCGACTTCACACTTCAACATAGTCATTCCATTCGCACTGCATATTTTATTACATTTACAGCATATGGTATTTTGGGTTATTGTGTTTCTACATTTATATGGTCTGGATATGATTGACGTTATTCGTGGACTTATCAGGAATTACTTACTGCATCGCATTCTTGGCATTTGATATTTGGCTCTCTATCACTCCTTATTTGCATAGTTGTTTTATATTACGTATTCTGATATTGATGGACTCATGGACTTGTCCGTATTTTCGCTTACTCTGTTATCATATAATTTATGATCTTGTCAGTATTTCTGCTTACTCTAGTAATTTATGATCTTATTAGTAATTCTGCTTATTCCGATATTGTGCGATTTATGAATTACCAGTATTTTCGGTACTGTATGATGATGACATTGTATTGAATACTTGACACTTACTTGTGCACACACTTACACCACCCTTTAAGCTTTCTATAAGCTTATGCATGATAGATGCGTTCAGGTGATGTTAGGTGGTAGCAGTGTTGAGCTTGGAGCGTGCAGCGGTCTTCTGGAGCTTAATTTTCGATTTATGTATTCCCCCTTCAGCATTGTACTCAAATGATTATATTAGTGGATATGTGATGATGATGTTACCTTTGTGAATTGGGTAATCTTGTGGTTATGCTTATTACGAGTTAAACGTATAAAAAAATTCTCCTTGTAGCATCCCAGGATCGGAATCTAGCGTATGAATGCTAGGAGTCGAGAATGGGGTACTACGGAGGTTGTCGGCACCAGATTCGGCGATTGGGATTTTTGTGAATTCGATCTTCGAGTTTGGGGCGTGACAATCCTGCTTGACCAGCCGAAGAATTCTCGACTCAAACTCTAGCAACAAAATCCTTTAAATTCTAGTCATCTTCAACTAGTTGAAGGTGACCCTCGACTAGTCAAGCGTTACGCAGATGTCGTGCGGACTCTGTAAATTTAAGACAGTTTTCGGAATTTTCCAACTCGGTGCGGAAGGAGGTGATGCAAAACTATAAATAGGAGTCCTCAAGGCATCCCTGGGCATCTTCTAGGGTTTAAGGAGTGAGGCAAAATCTTGGAAAAACCGTTGCCAAGAGTTTTCTTCCTTTTCCTTAGTTGTTTTTATGCTTTTCTTAAGAGATTTTAGTTCAATCATGTCTATAGTTGGCTAAACCTCTTAGCTAGGGCTAAGAGGTGAAGCTTGTAGTATGATGGGATGTTTTCTATTACTTTGATTCATGTTTAAGTTGAACTATCATTTATTCTAATTTGATATTTAAGAAATACTTTTAGTTTTTAGTGGTTTATTGTGACTCGAATTACAATAGATCTGCGATAGCTTTGAGGATGTTCTTTTCGTGTATTGAGATTGTGAAATTGGGAAACCTCATTGTTCACCATCGTCCCATGGGCATGGTTGGGTAATGGAATCTTATCTAATCTTCTTAATTCTCTTATGAATGGTTGTGGGATTGGTAAATCATGTTGTTTACCTTGTCTCATAGGCGTGGTTTTGTGATGGAATCACTTCCAGTTCTCACACTTCTCATCAATTGAGAATTAGGTCAAAGGAAGTTTAGATTTAATTTTACTGAGATATCTTCCAATTGGATAAGATGGGACTGATTCCAGTTGTGTCCTTGAATCAAGCACAAATCTCCCTGATCTCTACAAGTGTATCTTTGGAAACCCTAGTTTCCACCTTTGAATTTCTTAAGTTTTTTATTAAATCTCTCACAATTACTCTATATACTTCTAGAATTAGGTTTTCATCTTTTTTGGTTCTTTTTCTAGTTGCTTTCAGAATACTCACGAGATTAGTCCCTGTGGATTCAACCTCTGTCTTACCGAAATTATTACTACATCGCGACCCTACACTTGGGGTTGTGAACAAGTTTTTAGCGCTGTTGCCAGGGATTAACGATTGCATTTTTTTGAGATTAACTAGTTTTAAAATTAGTTTATGATTAGGGTTTTTCTACTTTCTATTTTTAGGATTAGGGTTTTTCTATTTTATTTTAGAAACTAACTTTGCTTTCTAATTCTAGGTTTAGAAACTTTCCTTTTCTGTTTTCAGAACTACCTTCCAATTTTAGGTTTAGAAACTTTCTTAATTTGTTTTTAGAAACTAATTTTTTTTCTTTTTAAAAACTTTCTATTTTTTTGTTTGTAAAAACTTTCCTCTTTAGAAACTAGTTTGCTTTCCTAATTCGTTTTTTAGAAACTTTCTAATTTTAAAGTTTTTTATTTTAAAAACTAACTTGTTTTGTTTTGTTTTGCAGAATCTTAATTTAGGAACTTCTAATTTGGTAACTTCCTTCTAATTCCCTCTCTATTTGTATTTCTAGATTTCTATTTCCCTTCTTTCTTTTAGGTTTATGTTAGAATCTGAAATTGAGGACTAAGAGTGTTTCATACCCAAGTGGGTAAGTGACAACACTCAACGTGTTTTGAGTTAAGGAGGATTGGTTGAGGGGTTATCTATCCATCACAGGATTAGACACCACTCGATATCCTTAAAATTAATTGAGGTTTTGGATGCCAATCAAATGGGAAGACAACCTCAACCTAGGGTTGAGGAAGTCCAGGATGAGAATGAGGTGCATCAAGCACCCCCACCTCGTACTTTACGAGATTATCTACAACCAGCAGCGGTAAGCACCCCTTCTTGTATGGTTTTTCCAGGAAACACATGAAATATGGATATCAAGCCTGGAGTGATCTAACTTCTTCCAAAGTTCCTTGAACTGGAATCTGAAAGTCCATACCTGCACTTGTAAGAATTTGACAAGGTTATATCCACTTTATACTTTCCTAATGTGTCTGAGGACACAGTCAGGTTGAAACTCTTTCCTTTCTCCTTGAAAGAGAAAGTTAAGACATGGTTGCACTCACTACGCCCGCGATCTATTGGTACATGGAATGACATGATGAAGGAGTTCATAAAAAAAATTCTTTCTATACCATAAGACGAATACCATAAGGAAGTCGATCATGAACTTTGCCCAAAAGGAAGATGAAACATTCTTCCAAGGTTGGGAGCGGTTCAAAGATCTCGTCAGTTCATGCCCACAACATGGTTTTGAGATGTGATACATAATAACTTTCTTCCACGATGGGCTAACATCTTCTATGCGCTAATTCATTGAGACGATGTGCAATGGAGAATTTATGAACAAGAATGTCGATAAGGTGTGGGATTACTTTGACAAACTCGCTGAAACCGCACAATCATGGGACATCACCCCAAAACCTAGCACGACTTCCAAGTCTACTCAAGCAAGGGAGAGAAGTAGGATATACTTCTTGAAAGAGGATGATGATGATATAAATGCTAAAGTGTCCAGTCTCGCAAGGAAAGTTGGGGCCATGGAACTTAAGAAGGATAAGGCTAAGAAAGTTGTTTGCAGTATTTATGCTTACAACATACATAAACTGAAAATTGCCCAACAATATCTACTTTTCAAGAGGAACTGAACGAGCAATTGAATGCTGTGAACAACTACCAAAGACCTTTCAGTGGACCCATCTCTAACACATATAATCCTAGTTAGAGAAATCATCTGAGCTTTAGTTGGAGGAATGGATAAACTGCTACTCCTCAAGGAATCCCTAACCAATTCTTGAATCAAGGGAAACCTGAGGAGGATCCGGTCTAGAAACATATTCAAAACCAAGAGCTTATCACTTAGAGTATATTGCAAACCCTTTAAGACCTTTCAAAGGCCATACAAGGGCGTGAGACAAAAAAATTCAATCGGGGAAAAAGGGATTCTTCCAGCCCAACTTTTCCCCAATCATAAACCGCAATGTGAAATAAGTGATCCAAGCACTTCAAATCAAATGGAGCAAGTTAAGTCTATCACCACTCTTAGGAGTGAGAAGATAATTGACAAATCTATTCTAGTAAGGGCTGAAAAGTCTAAGGACCCGGAAGTGGATGAAACGGATAGACCTAACAACACTCCACAAGAGTTAGAACCGAAATTTTAAGGCAAGCCGATTGCACCATTCCCCCAACGGTTGATTGCACCAAAATCTCTCTCTAACTCTCAGGACATTCTAGAGGTGTTGAAACAAATGAAGGTCAACATCCCTTTATTGGATGCGGTTAAACAAATACCTTCATGAAAGACTTGTGTACGACCAAGAGACGACAAAATATTCAAAAGAAAATCTTTTTAACTGAAAAAGTGAGTGTCATCCTAAAGCAAGATGTGCTACAAAAGTACAAGGATCCCGGTAGCTCAACCATTGTTTGCGTAATTGGGAACTACCGGATTTAGCACGCACTTCTTGACTTAGGAGCGAGTGTGAATTTGATCTCGTACTCAGTATACGAGCAACTGGGTCTAGGTGAATTAAAACCCACCCAAACCTAAAACCTTTATCCTCTAATTTGAAATATGTCTATTTAAGTCAAGATGAGACATACCCGATGGTGATTTCTTACCACCTTGAGCAAGAACAAGAGAGTATGCTTATCTCTACTCTCATTGAGCATAAAGGAGCCCTTGGATGTTCGATTGCAGACCTCAAGGAAATTGACCCATTGATTTGTACTCATCACATTCATCTTGAGGATAATGCGAAGACCTCACGACAACGACAACTTAGACTAAATCCAAACATGAAAGAAGTAGTTAAAGCCGAGGTTCTTAAGTTATTGGATGTAGGTATCATATACCCAATATCCGATAGCCAATGGGTGAGTCCAACTCAGGTGGTTCCCAAGAAGTCTGGAATCACCATCGTTGCCAATGTCAATAATGAACTCGTGTCAACTAGGATCACTACTAGTTTGAGAATGTGTATTGACTATAGGAAGTTGAATACCGTCACAAGGAATGATCACTTTCCTTTGCCTTTTATCGATCAAATTTTGGAAAGGCTAGCTGGTCATTCTTACTATTACTTCCTCGACGGTTATTCAGGCTACAATCAGATCGAGATAGCCCTTGAAGATCAGGAAAAGACTACATTTACATTTCCTTATGGCACCGTTGCTTACCGAAGGATGTCATTCGGGATATGTAATGCTTCAAATCATTTAAACTGAAAGTATTTCTTATAATCAAACTAGAATCAAAGATAGTTCAACTTAAACATGAATCAAAGCAATAGAAAACATCTCATCACGCTACAAGCTTCGCCTCTTAGCCCTAACTAAGATGTTTAGCCAACCATAGATATGATTGAATTAGAATCTCTTAAGGAAAATATAAAAACAACTAAGGAAAGGGGAAAAAACTCTTAGTGATGATTTCTCCACACTTTTGCTCCACTCTACAAACTCTAGAAGATGCCCAGGAACATCCTAGGGAGTCCTATTTATAGTTGTGGAACTCTAACTTTCGCACCTAGTTGGAAAACTCAAAAAATTGCATCTAATTTACGCAGTTTCCCAAAATAAGCCTCACTTTGCGCAATATTACAGAATGACCCAATGTAACTCCTCGTCCAAAAAGGAAACAGTGTCTTGAGGCACTCACATGCGAACTGACTCAGGACCGAGCGATTATATCGCACATGTGAGCTTAAAATTGGTTAATTAACCCCAAATTACCCTTATGTACAATTTAAATTAAATTAAGATCGGACCGAGCATAGGCCATAAAGCCAGTCGGCCGAGTCACACTTAGCGACTGTTCATATGGGCTATGTATCGCCCAAGGAAGGTCTAAAAATTCTGAAACTTTGTCAGATCCTTGGGCCCACTGGGCTTGTGGTCCCACGCGAACGCCAGGCCCCAATGATGCCTAGAAATGGTCGAACAGCGCTGCCCCGGTGGCATTTGCAAACCGCAAGTCGCTAAGCCTTAGAAAAGGGAAATCCTGAATTTTAATCAATTGGCCCTATTTCTTGAGTCCGCAAATCCGGGCGTTCCGGCCATTGGATCTCTTCTAAATTCATACCGAAGGTTGGAAATAATTTCAGGCCCGTGCCTACAAAATCTGGCCATTGATTGTGGAATGATGACCGTTGATCGCGAATCGGGTCGTTGCAGTAAAACCCCACATTCGTTTGCGATCAAACTTCACCGAACCCTTCATTGGGCCATGAGGCTATCCCATGTGTCAGATGGGTCAGGGGTCCATCAAAGCAACTCCAATAACATAAAATGGGTCCCATCTGGCTAATTGGGGAATTTCCTCAAACGTTAGGGTCAAAGGAAATAATCCTGGGCATAAATAAACTCAACCCTCTCTATCAAATCCATTTTTTCAAAGAGAGAGAGAGAGAGAGAGAGAGAGAGAGAGAGAGAGAGAGAGAGAGAGAGAGAGAGAGAGAGAGAGAGTGTGTGTGTGTGTGTGTGTGTGTGTGTGTGTGTGTGTGTGTGTGTGTGTGTGGGAGGAGAGAGAAGGCCCCACCTTGATGTGCATGTGAGCATGGTGCTTGGATTCACTACCAAAAAAATGACCAAAGCCGACGATCCTGTAGTGGTTTCCCCGATGGCTAAAGCCGACGGCTAATAGCCGTTAGCATATCACAAAAATCCGTCGCTGAAACTAGGTGATTTTTAATGGTCGATGTTCAGTCACTACTATTTTCTTTTCGTGTGGTCCACATGAGATTTAGATTTAACTCATTTTTTTTATCGATCTCTAAAATGATCTCGAGAACAAAATGAATGGCATGGATAAAGCACATACATCATGGTGGGGCTCACAGAGCACCGACCACTACCCTCCTGGTTAGTGGCAGCGTCAAGAAGGCTAACTCATTGAAAAACAGATTGCATCCTTCCCCGCCAGGATGATGATCCGTCCGGACAGAGCTATGCGGACCCACCCCAATCTAATAGTTTTATCCATGCCGTCCATCCATATTTATAGATCATTTTAGAATTGAGCCCAAAAATTAGGTGGAACCAATGTTTAAGTGGACCACAAAGTGGGGATTGAATGCCCACCATTAAAAACTTCTTGGGAGCTATAGAAGTTTTGGATCAAGCTGATATTTGTGTTTTCATCTCATCCAAGTCTACATGACATTGTAAATAGGTTGGATGGTAAAAAAAAAAAAAAAAAAAAACATCACAATGGCCCTTAGAAAGGTTTCAACGGTGGGTGTCATTATCACAAATGTTTCCTTTGGCATAGCCCACTAGAGCTGTGAGCCTCCCTAATTTTCAATGTTTTAATGTAAAATGGTCTAAGAAAATGGATGAATGGAGTGGATGAAGTCATTGCATTATGATGGGCCCCCCAGAGCCCTGCCCAGACAAAACATTGTCCGCGGGGGTAGGACGCGTTCTGTTTCCTTCCTTGGGAAGGGATTGGCTACTCCCCCTCCACCAGTGATCGGGTGCTCTATGGGCCCACAATGATCTATGTTCTTCATCCATTCCATTCGTCCCTTTTTGCCGATCATTTTAGTCTGACATATAGGCCAGGAAGGTTTGGATAGCATATGAACATCAAAGTGGAGCCTAGGAAGGTTTAACGGTAGGAATTTCTTTCCCTAATTTCCCCTCTCGTGTGACCCATTTGAGTTTTGTAACCACCTCATTTTTTGTCGCACATGCTAAAATGAGCTCTCGAAACGGATGGACGGAATGGATTTCTTACATATATTTCAGTGGGACCCACCCAGCATCCTTGGGTTGGAACTTCCAGGAAATCCTAGCCCAAATTCGTGTGGGGTATAGAGCCCGCGGCCAAAAGCCAAAAAACATCCCGCCCTAAGTTCGTGCCCAAATCTCCTCTCTCTCTCTCTCTCTCTCTCTCTCTCTCTCTCAAATTTCCTCCATTTTCCCTCTCTTCCATCAATCTCCAACATCCTGATCCTCCTCGGCCTCACACACCCCCAAATCAACTCATCTCATACCCCAATTCAAGCAAGGCCCCTGTCCTAGAGGATGCAAAATCCAGCCCTAGGAGAATCTCCGGCAATTCCATCTGAATCTCCAACCATTCCACCAAAGTCAACTTTGGTACGTCTCACTCTCTGTCAAATCTTCTCTTCCTTTCTCCCAATGCAAACATGAATGGTGATTAGGGATGTTGATCAGGTGGACCACAACTTGGATGGGCCATAGTTTGAAGATTGCAGCAATCAGACAACTGTCGCCATATAAGTTTTGCCTATTGAATGTCAGTCCAAACTCATTAGATATGGCCCATTCATGTGGTGGTGCACAAAATCAATGGTCCTGATTACTGTAAACAAGCGCCCTGTGTTAGCAGGCGTGTCTTTCCACTATATGCTCTTATCTCCATCTCTCGAATTCTCATGTCAGATCTTTGGAGAAGACTGCAAGACTGTGGAAGTTTGCAAAGCTCGAACCAAAGACATTGTTGTTGGAACTGTCCGTGGATTTAATGGTGAGATGTTTGTTATTGTTGTTTATATAAATGCCATTGCAATTGTCATGTGATTCTTTATTTTGTTACCAATGACATCATAATAAGTGGTCCACACATGTATGAGAAAAGGAGTGGTTTGAAAATGCCTACCTGACAAGTGTTGGGTTCTAGCTTAGAGCTTGAGAACTGTTAAAGGAAATTCACATGAGGAGAGTTTGGACATAGTCTGACATCTGGGCCATTGATCAGGTGCACCATTTGAATGCCCTAGTCCTAAAAATCTGGCCATCCGCTGATTAAGTGGGCCCCACATGTATGAAAAATGGATGGTTGGAAAAGTAAGACCGACGATTATACTCAATGTACAGGCGTGGCCCACCTTGCAATTAGATTGCCTTGATTTTCGGACGAGGAATGCTCACAGCAGGGCTCGTCCATCTTCTTGCTGGTATTCTGTTTCTGTTGTGCATCTGAACTGTGTCAATGGGGGATTCTACCGAGTAATAAGATCATGGCCGTCTATTTGAGAAACTTCATTTGTACTTATCTTTAACTATTTAAAAATGCTTTTATCTTTGACTAATGCTAATTTTCCCGTTTAAGCTTTTTTTTCATCCTTTTTTTTTTTGGTTAATTTTCCTGTTTAATCCGTGGCCGAAGGGCCGATTTTTAACGGTGGACGTTCAATCACTACTGTTTTCCTGTGGTGTGGTTCACCCGAGATTTATTTCGAGCTCATTTTTTGGTATCAATCTTAAATTTTCTTTGATGTGTCGTTTAGTTTCTCGTAAAGAGAGGTCCTACGTGAGGTCGAGAATGTGTTCCAGTAGCTGTACAAAATTCTAGAGGGATGATTCTATGTAGATGAACTTAAAACATTGAAAAGAATATTTAAGAGGCCTCACATACTTCTCTAAAATCAAACAAGAGTCTTGTTACAATCTAGTGTGTCAACCAACTAGAGAAAAAAATGGAATTTTTGAAAATGGCAGCATAAAAACTTTCTAGTCTCACAGTGAATAAATTAATTATTTTGAAAGCTGTAATCTAGCTTATATAGGCCATCTTTTTTAGAGGAATGATTCTATAAAGATGAACTTAAAACATTGAAAAGAATATTTCAGGTGCCTTGGATGCCATTCTAAAATCAAACAAGAAGTCTGTTGGAGCACATCCCAATGTATCACAATCCAATGTATTAGGACTTGGGAAAACTGGTTTGTTTTCCAATGATACAAACTGTTTATATGATAGGACGCACTTTCTACTGTCGATGCTAACAAATAAACACTCTTAAGTTGGATCATCCACTGAAAATTCAACTCACGATGTAAGATTTTTTGTTGTACTCTTACCTGTGTAAGTGCTCATTATGGCCTTTTATAGGCAAACCAATCTCAGTTTGGACGGAGTTCCAATTGCTATCAAGGATGACATAGATTTCATGCCCTATCCAACTATAGGTGATCTCATTTTTGAGTCGAGTTTTAAAACTATGTTTTTAAATATGTTGGGGCTTTTATGAGGCATGGCATCAAGTTTGAGCTAGTTTACTATGAGGGCTATTGTTTCTTTTGGAACTTAGAAATTGGTGGTGAACTATCATTGTAGTATAGTCTACTAAAAGGTGGAAACCAACGGGTGCAAAATTAGTTTTGGAATTCTGCTGGTTTAAAGGTATTTCTCTTGATTGGGGTTTAAGCCTCAGAAAAATTAACTCCTATACATTTGGTGGCACGTGTTTTGTTTAATGGTATTTTTCTTGATTTATTGGTCTCATGCAGCTAGCTTTCAACAGTAAGATATGAGAACCCTGATTTCTTGGTTTGCCCCACCAGTATTAAAACTAGATATCATACCATTAATCATTAAAAATAATAATTTATGTCCTTCACATGTTTAAAAGAAATCCTACCTAATTAATGGACTAGATTTCATATACATTTACTACACACATAAATATATTACATGTGCGCAGCTTCCTAATTCATCCCATTTTCTCTTGAAATCCATTGCCTAATTTACATATCAACTAATGTTAATAAATGCTCTCATGCGGAGAGAAGCTGCTCGAGGTTACTTCGCAAAAGGAGTACCCAAATTGGGTGGGCCTCACTGTGGTGTTAAAGTGAAATCCACCCCAACCATCAGGTGAGTCACCCTCTGTTTGACCCAGGGCCAAAAAACCTGCCCATTTTATTTCAGTTGGGCCACATTTATTGGAAAATTTTTATCAAAAAATCTGACCCTCTACACTATTCCCTAAATGTGACCCACTTGAATCACATTTGAGCTTTAGTTTTTAGCCTTTAAGCCAATCTTTTGGTTTCGCATCTAATGAGTGTAATGGATTTTACATAAAGATTATTGTGGGCCCTGTAAAAATGGAAGGTGGATGTCTCTCCCAACTATTTTCCTTTGTGTGCCTCAAATTAATAACATATCATCTTGATGTTTTGGCTACTATCCTATCATGGAATTGCACATCTAATGGTCAGATTTGATTACACATATAATGGTCAGATTTGATCTCACATACACATCAAAGTATGGCCCCATAAAATATCACTGCTGGCGTCTATCTCGCACCGGTTCCCAGAAAATAGTCAAGTTCCAAGGAAAGATCAATATCCTGTGTAGCAAACCAAATAGCATGGGCATCTATAGATGGCAAAGATATGTCTGCCTCACCATGGTGTATTTGTTTTATCCACACCATCCATCCATTTTCTGATATTACTTGAAGGCATGGCCCCAAAACCGAGGTTGATCCAAAGCTCAAGTGAACCCCACCAAAAGAAACAGTGGGAACAATGATGCTCGGTGTTGACATCTTCTTAGGGCCCACCATGATGTTTATTTTCCATCCAACCTATTCATAAAGTCATATAGACTTGGATGAAGAAGGGAAAATACAAATATCAGCTTGATCCAAAACTTCTGTGAAACCCAAGAAGTTTTTTAAGGTAGGCCTTCAATGTCCACTTTTTCTTGTGGTGTGGTCCACTTGAACGTTGGATCTGCCTCATTTTTGGGATCATACCCTAAAATGATTTGAAAATATGTATGGACGACGTGCACTACACCAAATTCGTTTATCAAGAACGGCTGGTGCTTTGGTTTAGGTACAATTTTAACCGTTTCTAAGTGAACACGGTTCTAAACTGTTTTCAACTGTAGGCACATTTTTCAAAACCCAGGAGTGTATTTGCTTCCCCTTTTCTTCAATCTCCCGTCTCTCCCGTCTCGCATCTCTCTCTCTCTTCAAATCTCCAATCTCGTCCTGCTCTTCTTCCTCTTCAACACCAAAACTCCAACCTCCTTCTCCTCTTCAAACCCTAACATCTCATCTCTACATTCCCTTCTTTCACGCTCTTGGATCGTGCCGATCTTGCAGGTACGTTATTCACCATTTCCTTCGCGCTTCTCTCCCTCGAACCTGCTCTTCGAAACGAGGATTCCAACTCGATTGCCGATCAAAAAGTTATAGGTTTTCTTATCTTCTAGATCTGCAAATCGTTGAAATTTCAGCGTTTCTGTTCGAATCGGTTGTGGAAATCGATAATAAGGTTAGTGAAGGTTCAGATCTCGTTTTATTAATCACGATTCAATCCTAGCTCTCTGAATCGTAGCTCATTTTTTGACCTTCAGGTCTTCATAAGCCCTAGATCTGCAAATCCACAGATTACCAGTTAGATTGCAGCAAAAACAACAACCACAATTTTTCTGGTTGACGCAAACAGAGGATCCGTATTCCTCTTTTAGACAGTGAACCCAGTTGGAGGGCATTCCTGGGTCGGCCCGAGTCCAAAGATTCCAAACCCCAAAGAATTCAAACGGGGAAGACAACCATTCCATTGCTCTTCTGTTGATCAGATGGCGACGACAATGGAATCAGAAGGTGAGGAAGAAGGGAAGCTGGTGGGGAATGAGCATCTATTGGTGGAGGATGATCTTAGGGAGATGGGAAAGAAGGCAGTTTGGAGTGCAAGCTCTTGCAAGCCCGGCAATGGTGTCCATTCCCTACGCGATGATAACCTTGACACCTACTGGCAGTTACTCCCATCCATTCCCCTTCTCTGTCTCTCTAACATTGATTTTATACTTGCAATCTCACTGTTTCTTTGCTTTATTTCAGATCAGATGGTGCCCAGGCTCACCTTAGCAACATCCAGTTCCAGAAAAAGTCAAGCTCCAGGTACATTTCTTTTTCTCTTTTTTCTTTTTTCTATTTTATCTTTGGTGAGTTGGAACCTTTTTTTTTTACCTTCAGTTGCTTGTACTCTATGTTGATTTCAAACTCGATGAGAGCTATACCCCTAGCAAGATTTCGATTCGAGCCGGGGATGGTTTTCACAACTTGAAGGTAAATCATATACCTTGCCTTTTACCGACAGGATTGATTTCAATGCCCTATTGATTAAACTGTATATTTGCAATTCAATTTGATTGTGCATTCAAATGTAGCCTAAACACTTTCAGGAAGTTTGGTGTTCATGCTGCACATCCCTCCTTTTTTCTTTTTCCAGGAAATAAAAACTGTGGAACTCGTGAAGCCAGTTGGGTGGGTTTATATATCCTTATCTGGAACTGATCCTCGGTAAGTCATATATCCTCATGGATTTTACATACAAAGATCCCTTTCCAAATATTCGGATATTCACATTATGTGTTCATACTAATATATGCCTGTTTTATTTTTTTGATTTGATCATTCTATCTCCTTATTAGATATGATATCAATCTGATGCTATTTAGTTTCATAAGTATGTGTGCTCTGTTCCAAAACCTTTTGGAAGTGAATTCATCTACATATCCTTTTCTATGGAATTGTACGCCCAACAGCAGTTTAGATATTTTTATTTTTATTTTTTTGTTAGCTTGTTAGTACACAACACTGTCAGTTCACACTTCACACATCACTGTTATCCACCCCCACTTGGGATCGATACCAAGACCTCAGTGTTGAAATGAGGTATCTTTCACTCAGTCTACCACTTGAGCTATGGATCAGGGTGTAACAGCATTTTAGATATGAGACTTGACAATATTGAAATTGTCTGAATCTTTATTCAAGACAAATATTTTAATCATCCAAATTCAAAGTTGGAGATATTTGTGCCTGAATTCCCCTTTCATGTGTTTAGTTTGCATGGACACTTGATACTGAGAATTAACACATCCAGAAGAAAATAAAGCTCAGGATTATGTCATGGGCCTTAATTTATTAGGAGTTTCTAGTGTGTCTAGGGATTATCTGTAAAGGTGTTGGTTGGTGGGGTGGAAAATAGGGCGGTGGATTGGGAACCTCCTTCTGGTGGGTTTTCTTAAGTAGAGCTCTGACGGCAATTCCTTGGGTGATTTGGGTTTGGCTAGAATGGGATTGGGGAGTGTCACTTTGGGCTTTTTGTTTGGAGTCACTAGGGCAATGTCTCTTAATTCTAAAGTCTCCATGAGGGACTTCTTGAAAAAAGGGTATCCACTTATCTTAGATTTATGTGCTTTTTACAATGCAACTATTTTGTGAAACATTGTGTCCTGGGCACACTTTGAACTAGGATCTGTAAATTTGCCACCTTTTAGGATTCACTCAAAGGTGTTGTGACACTTTAGGACTCTTCTGAATTTGGTTCCCTGAGGAAGGCATTATGGTTTTCTTTTCTGGTGTTCCAAAATTTATCATTAGTGATACATTTAAATTGATGTTACATTTGTTGTTGTTCTTCCTTCTTTTATATTCTTTTGCAAGGTTTTCTGATTTCTTTTACTTTAAACTTTTCAAGACATGTTAGAATGTTTGGGTTGTATTTGAAAGATTCTCAATATTAAAAGCCCTTTGAATGGGGAAAGCTACACAAGTGACCTGGATTTCTGACTATGTGGGAGAGGGATTCCTGTGTCTCATTAGGAGGGAAAAGCTAAAGAC
The DNA here is from genome assembly GCA_030180095.1 of Magnolia changhungtana. Taxonomy (NCBI): domain Eukaryota; kingdom Viridiplantae; phylum Streptophyta; class Magnoliopsida; order Magnoliales; family Magnoliaceae; genus Magnolia; species Magnolia changhungtana. The sequence continues at coordinate 15,250,470 of JASAUF010000502.1, forward strand.
GCTCATTGCAGGAGAACTCAGCAAGTGAAATAGCATTTCCGACCCTGTTAATAGAATAATTTCCCCCAAAAACAGTTGGAAATGAAAATTTTCCAACTTTTGAAAAAAAAGAGTTGGAAATGAATTTTTCCAGATCTGGCAAGGTGATGAAAGTCATTATCTCAAGGCTGAAGTGTTTGCTGGTGACCAAAGTTCCACATTTGTTCAATCCGAGGCCCCTGGAGATGCAGAAACAACAATCTCTGAGATGCAACTGCTATGTTTCGAATCTAATTTAATGGTATTCGAATCTAATTTTGGTATGATCCCTGCTATGGTGAATCCCCCCTTTGGTTGGTGTTCCCCAAATTGGTCAAAATTGCCTTTGAAAGGAGTTACCCATTTTGCATTGTTTCTTATTTTAGGTGGTAGAGTGGTGTGGGCTCCCCTTTGTTGCAGTAACTTGCATGATGATGAACGGATGGACATGTTATGACTTTGGAGTTGTTGCAGGTAGGGCCCTTCTATGCTTGACCGGGATGGTTGGGAAGTTCAGTTTGTTCTTCAAATCCTTTTATGTGTCATTCCATTCTCTTCTAACTCATTCCTCTCATGACCTGACAGAGTATGCCATCATTCGGTCACGCTAGGGTCCACCTCCAGTTATTGCCCCTGCTTGGCTAGCAGGAAATAAAAAGTGTTGACATTTGATAACCTTTAGAAAGGACACAAATACCTAAAAGTTGCCTTTGACATCCATGGATCATTTATTCTTGCACTATATTCCAACAAGAGCAGTGTGGGAAAGATTCTTTCAGCTTTTGCAATGCTCTTAGGTAATCTGGCTTCAATTGACTCCTTTTTTTATGTGGCATAGGGGTGTCTTTGGTCAGAAAAGGATCATTTTGTGGAGGCTTTCTTTGCTTGCTGTTCTTTGGTTGATCTGGGCAAAATCTAATAAAAGGTGTTTTCAGAATTATTCTAGTAGTATCGACAAGGTGTTTGGTTTAGGAAGTCCAAACTGGAAGTGGTTTCTTGCACTTTGATTCTTAAGCCGTTTGTAAATTGCTCTTTTGAGATTTTTGCTTCCCTTTGGTTTGGATGTTTGTAATGCCTGGGTGTAGATTTCTCAACTTCGCTCCGCTCTTTTCTTCCTTTAGTAAAATTTTGTGAATTCTCAAAAAAAAAAGAAGAAACTTTATCGTATTTGAAGTTTGAACTTGAAAGGTTGCTTTTGTTGAGAATGTGCCTTTTAAGTCACTGGATGTTCTCTCGCAGCCTTTTGTTTCATTAGGCTTAAGGAAATTAGTGTTTAGGGAGTTTGGTTCAGCATCAATTTATTACTACAATTCCATGGGGGTTCTGGTCAGTTTTAAATCATTAAAAGTTTAAGACTGATTCTTTCAGTTGGCCCTCCATAGACAATTATTATCATAAGAATTCCTGTTTTGAATGTTCGATTGGCAAAGCAAGATTCTTAAAGCTAGTCCCAAATATCTGGGACAAGGCAGCAATGATGATGTTAGGTATGTACTATAATAACACCTGAACATTATGCTTTAGTTAGACAATATCCATAACTTTGTTTATCCATGTTTCAGAGAAGCATTTATCAATACATTCATGGTGCAACTTGCTGTGCTGTCCAACCACCTAAATGGGAGAGATACCCATGTGCGCCAGATCAAACTTTACGGACCCAGACCGTATGTCAGAATCCTCCAATTTTCTTGCTTGTTGTTGCACAGAGATCTTCCAACTGAAGCTTTTCTTTTATGTTCTGTTACAGGAATCCCATTCCCCATCAACCATTTCAGTTTACTTCAAGGGAGTTCATCACTTACTCTCCAGTTAGATGAGACGTATTAGTGTTTAGTTACCAGAATCCCCAGAGTGATTGACTGATTGGTGACCAAAAGTAGAAATAATTCACCTTCTGGCAAGTGATCAAGGTGTCCCGTATCCGTTACGATACGGCCGTATCGGCCGATACGTAACGGTAACGGTTGACACCGTTACGCGATACGGGGTCGAAACGGCCGTTATTGTTAGGGCGTACTGGCCATAACGGCCATAGATTCAGTAACGAACATATGGCGTTTATATTATTAAAAAAAAAAAAAAAAAACCTTACCTAGTTTTCCTCTTCTCAGGTCATTTGCTTGCACTGAATGACCTCCTCCTCCTCCTTCTTCTTCTTCTCTCTCTCTCTCTGTCTCTCTCTCTCTCTCCCTCTTTTTTCTTTTCTCTGTTTTTCCCTCTTTTTCTCTTTTCTTTCCCTCTTTTTTCTTTTCTTTTCTTTTCGGTTTCCCTCGCTCCCTTTTTTTTTTTTTTAGCAGGTGCACCACGCACTTCTTTGTAGTACGTGTCACGCTAAGATTGACACTCCTCAAGCTTGAGTTGATCAACGGTTCGAAAGAAATCAAAGTTACATGGGCTCCACAGTGATGTATTTATATATCTACACCATTCATCTATTTTCGAGATATCATTTTAGAGCACTACCAAAAATTGAATTATATCCAAAGTCTTTGGACCACACCAAAAATACGGAAATTATGATTTTCACCGTTAAACAATTCGTAGGCCCACCATAACGTTTATTTTCCATCCAATCTGTTCATTAGGTCAAGAAGACCTAAATGAAGAGGAAAAACAAATTTCAAATTGATCGAAAACTTTTGTAATCCCAAAAAGGGTTTCAATGGTAGACGTTCAATCCCCCCTTTTTGGGTGTGGTCCACTTGATAATTAGATCTGTATTATTTTTAGTGTCAAGCCTTAAGATGAGCTCGTCAAATGAATGGATTAGATATAACACATACCTCATGATCATCCACGTGACTAACTCAAATACACGTGCCTCATCTGACGACACCTCGATCCGCGTTCAAATAAATTGGGACTTTTTTTGTACACGCATTGTATGGCCCCATCGTGTGTATATATTTTATCATGATTGTCCATCCATTTTGCCACATCATTTTAGGTCTGATCCAAATCTCAAAGTGGACCACACCATAGGAAACAATGGTTATAGAATGCTCACCATTAAAAATTTCTTAAGGTCCACTCAGTAATATTTACTTTTCATCTAACTCGTTAATTGGGTCACATTGATGTGGATGAAGGGAAAACACACATGTCGACTTAATTTAAAACTTTTGTAGCCCCAATAAATTCTTAATGGTGTACGTTTAATTATTGTTATTTCTTATGGTGTAGTCCACCTAAGCTTTGGATCTGCCTCATTTTTGGGCTCATGCCTTAAAATTATTTGGCAAAATGGATGGACGGTGTAGATATAACACATTCATCATAGGTGGGGCCAAAAAACTTGACACTCGTGTGCTACACTTCACAATTCGAGTCCCACCTAATTCGAGCCCTTAAAAAATTGTACACGAGACATGTATTAACTTAAAATTTGTCAATTAAATTATGGACTGTAATTGCTAATTCACAATGCCAAAATCAAATTATTTGAATAGTTTTAATTGTTAATTTGTGGACGCTTATTTTTTAAAATAGGGACTTTTGATTTTTTTCATGATTCACTATCTAATAAATGTCCACCAATTCATAACTGGGATAATGTCAATAAATTGCATGAATTTGAAGCTGATTTGGGGCATGGATTTGTCCTACAAGTCAACCCCAAATTGGCAACGCCATCTACCTGAATTTAATTTCATTTTTTTAAAGAACTATTGGGAGAAATGATATTAAGTTGTTAAGTATATAAATTATATATTTAGAAAATTAAATATATGAATTTTGTAGTCAAATTCAATTTACCTGATTAAAAATTAATCAGACAATTTGATACAACTTCTCACCAAAGAGTGGACCGTTACACCACCATAAACATGTTCCAATTTATAAATGAATGCATATTTGGAATGCTTAGAATATTCCGGATTTAATCCATATTTTTTCATATTTTTTTGGTAAAAAAAAAAATTACTTTCGTTAAAGACGTTACACCCCAGTATCACCGTTACTACCAGATCCAGATTCGGTTTGGAGGGTACCGTTACGCCAACCGATACCGATACGGGACACCTTGCAAGTGATAGGTCTTAGGTGGCCATGATTGTTGGCTATGAAAAAGATGGCCTTTTCTGGAATCTCAAGAATTGCATTGTAAAAGAATTTAGAAACAAACCTGAAAACTAACCCTGAAGCTTGAATCCAAGCAATTGATTATATATATAATTGCAAATGAAAATCTCTGCTTTCCCTAACAGCTCACTAAATCTACCTTAATAGATTCCTCAATCTGTGGTATCTCATCAGCCAACTGCATCTGTGAAAATATCTGCTTCCCCAAACAACTCACTAACTCTGCCTCTTTTTTTTTTTTTTTTTTTTTCTTTTTTTTTTTTTTTCTGTGAAGAAGATTTGGATAAGGCTAAACTATCGAAGTTGAGATCCATGATGGCCCGTACAACGTCATCAAGAACTGGAACTACATTGCATTGATTGGAGCCATCCACAATGGAGAAGGCAAATGTTGGACAGCCAAGGTAAGTAGGAACCTTTTAGCATTCTGAAACTTGGGTACCAGATACAGAATCTAGTCTTTCCAGATCATATTGATGCTCCCTCACTATGGTATCATGCTCCTTTCAGCCATGTTGCAGAATGAAGTTCGATGGTTTAATGAAGAGGAGAACAGTGCAGACACATTATCAGTTTGCTTGGGAAATGATGCCACATTCATTTGTGCTAGAAATCTGTTATTGTATTTCTGGTTGGATGCTACAATCCAGAAATCCCTCTCTCCATTGTTTTCCAATGGAAAAGCTTTCTTCTAAGGCATGTAATTCATCAAGTGAATGCATGCAATTAATGGCAGATGGTGGAACATTTGAACTTGGCATTGTTGAACTTTTAGTGTCAAACTTATCTATCATTGAATAGTTCTAATATGATATAATAGTCACTGAAATTCCTCTATCATGTGCGTGGAAATAATGTGTGGCTATTTGAGATCTAATAAATGAACTGGGTAAATTAAAGATGGCAGTTTGGAATCCTCATGATTCATACACCACTGACAACAGGTTGTGGTAAAATTTACTTGGCAAGGAAAAGCATCCCCCTTAAGACTTGTCTACCCATCGTCGTGCTTTCGTACCGGAAAAGATTAGCTAGAAAAGAGCTACTGAATTATCCATTTGCAATGAAAGCCACCATATTGTGCTTCCTGCCGTAGGGCTTCCTCATTACCTCTTTATTTATTCTCTTTTCTTTGCTTAGTGGGACACTGCAGGACAAGAATGGTTCAGAACCATAACCAGCAGTTACTACAGAGGGGCACATGGAATCATAGTAAGCATTTATTCTTCATCTAATGACTTTTCCAATTTGATTCATGCTGGTACTCTCAGTTCTCCATCAGATTGATTTGCATTTATACATTTGACACATTCTTTTTTCAATGTGAAAACTGTTGGTCATTTGTTTAAAGTTCAACTACCAGAGCCAATATTCAGCAGTCCCTAGATTTGCATGCATAAAGTTACTTTCACATTGTCATTGTTATTAACTAACACATTGTTTTATAATTCCAACGTTGTTTCTTTTCCTTTATATTAGCTTAATTAATAGATAACTTCGTTCTGATTTCTGAACAGTTCCACTCTTTGACCTAAACCTATAGAAAATTGCTATGGATAAATATTTTGTTGGCTGCCAAATTAGATGTTTTTAATTTGTTTTATTTTGCTTTGCTCATCAATGCCATGCCTCAAGATTGGAAATTTCTCTGTTTCCGTTATGCTACAAGATAAGTCTTCAAACTTTTCTTGCTCTATTATTTCTGTTTATGGTCCTAATGATGACTCTCTCAGGGCTTCTTTTTGGGATGAACTGACCTATTCCAGACAGTCTAATCCAGGTCTGTGTTGTATTGCTGGTGATTTTAATGTTATTCGGTTCCCGGCTGAACACTCTCGACGTAGGAGCATCTCCGTTGCTATGCAAACTTTCTCTACCTGGATCCAGGCTCAGGAGTTAATTGATCTCCCTATGACAAGCGTGTCTTTCACTTGGTCCAATGGCCACAGATCTCCAATTCAATCCAGACTGGACAGGTTTCTTCTTTCCACCGAGTGGCTGGAGGCATTCCCCTCGGTGCATCAGCTGGCCCTCCCCAGGACAACTTCAGATCACTGCCCGATTATGCTTTCTATGGAGGAAGTTAACTAGGGCCCTCTCCCATTCAAATTTAATCCAACTTGGCTTAGAGTAGAAGGTTTTAAGGAAAAAGTCATGGAATGGTGGAGCTCTTTTCAGGTGGATGGCTATGCAGGGCATAGACTATCGTGTAAGCTCAAACTCCTCAAGGAAAAAATCAAGGAATGGAAGGTGCAAGATCTCTACAAAAGGGAGAAGGAAACCGACTCTCTTCTGTCCGAACTTCAGCAGATAGATACGGCAGCTACTAATGACGACATCCCCAATGAAACTCTGACAAGGCGGATTCAAATCATGCAATCTTTATCTGCCCGTGCCATGAAAGATGAAATCAACTGGAAGATCAAATCTCGGGTGAACTGGCTCAAAGAAGGTGATAGAAACACCAAATTTTTTCATAACATTGCTAATATTAGAGCTCGAGGAAAAGTAATTCGATTCATCACGATTGATGGGCAGCAGGTTGAAGACAAAGATCTGATTGTGTAGCATGTGATAGCTCATTTTTCTTCCATTCTCTCGTTAGAAGGGTGGTCCCGTCCGAAGCTTGATGGTATTGTGTTCTCTGTTATCCAGAGGGAGGAGGCTGACTCTCTTGAAGCTTCGTTTTCAGTGGAAGAAGCTAAAGTAGCAATTTTTGATACGTCGGGGGATAAATCCTCAGGTCTTGATGGTTTTACGATGTCTTTCTTTTAGGCCTTCTGGGATACGATCAAAGCTGATATTATAGAATTCCTCCGTGAGTTTCATGTGAGGGGGAAGCTCTCTAAAAGTCTAGGAGCCTCATTCATATCCTTGATTCCTAAAGTTTCAGGAGCCTCCTCGTTTTCTCAATTTAGACTGATCAGCCTTATTGGCGGGCCATACAAAATACTGGCACGAATTCTCTCATCCAGGCTTACTGCAGTTATAGGGAGACTCATTTCTAAAAATCAAAATGCGTTCATAAAAGGGCGTCAGATTATCGATGGAGTGCTAATTGCAAATGAGTGCTTGCATACGTCTCATAAAGCCGGAAGGAAGATGGTCTTCTACAAGCTCGACATTGAAAAAGCTTATGATCATGTCGACTGGGATTTTCTCCAGTACTTGCTGATTCGAATGGGTTTTGGTGAAAAATGGCAAAGATGGATCAGATCGTGTGTGGAGTCTTCGCATTTTTCTATCTTGTTAAATGGTTCTCCTAAAGGTTTCTTTTTTGGATCGAGAGGACTTCGCCAAGGAGATCCTCTATCCCCACTTTTATTCATTCTCATCGGTGATGCTCTATCTCAAATGCTCCTTAGAGGTCAGAATGCAGGTTTGTTTAGAGGAATTTTCATATCCGAAGGCGTCTCTCGTTTATCCCATATTCAGTTTGCCGATGACACACTGATTATGATAGAGGCTGATGAAGTTTCGATAAACAATCTTCATACAACTTTAAGATGTTTTGAGGCGGTTTTGGGGCTGAAAATCAATATGGCCAAATCTAAGCTTTATGGAGTTCACCTATCGGACCATGAATTAGAAGCATTTGCAGATATTTTATGTTGCTCCCAAGCTTCTTTCCCTACAACGTTTGTTGGGCTCCCTCTAACTGTCGGCCGCCCCCCGAAAGAGATGTGGGATACTATTATTGCCAAAATTCAAAACAAACTTGCTACTTGGCAGTGCCGTTATTTATCGATGGGAGGTAGAATCACTCTAATCAAAGCAGCGTTGTCCAACCTTCCTCTTTATTACATGTCTCTTTTTAGATGTCCGGCCTCTGTCTTGAATCGTATCGATGCGCTCGGAAGGGAGTTCTTATGGAACGGCAAAGATAATCATAAGAAATTCCACCTAATGGAATGGTCGAAAGTGTGTACGCATTTCAGGAAGGGGGGAGCTAATATTAAAAATCTAAAACATATGAATTCATCTCTTTTGGATAAATGGATCTGGCGTCTGGGAAAGGAAACCGAAGCTCTGTGGAACATCGTCCCCAAAGGGAAATATGGGCTGTCTACCGGAGGTTGATGGACCAGCGACTCTTATTCTTATAGGGCCTCCTTCATCCGTCAAAAATTTGCTGTCTTATCCAAAATCGGTTTTGTATTGGGTAACGGTACAAAAATCAGGTTCTGGGAAGACCAATGGTTGGATGAAACTACTCTCAGCAGTAGATTTCCGAGCATTTATTGCATTGCCGCCAACAAAAATAGTGTCATCGCAAGTAACTTTTCCCAATCTGGAGCCAATGGGACCTGGGACATCAAGTGTGTTAGAAATCTGCGCGATTGGGAAGTGGACGATTATGTGGAATTGATGTTAGATTTATCTACAGTCACTCCAGATCCTTCTTCTATTGATGATTTACGCTGGAATGGCCACAGATTTGGAAACTTCTCGGGGAAATTTTTATACTCTATTCTTGCTTCCACGTCTCCAACCTCTCAGCAGATTGTCCCCTTCATCTGGAATTATGCCGCTCCTCCAAAGTTTATCTGTTTCAGTTGGCTTGCTGCCATGAACCGGATCCTTACGATTGATAATCTCAGGAAGCGTGGAATGCAGATTGTTAATGTTTGCCGCTGCTGTATACTTAGTGAGGAGACTGTTGATCACCTTTTGGTCCACTGTCCCTTCATTACTTTAATCCTGTGGGATTTTTGGTCTCATTTTAATTTGGCTGGTTGCGTCCCAAATTCTGCAGCATCTTTACTAGCAGCTTGGCAGGGGCCAAAGCTGGGTAGATTGAAAACTAAAATTTGGAGAATGGCGATCATCGCTATTTGGTGGGCGGTTTGGAAGGAACGGAACGATAGATGCTTCAATGACTCTGCAACTACGGCGACATCAGTGGGGTCCTTGGCCAAAAATTTAATTATAGAATGGGTGACGAATATTTTGTGTATCAAAGATTATGATCTCTCTTTTCTAGGTTCCTAGTTTCGCCCTTTGGCTGCTAGCTCAGCAGTCCTCTCTGTATTGCTCTTTTTCCTTTTAATATATTTCTCAGTTACTTTTAATAAAAAATAAAAAATCAATGCCATGCCTCAAAGGGATGAATCCATTTTAGAAAGATTTGAACAGCATCCTTTTTTAATACCCGATGTGGTCGTTATTTGAATAGTAGTAGGATGGATGTGGGTAAAAGCAAGTTTAGATGGGGTGAACCTGCAGTATTTTGCTGCAGCCACAAACAACCGTTGGTTGACCTAATACAAGTCTTCACCTTGCTTCTTTTATTTTAAATGTGTGGAATAGTAGTAGTATTCTGAAGATCAACAACAGGATGATTTTTTTTTTTTGTTCTTTTGTCATTTTCAGACATTGTCCTTTGTGTATTTCTTTTCTTCTTAAGCAGTCTACATAACAAGCATCCATGTTTTTGTGTAGTTCTAATCTAAAGCACAGGAGCTTATCTAACCTTCCAATAGTATTCTTCACTTCTTGACAAATTCAGGATTCTCTAAGTCTATTAAACCTTGAGTTTATAAGATGCCACACATTGCTGATGCCCTGAGATCGTTACAGATTATCTATGATGTTACTGAGATGGAAAGTTTCAACAATGTGAAGCAATGGCTGAGTGAGATTGACAGATATGCAACTGATAGTGTATGCAAGCTTCTCGTTGGGAATAAATGTTATCTTGTTGAAAACAAGGTTGTGGACACACAAACAGCAAAGGTAACCATCCTTGTATCCTTATGAGGTTGAGTCCTGTGGTTTTTTACTGTCCAGACTCCAGATGGTTAAATGAAAATTGTCAGTTTGCATTAATCTTTAATGGCTTCTGGGAACAAAAATATTTTTGGGATTAATCTGTTAGTTCTTTTAAGATATTTTAGAGCTGGCTTGATTATTAATTTCTGTATAAACATCACTTATTGCCCAGAGAGCTAAACTATTTAATAGAAACTACTGCACACCTCAAGGCCAATAGGCCCAATACCAAAATGCATGTTTTTATTTTTATTTTTATTTTTATTTTTTAACAGATATTACACGTGTTATGATTCGGACGTGTGCGAGGCAGTCGGGCTATTGCAGACTGTGTTGATGTATACTAGGCCAAGCTTGGCTATTGGGATGGTGGCATTCGTTGCATTGAGTGTCCCTACATCAACGGTCATGATCTTGTTTCATTTGATTAAGTTGGCCAAAAGCATTTGTTCTCACATTTTATGAAATCGTTGATGAGTGTAGATAAATATATAAATAGGTTGGCCATTTTTCTTTTTTTAGAGATGAATATTGATATGTTATTGTTTTGATTAGGTTAATAAGTCTCAGTAATATTTTTGAGCTGAGATCTGGGATGCCCATTATGTGGTGAGATTTGATTGGATGGTAGACTATTGAGTTAGTCTTAAAGATGATATGTCCTATCTATACTGCTGTCGGTGCATGCCAGACCAGTACTCAATCAACATCTTGAGATTTGTATATGCTTGCAAATTTTCTCTCCACATTTGAACTTTTTCTATCAAGCCTATGGTCTTTAAGATGGAGAGAGGGAGCAGAGCCCAATATAAATTGGGGGTGCAAATGTGTTGGATTGGGTGGGCTTGAGGGGTCTTAAATATGACCTATGTAATAATAGGAAAACAATTTTTTCGCAAAAAGAAAACTACTGTTTAGTTATAATCTGATTGGGCCATGTCATCATACATTGTTGTTGATGTCTTAAATCTGTCATTATGACAGGTACTTCTCCTATGAACATTTCTATGTGATATTCTGCAAATTTTGGGAGCTGGATACGGATCATGATTTCTTGATTGATAAAGAGATCTTATTAGATATGGTAACCATGCTCTCACATACAGGATTGTTGACAGAATTTTTTCATAGGTTTGTATTTCTATTATGTGAACTATGCCAAATGAGTGGCTAGGATGCATACTGGATACATCAATGGTTGCCAGCCCTAATGAGTGGCTAGGATCTCGTGCCTGTGCATGTGAGATCACCATCCACCCTTTCAATCTCTTCTTATTTTTTGTCATTTGTTATTTGTTCATGCATCTGATCATAAAATGTTATTTTTATCTGATAAAAAAGATTGGTCTTGTCTCATATCATTGACTTTTTCCAGAATATGTAATCAAATTTCTTTTTGTAGCCTCAAACTTGTATAGGTTTTGGTAATTGTTGTCCTATTGAAGATTATCATGAGACGGAAGTTTTCCATCATTCAGGTCAGATCGATTTTTGTATGAATCTTCTTTAAGTCAGGTTCAAAAGTTCAGATGACATGTAATCGGATATGAACTTCTATCCATGATCATACTACCTTTGTTTGACTTTACATGGTTATGAATGAATGGATCAAAGACACATTTTTTCTTTATTTCTTTTATTTAGCAATTCACAAATACTGTGGGAATGACTCCTGTTAATATGAACATTTCATGAACTTGACATGCAATGGTCTATGGCCATGGTTCAAATTATTAATTGGTTGAATGTGACATGGGCAAAGTACTTTAATGAGGTTTTATTGGAAGTGTCCAAGATAATTAATTGGTTGAATGTGACATGTAATGGTCTATGGCCATGGAATTCAAAGGTGTGAAAATTTTCATTGATATATAATTGTCCCTAGGGACCTTGCATCATTTTCATTGATGAAATAGATGTTGTGGGATTCAGTTGAAGGCAATGGGAATGTCATCCAAAGAAGACATTACATCAGTTGGTTGTCCTTTTCATTTGGTTATCAAATTGAGATAATCTCCGTTGTAGTTTCCAAAAGCAATTTGAACTTTGAATTGAACTACACGCTGAATTTCCTTTGCAATGAGTTACGGTTGACTCCTCTCATGAACTGTTGTGTGTTAGAGTCAGCCTCACACCCAACATCTAAAATGGAGATTTTAGCTTTGCTGCCTACACAGTCACTTCCTCTTTATATGCTGTGGCATTTGCTTGCAGGATGAGATTTGAGGAGTCTCATTCAAATGGTGAAGGACCATCCAGAGAATTCTAGAAGATTCTTTAGACTCAAACAAAGGACTTGGAAGAAAATAGATATTAATTCATCTTAATTCTATTTATTAATATTCTATTGATTTGTTCCATTTATCTTTTCTTATTTCTTATGTAATCTGGTTTTAATGGATATTTTTCTTTAATTTATAGGGAAGTAACATGGGATGTTTCCACAGGTCCGGGTTTTTAATATGCCAATATTTTCTGCAGATTCTGGAGCCATGCCAAAGTAATCTTGCTTATCAGCCTTCTAATCCCCAGACTATGGGCATCCTTGGAATTTAGAGAGGAAGAAGTGCGATGATCACTACAACCAGTTGCATGTGAACTAGCTAACAAGCGAAATTGTTACTTGTGCAGGACTACTTAGCCATGCATAAGGTGGGGATATCATGTCTTGATTTGATAATTTCATATTTATTCCATTACTTAATTTGTTTCTGAGTTCTTGTATTATTACAGACATTGGAGCCATTTTCTAAGAAAAAAGGGAAATAATGGTCTTTGGCCAAGTAGTTATAGGCTCCCTAGGCTCAGGAAAGACAACCTACTGCAATGTCATGTCCAACAGAGCCAAAGCAATCACCCAAAAGCAAATCTAACACAACCATTAATAATAATAAGAATGAAATAAATAACAAACAAAAAGAAATTCAACCAGGAACTTTGGTAGAAAGAAGTCTTTTCAACCATTATCTGACACAGGCTACTTTCTTCATACATGTATTAAAAAATTATCATACATGTTCTTGTCATTCACATGTATAGTAAAACAACCAATATAAAATTTTCAGTCTCTTGAATCTCTCCTCTGTTCTTAAATCATAATCTTGACCAAAGCTATTTTGGTTATGCTTTGCATTTCCTATTTTTTCCAATCAATTAGCATTTCTATTTATAAATGTTTTGTCCATTTGTCTTTTTCACTCATGCTGTCTGATCTCTATATGCTTTTTAGTCTTTCCGTAGGTAGTCATGACAAGCATTTTAATGGTTATTCATTGACTTTTTTAGATCTTGGAAATGAACCTAGAAGGTGAAGTTGAGGAAGATGGTGCCAATGTTGATCTTGACTCACGAAGGGGAAATGTGTCGTTCTATCAACATATACAAGCCAAGTGAGTTTGGATTTCTTTTTTCATTGGTTCAGTATCTCCTGGATTGCTTTATCAGGATTAGACTAGTTTTTTTTAATTTTATTTTTTTTTTTAATTTATATTTTTCTTTTCTTTTTCTTTTTCTGTTAGCTATTTGAGCTAACTTTATTATTGGTTGGTTTTTGTCCTTCACGATTAGCTTTTCTTTCTGGAGTTTTTTATTTGTTGTATTGAGATCATGTTTCAAATTAACGAGATTTTTCCCACTATTTTGATATGATTTTTTTTAGCTAATTGATGACACGTGTGGATTGAGCAATTTTCTTACCTTGTACAGAAATTAACAGACCTGTCAGATGCACCTAGCGCCAGATTGATAGATGACATCTTGCTCACAAAATTTGATACTGTTGACAACATGGTATTTCATTGTAGATTTTTATCAATCTCCACCTTTTTATTTTTGTTTTTTATTCTCTTCCTTTGTATGGCTTTTGCATTTTGAAATTTTTGGAGGTGTCCTTTTTTAACAAGGTGCTAGATGTACAATGCTAGATCCTTCACTTGAATTGTACAAGTGGTGGGCATGGCATTGTTCTTCTTGATTTGTAGATGAGGGGTTATGGACATAAATCATCTTTTATTGAAAGTAATTCTCTTTCATGACAAGGGACCTTCCTTATTTCAAAGTTTGTCCAAGGATGTTCATGATGTTTGCTTATTTCATGACCTTTGGAAATGGCTGGTATGGATCAGCTTATGTTTTTCTTTGGATTAATCTCTATTTTGATGGAATGCAATAAACTCTTGTTAATTTATTTCCCTTGACCCTAAATTTTGTGTTTATCAGGGTTTGAAATTGTTCCTAAAATCCAGTCTTAAAATTTACCGTTGGCAACATTAAGAACGGTTTAAAACCGTTCCTAAAATTCCGTTTCTAAAATTTGAAACGGTACCCAAAACGGTTCTGAACCGTTCTTGTTTTTTTGCGATGCCTCATTTAGGAACGGTTTAAAACCGTTTCTGAAGCATTTAGGAACGGTTTAAAAACATTTCTAAATGACAATTTTGGTGTAGTGGTGGATAAAACGTATAATTCATGTTGGAACTGATTTTAAATCCCTTGATCTAACATCGGGTGATCCACTTGACGGTGGAAGTGCATTTCAAATTTATTCCATAGCAGGCCCATCTGAATGACCAACCATTGTGACTTGAAATCACTCATCTCTGGTGGTATTCATCTATGTAATCGAGTGGTGCTGGTGTAGTGGTGGATAAAATGTATAATTCATGTTGGGACTGATTTTAAGTCCCTTGATCTAATATTGGGTGATCCACTTGATGGTGGAAGTGGATTTTAAATTAATTTTATAGCAGGCCCATCTGAATGACCAACCATTGTGACTTGAAATCACTATCTCTGGTGGTATTCATCTATGTAATCGAGTGGTGCCGTAGCGCGGACAACCACCCTCCTATTTTTACAGGCCCACCATGATGTATAACTAAGATTCACTCCAATAATTATATGTGTAATCCCATTATGGGTCTGGAGCCAAAAAAAACAATAAAAATCATGCTAACCTTTGATTGAATTCAGCCATTGCAATGGAAACATTGGGAGAGACATTCACCTTTGATTTTTACTATGCTTAACATAACAAGCATGTGAAATCCACTCCAACCATTAAGATGACACACTAGAAATCTATGCCTAATGTCCAAAAATCAGGGGCACACGTGATTCAGGTGGGCCAAACCAATGAAAATAGTTTGGAGAGTGAGTTTTCCTTGTACATTGTTTTCAATCATGTGGTCCACTTGAACCATAGATGATGCTGATTTTTTAATCCACGGTTCTATATGGGGTGACTCACCTGATGGTTGGGGTGGATTTCACTTTAACACTATAGTGGGGCCACCACTGATGGCTACTTTTCCTCTTAGAATAACTTTTCTTTCTTGGTATTAAATAACATTAATTGGTCCTTGAATTAATCAACTAATTGGACAAAAATGCAATGTCCGACTAGTTGTGTGTGAGCATTATATATATATATATATATATATATATATATATATATATATATATATATATATATATATATATATCTATGGGAAAAGGTACTATGCGCTCGAGCTCACGATAAGCTCCCATGAGGTCTAGCTGTGTGGGCCCCACCGTGATGCGTGTCGACCATCAACATCGTGCTTTTGATGGGTCCCCTTTAAATTATGGGATATCCCAAAAATCAGCCTTATACGGAACTTAGGTGGGCCATACCATCTAAAATCATGTGAAGACATGCCAAAAACATATAAAAGCACTTGGTGGGGCCCACCTGAAATTTGCATGCATCTAAAACTTGGTCTGAACCCTCATCCAAGTGGGACACACATAATGGATGGGCTAGATTTGCAAACCACATCTCGGTGGGCCCAAAAAATGATTATGAATGTTTTAATGATGCACGGCCCCTCTCAACTTCTGTATATGGTGTGGCCCACACAAGTAACATATTGACTTGATTTTTGAGACCTAGGCCCATGATGGAATGGTGCATCTGACTGATGGGGTAGATGTTCTAAACGCATCACAGTGGGGCCCACACAGCTCAACCTCATGGGATGTTCCCATCAGCTCGAGCGCATAGTACCTTTTCCATATATATATATATATATATATATATATATATATATATATATATATATATATATATATATATATATGATCATTGGCTAGATTGACTAAAGAACTATTTGATGGATCAATTTTCGATTAATGACCAAATCAAAAGAAAGATCCTTGTATATATCTGGAGAGTAATCGACAAATATATCCTGGAGCTTTCTTTCTCTATATTGTGGCATATGCATGATGCAAGGAAAGATGGTAGCCTTCAAGGGCAATTCTTCTCTCACTTGTAGGATTCATATACCATTTAGACAATCTGGGAAGAACCGTTTACCTACTGCGAGGGTAAGATTCTGTGGTGACTTGTGGGTTGGTGGTCTTAAGCTCATTGATTAGCTTAGAACACACATGCACGCACGCTCACTTAAGGGTGGGATTCCAAGTGGTTTGTGCTTGCACTCTAAATCTCATCGACAAGCTTAAAAGAAGAAACAAAGAGCTATTTTCTGTCAAGAGGAAACACCAAAGGTTACATTTGGAAGTATCTCCAACTCGATAGTTGGCTGATTATATTAGTGGAATTAGT
Organism: Magnolia changhungtana; assembly: GCA_030180095.1. Taxonomy (NCBI): domain Eukaryota; kingdom Viridiplantae; phylum Streptophyta; class Magnoliopsida; order Magnoliales; family Magnoliaceae; genus Magnolia; species Magnolia changhungtana. The sequence continues at coordinate 15,266,938 of JASAUF010000502.1, forward strand.
TCATTTTGAACTCCCTGAGCATTTGGGACGAAGCAGAAAATGAACCCAATTGGTCTAGTTGCCAGCTTTCCACTTCTCTGCCCAGATAACTTGTTCTGTTGAAAAGAGTGAAATGCGAATTTGCAGAAATTGATTCTTCTGGCCCTTGATTCCTGATGTACTTCGAAACATATATAAAATATATTTATTTGAAGTTTAGCCATTTTTGTGTTCCTCCTTTTTATTTTCCTCTTTAAATCATGTTATGTACTATGTTAATTGTTGCTTTGATGCTTAGATTACTTTGAGTTTCTGTCAACCCTACAGTTAGAGAAGTCTCATCCAATCTTGGAGATCCTAGTAATGTGGTCCATTTGCTATGGTACCCAATTGAGGTCAACGGTTGGAATCTCTTAACCATGGGCCCCACTTATATAAAATCAGTTTTGGAATGCAGCTTTATCATTAGGAACGTCGAACAACAGGTCAAATACACTACGGTGCGTTTGACTCCATTCCTCAAAAATTGCATTTTACTGATTTCTACCCTTCAATATGTTAGGATGAGATGTTTTGATTTGCGCTTTGTGCATTGGGACTGTTGTTCTTGCGAACAAAGTGATTGGAAGCTACAATATTTTAGGAGATTTGTAGTAGTTACAGGCCTGTTTTGGGGAGGCCTGTAATTTTCTTTCTCCTGATCGAGCATGTGCTCAAGCAGACAGTTATGTACTCTTGTTTTGTTTGGTTGACTTGTGCTAGCTTGAGGTTGTTTCAGAGTGTGATCGGATGCAATGTGAAATTGAATGGTAATATCCTAGTAACTCTATTTGATTAGGTCGATGGCTCTTTCTATTTGTAGGCAAGCTTTGGACCTCTTTGGCAACCTCATTCACGATAACTGGAGGTTAAGACCTGTATTAGGCTATTTTGCGCTTGTGTAAGTATAGTATGACAGGAAACATGCTACTGGGTTTAGAAAGATAACCCTTCACTCTAGGACTATTTTAGTTTTTATTTGTTATGCATAAGTATTCGCTGGCAACTCAAGGTGATTGTTAACATCTAGTTCGATAGCATATCGTGCTTCTCCTTTATCTTTTAACTAATGTATCCTATATGCTATTTACCGGGTAACTGAAGTTCTCTTTGTGGGTACCTTTTCCAATTAAGTTATGATTAGATGTTAATATTGTTTCTCAACGAACACTCAATAACTTTCCTTTCTTTTTTACTATTTTGTATATCTTTTGTTTGGAGGAACCAGTATGGTGTCTAAGTTTTTACGTGCTAATGGAATTACTATTTTCAAATTATGAGAGGAAACTGTCAATTTACTTGGAAAATCGGACATGTACTGTTTCAGTCTTAAGCATCGACCCTTGACTGAACTAGTTCAAAGGACATCCAATTGGGCACTAGATGAGAAAGATAAAATCAGGTAATTTCGAAACTATTTTCTCCTCACATTCTTGTGCTGATTGTAGCTTTAATAGCTTTAAGGAAATGATTTCTCAAGTTTTGTTTGCTTGGAGGACTGAGTTTGACATTTTGGGTTTTATTTTTAGGAGAATTTTGAGGATGCTTGTATGATAAAGATGGGGCTTTTGTGATTTAGGTGAGATTTCATGTTTCTGCATGTGGGTTTTGTTCTCAAGAGGATTTTGAATGGAAAAAAAAAAGGTGGGAATTTTGAATCTTTGAATTGGTGCTGAAATGGTGGTCAGATTAGGGTGAAATTTCAGTGTTTTTTTTTTTCTCTTCTTTTGCAGCTGAGTTTTTCCCGAGTGGTTTTTTATTGGGTTTTTAAATGAAACTAAAAAGCACATTCCGCACATTCCACACCATTCAATGAAAGCACATTCCGCACCATCACACCGCAAAAAGATGAGACCAAGGTATGTATGACAATCTAACACCAGATTTGAGAACATGTAGAGGGCTTAATTATTTCTACAAATGCATGTATGGCCCAGTTGGGCACATGTCTATGATGACGTGTGGCCCACCTTATATATTGGGGGGCTTGAAAATCGGGCCGTTCACAGTGTATGAAACAAAATGGATGGCAAAACCAAGTTTTTCTTTTCTGATTTGTTTTGTAGCTTTTGGGCCCCTCTGATGAGTGAACGGTCTAGATTTTTTTACCCCCTTTTCCTTTCATTAAAACAAACACTCGCAAGCAATATACGGAGTAGTTTTCTAAGGTCCAATTAGAATTAAAAATAGGCATGTTATTAAAAATTATATGGCCTTGCTATTGTTTCTATGATTCAATTGACTTCCTGCAGCTATTAGACTGATTGTAATGCCTTTTAGGCTGGCATCTTTTAGAGTTGGAATTCTAGGGAAATGGTTTGTTATGGTTGTTTTAGGATGCGCAACGCCCTTGCAGTAGTGCAAGGCATGACATAAGAGCCCTAGTAGTAAGCAACTGTGTTGTGCCCTCCTCCACAACAAATTAATTCAATATAATGTGGATTAATGGCCCACGCATTAGATATTAAACTGATTAGAATAGATGTTACACTTGATTCTAGCTGTTTGATGTTATGCTTCACTATCCTATATTGATTCTATTTTTTGGATCGATTTTCAGATGCGTCGAACAGATCAATAAGGCGAACCGAGGGGATATCAGTCTAGAGGGAATTGCAAGAGAGACATGTTAGTTTGGTTTTACCAATATTAGTCAATTTTGTCTTTGCCTTGGGAGTGCTTTATAAGGTAAGGATTTATACTTGTGCTTTGTTCTTTGCAGGCAAAGGCAATGCATGATCCAAAAATTCAGAACATTCTATCTAACCCCATCACGAGACAGGTATGCTTTTAGGAGTTCTTATGGTGGTCATGGTTGTGGCATTATCTGTTAATACCGTAAAAACTTCACAATTTCATATTGGTTATCATTGGTCATGGCATCATTTGTCATTTTTCTGATGATGCCATCTCTTCTATGTAGGAGTGATTGACCTCTCATGCATCTTGGAAAAACTTGAGGCTCAAATTGCAAAGGTGAAAGAAGAAGTTTTTAGTAGGAAAGAGATTCTATAGAAGGTTGAAAGTTGGTACTCACAAACCATAGATATTTCTTTCTTTCAAATTTTCATGTTATCCAATTTTGTTGAATAACCCTAGAGGAAGTCAAGGTTGTAGGCTCCATTTTGGCAGGTATGATCATGGGCACATGCACTTCAAGTAAGGCCTTCTCAAATAGGTTAGTTCGTTCAGGGCTTTGGAAAAGCAAGAAATATATCATCCAAATTCAAATAATTTTTTTTAAAAAATTAATAAGAATCGCCGACGGCTAAAAACTATCGAAAACACCGACGGTTTTGGCCGTCCCCCTTCTCTGTTGGAAAAGCCGACAGTTTTAATCCATCAGCGTTGCTCTTTACTAACGTGTCACGCCCCAAACTCGGAAACCGGGCTCACAAAATTCTCGATTGCCGAATCTGGTGCCGACAGCCTCCGTAGAACCCCATTCTCGGCTCCCAGCGCCTATACCCCAGGTTCCGATCCTGGGATGCTTCAAGGAGGATTTTCAACATTAGTTTAATTCGTGATAAGCATAACCAGAGGCATAACCCACAAACAACAGCCAAAAACTCCATCACATTTCCACTATAATCAAAAACTTAACAAGTACAATGAGCATAAAGGAAAATACAATGATAGACAAAAGCTTCAAAATGATCTTCTCTGCGCTCCTGCCTCAGCGCTGCTGCGTCCTCGCGTCACCTGCATGCAACGGTCATGCATAAACTTATAGAAAGCTTAGAGGGTGGTGAAAGTGTGTGCTCAATGTAATAATGCAGATATGCAGTATCAGAGTAATGCAGAATATGCTAGTGAATCCATGAATACCGTTAGCCGTACCGAGGCTATGCGATGCAAGGCATGAATGATGTCGGCCATACTAAGGCCATGCGATGCGACTCAAGCATACAAATCCTCATCTATATCCACATATCAATACAGCTCAAATCTGGGATATCACCAGGGTCTAGTACACTCTAAACCAGATTGCCGCCCCCATCTCGCGCAATAAGGTAAGTGGAAGAGACATCACTACCCGCCTGCCAATATCGGGCTCAGCTCGTCGATAGCGGACCCATTCGTCGAGCTGGTCAGACTCAGCCTAACATTGTCCCCTCCTCTCGAGTGGGTAAGGCCGTACCCCCTTCCAACCGACCATGACACAGTGGAAAGCGCAGTCGTCTGGTAATTGGCACTCAGCGCTCCTGTATCCACTTGGTTTAGACATTGGAGCAACCTCTTGGTACCATAAGGATTTAGAGACTTTCACCCAGGGATATCTATAACACCCCATGTAGAACAAGATTTCCGGTATCCAATCCTGCCAACCACGACATGCCTGTGGCGGCTACAGCCCTGATGTCACTAGGGCGTAAAGTGACCATATCACACAATGCGAAATGCATGAATCACGCTATCCAGTCATGCAGCAGATCCTACGCGTATCGTGCGCTCATGTAGGGCAATACCGCCTAACTGGGAGCCCATAAACAACCTGCTCGAAGGCATATGCTATGATCAGTCACCTCTCATATCAAGCATACATATGATGCGTATGATCATGAGTCATGGAACTATACAAAACATGCAATAAAGTAATAAACTATCCTCGCAACGCAGATGAGTTTAGACGGCCTACACGCAACAAGTACGGGCCTATTAATGGGCCCTAAGGAGAGTCATAATGCGGACATTTAACCAACATTAACCTTGCAATGTGGACATCAAACCAACATTGCTTCCAAGGCATAGCCCGTAGTGAATATCATTACATGAACCAGGTTGGGGTTACACATTGCAATGGGCCTTAGGTTCATCCCATTGGGCCTTAAATACATCAAATGGGCCATACCATATGGGCCTTTCATTTGTCAAGTGGGCCACATCAATGGGCTGCACCAGTGGGCCTTATGCGCATTGCAATGGGTCATAACCCGTGGGCCTTAGATTGCATCAAATGGGCCTAGTCTCTTGGGTCTTATATGTAACAAATGGGCCACACCAATTGGGCCACACCAATTGGGCCCCATATGTACATCAAATGGGCCTCAACCCATAGGCCCTAATACGTCTCAATGGGCCTTAACCCACGGACCCCTAAAACATTAAATGGGCCTAGTCCCATGGGCCTTAAGATACATCAAATGGTCTAATGACATGGGCCTTACATCCACATCAAAGTGGGCCCCAATGATCTACCACAAATACATTAAGATGGACCTCAAAACATGCCAAGGTGGGGTCCACTTGGACTTTAGATCTGTTTCATTCTTTAACTTATGCCATAAAATGGTCTTTCAAAATGGATAGACGGATTGGATGTAACATATGCATCATGGTGTGGGTCCACATGAGGGTCCACCATAAAGTATATTATATTACATAATAAAGTATATATATATATATATATATATATATATATATATATATATATATATATATATATATAAACATACACAACCACACGTGCACACACACGCATGCACACACACACACACACACCCACTGAACACACGCACACACACGCATGCACCCACACACACCCACTGAACACACATGTACACACACACATGCACCCACGCACGCACGCAGATACATCAGTGCGGGCTCCACCGTCCAGGCGGACGGTGGATAAAATACATAAATCACAGTGGGTCCCACGTGGGGCCCACCTTAATGTTTATAGGCCATCCAGGCCGTCCATAAGGTCACCCAGCCTAGATAGAGGGGAAAAACAAATTTCATCTTGATCCAAAACTTCTGTGGGCCCATAAAGGTTCCAATGGTAAACAGTTCAATTCACACTGTTTCCTTTGATGTGGGCCACCAGAGCACTGGATGGGCCTGATTTTTGGAGGGGGCCCACTACAGAGAGGGGCCCAGCTAATGAACGGGTTGGATGGAAAATATACATCATGGTGGGGCCCATGGCTGGAGCCGTGGGTGGCTGCCTCCCGCCCCCATGGCCGTCTGTGGCGTGGCCCACTGCGCCCTACAGCGTGTCGGGGCGCGAGCGCTACCCATATACATATATTTTTTTTAAAAAAACCGTTTTTTCACGGTTTTCCTCGTGTGGGGCCCGCATCAGGTGAATCCACCCCGACCGTTGGATTCCATGGCTCATGACAGGCAATATAAGTCTAATATAGAAGGTATTTAAGTGTATAGAGATATCAGGGAAAGTTTCAAGGGTGGAAAATACTGTTTTCCTTGTTATGGCCCGCAGAATGATCAGACTGGCCTCGATTTTTGGCTCAACGCCTAAAATACACTTGTGAAAGGAATTGACGGCGTGGATTGAATACATACATTAAGGTGGGGTGTATATGAGTGGGCCACCCCCATGAGCTTGTAACCAAGCTATTATTTGTATTTTTCAAAGAGACGTCCAGTGTCCTTGGACGTTAGACGGTCCTCACAGTAGAGATGGGCTTTGCTCAAGTGGGTCACCACATGATGAATGGTGTGGGTACAACACACATAGGATGGACCCCACTCATAGACGGCTTGGGTAAAACACTCACTTCATGATGGGTTCCATTCAAGTGGGCCACACGGCCAAATCATCACGCAAAAATATAAAAAAGAAGAAGAGAGAGGGATAGAGAGTGGGACACGCTTGTGATGGAGGGACCCCGACATTATGGGCCCTCCCTTGCAATAAATCATACATCAAGTGGGCCCTAAAGCATGTGGGCCCATTAAAATCGAAACTCAACGATGGAGATCCCTTCCCCACTAATATGGACGGTTTAGATGACCTATCTAAAGCAAGGAAATAAACATCATGATGGGGGCCATGGAGAATGGCCCCATCATGGAATGATCATGATGATCAAAGCGGGCCATCGGCCATATCTTAGGTTTCCAAGTGAGATCCAAACCATTGATCGGTTGGCCTCACTTGACCCATCTTAAAAACATGAAAAACTACTCTTATCAAGCACCCACCGTTCGATCTTCTTGCTCCTATGGGTTCCTTAGTTCCTTAGCTTCGATTCCAATGGAGGAGATGAGGAATGGATGACTAGGATGGGAGATCTTGGGATGGAAAGGTAGGCCACACTTGGAGCTTTGAAGGAGAAGGAGAGGCTCATACGTTTGGAAGTTTTCTCCCTTGCTTGGGAATGAATTTGAAAATGAGAGAGAGAGAGAGAGAGAGAGAGAGAGAGAGAGGAGAGAGAGACTTGTAAAGGGAGAGAGAGAGGGTGATGGGTGATGGAGTGATAGATGTGGTGGTGATGGGTGTGTAAGACACTTTTTGACTTTGTTGGCCATTTGTGTAAGAAAGGCATGGCTTGTGTAAGGACTTTTTGACTTTGAGGCTTACTTGGGAAAAGGTGAAAAGTTGATGTGTAATTGACATGTACTTGACATGTTGAGATTGATGGATTGATGGATTGATGTGACAACTCGTAGAGATTCTCTTGGGTTTTGCAACGCGCTGCGTTTTCCTTGCACCGAATGCTGACCCACATCTCCTGGCCAGAGTATTGCCTCGGCGCGCGAGTCGAGGCATCGGAACTGCGAAGATGGCGCGGTCGTAATGGTACAAGTCTCGGATTGAGTCGAATCAGATTAACGACGTGTGAATCAAGGTCGCGCGTAACGCCGGTTAAGGGTCGAAGGTTGCTAGAATTCGATTGGAAAGACCGCGAGAACCTACGGAACGGTACGGTCTAGGATATGGGTCTTACAGCTCTCTCCTCCTAATAAAAATTTCGTCCTCAAAATTTACACAATCATTGTAACTAGGCATAACTCGCGAGGAATAAGAAACATAACATCACTATATAAAACCAGAGATAATATATAAAATACATCACATGATCAATCATCAAAGAGATGGGATAACACTCTCGAATCTCGGCCTCGCGCTCCCAAGAAGCCTCCTCTACAGAATGGTGACCCCACGAACCTTCACTAAAGGAATGACCTTGGTCCGGAGGAATTGCTCCTTCCGATCAAGGATACAAACTGGCTGCTCAATGTAAGAAGCGTCCTCACGAACCTCCAGTGGCTGCCAATCAATAACAGGAACGATGTCTGACCCACACTTCCGCAACATGGAGACATGGAAAACGTTGTGGACACCAGACAACTGAGATGGCAAGGCAAGCCGATAGGCCACGGCGCCAACGAGCCCAGTGATCTCAAAAGGTCCTATGAATCTCGGGGCAAGCTTGCCCTTCGTTTCAAAATGAACTACGTCCTTCATGGGCGAGACCTTGAAATACACATGGTCCCCTACATCAAACTCCAAGGAACAACGCTGACGATCAGCAAAACTCTTCTGCCGGCTCTAGGCTGTGCGCATCCTCTGCCTGATGATATCGATAGCCTCTGACGTCTCTTGCACAAGCTCGGGACCTAGGAGACGACGCTCTTCAACCTCAGTCCAACAACTCGATGATCTGCATGGTCTGCCATATAGTGCCTCAAAAGGAGCCATGCCGATGGTCGCCTGATAGCTGTTATTGTATGCGTGCCAATCAGATGCTCATCCCGCTACCCCGAAATCATCGCGATGCTCGAAGCATATCCTCAAGGATCTGGTTGACCCTCTCGGTCTGGCCATCGGTCTGCGGATGGTACACGGTGCTGAGTTGCAAATCAGTCCCCATCGCTCGCTGGAAGCTCCCCCAAAACTGAGACGTGAACCTCGAGTCTCGGTCCGAAACGATTGAGACTGGAACACCATGCAGTCTCACGATCTCCTCGAGGAATAATCTCGCAAGCCGGTCCATAGACCAAGTCGCACGCATCGCGAGAAAATGTGCCGACTTCGTCAGACGATCCACAACCCAAATGGCGTCATGACCGCACTGAGTCCTCGGCAAGCTCATATTGAAATCTGTCGACACATGCTCCCACTTCCACATCGGGATACTCAACGGCTGTAATAGACCAGGGGGTCTCTGATGATCGGCCTTGACACGCTGGCATGTGTCACACTCAGCCACAAAACTAGCAATCTGGCACTTCATCCCTGCCCAAAAATACTGTCGCCTCATATCACGGTACATCTTCGTCGAGCCAGGATGGATAAAAAACTGCGATCGATGTGCCTCAGTCATAAGATCTCTGCGTAACTCAGGAATATCCGGGACACATAATTGGCCTCTGAAGCGAAGTCCACCATCTGTACCAATTTGCCAATCTTCCTGACTCTCTGATGCCGCCTCAGCCATATAACTCTACAACGACTCATCAACCTACTGAGCCTCGATCACCCTTACGACAAGAGAGGGTTGAAACGATAGGCTCGATAACTGTACGATAGAAGACTGCAGGCCAAACTCAAAATCATACTCTGCTACATCCTCAAGCATCCGCCACTCCTGAATCATCATATGCGCCACCAGGCCTTATGGCTGACGGCTGAGGGCATCCGCCACCACGTTCGCCTTGCCCGGGTGGTACTGAAGATCGAAGTCATAGTCCTTCAGGAGCTTCATCCAGCGCCTCTGCCTCATGTTCAACTCAGACTGCAAGAAGAGGTACTTCAAGCTTTTGTGGTTGGAGAAGAGCTCGAAGCTAACCCCATAGAGATAGTGCCTCCACACCTTCAGTACGAAGACAACTGCAGCTAGCTCCAAATCATGCGTGGGGTAGTTCAGCTCATGGATCTTGAGCTGGTGAGACACGAAGGCCACTGGTCTCCCGTGCTGCATCAGGACAGCACTTAACCCAATATGCGAGGCATCGGTGAATACAATAAATCCATCACTCCCAGAGGGAAGAGTGAGGACAGGAGCGGACGTCAGGCGGTCTTCAACTCCATAAACGCTCGCTCGCAGGCGTCGCTCCAAATAAACTCTGCGCCCTTCCGAGTCAACCTGGTCAGCGGGGCTGCAACACGGGAGAAGCCCTCAATGAAATGCCGGTAATAGCCCACTAAACCAAGGAAACTGTGGATCTCGGACACGGTCGTGGGCTGGGCCCACTGACGTACTGCCTCAACCTTCAAGGGGTCCACTGCGACTCCCTCCCTCGTCACCACGTGACTAAGAAACTTCACCTCCTCCTGCCAAAACTCGCACTTCTCCAGTTTCGCATACAGTTGGTGTGCGCGGAGGGTCTGCAACCTAACCTCCAGATGCTGCTCGTGCTCCTCACGGGTCCTCAAATAGATCAGAATGTCGTCGATGAAGACTACAACAAACTGATCGAGATAAGGGCGAAAGACCTCATTCATCAACTGCAAGAAGACCGCGGGTGCATTGGTTAGTTCGAAGGACATGACCTGGAACTCGACATGACCGTAGCGTGTCCTGAAAGCCATCTTCAGAATGTCCTCCTCTCGAACCCAATCTGATGATAACCGGAACATAAGTCCATCTTCGAAAAGAACTGTGCACCCTACAGCTGATCAAACAATTCATCAATCCTCGGGAGCGGGTACTTGTTCTTGATCGTGACCTTGTTGAGCTTGCGGTAGTCCATGCAGAGCCTCAACGATCCATTCTTCTTCTTCACGAAGAGTACCGGCGCTCCCCACGACGAACTGCTCGGACAGATAAACCCCAACTTGTGCAACTCGTCCAACTGCTTCTGCAGTTCCCACAACTCCAACGGTGCCATACGATACGGGACCTTCAAAATAGGCGCGGTACCGGGCACAAGATCAATTTGAAACTCGGTGAGTCGGCGATGTGGTAATCCCAGAATCTTCTGAAACACATCGGAAAAATTGCAAACAATCGGCATCTGATCAATACAAGCGGCAACAGGCTCCTCAACGGCGTAGGACATCAAGCAAGACAACGGGTCTCCTCGGGGCTCTGCAACGAATTGAAACTGTGGCAAACCTGGTATATCGAATGTGACGGTCCTCGCAGAGTAGTCTAAGATGGCATGGTACTCGGCAAGCCAATCCATGCCCAGGATGACATCGAGCTCGGACATCGACAATGCAAACAGATCGGCAGGCAAAAAGGTATCCCCGACTAGAACTGGGCAAGACGAGCAAAATCGGCCCATCACTGCAGTCTTCCCCAAGGGAGTCGATACTGACAGACTCTCATGAGTAGACTCCAACAATAGGCCAGTCAATTGGCAGAAACTCTCGGCCACAAAAGAATGCGATGCACCAGAATCAAACAACACACGTGCAGCGCATGTAGAGACTAAAAGCATACCTTTGATAACACCTCAAGATGACTGCGGATCCTGCTGAGCCACGTAGAACCTAACCTAAGCTGGTTGGGAAGGTGCCTGTCCCCTCTAAACATTTTGCTGCTGCTGGGGTCATTGAGGCGGTTGAAACTACTGCATGTGCTGCGGCGGTCTCGGAGGCTGGTGCTGATGCTGCTGTTAAGGTGGCCTCGGTGGTGGGGGGTCTTCTTCGTTGTGGGGGGTCTCGTGAAGCGGGCTCGTGTGGTGGAGGCCATTTGTGGACCTCTCGGTGGCGCCGCTTCTTCTTTGTGGGAGCCTCTCTGCCGTTCGCTAAGGGCAGGGACACTCCCACATAGGGTGCCCCGTCGCGCCGCACTCAAAACAGGTGCCGGTGAACTGCCTTGGAGGTGGTGCTGGAGGTGCTGCTGGCGCTCGGAAGGCTGGGCGACCTGTGCACCTCTGCTGTTGCGGTCGATGCTGCTACGAGTCACCGGAAGGAGCGGGCCTCTTCCGGTCTCTCCTATGATCGCGATCAGACTGAGAACTGGCCCACTCAGCCTCATAAATCTAAGCCTTCCGTACCACTCCCTCGAAAGTCGGAAGCTCATGCCCAATGACACGGCCTCGGAGATCGTAGCGCAAACCGTCCTCGAATCGATGGGCTTCCGTCCCTCATCATCTACCAAGTACGGCGTAAATCTGGACAGAGCTACAAAACGGGCCGCGTACTGAGCCACTGTCATATCACCCTGCACCAGGGCCTCGAACTCCAATGCTCACTGTCGTCGGATGTGATCAGGAAAATACTGTCGGTCGAACCGATCCACAAAATCCTCCTATGTCCACACAAAATCAGCGCCTGCTGCTAGGGAGACTGACGCCCACTAATGCTCAGCCTCACCATGGAGGAGAAATACGGCTAATCGGACTTGCCGCTCGGTCGTGCATCCCATCGTCTGGAATATCTTCTCTACATTGGCATGCCATCTCTCAGCTACCGTCGGGTCTGGTTCACCCTAGAAACGTGGGGGATCGAGCCGTCGAAACTCATGAAGGAGGGCACTTGCGCGCTCCTGCTCTGCCTAGGCCATCGAAACAACTGGGTATCTGTCTGTCCCTGAAGTGCAGCTGTCACAGCTTGCAACATCTACTGTAATTGGGAAGCACTCATGGATACGGTCGGATTCGCACCGGTCTCTAGTGGAGGAGCTGCATCCATATGCTGGGTAGTAGGAATCTCTGGTGGTGGAGCGGAGATCGTCGGTGGTAGTGTGGGAGTCTTAGGCAGTGATGCGGGAGTCTCAGGTGGTGGTGTGGGGGTCGATCAGGTCACTCTCTGGCACGCCATGTCTTATAGGAAGATCGAAGGCGCCTATCAACTTGGAAACTCTCGAAGGTACGCACGTTAAGGGTCGGTAATAAAAGATCGCTAATCTATCCGAACTAAGGACTCAATCATTCTAACTCATAGCAGACATGTAATGTTATTCTTGGTTATTCCCGAGTTATGCTCTGATACCAACTTCTGTCACGCCCCAAACTTGGAAACCGGGCGTACAAAATTCCCGATTGCCGAATCCAGCGCTGACCTCTGTAGAACCCCATTCTCGGCTCCCAGCGTCCATACGCCAGGTTCCGATCCTGGGATGCTACAAGGAGGATTTTCAACATCAGTTTAATTCGTGATAAGCATAACCAAAGGCATAACCCACAAACAACAGCCAAAAACTCCATCACATTTCCACTATGATAAAAAACTTTACAAGTACAATGAGCATAAAGAGAAATACAATGATGATAGATAAAAGCTCCAAAATGATCTTCTCTGCGCTCAAGGGGTGAGCATCGCGTCACGCAACGGTCGTGCATAAGCATAACCAAAGGCATAACCCACAAACAATGTGAAAAACTCCATCACATTTCCACTATGATAAAAAACTTTACAAGTACAATGAGCATAAAGGGAAATACAATGATGATAGATAAAAGCTCCAAAATGATCTTCTCTGCGCTCCTGCCTCAGCGCTGCTGCGTCCTCGCGTCACCTGCATGCAACGGTCGTGCATAAGCATATAGAAAGCTTAGAGGGTGGTGAAAGTGTGTGCTCAAGGTAGTAATGCAGATATGCAGTATTAGAGTAATGTGGAATATGCTGGTGAATCCATGAATATCGTTAGCCGTACCGAGGTTATGCGATGTAAGTCATGAATGATGTCGGCCATACTAAGGCCATGCGATGTGACTCAAGCATACAAATCCTTATCTATATCCACATATCAATACAGCTCAAATCTAGGATATCACCGAGATTTAGTACACTCTAAACCAGATTGCCGCCCCCATCGCGCGCAATAAGGTAAGTGGAAGAGACCTCACTACCCGCCTGCCAATATAGGGCTCAGCTCGTCGATAGCGGACCCATTCGTCAAGCTGGTCAGACTCAGCCCAGCATTGCCCCCTCCTCTCGAGTGGGTAAGGCCGTACCCCCTTCCTACCGACCACGACACAGTGGAAAGCGCACCCATCTGGTAATTGACACTCGACGCTCTTATACCCACTCGGTCTAGACGTTGGAGCAATCTCTTAGTACCATAAGGGTTTAGGGACTTTCACCCAGGGATATCTATAGCACTTCATGTAGAACAAGATTTCCGGTATCCAATCATGCCAACCACGATATGCCTATGGCGGCTACAACCCTGATGTCGCTAGGGCCTAAAGTGACCATATCACACAATGCGAAATGTATGAATCACGCTATCCAGTCATGCAGCAGATCCTGCGCGTATCGTGCGCTCATGTAGGGCAACACCGCCTAACCGGGAGCCCATAAACAACCTGCCCGAAGGCATATGCTATGATCAGTCACCTCTCATATCAAGCATACATATGATGCGTATGATCATGAGTCATGGAATTATACGAAACATGCAATAAAGTAATGAACTATCCTCGCAACGCAGATGGGTCTAAACGGGCTACACGCAATGTGTATGGGCCTATTAATGGGCCCCAGGGAGAGTCGTAATGCCGACATTTAACCAACATTAACCTTGCAATGTGGACGTCAAACCAACATTGCTCCCAAGGCATAGCCCGTAATGAATATCATTACATGAACCAGGTTGGGGTTACACATTGCAATGGGCCTTAGGTTGATCCCATTAGGCCTTAAATACATCAAATGGGCCATACCATATGGGCCTTTCATTCGTCAAGTGGGCCACATCAATGGGCCGCACCAATGAGCCTTATGCGCATTACAATGGGTCATAACCTGTGGGCCTTAGATTGCATCAAATGGGCCTAGTCTCATGGGTCTTATATGTAACAAATGGGCCACACCAATTGGGCCCCATATGTACATTAAATGGGCCTCAACCCATAGGCCCTAATACGTCTCAATGGGCCTTAACCCACGGACCCCTAAAACATCAAATGGGCCTAGTCCCATGGGCCTTAAGATACATCAAATGGTCTAATGACATGGGCCTTACATCCACATCAAAGTGGGCCTCAATGATCTACCACAAATACAATAGGATGGACCTCAAAACATGCCAAGGTGGGGTCCACTTGGACTTTAGATCTGTTTCATTCTTTAACTCATGCCATAAAATGGTCTTTCAAAGTGGATAGACGGATTGGATGTAACATATGCATCATGGTGGGGGTCCACATGAGGGTCCACCATAAAGTATATTGTATTACATAATATATATATATATATATATATATATATATATATATATATATATATATATATATATATATATATATATATATATATATATATATACACACACACACACACAACCACACGTGCACACACCACTCGCACACACACGCATGCACCCACGCACGCACCCACTGAACACACGCACACACATGCATGCACCCACGCACGCACCCACCGTCCAGGGGACGGTGGGATAGGCAAATACATCAGTGCGGGGTCCACCGTCCAGGCGGACGGTGGATAAAATACATAAATCACAGTGGGTCCCGCGTGGGGCCCACCTTAATGTTTATAGGCCATCCAGGCTATCCATAAGGTCACCCAGGCCTAGATAGAGGGGAAAAACAAATTTCATCTTAATCCAAAACTTCTGTGGGCCCAAAAAGGTTCCAATGGTAGACAGTTCAATTCACACTGTTTCCTTTGATGTGGGCCACCAGAGCACTGGATGGGCCTGATTTTTGGAGGGGGCCCACTACAGAGAGGGGCCCAGCCAATGAACGGGTTGGATGGAAAATATACATCATGGTGGGGCCCACAGCTGGAGCCGTGGGTGGCTGCCTCCCGCCTGCACGGCCATCCGCAGGCAGCGCTGCCTGCATCCTCTAGCGTGTCAGCGGCAGCAGGCGGCTGCCCATATACATATATTTTAAAAAAAAAACCATTTTTTCGCGGTTTTCCTCGTGTGGGGCCGCATCAGGTGAATCCACCCTGACCATTGGATTCCACGGCTCATGACAGGCAATATGAGTCCAATATAGAAGGTATTTAAGTGTATAGAGATATCAGGGAAAGTTTCAAGGGTGGAAAATACTGTTTTCCTTGTTATGGCCCGCAGAATGATCAGACTGGCCTCAATTTTTGGCTCAACACCTAAAATACACTTGTGAAAGGAATGGACAACGTGGATTGAATACATACATCAAGGTGGGGTGTATATGAGTGGGCCACCCCCATGAGCTTGTAACCAAGCTATTATTTATGTTTTTCACTGAGACGTCCAGCGTCCCTGGACGCTGGACGGTCCTCACAGTAGAGATGGGCTTTGTTCAAGTGGGTCACCACATGATGAATGGTGTGGGTACAACACACATAGGATGGACCCCACTCATAGACGGCTTGGGTAAAACACTCACTTCATAATGGGTTCCATTCAAGTGGGCCACACGGCCAAATCATCACACAAAAATATATAAAAAAAAGAAGAGAGAGAGATAGAGAGTGGGACACGCTTGTGATGGAGGGACCCCGACATTATGGGCCCTCCCTTGCAATAAATCATACATCAAGTGGGCCCTAAAGCATGTGGGCCCATCAAAATCAAAACTCAACGATAGAGATCCTTTCCCCACCAATATGGACGGTCTAGATGACCTATCTAAAGTAAGGAAATAAACATCATGATGGGGGCCATGGAGAATGGCCCCATCATGGAATGATCATGATGATCAAAGCGAGCCATCGGCCACATCTTAGGGTCTTAAGTGAGATCCAAACCATTGATCGGTTGGCCTCGCTTCGCCCATCTTCAAAACATGAAAAACTACTCTTATCAAACACCCACCATTCGATCTTCTTGCTCCTATGGGTTCCTTAGCTCCTTAGCTTCGATTCCAATGGAGGAGATGAGGAATAGATTGCTAGGATGGGAGATCTTGGGATGGAAAGGTGGGCCACACTTGGAGCTTTGAAGGAGAGGGAGAGGCTCATACGTATGGAAGTTTTCTCCCTTGCTTGGGAGTGAATTTGAAAATGAGAGAGAGAGAGAGAGAGAGAGAGAGACTTGTAAAGGGAGAGAGAGAGAGAGGGGGTGATGGGTGATGGAGTGATAGATGTGGTGGTGATGGGTGTGTAAGACACTTTTTGACTTTGTTGGCCATTTGTGTAAGAAAGGCATGACTTGTGTAAGGATTTTTTGACTTTGAGGCTTGCTTAGGAAAAGGTGAAAAGTTGATGTGTAATTGACATGTACTTGAAATGTTGAGATTGATGGATTGATGTAACAACTCATAGAGATTCTGTTGGGTTTCGCAACGCGTGACGTTTTCCTTGCACTGAACGCTGGCTCACATCTCCTGGCCAGAGTATCGCCTCGGCGCGCGAGTCACGGCATCGGAACCGCGGCGACGGCGCGGTCGCAATGGTACAAGTCTCGAGTTAAGTCGAATCAGATTAACGACGTGTGAATCAAGGTCACACGCAACACCAATTGAGGGTCAAAGGTTGCCAAAATTCGACTGGAAAGACTGCGGGAACCTACGGAACGGTATGGTCTAGGATACGGGTCTTACACAACGGACCTTACGATGGCTAAAAGCCGTCAGGGAAGTTCATTACCGGCAGTTTTTAACCATCGACGTTGCCCTATTTTTGGTAGTGATTTTGAAGATCACGACATCCTCACCTCTCCTCTACCGACGAATTTCATCCTTCTCCGCCGTTGGAAGAAGAAATTCCAACCTATTTAAGGTAATTTAGGATTTCTCACCTCATTTCCTTGATTACTACAACATTCATGTAATTCTTGTCCATCCAAAATAATGTAGGGCCTCAGCACATCGAGCTTGCATACTCGGCATCGCTAGAATCATCTCAGTAACCTTCAGCCAAATTTAAGTGAGGACCATTACCCTTAGGTGGCTGGTTTTTGCGCCTAGCGTAGATTTAATGAACGTGATTGGTGTATTGTTAGTGCATGTGGCTGAATTTTCATTTGGACTGCACATATAGGTTAATGGACTAGAAATTAACAAATTGATGGGAAGGGATTTGGCCCTAATATCGCAAATGGTGATTATTTAAATTTTCCCAAATTGCTGCTAGTTAATTTTTATTTTCTTGGTTTGGTGTTAACTATGCTTAACATGATGACATGGATTGCTGTAAAATGGTAAATAGTAGTTGGTTTCCTAATTTTATGATTAATCCTACTTGGGTGAAAGCATGAAACATTGTAAGTTGTTAATTGGTTGAGTCGCTTGTCTGAATTTCCAAGTCATGGCTGAATAATGTGATGTATGATTGGCCTATAGAAGATTTATTTCAGTATATTGCAATATGGTTGTCCATGTGATCGTATAGGTTGAAATATGTCATATTGAATCTGTAAATTCGGGTGGAACATTCTATGTTGCTGTCATTATAATGATCACATTGAAATCTTGTCTTTCGTACTTGAGTTATATCCAAGAAACCTATGTTTGTGGCGCATTGTTGCATATTTCCCTTATGGATCGGCCGATTACCTGGAAGTTCTTGGGCGGTCCTTGTTAGACCTGTCCCTAAGTGAATCTGGCCCGATAGTTGAACCATAGGTCATTGGCCGTAGTTGGACTACACGAGATCTTGTTCTCAGGTCGATTAGTTATATTCAGCCCATCGAGGCACATTGACTATTAGTCGACCATCCTTGTACGTTAGCCTTGTTTGATCACGTCTATATGAACCCGAAGTACCCTAAGACCATTGCGCCCATTCAAAAATATGATTTACAGCCCACAAAGTCTCATGAGTCGGGGATGGTGGTATGAGACATGCTCATGCTGTCAGCCTATGCTGAGGTGACAAGCCTCCCCATAGTGTCTATTGAGCATTTGACTTGTGAGCTTGGAACAGTGGTATGGGACATTGTACCCACGCTGTCGGCCTGTGTTGGGGTGACGACCTCCCTACAGTGACTGCGAGTGGGACATCTAAGTTCCAATTTTGATTTCATCTACGTTATATTTTATTCGGGATTGATGACCCTAATTCAGGGGCTAAGGATCGCGAGAGCCACATGGCCATGGCCCTTGAGCCGCACGATCAGGTTAGGACGATAACTACAGTAAGGGTATTCTGGTTTCCCCAACTTGCTGGACGAATGAACTTAACTAACTAACTAGGCTAACATGTTCCACGATATTGCATTTATATTATTGGCAATTATGCAGTCGAGGTCGCTTTTGAGGGAGTGTTGTTTCATTGCGAACATCAGATGTTGTCGCTTGAGAGTGCTGGTTTTTGTGAGGAGCATGCATCATATCATAACCATGCATTTGCATTAACAACAGTATTTCAGAATCTGTGCTGTTTGCTATTCATTAAATGTATTCTATGCATGATAATTCGATGCCTATTGCTAATGGTACCACTGAGTTGATCACTCACTCCCACTCTGGGATGGTTTTCTAAAATACCAACCAGAACCTGATATAGATGCAGGTACCTTGGAGCAACACGCATTGGACAATGTAGGTATAATGCCCCATGTGAGACCCGTGTCCTAGACTGTATCGTTCCGTAGGCTTCCGCGGTCCTTCCAGTCTAATTCCGATGACCTGCGACACGTAGATAGCATTTGCATGTGACCTTGAGTGTTATCCTATAATTCTGAATCAGCTTGACCTAAGACCTATATCATTGCGACTGCATCGTCGCCGTGATTCCAACATCATGTCTTGTGTGACAATCCGATGGGTAGATCAAAGATGTACCGTTTACAATATTTGAGCCATTGATTGGTGTAGGGTCCACTTTGAGGGGGTGCACACGTTTCCCAAGGTGGACCCACCCTAAGAGCACCATTTCCCATGAGAGCTTTAGTCAACTCTCTCTTACAAGTCAGTATGAGGTTCTCTTCCCTATGCTCCTACAACCCATTATTACCCTCTTACACACCCATCCTTTCACTCTCTCTCATCTCTCTACTCTCTCTCTTCTTCTCCATTTTCCTCCCCTAGCAAGAGAGAGCTCCCAACGTCCATGAGAGCTCTCCATTTCCAACCCTTTGCAATCTCTCCACCCCCCAAATCCAACCCTCCAAAATTAATCCTGACCATTGAATCTTGTTCCCTTGGAGCTCTAGATCACATTGGTGGATGAAGAAGTTCAATATCTAAGATGGGTGCTTCTCTCTCTCTCTCTCTCTCTCTCCTTTTTTTGTGTTATGTGTGGCCCACTTGGTTGAATCCCACCTTAATGTATGTTTTACCCATACCATCCATCATTTGGTGGCCCACCAAGTAGGGCCCACCTCGTATGTATGCGTTGCACCCAACCGTCTAGCATCCAGGGATGCTGGACGTGTAATGAAAACACAAATATTAGCTTGATTGGCAAGCTTTTGGGTGAGCAATTCATACATGCCCCACCTTGATGGATGTTGTAAATCTAAGCCGTTCATTCCGTTCCTTAGCTCGTTTTAGACGTTGAGCCAAAAAATGACGCCAATCCGACTTTCTGGTGGGCCATAGCATAGCAAATGGTGGTTTTCACCGTTAAAATCTTCCCTGACATTTCTATACACCGAAAAATACTCAATATTAGGCTCACTTGGTTGGTCTTGAGCCATGGAGTGCAATGGATGGGTTGGATTCAGCTGGTGCTGGCCTCATATATGAAAAACCTTAAATCTCAGTTTTTTTTTAAAAAATAAAAATAAAAACCACAACAACAGCATTGTTGCTATTGGTGTTAGAGAGAGAGGACATGCAGACATCCTGCACACGGACTTGCGGACGAGCAGGGTCCCACGGCTCCAGCTGTGGGCCCCACCTTGATGTATGTATGTCATCCAAGCCGTTCATGAGGTGGGCCCCTGCTTGACGTGGGCCCCCTCCAAAAATTAGGCCCATCCAAAGCTCAGGAGGCCCACATCATAGAAAATAGTGGGAATTGACCGTCTGCCTTTGAAACCCTTGTTGGGTCCACAAAAGTTTTGGATCAAGATGAAATTTGTTTTAACCCTTCATTTAGGTCTGCGTGACCTTATGGACGGGCTGGATCTCATATAAACATAATGGTGGGCCCCACGTGGGACCCACAATGATTTATGTGTTTCATTTCCACTATCCGCCTGGACGGTGGAGCCCATAGTGATGTATTTGTTATATCCCCACCGTCCAAGGGACTGTGCGTGTGTGTGTGTGTGTGTGTGTGTGTGTGTGTATATATATATATATATAATATATATATATATATATGATGGTAAGCCTTCATGGAACCCACCCATGATGCATGCGATGCATCCAATCTGTCCGCCCATTTTGCAAGCTCATTTTTTTTTTTGGCATGAGACTAAAAATAAGTCAAATCCATAGCTCATGTGGACCCTGCCCTTGATGCATGTGTTGCATCTAAACCGTCCAACCATTTGGTAAGCTTACCTTAATAAGCTTGAGACTAAAAATGAGGCAGATCTAGGATCAAGTGGACCACATAGGAAAGAGTAGTGGGGATTGAGTGTTTGCCATTGAAACCTTCTGATTTACATAAGTTTTGGATTATTAGGAAATTTGTTTCCTCTTAATCCAGGTCTGTGTGACCCTATGGCCAGATTGGATAGAAAATAAATGTTACAGTGGGCCTTGAGAATTTTAATGGTAGAAATCATTATCACCACTTGTATTTGGGTGTGGCCCATTTGATATGCATGGGGCCCAAGTGGTGTGGCCCATTTGATATATATATATATATGGCCCATGTGATTCGGCCCATCTTAATTCATTTGTGGCCATCTGTTGAGGCCCACCTTGATGCGTATGAGGGCTCGTTATTGAAGCCCACCTTGATGTGCATGAGCGCTCGTTATTGAGGCCCACCGCCATGTGTATGAGGCCCGTTGTTGAGGCCACCTTGACATACATGAGGACCATGTGATTAGGCTCATTTTGATGTATTAGGGCCCATGGGTTGAGGCCCATTGCAATGTATTAGTGCTCATGGGTTGAGACCCATTGTGATGTATAAAGGCTCGTGGGTTGAGACCCATTGTGATGTGTATAGGGCTCATGGGTTGTGGCCCATTGTGATATGTATTGGGCCCATGACGCGTGACCCATTTGATGTGTTCGAGGCTTAGATAAGTGGCCCATTTAATGCATATGAGACCCATGTGTAGGGCCCACCTGTGATATATATTAGGCCCATGTGTAGGGCCCACTTATTGTGTATTTGAGGCCTATGAGCATGACCCGACGTGATGTATTTGGGGCCCATGGGTTGAGACCCACTAAGATATATTGGAGGCCCAGGTATGAGGCCCACTTGATTGTATTAAGCCCATGTGTAGGACCCACCTATTGTGTGTTTTAAGCCCATGGGTTGTGGCCCATTGTAATGTATTCGAGGCTCATGGGACGTGGCCCATCCAAGGTATTTGAGGTCCATGTGACGCAACCCACAGTGATGTGTATCAGGCCGTTGCGTGAGGCCATGGGCCCACTTTATGTTTGGCTCTATGTGAGCCACTCCTTGGGAGCAATGTTGGTTAAATGTTCACATTGATGGGCAATGATGGTTGAATGTCCACATTGTGACCTTCCTTTAAGCCATGTTAGGCCCATTCTCATCATTCCCTCAATGGGTTAACCCAAATAAGAGGGCCCCATTCGCCGTAGACGGATGGCTCCGTGTTATCGGATTTGATATAACCACGGCTAAGTGCTAATCTTTATGCCATAGTTGATCGACTGATCATTTATGGACCCCATTTTATTTATTTGCTGATTATCGATTCCGATTATTGACCGATCCCGATTGTCGTGGCCGATTACCGATTAGCGATTGAGGCTGATTATCATGATCGATTGCTAATTTCTGATTGACATGACCGAATTGCTGATTTCGATTAACGTGACCGATTTACCGATTTCGATTGTCATGACCGATTGCAGATTTCGATTGTCATGACCGATTGTCGATTTCGATTGACGTGACCAATTTGCCGATTCCGATTATTGATCGATTCCGATTGTCATGGCCGATTGGTGATTGACGTGGTCAATTGCCGATTCTGCTTGTCGTGGCCAATTGACTGATTATCGATCGTGGCCGATTATCATGACCGATTGTCGATTGACGTGGCCGATTGCCGATTCTGCTTTTCATGGCCGATTAACCGATTATCGATTCTGATTATCATGGCCAATTACTGATTCTGATTGTCATGGCCGATTGTCGATTTTGATTATTGAGGCCAATTATCGTGGCCGATTGTCGTGGCTGACTTCCGATTCCAATTGTTGAGACCCAATGTGATGTATATGTGGTCCGTATTTGAGGCCCGTTGTGATGTGTATTCAGCCCGTGTTTAAGGCCCAATGTGATGTATATGAGGCCTATGTGATGAGGCCTATTGTGATGCATTTGGGGGCCAGGCGATGGAACCCATTGTGATGTATGTTAGGCCCATGTGAAAGGCCCATTGTGATGTATATTAAACTCTTGAGTGAGGCCCATGTTGTTGTATATTTGGCCCTTGTATGAGGCCATGGGTCCAATATATGTTAGGCTCTATGTGGACCATTCCTTGGGGGCAATGTTGGTTAAATGTCCACATTGTAGAGGTCGATTGTCGATGCCGGTTATTGATACCGATTATGAGTATGTGACAGCATAACATCATGATATATGTCCATACGCATCATCTGTATGTTTGTTATGAGATATGATTGACTATTGTATATGTCATAGTGCCAGTTGTTATGAGACTCCCTGATAGGCGAAGATTGTCTCACCCAAGCGCACGATATGCGTGGGATTGATGCATGACTGGATTGTATGACTCATGCATCTTGCATTGTATGTTGTGATTACTATATACCCTAGCGACATCAGGGCCGTAACCTCCACAGGCATATCGTGGATGGCCAGATGGGACACCGAAAATCTGTTCTACATGGGATGCTATAGATATCCTAGGGTGAAAGTCCCTAAACTCTCTTGGTTCCAGAGGTTGCTCCAATATTTAGACCGAGTGGATGCATGAGCGCATGAGGGCCGTATACCGTTAGGCTGCGTCTCCCTCTCTGTCGTGGTCGGTTGGAAGGGGGTGCGGCCTTACCTACCTGAGAGGAGGGGGCAATGCTAGGCTGAGTCTGACCAGCTCGAGGAATGAGTCTGCTATCGACGAGTTGAGCCCGATATTGGCAGGCAGATAGTACGGTCTCTTCCACTCACCTTGTTCCGCGCGATAGGGCGACAATCTGGTTTGGAGTGTAATAGACCCCGGTGATTTCCTAGAGAGGAATCGTACTGATATGTGGACTTACTGAGTAGGAGTTGCATGCTCATTCATTTATTCATTCACTATCCACTCGGGCTGGTGGTGCGCAACTAATTGTTGTGTACCTTCATTATGGCAAGGATTTCGGTTAGGCGCACGACTAACCTGAGATCAGGAGTTTACCACATTGAGTCTAACTATCCAAATTTAGGTATGGGACTGGTTTGGATAAAAGTCCCTTGTGGTGGACCCCATAGCCTGCGATATTACGTACTATCATCCCGACTTCACACTCCAGCATGGTCATTTCATTCGCATCGCATATTGCATTATATCCGCAGGTATATGACATTTTGGGTTGCTATGTTTTTGTACTTATATGGCTTAGACAGACTTAACAGGATTTGTATATTGCATTGCATCTTCAACATCTGATATTTGGCTCTTTATGACTCCTTTTTGCATAGCTGTTCCATATTGCGTATTCTAATATTGATTGACTTATGGACTTGTCCATACTTCCGCCTACTCTGTTATCGCATGATTCATAATCTTGTTAGTGTTTCTGCTTATTCCGATAATGTACGATTTATAGATAACCAGTAATTTCAGTATTGTATGATGATGGCATTGTATTGAATACTTGATACTTACTTTGTGCACACACTTACACTACCCTCTAAGTTTTCTATAAGATTATGCATGATAGATGCGTGCAGGTGATGTTAGGTTGCAGTAGTGTTGAGCTTGGAGCGTGCAGTTGCCTTCTGGAGCTTTGATTTCGACATATGTATTTTCCCTTTCAGCATTGTATTTAAATAATTATATTAGTGGATATGTGATGATAATGTTGCCTTTATGATTTGGGTATACTTGTGGTTATGCTTATTATGAGTTAAATGTACAAAAAAAATCCTCCTACAACTTGATATATGACCGAACAATCCTGCATTTTGGTTCATGGCATATCTTGCATGCCACATGTAATTTTTTTGCCCTGCTTGGGATAAAAATTAAAAATTAAAGAGAGAGAGAGAGAGAAGGTAAATTTGGTAAATTCAACAGCTTGTAAAATTCATACACACACATACATTGGTTTGCTATGTCTTTTCATTGCATATCCTGGATGAGGTTGATGATAATTTTATGGACTTGTTAGTATTTCTGCTTACTCTGATATTGTATGGTTCGTGGGCTTACCAATATATTTCTGTTTACTCTGATATCGTATGATTCATGATCTTGACAGTATTTTCGACATTGTATGATTATGGCATTGTATTGAATACTTAACACTTATCTTATGCACACACTTACACCACCCTCTAAGCTTTCAATAAGCTTGTGCATGATAGATGCGTGCAAGTGGCGTTAAGTTGTAGCAGCATTGAGCATGGAGCGTGTAGCCATCTTCTGGAGTTTTGATTTTTGATATATGTATTTCCCTTTCAGCACTGTATTCAAATGTTTATATTAGTAGATAAGTGATGATGATGTTATTCTTATGATTTGGGTATACTTGTGGTTATGCTTCTTATGAGATAAATGTACGTTGGAAAAGCCTCCTTGTAGGATCCCAGGATCGGAATCTGGTGTATGCACGCTGGAAGCCAAGAATGGGGTACTACGAAGGCTGTCGGTACCGGATTCGGTGATTGGAAATTTTGTGGGCCTGATTTCCGAGTTTGGGGCGTGACAACCATGATATCAACCATCATACTCACCCGAGTATCAAAGTTTTTCATTGGAAAGTTGGGAACCCATTTATCCAAATAAAGGGAATCTTCATAGGTTTTGTGAAGAGTTCAAAACCCACTACGAAATCTTTCAAAAAAAAAAAACTAGTTAAAGTCTTATAGCAAGCCATCAACAACAATATTATGACTTGTCGAAGGGCCTTTCCAGGGAGTGTTTCCAGGCATTTCCATGAATCACAAGAAACAGCCTAATTTATGAAGATGAATTCTACAAATCGTCTGTCCCATGCAGCCAAGCGAACCCTAAAGATGTAAACCCCGTATCCTAGACCGTACCGTTCCGTAGACTTTCGCGGTCTTCTCGGTCGAATTTCGTCAACCTTAGACCCTTAATAGGTATTTACACATTACCCTACGTCGCATGCCGTCAACCTGAATCGACTCAACTCGAGACTTGTACCCTAGCAACCGCGCCGTCGTCATGATTTCGATGCCACGTCTCGCGTGCCGATCCGATACCCTGGTCAGTAGATGTGGGCCAACGTTCAGTGCGAGGAAAACGCCGCTCGTGTGAAAACCGAAGAGAATCTCTACGACTTGTCACATCAATAATCAATCAATCAATCCCATCATGTCAAGTACACATCACCTTTCACTCTTCCCCAAGCAACCCCCAAAGTTAAAAAGTCTCTTACACACCCATGCCTTTCTTACACCAAGCAACCACAAAAGTCAAAAAGCTCTTACACCTATCACTCACCACATCCATCACTCCATCACCCATCACTCTCTCTCTCTTTACAACCCTCTCTTTCCTTCATTTTCTAATCACTTTCTCAAGCAACCAAAAACTCCACACATCCAAGCATCTTCCAACCTCCAAGAGAGCCACAAGTGTGGCCTACCTTCCCACCCTCTCATCTCCCATCTCAACCATTCAAACCTCATCTCCTCCGTTGAAATCTAAGCTAAGGAGCTAAAAAAGCCAAGGGAGCAAGAAGATCGAACGGTGGGTGCGTTATAGGCTAGATTTTCATGTGCTTATGATGGGCCAAGTGAGGCCAACCGATCAATGGTTTGGATCTCACTTGGGACCCTAAGATGTGGCCGATGGCCCACTTTGATCATCATGATCATTCCATGATGGGGCCAATCTCCATGGACCCCATCATGATGTCTACTTTCTAGTTGATAAGGGTCATCTAGACCGTCTATTTTATTGGAGAAGGAATCTCCACCGTTGGATTGTGATTTAATGGGCCTACATGTATTGGGACCCACTTGATGTATGATTGATTTCAAGGGAGGGCCCATAGTGTCGGGGTCCCTCCATCACGCGTGTCCCACTCTCTTTCTCTCTCTCTCTCCCTCTCTTTTTCATTTTCTTTTCATGTGTTGATGATGTGGTTGTGTGGCCCATCAGGATGGACCCCACCATGAGTCATGTATTTTTTCTAATCCCTCTATAAGTGGACCCACTTCATATGTGTTGTACCCACACCATCCATCAGAGCATGGCCCACCTTGAATTTGTGGTGTTAAACCGTCCATCGTCCAGGGACACTGGACGTTACTGGGAAAACACAAATATTAGCTTGTTTCCAAGCTTGTGGGGTGGCCCACTCATATAGGTCCCACCTTGATGAATGTATTCAATCCACACCGTCCATCCTATCCCTCGGCTCATTTTAGGCGTTGAGTAGAAAAATGAGGCCAGCCCGATTCTTCGGCGGCCATAGCATGGAAAACAGTGTTTCCACCCTTGAAATCTCCCTGATGTCCCTATGCACCTAAATACCTTCAATATTGGGCTCATATAGCTGTCATGAGCCGTGGAATCCAACGGTCGGGGTGGATTCACCTAATGCGGGCCCCACATGAGGAAAACCGCAGAAAAATCAGATTTTTTTCAAAAATAATAATAATAATAAGTAAGGTAGTAGCGCCTGCTACTGCCGCTGACAATCGCCAAATGACGCGCAGGCGTCCTGCGCTGTAGGCGGACGAGCCAGAGACCACGGCCCCAGCCGTGGGCCCCACCATGATGTATATTGTCATCCAACCCGTTCATTGGTTGGGCCCATTCCTGAAGTGGGCCCCCTCCAAATATCTACCCGATCCAACGCTCAAGTGGCCCACATCATAGGAGACAATGTTGATTGAAGGTCAGCCACTGAAACCCTTTTTGGGTTCCTAGAAGTTTTGGATCAAGATGAAATTTATTTTTACTCTAAATCCAGGTCTACGTGACCTTATGGACGGTTTGGATGGCTTATAAACCTTACAGTGGGCCCCACATGGGACCCACAAGGATATATGTGTTTTATTTCCACCGTCCAGCTGAGCCCATAGTAATGTATTTATTTTATCCCCACCGTCCCCCCTGGAGGTGGGTGTATGCGTGTGCATGCGTGTGTGTACGTGTGGGGCTATGCATGTGTGTGTGTATATATATATATATATATTATTGTATATTATATATATATATATGATGTAATATACCTAATGGTGGGCTTTCATGGGCCCCACCATGATGCAAGTGCTGCATCCAATCTGTCCATCCATTTTAAAAGCTCATTTTGTGGCATGAGCTAAAAGAATGGGCCAGATCCATAGTTTAAGTGGCCACCTTGATATGTTATGAGGCCCATCTTGATTTATCTGTGGTAGTCCATTAGGGCCCACTTTGATGTGGATGTAAGGCCCATTAGATGTATTTGTGGCCCATGGTCGAGGCCCACTTTGATATATATGTAAGGCCCATGTTACGAGGCCCATTTTGATGCATTCTAAGGCCCACGGGTTATGGCCCATTAGTACGGCCCATTGATGTGGCCCACTTGATGAATATAAGGCCCATATGATATGGCCCATTTGATGTATTTAAGGCCCAATGGGATGTACCTAAGGTCCATTGTAATGTGTGATCCCAACATGGTTTATGTAATAATGTTTATGACAGCCGTGCCTTGGGAACAATGTTGGTTTGACGTCCACATTGTAAGAATAATGTTGGTTAAACGTCTGCATTATAATTCTCCCTAGGGCCCATTGTTAGGCCATACTTGTAAACCGTCTAGGCCCATCTTCATTATGAATTGCATCCATCATCACATAACATGTTTAGTATAGTTCCCTGATTCATGATCATACGCATCATATGTGTGCTTCATATGAGAAGTGACTGATCATAGCATATACCTCCGGGCAGATTGTTTAGGGGCTCCCAGATAGACGGTATTGCCCTACATGAGCGCACGATACACGCAGGATTGCTGCATGACTGGATAGTGTGATTCGTGCATTCGCATTATGTGATATGGTACTGTACGCCCTAGCGACATTGGGGTCGTAGCCTCTACAGGCATATCGTGGTTGGGGGGATTAGATACTGAAAATATTATTCTACATGGGGTGTTATAGATATCCCTGGGTGAAAGTCCATAAACCCTTATGTACCAAGTGGTTGCTTCAAAGTTTAGACCGAATGGGTACATGAGCGCCAAAGGCCGAATACCAGGAGGCCGCGCTCTCCATTGTGTCGTGGTCGGTTGGAAGGGGGTGCGGCTTTACCCGCCAGAGAGGAGGGGGCAAAGCTAGGCTGAGTTTGACCAGCTCGAGGAATGGGTCCGCTATCGACGAGCCGAGCTCGATATTGGCAGGCGGATAGTGAGGTCTCTTCTACTTACCTTATTGTGCGTGATGGGGCGGCAATCTGGTTTAAAGTGTACTAGACCCCAGTGATATTCTAGAGTTGAATTGTATTGACATGTGGACTTAGATGAGGATTTGTATGCTTGAGTTGCATCTTGCATCATATGGCCTTAGTATGGTCGACATCATTCATGCCTTGCATCGCATAGCCTTGGTACGACTAATGGTATTCATGGATTCATCAGCATATTCCGCATTACTCTGATACTGCATAATTATATTACTACCTTGTGCACACACTTTCACCACCCTCTAAGCCTTCTATAAGCTTATGCACGACCGTTGCGTGTAGGTAACATTGGACCGCAGTAGCGCTGAGGCTAGAGCGCGTGGCAGATCGTCTTAGAGCTTTTTATCCTTTATTATTGCATTTTCCTTTATGCTCATTGTACTTGTAAAGTTTTTTATCATAGTGGAAATGTGATGGAGTTTTTGGTTGTTGTTTGTGGGTTATGCCTTTGGTTATGCTTACTACGAATCAAACTGATGTTGAAAATTCTCCTTGTGGCATCTCAGGATCGGAACCTGGGGAATAGGCGCTAGGAACCGAGAATGGTGTTCTACGGAGGCTGTCGGCGCCGGATTCGGCGATCGGGAATTTTGCGAGCCCAGTTTCTGAGTTTGGGACGTGACAAAAGATGAATTCTACAAATCACCTTTCCCATGCAGCCAAACGACCCTTAAAGATGAAATCTACAAATCATCTTTCCTAGCCAAAACCTGTTCTTCAACTCAGCGACTGTACCCATTGTGGATGGGACATGCCCAAAAAGACCTCATCCATGGAACAATCTTAAACGTCTGATTGGTAGCCTGCAAATTGACAACTAATCCAACAGTTCACACCCAACTAGAAAATCCTCTGCCTGTTATCACGGAGTTTCTGTGATGGGAAGTTTTTATTAAGGGCATCATCCATACATGAAAAACCCCACCAATTGAATGGTCCGGATCAATGAAAGATGAAACCGAAGTAACCAAACCAAAGACGCCATTTTGCTCTGCCATTACCCCATACTTCCTCATTCCGATTACCAGAACAAAATGTAGTAGTAGCATCTCAATCAAAGTAATTAAAGAAACAATTTTTTTTTAAAAAAAAATCAAGATTAACATTGAGATTGCAATCTTCTCTACTAAAAGACACCGAAAGGGATCAAATCAAAGCAATGATGAAAACACCGACGGATCTTTTATAATTAGAGACCAGATTCTCACAAGATGAAATACATGAGAAAGAAATGCAAATCTAGAAAGGAATCAAAGGAGAAGACGACAGAATGATTGGATTTTTCTTACCCGATCGATCCATTGGCGAGAATCTTCAGTCCAATCGAAGGCCGGATCTTGAAGTAGCTCAGATTTTAGGCGAGCATAGACCTGAAGAAATACAGATCTCAGGTCGCTGGTTTTTTCCATTAGAATTAGCAGCAGCCATGTAAAAAAAGGCGGAGAGACGGAGAGAGTGTCTATATGAGAGAAAATGATGGAGAGGGTGGACCGTATTTATATATGAGGAGTACGTCTTCTATACGCATCGCGTTGTACACAATGCAGGCTTTGAACAGAATACTTCAGTGATGTATTTGCCAAATGTTTGGAAAATCAAATACGCCCTTAAATAAGTCAGCATATTAGAGCTTTGCCAACCCCACACGCGTGTACAATAATGATAATGCAGACACGCCACCACATGTGCTGACCTGACACATTGGTACAAGATCCAGTCCATTCATTAGAAATGTAGGTATGGCCAATCTATGGTGGGTCCCATCAGATTAGCACAGTTGATCGCTAAGCAATGGGCCCCACTTGTACAAGTCGAAAATCCAAACCTAAACTATATGTTCCAATTTTAGACATATGACCATCTTGTCCAGTGACTCATTAGGTGGGCCCAGCTCATTTCCCTGAGGAGACCTAGCAAGTCAGACTTTTAACCTTAGTTGCTTACTAACCGAGGCAAAAGGGCAGACTTTTAGCCTCAGTTGCTCACCAACTGAGGTAAAAGGGCAGACTTTTAGCCTCAGTTACTCACTAACCGAGTCAAAAGGGTAGACTTTTAGCCACAGTTGCTCGCCAACCGAGGCAAAAGGGCAAACTTTTGGTCTCAATTTCTCACTAGTTGAGGCAAAAGTGCAGACTTTTAGCCTCGATTGCTCACCAACCGAAGCAAAAGGTTAGACTTTTGGCCTCAGTTGCTCACAAACCGAGGTAAAAGGGAAGACTTTTGGCCTCAGTTTCTCACTAACCGAGGCAAAAGGGCAGACTTTTAGCCTCAGTTGCTCATCAACCGAGGCAAAATGACAGACTTTTGGCCTCAATTGCTTAACAACCAAGACAAAAGGGCAGACTTTTAGCTTCAGTTTCTCACCAACTGAGGCAAAATGGCAAACTTTTGGCCTCAGTTGCTCACCAACCGAGACAAAAGGGCAGATTTTTAGCCTTGGTTGCTCACCAACTGAGATAAAAAGATAGACTTTTGGCCTAAGTTTCTTACCAACCAAGATAAAAAATGAACTTTTAACCTCAATTCCTTTACAACCGAGGCTAAAAAGCACATCTAGCATCATTTGTTTGAACCGAGGCTAAAAAATTGAGGCTAAAGGCCTACTTTCTTGTAGTGTGTATTTATTGGAATGATAGAGTATTTACTGTAGAAGAATTTTCTATTTTTCTTTCAAAAAGAAACTCCTATTTTGAGGATTTGCCTGGTCTTTATTTTTTTCTACAGATTTATATCTGCTCTGAGTCTGGCGGTGGTGTATTTAAAAAATTGATAGATTTGAATATCCCGAGAGAGAGAGAGAGAGAGAGAGAGAGAGAGATTTGAAATCCATGGATTTATAAATCCCCAGCAGAAATCTGTCACCCTAAACAACCCCTTGGAAATTTGTAAGATCACCCTTCACATGACACTCTAGACAATCAACGTTTTTTTTTTCTAACTTCTTGTAAGCAGAAGATCGGCGCAATTAAGCCGAAACACCCCATCACCAAGATTAGAGGTGGGCATTTCATACCCGAACCGGTGGATCCGGCTCGATCAGACCCGATCCGACCCGATTCGAACAGAACCGATGGTCAGGATTGGTCAGGATTGGGTAGCTTAATCGAGATCCGAATTATTTTCGGGTCGAATCCGGATAACCACTGTTCCGAACCGACTCGATTCGAAACTCGATCCGATTGGATCCGATTCGGACCGCCCCGATCCGGACCGCGTATATTTGTGTGTGTGTGTGTGTGTGTATTTATTTATTTTTCATTTTTACTTTTACCTTTACGTCCGGGCGCCAAAAAATCCCACCCAATTTACACTTTGGCCCGTGGCTATCTCTATCTCTCCTTTCTATATTTGTGATTCTTTTTCCATATCTGCTTCTATATCTGCTTTGAAATTTCTATTGATGAAGAAGTTGAGAAGAAGGCTTTGGAGCTTGAATTTATCTACTAGAGAGAGATATACAGAGAAAGAGAGAAAGAGAGTTGTAGAGAGATATACGGAGAAAGAGGAAAGAGTCTCGCAACTTTGATCGGCGTACAAAGCGGATGAGCTCAGGTACGGTTAGCATATTTTGTTGGTGTGATCACAAGGTATGTGTTATATCCAAACCGTCCATCTAGTTGGCGAGCTCATTTTAAGGCTCGAGATAAAAAATAAGACAAATCTAACCATCAACTGGACCACACTGCAAAAACTAAGAGGATGATTGAACGTCTACCATTGAAACCCTTTTAACAGTAACAGAAGTTTTGGATCAATATGAAATTTAATTTTCCTCTTCAATCATATACCTGTAACCTTATGAAATATCTTTTTTCAGGTACTTGTGGCCTTATGGACAGATTGGATGTAAAATAAACGTTACGGTGGGCTTATAAATTTTTTAACGGTGAAAATCATTATATCCACTGTTATTTATGGTGTGGTCCAGATGATCTTTGGATATGATTCATTTTTTGAATAATGCTCTAAAATGATCTCTAAAAATAGATGAATGGTGTAGATATAGTAAATACATCACTGTGTGGCCATGTAATGCGGATCTTCTTTGAACCGTTCGTACAACTCGGAGCTCGCGGGGCGTCGGTGCTCGTCTTCGCACGACATGTACCCTATATAGCTGGTGCTAGGCTGCTAGCTACAGCAAGGCAGCGAGAGTGACACCGCCTGCGGCTAATGGTCGGTGCTCTGTGGGCCCCACCATGATGTACGTGTTTCATCCATTCCGTTCATCCATTTTTACAGATCATTATAGGGTTTGATAAAAAAATTATAAGGATATAAATCTTAGGTGGGCCACACCACAGCAAAACAATAATGAATGGATATTCACCATTTAAATCCTCTGAAGGCCCACTATACTGTTTATTTGGAATCCAATCGGTTGATTTGGTTATAAAGACCTAGATGAAGGGAAACAATAAATATCAGCTTGATCCAAAATTTTTATTGCCCCCGAGACGTTTTTAATGGTCAAAATTCATTCGACATTGTTTCCTGTAATGTGGTCCACTTGAGATTGAGATATACTTCATTTTTTTATCATATCATAAAATGATATATAAAAATAGACAGACGGCATGGATGACACACATGCATCATGGTGGGCCCCACAGAACACGGACCACTAGCGTGTAAAACTTCTCCAGGAAGCTATCTACCAAGCTTCTCCAGCTGTAGTGTAAAGCTTCTTCAAGAAGCTATCTACCAAGCTTCTCCAGGAAGCTAACCGTCCGATTTTTTTGCACTAAGTAAATTATGTGGGGCCCATCTTGAACCTCTGTTAATTTATCCACACCGTCCATTAATTTTTATCCGAACATTACTTAATCCGATCCGACTCAGTTTTTTAGACCGAGTCGGAATCAGATCGATTTAGGCCAGCATGAATTCGAGTCTGTTTGGGTTTAATGACCCGGATCTGGTCTCTAATAGGATCAAGTTCGGATAGAAACCTACGAATTGCGAACCTGGTCAAGTTAGACCAAATCCAATCCGACTCGGTCCGATGCCCAGCTCTAACCAAGATCAACTTGCACAAAGATCTGGCAGTTCGGCTCAGTAGGTTAGACACACTAGGAATCAATGAACAATCGGTCGCCTCGCTCAACATACAGCTATGGCCCACCTGGCCGCCAGCTGATTTTTCTGAGATCCGATAAACATGATCTTCATGGATATGCCCATTATTTCAATGGTATGGATTTCCTACAAAGGTGGCATGTGATACAGTACCAAAAGTTGCTGTAACATGTCACGTGATGTACACGTAAGAGAGAGAGAGAGGTGACGCATACATTCTTCTAAAATCTGAGGATAATAAATGATATCATATTCGCTGACGCGGAAGCCGATTAGCTGGTGTACCTAACACCAGCTATATAGCTACTGTATTGATGTCAGCAAGTTCTGCAGGTCCAATCATGAGGTATGTGTTATATCCAAACCGTTCATCCATTTGGCGAGAGATCATCTTAAGTCTTGAGATGAAAAATAAGACAGATCTAACTATCAAGTAGACCGCACTGAAAAAAATAGTGGGAGAATGAACGTCTACCATTGAAACCCATTTTGGGGTCACATAAGTTTTGGATGAATATGAAATTTGTTTTTCCTCTTCATTCAAGTATTTGTGACCTTATGAACTAAATGGATGGAAAATAAATGTTATGGTGGGCCCTACGAATTGTTTAACGGTGAAAATCATTATCTACACTGCTATTTGTGGTGTGGTCCAGATGATCTTTAGATATGATTATTTTTTGGATAATGATCTAAAATGATCTCGAAAAATAGATAAACAATGAAGATATAATAAATACATCACTACGAGCCATGTGACTTTGATCTCCTTTGAATCGTCCGTACAACTCGGAGCTCGAAGAGCGTTAGTGCTCGTCTTAGCACGACACGTACCTACAGCAGCTATATAGTTGTTGTGTGTTGCACCAGCCAATCCGCTTCTGACTAATGTGGATTAGCTATTGACAGGTTGAGTAGCGAGATTGACTACTAAGGTGATGTTAAATCAGTCAAGTTATGTGGATCCCACCATGATATACACACTTTATCTACATCATTCATCCATATGGAGAGATCATTTTAGGCCGTAAGGTAGATCCGTTGCTATAATGGACCCCACCATAGAAAACAATGGAGAGAGTGATGCCCACCATTGAAACCTGTTCATAAGTTAACTGAGACATAAGTTAACGTAGACATTAAGGGCTTGTTTGATTTTTCAATTCACGGGGAAATACCGTGAAAATATGTAATAATTATTTTCCTTGTACTTACCTCACTTTTTCCTATGTTTGATTTGACGACATGCATTTTTGACATGAAAATTAAGAACGCCACAACATATTTGTGGGTCCCACTGTGATGTGTATCGTTTATCCACACCGTTAATCTATTATGCCTAATGAATTTATGGCATGAGCCAAAAAATGAGGCATATCGAAAGCTTAAGTGGACCACGCCACTAGAAAAAGGGAATCAAATACTTACCATTAAAAACCTCTCCAGCCCACTGTTTCTTTTGGTGTGGGCCATTTGAGTGTTCAATTTGCCTCATTTTTTGGCTCATGCCTTGAAATATTATGCTAAAAGGACTGGAGGGAATGGATTTATCATATACATCACTTTGGGGTCCAAAAATTTAAAATAAATCTTTTAAACCAGTTATCGAGGTAAAAAGTACGGTGGATTTTCAAAAGATTTCCAAACGAGTGAAATGGTAATAATTACTCATTTCATGGGTATTTACATAGCCACTGAAAATCAAACACACCCTAAAAAATTAAAGAAGGGAAAACACAAATATCATGTTGATCGAAAACTTTTGTGGCCCTCAGAAGTTTTTAATGGTAGGCGTCACTCACTTCACTATTTTCTATGGTGGAGTCCACTGGAGCTTTGGATCTGAATCATTCTTTGTATTATATCGTAAAACAGTCTCTTCAAATGGATGGACAGTGTGTAAGACCCTACATGTGTGTGTGTTTGTGCATTTCGTTCCTCTAGGTCTTGTAGTCCTACCGATCGAATTCCTACAACCCGCGACCTTCAGTTAGTGTTCACGGTCATCCTCAAGTCCGATCACATAGACCCGACCTCGATCGACCTAAATTTAGTGCCATAGCGACCGCATCATCGCCGGGGTTCCAACGCCGCCTCTCATACGGCAATCTGAGTTGTAGATCATTAGATGTGGGCCGTGCACATTCTAGGTCGTTGATCGTGATTGTAGGGCCCACTTAAGATTTGGTGCAAGTCCCTAGCCTAGGTTCATTTCTCTCATTTCTTCTCTTCTCCTCATCTCTCCCTCTCCTCTCTACCCTTGGAATGTCTCACCCTTCTCCCCATCTCCAGCCCCTTACACCCTCTAAAACCCTCTCATCTAACCCTCCATCTCCAATCTTAGCCCTTGATCCTTGGATCTTGAAGCTTACAGAGCATATTGGAAGAAGTTTAGTGTAGAACTATTGAGGTGGGTGTTTTTAATTAGGAATTTTCTGGACAGTTTCTTGTTATTTTTTAACCAAATTTTGGGACTGATTGGGGGACCTTTCTTACCCATCGAATATACTTTTCTAAAAGGTGGGGATCCCACTTAGATGTCCCCCAAATTTCTGCCCCATCTGACCTTGATTGAGGTCCCAAAGGTGTGACCCAAGTGTGGTGGACAGTCCAAATTTTTCTGGACTGTCCAACAATATTACAGTCTGGAAAACTTAAAATATCAAATAGCTTTTGAATAGGTAGGCTATTTTGGTGGACCCTACCTTGTACTATACATATGTGGGGATATTAAAATCAATTTTTCCTAATTTTTGGAGACCTCGGGCCCACCCCATTGGGTGCTCAAAACAGGGTCAGTCATAATTCTGCATTAACCAGATTTTTGGATGGCCTATTTTCTTTTAATTCATAAAAATACTTTCCTAGCTTGAAAAAATCTAAATTTTTTCCAGAAGGTGGCCCACCCATGATAGGACCCACTTAAAAATTTTTGGACCCAACGGACCTCTACGTGATTTGTGGTGAGGGATGGACCGGCCCACTAGGCTGGACGCCCAAGGCTAGGATGTCCAACATGGGCTGGCCGTCCAAGGCTGTGACGTCTAGCATAGGTTGGCCGTCCACCCCTTTTTGTGGCCCACCATGATGTGTTCTCTCTCTCTCTCTCTCTCTCTCTCTCTCTCTCTCTCTCTCTCCCCCCGCCCCCTCCCCCCAGTGTGGCCCACGTAATTCCCGGTATAATGTAATGTAATCCTATGTGGTGGGGCCCTCTAAATTAATGACTGGACTACTTGGATTAATGTCCTAACCAAATGGATCATCTTCTGGGCTCTAAAAGGCCATAAACCTGTTGGGTTAAAAATCTAGCAATATATTATTAAAATGCTTAGCCTTTGGGCTGAAATTTTGAGGAATGGAGCCCACCACATTATGGCTACTTAAAAGGAATAAACCATACTTTAAATCA
This sequence comes from Magnolia changhungtana, assembly GCA_030180095.1. Classification (NCBI taxonomy): domain Eukaryota; kingdom Viridiplantae; phylum Streptophyta; class Magnoliopsida; order Magnoliales; family Magnoliaceae; genus Magnolia; species Magnolia changhungtana. The sequence continues at coordinate 15,304,708 of JASAUF010000502.1, forward strand.
CCTAATTCTTAGGATTAATTAATGCATTTCTCAGGCCCACCATAGTTGGATGTTAATAGACCCATGTATGTAGCTAGTTGTTAGATTCTTTAGGCCCATAAAGAGCTAGAACTTTCTAGATAGGCCCCATGGACCCTTGGGCCATTTTTATTATATCATTGTGATGGGTTTATGGGTCGGATTACACAAGTGGTTGGGCCTTTGGTTGCCCACCAAATCAATTCTATGCTTGGGTTGGGTTGTAGGCCCAACTCACTTGACTTATACATGTGAATTGCCCACGTGGTTTGAGTAATGGGCTGCCCGCTAGGCCCACCACAATATGTGGACTAATGACCCTTATGAATGGGCCCAAACCTTAGTTATGAGCCCATGGTATTACATATGGGTTGGGCTATGTGTGTTGCCCACTAGGCCCATGTATTGGTATAGGCCATGGGCCTTGATCCGCGATTCATTAGAGATGGGCTATCTCTTGGGGACCAGTTATGGTTGGATGTCCACATTGGTAGTCCTAAGGTAGGCCCATGAGTTTCTATGGGTGGTTAAAGGCCCACTATAGACCCTTGCTAGGACCATTCATCTATTTAGGCCCTTGTCATTGTTCTCCTTAGCCTTGTGGGTTACCCCAAACTATTGGGCCCCCACTAGAGATGACTCCTTAAAGGATTGTCTAAGTACCTAGAATTACTCCCTCCCTGTAAAGAGGGTATATACTATGACATCATCGTCGTATGGCGCACCTAGTTCATCCTCATGACTCATACGCATCATTGTGTGATTGGATTTACATTATGTGTGGTCATTAGGCAGATGTGGCAGAGGGATGGAGTTTCCCCTCCTATGCACATTGAGTGCTTGGAGCTGGTGCATGATTGGTGTGCGTGATTCATGCATCTGGCATCGCATCTCATGGATATTATTGTCATTACTTCATTAGGGCCGATACCTCCACATGTATATCATGGATGGTCATGTGTGGACACCGAAAATGTTACTTGAGCATTGGGGTGCATAGGATATCCTTGGGTGAAAGCCCCTAAACTTCCATGGTACCAAGGGAATGCCCCAGCGCCCAGACCGAGTGAAAAACATGAGCGCACGAGGGCCTTATACCATTAGGCCATGACTCCCACTACAACATGGTTGGTTAGGATGGGGCGTGGCCTTACCCGCCTGAGAGAGGGAAATAGCAAGGCTGAGTCTGACCAGCTCGTGAAATGTGTCTGCTACCATCAAGCCTCACTGGTGATTGATTATCCACAGGGGGGTAGTGAGGTCTCTTACGCTCATTTGACTATACAGGTCTTGTAGAGCTGTAGTCATCCTGCAGTGTACTTGACCCCAGTGGATTCCTTATGATGAAACTATACTTGATATATGGATTGGATATGAGGATTGACATTACTTCGCATTGCATTTGCATTGGCTATATATGCCTTATATTACATCGCCTTGGTATGACGCGCGGTACTTATGTATTACAGTGCATAGCCTTGGTACGATTACTGCATTATAGCTTAGCCTCGGTATGGCTTGTGGCATTAGTGTCATTCATATTTCCTTCTGCATTCTCCCCTATATTCTTCTGACCACCATAGTCACATACCTTACACCGCCCTCTAAGCTTTCTATAAGCTTATGCACAATTGATGCACGCAGGAGATCTTAAGTTAGCGCAGTAGCGGAGGAGCTGTGGATTGGGTTGGCACGAGATGAGGACCTGTTGTAGACATTTCCTTCCCTTCTTTCTATGTTATGTATTTCCTTTTAAGCCGTGTACCTATAAAGTTTAAATTCATAGTGGATTTTGCAATGTGTTCCTTGGTTTATTTCTGAGATTTACTTGCTATAATCTTGGGTATGCCCGATTTGGGTTGGATTTGTATGATGAAAATCCTCCTTATAGGATCCCAAGATTGGAACCTGTCTCAGGAGCTGAGAATGGGGTATTACGGAGGTTGTTGCGGCCGGAACCGGCTATCGAGTTCCTTGCGAGTCCGATCACTAAGTTCGGAGCATGACATGGTGTGGATACGAAACAAACATTATGGTGAGACCCACAGACCTTAATGACGTCACTTCGTTGGGGAGTCTCGCTACAACCTGTTGGTATCTAATCCGCGTCCCATACTCACCTACTTGAATCAGAAGCGATTGCACGTGCCACACACCACCGAACCCGGTTGTGTTGATGCCACCAAGTTGTGTGGCCCCACCATGTTGTATGTGTTATATACACACCATTCATCCATTTTTCAAGATCAATTTAGCACATGAACCCAAAAATGAAGTAGATCCAAAGATCAAGTGGACCACACCACAAAACGCATGCAGTGACAATAGTCATGCCCACCATTGAAATTTCTTAGGCTAAAAATGAACTTTATTAGCCATCCATCCTATTCATGAGGCCACATAGACCTGACCTAGGGAAAAACACAAATATCAGCCTGATCTAAAACTTCTGTATCTCCCAATAAGTTTTCAGTGATAGCCGTTCCATCCATAGTGCAATCCATTTAAGCTCTGGATCTACTTTTGGATATCATTTTTAAAAATCATCTCCCAAAATAGATGGACGGTGTGGATATAACACATACTTCGTGGTGGAGCAAACAAAACTAGGTGGCCTCAACACACTACCGAGGTCACACCACGCAATCCGCTTCCCTTAATGAGGAAGGTCTTGGTATCGATCCCTAGCTAGGGTGGCTAACATGGAGTGTGTGTACTGACAGACTGAGTGGAGATACCTCGTTTCAACACTTGAGGTCTTGGTATCGATCCCTAGAGGGGGTGGCTAACATGGAGTGTGTGTACTGACAAGCTAACCCAAAAAAAGAAAAAAAGAAAAAGAAAAAAAAAGAGGAAGGTGAATTGGGGCCCAAAATCAACAGATGATCCAGACCGTCCATTAACCAGCCCTGTTCATGGATGGCCACGGTTTAAGATGACATGGACAACGCTCATTCCAACAGTTATTCCTATTGAATATTGAACATATTGAAGTAGTAATCATTAATCTCCACCGTTCATTTGAAGACTGCCATTTATTTAACTTGAATAATATTGTATAGGGAAATTGACCGTACTCGCCTTGAAGTTTAGGTCAATTACCTCGATCGCTACGACACTCCACATATTCCCTAAAGGCCCTTCTGACAGCTTTTGGACCTTTTCCGGACGAAAATGCCCCTGACCTTGGTTCAGGAATCGTACGATCTTGGAGTGAAACATAAGTCACCCACTGTCTTAACCCCCGAGAAACGGATGGATCGGCTACTCCCCGAGACATCGGCCAATGGCTGGTGCTCGGCGCTCTGTGGGCCCTGACACCACGTACGTGTTTCATCCTTGCCGTCCATATATTTCTCCAGATCATTTTATGCTAGGAGACCAAAGACAAGCCTAATCCAATCACAGTGGGCCCTAAGAGGATTTTAATGGTGGATATCCAATAATTATAATTTCCCCGCAATGTGGTCCATCGGAGAGTTATATCACTCTCGTTTTTTGGTTCAAGCCATAAAAGGATATTTTAAACTGGACGGATGGCTTGGATGAAGCACATACATCATGGTGGGGCCCACATACCACCGATCACTTGCACCACAAGCTTCGAAAGGGGCAAATGTCACACTTATGTACATTTTGAAAGACCCTCTCCTTCCTCTTCTTTTGTTTTCTTAGATAAGCCAAGATCCAGGGACCAACAGCTAGAGAGCAACGTTGTTTCTCCTCATCGTTTCGCTCGTCTGAACGCCTCTTCCACTACGAGGTTTATATTTTATTTTGTTTCAACTGTAGGTAGGCATCTGCCAAGGTAAAGGAAGAACAGAGTCGACAAGCTGAGGTACTTTGGTGGTCACGCGAAAGGGAGTGTAACGTAGGGCACACCTTGATCAAACCTCCACCATTGGATGGTAGACAACCATGGCATCATGTTTGTGATGGTATTTGGATTGTGGCTGCCACTTGTCACGACCCCGGTTGTGATGTTATATGGATCATGCTCGTTAGGGATATGACACTGGATACAACTACGACCCAGTGTTCTTCATTACCACGATCCAACGTGTATGAAAACCACAATCCAGTGTGCTTCATTACCATAAGATTACGACCCAGTGTGCTTAATTACCATAAGATTATGAACACTGCGTCGGTTAAATTTGATTTAATAATTAAAGTTGTGTATGGTGATGCAACTCGGAAGTGCATGACCGCACGGGGAATGACCGATGTAGTGAATCTAAGAAAAAAATGAAGTGTATGGGCAGTCAGTTTACATGGTGCTTCACAAGACACAACGGGACATTTCAGACAAAGTGAGGGTTTCATGTGAGAATATAAAGCCTCCAGAAAGTAGAAGATCTGATCAGAGACCGAAAAAAGGTTCGAATTACATGCCAGCGAGAAGATAGGCCAACACCCAGATGCTCGAGATGCTAACAAATAGCTACAATCGGCGTCGATGCACCTTCGTCCCTACTGGCTGAGGATGAGGCCGAGGCTGGTGATGACTTTTTTATTTTTATTTTTTTTATTGCTTGTGATAATGTAATGTGAACTGTAATATATATATATATACTTATTATTTATTGATTCATCAACTTTGGTGTAATTTAACCACTTTCCAATGTGTATGCTAACCTTGATCCATTGTGCATTTGAACCACAACCCATATAGGAAAACGTGAACTTAACAACGGGTCATGGTTGTCATGACAATACAATCATGATTCAAATGTCATATGGGTCATCTTTCTCATTAGGTCGCAGTTGTTAGCACCAGATCAACAAGGACGACAACCACGATCCATTACAGCCACGTCCCATATCAGCTACGACCAATGATTCACATATACCATGACCCATATAACACGACAACAACGGCCCACACATCATTCCAGTCAGGGTCCATATATCATGACAACCATGACCTATAAACCTCACAACCCTTACCCATATACAATGACAGTGGGGACCCATGTATCATGACAAACACGACCCAATGTGGACGATAATCAAGAGCTTTTATGCATATGAACCATGAATTGAAAGATTGGAATAGTGTACATAACAACCACAATCCATTTTACATGAAAAACATGATTAAAAAAAATAAAATTAAAAAAAAGGATCCTTTACCTCGATCGTGTATTGAAAGATAGTGGTTGTCATCTATGAAGTATCGTGGTTGTCATTGTGCAAGGTGGGGATGACTTTGATCAAGTTGTGATAACGAAAGCCCTCACCATATCTAGTTTGAAGCCCAAGTCTTTGGCCCACAATTTTGTATCGTGGTTATAATGTTATATGGGCCGTAGTGTTAATGTTCAATGGGTCGTAGTTGACATGACGGTATATATCGTGGTTGTCATTGTATATATATCGCGTAGTTGATCACACTGAAATTAATGGTTAGAAGGTGTCAAGAACTACGTGGGCCATACATCCACTTGACAAATCTTATTATTATTATTATTATTATTATTATATACCTTTATATACGTACATTACACACGATGATCAGTTTAGATGACATTTATATTATAATATATCACTGTGGACCCCATATATCTTTGTTTGTATGGAACTAATATGTCGCATGTACATACATGAAAGATGGCATGCTAGAAGAGGGAATCTATTGGTTGATCTATTGTGGTCCATTAGATTCCAATATTTTAACCATTCTCTGGGTTTCTTGATGTTAGAAATAAAACGGACGGTGCGGATCAAAGAAAAGGCACTTCGATGTGACTTATGGAACACCGACTATAACATCCCAAAGTCAGAACATCAACGGATGCTTTTACAGATGCTTACAATTCCATTCGAAATGCAAACATCAACGGACGCTTTTACAAACGTTTACGATTCCAAACGCATAACCTCAACCACTTGTCCCCATTCAGAACGCCGACTATATATACTGTTGCTTCTTCTCTGGGACCCCTTCACTTTTTATCTATCCCTAACCTAACCCTTTTCTCTTTTTTTTACTGGTTTTGAATCTTCGTCACTGGGCTCCTCCATCGCCACTCGGCGAGTACATCTACAAGTTCAGTGTAGCTCAATCAATATAAATGGTAAAGCAAGGTAATGGTTTACAAGGACGGTGTATGGTGGTTATTATGTTATGCGGGTCTGGGCTGTGAACCATGACCCAATGTATAAGACTATAACGAGATGTATAGCATGATAATCACGATCATTGTTTTGATCAGTGGTGATATGCCAAATGGATTGTGGTCGATAGGGTCAGTGTTTCGTGGCCCACGTGTTATGTGGGTCGTCGCTATGAACCACAACTCAGCATAAATGACATTAATGATATGTATGGCATAATAACCGTGATCATTCTCATGATCGTGGTTTGTTGCATAATGGGTCGTAGTTGACAGTTGAACTGGATCGTGGATCACATCCTCTACAGGTCGTGCTTGTGAACCACGATTCAATGTAGATGACGACAACGATCTGTATGCCATAACAACCACGATTGTTGTTGCGATCGTGGTTGGTTTGCCTAATGGATCGTTGGTGAGGCACATGGATGACTTCAATGAACCCTGTAGCACGACTGTCAACCACGACCCAACACAGATGACAACCATGATCCAGCGTAGATGACAATAACAAACCGTTTATCATGATAACCACATTCCTTTAGAAGTCGTTATACACACGACCCTTCGTGGATTTCAATCCCGATCCACTGTGTAGTACAATTACGACCCATGTTAGATTTTGCAAGACCATCCTGTCATTATTAATTGACAATCCACGACCATATTGGAATATAGGTCGAAAGAAGCCAATCATGACCACATGCTTAAACTTTGAAAAGGCACAGGTCTCTCCCAAGTGCTCCGTCAAGTTTTTGAAAGTCTTGGTTGAAGATATGGAGAAGAAACCCGATAGAAAGAAACTATTTAGAGACATCTGTTTTGGATTTCTGTTGGACTTTCCATTGGCCAAGTGGACTGCACAGTCTCAGATCATGCATTACCTGATGCAAAGGCATGTTGGTGATCTGAAATTTGATATTCAGGGCACCAAGATAAGATTTATATAGCTCGATTTTGCGCTAATAATGGGTCTTAAGTGTGGACCACTTAGCATAGATGGTAGTGGTCATTCCAAGGCCGGAAGTGCAGAGGCAGGAAAAGGTATTAGGGAGACCTACTGAGAGCTGGGGGTGTTAGTAAACAAAAACTAAAAGAAGCCTATTTGTCACTCACTACAAAAAAGAGGGTTTTTAGCGACGAAACGCATTTTCGTCGCCAAAAGTCACTTTTAGCGATGAAATAAATTTTCGTCGCTAAAAGTGAGCTTTTAAGGATGAAACTTTTAACGATGAAAATTTTCGTAGCTAAAAATAGTGCATTACACTTTTAGCGACGAAACTTTTCATCACTAAATACTATAAACATTTTACCGCGAAGTGGAAAAAATTTCTTTTAGCTGCGAAAATTTTTGTAGCTAACAATATTGTATGAGACTTTTAGCGACGAAAATTTTCGTCGCTAAAGACTCGGAACATTTTCTTAAACTTTTAGCGGTGAAAATTTTCACTACTAAAAGTCTTGTACTATACAAGACTTTTAGCGGCGAAAAGTTTCGCTACTAAAAGTCTTGTACTATACAAGACTTTTAGCAGTGAAAGTTTTCGCTGCTAAAAATAAACTAGCATATCTTTTAGCGACGAAAGTTTTCGTCACCAAAGGTTTCTTTTTAAAAAAAAAAAATTCCAGTTCAAAATCCGTACAAAATTCCTGATATACACCTGTTAACAATATATTCCATCATATTCATCTTGATATATACATTTCATCATATTCATATTGACATCAAACTACATAAACTTTTAGCGGCGAAAAGTTTCGTCGCTAAAAAACACTATAAAACTTTTAGCAGCGAAACTTTTCGCGGCTAAAAATTTTCAACTTTTGGCCTTAAAAGTGTAAAAAAAATGCCTGTTTTTAGCAGCAAAAATTTTCGCTGCTAAAACTAAACTAACATATCTTTTAGCGACGAAAATTTTCATTGCCAAAAGTTTCTTTAAAAAAAAAATATTCCAGCTCAAAATCCGTACAAAATTCCTGATATACACCTGTTAACAATATATTCCATCATATTCATCCTGATATACATATTTCATCATATTCACATTCACATATACTTTTAGCGGAGAAAATGTTCGTCACTAAAAAATACTATACAAGACTTTAGCAGCGAAACTTTTCACTGCTTTAAGTTTTCAACCTTTAGCACTAAATTTGTATAAAAAAAAATCCTTCTGTTTTTAGCAGCGAAAATTTTCGCTGCTAAAAGTCTTGTACTGTACAAGACTTTTAGTAGCGAATATTTTCGCTGCTAAAAATAAACTAAATCCCAAAAGTTTCTTTTTTAAGAAAAATATTCCAGCTCAAAATCCGTACAAAATTCCTGATATACACCTGTTAACAATATATTCCATCATATTCATCCTGATATACATATTTCATCATATTCACATTCACGTCCATCTAAACCCAAACTACATAAACTACATTCATCCAAACACAAACAATTTTATCTGCATCACATTCATTCACGCATAAATACATATAAACTTAACATCATAAATAAATAAATAAAAAATCACAAAGATGAAGGCAGAAGTGGTGGGGTATCGGTGGGTAAGCATACAGCGAAAGCCTGAAACATCTCCGTCATCCGTCTCTCATGCTCCACCCGCATCTCTGTCATCCTCCTCTCCTGCTCCTCCCTTTGCCTCACTAACTCCTCCTACATCCTCCTCTGCCTCGCCAGCTGATCCTCTATCCTCCTCTCCTGCTCCTCTCTCTGCCTCACCAGCTCCTCCAGGTTTAGGTTTAGGTTTAGGTTTAGGTTCAGGTTATAAGTATAGGTTTTGGGATTTGAGAATAGGTTTAGGGTTTAGGGTTTAGGAAAACGGGTTTGGGTTTGGGATCGGGTTTAGGTTTGAGTTTTCAAGTTTAAGCTTAGGTTAAGGTTAGGAAGTTGAGATTAGGATTAGGTGTAGGTTTAGGTTTAGGGATTTGAGAATACATTTAGGTTATAGGTTTAGGTTTAGGTTTTAGGTTATAGGTAAAGGTTTAGGTTTAGGGATTTGAGAATACATTTAGGTTTTAGGTTTAGGTTTAGGTTTTAGGTTATAGGTAAAGGTTTAGGTTTTAGATTTAGGTTCTTGTTAGGTTATAGGTTATAAGTTTAGGTTATAGGTAATAGGTTTTGGTTTAGGTTAAGGTTATAGGTTTAGGTTAAGGTTTAGGTTTAGTTTTAGGTTAAGGTTTAGGTTTAGGTTATAAGCTATAGGTTTAGGGAATTGAGAATTGGTTAAGGTTTAGGTTTAGGGAATCGGGTTGGGTTCGGGATCTGGTTTAGGCTTGGGTTTTCATGTTTAGGTTTAGGTTTAGGTTAGGGAGTTGAGATTGGGATTAGGTGTAGGTTTAGGTTTAGGGATTTGAGAATAGGTTAATGTTTAGGTATAGGTTTAGGTATAGGTTTTAGCTTATAGGTTTAGGTTATAGGTTTTGGTTTTGGCTTTAGGTTTAGGTTAAGGTTATAAGTTTAGGTTATAGGTTATAGGTTATAGGTTAAGGTATAAGTTATAGGTTTTTGTTTTGGTTTAGGTTTAGGTTTTGGTTTAGGTTTAGGTTTAGGTTTATAAGTTTAGGTTATAGGTTATAGGTATAGGTTAAGGTTATAAGTTTAGGTTAAGGTTTAGGTTACAAGTTTTGGTTTAGGTTAAGGTTATAGGCTTTGGTTTAGATAAAGGTTTAGGTTTTGGGTTTATGTTAAGGTTATAGGTTTAGGTTAGGTTTAGGTTTAGGTTATAGGTTATAGGTTATAGCTTTGGGAATTGAGAATAGGTTAAGGTTTAGGTTTAGGAAATCGGGTTCGGGTTCGGCATCGGGTTTAGGCTTGGTTTTTCATGTTTAGGTTATAGGTTTAGGTTAAGGTTATAAATTTAGGTTACAGGGTTTTGGTTTAGGTTAAGGTTATAGGCTTTGGTTTAGGTTAAGGTTTAGGTTTTGGGTTCATGTTAAGGTTATAGGTTTAGGTTTAGGTTATAGGTTATAGGTTATAGCTTTGGGAATTGAGAATAGGTTAAGGTTTAGGTTTAGGAAATCGGGTTCGGGTTCGGGATCGAGTTTAGGCTTGGGTTTTCATGTTTAGGTTTAGGTTTAGTTTAGGGAGTTGAGATTGGGATTTGGTGTAGGTTTAGGTTTAGGGATTAGAGAGTAGGTTAAGGTTGAGGTTTAGGAAATCGGGTTCGGGTTCTGGATCGGGTTTAGGCTTGGGTTTTCATGTTTAGATTTAGGTATAGGTTAGGGAGTTGAGATTGGGATTCGGTGTAGGTTTAGGTTTAGGGATTTGAGAATAGGTTAAGGTTTAGGTTTAGGAAATCGGGTTCGGGTTCAGGATCGGGTTTTGAAGTTTAGGTTATAGGTTTTGGGTTTATGTTCGGGTTATAGGTTAAGGTTATAGGTTAGGTTTAGGTTAAGGTTTAGGTTACTGTGTTCCGGTTTAGGTTGAGGTTATAGGCTTTGGTTTAGGTTAAGGTTTAAGTTTTAGGTTTATGTTAAGGTTATAGGTTAAGGTAATAGGTTTAGGTTAGGTTTAGGTTTAGGTTATAGGTTATAGGTTATAGCTTTGGGAATTGAGAATAGGTTAAGGTTTAGGTTTAGAAATCGGGTTCGGGTTTAGGCTGGGTTTTCATGTTTTGGTTTAGGTTTAGGTTAGGGAGTTGAGATTGGGATTGCATGTAGGTTTAGGTTTAGGGATTTGAGAATAGGTTAAGGTTAAGGTTTAGGAAATCGGGTTCGGGTTCAGATCGGGTTTAGGCTTGGATTTTCATGTTTAGGTTTAGGTATAGGTTAGGGAGTTGAGATTGGGATTTGGTGTAGGTTTAGGTTTATGGATTTGAAAATAGATTAAGGTTTAGGTTTAGGAAATCGGTGTTCGGGTTTGGGATCGGGTTTTGAAGTTTAGGTTTAGGTTTAGGTTGGGGAGTTGAGATTGGGATTGGGATTAGGTTTAGGTTTAGGATTTGAGAATACATTTAGGTTTTAGGTTTAGGTTTAGAGATTTGAGAATACATTTAGGTTTTAGGTTTAGGTTTAGGTTTTAGCTTATAGGTTTAGGTCAAGGTTATAAGTTTAAGTTATAGGTTATAGGTTAAGGTTTAGGTTATAGGTTTTTGTTTAGGTTAAGGTTATAGGTTATAGGTTTAGGTTTAGGTTTTAGTTTATAGGTTTAGGTTATAGGTTTAGGTTTTGGTTTTAGGTTTAGGTTTAGGTTATAAGTTTAGGTTTTTGTTTAGGTTAAGGTTATAGGTTTTGGTTAAGGTTTAGGTTTTGGGTTTATGTTAAGGTTATAGGTTAAGGTTATAGGTTTAGGTTAGGTTTAGGTTTAGGTTTAGGTTATAGGTTATACGTTATAGCTTTGGGAATTGAGAATAGGTTAAGGTTTAGGTTTAGGAAATCGGGTTCGGAGTTCGGGATCGGGTTTAGGCTTGGGTTTTCATGTTTAGTTTTAGGTTTAGGTTAGGGAGTTCAGATTGGGTTTTGGTGTAGGTTTAGGCTTAGCGATTTGAGAATAGGTTAAGGTTGAGGTTTAGGAAATCAGGTTCGGGATCAGGTTTAGAAGTTTAGGTTTAGGTTTAGGTTGGAGAGTTGAGATTGGGATTGGGTTTAGGTTTAGGTTTAGGGATTTGAGAATACATTTAGGTTTTAAGTTTAGGTTTAGGTTTTAGCTTATAGGTTTAGGTTTAGGTTTTAGGTTTAGGTTAAGGTTATAAGTTTAGGTTATAGGTTAAGGTATAGGTTATAGGTTTTTGTTTAGGTTGAGGTTATAGGTTTTGGTTTAGGTTAGGTTAGGTTTGGTTTAGGTTTAGGTTTAGGTTTATAGGTTGAGGTTATAGGTTTTAGGTTTAGGTTAAGGTTATAATTTTAGGTCAAGGTTTAGGTTATAAGTTTTAGTTTAGGTTAAGGTTATAGGCTTTGGTTTAGGTTAAGGTTTAGGTTTTGGGTTTATGTTAAGGTTATAGGTTAAGGTTATAGGTTTAGGTTAGGTTTGGGTTTAGGTTATAGGTTATAGGTTATAGCTTTGGGAATTGAGAATAGGTTAAGGTTTAGGTTTAGAAAATTGGGTTCGGGTTCGGGATCGGGTTTAGGCTTGGGTTTTCATGTTTAGGTTTAGGTTTAGTTTAGGGATTTGAGATTGGGATTCGGTGTAGGTTTAGGTTCGTGGATTTGAGAATAGGTTAAGGTTGAGGTTTAGAAATCGAGTTCGGGTTCTGGATCGGGTTTAGGCTTGGGTTTTCATGTTTAGGTTTAGGTTTAGTTTAGGGAGTTGAGATTGGGATTCAGTGTAGGTTTAGGTTTAGGGATTTGAGAATAGGTTAAGGTTTAGGTTTAGGAAATCGGGTTCGGGTTAGGGATCGGGTTTTGAAGTTTAAGTTATAGGTTTTGGGTTTATGTTAAGGTTATAGGTTAAGGTTATAGGTTAAGGTTATAGGTTTAGGTTAAGGTTATAGGTTAGGTTTAGGTTAAGGTTTAGGTTACAGGTTCTGGTTTAGGTTAAGGTTATAGGCTTTAGTTTAGGTTAAGGTTTAGGTTTTGTGTTTATGTTAAGGTTATAGGTTAAAGTTATAAGTTTAGGTTAGGTTTAGGTTTAGGTTATAGGTTATAGCTTTGGGAATTGAGAATAGGTTAAGGTTTAAGTTTAGAAATTGGGTTCTGTTCGGGTTCGGGATCGGGTTTAGCTTGGGTTTTCATGTTTAGGTTTAGGTTTAGGTTAGGGAGTTGAGATTGGGATTCAGTGTAGGTTTAGGTTTAGGATTTGAGAATAGGTTAAGGTTGAGGTTTAGGAAATCGTGTTCGGGATCCTGGTTTAGGCTTGGGTTTTCATGTTTAGGTTTAGGTATAGGTTAGGGAGTTGAGATTGGGATTCGGGTGTGTAGGTTTAGGTTTAGGGATTTGAGAATAGGTTAAGGTTTAGGTTTAGGAAATCGGGTTGTGTTTGGGATTGGGTTTTGAAGTTTAGGTTTAGGTTTAGGTTGGGGAGTTGAGATTGGGATTGGGATTAGGTTTAGGTTTAGGTTTAGGATTTGAGAATACATTTAGGTTTTAGGTTTAGGTTTAGGTTTTAGCTTATAAGTTTTGGTCAAGGTTATAAGTTTAAGTTATAGGTTATAGGTTAAGGTTTAGGTTATAGGTTTTTATTTAGGTTAAGGTTATAGGTTTTGGTTTAGGTTATAGGTTTAGGTTTAGGTTTTAGTTTATAGGTTTAGGTTATAGGTTTAGGTTTTGGTTTTAGGTTTAGGTTTAGGTTATAAGTTTAGATTTTTGTTTAGGTTAAGGTTATAGGTTTTGGTTAAGGTTTAGGTTTTGGGTTTATGTTAAGGTTATAGGTTAAGGTTATAGGTTTAGGTTAGGTTTAGGTTTAGGTTATAGGTTATAGCTTTGGGAATTAAGAATAGGTTAAGGTTTAGGTTTTGGAAATCGGGTTCGGGTTCTGGATCGGAGTTTAGGCTAAGGTTTTCATGTTTAGGTTTAGGTTTAGGTTAGGAGTTCAGATTGGGATTTGGTGTAGGTTTAGGTTTAGGGATTTGAGAATAGGTTAAGGTTGAGGTTTAGGAAATCGGGTTCGGGTTTAGAAGTTTAGGTTTAGGTTGGAGAGTTGAGATTGGGATTGGGATTAGGTTTAGGTTTAAGTATTTGAGAATACATTTAGGTTTTAAGTTTAGGTTTAGGTTTTAGCTTATAGGTTTAGACCTTGGTTTTAGGTTTAGGTTAAGGTTATAGGTTAAGGTTTAGGTTATAGGTTTTTGTTTTGGTTAAGGTTATAGGTTTTGGTTTAGGTTATGGGTTTAGGTTTAGGTTTAGGTTTAGGTTTTAGTTTGTAGGTTTAGGTTATTGGTTTAGGTTTTGGTTTTAGGTTTAGGTTAAGGTTATAAGTTTAGGTTTTTGTTTAGGTTAAGGTTATAGGTTTTGGTTAAGGTTTAGGTTTTGGTTTTAGGTTTAGGTTAAGGTTGGTTTAGGTTAAGGTTATAGGCTTTGGTTTAGGTTAAGGTTTAGGTTTTGTGTTTATGTTAAGGTTATAGGTTAAGGTTATAGGTTTAGGTTAGGTTTAGGTTTAGGTTATAGGTTATAGGTTATAGCTTTGGAAATTGAGAATAGGTTAAGGTTTAGGTTTAGGAAATCGGGTTCGGGTTTGGGATTGGGTTTAGGCTTGGGTTTTCATGTTTAGGTTTAGGTTTAGGTTAGGGAGTTGAGATTGGGATTTGGTGTAGGTTTAGGTTTAGGGATTTGAGAATAGGTTAAGGTTTAGGTTTAGGAAATCGGGTTCGGGTTCGGGATCGGGTTTAGAAGTTTAGGTTATAAGTTTTGGTATTTGAGAATAGGTTTAGGTTAAGGTTATAAGTATAGGTTTAGGTTATAGGTTAAGGTTTAGGTTTAGGTTATAGGTATAGATTTAGGTTATATGTTATAAGTATCGGTTATAGGTTAAGGTTAAGGTCTAGTTTAAGGTTATAAGTATAGGTTAAGTATAAGTTATAAGTTTAGGTTATAGGTTAAGGTTTTGGGATTTGAGAATAGGTTTAGGTTAAGGTTTTAAGTATGGGTTATAGGTTAAGGTTTAGGTTTAGGAAAGTGGGTTCGGATTCGGGATCGGGTTTAGGTTTGGGTTTAGGTTTTAGGTTATAGGTTATAGGTTTAGGTTTAGGTTTATGTTATAAGTATAGGTTTTGGGATTTGAGAATAGATTTAGGTTAAGGTTATAAGTTTAGGTTAAGGATATAAGTATAGGTTATAGGTATAGGTTTAGGTTATAGGTTACAAGTATAGGTTATAGGTTAAGGTTAAGGTTAAGGTCAAGTCTAGGCTTAAGGAGAAACGTATAGGTTTTGGGATTTGAGAATAGGTTTAGGTTAAGGTTATAAGTCTAGGTTTAGGTTATAGGTTAAGGTTTAGGTTTAGATCTATGTTATAAGGTTTAGGTTTATGTAATAAGTATAGGTTAAGGCTATAAGTAAAGGTTATAGGTTAAGTTTAAGGTTTAGGGTTAGGATTAGGTTATATGTTATAGCTTTAGGGAATTGAGAATGGGTTTAGGTTATAGGTTTAGATTAAGGGTGTGGCACCTGTAAATACATACATAAACACGGCCTGTCCAAATGGCCAGGTTCCTCCAATGCTGTCCATAGGAAATGGACAACTTCATCATGGTCAAACAGCGGTTCCCACCTTCCAAGGACCCCTGTTCATCCGGATAGCTCCGACTCACATCCGGGTCTGCTCTATTAATTTCAAGCAAATACATAAACACGGCCTGTCCAAATGGCAGTTGAGCCTCAATGTCATCTTGTCCATAAGAAATGGACAGCTTCATCATGGTCATAACAGTGGTTCCCACCTTCCAGGGACCCCCGCTCATCCAGATATCTCCGACGCACATCCAGGTCTGCTCCATTAATTTCAAGTAAATACATAAACACGACCTGTCCAAATGGCCAGGCCCCTCTAATGTCGTCCATGAGAAACAGATGTACCGAATGGACAGATAATATAATCCTCCAATGCTTTCCAAGAGTGCTGAAAATTTCCAAGTAAATTGTCCTACAAAAGACGGTTAAAAAATAATAATAAATCAATTGCATGTAAAAAAACGATTATATGGCAAGAATTCTCAATTAAATTTTCTTAGGTAATACTCATAACAAATAGATAACTCTTTATAAGAATATTACTAACACAATTAAATTTCAAGCTCAACATGTGAAATTACTATACTCATCCAATATGAACTTCAAATCATAGAATGACCGCAAACAGATCCAGACAAATTGGCTTCTCAATGAGTAATACTTGCACAATAAAAAACTAAGCTACTATAATTAAACATTTATACATGCTATGATGCCAGCTGTATATCATATGGGACCAAAGAAGTCTAAAAACATATGAAGTAAACATAAATAGAGGTTGAGCCCACATGCATGTGGAATCATGACCATCCACATGTGGCCACACATGCCAATATGGAACATGTGTGGGATCCTAGCTTTTAATTAGAAAAGCCACATGCAAGAATCAAGCTTTTCAGCACTGAAGTTAGGCACAATATACAAAGAAATGAATGGCCAATAAAGCTCTTTCTGAACATCCATTTGTTTCATACACAGTGGTCCACTTGAGGAGGAAACACTTTATTTTTAAGTTAAAAGTACTAAAAAAAAAGTGACCTACTAGATGGTAATTAGGTCTTATGTAACACTTATGCTACATTGGTGCATGTGGTGGTATTTGGTTGTGCAATGCTCCACACACATGTGGGCTTTCAAAACCTCACCCACAACTTATGCTTGGTCCAAGAATCAGGTCAGACACAATTTAGGTGAGCCAATCGTATACGAACAAAATTGACAATCAACATTTAACATACATGATGGAATCAAACTCTTTTTTTCTCTTGACAAAAAAATTTGGCTGTATATATTTCAGGTGGGCGCCACAAAATAATTGGGCCTCACCTATCGTATGGCTCCAAATAAAAGACATACTATAGCTGCTCCTCAGCAAAACAGAGTACATAAATGTTTAGACTGTCATGCTTCCCTCAAATTGGAAGTTCCTAATCCTTCGATTAGTGTCCTAAAAGTAAACGCTTAAGGAAAAACAAATATAGAAATATGCCTGCAAAAAAGGCCAAAGATGGGGAGGTTAGTTACTTTCGCTTGGGTTAGATTTCAATAGAATGAGAACTAGTTATTGTAGACATATTATAGATGCAAATTAATTTTCGTCCTGGTTAGCTTATCACCATTGTCATTTAGTATCGACTTGAATGTTTAGACTGACCATAAATTTTAAACTTCTTGGTTCATCAATGTTCTCTGTCAACAACAAAAATTAGGGTACTGCCACTTAAAGGAACACATGCAAATAATTATATAGAAGATGAGCATATGCAAAAAAAAAAAAAAAGATGGACGATAGTCGTTTCATCTAACAATTAAAGTCATCAAATTTAACAAGGAAATTGTCACTGATCTAACAATTAAAGTCGTCAAAACCATTGTGAATTTATACAGTAGTCCACCAAAGAAAGGTCAGGTCAACCAAATGGACGATAGTAGTTTCATCTAACCATACAATGAGTTATGCATGTCAAAACCGGAGGACCGCTAGCATGGTTTCATCCAAAAAAGGATCTTGGTTGAAGCATTTTTTCAAACAATGAGTGTGCAGATTTCTATATAAAGAAATAATTAAACACTTCACAAAATTATAAACAAAAAAAAAGATTTGATCATAGAAAGTTGAAGTATGGATTGAGAGGTAAATAAAAACATATGAAGTGGGGAAAGAAGTCTTACCAATTAACCACTTGCAAAGACATGGAGTGTCGTCCGTTGGTTTCATCGAACCATACCAGTGGGATTCTTCGAATCTTCAATAAATCTACATGTGTGGCCATTTCAAAACCCCTAGATTTGAAATGTGAGTAGGGTACCATAATCCCCAAATTCGAAGCGGGAGTTGGGTACCCAAATTCCCAAATTCCTAATCCCAAATTCGATTTGGGATTAAGGTACCAAAATTCCCTAATTCAAAGTTGGATTAGGGCCCACCTTCATTTTGTCGGTGTGTGTTTAGGTCATGGGTTAGGGTTTTTACCTTTCGAGGGGAGAGGAAGAGAACGAGAGGAGGCTTGGGCTAAGAGATCTCCAATCAACTTTCGAGCTTTGAGAGAGAGAGAGAGAGAGAGAGAGAGAGAGAGAGAGAGAGAGAGAGAGAGAGAGAGAGAGAGAGGCTGCGAGAGAGGCTAAGAGAGGACATGATGGAGAGATCAGAGAGAGAGAGAGGAAGAGAGAGATAGAGAGCGAGAGGAGGGGGAGGGTGCGAGACAGAGAATGACAGTGAGAACTCTCTCACGGGCGCAGCTCATTTCATGGGAAATGGATTGGCAACTCCCCCGTAGCTGGTGTTCGATGATCTGTGGGACCACCATGATGTATGTATTTCATCCATGCCATTCATCCATTTTTACAGATCATTTAAAGGCTTGATCCAAAATATTAGAGGGATAAAAATCTCAGGTGGACCACACCACAGGAAAACACGGTGATTGGATATCCTCCTTTAAAATCCTCTTAAGGCCCACTATATTGTTGATTTAACATCCAATCTGTTGATTAGGTCATACAGACCCAGATGAAGGGAAATAACAAAGATCAGATTGATCCAAAACTTTTATGACCCCCAAAAAGTTTTTAATGGTCAATGTTCATTCAACACAGTTTCCTATAATGTGGTCTACTTGAGATTGGTTTATATCTCATTTTTGGTCTCATACCATAAAATGATCTAAAAAATAGATGGACAACATGGATGAAACACATACATCATGGTGGGGCCCACAGAGCACTAACCACTAGCCATTGGCCGGTGGCAAGGGAGTAGCCGATCATATTCCCATTTTATCTCAAAATCCTGAAAATGAAGAGGATCCAAACTCAAGGTTGCTTGTGCCATGATCTAGACTTTCATTCTGGCCTTATAGTCCGTCTGCAGTTTGTAACAAGATTTCCACTATCCCACATTTATAACACATATATGGTCTATGTTCACTAAAATCTAAGACTTCAAAAACATTCATCATAAGAGCGCATTATTTCAACTACATTAGTCGTATGATCTACGTATTATTTTTTAACTTTCGAACAGTGCCTGATAAAGAACACAGCGGGAAAAGGTAATACATTTTACCTCTTTTTTCTTTTCTTTTCTTTTCTTTTTTTTTTTTTTGCAACAACACTGTACTGTAGAGGTTTTTTTTTCAACATTTGATATGGTTGGAATCTACAAGTCAGAGAATGTAATGATTTAAAAATGAATACAGACAAACATAAAAAGCAAGATTGATGCCGGTTGAAACTTGCATAGAAATGCAATAATAAGTTCAATTTTGAGGGCACCAACTAAGACATGACACGCTCATGGCTTAAAACTCTGCAATATGGACAAGTCAGTGTAAGTTCATTATCTTAAACAAGATTGATGTCTCTGTAAATTGTAAAACTAAATTACAAATGCCACTGGGAAGATGTGTAGTTGTAGAATAAGCTTATTCTGCTAATGTTGTAGAGAAACCAGCCTAATTATAGAATTAGCTTGTTCTGCTAATGTTGCACTAAAACCATAAGAAAATATATGGTTTTAGTATTATTTCGTTAATATAAATATTATTGCAATGTTGCAACCTAGGTGATTGACTAAATGGCCATATTCATCGATGCATATTGAACACCAACGCCTATGGCTTAAATGATCGAGAAAAACATATGTACCAAATGGATAGATAATATATACATTTAAGTGGCCCATATTCATGAATTCATCACTAAGCTATTGCCTTACCTAATCCGCGCACTCTCCTCTTCGAATCATCCTCTCCTAAAAGTTACATATACTTAGTATGACATATACACAATTCGATAAATCCTACATTTTATCTAATAAATGTGCTGCTGTAATATTTTTTAATTATCCCATTTGCGATGCATTGATCGTGATTCAAAGAAAGTCTCATGTTCGGTTCAATGAGCTGGATGGAAAAAAAAATCATTCTCTCTAATACCTAATTAAGATTAACTAAATTGAGATGAACCCATTTCTGGCTTGTGCTAGCATCTTGAGTTTTCTACAGTTCCCTGTGTCCAATGACCCATGTCCGTATCCGATGTCTTGAGATTTTCTGTTCCCAAATAGAATTATGGTTCTAGTAGTGGCAATGTGCATTAATATGAACATCATTGTAGTAGATAGGACTTTCCACCATATGTTGATTGATTCACTTATTTGCATTTTTCAACAATTGCGAAGATTTTAATTTGATGGAAGTAAAAAGTATTTGATTCCTTGCTTGAATTGCTCCTAACCCCCCTAAATGATACAACACTGAGCAAGAAAAGCAAAAGTAGTATTTTCTTCTAACTCACTCGGGACTCGTATCACAGGACAACAACAATGAGCTATGCTGCATCTGCTTTGATCAAGTGTGCACGATTGAGGTCCAGGATTGTGGCCACCAGATGTACACACAATGCACATTAGCTCTATGCTGCCACAACAAGCCCAACCCCACCACGGTGTGCTTGACTGCACATGTCTGCCCCTTCTGCCGTGGCAACATAGCCCAGCTGGTGCTTGCCAAGATCAAGAACCTTGATATAGACAAGGACGGCAACGCATTGAAGATAAAGAAATCGAGAAAATCCAAGAATTTTAACAAGGACAGCAGCAACTTCAAGGGCCTATCATCGGCCATGGGCTCATTCGGGAAGGTGGGCGCCCGTGGGCTATGCTTGGCAGGCCCCAGCATAGCCCTACTAATTGTACTGTGGGGCCCATCAGATGAGCTATACATTTCACAACCAGACATTTGTTTGGTTAACTGAGGCGGACGACCTGATTTTTGGGCTAGGGACTCTTTGTATTTTCCCTTCATATAAGTCTGGTTGACCTTATTAAGGTTTGTAAGCCCTATGAAGTTTTTAATGGTGAGCATTCGATCACCACAATTTCCCCTAGATGTGGTCCATGTGGAACGACGTCCTGGAATGGACTGGTAACACCACAATTTACCTTAGATGTGGTCCACCTGATATTTGGATTTGTTCAATTTTTAGAACCACGTCCTAGAATGGACTGGTAAAATGAATGGACGATGTAAATATAGAACACATCTTCAAGGTGGGGCCCACACTAGGGCCGGGTCTGTTTAACATTATGATTTTGGTTGGCACGGGTCCGCCAATCCACAAAGGTTACACCAAAGGCCCACGCGTGTGTAGAATACAGCTCATGTGTGCCATGTTGGCACGTGTGGCCTCTACATGAGCTGCCTCGTACATGCACGGCTACGATAAGTTTTATTTTTTTCTTTCTTTATTAGCTTGTTAGTACACCTATGGGGTCAAGCTGTGTGGGCCTCACCATGACGTGTGTCAAACATTAACACCATGCATTTGATGGGTCCCTGTTAAATTATGGGATATCCTAAAAATCAGCCGTATAGGGTCATACCATCTAAAATCATGTGAAGACATGCCTAAAACATATAAAAGTACTTGGTGGGCCCCACCTGAAATTTGGATGCGTCTGGAACTTGGTATAACCCCTCATACAAGTGGTACACACATAATGGATGGACTGGATTTGTGGACCACATCTCGGTGGGCCCAAAAATAACTATGAATGTTTTAATGGAGGGTAACCCCTCTCAACTATTGTATGTGGTGTGGCCCACACAAGTCACAGATTGACTTGATTTTTAACCTTTGGACTTATTATGGATCAACCCTTAAAATGATCCGTTAAAATGAATGGACGGAGTGGATCAGTAACATACATCACGGTGGGGCCCACAAATCTCATCCCGTTCCATCCTTCACCGCCCCCAAAACCAAATCCCTTCTAATCCTCCCGCGCACGCCATCTTCCCAAAACCCAAACCTAGAACTCTCTCTCTCTCTCTCTCTCTCTCTCTCTCTCTCGTGCGCACCTCTACTCTCTCTCTCTCTCTCTGCTCTCTCGCACCCCTCTCTCTCTCTCTCTCTCTCTCTCTCTCTCCTACCCTCTCCTCCTCTCTCTGTCTATCTCTTCCTCTCTCTCGATCTCTCCAACCGTTGCCAAACCCCTACCCATGCACGCCTTCTCTCTCTCTGAAGCTCGGTTGAAGGCTAGCTCATTGACAACCGTGAGGTATCTCTCTCTCTTTCTCAATCTCTCTCAATCTCAATATCGATTTAGGGATGTGGTGATTTGGGGATTTTAGGGATTTGAGTATTTCATTTGGGGATTTATGAGATTGAAAATTTGCAACACGTTTATGAGATCAAAATCTTTCATTTGTTATGTAACACGTTTGGTATTTCAATTGTTATGCTTAGACCATCCATCTAGAGGGCCCCACTGATGGGGTGCCTTGAAGTGACCCCTATTGGAAGACTTACGGATGAACATGGACGATGGATGTATTCTCTTTGACTGTGTATTTTAAAAGGACGCAGATTAGCAGCTGACTCTGCTCTGTGAGCCTCACCATGATGTATTTGTTTCATCAACATTCATCCATTTTTGCATGTCGTTTTATGGCATGAGACCAAAAATAAGATAGATTCGAATCTCATGTGAACTGCATCACAGAAACAGCACCAAAAGAGCCATATTTAAATACATCTTTCTGCAAGTTGCAATTAATATCCAAAGCCCATATGATATGTCAACTTTCTACAAGTTGTAATTAATATCCAAACAGCATCAGAATAGCCATATTTCTTATTAGAAAAGGCTCTAAAATAAGAACTTTACTTATTAGAAAAGGCTCTAAAATTAGAACTTTACCAAACAGTATATTTCCAAAATAAGAGCTTTTTTTTTTTAGAATAATCAAACAAGCTCTTATAAGTAAAGATGCCAAATGCCCCCATCATTTTCTGGAGGAAGTCTCTCCTTTATGGGATGTCATTGCAATCACCTTGTGATGGGTGTTACTTTATATATCATGATGCCATGTCTTATAATTGCTTCAATGTTGCCACTGTTGCACATAGAATCAATTTCCTTATCCCACCTGTGCCATCTATTATAGCTAACATTTTTATATATTTAGATGGTTTTATTTATGATGAATGGGAAGATGAGACAGAAAACATAGAAGCATGCGATCCCTTGTAGGGAAGTATTAAACTGACCAATGAGAGCTGAAAACTTCAGTTAACAAAAAGGGACACTCCATGTTTAACACACATGCTGAGACTTGAGAAAATAGTAAAAAAACTTAATTTGATTGAAAATAGTAAAATCTGATATGTTTTGCACTTGTGCCTAATGCAGTTAGTAACTGCTATCTGCAAGCTTGTTTCATCCCACCTACCATATTTGATTGAATTTTCCTTTACCTGACACCTAAATTTGGATTTGATCATCTTCAGATTAGATTTTTTTGTTTATCATGTTGCATCCCTGTCTGCATTGTCTGTTGGTTCTTAAGTCTGATGTTTGTTATAATTTCCTATCAATCCAAAGCTGTTGTCACCATCATTTGTCTCCTTTAGCTATTATTAATCGCCTGAAGTTTGTCATCGGCAGAATCTACTTTGGTACTTCTAACACTCAAACCTGCAATTGTGGGCACCATCTCCACTCACGCCAGAAATCCATCACCAGATTTTCTACAGATTAGTCTAATAGCTTTCTCTTGCTATCTCATTGTTCCTCAAGAATGCCTCGAAACCACTTCCATATCTGATTTTTAAGTATTTTGAATACAATATTTTTGTTCCCATCATCTCCATTCACAAAAAATCCATCACTAGATTTTCCACAGTTGTCTGCTAGCTACTCTTGCTACCTGTTGTTGCTCAAGAATGCCTCAGAAATCATTTACATGATCTGCTTGTTGAGTATTTTTGAATAAATATAATTTTGTTACCACGGTCTCCACTCAAGCCAAAAATCCATACAACTAGATTTTCCACAGTTTAAGTCTGCTAGTTACTCTTGCTACCTGTTGTTGCTCAAGAATGCCTCAGAAACCATCTCCATGATCTGCTTTTTGTATATTTTAAATAGGAATCCGGATCCTCTACTTGCAACAAACAGAAGCCACATCATTCTCACATTGTATAATGCTGACAACGTCAGTTATGCTTTTTCATGGATGTCTTTAAAGACTTGCTTATACCGGATGCGATTAAGTGGGCTTGGCCCTCATGTGGTTTTGTCTAGATATGATTAAAAGGACAAAATTCGCGTAGGTGTGAAATGAAAGAAACTTCCATGGCAAGGAGGACATGAGTTGACGCAAAGCTGTGGGAAATGAGTTGGTTCGCCTGGTCCAGTCTGGGCTTTGGGACACCTCTTGTTTATGCACTCCAGCCATTGCTTGTTAGTATAGTACACCTGCCCATCTCATTGAAACTATTATGGATCGGCCACTGCATGAAAAATCATAACTATCCTAATCCACCTTAGATCAAACATACTAGATGGACTGGATTTGCTGACTGTACCACAGATGAGTAACTACAGGTACTTGGTGGGTCCCAAAAGACCCCAAGCTGTTTCTAAGAGATGGGTATAGAGCAGTTTCTACATAGTGCTCACAAAGTTCCATTTAATCTAAGACCATTAAAATTGATGACCGCACATGTATGCCCACATGGGAGTGGCTCTTCAATGCTTCATCTATGTTTGGACAGCTGAAAACATGTTCAGTTGTCCAAACATACATACAAGAAAGAGAGAGATGGCCACAGATTGATCTCAACAGTATGGTCGTCATGCACATAGATAGAATCTCATGGTCGTCATGCACGTGCCTTGGGTTACTGGTTGATGGAAGATGAAATTTTGGGGAGTGATGGTGTAACGACCCGTAAATTTCGTACTTTGGCTCGAGTACCATCTCAACCAGAAATCAATTAGGATTAAATCCTTTAGAAATTTAACAAAGTTAACTAAGTACAAAACTCGATTAGCCATGAAATCCGTTGGGATCTCTTTAAATACGATCTGCAAGACCCAAAACTTGCGAAATCAGTGACTCTAGGTTACCCTAAAGTTTAGAACCAAACTCATTTCCCGGCTACTCTCGGGAATGAAACGAAACTTCGTATTAGGTCTAGATCGCACATCAGAAGTCCGATTAACACGAAGTTAAGGAACTAGGACCGCCTCACTGGGCTTGACTATCATCTCAAAAATCAGGTCCAGCCAATGTCCCACAGCCATTCATTTGGATTTGGAGCAAGGGAGTGTGAAAAACACTATTCCCTTTACAAAATAAATATCTGGAATAGTGATCTGACACCATTCGCTTGCGCATCAGTATTAAGCAACCAGACCGTCAGAATCAGACTAAATTACACCCTCGGATTAAGAAAAATTTTAGGAACATTTACATGTGCTTGGAATTTCGGATCGTGGCCCACTGACCGTTGAACTGAAAGTGGTCCGCCACGTGCGATCTGGGAATCCGATCAAGTCGGAAATGTAATCCCACATAGATCCATGTGTGGTGAGCTTAAGTCTGATGTTTGGCTCAAGGAGGGCCACCAGAACCTCTCTTTTGAGCTGGAAAAGTGACGAAATACCTATATTAGCAGTAACCCTTGAACCTGAGTCTATTTTGGGGAGGTTTTTGGCTATAAAAGAGGCTTAGAACAGCCCCTCTCATAGCCATACGAATTTGGGATAAAACCCTAGAGAGAGAGAGAGAGAAAAGAGAGAGAAGAGCTTGGGATTTGTGGGAGAACTTCCTCCTGCTGCTTTCGATTATCGCACGGCCTACACCGCCTCTTTCCAGGCGCTTTCCCGGCGGTATCCACTCCGTTTGAAGATGAGAAACCCTAACCTTAGGTCTGATTTGAAGTAGATAGGCTATAGGTTGTGAAAAGGCTAACCGATTCCGCTCTTTAGGCAAGAAAACTCCCGAATACGGAAGCTCACCAAACCTTACAGATCCGTTGTGATTCCAAGGGCAAAGGTGAGGACTTTAGGTGTATAAGTTATGGTTTTTAATGCTTTCAAATTCAGATCATGATAGATTCATGATCTGCATGCAAATACACATGTACAAAGTGCTTTCCGTTTTCTGTTTCGATTAACGTTGTAGAATATGGAATTTCACATACTCTAGGTATACGTAGAAATACCGTATATGTATTTTTTTTGGAAAAATGTTTGACATGTTTATTTAATGTATGATTATATAACATATGGATAAAATACTAGTTTGGCGAAAGGAATCGCCGTAATACATGCTCGCTTGTAAATACTACGTATGTAGAAATTGTGTATTTTAGAAATACCGTATATGTGTAAATTTTGGAAATACATTTGTCGTAATTATTTGCTGTATGATTATGGTATACATGGATAAAACAACCGCTTGACAAAAGGATAGCCCTAATACGTATTTTGCTAACATACGTCATGTATGTTGGAATGGTGTACTCTAAGTGTTTGTGTAAATGCTTGTGAGTGTAAATGTTTAAGTGTTAGTGCCTTAGGTAGGTGCTGATATGAAATTCCCGACTACCTTAGAGACATGTAGGATACCCTCCATGTGGTGGTTTACTTTAGCCACTCACTTGTGATGTATACGTAATTGTGTCCCTATTTGTATAGTACTCTACAACATGCTTTATAACATGCTTTATATCATGCTTCATAACATGCTCTATGATATGCTTCCTAACATGTTATATTACTTTGTTTATCATGCTTAACTCCACATGCTATTGATGAGAACTGTCTGAGTTTGGGACTATGTTTATAGTCCAGGCATTCGGTACCAGATTGGACATTGTGGTTGAGATTCATGTCGCCACAAGGAATGTGTCTGGCGAACCCGAGTCGTACTTCGGTTGGCGATAGTGGTAGGCCACACGGAGTGCTTTTGCGCTTCATATCGCCCAACTTATTGTGCGATCGAGCTAGTCAGGCTCGTCAAGTAACCCGATTGTCGAATGTGTGTTCACCATGTTTGGTCATTACTGTTTGAACCTAGGGTACCAAACTTACCAGTGGCGATCCCGTTAACCAAGGTACCTCGATCCGCTAAGACTCATGAGCCGGACATGATGGTATGGGACACCGTGGCCTAGCTGTCGGCCTATGTTGGGGCCAAGTGCCTCCCCATAGTGACCATTGAGCAACCCGAACTCGTGACCCGAATACGGTGGTATGGGACACTGTATTCGAGCTGTCGATACTTACGGCGAGAGCCGAGTATGGTGAGACCTGTGCTCGTGCTGACGGGCGACGAGTCCTCTGTAGTATCTTCGAGTATACACCAAGGGTCTGTGATTGGCGATGAGTCTTTCACAGTAATTAGAGTATGAGTTGAGCCGAGTACGGTGAGACCTGTACTCGAGCTGACGGCTAGTGATTGAGCCGAGTACGGTGAGACCTGTACTTGAGCTGACGGTCAGCAATTGAGCCACATACGGTGGGATCTGTATCCGTGCTGATGGGTGACGAGCCCTTTGCGATGCCTTCGCTATGCCTCTCGAACCAGAATATCGTATGAGATTAACTAGGATTGACGACCCTAGAATGGATCATGTTTGGGAATGATACAAGGGAGGTACCTTAGTTTCCCAATACTGCTGTTTGAAATGGAATAATAATAACTCGGTAATCATGTTCATCATAGCACCGCATGTGCCTTGTAGATGTGGAGCACTGAGGGAGTTAAGCATTCGCGAACGTAAGATGATGTCGCATGAGGGTGGTTTGGCAAGGGCATACATCATCATGTCATTTCATTCTCGCACTTAATAAGAGTAGTTAGAATTGTTTGATTTGTACTGCTTTATCATTACTGCTTGATTGAATTGATAACATGTTAACCTATGCTTTATTGTTCCACTGAGTTAGCTACTCACTCCCACGTTACGGGACGGTGTTTGCAACACCAACCAGACTCGCAGGTATAGACGGCGCGACGGTTCAGTAGCCGGAGCCCGATTTCGATGAGGACCAGGACGAGTTCTCGTTTATGCAGTATTCAGACGGCTTTGCTTAGGCTGATTGCACCGCTGGGATTACAGGACACATCTTTAGATTGTATTTTGATTTTTTACTCTAAAAACAGTACATGTATATGGGTACTCAGTTAGCGATCATACTCTGATGTTTCATAAAAATTTTGTTTCCTTACATACTTTAAATATACAATTTCAGTCTTCCGCTTGCCTTTATACAATTGAACTGGAGTATGATTTACTGTTTTGGTATAATCTCATTCATGTTTATTGCTCTAACTCAGACAACATTTAACCATCATTGTGTATGTTGCATAAGTGATGCGTTGGAACTCGGGAGTTGAGTTCATACTCGACCCCCGAATTTCAGGGCGTTACAAGTTGGTATCAGAGCATGATTTTGATTAAACCGGACCTGAGTTATGTCCCCACTACGTACGCTGACGCGTTACAACCTAGGAGGGTGTGCAAAAATATAGAAACAATCTTAGGGTCTCCCGACTTCGCCGTTTGGCGAAGTTCTTTAAAAACGGACATGTTGATCGAGTCTATACTCGATCCTGACCGCACATATGGATTCCAAATCACTCCTAGACCGTCTATTGACGTGTCCAGATCACCATCCACCCAAAACCAGTCGTTAAAAATCAGGAAAAAAAATCAGTTTAGTTCAGAAATTTTTCAGGACCACCCATTCTGGAGCTGAACTGAGTTGGGGGCCTCCCCACTTAAACCCACTAAGCCTCAAGATCGAACCAGGGTGCATTTGGCACCCTAGGCACGTGGCAAACAGGGCCCCACCGCGGTGGAACCGCGGTTCCGGCAGTGGACCGCGGTCCGGTGGCCCATCTAGAGTGGGGCCAGGGCTGGGGTTGGTCAGCCCGACCTCCCCTACCCCCTGGCACGTGCCATTTTGGCAAATGTTTAGGTTTTAAGGGGCTGGAGCACCCCACTCTCCTATTTCATCCCTTCCAAGCACCTTCAAACCCCCATTTTCATTTTTCCTCTCAACCCATCCCTCCAAACCTTGCAATCCTCCATTTTCTTCCATAACCCACACACTCCAACTTTCCACAACAGCCCTAGCCTCCTCTTTTTCCCATTTTCTCATGTTGGAGCTCTCATACCCCTCATTTGGAGCTCAAAATCGGGTAATCTCCTAACCTATTCCATTTTCTTTTTGTTCCTCCTTCATTTCCTACCTCTAGTGCCCCTTCCACACCTATTGGATTGTTGCTTGTGGAGGATCAAAGAGATCAGCCCCTTTTCCCCCATTTTGGCATTTTTTCATGGCTCTCTTTGTTGTGGTGGTGACTATTTTCTCCATTTCCTCCATCCTATCTCTCATGGGAAAGAGGAAGACCGCGGCTGATGACGCCGGCCCAAGTAGGCCAGCCCATTCCAGAAGAAGATCTGACGATGGGGCCTGCACTAGCACCGTTCGGGAGTTTAGGTCGAAGCGAGACTTGGATCCTGACCATCCCGTCAGAAATGCTTATCCGATAGGCGTCGAATACGGGCGCTTCGTGGGCCGCAAGGTTGTGTTTGAAGCTCATGTGGATGAAAGGATGTTCTGGCTACACCCACTGATGGATCACCTGGTGGACATCGGATGGAACTCGATGTTTGACGGTGAGTCCCCTGCATGTGAGAACACGGTTCGTGCTTTCTATGCCCACATCGTGGACTCATCAGTAGAGCCTCTTCAGTTCACTATCTCTGTGAGGGGCATAAGACGCACAATCACTGTGGATGAGGTGGTTCGAATCACGAAGATTCCACGTGGTCAAGTGCTTCCTAGTGACGACTTCTCCAGGAGTGCGCGGGAAAGGGATCGCCGCATGCGATACCTTTGTGGTCGCCGAGTTACTTGGACGCGAGAAAATTGTATTGCGACGATAAAGATGGCCGAAGACTTCCATTTACTCCATCACATTTTCACATACAATGTATACCCACGGTGGGGTAACTGCACGGAGTGTACTCGGTTGATGGTGGACTTTCTGTACAAGATGGGATGCGGGGACAACATATGCCTGCCCACATTCATCCTATTTCAGATAGTTCAGGTTATTCGATCTACCAGGAACGACCTTTCGCTCCCATTTGGCCGCCTGATATGTAGGATGGCTCGTGATGTCGGCTATAGGCTCAACATGGAAGACCTTGCACCAGTCCGAGTCATAAGCGAGGCGACACTTAAGAATATGAAGATCGGCCCTCAACAGCGGCAAGCACGACTCGACGAGTCTGGGGATGAGTCGGATAGCGCCGGTGAGGAGAGTGTTGACCTTGAGGCAGAAAGTGATGAGGAGGGCGGTGATGACATACAAGAAGAGGAAGAGGAGGCTCAGGATACTGAGGAGAGCTCTCCTCCTGGTGCACCTGAGTCGGACGCTGCAGGCAGTGAGAGAGGCTCATATGAATCGCATTAAAGAGAACCAGGCCGCCCTGCGGCAAGAGGTTGGACAAGTTCGGGCTGAGCTTGGTGAGACCCGAGCCAAGCTTGAAGAGACCGAAGCCTACATGAAGAGGAGCTTTAAGAAGGTGTCTCGTACGTTGAAGGTCATTCTGTGCTGTGTGCAGGACAAGAACGCTCCTCCTCCATCGCCTGACTCGGATGCCTAGGCATCCACGTTGTTGTGTGTGGTTGTTTGTTTTGGTTACCGCGATAGGCGGTTTATGTTTTCATGTAGTTGATGTAATAGATAGTAGCGTGTTCTAAGTGTTTGATGTTGTGGATGTATTGGCTATCATGTGATTTCTGTCATGATTCATGTAACTCTGTATTCCATGTATTATGACAATTTTGGGTAAATGAAAGGCATATAGCCTCTTTTGTTTTGATGATGTGTGTTATACTGTATCTCACAAATGTTGTACCCTATGTTGTATAGGGCATGCCGCGACAGTATACGCGGAGCATGACACATCTCCGTCTGACTGGCTCTATGGACTAGACTCCTTCTGGTAGTAGCGGTCCTGCGAACCAAGGGTTGGGTTCTGATCAGCCTCCTGCTGGTCCTACCGGTGGACTGCCACCTTACACGCCCCCGGTCCGTGAGCAGTATCGGCCGTCTTCTTCTGTGCAGCATGACTCCCAGGTTGCTCCGCCAACTGATAGGTTTGAGCAGCTGATGTTGATGATGCATCAGCAGCAGATGCAGCAGCAGCAGCAGCAGATACAGCAGCAGCAGCACCAGCAGCTTATGACCACTATCGCTGAGGCCTTGTCCCATGGTGGTAGTGTGACTCCACCTATGACATCTGCACATCCTGATAAGCCTTCTGTGCCTCCTGCTCGGTTTGAGGATGTGCCTCTGCCCACATCCGTCGCACCTCCTACTAGAGATGTAGGTACACGTGGTTTACTCCAGTGATTTCAGCGCTTGAGGCCTCCCTCATTTATGGGTTCTCACAGACCCGAGGAGGCAGAGTTCTGGCTAGACCGCATCTCCAAGATGCTACGGATGCTTCACTGTTCAGAGGTAGAGCAGGTCAAGCTGGCTTCCTTCATGTTTGAGAGGGAGGCCAGTTTATGGTGGGACAGTGTGCTGCGGACGGTCGCAGTGGATTACGTGTGGACCTGGGAGGCCTTCGAGTTTCGGTTCCACGAGAAATACTACCCGCAGACTTATCGGCACGAGCGGGAGGATGAGTTCCTGCGCCTCAGGCAGGGAGGCATGATGGTGACGGAGTATGAGCACCACTTCACTGAGTTGGGCCGCTTTGTCCCAACTATCCTCGTCAATGAGCAGATGAGGATGCGTCGCTTCTCTAGAGGCTTGCGACCCGACATACGGTCGAGGATATGCTGCCTCAGTATCCCCACCTACGAGGCATTGGTCCACATGTCTATGACGGCCGAGCAGGATGTGGACCGATTGGCCAGATCGCATGGTGCTATAGTTGCGAGGCCACGACAGGATTTATAGAGTAGGCCTATTCTAGGCAAGAGGCCTCGTGCTAATTCACCTCCCAGGGCCACGGCACCAGTAGCTCCTGTGAGACTCCCGATGGTGACCTGTACGTTTTGCGGGAAACCGGGACATCCTGCTGAGAGTTGCTTCTCGTGCATGAGGGCTAGCGGCTTTGCGCCACCGCAGAGGTTGGATCGCCCTTACCCACAGGCTATATTAGCTCCACCGCTACAGACTGCTCCTGCACATCCTTCCTTCTGACCTCCTGTGTCGCGCTTCAGGCCGCCACAGCGACCTTGGCTCCTCAGCCGAACCGTCAGCAGCAGGCGCGCGTGCATACGCTTGTGGCTGAGGCACCTGAGACGTCACTTGCGGCCCCGACAGCTTTTGAGGGTACGACTTACATCCATAGTACTTCCGTTTCCTTATTGGTGGACACTGGGTCCACTACTTCTATTGTTTCTTGTGGGGCGGTTAAACGTCTATCTTTGCATACTATTCCCACTAAGGGAACGAGATCACTACGGCCATTGGGACCTTCTCGGATGTCACACGGTTATGTGAGGGTTGCTCGATAGTTTTGGGTAGCGGCACAGTGCTCGTCGACCTCCTTGTTGCTCCACTATGGCACTACGACGTTATCCTTGGTATAGATTGGCTCGCCAAGATGATGGCGGAGATAGATTGCGATACTCGGATCTTGACTGCCTATGGACCTGATGGTACAGCTTTCACATTTCCAGTACAGGTCAGTTGGCCCTGCTGTGTTGATTGTTATACTGCTTTGTTGGCACCGATTGATGGTCCGACGTTGAGGAATACGCCGGTGGTTTGAGAATTTGCAGGCGTGTTTGAGACTATTCCTGGTTTACCTCCTCGACGCGAGATCGATTTTACAATTGATCTTACGCCGGGTGCGACACCCATCTCACTGCCGACTTATCGTATGCCTCCATGTGAGATGGAGGAGCTGCGGAAACAAATTGACGATCTGGTAGACAAGGGTTTTATACGACCTAGTGTGTCTCCTTGGGGAGCACCTATGTTATTTGTGAAGAAGAAGGACGGGTCGCTACGGTTGTGTATTGATTACCGTAGGTTGAACCAGGTCACGGTGAAGAACAAGTATCCTTTGCCCAGATAGATGATCTATTCGATCGCTGAGGGGGTGAAGTATTTCTCGAAGATTGATCTTCAGTCAGGGTACCACCAGTTGCGCGTGAGGGAGGAGGACGTGCAGAAGACAGCCTTCAGGACGTGCTTTGGGCATTATGAGTTCCTGGTGATGTCGTTCGGCCTTACGAACGCACCAGCCGTGTTCATGGATCTGATGAACTGGGTATTTCGGCCTTTCCTGTACCGATTCGTCATCGTCTTTATTGATGACATCTTGATATACTCTACGAGTCGGGAGGAGCATGAGGAGCACTTGAGAGCGGTGTTGGGTACACTGGAGAAGAACCAGTTGTTCGCACAGTACAAGAAGTGTGACTTCTGGTAGGAGGAAGTCAAGTTCCTCGGACATGTAGTGTCAAAGGATGGGATAGTAGTGGACCTTGCTAAGGTAGCTGCGGTTCAGGATTGGCAGCTGCCTGAATCGGTTACCGAGGTGAGGAGTTTCTTTGGTCTGGCTGGGTATTACAGACGCTTCATTCAGGATTTCTCGAAGATCGCCAGGCCATTGTCTCAGTTGACTCGGAAGGACCTGAAGTTCGCCTGTAATGAGAAGGCGGAAGCAGCTTTCAAGGAGCTGAAGGACAAGTTGACGTCCGCCCTTGTGCTAGTATTGCCAGAGCAAGGGGAGAAATACACGATATATATTGACGCGTCTCGCGTTAGTTTGGGTTGTGTTCTGATGCAGAAGGATAGGGTGATTTCGTATGCCTCGAGACAATTAAGGAAGCACGAGGAGAATTACCCTACACACGACCTGGAGTTGGCTGCTGTCATCTTTGCATTGAAGCTCTGGAGACATTACCTCTACGGAGAGAAGTTCGAGCTTTTCTGCGACCACAAGAGCCTTAAGTACATATTCACACAGCGAGACTTGAATATGAGACAACGCCGATGGATGGAGACCTTGAAGGACTTCAAGTTCGAGGTTTCCTACCATCCTGGCAAGGCGAACCTTGTGGCAGACGTGTTGAGCCACAAGAAGGCGATAGCTTTTGCAGCACCGTTGATGATAGCCGAGTGGGACATGGTGGAGTTCGTACGGGACTTCGAGCAGAGACTCACTATCGAGGAGCCATTTGAGTGTGTTGCGCACGTTCGGGTGCGACCACTTATTGACGACAGGATTGTTGAGGCCCAGGAGGGCGATCTACGGCTGTCTGAGCTCGAGAGCAGGCTAGCGATGCCAAGGACTCCGAGTGGAGAGTTGGTTCTGATGGGGGTCTACGATTTCGTGGCCGCCTATGCGTTCCTGATGTGCCTGAGTTGAGACGCGAGCTTCTTGAGTCTGCCCATAACTCGAAGCTTGCGATGCATCCTGGTAGCACGAAGATGTACCAGGATATGAGACGGACGTATTGGTGGGATAACATGAAGGCCCACATCGCTAAGTATGTGTCGCGATGTTTGACGTGTCAAGCGGAGTCAAGGCAGAACATCGCCGACCTCCTGGACTGCTTCAGCCCATGCCCATAGCAGAGTGGAAGTGGGATTTCATCTCCGGGCTGCCGAAGACGAGGAAGGGACATGATTCCATTTGGGTGATTGTGGACCGGTTGACCAAATCGGCCCATTTCCTCCCTATCAGAGTTACGAACTCTGCAGACGAGCTGGCTAGATTGTACATCAGAGAGATTGTCCGTCTGCATGGAGTTCCATTAGAGATCGTGTCGGACAGAGACACTCGGTTCACATCTATCTTCTGGACTCGTATCCAAGAGGCGATGGGCGTGAAGTTGAAGTTCAGTACGGCGTTTCATCCTCAGACCGATGGGCAGACAGAGCGGGTGAATCAGATTCTGGAGGATATGTTGCGAGCATGTGTGTTGGACTTCAAGGACAGCTGGGATGACTGTCTTCCGTATGCAGAGTTCGCCTACAACAACAGCTTCCAGGCGACTATTGGCATGGCACCATATGAGGCTCTATATGGTCGTCCTTGTAGAGCACCGCATTGTTGGGCCGAGGTTGGCGAGCGTAGTCTGATTGGCTTGAAGTTGGTACAGGCGACTACAGAGAAGGTCGACATTATCAGGCGTCGATTACTTACAGCGCAGAGTAGGCAGAAGAGTTACGCCGATACGAGGCGGCGACCGCTTGAGTTTAAGGTCGGGGATCATGTGTTCCTTCGAGTTTCCCCTATGAAGGGAGTCCTTCGGTTTGGGAAGAAGGGGAAGCTCACACCGAGGTTTATCGGTCCCTTTCAGATACTAGATCGAGTGGGTGATGTGGCGTATCGTCTCGCTCTGCCCACACCACTTGCGTCGGTACACAACGTATTTCATGTGTCTATGCTGAAGAAGTACGTTCCCGATCCTTCGCATATCATCAGATGGGAGCAGGTACAGCTGAGCGAGGATGCTACGTATGAGTTGCGCCCGAAACGTATCCTTGACAGGAAGGAGCAGGTACTACGTAGCAAGGTCATTCCACTTGTGAAGGTGCTATGGATACATCATTCCGAGGATGAAGCTACTTGGGAGACTGAGGCCGAGGTCAGGAAGAACTACCCTCAGATTCTCAAGGAATACGAAAAGGTATAAATTTTGAGGATGAAATTTTTTGTTTAAGGGGGGTAAATTGTAACGACCCGTAAATTTCCGTACTTTGGCTCGAGTACCATCTCGACCAGAAATCAATTAGGATTAAATCCTTTAGAAATTTAACAAAGTTAACTAAGTGCAAAACTCGATTAGCCATGAAATCCAATGATATCTTTTTAAATACTATCTGCAAGACCCAAAACTTACGAAATCAGTGACTCTAGGTTACCCTAAAGTTTAGAACCAAACTCATTTCCCAGCTGTTCTCGGGAATGAAACGAAACTTCGTATTAGGTCTAGATCGCACATCAGAAGTCCGATTAACACAAAGTTAAGGAACTAGGACCGCCTCACTAGGCTTGACTATCATCTCAAAAATCAGGTCCAGTCGATGTCCCACGGCCATTCGTTTGGATCTGGAGCGAGGGAGTGTGAAAAACACTATTCCCTTTACAAAATAAATATCTGGAATAGTGATCTGGCACCATTCGCTTGCGCATCAAGATAAGCAACCACCGTCGTAATCGACTAAATTACACCCTCGGATTAAGAAAATTTCAGGAACATTTACATGTGCTTGGAATTTCGGATCGTGGCCCACTGACCGTTGAACTGAAAGTGGTCCGCCACGTGCGATCTGGGAATCCGATCGAGTCGGAAATGTAATCCCACATAGATCCATGTGTGGTGAGCTTAAGTCTGACGTTTGGCTCAAGGAGGGCCACCAGAACCTCTCTTTTGAGCTGGAAAAGTGACGAAATACCTATATTAGTAGTAACCCTTGAACCTGAGTCTATTTTGGGGAGGTTTTTGGCTATAAAAGAGGCTTAGAACAGCCCCTCTCACAACCATACGAATTTGGGATAAAACCCTAGAGAAAGAGAGAAAAGAGAAATAAGAGCTTGGGATTTGTGGGAGAACTTCCTCCTGCTGCTTTCGATTATCGCACGGCCTACACCGCCTCTTTCCAGACACTTTTCCGGCGGTATCTACTCCGTTTAAAGGTGAGAAACCCTAACCCTAGGTCTGATTTGAAGTAGATAGGCTATAGGTTGTGAAAAGGCTAACCGATTCCGCTCTTTAGGCAAGAAAACTCCCGAATACGGAAGCTCACCAAACCTTACAGATCCGTTGTGATTCTAAGGGCAAAGGTGAGGACTTTAGGTGTATAGGTTACGGTTTTCAACGCTTTCAATGTCAGATAATGATAGATCCATGATCTGCATGCAAATGCACATGTACAAAGTACTTTCCATTTTCTGTTTCGATTAACGTTGTAGAATATGGAATTTCACATACTCTAGGTATACGTAGAAATACCGTATATGTATTTTTTTTGGAAAAATGTTTGACATGTTTATTTAATGTATGATTATACAACATATTGATAAAATACTAGTTTGGCGAAAGGAATCGCCGTAATACATGCTCGCTTGTAAATACTACGTATGTAGAAATTGTGTATTCTAGAAATATCGTATATGTGTAAATTTTGGAAATGCATTTGTCGTGATTATTTGCTGTATGATTATAGTATACATGGATAAAACAACCGCTTGGCGAAAGGATAGCCCTAATACGTATTTTGCTAACATACGTCATGTATGTTGGAATGGTGTACTCTAAGTGTTTGTGTAAACGCTTGTGAGTGTAAATGTTTAAGTGTTAGTGCCTTAGGTAGGTGCTGATATGAAATTCCCGACTACCTTAGAGACATGTAGGATACCCTCCATGTGGTGGTTTACTTTAGCCACTCACTTGTGATGTATACGTAATTGTGTCCCTATTTGTATAGTACTTACAACATGCTTTACAACATGCTTTATATCATGCTTCATAACATGCTCTATGATATGCTTCCTAACATGTTGTATTACTTTGTTTATCATGCTTAACTCCACATGCTATTGATGAGAACTGTATGAGTTTGGGACTATGTTTATAGTCCAGGCATTCGGTACCAGATTGGACATTGTGGCTGAGATTCATGTCGCCACAAGGAATGTGTCTGGCGAACCCGAGTCGTACTTCGGTTGGCGATAGTGGTTGGCCACATGGAGTGCTTTTGCGCTTCATATCGCCCAACTTGTTGTGCGCTCGAGCTAGTCAGGCTCGTCAAGTAACCCGATTGTCGAATGTGTGTTCACCATGTTTGGTCATTACTGTTTGAACCTAGGGTACCAAACTTACCAGTGGCGATCCCGTTAACCAAGGTACCTCGATCCGCTAAGACTCATGAGCCGGACATGGTGGTATGGGACACCGTGGCCGAGCTGCCGGCCTATGTTGGGGCCAAGTGCCTCCCCATAGTGACCATTGAGCAACCCGAACTCGTGACCCGAATACGGTGGTATGGGACACTGTATTCGAGCTGTCGATACTTACGGCGAGAGCCGAGTATGGTGAGACCTGTGCTCATGCTGACGGGCGACGAGTCTTTTGTAGTATCTTCGAGTATACTTTAAGGGTCTGTGATTGGCGACGAGTCTTTCACAGCAACTAGAGTATGAGTTGAGCCGAGTATGGTGAGACCTGTACTCGAGCTGACGGCTAGTGATTGAGCCGAGTACGGTGAGACCTGTACTTGAGCCGACGGCCAAGAATTGAGCCGCATACGGTGGGATCTGTATCCGTGCTGACGGGTGACGAGCCCTTTGCGATGCCTTCGCTATGCCTCTCGAACCATAATATCGTATGAGATTAACTAGGATTGACGACCCTAGAATGGATCATGTTTGGGAATGATACAAGGGAGGTACCTTAGTTTCCCAATACTGCTTTTTGAAATGGAATAATAATAACTCGGTAATCATGTTCATCATAGCACCGCATGTGCCTTGTAGATGTGGAGCACTGAGGGAGTTAAGAATTCGCGAACGTAAGATGATGTCGCATGAGGGTGGTTTGGCAAGGGCATACATCATCATGTCATTTCATTCTCGCACTTAATAGGAGTAGTTAGAATTGTTTGATTTGTACTGCTTTATCATTACTGCTTGATTGAATTGATAACATGTTAACCTATGCTTTATTATTCCACTGAGTTAGCTACTCACTCCCACGTTACGGGACGGTGTTTGTAACACCAACCAGACTCTGTCACAGGTATAGACGGTGCGACGGTTCAGGAGCCGGAGCCCGATTTCGACGAGGACCAGGACGAGTTCTCGTTTATGCAGTATTCGGACGGCTTTGCTTAGGCCGATTGCACCGCGGGGATTACAGGACACATCTTTAGATTGTATTTTGATTTTTGACTCTAAAAACAGTACATGTATATGGGTACTCAGTTAGCGATCATACTCTGATGTTTCATAAAAAGTTTGTTTCCTTACATACTTTAAATATACAATTTCAGTCTTCCGCTTGCCTTTATACAATTGAACTGGAGTATGATTTACTGTTTTGGTATAATCTCATTCATGTTTATTGCTCTAACTCAGACAACATTTAACCATCATTGTGTATGTTGCATAAGTGATGCGTTGGAACTCGGGAGTTGAGTTCATACTCGACCCCTGATTTTCAGGGCGTTACAGATGGTAAAGGTATTGCTTCACCTCCATGGGATATGAGATTGTTTGCACTTTGCAGTTTAAGCAGATTGGTCCTTTTGTTGCATTTGTGATCTAGCAACTGGGGCAAGTGATAGAAGCATCTGAGATCCTTGAAACTATCCTAGATTAGAAACATGGAATTCTAATTTAGTTGTTTCAATTTGAATTTGAAACTACAGCAACTGAAATTCAGTCATCTACTCTTTATTGAATTTGAATTTGAATATGATTTTATTCTCATCGTTACCATTTTTGTATCCACTTGCATCGACTATTGAGTTGCTTCTTGTGTACCCTTTGAAATGATGAAGCAAGAATCTGCATTATGTTTGTTGCCATAACATATTACGACACTAGTTGTTTCATTGTTGTCATAACATATTATGTTTTGACTAGGAAATGGAACTAGCCAGCCATAACCTTATTTCATATCAGTTACCATGTAAGATGTGCAATGTGAGGTTAATGTGTCCAACTTGACCTCACCTGCAAAGAACAACAAATAATTTTTAAAAAAAGAAAAAATAAAAAGAAAAGAACCATTTCGCCTCCAATCCAAAAGGAAAATCGAAACATGTTTAGGTTGCATTTGGAAGATACTATTATTTGCGAAATAGGGCTTGGAATTTTGCCACAAGAACACTCTAACAAGTAGGCTTAAATAGGTTTGTCCTTTTTCTTTGTGGAAGATACTATTATTTGCGAAATAGGGCCCAAAAAATAGGTTTCTCCTTTTCCTTCTAAATCTCTTGTAACTCCTTTGGAATAATTAGATAATTGCTTTGGTGCAAGCAGGACATGGAATTACTCAGGCATGATTTTGGGGTATGTCGATTGTTTTTTTTTTTTTTTTTGGATGTGGTCACTGAAAATCTTAATTTTTTCGACCCATTTCACAACATTAGCTGGAGCAACTGCTCAGAGTTGATGTCATGCAAGAGTGGATCATCTTCTTCAAATTAAACATGATATAGTTTATTTCTTCGACTTTGATTTAATAAAATGATGAAAGTTGCATAATACTTTGAAAGGTTTGGGCATTGTGTTCAAGTAGAGATTTCTCACATTGATAGTTCTTTGAAAATAAAATGTATTGATCTGTTTAATAGTACCATACTTGATTTATTCTTTAATTTGGTATTGTGCCTTATGTTTAAATTGGGAATTTGGTGTGTTAACTAAAGAACAACAGTTTTCCATATTTCAAATGTTTCCTTCTTGGTATGCCATTACTTTATTTTGAATTCATGTATGACTTGATGTTGAAGTTTTTTTTTCTCCATACAATAATATTTCTGGTGCAATTGGAGATCTGAAATGCCTACTCTCCATGTACATGTCTTTTATATCTCAATTTAGTTTCTAACATTTATATATAAAGTCATTGTTTTCTCTAATGTCAGCAGATGGGTGATTTTGTTGTAAGTTATGGATTCTTTGGCATTATTTTTGTTGCTAACATTTTATGAGTGGGTTTGTGGGTGTTGCCCTCAGGATTGGTCTTTCAACGACATCTATGGGGATATACCATTTTCAATTTCAAAGTTAAAAAAGTTGGAATTCATGTAAGTCACATTCTTCTATAGTGTGTTTTACTTGCATGGGAAACCATTGTTTCTGTAGAAATTTTCATTTTCATTAGGGCTGCTTTCGTCGGGTTTGATGCTGAAATCATCGCCAACTTCACAGAAAGACAAATAGCATCAGTGGCCACAGATTGCAACATGGATTTAAACAAGGTTCGAGGTGCCATCAATAATGCTAACAGAATCCTCCAGGTCAAATTGTTGATTGGACATGATTTTATTTAAATGATCTTAATAATCCATTTTATTTAAATGAGCAGACCCGAATGTGCGTCGGAGCTATCCGGATGAGCGGGGGTCCCTAGAAGGTGGGAACTGCTGTTATGACCATGATGAAGCTGTCCATTTCCTATGGACAGCATTGGAGGGGCCTGGCCATTTGGACATGCCGTGTTTATGTATTTGCTCGAGATTAATGGAGCAGACCCGGATGTGCGTCAGAGCTATCCGGATGAGCGAGGGTCCCTAGAAGGTGGGAACCGCTGTTATGACCTTGATGAAGCTATCCATTTCCTATGGACAGCATTGGAGGGGCCTAGCCATTTGGACAAGCTGTGTTTATATCTGTATTTGCAGGGACCACACCCTTAACCTATAACCTAAACCTATTCTCAAATCCCAAAACCTAAACCTTAACCTAAACCTATAACCTAAACTCAATTTCCTAAACTCTAACCGACAACCTAACCTAAACTTATACTTATAACCTAAACCTATTCTCAAATCCCAAAACCTATAACCTAAACCTTAACCTAAACCTACAACCTATAACCTAAACTCAATTCCCTAAACCTTAACCTATAACCTAAACTAAACCTATACTTATAACCTAAACCTATTCTCAAATCCCAAAACCTATAACTATAACCTAAACCTTAACCAAAAACCTATAACTTATAACTGAAACCTATAACCTAAACTCAATTCCCTAAAACTTAACCTACACCCTAACCTAAACCAATACTCCTAAACCTATTCTCAAAAGCCAAAATCTATAACCTAAACCTAAACCTTAAGCTAAACCTATAACCTATAACTGAACCCATAACCTAAACTCAATTCCCTAAACCTTAACCTATAACCTTAACCTAAACCTAAACTTAACCTATAACCTAAACTTTAACCTATAACCTAAACCTATAACCTAAACTCAATTTCTAAACCTTATACCTATAACCTAACCAAAACCTAACACCTAAAATGTATTCTCAAATCCCTAAACCTAAACCTACACCTAATCCCAATCTCAACTCCCTAACCTAAACCCAAACATAAACCTACACCTAATCCCAATCTCAACTCCTAACGTATTCTCAAATCCCTAAACCTAAATCTACACCTAAACCTAATCTCAACTCCCTAACCTAAGCCTAAACCTAAACCTGAAAACCCAAACCCAAACTCGATTCCGAACCCAAACCCGATTTCCTAAGCCTAAACTTATAACCTTAACCTAAACCTATTCTTAAATCTCAAAACCTATAAACTAAACCTAAACCTATAACCTTAACCTAAACCTATAACTTAACCTATAACCTATAACCTACAACCTTAACCTAAACCTAAACCTTAACGTGTTCTCAAATCCTAAACCTAAACCTAAACCTACACTTAATCTCAATCTCAACTCCCTAACCTAAACCTAAACCTTAACTTGAAAACCCAAACCTAAACCCGATCCCAGAACCCGAACTCGATTTCCTAAACCTAAACTTATAACCTTAACCTAAACCTATTCTCAAATCTCAAAACTTATAACCTAAACCTAAACCTATATAACCTTAACCTAAACTTAAAACTTAACTTATAACCTAAACCTTAACCTATAACCTTAACTTAAAACCTAAACTCAATTTCCTAAACCTTAACCTAAAGTTATAGCCTAAACTCAACTCCCTAACCTAAAGCTATAACCTAAACTCAATTTCCTAAACCTTAACCTATAACCTAACCTAAACCTAAACCTATAACCCGAACCCGATTTCCTAAACCTAAACCTTAACGTATTCTCAAATCCCTAAACCTAAACATACACCTAATCCTAATCTCAACTACCTAACCTAAACCTAAACCTAAACTTGAAAACCCAAACCTAAACCCGATTTCCTAAACCTAAACTTGTAACCTTAACCTAAATCTATTCTCAAATCTCAAAACCTATAAACTAAACCTAAACCTATAACCTAAACTTAAACCTAAATCTTAACCTATAACCTAAACCTTAACCTAAACCTAAACCTTAACATATTCTTAAATCCCTAAACCTAAACCTACACACGATCCTAATCTCAACTCCCTAACCTAAACCTAAACCTTAACTTGAAAACTCAAACCTAAACCCGAACCCGAACTCAATTTCCTAAACCTAAACTTATAACCTTAACCTAAACCTATTCTCAAATCTCAAAACCTATAACCTAAACCTAAACCTATATAACCTTAACCTATAACCTAAACCTTAACATATAACTTTAACTTATAACCTAAACTCAGTTTCCTAAACCTTAACCTATAACCTAACCTAAACCTAAACCTATAACCCGAGCCCGATTTCCTAAACCTAAACCTTAACGTATTCTCAAATCCCTAAACCTACACCTAATCCTAATCTCAACTCCCTAACCACACCTAAACCCGATCCCGAATCCGAACCCCATTTCCTAAACCCAAACTTATAGGTTATAGGTTAAGGTTAAGGTTAAGGTTAAGGTTTTAGGTTTAGGTTTAGGGTATTTTTGTTTATGATGTTAAGCTTATATATATTTATGCGTGAATGAATGTGATGCGGATAAGATTGTTTGTGTTTGGATGAATGTAGTTTATGTTTGGGTTTGGGTTTGGGTTTAGATGGATGTGAATGTGAATATGATGAAATATATTGTATAACAGGTGTATATCAGGATGAATATGATGAAATATATTGTTAACAGGTGCATATCAGGAATTTTGAGCTATATATATATATATAAGACACTTTTAGCGACGAAAATTTTTGGGTAGTCAAAATTTGCCACAGTTTTTTGTGAAGCACTGAGAAGTAAAGTGATGAGTGAAGGATTTCTAGAAGGTCACTCCAAGCAATTGCATTTGTCTACACCCAAGAAAATTTTTGTTGGTCTTGCTCTGTCAGATTCAGAAAATACGGATTTCAGAATCAGAGGTAAGTTGAGTTGCTTGGAGGAATGTATCACACGCTCCATGAATGACATGGTGTATTTGTATGACGTGAGTTTTGTTTTTAACATTCTTTAAGTTGCTTGATTTGGAGATAAGTTTTGAAACATCTGTTCTAAGATACCTTTGTACAAAGATTCCTATTGCATTTGTTTTTTCTCCCATGGTGTTTTGCATTTAAATCTTGGTCATTTTTTCAGGGAAAATTTTCTGCATGGCACATATTTAGGAATTATGTACAAAACCTGCTTCTGTATGCAATGGTTTTTTTTTTTTTTTTTTTTTTAGTTTGGAACTGTGTTCTTCACTTTTGTAGGAAGAAGAGGCTCTCATTTCAGCTCATAGAAAAGAAATTGAAGAGACGATGGAGATTGTGCGTTGAGTAAGTCTATCCTACATCAGCTCT
Source organism: Magnolia changhungtana (assembly GCA_030180095.1). Taxonomy (NCBI): domain Eukaryota; kingdom Viridiplantae; phylum Streptophyta; class Magnoliopsida; order Magnoliales; family Magnoliaceae; genus Magnolia; species Magnolia changhungtana. The sequence goes on from JASAUF010000502.1 coordinate 15,348,671, forward strand.
CTGCTACCCTTTTAATTCAAGATCACCGAAGGTTTCTCTCTTTTGCTCTCATATGTTTTTGCTTGGATATCCATATGCTTGTACATGTGTCAAACAAGTCTATTTTAGACCTCATATGATAACTATGTTTTTTTGACATTTAAATGCTGAGAAAGAAACCTCTAGAGCTGTTAAAAGTAAAATTAGGAGCCAGGGACATGCCAGTGGAGCAATTTGAACTGTCGATATGGACTCCACAATAAATTATTACTAATGGTGAGTTCTTCTTCTTTGCAGATGCTTTCAGACTACCGAACAAGCTGTAGTTGTTCATCAGCCAAGCAAAAGTCATATCCAAATCTTGCGTTGTGACTTTGTATTATTTGTGGAACCTAATGTTGTGTAATAGTTTGATTGAGTTTGTTTTGAAAACTTTAAATAGTAAACAAGCGAGATTGATTATTTGATTGAGTTGTTAACTATTTTGTTGGTATTATGGCTTTCATGATTGATTGTTTCATGAGTGGATTGAATGAATGAATTAGTAGTTTAAATAAATATTTAAAAAAATTAAACATTTTTAGCCTCAATTTGTAACCGAGGCTTGGATGGATTTACTAGTTTGGGTTTAGCTGGATGTGAATGTGAATATGATGAAATATATTATATAACAGGTGTATATCAAGATGAATATGATGAAATATATTGTTAACAAGTGTATATCAGGATGAATATGATGAAAGATATTGTTAACAGGTGTATATCAGGAATTTTGTGCGGAATTTTGAGCAGTATTTTTTTTAAAAAAAGATACTTTTAGCGACGAAAATTTTCGTCGCTAAAAGTGGAACGAATTTTTGTAGCAGCTCTTGGAAATTTTTTTGGCGACGAAAATTTTCGCTGGTAAAGGTCTTGAAATTTTTTTTTTGGCAGTGAAAATTTTCGCTGCTAAAATCTTGGAAATTTTTTTTTAAATAAACTTTTATTTGCTAAAGTTTTGATATTTTTAGTATGAAAATCTACGCTAAAAAGTCTTGGAAGTTTTTTAGCGGCGAAACTTTTCGCTGCTTTAGTCTTGTAATTTTTTCGCAGGGAAAATTTTCGCAGCTAAAAGTCTTGAAAGATTTTTTCACGGTGAATATTTTCGCTGCTAAAAGTCTTGGATATTTTTTGGACTCTTGGAAAATATTTTTAGTAGTGAAAATTTTCGCTGCTAAAAATCTTGTAAAATTTTTTTTACAGCGAAACTTTTCGCTGCTAAAAAGTTTTGGATATTTTTTTGGCGGCGAAAATTTTCGCTGCTAAAAGTCTTGGAAGTTTTTACGTGAAAAGTTTAGCTACTAAAAGTCTTGAAAATTTTTTATAAATGAAAATTTTTCATTCGCTAAAAGTCTTGAATTTTTTTTGCGTGAAAATTTTATTGCTAAAGGTCTTGGAAAACTTTTTTAGCGACAAAAATTTTCGTCGCTAAAAAGTTTGCATTTAGCGACGTTTTAAATTTTTCGTTGATAAAAGCCTTGCACATCGGTCTTTTACCAACGAATTTAGCGACGAAAATTTTCATCGCTAAAAGGTTTTAGCTGCTAAAATATGACTTTTAGCGATGAAAATTTTCGTCGCTAAAAGTGGTGTTTCTTGTAGTGACTCACCGATAAAGACGAACATATGGACGCGGTGAAGCTGGCTCTAATAATTTGCGTTGAGAGTCTATTGGTTGGATCTCCACAAAAGAATAACTGTATTGACACGTTTATAGACATGGTTGATGACTTAGAATATTTTAATAACTACCCCTGGGGCAGTGTGGGGTATGATTCTTTGAAGAATGGGGTTAACGCTGCGTCTAACATTATTTGCTGGGAAAGGGCGACTGGCCAATACCCTAAATCATACAACATATGCAGATGCGCGTATGCCCTATAAGTACGTCATTCTTGTCCGGATTCATACTTGAGTTCGAATTGTTCCCTTTTTCCTCCATACATGTCAACCAATATGTAATGCATGATAATTGTTCTTATACAGATTTGGGCCTACGAACAGTTCCCTCAACTCACTGGTGACCATAGGTGGGCCATTAGAAGACTGCATATAAGGATTCCTCGAATCCTAAATTGGGTTCAAAAGAAAATAGGCGGATATGAAACCATATATGTCATATTCACAGCTGTGCCGATAAGATTTTTTCAATTGGTATTGTAATTTGAATCATGCAGTATGTTTATAATTAATAAATCAAATTTGCTCCTGTAGGTGGTGCTAGCTCCAGATCTTTGACCAACGGTCGAAGAAGCAGAAACCGAGGTTGCCAGGAGTATAACTATTGATGACATTTATATGAAGGACAAGACTCTCTGGTTAGCACTCACGACAAAGACAACGGAGGATGACGAAAGAAATAAGCTGAGGCTGATCTTACGGCCTCCCTCTTGGAAATGTAAAAAACAACTGAGCTTGATGGGAAATTTGCCCATTTGCGGAATGTATTGAAAAAAAAAAAAAAAAAAAAAAAAAACAAGATCCGCGGTAAGGAAATCTAATAAGTGGATTGATTTCCTCACCACTGAGGTGCAAGGAATAAAGGGTGAATTGAAGTGGATTAATAAGTTTGGAGTAGACTTAAAGCACCTCAAGGAAGATTATGCTTCTTTACGAGAAGTGACGTCAATGAGAGATGATATGAATACAAAACACGTACGTGAAATCTTCTTGCTTCATCTAACCTATTTGTTAATAACTCACTGTAAAGAAAACTAAAAAATGGATCGTGGTTGTCATCCACACAAGATCATTATTATCATACAGGAAGGGTCGTGGTTTTCATGTACCTAGGGTCCACGACCCAACATTGATGGCCTAGGGTCACCGTTTCTGTGTAATGTGGTTAGTGGTTTAAATGAAATATGGATCACTCTTATCACACAGTGGATTGTGGGTTTCATCCACAACGGATTGTGGGTTTCATCCACAACGGATTGTGTGGTTGAACTATGACCTAACATGGACGACAACCACGACCCATTGGTTGTAATAACCACGACCCTATTCTTGATCATAGCGGTCACCCACATATCTTTCAACCACGACCCAATACGAACATTGTCTCTTCGATCAACCCTCTTAGTGCATAAAATGCTTCACTGCAGCAGGTGAAGAAACATAGAGAGGAGATCAATGTTTCACTACAGGAGAAGGTGAAGCAGCATAAAGAGGAGATCAATGCTTCACTGCAGGATCAGGTGAAGTAACTTAGGGAGGAGATCAATGCTTCACTGCAGGAGCAGGCGAAGCAACCCAGGGAGGAAATCAATACTTCACTGCAGGAGCAGGTGAAGCAAATCAGAGAGGACATCAATTATTCACTGCATGAGCAGGTGAAGCAACTCAGGGAGGAGATCAATGCTTCACTGCAGGAGCAGGTGAAGCAAATCAGAGAGGACATCAATTCTTCACTGCAGGAGCTGGTGAAGCAACTCATAGAGGAGATCTTGACAATAAAGGTATATGAAGTTAAATCTATCTTGAATCATTGTTATCATACACTAGGGGTCGTGGTTGACATGCACACTGAATAGTGGATGAGTCGTAATCGACTTAACATGATAGTCTTCTATTTAGACAATGGACGTGGTTTCTACGAGACGTGGATCATGATTATCGTTCAGCGTGGATTGTTATTATCATCCGTCGCGATCGTTATTCTCATCTAATGTGAATTATGATTATCATACATAGTGGATCATTCGTGACATCCACGAATCTCCATGGATGTGAACCACGACCCACTATGGATGACAACAAGGCTCCAGTGGCCATAATAACCATTTCTGATATAGGATTTCATTATAGGATAATGTTCCTTCGACCAGCCCTCTGATCGTAGAGAATGCTTCACTGCTAGAACAGATGAGGCAGCGTGGAGAGGAAATACAACGAATAAAGGTATATAAAACTGAAATTTTCCCTTGTCATATTATGTCATTGTTGTGTTCCTTTTTAGGTAGTGGGCATGATCCAGTGAGGGCTGCTGTTACATGCCCTTACCCATTCAACAAGTCCTCTCAGTCATGAGAATGCTTACTTGAATAAAGCTTAGAGAGGAGGTAGAAGCAATAACTGTATATGAAATGGAAAATTGGTCATTATTGTGTTCCACCTTGGATCGTGGTTAATGTCAACAGCTCCAATTTTAAGGTTGGGATCAGCCAGGTCTCTAGTTTTGGGATGACCCATCTTAAAGATGAGAATGTTGTGCTACGGGCACAATTATACGTGGGATTACATTTGGATCGTGGTTTAAATCAAACATTATATTATGAACTCCATAGATAATATGTCATTTTATTACAGCTCAACATTGTTATCCAGTAACTGAGTAATGAAGGGAGACCACGTTGCAATACAGTGGATCCAGATAGAGCTATAACTGTAATAGAGCCTCGTCAGGGGCTTAGTGAACTCCACCAAGCTCTAACTGATGCTGAAGAGGATGAGTTGAGAGTTGTCAGAGAGACAAGTTCACTCGTCTGGTTGAAAAGTGTCCATGACCCAAATTCATGGGTCGACTCTGAGGTAAGTTTATACCTTTCTCCTTCATTGTTTCATATCAATGTATGAATATTATAGTTACATGAGACATTTTCCATGTTACGTAGGCCATAGGCTTATACCTAAGATACCTACCCTGAGGTAGACAGGACTGCGCATTCGTCTCGTCGCTATTTATGGTAATATGAATTTGAGGACCATAGTTGTCTGTAAAACATCATTAATCATTTCTGTTTCCAATAATATTTAACATATCAATAACAATACATGGAACAACAACTTGACCTGCTGCGAACTTATGGTGTTTGGAACTATAAGGATCGTGGGACCATGAAGTTTGAAAGGTTGTGTGAAATGCTTATAGAAATAGTCGACTATAAACTGAAACCTCTATGGAAGTATGATGTGGTAAGATCTTAGTTTCTTACACATGGACTTAAATCATTAGATCCATATTTGGAAGGGCAATGCTCTAACTGTAGTCGTAGTTCTTGTGCTTCAAAGGTGTACATCCCTCTTAATGCAAGGGGGCAGCACTGGCTGATGGCTGCTGTTTATCCGAGAAAGAAAGAGGTCACTTTATACGATAACTTGAGTACTAAATTGGAAGAGAAAAATGAGCCTGTCGTCGCACAGTAAACAGACGGACTGAGGTGGTTATTCCATGTTCTTGATGACAGATTAGTTAAGTGGGAGAAGCCATGGAATGTGAAGCCATCCGCTGACAGGCCTACGCAACCGAACTCAGACGATTGTGGCGTATACATGATGAAATATATAGACTTCTTATGCAGTATGAGTGTAATCGACTTTACGCATGTAAGTTTATATTGGATTTAATTAAATATAAGTCTACATTCAAGTTTTACTGCTTTATACTTTGTTTTAAGATTAGCTCATTATGATTTTGTAGGAGGAAATTTTAAAATTTAGAAAGACGATTGCATATGACTGCTGCAGCAGACAAGAGCAGATGGTGCTGCGTTCCTAAAAAAATAAGGAGAAGAGGCGTCAGGTAGACCAGCGAAGAGAGCCAAACACTGATTTGATGTTGAATGATGAATGGATTGGTGTATTTGATGTTTATTCTTCTTATTATGATCCATAATGGGTTGGTGAATGAGATGGGTAGTAATTGTCCGTGAACAATTCGAAGTTGTACTGCACTTTGGCTGTTAGCCACATTGGTTGACATGCACAATGGATCGTTGTTATATATGTGTGGTGCAGGCCAAACGTGATCCATATATGGCAACAACCACGACCCCTATAACACTGGAACCACGACACGTATCATGTTACAACCACGATCCTTCTAACATCATAACCACGACTGGTCTAAAATAATGACCACGATCCATAAGAACAACGACACAGTCTCTGCGACAGCCATGAAACTATCATGTGATCTGATCTTGTAGTTCACATGCATGTTAGATCATGATTACGGTCCACGTTGGATCGTGGTTGTCACGCATGTTTGTTTTTGGTTCACACTCACGACCCTAATCCGGACCCCTGAAAAGCCTACATGATATATTTACATTATGGGAAGTAATGGAACTGAGTGCAGTACTACAACCCCTAGGCCCTAAGCATGAAAACCACGACTCATATTACACGAGAAAGACAATCCGTAATAGCCTTCAAGCCATGATCCATATACCGTCACAACAGCGGCCCATGTAACCAGACAACCACAGATTATGTACACGACATGGCTCACGGATGGCTTGGTGCTTATGTGTTTCGTCCATGGTGTACATAATCCATTCCATGCCGTACACGTTGAAACAACAATAGCAGATCTAGGCAACATGACAAACACGATTCATATAACATGGAAAATACAGTGACATATAACACATCAATGGGTGGAGAGTTTTCTACTCGCCGTCGTATTTATTTATAAAGGTGTGTGGTTGAGAAATAATCTTATGAGCTATAAGTTCATGGAAATCTGGTCATCCACATATATTGATCTGTTCTCGTTGAAGTGTATGGAAATCTTCCCATCAATGTTAGGACATTGCATACGTAGATATCGAATATCGCATGTATATATATAGTAGAGGTAGTTATGAACATGTGGGGAACATGTTCGTCGGTGGATTTATTGTTGCCGAGAGAGTAGTTTCGGAGATTTTTGCAAAAGGAAGAACTGAATCATTAGTCGTGTTAATATATGTCATTGTTAGGTGTTAATATTTTCGTGGTTCATATATGTAACAGATCATGGCTGTCATCCATGTTCGATCGTTGTTGACAAACGTTCTTAAGAGAACGACGATCCATACGTCATTGAAGCCACGATCTATACGTTATGGCAACTACGAATCCTATGTCATGGCAACCACGACCCGTTAAAGTGGTTATAAGGGTCGCGTCTTCTTGTTATATTGTAAACTTTAGTGGAAGAATCTTGCAGAGTCTTACACATCACTGAGCTTCTTTTCTGGCAGTTACTGTGTTATATAGGTCATGGTTGTAATGTTATAAGGGTCAATGTTTTCATGTTACATTGTCGTGATTGTAATGTTATATAGGTTGTAATTGCCATGTTATACGAATCGTGGTTGTCATGTTGCCTGGATTGTTATTATGGTGTGCAGGGCTCTGCAAGTTGAATGGGCCGTGGTTGTCATCAACAATGGATCATGAACTTAACAACGGGTCATGGTTCTCATGACACGTGGATCGTGGTTTCCAGGATGTATGGGTGGTGTTCCTCATACGATCGTGGTTGTCAAATACGTTTCAACATGGACGAGAACCACGATCCATTACATGGATGAGAACACGACCCATATCAAATATGAACCATTCGTCCCATATATCACAACCCATATAACACGACAACAATGACACATATATCATACCATTCATGGTCCATGTATCATGACAACCACAACCTATACATCCTTACAACCACAACCCATATACAATGACAGTCACTACCCATGTACCATGTTAATCGTAACCCACATATTGATAATAATCACGAGCCTTTATGCATTTAAACCATGACCTAAGTATGGAAATAGTGTATGTAACAATATGTTGTGGTTTTCGGGATTTATGTGTCGTGATTGTCATATTAATGTTTCTTGCTTTCATTCAGTGCCTTTGTTGAACCACGACCCAAACAATGACAAGGACGATGCATTCTAAATATTGGAATATGACCCATGTAACATGACAACCATGATCCGTATAACATGACAACCATATTGAATGACAACTGCGATCAATGCTTCACCCCAACCACGAACCATGTAACATGACAACCACAATTTTTATTACACAACAAGCACGACCCAATATAATTACATTCAGGATCCATATTACAGGACAACCACGACCTATACAAAATTACAACCACGAACCATTATCAATGACAGTCACGACCCATGTATCATGTTTTGAGCGCGATCATAGGGCGTGTCTCTGTCTCACCACGACCCATATATAATTACATTCAGGATCCGTCTTAGCTTTGCTGAGTTCCAGGTTGATGTAAAAGCCCTACAAAAGAAATTGATATTTTGTGGATGAACACCTACTAGGATTGGCGGATCTGGTGTGTAATGGCTTCTTCTGGATTCTAGGCTGACAACAATGATCCGTATAATATGACGGAATGAGAAATTTTCACCATATTAGTAAGCAAGATAAAGTGTATGAAAATAATCCAAGCACTTTCAAGAGATAGAATGATAACCTTTTGAAAATTTCTAGCCAAGTCTTGCAATAGTTCTGTCCGTATGAAAAAAGATACTAGATTCTCCAACAAAGGCATAAAATAGTCCCTGTAATACCTGCAAATACAAAACATGTAATAAGCTGAAAAACATTAATGTAATAGTGATTATTATAAAAGGATGCAGTGGACATGCAGTGGACATGTACGAATCATTGTTGTCATGCAGAAAGTACCTAAACACATTTAATTTTTCCCACGAAAGTAAAAGCCAAATGGTTACTCAGTATGACAACAATGATCTGTACAATATGATAACAACGATCCATAAAACATGAAAACCACGACCCATAACAACCGACACCACGACCCATGTAACTTTGACAACCAAGATCCATATATCATAATAACCACTGATAAATTTATATGAATCCTTCTGTTGTAGCTTTGCTGAGTTCCAAGCTGATGTAAAAGCTCTTCAAAAGAAATTGATATTTTGTGGATGAGCAGCTACTCGGAGTTGGCGACCCTAGTGTTTAATGACTTCTTCGTGATTCTAGGCTAATGTAACCTGGCTTCTTCCGGGTTCCATGCTGACGTCAAAGCTGTTATATGGGTCATGGTTGTAATGTTATAAGGGTCGATGTTTCCATTTTATATTATCGTGATTGTAATGTTATATTGTCTATAGTTGCAATGTTATATGGATCATGTTGTCATGTTGCATTGATCGTGGTTGTGGTGCACAAGATTCCGTAAGTTGTATGGTCGTGGTTCTCATGACACCTGGAGTGGTTTTCATTTTGTATGGGTCATGTTCCTCATAAGGTCGTGGTTGTCGAATACGATCTAACATGGACGAGAACCACGATCCATGACAACTGTACGCCACGACCAATTTAACAAGTATATTGTTATTCATGGTGTTATAACATGTATATGGACCGTGGTTCTGGTGTGATATGAGTTGTGGTGCGCATGTTGCATGGGTAGTGATTTTAGGGTCATATGCATCGTGGTTCTCATGTTTTTATTCACGATCCACTGTGCATGTTATTCATGATCACACGAAAGGTTCGTGTTTGTCATACACACTGGGTCGTGTTATATGTGTTGTCATATCCACGATCCTTCCCTTCGGAATCAGAGCCACCCTTTGGATTTAGCGCCACACTATTTTTCAGGAAATCACATTTGGCTACTTCCCCATAATCTCTTTGGAATCAGCATGACCCTTCAGAATGTTTGACCAACCTATAAATGCGGTGGCACGGATAACGAAGGGTCATGCACAGAAAATGAAGAGTTGCTACTTCCCTGTAAAACATTGGGCACCGAGCACGACCCTTCGTTATCCATGCGACCGTATTGAATCAGCGCGACTCTTCGGAATCGACGCATTGACCATTGAATTGCCAGCCTATTAAAGTGGTACTATGGTGATACTTCCACAAGCCAATTCATGCATTCCTTTGCCCTCTCCTTCAAAAAAATGGAGCAGATATTCGAAGAAATAATAGAGCCCCTATCGCGTTCTTCCTTCATGGGTGATCCCTACTCCTTCCTCAGGGACGTTCACGATCTTCCTGAATCTCAACAGCCTCCACAGGAAGGTCTGACAACAATTTCAGAACTCCGCCAACTCGACAGATTCTACTGGCACGCAGCCAGCGGAAAAAAAAGGTTAGGATATGGCATACGTGGATATCAAAAATCCCATATATATATATATAGCTTTTCATAGATTTAGTTATAGAAACGAGAAGCATGTAATTATGTAATTTGTTATGTGTCTCTAAAAAAGGACAACTTGTTCAAGTTCACTAGAAAAACTAAAAAAAAATAGAGGAGAGAAGAGAAAAGAAAAAAACTCATGGGGAACCTTTCCTTGCCTTATAGGTTTTTGAAGAGATGTTTATTGGCAATGCATCAATCGGGATAAAAAGAATGAGGGAAATCAAGGTAAAATCATTCAAGGCGGCATAAATCTCAAGTTGGCCGCCTAAAATGAAATACTAGGAATAGAAACATCCACTGTTGAAAGTTTCTTGAAGCTGACAATGATGTCCATATGAAATCTGAACCGTTCATAGGGTAATTTTCAAATGAGCCAGCAGTTTTGTCCTAGGCCTTATTATATGTCATTGTGTTTTGATCTGTTAGCATGTCAGCATTGGAATGACAAAGCAGAGAGATTAGTTTCGTCTAAGAAGCACAAAAGGGGAGCAGCAGCAAGGCGAATCAGAGCAATCAAGAAAGCAATATTTGTAAACGGAGGTTCGGCGCATGATTGCTGGCTGAAGAGAGATCTTCTTCCTACTGTAAATCTCACCATGGTCGTAGTCGTCATGTTAAATCGGTAGTGGCTTTTGTTCATTTAGCAGAAATTAGAACAATGGAGTTATGTTCCCTATTGTATGTAAAATGGGTCGTGGCTTGCATGCTACATGTGGTGCTTATTCTGGAAGCTCTCTCTGAATCCAAAGGAATGGTTGTATTTTTTAACCACCGAAGATGAGAGTGATTTTCAGTTAAATCAGTCATGGTTGTTACAATGTTCATAGTTGACAGGTTAAACAGGTCATGATTTTTACGTTATATGTTCGTGTCCATCAGCAGCTGCCACATCTTTTCTGGTAGTGACAGAAGTCAGAGTGTAACTTCATGTTCATGGGTCGTCGTTGTAATGTGTCATGGTTGTCATGTAATTTGTTTCGTTGTTATAATGTGTCGTGGTTGTCATGTTCATGAGTGGTTTCCATGTTGTATGGATCGTGTTCCTCATATGGTCGTGTTTAAGTCGAATACAATCCAACATGGACGAAAACCACGATCCAAGACAACTGTGCACCACGACCAACTTAACAAGTATATTGTTATTCATGGTGTTATAACATGTATATGGATCGTGGTTCTGGTGTTATATTGGTCATAGTGCGCACATTGCATGGGTCCTGGTTTTAAGGTCATATGCATCATGGTTCTCATGTTTTTATTCACGATCCAACGTGAATAAAAACCACGATCCACTGTGAATGTTATTGACGATCACACGAAAGGGTCGTGGTTGTCATACACAATGGGTTGTAGTTATCATATTATATGGATCGTTGTTGTTACGTTATATGGTCGTGTTTGTCATGGGTCAGGGTTATAATGGGTCATGGTTGTCATGTAATATGTGTCGTTGTTGTAATGTAATATTGGTAGCAGTTGTTGCATGTTCACCACGACCCATATTGTATTGTAATTATGGTCGTGAATGACAACTACAGAAACAACGCCACATTCCTCTTCTTCACGCAATCACACTAAAGTCGCTACTTCCCTATAAAATATTGGTCACCGAGCGCGACCCTTCGTTATCCGTGCAACCATTCTGAATTAGTGCGAGCCTTCGGAATCTGTGCCTTGACCATTGAATGGCCATCCTATAAGAGTGGTACTTTGGTGATACTTCCACAAGCCAATTCATGCATTTATTTTCCCTCTTGTTCAAAATAATAGAGTAGATATTAAAAGAAATAATAGAGTCCTTATTGCGTTCTTCCTTCATGTGTGATCTCTACTCCTTCCTTAGGGATGTTCACAATCTACCTGGAGCTCAACAACCTCCACAGGAAGTTTTGAAGACAATTTCAAAACTCCACCAACTCGACAATTTCAACGGGCACCCAGCCAATGGAAAAAAGGTTAGGACATGGCATACGTGGATATTGAAAATCCCATGTGTATATATATATATATATATATATATATATATATATATATGCATAGATTTAGTTTTAGAAACGAGAAGCCAGTAATTATGTAATTTGTTATGTGTCGCTAAGGGCGTGTTTGTTTTCGAGTGGTCTGGTGAAATCCTGGCAAAATGGGTCATAATGACGCTTACCCCCGTTTAATTGATGGAAGTGCTGAGTGCAGATGGCAGATGGGAAAACACGGTTCACCTGCGAGAGATTTCGCAGGGAAATCTCGGGCGATCCGGGCAAGATCTGTTGTATGTCTCGAAGACAGGATGGTAATGTCCGTGGTCTGCGAGAGCATGTAATAAAATGCCACTCCGTCTATATATTATTATATATTCTCAAACAGCGACTCCATCTCCACCAAAGCTCCCTCGCAGGTACCGTATAACAGAACTAAAAAAATAAAAAACAGAGGATAGAATAGAAAAGAATAAAACTCATGGGAAACCTTTCCTTGCCTTGTAGGTTTTTAAAGAGATGTTCATTGGCCATGTATCGATTTGGATCAAAAGAACAGGGGAAGTCGATGTAAAACCATTCAAGGTGACGTAAATCTCTCAGGTTGGCCACATAAAAGGAAATACTATGAATAGAAACATCCACCATTGAAAGCTACTTGAAGCTGACACTATGCTAAAAGGGGCAAATTGCAACGGACTTCGTCCATCGCTAAAATCTCTTGGTTTAACGATGGATTTAATCCGTCGCTACTGGAAAAAGTCTATCGCTAAGCCCATGTTTGTAGAAAATCCGTGGTCTAAACGTCGCTGAATTTAGCGACGAACGAAAATCCGTTGCTAAAATCTAATTTACGACGGATTTTGGTCCGTCGTTAATAAGCGATGGACTAAATCCGTCGCAACATTTAATTTTGTAACAGTCATAAATTCCCACCCAAAATACCAAATGGCGCCCTTTTCAGTTGCTTTTCGGATGGGTCATGGTCCGTCGTAAAAGAACTTTGGCGACGGATCATATCCGTCGTAAAAGGACTTTTGCCTTAACATTATTTTTTTTTTCATTTTTATAGGAATATGGTGCAAAATTAAGATTTTTTGTAGTCTAATAATTGATTTTTAATAGAATTTCAGTGGTTTAATTGTATGTATTTGTATCTAAGATTATTTTTTAACAATTGATTGAATGCAAAAAGAAAATTTATTTTATTTTTATATCAAATGAGTGAAATTTTTATTTTTATTTTTTAATTTAAAAATAATATTTAAATGATTTGTAATATCACATGAAAAAGAACATTGAGAAGTTTAAAAAATTTAACAATGATTGAGAAAAAAATAGATTTTGAAAAAATAAAAATCGTGATTTAATAAAAATCTATTTTGTGGGAACAAAAAAGAATTCATATTGAATAAAGTTGATAAATTTGAAAAAAAAAAAAAAAGCATTTGATTTTGAGAAAAAAATAATATCCTTCAAAAGAAAATTAAAAATATTTTAAAAAATGTGAAAATTTTCATAATGTTGAAAAATGAAAATATTTTTAAAAAGAAAATGAGAGTTTGAAATTTGAAAAATAAAATAAAATTGAGAAGTTCAATAAAAAATGACAAGTTCGAATAAAATGCTTTTAAAAAAATGGAGAAGTGAAAAAGAATTGAAAATTTTAAAATAAAACGATATTAAAGAATTGTTACTTTATCAAAAATAAACATTTTGAAATGAAAATAAATAAGTTGAAATTTTTTGTGATTTTGGAAAGTAATTGAAAATGTTCAAAATTCGAAATTAAAAGAAAATTTATTTATAAAAACACTAAGATTTTGAAAATATATATATTTAAAAAAAAATTTGAAAAGTTGAAAATAACATGATGCTTTTGAAGAAAAAAAATCGGCATTTTGGAATTTTTGGGAAAAAAAATAAATTTTGTGAAAATTTTAGATATTTTGAAAATAAAAATTCATAATTTGTATTTTAATTTATTTTTTGAAATATTTTATAATAAAAATGATATTTTGTTAAAAGTTTTCAAAGAAAAATTAAGAGTAAAAAAATATACATTTTGAAAAAAAAAAATGTTATTTTTAAATGGAAATTGAAATTTATCTGTGAAAAAAAATATATTTTGTTATAAATTATTAGGCACATCTACTAATTGAACATTTAACCGTTTTTTGACAATTGAAATAGTCCGGATTGAAGAGTAAATAACTTCGTATGTTTAAATCAAATTTCACTCAAATTGTTTATCAATCTTGTATGCCCAATTTCTTTCTCATATGTAGCTAACCTGATTGAGGCAAGTAACTAGTCAAATCGAGGGTATTGATCAGTAAAATAGAGTGAAGGGACTTGACATATAAAATGGGCTAAATATTGTTCTCAAAATTGTGACCATAACTTATTGACCTCGCGAGAATCTAAGAATTGATGTTAATAAGTTTTGTGGGCCCCATCATGATGTGTGTCGAACATCAACATCGTGCATTTAATGTATCCCCTTTAGGTTTTGAGATATCTTAAAAATCATCCGTAAATGAAACTCAGGTGAGCCATACCATCTAAAACCATGTCAAGACATCTTTAAAAATATAAAAGCACTTGGTGGGGCCCACATGAGTTTTGGATGCGGCTAAAACTTCGGTCTAACCCTCATCCAAGTGGGACACACATAATGAGTGGGTTGGATATGTGAATCACATTAAGGCAAGCCCAATATATGATTATGAATGTTTTAAGGAATCCCCTCTACATTTAGGTTAGTCATTACCCTTACCAGAGTAAACTCTGTAGGGTCCACTGTTATTTATTTATTTTATCCACTCCGTTTATTTATGTTAACAGATAATTTGAGGTCTAGAGAACAAAAAGGAAGCATATCCAAAGCTCAAGTGGACCACACCATAAGAAATAGTGTGATTAAACCTCTACCATTAAAAAATTCTTGGAGGCCATAGAAGTTTTGGATCAAGCTGATGTTTGTGTTTTCTCTTCATTCATATATATTTGATATCATGAATAGGTTGGATGGCAAATAAGCGTTACTGTGGGCCCAAGGAAGGTATCGATGGTGGAAATCATTATTCCGCATTGTTTCGTGTGGCATGGTCCACTTGAGTTTTGGATTTACCGAAAATTTGGGATCAACCCACACCGTCCATCCATTTTTTTAAGATCATTTTAGAGAATTATTCAAAAAATAAATCATATCCAAAGATTAAATGGACCGCACCACACATACCAGCATGGATGGGAACAGATTGGCTACTCCCCTGCCACCCGCCCGTTAGCTAGTATTTAGTGCTATGTGGGCCCCACCATGATGTATGTATTTCATCCATTATGTTCATCCAATTTTACCCATCATTTTAGGGCTTGATCAAAAAAACGATAAGGATATAAACCTAAGGTGGACCACATCATAGGAAAACAATATTGATTGGATATCCACCATTAAAATCCTCTTAAGGCCCACAGTACTGTTTATTTGACATCCAATCTGTTGATTAGATTATACAGGGCCTAATGAAGGGAAAAAACAAAGATCAGCTTGATCCAAAACTTTTATGGCCCCCAAAAGGTTTTTAATGGTCGATGCTCATTGACATTGTTTCTTATAATGTGGTCCACTCGATATTGGGATATACCTCATTTTTGGTATCATACCATAAAATGATCTGAAAAAAATAGATGGGAGAATGGATGAAATACATACATCATGGTGGGGCCCACAAAGCACCGACCATCATCCCGTAGTGGTAGCAGGTGGGGAGTAGCCAATCCGTTTGAAATCGGATTGCGTAGTGAGTTACTCGATGACGCTCTTATGGTCTTGAGTAAACTCGGATTGGGCCCACCTTGAATGTATGTAGTCTATCCAAGACATCCATCGTTTTTCCATCTAATTTAAGGGGTTGATCCCAAAATTGAAGCATATCCAATGATCAAGTGGATCATACCACTGGAAACAGTGGAGATAATGATTTTCACCGTTGAAACCTTTCTAGGCCCACCATAACATTTATTTTCTATCCAATCTGTTCATAAGGTCAAAAAGACCTGGATGAAGAGGAAAAACAAATTGCATATTGATCCAGAACTCCTGTGACCCCCAAAAGGATTTCAATGGTAGACGTTCAATTCCCCACTGCCTTTTTCAATGTGGTCCACTTGATAGTTATATCTGTTTTATTTTTCGTCTCAAGCCTTACGACGATCTCGCCAATGGGATGGACGGTTTGGATATAACACATACCTCATGATGGGACCCACATAACTTGCTGACGTCAGCCACTCCATTCCCTTCATTTCATTTCGCCAACCCTAAACCCTCTGTTTCTCTCTCCCTCTCATACGCTCCTCTCCGTCTATCCCTCTCCCAGCGCTGACCATACTGATCTCTCCCACCTCTCTCTCTTCCCGTCGATCTCTCCACGAACATTGAGGTAACTCTCTCTCTCTCTCTCAATCGATTGACAGTGGTGGTTCTCATTCCTACTGTTCCCCTAGGGCGTGGCCCACTTTTGAGTTTTGTTTTGACCTGATGGATTCGGAACCCCCATGATTGGAAACCCCCTGGATTTGGAACCCCCATGATCGGAAATCCCCTTGATTAGAAACCCCTTGGATTCGGAACCCCCATGATTGGAATCCACGGTTTCAAATGACCCTAAGGGCCTGTTTGGCCGGGTAGGGTGGATAGGATTAGGTTGTATTAGGATGGATTGGAAGGAACAATCCCAGGATTTGGCTGGGTGTGCCAAACAGGCAGAAGTTGGATATAGCAATCCCATGGGATTGCCAACAATCAACGACATCACCATCATTACCTTGAAATCCACCCAATCCCTCTTAATCCCATCTATTTTGCTTGGGACATGTTTGGTTAGACGGAGCAATCCCGGGATTGGCTGACGTAATCCCAAGATTGGCCAGGCAAGCCAAACATATTCGGTGGTGAATTCTCTGGATATAGCAATCCCATGGGATTGCCAGCAATCCACTGACACAGCCATCATTACTTGCTATCCACCCTAATACAGTCCAATTCCATGGGATGGGCCCGTCCAAACACGCCCTAAGGGCCTGTTTGGGAGCGTGGATTTGGAACTGTTACGAGCCTTGGATCGTGTACCCTGTTAACCTGAGGGAGTTCACATTTCGTCACACACTGTTCATAGTGAATACTTGCAGCACGATCCGGGCATCATTTACAGGTCCATTAAGAAATCAGGTCTCAAGTTCGGGTCTTGCCTTTACAAGCCTGTGAAAAATCAGGACTAGTCAGGTACAACTAGTTTTAATCGAGGGAGCTTACTTGGTAGTAAATATTTTAGATATGCTTGAGAAGATCTCTCAGATCTCTCAGATACCACCTTTCCAATTTTCGTTTAGCACACAGGATGATTAAAATCTGTTTTTCAACATTCAGTTGAACACAACAGCAAAAATTCATAGAAATGAGTGGAAGTTACAAACTGGGGCTAGCCTCATTCCATTCATAATCAGAGAATAACCCTCAAATACAACAAAGACTGTTTCAGGTCCAACCTCACCAAATTGCAACTAGAGTTTTTGTTTACAAGGTCAATGGTCACAACACCACAATTAACCTGCACACTGGGTGGAAGTTATATTTTCCCCTAAAAGTTCTCTTAAATCCATACCTAGAGGGCATAATACATAAGCTTAAATACATATTAAAAAAAGAAATACATATATCATGTCTGCATCCACAAGATTTCAATAAATAGAAGCATTAACCAACTGCTCGATCTTCCACAACTAAGACCGCAGATAAATAGAAACACTTGATTTAAAAAAAAAAAAAAAAAAAAGTTGCCATAATGCTTGCATCATGAATATCTTAAAGAAAATCAACCTCATTTCAAAATATTCATGACAATATAAGTACCCAAGCTTCTACAACAGCAAAATAGTAGTACATACCCTGTTGAAGTGATATCTCTGATGCTTCACCCATTCGAATGGTAAGAGAAGAGATCAATGGTAAGAGCTGAAAAGTTGCAAGGAGGAAGAGAAGGCTACCAGAACCATTCATGCTTTGCGTCTATTGCTATCACATTTGTTGATACAAGAGGCATAGCTCCATAGAGGGAAATAAAGTCATTGAGGCATTTGTTTCAATGATTAAACTCATTTTGGAAAACATCAGAGATAGTCCATGTGAATGATTATGAGTAAAAAAAAAATTTATTTAAATTATTCCAATTACTATCTCTAATTTAAAATCAGTTTCTAAGCTTTGCATGGATGATAAATTGGATTTAAATTGACTATCTCTGATTTATCTAAATGTGTAAAAAAATTATCTAAATTACGAGTAATTGGAATTCCAAAATGTGGTCTATCATTCACATTTATTTAGTAATTGGAAAAATGCGTAAAAAAACCTAGTAATTATTCAATGATTATGAGTGTGGTACCTTTCATCCTAAGTGATGCTTTTTCTTCCACTAGGCTATTAGGCAGCAGTCTTTGAAATATAATGCCAACAATTAGTCTTTTCTTGTGCAAATCAGAAATTTCAGTTGCTTGAAGGTCAAATCCATAAAAAATGCTTCGATCATAGTCAAATGTGAAAGGTTCAAGTGACCCCATCGGGGACGACACTTGAATCGAGCCGAAGAGCCCGACTTCTCTTTGCATTCCATAGTGTGCATGGTAAAGGTATGTTCCTGGTCCGCAATATGTTTAAAGAAGTAAAGGTGATTTAGAGACCCTACTAATCCAATCCTCAATTACAAAGATAACAAGTTGTATGATAGCCATGGCATATATTGTTGTATGCAATGGAGAGCGTTCAAATCACTAACCTAATTCTGGATGGAGTAGAACCAAAGTAAGTTATATGGATGGATTGTTCCCTTGGAATTTGTACTAGTTGTTACTGTTTTACTTTTAACTATTCATTTTGATAGCTATGCCATTCATGCTTTGTTCGATAGTCTAATTTGTATTCTTTTCTTTCCTTGTTTTAGGTGATCAAAGTGGTCAACTTGTGAAGATTTCGGCATCATAACATGTTGTTCTGATGTTAAGCCCTTGATGCAGGTTGTTGTCTACACATGTGAAGAGTGTGGGTTTGAAATTTACCTAGTAATAATGCATTGTCTACACGTGGCTTTAAGGGATCGTGTGAAGTTCCTTGTTTTTTTAAAAGATGAGAAATTTATTGAAAGAATGATGAGAGCTAGGATTGTGTGACATTCTTTTTAAAGCTATATGTTTGAATTGCCTATCGTGTTTTTACTGCAATTCTGCATTTCTTGTGTACTTGTATGTAGTGATGATCCTAGCTCTCTGTTGCCGACAAGATATCTTACAAAATATATCATCTCTAGATCATCCGTACATATTTTCAACATATTGAATACAAAATACTGACAATGCTTTGGTAATCGACTATTAAGGATATGTATAAAGGCTTAGGAAGGCAGTGGGGTTCATCAATATGAAGTTTGTACTAGGCAAAGTACACAAAGAATTTTGCATTTACTATGTACTTGTATGTAGTGATGATCCTAGCTCTCTGTTGTTTGCAGATATCTTACAAAATATATCATCTCTAGATCATTTGTACACATTTTCAACATGTTGAATACAAAATACAAAGAATGTTTTGATAATCAGACTATTAATGATATGTATAAAGGCTTAGAAAGACAGATGTGGGGTTCATCAATATGAAGTTTGTACTAGGCAAAGGACCTATTATTCTTTGCTCTTAATGTAATGGTTAAGACTTACAAGTCAATAAGGACAGGAAGAATTTGTTGTTTGCTTGCAATGTTGTGATTATATGCTTTTGAAAATTTCAATCTCATAGGCTCTTGGATAAACTTGATGTTTTGAAGGGTTGTCTTTTGGCAGATGGTCATAGATAAGAAATTCTCTTTGGATAGTTTGGGATACATGATTATCTTTTTTATGCTAGGTATCTACCATTGTGATCTCCTTTGGGAGGGACACTTCTTTATTCTTTTTTTTTCCCTTTTACTTTTTCTTTTCACTTATTTTCCACTCTAGATAGAAAGGCATTATTGTTGAAACAAAGGTAATTAAACATCGGGTTGGAGTTGAGTAAATATAGACAACACAGACATAATTACACCAACCTAAACTTCTACGAAAGACATTATTTCCTGTCCTGCAAAATTGTTCATTTCAAAGGATTTTGTGTGTGTGTGTGTGTGTGTGTGTGTGTGTGTGTGTGTGTGTGTGTGAAGATTTCATTGTAATCAAGATAAACAACCAAATAAAAAGATTTCATTCTTTTGTTGTAGAATTTATGATTTCATAGCTTGTTTATGGAAGCATTTTGATTTTACTTACAATAGGCACTCAGACATTGGTGAAGCCGAATTTTCTAGATTCCATTCTGGTACCAAACGTGGCGATATTGTTGGTGTTTTGATTAATTCAGCTTTGTTTTTCATTGTAGCTTGTTCCTTAACAACTATTGTAGAATAAGCTTATTTTACATCTACATGTGGGACCCATATTCACTCCCTCTTTTTTTCAGCTATTGTTAGTTGGAGGGAGTAGGAAAGAAGAATCAAAATTTCTTCATTTTTTTGGTAAGTCTTTTTCCTTTCAAAATCTTTATCATTAAGAAACTTCATGATATTTAATGATTAAGCAGTATAATTTTGAGGAAAATATTATGAATTGGTATGTTTGAGTGTTTTGGCTTTGTGGTGGATGGACGAATTCTATCCTAATGTGCATCAGGTGGTAGGGCACTTTATGTTTCTTTGCATGTCCAATACTGAGTTTTGGGTCAGCTTAATTTTTGTCCTCCAAAAGCAAAATGAGGGGGGGCACACATGATGGGCTCCACACATTGTAGAATACACTTATTCTACAAATGTCACTGAGGAATCTGCCTAGTTGTAGAATAAGCTTATTCTGCTAATGTTGCAGAGAAACATTATCATGCATGAAAATATCTTTTGTAGGATGCTTCTATTAATCAGTCTGAGGTCTTCAACAGGGTTGTTTCTTCTATTTGCATTTTGCTAACCAAAGATGCGGTAAGGATTTATTTCATTTTATCTTATTTTATTTTATTCTTATTTCCATTGATTTGCATGAAGTTCAGTTTAAGCAGCTCTCTCTCTCTCTCTCTTTTATCGATTTTGTGCAGCTTGCAATCACCATGCATGGATGCACTGCTGCTATATGTGATAAAGTGAAGCAGTCAGCAGAAGGTGCAATTCAGGCTGTCATTGAGTTCATTACAAGAAGAGGCAATGAGTTAAATGAAACTGATGTTTCAAGGTTCTCACTGAGCATTGGCACATTATGTATTTTAGTTTGCAAAGTAATTAATGTCTTGGCAATATCTATGCCAATCATTTTCATGTCTGCAGGACGACCCAATCTTTGCTTTCTGCTACAATGTTTGTAACCGAGAAACATCTACATCAGGAAGTTCTTGGTGTTGTATCTTTGGTTGATCTTTTTTTTTTTATATACATAATTTCATTTCACTTTAGGCATAGCTTGAAAATATTTTCTAATATGATAAGTGTTACCCAATGTGTATTGGAGCATTGGAGGAGCAACATAACTTTATTTCACTTGTAATCTGTACTTATAATTAGTTACAGATATTGACTATTCTGCTGATTGTAGGTAGGACTTAAGGGGAGTGCTAATGGACAATGGTGGCTAGATGCTATCAGGAAGGCCCTCGAATAAGGAACGACATTTGAACATGTAGGATCTAGCCAGTTGGCTGGTTTGCTTATATCCGCAGGGTAAGTAATTATTCATTGATTGGGACATCAGAACATGATAATTTCCTTTTCAGCATCTACATTTGACAAACGCCTCATATAAAATCTTCGACCATTTATTGGGGAGAGAGACCACCCAAACCCAAAAAGCCTAGATTCCATTTCATTAACAACCAAAATCTTCTTTGCAACACCCCTCAAAAACCTTATGGCCCCTAAGTCCCAATCAATCATCCTTCCTTTTGCCCCAGTAAAGACCTTGTTTAGCTTTTCCAACTTGTTAATGAGGTCCTATCATTTCATTCCCTCCAAAGTCCAAATAAATGAAAGACCTGCCAACAATGACAATCTCCACAATGCTTGCCCCCCTTCTACAATATCTACTATCATTTCATTCCCTCCAAAGTCCAAATAAATGAAAGACACACAAAGAATGACAATCTCCACAATGCTTGCCCCCTTCTACAATGTCTACTATGGAATTAAAAAATGGTTATGTTATGTCCATAAAGGTTGAAATGTAAGGAAATGGTCACCCCTCTACATGATCAAGGGTGAATCAGTCCATTATGAAAAAGGGGTGTATAGGCCCATATCGGCATAGTTACAGGGCTGATATGCCATTAGAAGCCAATACGAACATAAAGAGCCCATTTTGAAATTTTTTATTTTCAACTCCTCTTCTTTTCCACTTCTTTTTATTTATGTCAAGCAGAAAGGATTCCACTTCTTTATTCATGTCAAACATAAAGGAATCTTGGAAACTAAGTTTAAACTAGATGTAAGATTATTTTGAGGATTGAAACACAAAATTGAGTAAGATTCAATGAATTGAAATTGAGTGGATCATGTTGGGAATATCTAAAGCCATAACTATCACTTTTTTTTTCCCATTTTGCCACCTTCTTTTTGTTATGATTATATGTAACACACCCTAATCCACCAAATCATGCTCAACGTGTGTTCGGAGCATGAAAAGTGATTACATAACAACCTATAATTGCATCATCAACTCATCATTACTCATATGTCGACATATAATGACTTATAATCATAATTATATATTGATATTATATTTTATAAGCCTAAATATGGGAGTTTTACTGTTTTAGAGTCAGTCTCAAGTTAACCGAGACAACATTCTTACTAAAGAACAGCCCGGTGTATAAAGAAACAGCCCATTACACCATCAAATACATGTTCAAAATTACTGAGAAAAAAGAAACATATATTTCAGATCTTCATATTTTTATAATGTTTTTCCAATATCCAAGAATTTGGAGATGGCTTTTAAATATTAGAGTGGAGAAAGTTTTATGATCAGCTACCCACCAAACATCAACCTCCCTCTGTTACCCACCCACTTGCATCATTCCCCTAATAATTACATTATTTGGATGACGTAGTGCAAACTTTTGATCAATAGAAAGAAGTTTTGTTTTTGTAAGTAGAGTGACAATATGCGAGAGATCAAAAGGTCTAAGAAAGTGATAAAGGATACACGAGCGAGACATGATTTCCAAGCTTGATAATGACATAAGGATCGTTGCTTGTGAAATCTTGGACTATAAGTTTTTTTCCTTGCACTACAGTCACTTTCAGAACACCATCTGCAACTGCCTCATCAGCCATCTCCCTCTGCACTTTACACCTAACAGAATACTCTTACACCTTGCCAAAACAAGGAGCTTCTTAAACCCATGAAACTTTGTCAATCCCTCATGAAACTACTGACGTGATTCGTGCCTCTTGCATAACCATAGCCTCATGCAAAACAAGACAGGTAACTTATGCATGTTAGCCCATTTGCATGGGGCTAATGATGATGCTCTTTGTCAAACTTTAAAAGCTTTAAAATTCACATAAAACTGATATAAACTCATTTCCTTTTGAATTTCTTTACCAACACTGCTCATTATCAATAAATAACAAAATATATGGGCTGATTTACTTGATTTATCGACAGCCTCAGAGCTGGTTCTTATGGGTTTTACCAGTGCTAGCCAACTCCATGCATAGAGGCTCGAAACCATGCAGATAACTTCAGGGTCAAGAGAACTTGACAAGATCTTAGAGGGTAAGTTCTGAATGGATCACGCTTCAATTTAAATGTTAAAGCTTGTTTAGGTGCCACTTAAAAATGAATTTATCTCATTTTAGTTAATTGTCTATTCTGTGAAGTTTGTGAAATCTATTGCATTTATAATTTTATTTGGTCTTTTTTAATGGTTTTTTTTCCTCTTAATGCCTTGTGGTTGCAGGGCTTGTAATCTGGAGGCACTGAAACGATTCCCTTTTTTTTTAACTCGTATTTTCCAGTTAAAAGTAACTTGTTCAAATTGGGTGTTCTCCAATTCCCATCTCTTCATTGAAAATTCTTCTTGAATCTTTTATGCATGAATAATAGGTTTCAAGTTTTGGGGTGTCTCGATTGTATTTAAAGTTTAGACTTTTCATTCTCCATTGAAAGGAGAGATTTTAGAGATGACCTTCAGAAGGTATATCCTCTATTATTTGTTAGATTCTAATTTCAGAGGGTTTTTATTTTTCTTAGATTCTAATTCCTGAGAATCCAATTTTCTGGAACATTTCTTGGTTGGTGGAAGAAGAATCTCGTCTGCTTCTTTTATTTTCATTTTGAAACAGTGGGTTTTTTTTAATTAATTATTTTTCTTTTTTACATGATGCTTGCAGTCTTTTCTTCTAAGAATATTTTCATCCAAAGAGAAGACTATAAGCCAAATCGACGAAGATTCATTCGATTCCTCCGGTAAGTAATAAGCATCTCTTTACCTTTTAAAACCAACAAAATCTCTTAAATCCTTTTACCAAATTTAAAAAAAAAAAAAAAAATTTATTACTGCATGCCTTATTTCGCAGAAATTACCAAGCTGACTCTTGCAGATTGCAAAACTGCCTTTTCTCTTCAATTCAAGAACGCGCTAAATTTTCCAAATGCCCCTTCTACTAGATCCGTAATTCATGTTGGTTTTTCAAGGAAATCAGTACCCAACATTCGAAAAATTTTCGAGCAAGTTTACCTTTGTAGATGTTTTTCTTAGAAGGCTAGTTGCAGTTAGGGACAGACAACCTTGGTGTTTGTTAGTTAGAGTGACTCAAATCTAAGATTATCTTTGTACTGCACCAGTGCATTTTCCAAAAACAACTATGAGCTGATAGTGTCTATATTATTATTAAAACATTCTAGTTTTTAAATATGTAGAGTAATCTAGTCACTGTCCCATCTTGGTCGAGATTCTGTCACCACCATAAGCGTCCTCTCGCTTTAGTGATCCATTTGTCCATTTGGGAGCCTCCACATTTGATGGGTGAGTCCCAAAATGATAACTCAGGGTGATTCGACTTGATCAACATCCTCCAAACACCCAGTTAAAGCTAAAAATGGTTATTGGTCAACAATTTTAAAGCCCATTAAGCTGTTGATTAATGTTTGTGCAGTGACTATGATTTTTGGACCATGGCTCATCCCACCTTAATTATCCAATTGTACAGCCATGCTCATGTTGAGCATGACCCATTTTGGTTATGTGGACCTGGCAAAATACTACCTCTGCAAATATTAATGACTTCTAGGTATGTTGATCAGACATCTGGTAAATTTCAAAATTGCCGAAGAATTGAGTATGTGTTACTTAGCATGAAGAATGATTGTTGTAAACCATGACATGGTTTGAAGAATGACTGCCGCAAACCATGACATGGGTTGAAGAATGATTACAGTAAACCATGAGATCCATGTAACTATGGAAACATACTGCACCAAGTACAAGGCAACCTTGAGTATAGATTTTTGCAGCAAAGGCCATGATTGTTTTGAGTTTTACTTAACCTATACTCCCCCTGATTGTAGTCTGTTAGAAATTACTGAAGAAGTTAATTAAATCATAGATTCTCTTATCAGTTCACCTTTTCTGACTGGCTCTTAAACAGTAGTATCTTTCTTGCAGAAACTTGAGAAACTCATGAAACTCCAAATGGTTCCTACCACTATATTTACGGAGGGATCTTCTAAAGAAATAGTGGACCACATCCATCTCTATCTCTAGTCATTAGGTACTGCCATTTCTCTTCCGTTTGTGTTGGATTGCTGTACTCGCGTTCTTGAAGCTTGGGTGTGAGCATTCTTAATCTTTTCTCTAATCAATCTATGAGAAAAGATATGTTCTCACCATGGTTCTCTGCTATGCAACTTACGAAAACCATGCCACACGCATGTAGTCACTTGTACATATGCAAGGTTGGGTTTTATCAAGTGAAACCCGACGAAGGTTTGCTTGTCCTCCTAAAAATAACATGCAGGAAGATCACGAATATATCCAGGTAGAAGTTCCTTTGCAAGGTAAGGATTAAATGTTTGGAGGAAAGGACTGAATAAAGATCAGTTCATTTTGACCTCCTCTTTGTATTGTAATTTGCTATTCCTCTCACAATCAAGGCTCCCAAATGAATATATTCAGGTTCATTTCAACCCACTTCTTCGTATCATTATTTCTTGTTTCTTTCACAATTCAAACAGCCAATGAACCTTCATGCGAGTTGCATTTGTATGGGCTTTCTAGCTGATTTACAAGGGAAGAATTTGTTTATATACATATCTCTGGGTGACATCCTGGGCCCTTAAACTTGGCCGAGGACTGGGATCAAGCTTGAAATCTAGGCCTTGTTCCAGGCAAATGGCCTGGTCTAATCAAGTGGGTCACTGTTATATAGAAAGAATAGAGGTATATTGGCACTTGTTAGTGGTTACCATTGGACCTAGTTGTGTATTTCGGAGACAAATCTTTTGATTTGGGTCATGTTTCAACAATCCAAACAGTTTATATGTAGATGTATATTTTAAAGACTTTTTTTTTTTTTTTTGGAATCCCAGGTCATGTTTCAATCATCCAAACAGTTTATATGATGGGACTACTCATGGATGGAGGATAGGAAAAAAGAATATTAGAGTGTGGTTTGGAAATGAAAAGGTAAAATATTACGTCTTCATGGTTTTCATAGTCGTGTCAATAGGATTTGGTTTTCCTAGTTTGTGTATTTTGGTTGTGTTCATTCACATAGTGCCCATGGAAGAATCAACCGTTAGTTGTCTCTGCTCTATCAACTTATTATTTCTTCTTTTGCCATCTGGTAAGCATGGTTCAAATATTGGCTGATATTTTTGGGTTTTTTAAAACCAGTGAGCAACGGTCAATATATATTTGGTTTTCTTTGATCTTATACCTTCAGCTATACCAATATTTTAAACTTTACATGTAAATATTCTTTTACCAATGATCCATTATTCAATATGCCAACCTGTATGCCCTCACCTTGCCATATCAGTGATTTTGTCCGAGAAGGAAGAACTGTCAAGGAGGTAATATATCGGTTCTCTTTATTTACGGCTCCATAATATACGCTAAAAGTGTGTGGCATGCAAATTTCATCTTTACATAATATACCAGGAAGCATAGGCTACATAACTAATTGCCTCTTTTCAATTCTATTGTTACTGAAATTGCACCCATGTACCCTATTCTACTCCCTGGTCAAACAGGTTTATTTTTAGGCATCTATCAAACATGACCTAAGTACCTAAAACTTAATCATTAAAAATTCGAGTCTTGAGTCTTCAAATCTACCCGACCCTATAGGACATCAAGTCAGGTCAAATGCTTGAATTTTTAAACAATGATTTACAGCAACATGTACAAACCCTTCCAGATTTGTTGTAATAAAGTATTAGAACATTGTGACATTTCTTTTTCAGATGGGGAAGAAATGTGCATCTATTATATTATAAGTATTTCATTTTGAGAAGGGAAAGAAATGTGTGTATATTTTAAAATAGATTAATTCCAGTCCACACTGTCTTTAGCTAAGCAATATGTATGAGCAAAGTATTCGTGAAACCTGTTTGAACTCATGTTAAAATGCCATCAGTATTTGTGAAACTTGTCTGAACTCGTGTTAAAATGCCATCAGTATTTGTGAAACCTGTCTGAACTCATGTTAAAATGCCATCAAGCTTCTTTGGCCCAGTTTGCGCTCTACCTAGCTCAACAACTCATGGGTTGGGTCCTTGATCACCCTAAATGGTGATTTAACCAGTAACCATTTGAATATGTGGAACTGCAGTATCATGTTTCTAGGTGATGCATGTTACCATGTATTGCTGGAATAACAACACTACTGATTATGACCTTCTATTTGTTCCTTTTCCCCACAAAACTTCTAGTTTTTTCTATTTTGCTAAGCTAATTCGTGGTTGCATTGGATTGAGCCTGATGGTTATTTTTATGCAACATGATCCTCGTTCAAACTGTAGAATAGGGTGTTTTCAGTGACGTCCCTATCTTGGTAGATAGCTTTTTGAACTTAGGTAATTCGATATCCTTTTAAGCTTGGGATGTAAGATGACATTTTATGTCAGGAATTATGGAATGTTGAGCCTCAGGAAATGTGGATTTTACTGACGATTTCAATTCCTTATGTGTGGGCCTATTGTCTGGTGATCTAGGCCATTGAGATGTTGAGCCTGCAGTGGATGGACAATGCTCCCAAAAATCTTCCACCTTTTAAGATAGTAAAAATCAGTTGATTGCCTAGAGTTGGACGGTTAAGAAAAGAATATAGGACCATTTTCAATGGAAAAGATAAAGCTAAAGATTGGGTGGATAGGGTCTTCCAATCTTGAAGACTTTTTGGGAGATGGGGGATGAAAGAGCAGCCCATCATATCAACAATTTGGATCACCTAACTATGGGTCCCACACATGGTATCTAAAGCCTGAGCAACTTCTGGATTTGATAACCCCATCTAAGAAACTTGGGGTGATTTTGGATGAAGTTTCTATCTCTTTATCCTCTTCCAAGTTTTCCCTCTTATATCTAGTATTTCTTTCTTGCAAGAAATAACAGCGGAATTTGAGAGAACCCTGACTTTTTCAGCTACCCTACCATCCTTCAGAAAAAGCTTATCTGGTATGCATTGATTTCATTGATTTTTCTTCCTATTTGTCTTTATCCCATCCAAAATTTTCCTCTTATTCTTTTATCTTCTATTGATGTTAGTTGCAGAATCAGTCTACTTGAAGGCTTGGAAATATGAATTTCAGTAACTTCCAATCTTAGACGTCAGACATCTCAGATAGACAAGACTTCAGGTTTTCTAATCTTGATTTCCTCTATTGTGCTCTGTTCCTAATTCTTGTTTGGGAATTGATGTGTACACCCACCATGATTGATTTGCTAGAATTGTATTTGTGTAGGCCTTGGCACACTTTCAGGAAGTCACCAACAGATATTGCCTAGAAAAGAAATCTGTCTTGATTCGCCCAATATTTTTCCATATACATTGTTTTATAAAGCATAATTGTATTAGAAATTGCACTCTTAATTATGGAGTCCTGATGTCACTTATAATCATTATTTGGTTCAGACCAGAAATTAAATAGGAATTCGAGTTGTTAATGGAAATGTGCATCTAGATAGTGCATGCCTATAACATTGGACTTGCTCTTGTACGAACATTGTGTTGAATGTTTATCATCAATGTTGGCCCTGGTTTTAGGCTGCTTTGGAGGACAGTGAAGTCTTTTATCGATACAAAAACCACTTCAAAGAATCATGTACTCTCAATGAGGCTTTTCTTCTATTTCTATTTAATTAATTAATGTTCCGTTTTCTAGAAATACTATGACAATGTGTCTAGCAGTAGTTTTTGACATGCTTCTCTAATTTGGAAGGGCCGGGTTCTCAGAGTTCGATGAATATGTTCCCATGGTAGACAAAGCTGTGGATTCAAGCTGGAAGAAAGTGTCCCATCAAAAGCTCCCGTCTCCTAGAAGTATACAAGTATATATTAGATTTCATTAGGGAGTTGCAGGCTTTTGCAAGTCAATGGTTATATGTTGTTATATGAGGTATCATATTTAGTGGATTCCATTTATGTTCATGTATTTTTCATACAAGGTATCATATAATGCTTTGGCAGGGAGTTTTATTTTTGAATGACTATTAGGTGTAAGATTCAAAATATTTAGTGGATTCCATTTATGTTCATGCTTTGGCAGGGAGTTCTAGTATGATTGAACTTTTTAGTTTGATGAATATGATTCTTATTAAACAATCATGTGAACAGGATTTATTTTGTGAATAGAATTCTTATTAAACAATCGTATGAATTATTTTTTAAATGACTATCAGGTGTAAGATTCAAAATAAATAAATAAATTTGATGATATTTTTTTAAATTTATAGATATTTTAGTGACGGACTAAATCCATCGCTAATTTCATCTCAACGATGGCGTTGGGTCCGTCGCTCTCCTCATATTAGCGACGGACCTTATCCGTCGCTAATATTTTTAATGATGACGGTTTTTTTTTTAAATTATTGCGATGAATTTTTATTTTTTACGACGGATCCTATCCGTCGCTACTATGCGACGGACCTTATCCGTCGTAGATTAAACGACGGATTTTATCCATCGAGAAAAAAAAAACCCAGTAAATAGCAATGGACCAAGCGACGGATGAAATCCGTCGTTTATTTGGTTTTACGACGGATTTGGTCCGTCGTAAATTCACGATTTTGGCGTAGTGTGACAATGATGTCTATATGAAATCTGAACCGTTCATAGGGTTATTTTCAGGTGATCTAGCAGTTTTGTCCTATGCCTTATTATATGTCATTGTGCTCTGATCTTTTGGCATGTCAGCGTTGGAATGACGAAGCAGAGAGATTATTTTCGACTGAGAAGCACAAAAGGGGAGCAGCAGCAAGGCGAATCAGAGCAATTAAGAAAGCAATATCTATAAACAGAGTTTCAACGCAAGATTATTAGCTGAAGAGAGAGCTTCTTCCTACTGTAGATCTCATCATGGTCGTAGTTTTCATGTTAAATCGGTCATGGCTTTTGTTCATATAGCAGAAATTAGAACAATGGAGTTATGTTCCCTATTGTATGTAAAAGGGGTCATGGCTTACATTTATATGTTCATGCCTTCCAGTAGCTGCCACGTTTCTTCTAGCAGTGATCAGAGTGCAACTTCATGTTCATGGGTCGTGGTTGTAAAGGGTCGTGGTTGTCATGTAATTTGTGTCATTGTTGTAATGTAATATGGGTCCCTATCGCGTTCGAATGTAGCATGCAAAATATTGGAGCAGATATTCAGAGAAACAATGGTCTCTATCGCATTCTTCCTATATTCTTGATCCCTTCTCTGTCCTCAGGGACATTCACGATCGTGACCTATTCAATTATGACCTTTGCACTGATCGTGAAGAAATGGTGGTAGTTGATCTGGGTCATGGTTGTCACGTTCAATCGGCCGTGGTTTACAGTTGTTATGGACCGTGGTTGCCATCCTTGTCGGATCGTCATAAACAACCATGGTATAATGAGAAATACAACCCATATAACATGATAACCATGGTCCACCAATCATGAGTGCCACGACTCGTTGTTAAGCTCACCATGTCCTCTATGGGTCGTGGTTCAAATGGTCAATAATTCGTCTGTCGTGGTTAACATCCATCAAGGTTTATGAATCAATAGGTATATATATTACATTTCCGTGATCGGTTACCTTCACCATTGCCTCTATGGGTCGTGGTTAAAAAGGACAAGAATTCATGGTTATTCTCCACATTGGATCGTGTTTAACATGCACCAAGGTTCATGAATCAATAAGTGTGTGTGTGTGTATATAACATGTCAAATTACATTATTGCAGGCAAAAAATTTGTAAAATAAACCAACGTAGATAGCCTCGACCTCAGCTAGTAGGGACGAAAGTGCATCAACGACGAATGTGACCCATTCGATTGCATTTAGAGCATTTGGGTGATATCCTATCTTCTCCCTAAGAAGTAATGCGTACCCTTTCGGTCTCCCAGTGGATCTTCTCGTTTCTGGAGGCTTCATATTCTCGCATATAACCTTCACTTCCTCCGGAGTATTCCATTGTGTTCTATCAAGTACTGGGTAAACCGACTCTTGGTATGTTTTATGATATATTTCATTGAAGTAGAATAGAGAGCAGCATTTATACATGTCAAGTTCGTACTTATCACATGCCGCTATCACATGAACACAAGACAGCAGTATTTTTCCAAATTCATTGCTCATACACTTCATTACTGTTAGATTCACTACATCGGTCATACCCTATGCGGTCACTTAGAACTCATCAGCTGAAATCGCAATGCATTGTGTCTTTCGCACCTCCAAGTGATAAAGCTCGGCCAGTCTTTTTTATGCCCAAGGACTCAATATTTCTTTACAAGCTAAGGCCTCGTCCCGTCGGCGGAGGAAGAATGTTGGATTTTACTCATTGATTCGAGAAGTTTAGTGACAGGGTACTCTCGTGCATCTACGAACAATGCATTCATGCTTTTCACGATGTTGGTGGTGATGATGTTATACCACATGCCAGGAAAGAAAGCGGTCGCCCATCTTTCTTTTTCTATACCATTGAAGAACTAATACGCCGTGGGATTTAACATTTGAATGCATCTCATCATCTCCTAAAACAATGATGTCCAGCATATCTTAATAGCACCCCAAAAGTATTCCCTCATAGAATCATCCGAACATGCCTTCTTCATGTTTCCAAGTATGTGATGAGCATATTATCCATGGATCGCATGCGAGAACATGTTAGGGACTTCACTAACCAATCCTTTGTAACGATCCGACACTATCACTAGACCTGGAAGATTCCCGATTGACTTGGATAAAATCCCAAGGAACCATCTCCAGCTACTATTGTTTTCCGATTCTCCGATCCCATATGCCACAAGGAGGATGTGATTGTTTCCATCCAATGCAGTATCCATGAAGAGAACGCCCTTATACCTTCCTGTCAAATGTGAGGCATCAACACAACACCCTCCAAACATGTAAATTTAGGCTTCTGATGCACTGCCCAAGTGCAATAAAGCATCGTTCGAAACTATTTGTCCCCTCATTTACCAGCAACTTCATCACAGTCCCTAAATTGGCCCTTTTCAACTCGTGAAGATACGCCGGGAGCTCATTATAAGAACCCTCGTAAGATCCCAAGACTTGTTTGGTTGCTATCTTTTTACCCTTCCACACTTTCTTGTTACTGATCTTGACGCCGTACATCTCACTCATACGATATTGAATTTCCTTTACCGTGCAGGTCAGCCCCGAACTCATACGACCGACTCCAAATTCACTGCTTATCAAACTAGTGGCTTGGCGATGATCTCTCTCATTCCTCTTCGAGGTCACTATATCAGTACAGTCATCCGTGATCATGGTCTCAGATTGGCGCATCGCCTCAAATGACATGGTACAGGTATACTTCGAGTTGTATGTCTTAATCTTGAGCATCCCTGTGTCGTTGAGTTTTGAAGCGTGCATCCTCCAAGTATAATTTTCTACAATGCAGCCAATCGTATATATTAGCTTGTTAGACTTCAAGACCATGAACTGGAACTTGCGATGCATCGCATATTTACATAGACAATATTGTAGTCGACCTTTGTCCATGAACACCTGCCCAACTGATATTTCGTTTGGATCATCCACAAATTTTGGGTATCCCTACCGATCGAAATTGACGAAAGCATCATCAAATGGATCAACAATAGACGGATCATTGACAGATGGGGTTTGGAGATTTCACTGGTCGGTTGTTCCTCGGTCATGGTATCTATCACTACTTGATGGGCCAGGTATGTCGCAGTCATCATTCCCCAAATGATGATATGTATCGTTGGCTGAACGACCACCTATATCGTAGTCGTCGAGGACCCGATCGTGATATTTATCACTGCTGGATAGGCTAGGTACGTCGTAGTCGTCATTCCCAAACCATGTTGTGTATCATTGGCTGAAGGGCCACCTATATCGCAATCTTCGAGTTCCTGATCTTGATATCTATCACTACTTAATGGGCCAGGTATATTGCAGTCGTCATCATTCCCCAAATCATGATGTGTATCATTATACAAATGGCCACTTATATAACACTCGTTGACTCCTCGGTCTTGATATCTAACAGAAGTGTCCGGTATATCAGAATCATCGACTATCCGATCATTGACTGAAGGTTGCGAAGGAAGAGACAATGGGTTCGAATGTAGGGTATAATCTCTCTTGTGATCCTCAACGACAAGAAAACCCCTCACTTTCTCCATATACAATGGTACTTGTGTTGAAAGATTTTGTCCAAAGAATAACATGTATGCTTCGACATCTTCATCGTCTTTGATTGTATGTGGGCGTAGGAATCCATGAATTGCATCATCGTGCACAACTTTAATTAATAAATCAAATTCATCCGATGTAATCTTCATAATCAGATGCATTTTATCAAGCAACTATTGATAGGTGATATCATCACTCACGACAGATCCCTTTGAGTCTCCACCATCGTAGGTAAACATTCCCTTGTCATACACATTCTCTCCATCATAATAGCATAATATAGCCCTGCGACCCATGCTCATTCCAATATTGGTTATTCTGTTAAAAAAATGAATGGGTCCAACTTGTGAGCAATGCAAGATACTGTTTGTCAACTACATGGGTCGTGGTTATCATCCACATTGGTTCGTGATTGTAATCCACAATAGGTCGTTGATGACGACAACAGCCCACTGTGAATGACAACAATGATCCACTCGAAGGTCATGGTTTTGACCCAATCACAACAACGAACCACTCCAGGGGTCATGGTTTTGACCCATAATGGGTCGAGTTTGTGTTGTTATAAGGATCGTCCTGTTCACTGGTCATCCACATTGGTTTGTGATTGTAATCCACAATAGGTCGTTGATGATGACAATGGCCCACTATGAATGACAACAATGAACCACTTGAAGGTCGTGGTTTTGACCCAATCACAACAACGAACCACTCCAGGGGTTGTGGTTTTGACCCACAATGGGTCGAGGTTGTGTTAATATAAGGATCGTCCTATTCACTGGTCATCCACATTGGTTTGTGATTGTAATCCAAAATAGGTCGTTGATGACGACCATGGCCCACTATGAATGACAACAACCAACCACTTGAAGGTTGTGGTTTTGACCCAATCACAACAATGAACCACTCTAGGGGTCGTGGTTTTGACCCACAATGGGTTAAGGTTGTGTTGTTATAAGGATCGTCCTGTTCAACGCTCAAAATGTTGGGGCGTGGTTGTCATGTTATATGGCTCATGGTTTTTAAGCTAGAGGGGTAGTGGTAGTCAGCTGATGAGGATCGTGATTGTCACATTACATGGATCGTGATTGTCACGGTATATGTATCGTGGTTGTCAACCATGTTCTTCCTTTATGACAACCATGTTCAACGACCGATATACAACTATGATTCATTGTTTATCGTACTCACCACCCTCATTTGATGGCAACAACGGTCAATTGTGCATGTGAACCACCATCACACGTTATATGGGTCGTGGTTGTCTGCCACTATGAGTCGTGGTTCTCATGTTACATAGTTCGTTGTTTTCACAGATGTTATACGGGTCGGGGTTGACATGTTATATGGGTCGTGGTTCAAAGTTAAATACGTGTCGTGATTTACACTTATGAATAACTCAAAGGGTCGTGTTTTTCAACCAAAATGGGTTGTGGCTCACAGGGCAGTGAAAAGCACAACCCTTATAACATGATGACCACCAGCCACCTGGAATGATAACCACAACCCATAACAACTGCCAACCACAACCCATGCATCATGATCTAATGTGCATGGGAATCTGATCCTTACAGCGTGACAACCAAGATCACTGTAATGTGACAAACAGGATCTAATGTGCATGGGAATCCGGTACCACGATCCTTCGCATGTGAACCTTCTCTGCTCTACCTTGGCCCTAGCAAACTGACCTCATAGTGGAAGAGGATTACAAACAAGGACAAACAACGTGCCTCTCTGGCAATTGGGAGTAATGGATCTCCTCTTTTCTTCTTTTTCTTTAAAAAAACACAAAAGAAGAAGAAGGTCTGTAAAAGTTGCATGTGAAATGCTACATTTGGCCCTTCCAACGCTCATATATCCTACCGTTTAGTCCGCAGGATAATGGATTGGCTACTCCCCTGTCACCGGCCATGGCCCAACCACGACGTATGTGTTACATCCATTCTATTCATCTGCATCTACAGTGAAAGGCACGATCGTTCGTCAGCATGTATAGATCATTTGTGTGCTTCATCACAAAAATGAAAGGCATCATTTTAATGGTCTACGACGGTCATACATCACTATTCCATGTAATGCCCGCCGCCTGTGATTGGAGTATTATTCGTTTTTCGACTTCTACCATTTAATCATCTGGAGAAACGTATGGACAGCATGGATGAAACACACACGTGGTGGTGGGGCCCTCAGAGCGCCGACCACCAGCAATTGGCCATTGTCCCGAGGAGTAGCTCATCAGTCCGTTTCTCGGGGGTTGCAACAACAGGTGACCTCTGCTTCACTCTAGGTCCGTACGTCTCCTGAACCAATGCGAGGAGAATTTTCGTCGTCGCTTCCAAGAGCAGAAAGGTTTCAGAAGGCTTTCATGTACAGACGCGAATTGCGTACTACCCTAGTAAGACCCTATCTCCTAACGAGTAGTCCTGTGGCGGGCCCACCATGATGTATCTGTACATCCAAGCCGTCTATCCCTTTTGTCAGATTACTTTAAGCTATCAAAACTAAAATGGAGTAGATCCAACGGTCACCTAGATCACACCACAGATGACTCTTGCAATTAATGCAACTGACATTTATCGCTTTGTGCATTTTAAATCAACCAATATTATTATTTGGTGTGGTCCACTTATGCGTTGGATCTACCGCATTTTTTTGCTCATACCTTGTCCATCATCTACGTATTTCATCCACGCCGTCCATATATATTTCAAGATCATTTTATAGTAACCATAAAACATGACAACCATAAAAAATGAGTTATATAACCCCAATAGAAAGTGGACCACATCACAAGATACAGTGGTGAATGAGCGTCGTCGGTGATCCCTATTTTTTTTGGATGAAGTCCCAAAATATTTTGTCAGAATAGATGAACGATCGTGCCTGACGAATATGCCCATGACATCGGTTTAGGAGACGCACGAACCTGAAGTGAAGCAGAGGTCACCTGCTGTTGTAAACCCTGAGAAAAGGACAGATTGGCCACTCCCCGGGACACCGGCCAATGGCTGGTGCTCGGCGCTATGTGGGCCCCACCACCACATATGTGTTTCATCCATGCCATTCATATGTTTCTCCAGACGATTAAATGGTAGGAGTCGAAAAAACAAACGATACTCCAATCACGGGTGGCAGGCATTACATGGAACAGTGATGTATGACCGTCGAAGACCATTAAAATGATCCCTTTCATTTTTTGTGACGAAGCACACAAATGATCTGTACAAGCTGACGAATGATCATGCCTTTCACTGTAGATGCAGATGAACGGAATGGATGTAACACATACGTAGTGGTTGAAGCAGATGGTTGGTGACAGGTGTCATAATAGAAAATAATTGGGACAGTGGAACACACTGTTAGAAGTGGACATGTAACAATTGCGGACCACATAAAATGATAACCACGACCCATATGGGCCCGGATTGAAGTATGATTAGTGTCCGTGTCACCCATCCGTTTGTATTTTGATTTTAGGGCTACGACCCGTTTCACATTAGAACCACGATCCATTTAACATGACAATCATGTTCCATATTACATGAAAACCATGATGTATATTGCATTACAATCACGAACCATATTACATTGACAACAACGATGCATGTTACATTACCGCTACAATGAATATTACATGATAACAACGACCCATCCTACAATATAACCACGGCCGATGTTCGCCACGACCCACGTAACATGATAGCTACGGCCAATAAGCACCATGAAAAGCAATTGCAATATTATGAAAGGCTACGTTTATTGTACGACCCATAACATGGGATATTCGATATCTACGTATGTCGTGTCCTAACTTTGATGGGCAGCTTTCAATTCTTTTCCACAAGAACAGATCAAACTACGTGGATGAGCAGATTTCCATTGTTCTTAGCTCATAATATCATTTCTCCAGCCACACCTCTCCTCTACGAACACTACAGCGGGAAGAAAACTCTCTATCCCATGTGATCAACTCGTTGATGTGTTATTCATGGTGCTCCATCCTCAACCGTCCGTGTGATCAACTCGTTGACCATTAAAGGACGGGATCATTGAATGACCATTGAAACACTACGACCCATATTTCATGATAACCACGACCCATAAAACAT
Source organism: Magnolia changhungtana (assembly GCA_030180095.1). NCBI lineage: Eukaryota > Viridiplantae > Streptophyta > Magnoliopsida > Magnoliales > Magnoliaceae > Magnolia > Magnolia changhungtana. Next base: position 15,386,673 of record JASAUF010000502.1, read on the forward strand.
GATAACCACAACTGTAATTAAAACACAATGTGAGGAACTGTTCTCTTCGAAGGGCATCCAGCGAGATGAAAAACTCTTTTGGGAGTGTCTTGTTTTAGCCTGACCAACAACTTTGTTGAGAAGGTGAGGCTTAAACAAGACACTCCCAAAAGTGTTTTGCAACTTGCTGGGTGCCCTTCGAAGAGAACAGTTCTTCACATTGTATTTTAATTATGGTCATGGTTGTCATGTTTTATAGGTCGTGGTTATCATGAAATATGGGTCGTGGTGTTTCAATGGTCATTTAACGATCCCGTCCTTCAATGGTCAATGAGTTGATCACACAGATGGCCAAGGATGGAGCACCATGAATAACATACCAAGGTTACTCTCTCTTTCCCTATGGAGGGAGATAGAGTTTTCTTCCCTTATAGAGGGGAGTTGTGGCTGAGAAATGATGTTATGAGCTATGAGTGTATGGAAATCTGTCCATGATCCATAGTTTGATCTGTTCTCATTGAGAAGAATGGAAATCTTCCCATCAAAGTTAGGACATGGCATACGTAGATATCAAATATCCCATGTTATGGGTCGTGGTGAGCACGGAATAATGGCGACCCATGTAACATGACAACCGCGACCATATTACATGATAACCACGACCCTTGTTACATAACCACCACAACCCATGAAAACCGTACCCTCACTTCTCTGATCCGAAAGTCAGATCATGAGCTTATTGTTGCCGTGAGAATAGAGTTTGAGAGATCTCTAGAAAGAACACGGAATTAAGTGGGAGATAGTGTGGGATGGAGACGTTTATCTTGAAATCGCTGACGACGACTATAAGCCACGACTATGAAGAACAATTCTCTTTGAGGGAGACCCAGGGAGCCGAAGACATCAGTTGAGAAGGAGTCGTTGATCTGCCACGGGCACCAAACGGTCTTCGAAATTTTAGGTAGAAGCCATTGATCTTCAGGAAGATCGTCAACATTCCTGAAGAAAGGGATGGGATCACCCATGAAGGAAGAGCGCGAGATGGACTTGTGGTTCGGATTGGCTTCTGAAAAAATGTAACCTAGGTACCACTGTTATAGGCTGTTCAACCAGTGGTTAATGTGGGGGTGGTGATTCCAAAGGGTCACTTTGATTCCAAAGGATTTTGGGTAGGTATCGTCATGAATGCGATTTTCTGCATTTGAATGTGGCGCTGATTCCGAAAAGAGGGGTCGTGGATAGAACGAACGTTGGGTCATGGATGTGAACCACAACTCAACGTATATAACAACAACGATCTCTATAGCATGACAATCACGTTCGTGGTTGACAACATGGAAACTCATGGATCAGATGGTGGATGGTCTTGATTTTCGACTTCGACCCAGCATAAACGACAATAACTAACCGTGTAACATGACAGCCACGAACCTTTAGAACTCGTGATAACCTCGACAATTTGTTGGTAAAGGGTCGCAATCAACTATGTAGTACACTCATGATCATGTTATATTTTGCAATAAATTCTTATTATTGATTAACAATCCACAACCATCTATATTGTCATTCAACGTGTTGGTCACTCAATGGTCAGCTGAGGATGGAGCACCATGGAAAACATAGCAAGGTCACTCTCCCACTCCCTCTGAAGGGGTGGATAGTTTTCTACCACCGTCGTATTTATTTATAGAGAGGTGTGGTTGAGAGAAATAATCTAATGGGCTAAAATTGAATGGAAATGTGCCCATCCACGTATTTTGATCTATTCTCATCAAAGGGTATGGAAAACTGCCCATCAAAGTTAGGACATGGCACGCATAGATATCGAATATCCCATGTATATATAGTTGAGGAGTTATAAACGTGTGGAGAACATGTTCGTTGATGGATTTATTGTTGTCGAGAGAGTAGTTTTAGAGATATTTGCAAAAGGAAGAACTGGATCATTGGTCATGTTAATATATGTTGTTGTTGTGTATTAATATTTTCATGGTACATATATGTAATAGATCGTGGTTGTCATCCATGCTCGATCATTGTTGTCAACAACGGCCTTAAGAGAAACACAATCCATACGTCATGGTAGCCACATCAACTGCGACCAATACAACACATCAACCATGACCCGTATAGGCTAGTCGAACCACACAGAATAAGCAAATAACCATGACCCATGTCATCTTCACGACACTTCTGCCATTCAAACCATGATAAATATCGGATGCCAACCACGATCCTTGTAATTTCATAACATTGCTAATGTATACTACCATGTAAAGTTACAAACAATGACCCATATAACATGAAAATTGATACCAGTATAGCATTAAAACAATAATCCATGACAAGCACAATCCATATAACACAATAAATAACTACAACCTTCCCTTGGGATTCAGCACGACAACTCCCTTTGTATTCACCACGACCCTTCACAATAAACACCACATGAAACATGCAAGCCACAACCCATTTAACATGATAACCACGATAAATGAATCATCGGACTACTTCCTTTCAAGTATGACAACCACGACAGATTTAACATGACAACCAATACCATATTCATGGTGACAACTCGAAGAGCAGTTCTCTTTAACGGGTACTCAGTCAGTGAAAAAACTCTGTCGAGAATATCCTGTTTTAGCCTGATCTAAAGCTCTATTGAGAAGGTCAGTCTTAAAGAAGACATTATCGCCAGTGTTTTTTCAGCTCGCTGAGTCCCATTGAAGAGATTGTCCTTCCTACTGTGTTGTGATTATGGTCCCGATTGTCATGTTATAGCGACCGTCGTTGTCATGTTATATGGCAAGAATTTATTATCATGGGGCGCGTGATTACTAAGGGTCGAAAGAGATACGAAGATCATCTTCAGAACTTCATGTGGAGGCAGTGTGGCTGCAGGAAAATCGTCAAATCCCTGCAAAAAGAAACGAAATCACCATTAAGGGAAGGAGGCATAGGGAATTGATGGTTTCTTCAACTTTCTCCTCCATTATTTTGAATGAAAGAGTGAATAAAATATATTAATGAGAAAGGTATTGCAATAAGCTTCAGATTAGTATGTGAATGAAGTACTGCTCTTATAGGGTGGTCGTTTAATGGTCAAGGTGCCGATTTCAAAGGGTTGTGCTGATTCTGAACGGTCACGCACATTCTGAAGGATCGCGCTCAAGGCCCAATGAATTGTAGGGAAATAAGGAGTCATTCCATGGTCAAGCACCGATTCTGAAGGGTCGCGCTGATTTTGAACGGTCGCGCAAATTTTGAAAGATCGCGCTTAGGGCCCAACGGATTGCAAGGAAATAGGGAGTCATTCAATGGTTAAGCGTCGATTTCGAAGGTCGCTCGGATTCTAAATGGTCATGCAGATTCACAAGGATCGCGCTCGGTGCCCAATGGATTGCACGGAAGTAGAGAGTCATTTAATGGTCAAGGCACCGATTCCGAAGGGTCGCACTGATTTTGAACGGTCCCGCGATTCTAAAATATCGCGCTCGTTGTCTAACGGATTGCGAGGAAGTTACGAGTTAATGTCCTCTCCTAAAAAGGTAGAATGTGGCGCTGTTTCTGGAGGATTGTGCTCAATCTGAAGGGAATGGTTGTGGATGTGAACAATAAATGGTCATGCTTATCTTCCATGATGGATCGTGATTCACATCACACTAGATCATGTTTTTTATCCACGTTGGATCATGGTTATCATCCAACACTAGGTCGTGGATCGTTGAAAAAAGGAATGGCAAGGACGACCCATATGATATTCTAACCACGACCAGTATAACAAGAGAATCAGGAGCCATTTTATATGGGTCATTGTCATTACTTTATATGTGTCATTGTTTTATGTTGTGACATCCCCACGTAATCCATTGGTAACATAGCGCGACCCTTCGGAATGGGGCCACCATTCAGATTCAGCACCACCCTTCAGAATCAGTGCATTGACCATTGAATGACCAGCCTGTAAAAGTGGTACTTGGGCTTCATATTACTTCCACAAGCCAACCCAAACTAAAATCCTTACTTATTGCATCACCTTACGGTTCATGGATTTCTTTACTCTTTCATTGAAAATAATGGAGAAGATGTTCGAAGAAGCCAATTTCAGAACTCCGATTACTCGACAATTTCAACGGGCACCCAGCCAGCGGAAAAAGTTTTTGAAGAAGAGTTCTCTGCAATGGCATTCAAAATAATGGAGGAGATGTTCGAAGAAGCCAATTTCAGAACTCCAGTTACTCGATAATTTCAACGGGCACCCAGCCAGCGGAAAAAGTTTTTAAAGAAGAGTTCTCTGCAATGACATGGGACTACTTACCTTTTTCTTCTACTTACCTTCAGCGTGGCAGCAGCATTACACTTTAGAATCAGCGCGTTGCATGATAAATTTTATCTTTGTGCCCTAAACATCGAGAATCAGCACGTTACTTACCTTCTACTTACCTGCATGCTGCATGTGGCGCCGATTCCGAAGGGTCACACTGAATCCTAAGTGGAAGGAATACAATATGATTATATCCCCATTTGCAAACTTAAATGAAAGAAACTTGCAGAGTCTTACCCAACACTGAGCTTCTCTTCTGGAAGTTACTGTGATAAATAGGTCCTGTTTGCAATTTTATAAAGGCCACAATTTTCATGTAATATGGGTCATGATTGTAATGCTATATGGTTTGTAATTGTCATGTTATACGGATCGTGGTAGTCATGTTTTCTTTATCGTGGTTGTGGTTTTTAACATGGTTTCTTCCATTTTCTACCAAACCATTCGTACTGATTCATCAACCTTGTGATTTTTAGGGCGTGTTTGATTTTTCCAATTCCCAGGGAAATGCCCCATGAATGGTAATAAATATTTCCCTCCTTAATTGCCGCACTCTTCCCCATAATTGATTTGACGGCTTACTTTTTTCGGTCTAAAAATAGTAAATATTGTGAAATATTTGTGGGTCCCACTATGATGCATATCATATATCTACACCGTTCACCCATTAGGTCAGATGAATTTATGATATAAGCCAAAAAATGAGGCATATCCAAAGCTCAAGTGGACCACGCCATAGAAAAATGTGAATTAAATACTTATCGTTAAAAACTTTCTAGGGGCATTATTTCTTTTGGTATGGCCCAGTTGAGTGTTGGATCTAACTCATTTTTCTTCTCATATCTCAAAATGTTGTGATAAAATGAATGAACGGAACAGATATATCATATACATCAAGATGAGGTCCTAAAATGGCCACTACTACTTTGAACCGGTTTCCAAGAAATGAAATTCCCATGAATATTCAAACAAGTGAAATGGTAATAATCACCCATTTCCAGGGTATTTACCATTTCCCGGTGAAACAATAAAAATCAAATAGGCCCTATATGTATCGCGTTTTATGTTATGACATCCCTGACTCATATAACGTAACAACCACGATCCATATAACATAAGAACAACAACCTTGTAAGAAAGTAACCACAACCACCACAGTCATTTCAAGAAGTCACATTAATGAAGCCTCCTCCACGCAATCCGTTGGGAAACGAGCTCGACCCTTCAGAATCCCTGCGATCGTTCAGAAAATGTGTGACCCTTCAAAATCGACATGTTGATCCATCTTTCTGGCTAGTCTACAAAAGTGGTACTTGGTTTCAAGAATTGTAAAAAAAAATCCCCCATGAAGGAGATATTCAAAGAAGGAATCCAGTCTTTCTGGCGTTCTTCATTTACGTGTAATCCCTTCCCTTTCCTTAGGGATGTTTACGATCTTCCAGATGCTCAACGGCCTCCACAGGAAGTTCTGAAGACGTCTTCCGAACTTCGGCATCTCGACAATATCCACGGCCACCCAGCCAGCAGAAAAAGATACCATTTCATTTGGAGATATGCAGAGAGGGAAAAGGAAGCTTCTCTGTATAAAATTCTTCATTGGATTTATTTGTAATGAGTGTTTTTATCAACGACCTCCACAGGGATTTTTTTATTTCTCTCTATTTATTTGTCTTTGCTTCTCATTTGTAGGGCTTTATTTGTAATGAGTGTTTTGATCCTAAACATTGGACTGTGCCTGGAGATCTTTCTGGACATTTCTAGGAGGATGAAATGTTCAATCCCACTTCCAAGAATACTTATAACAAGGGAACAAGGCATATATAAAGAGGAAGGTAATTGCTGATGTTGTTGAAGCACTGATCTGTGCAAACCTTAGCACAGGATGTGAAATGTCAGCATTATTTTTCATGGAGTCGCTTGGTATGAAGGTCAACTTTGTCGACAAAATTCCAGAAGACAGCCCATTGCTGGTGAAACTTGAGAGTTATGTGAATATTAGCCATCACGAATCACCATTACATTATTGATTTCGTGACTGATCTTAGGGGTGGATAGTTTTCTGCCGCCGTCATATTTATTTATAGGGCGGTGTGGTTGAGATAAATTATCTAATGGGCTAGAATATGGAAATGTGCCCATCCACATTTTTTGATCTGTTCTCGTAGAAGTGTATGGAAAACTACCCATCAAAGTTAGGACATGATGTACGTAGATATCGAATATCCCATGTATATATATGTGTGGTAGGTATGAACATGTAGAGAACATGTTCGTCGGTGAATTTATTGTTGCCGCGAGAGTAGTTTTTGAGATATTTGAAAAAAGAACAACTGGATCGTTGGTCGTGTTAATATATGTCGTTGTTGTGTGTTAATATTTTCGTGGTTCATATATGCAATAGATCGTGGTTGGCATCCATGCTCGATCGTTGTTGTCAACAACGACCTTAAGAGAAACACGATCCATACGTCATGTAAGCCACGATATATACGTAAGGGTAACAACGATCCCCATGTCATGGAAACCATGACTGATTAAAGTGGTTATAAGGGCTGCGTCTTCTAGTTATATTGTAAACTTCAGTGGAAGAAATTTGTTGGGCCTTACGCATCAATGAACTTCTCTTCTGGCAGTTACTATGTTATATGAGTCATGGTTGCAATGTTACAAGGGTCGATGTTTTCATGCTACATTGTCGTGATTGTAATGCTGTATGGGTTGTAATTCCCATTTTATATGGATCGTGGCTGTGATGATGACTAGATCGTTGTTGTGGTGAGAAAGGTTCTGCAAGTTGAATTGGCCATGGTTGTCGTTGACAATGGATAAGGGACTTAACAACGGATCATGGTTCTCAGTATATATGGATCGTGGTTCCATGTTGTATGGGTTGTGTTCCTCATACGGTCATTGTTGTCGAACATGATTCAACATGGACGAGGACCACGATCCGTTACAGCTATGAATGATGACCAATTTAACATGAGAACCCAACTCGTATCAATACAACCCGTTCGTCACATATATCACAACCCATATAACACAACAACAACGACCCATATATCATATCATTCAAGGTCTGTGTATCATGACAATCACATTCCGTATAATATGACAACCTTAACGAATGATAACTGCGATCAATGCATCACTTTAACCACGAACCGTTTAACATGACAACCAGGATTTTTATTAGGCGACAAGCATGACCCATTTCTTGTTATAATCATGATCCATAATTCATGTATCATGATTCGTATGTTTTGTGGTTGTGATCATTGTTGATGTGGCCAGTGGATCGTGGCTCATATGTTTTGTGGTTTGTTGAGTTAAATGACCCCATAACAGAAGCCCCCTATTCTTCTAATTGGAGCTCGAACTTTGAGAGTAAATGCCTGGGGAAATAAGACGACCTTTTCGTGTCCCTGCTATCGATTGGGATGGTCGGACGGGGATTGCGTCCTACTCCATGCAGGGATTTGTGGTGCCCACTGTGATGTAAGTGTTTTATATACGTCATTCATCGCTTTTATAAGATCATTTTAAGATATAAGACATAAATTGAAGCACATACACAGCTCTAGTGGACCACATCAAAGGAATCTACATGATAACGACACGCACCGTTGATACCTTCCTAAGGGCCACTGTGATGTTTTTTTACCATCAATGTTTATATTAATATGGTCATGCAGACGTGGATGAAGAGAAAACATGAATATCAGCTTGATCCGAAACTTCTTTCCTGCCCCCAGGAAGCTTTTAATGGTGAATGTTAAATCCCCCACTTTATGGTCCATTTAAGCCCTGGACCTGCCTGAATTTTTGTATCTCACATTATAACAACCTGAAAAAAAAAAATAAACGTTTAACGTATTGGCACTCATGTCATGGTTGGCCGCACAGATCCCTGCCCGGACGGATTACCGTCTGGGCGGGGGTAGGATGCAATCCGCGTCCGAGATGATTAGGGCATATTTAATGTAATTCACTTCTCTCATCTCGCGTGCGGTGCAACGGCTAAATCCGAATCGGACGCGGATTTCCTGCGAAAGCCTTTCACGAGAGGTTCCTGGGCAAGATTCTGTGTGGGGCCACTACGATGTTTGTGAGAAAGCCACTCCGTCCATCTGTTTTTCGAGTTCATTTTAGGACATGCAACCGAAAATGATTAGGATCAAAAACTCAAGTGGGCCACTACGAGAGGAAATAGTGGATAAAATAAATAAATAACTGTAGACCCCACAGAGTTTACTCAGTACGATAAAGGGAGTGGATTGAATATTGAACGCTTCAGCAATGTGGCAAAATGCCATTGGTTAGATACCAATGGTACGTTCGCTTGGCATAAATGCTACTCCATTGGATCCTTTAACAGATCTTTCTCCGTTTTCGCCGTCCACCCACTCGGCCATGTAATCGGATTGTCATATTGAGAAACTTCAGTTGGCCTAATGTGAATTTATGTAATTTATCCACACCTTCCATCTGTTTTTCTATCTAATTTTAGGTGTTGAGCCCAAAATTAAAGCTTATAACAATCTCAGAAGTGGACCATACCACAGGAAACAGTGGAAATAATGATTTCCACCATTAAAACCTTTCCAGGCCCCACAGTGATGTTTATTTTTCATCCAAACTGTTCAAAGGATTAAAAAAACATGGATGAAGGTAAAAATATATATATATATATATATATATATATATATATATTCTTGATCCAAAACTTCTGTGGCCCCCACGAATTTTTCAACGGTATAAATTCAATTCACACTGTTTCCTTTGGTGTGGTCGGTTTTATCCTTTTATATGCTTAGGTTTTGAGCTAAGACCCTAAAATTATCTTACAAAATGGATGGATAGACTAGATAAAATACATAAATCACAGTGGACCACACAGAGTTTACTCAGTACACAACCCGCTTCCCTTGGCCACATGCCAGTAAACTCCACTCATGTTTTTTCTAGACCTGCGTTGGGAACCAGGTGAGGCCCACAATGATGTTTTTGTGAAATCCTCCCCTTCCATCCATTTTTTGAGTTCATTTCAGGACATGATGCCAAGAACGAACAGTATCCAAAGCTCAAGTGGACCATACTAAAGGAAAATGTGGTTATGGAAATTCCTACCGTTAAAATTACCTGTGTTCGATGGTGATGTTTACAAGCATCCATACCGTTAATAACTTCATTCCTACTGGGATGAACTAAAATCACAAATATTAGCATGACTCAAAATTTCTATGGCCCACAAATATTTCAACTGGGGACATTCAATTATCACGTTTTTGGCCAACTTGAGCTCTGGAAACGGTTCTTTTTTGGATTCATATTCTGAATTGAACTTAAAAAATGGATGGACAGGTAGGATTTCTCCCAAACATCACAGTGGGCCCCACTTAGGTTCCCAGCACAGGAACTTTCTGTGAAATATCACAGGGAATCCACGTCCTTTTTTATTAAGATAAACAATTACATATGCGTGGCCGAGTGCGTTCACGGCATAAACGGAAAAATATCTGCTAACAGATCTCCATTGGAGTAGCATTTATTGGAAGGAAATAGCCAATTATTATCCACCAATGACATTTTTCCACGTCACTTAAATAGCCTTTTGTCTACTAAAGCGTTTAGTATCCAATCCACTCCCGTAGGGTACTGAGTTACTCTGTACGCATTCCGCTAAAGGGTACAGATGGCGAGGTGAAGGAATGGCACCACGTTAGTGGATGATCGAAGAGATCCCGATGCTTTTAAATGGAATTAAATGCTAAGAAGATTCTGACCTTGAAGCATGGGCTCGAGTATATTGCACCATTCCACGTGTCCCATGGTGCTGATGCTTCTTTTTTGTAGGGATGGTGGCAAGTGGATCAAAGCTTAGGCGGCCTCTACGCCCTCCAATGGACTTCGTCCTCTCCTCTGAACCAAGGATGACAATGACATCGAATAAGAGGAAGGCTCCAGAGGACGAGGCCGAGGCGACTCCAGTTGTAGACCTGACTAGGACCGTACCTGTTACAGCCCTTCCAGTGGTTGCTCCTGCTATTGCTCTGACCCCCGTTCCTGAGGCTTTGGAGGTCGGAGATCCTACCCGAGTCAAGGAGGTTGGAGCTCCTGCCCAAGTCGATGACATCACCATTTCGTCGCATTCTGTGGACGAGCAAGCCCCTAAGGTGGGTCCTTCTAGGTCAAGGAGGGAGGTAGTCGGGGAGACCATCAGCGCAGTCACCTCTTCGCGATCTACATTTTCCCATGCTGATGTTGAGCCCATGGTCGACTAGGTAAATGCACCTGAGGCAGCTGTCCATGCTTCTGCTACTAGCGTGATCAAAGGAGGTTCCACACCCTCTCTAAGGGGGGGAAGATTCCACACCCTCTTTAAGGTGCATGCCGCCCGATTTTCACATGGCTCAGCTGATTCCTTGGGCAGCTGAGCATGCACCGGAGGCGCATATCACCGACACCCTTTCCAGCCGCCATGTCAGCTTCATAGATTATTTTTCATCTGTATGTTACATGTCACTGCCAAAGATGTTGGTGGTGAAGGAGAGGCTGAAGGAGATGGATCGGCTCGAAACTGAGCGAGCCAAATTTGTTACCGAAAAGGCTGAGCAAGACGCAGTGTGGGCCAAGATTGTGGTGGAGAAGGCCGAGCAAGACGCTTAACGAGTCGAGCTCGAGAAGAGGCTAGAGGCCTCTGCTGCTGATTTATCTGAAGAGAGGAGGCTACTGCGGAAGCTCGGGTGAGAGAGCTTGCACTCCAAGGTGAAGTCAACTAACTTCAAGCTCGCTTGGATGTGGCCAAGCCCGAATTTATGAGGTTGCATCGAGCTAACAAGGACATGGAGTTCAAGGCCTTGGAAGTCAAGTCGGGGATTGAAGTGGCAAAAGAGAAGCTCGAGTCGGAGCGACGGATGGCGGCGAACCGTCTAGTCCAGGAGCGGAATGTCCTTGAGTCTACTGTGTCCGCGGAGAAGGCTTCCTTACGTGTAGAGCTCGAGGCTCAAGTAGTCTCGCAGGCGGCCGCAGCAGTGGCGGAATACAAGGACTCTGCTGAGAGGACTACAGAGGTGGATAAATTATACTATTTCGGCTATGACAGTGGCTTTGATGCTTGTCTGGTAGAAGTTAGGAAGCTTTACCTGGCCCTCAACTTCGACACCCTCACGGCAGACACCGCCGGAGACGCCGAGCCTGTCATGGTAGACATGCCCGAGAGCGCCCTTCCTGTTGTAAAGATTACCCAAGATGACCCTGTCGCTAAGGCTGTCATCGATGTTCAGCCCCCCTATATCAGTAGCTGGTCCCTCTACTCGGAGGGGATAACAAGTTTACGTTTATTTTTTTCAATTATTTATTTATTTTTTATTTTTTGTTCTTCATGTAAATGGACCTCTTTTATGTCAATGACGATTGTTTGCATGGTCGTGGGTGTCCTGTTGCATGGAACGTTGCTGACAACCACGATCTTACGAAAAACACGACCCAAACAGTGACAACGACGATGTATTCTAAATGTCAACGACCCATACTCAATGAGAGCCACGACCCATAGTCAACTAGGGTCACGACCCATATATCGGGTTTCGAGCCCGATCATAGGTCTTGTCTCTACCCGAGCTCGACCTTATAATCTGAATTGTTCCCTCTTTGCTATTCTGAGTTCCAAGCTAATGCAAAAGCCCTATAAAAGATGTTGAACTTTTATCGATGAGCACCTACTCGCAGTTGGGGGACCCGTTGTGTAATGGCTTCTTCGGGATTCCACGTTGATGTAGCCTGCCTTCTTCCCGGTTCCAAGTTGACATCAATACTCTATGAAAGAACTCGTTATTTTGTAGCATGACAACAATGATTCGTATAATACGGCGGCAACAAACCATAAAACATGAAAACCACAACCCTTAGCAACCGACTCCACTACCCATGTTAATTTGAAAACCACGATCCATATATCATAACAACCACCATTAAATTTACATGAAAAGCACGACAAATAAAAACTGTACACAACGATCATTCGTCTGCATCGTGTTTTGACATAGTGAATGATCGAGGTTGTCATATACGAAGGGTCTGGTTTATCCACGTGGAAGGTTGAGATGACTTTGATCAAGGAGACCCCTACAGTAAGCTCCCTTCACTTGACCATGAAAGCCTTCACCATACCATATTTGATCTTCGCAATCGGTATCAAGCATCTACAAGAAGGTCCGATAAATATATACACCCCCGTAGGGAAACGGTCGTCTTCCACTGGTAAATCCATTACATTACATTTCTTGCATGGGGAACGGTAGTTTTCCTTTTTCCCAGAACATCCCATGCATGGGTAAACGGTCGTTGTATGACGGAGTTTGGATTGTGGTTGTCATCTTAATGGGTCATTGTTGTCATGTTAATGGGTTTGTGGTTGTCATGTTAATGGGATCGTGGCTGTGATGATTGTTTACATGGGTCGTGGTTGTCATATTAATGGGTATGTGGTTGTCATCTTACAATCACGTTCCTTCTAACAAGCAAACCACGACTCATATAACATGACATGAATGAGCCGTATTGACCAAAACCCACGAACCATATTCAGGGGGGCGTGTTAAAACCCAATTCTTTGGCCCACAACTTTGTAACTATGTTATATGGTCATGGTGTTAATGTTCAATGGGTCGTAGTTGACATGACGATTTAGATCATGTTTTCATTGTATATAGCTCACTGTAGTCACGATATATGGTTCGTGTATTTGAATTTTACTGACCAATACGCCGTCGACACGCCAAAAGATGTAATGATGAAAATGTAAGGTCGACGCAGGCGCGCTTTCCTGCAAATGCATTTAACAGGAAGTTCCTTCGCTGGAATCCCAAGTGGGCCCTCACCATGATGTTTATGAGGAATCTATTCCATTCATCCGCTTTTTGAGATCAATTTAGGGCATGAGACAAAAAGTGAGCAGGATCCATGGCTCAGGTGGACAGCATTCAAGGAAAATGTGGGTATGAAAATTCCAACTGTTGAAACTTCCCTAGGGTCGACAGTTATGTTTACATGCCATCCATACCGTTCATAACTTATTTCCTAATGGGATAAAGTGAAAACCCAATTATTGTCCTGACTCAACACTTCGGCTGCCTCATAAATATTTCAACTATGGAAGTTCAATCCTCACATTTTCAGCACATTTCAGCCTCGGATCCGGTTCATTTATGGTTCTAAGCACTAAACTGAGGTCAAGAAGTCGATGGACGGAGTTGATTTCTCACGAACATCACGGTGGGGCCACAACCCACAATCTTAGTTTGTACTGAAAAAATATGTTGCATGTACATACATTACATTAAAATGGTGTGTTAAGGGCGCCAGGTTCGCTTACGATTCCCAACGCATAACATCAATCGTCAGTCATCTTGGTCAACTCCATAGACCCATCATAAATCGGATCTAATCCGTTGGAATAGTTCATGGCTGATGGATTCCTTCGATAAGTTTAATAGTGACACGTATCGAGCCATCAGTGGCCCACACTGCGTAAAAATGACAAATTATGGGATTTTACAGAACAAGCACGTTTGAACTATTGTGGTCCATTAGATTTCAATATTATTATCATTCTTTGGGTAATTCTGTTTCTTGTTATTACAAATAGAATGGTCGGTGCGGATAAGAGAAAGGTGGTTCGGTGTGACTTAGAAGCGACCGAGCTTGGAATGTATACAGTGTAAAGCAACCGCTTCTCCCCATACGGAAGTCTGATTTTATATATTTTATTTATATAATTATATATTTAGAACTTCTTCTCTTGGACCCCTTCACTTCTTATCCCTACCTTTTTTTTACTGGTTTTGAATCTTCTTCACTGGGCCCCTCCATCGCCACTCAGCGAGTACATCTATACAATTAGAGTGTAGCTCATTTCTTATAAATAGCAAAGCAAGGTAATGGTTGAGAGGGACAGTATGACATTGTTTACATGTAACATACGTAGTGCTGTCAACCACGACCCAATGTATATAACTGCAACGATTTGTATAGCATGACAACAACGTCCATGGTTATGATCGTGGTTGATATGTCGAATGGAACGTGGTTGACAAGCGCAGTTGATCGTTTCTCACATGTTATTTGGGTCGGGGATGTGAGTCATGGTAATCAGGCTATATGGGTAATGGTTATGCCCACATAGAGGACAACAACGAACTGTATAGCATGACAACCACCATCATGGTTGCGATTCATTATAAATGACAACAACGATTTATATAGCATGACAATCACGATAGTGGTTTTGATCGTTGCTCACATGTTATTTAGGTCGGGGCTGTGAGTCATGGTAGTCAGGCTATATGGGTAGTGGTTATGCCTATGTAGATGACAATAACGAACCGTATAGAATGACAACCACGATCATGGTTGTGATTCATTGTAAATGACAAAAACGATCTGTATAGCATGACAATCACGATCTTAGTTGTGATCGTTGTTAATGTGCCCAGTGGATCGTGACTCACATGTTATGTGGGTCGTAGATGTGAACCACAACTCAATGGATCGTTGTTGACAAGCATAGTGGATTGTTGCTCACATGTTATTTGGGTTGGGGCTATGAGTCATGGTAGTCAGGCAAAATGGGTAGTGGTTATGCCCACGTAGATGACAACAACGAACTATATAGAATGACAACCACGATCGTGGTTGCGATTCATTGTAAATGACAAAACGATCTATATAGCATGACAATCATGATCTTAGTTGTGATCATTGTTGATGTGCCCAGTGGATCGTGGCTCACATGTTATGTAGGTCGTAAATGTGAACCACAACTCAATGGATCGTGGTTGACAGGGACAGTTTATGTTGGGAGTGGATGTGAACCACGACCTATTGTATATGACTACAACGATATGTATGGCTTGACAATCACGATCATGGTGAGTTGTGATCGTGGTTAATATGCCCACTGGATCATGTTGAGACGATCGTGTGTGGATGGTAAGTTTGCCCATTGGATCGTGGTTGATAGCACTATGGATCTTGGATCACATTGTGGGTGGGTGGTCTTAACCGACGACCTCGACCCAGAGTAGATGACAACAACGAACCATGCTGCATGACAACCTCAATCCTTTAGAACACGTGATAACCACGAACTTTTGTTGCTTACATCAACGATCAATTATGTAGTTCAGTCATGATTGTGTTAGATTTTGCAAGACATTGTTATTGATTGATCAACAGTCAATGAACATATTGGAATGCAGGTCGAGGGAAGCCAATGCTGACCACTTGCTTAGACTTCGAAGAGGCATAAGTCTCTCTTAAGTGCTCAGTCAGTTTTTTTAAGCATATAATAGTAGATATGGAGAAGAATCTCGATAGACAATATATTTAGAGACAGCTATTTTGGATTTCTTCTTGACTTTCCATTGACTGAATTTAAGGCACACTCCCAGATCTTGCATTGCCTAATGCAAAGGCACGTTGGTGATCTGAAATTGGATGTTCAGGGAACCAAGATAAAATTCACCGAGCTCGACTTTGCTTTAATAATGGGTCTTAAGTTTGGACCAGTTAGGATAGATGGTGACGGTCGTGCTGAGGCCAGAATAGTAGAGGGAGGAAGAAGTATTCGGGAGACCTACCTGAGAGCAGGTAGTGTTAGTAAAGGAAAAATGAAAGAAGCATATTTGTCACTCGCTGATAAAGACGAACATATGGATGCGATGAAGCTGGCTCTAACAATTTGTGTTGAGAATCTATTAGTTGGATCTCTGCAAAAGAATAACTGTGTTGATAAGTATATTAACATGGTCGATGACTTGGAATAACTACCCATGGGGCAGTGTGGGGTATGATTATTTGAAGAAAGGGGTTAACGCTGCGTCTGGAATTATTCGGGCAACTGGCCGGTACCCTAAATCATATAACATATGTGGATGCGCGTTCGCCCTATAGGTACGTTATTCTTGTCCTAGTTCATAGTCTAAGTTTGAATTTGTACTCCATACATGTCTATCATTATGTAATCTATGATAATTGATCCTAAACGGATCTGGACCACGAACGATTCCCAAAACTCACTGGTGATAGTGGGTGGGCAAATAGAAGACAGCCTATAATGATTCCTCGAATCCTAAATTGGAATCTAAAGAAATTAGGCAGATACCGCCCCATATCCACCATCTTCACAGCTGTACCGATAAGAGTTATTTAAATAGTAGTGTATTTTAATTATTTAGTGTGTTTAAAATTAATAAATAAACCAATTTTACCCATGCAGGTGATGCTAGCTTCAAAGCTTCAACCGATGGTCGAAGAAGCAGAGACCGAGGTTGTCAGTAGTATAACCGACGTTCCTTGTATGAATGACAAGGCTCGGTGGGCAGCATCCACAGCAGTGACAATGGTGGTGGTGGGGGATGAAATAAGAAATCAAGTGGAGACTAAAATTACAGCCTCCCTCTTGGAAATGAGAAATAAAATTGGGGCAGAGGTTAAACCTCTGTCCAGGAAGATATTAGCAACGTATTGAGAGATAATGAAAAAATAAGATCCACAAGAAAGAAAGTTAATAAGCGGATTAAGTTCCTTACCACTGAAGTGGAAAGAATAAAGGAAGAGTTTGGCAGAGAAATAAAGAACCTCAAGGCAGATGATGCTTCTTTGCGTGAAGAAGTGAAGACGTTGAGAGACGATATTAATACAAAATACATACGTGAGATTGCCCTGATTTATTATTCGTTAATAGGTCTCTGTGAATGTACTGTCTTATATAATAATTTTAATATAGGTTAACAACCTAACAACAACAACTATTGATGATGGGATGGACCATATCAAACGTTTTGAAGATGGGATGGGCCATTTCAAAGATGACATTGCTTCACTGCGGGGGCAGATGAATCAACTAATAGTTGAGTTTCAATCAACGAAGGTAAATGAAAAATGGATCGTGGTTATCATCCATATATGATCGTTGTTACCATTTAGTAAAGGTCGTGGCTGCCATGCACATTGGGTCATGGTTCATACACGACCCAACATTGGTGGCAACCACCTTTCAGCATAGCGTCGTGGTTTCTATGTATGATGGGTCATGGTTTCTATGAACTATGGGTCGTGGTTACTATTCAAAGGAAAATACATAATAATATAGTACTCCATTACAAGAATTCGTTGCTTCAATCAGTCCTATCGTAGGAGAGAATGCTTCACTGCAAGAGCAGGTGAAGCAACTTAGGAAGGAGATTCATGTAATGAGGGTACATGAAATTGAAGTTATCAATTTATCCTAAACCTTATTTGGCTGTTGTTCTGTCCCATTTTGGCTAATCTTTGCTATATGATCTTATTACAGGATAATATCCCTTCGAGCAACCCTCCAAGCGTAGAGATTGCTTCGCTGCTAGAGCAGATGAAGCATTTTGGAAATGAGATACAGGGAATGTAGGTATATGAAGTTGAAGTTTTCCTGAATCTTAGCAGTCGTTGTTGTGTCCCTCTTTTGGTCGTGGTTATGATATAGTGCGGGTCGTTGTGACAGGCCCATGTCCAATCAGTGGGCGATCTCAAGGAAGAGAATGTATACATGAATGAGAAGATGAGGCATATTGAAGAGGAGATGCAAGCAATAAAGGTATATGAAATTGAACTTTGGTGGTAGTTGTGTTCCAAGTTCGATCGTGGCCATTGTGAAGGTCAGATCGTTGTTATCATTTGTGATTGGTTGTGTTTATCGTCCATATGGGTCGTGGCTGACATTACGACCCAATGTTGATAATACAGGATACCACATGCAGACTATGTACGTGGTTTGCCTTTGGTTTAATATTTAACAAGTCACTATGAGTCTAATGTTTATACAGGTTTATAACAGGTCAACAGCTCCACCGTTGAGGCTGGGATGAACCAGCTCACTAGTGGATCGTGGTTTCCAGCCACAGTGGGTCGTGGGTGATTGGTGCATAGCCCAATTTGGATGACAACCACGATCCAATGAGGACCGTGGTCACTGTCGTCATTTCGGGTCATTGTTATCGTCTATTGGTCATGGTTATCATGTAATACTTGGTCGTGGGTATCGCCCAGAGTAGATTGTGTATGAATAGTGACACAGTATGGATGACAGACACGATTCACGAACCACATCAAGTGTGAACATCGACCTTACGTGGACAACAACCACAATCCGGGTCGCCCTGTGGATGAAGCATGACTTCACTACATGATGTGTTAAAATACGTAAAAATCAAATAATATGCTTGTGTTACAGGAGAAAATCACTTCAATGCAACGTAACGAAGCAGAAATTCTAAAACTGAAGGAGCTCCATGCTTCGCTGAGCCATGATATGAATCTATTAAAGGATGAAGCTAATAAGAAAATTGTGTGTGAAACTGCATTTGGATCGTGGTTTTCAATAAACATTATGTTGTGAATTGCATAGATAATAATATATCATATTTTTCAGCTCAACATCGGTACTTCGCAAGTGTGTGAGGAAGGTTACCACGCCACGATGCAGCAAAACCCTACAGAGCTCTACCTGTAAAAGAGAGTCATCAGGGGTACATGGATCCGCACCGAGAGCTAACTGAAACCGAATACAATGAGTTAAGAGTTGTCAGATCATCATCGGATTCACCTGTCTGGCTGAAGAGCATCCGTGACCTAAAATCATGGGTCGACTCTGACGTAAGTATCTACATGTTGACTTTATTTATTTAATAATATCAACGTATGAAAATTATATCACACAACTTCCTCGTTGTGTAGGCCATCGATAGATACCTACTCTACCTATCAGTGCATCAGGAAAAGAGACCACGACGTAGTCAGGACAACGCATTTGTGCGTCGATATTTATAGTAATGTTAATTTGAGGACCATAGTTATCTTTAAAACATCATTAATTATTTATGTGTCTAACCCTTTCCAATATATCAACAACAAGCCATGGAAGTCCAGCTTAGCGAGTTGCAAACTTATAGAGCTGGCAACCACAAGGATTGACAAACCATCATCAAGAGTGGCAAATTGAATGAAATGCTTGTAGAAATAGTCAACAGTCGAGGTAAATCAAAGCCACTATGGAAGTATGAAATGGTAAGAGGCTATTTACTTGAACGTATACATGAACTTAAATGATATTATTCATTTTGGAAAGACAAGTCTTTTAAATGTTGTCATATTTCTTGTGAATGACAGATATACATCCCACTCAATGCAAGGGGCCAGCACTAGTTCCTGGCTATTGTTAATACGAAGAAGAAAGATGTCACTGTGTACGACAGCCTGAGTACCGAGTTGCAAGAGAACAACGAGTTGATTGTCGCGCAGGTTATGCACGGATTGAGATGGCTATTCCATATTCTTGATAATGGATCTAAAAACTGGGAGAAGCCATGGAGTTTGAAGATAGTCAGTGACAGACCGGGGCAAGACAACTCGGATGACTGTGGCATATTCATGCTGAAATATATAGACTTCATGAGCAGCATGCACAAAATTGACTTCACGAAGGTTTGTATGTGTGTGTGTGTGTGTATATCCATCTACATTAAATCTTTATTGCTCTATCCTTTGATTTAATACTAGTTCGTTCCTCTTTTATAGGAGGACATTCCTAAGTTTCAACAGATAATTGCATACGACTGTCTGCAGTTAAGGAAGTCAGAAGATGCAGCTGAGAGGATGTGTAGACCACCGAAGAGAGTAAAATTTTTATTCATAATTAAATCCTAGATGGATTGGTGTATTTGATGTTTCTTCTAAATATTTTCTATTATGATTCAATGAATGATATGGATCATGGATATGACAACCAATGTGTCGTGATTAACATACACAATCCATCCTCAATGGAAACCATCGCCAAGTTTGCATGACAGCAACGACCCCATTCTGTGATCGTGACTCAGATGCACATTGGATCGTGCTTGTCAGCTAAGTTGGTTGACATCCATAATGGATCGTTGTTGTATATGGGTGGTTAAATGTCTAATGCTAGAACGATCCATATATCATGACATCCACGACCCATGTAGCATTAGAACCACAACCCACGCCAACCATGACAAACTCGATTGTTCGTGGATGGGATGAACATTGGGAGGTGATGTAATGCATGATGGATAGTTATTGGAAAACATAATCCATTGTGTGTGTCAGCCACGACCCATATAGGCTAGTCACACCACATGAATTTAGCAGACAAGAACGATCCATATCATATTCACGACCCTTCTGCCTTTCAAACCACGACCAATATCGGCTGACAACCCCAATCTTTATATTCTTGTAACATTATTAGTGTATACAGCCATGTAAAATTACAAACAAGGACCAATATAACATGAAAACCACGACCAGTATAGCATTAAAACGACAATCCATGATAAGTACAATCCATATAACATAGTTACTACCAGAAGAGGAGCTCAATGATGCATAAGACTCTCCCACTTAAGCTTGAAAATGGAGACATTATCAACCTCCTCACTGTTATCATCACTAGTTAATAACTATGGCCTTCTATTCGGATTCAGTGCGACCATTCCCTTCGGATTCACCACGACCCTTCGCAATAAACGCTACATACAAGCCACGACCCATTTAACTCGACAACGATGGTGAATGAATCATCGGGTTACTTACTTTCCAGGATGATAAACACGACAGATCTAACATGACAGCCAGGACCATATTCATAGTGATAATCTGAAGAGCAGATCTCTACAACAGGCACTCAACCATTGAAAAAACTCTATTGAAAATGTCTTGTTTTAGCCTGATCTAAAACTCTGTTGAGAAGGTCAGGCTTAAACAAGACATTCTCGCCTGTGTTTTTCATATGGCTGGGTCCTGTTAAAGAGACTGTACTTCCTATTACGTTGTGATTATGGTCCTCATTGTCAAGTTATAGCAGTCGTGGTGTCATGCTATATGGGAAGCAGTTATTATCATGTGGTGCACTGATTACAAGGGGTCGAACGAGCTACAGGAAACAAAGATCGTCTTCAAAACTTCCCGTGGAGGTGGTAAAGTGGCAGGAAAATCGTCAAATCACTACAGAAAGAGACAAAATCATAGTTAAAGGAAGGAGGTGATAGGGAATTGATGGCTTCTTCCACTTTCTCCTCAATTATTTTCAATGGAAGAGCAAATCAAAGAAAATACATTAAGCGAAAGTTGTTACAATAAGGTTCGGATTGGTTTGTGGAAGAAGTACCTCTCTTATAGAAAGGTCATTCAATGGTCAAGATGCCGATTCTGAAGGGGCGCGCTGTTCTGAGCGTTCGCGCAAATTTTGAAGGATCGCGCTTGATGCCCAGCGGATTGTGGGAAAGTAGCGAGTCATTCAATGGTCAAGGCACCATTTTTGAAGGGTCGCTCTAATTCTGAACAGTCGCGCTGATTCCGAAGGATTGCGCTCGATGCCCAAAGGATTACGGGGCTCGAGCCATTCATTGGTCAAGGCACCAATTCTGAAGGGTCGCGCTAATTCTGAACGGTCACGCGGTAAGACTGTGGTGATGTTTCCAGAGGATCGCTCTCGATCTGCAAGGAATGGTCCTGGATATGACCAGTAATTGGTCGTGGTTATCTTCCATGCTATATCGTAATTCACATGCACATTGAATCATGTTTTTTATCCACGTTGGATCGTGGTTATCATCCAACGTTGGGTCATGGATCGATGAAAAGAGGAATTTGAACGACTACCCATATGATATTCTAGCCATGAAGAATATAACACGAGAACCATGAATCATGTTTCATGGGTCAGGGTTGTTACTTTATATGTGTCGTGGTTTTATGTTATGACATCCCCGACTCATATAACATAACAACCGCGATCCATATAACATAACAACCATTAGGCAAACCAACGACGATCGAATTCGAGCCAAGTTCGAGCAGTTTTTCGAGCCGAGTAACGAGTAACAGGTTCGAGCTTTGAGCCCAGTTCGAATAAATTGAGATTCATTTGAATTTCAATTCGATCGATTGTCAATTTCAACTCGAAGTTAAACAAAGCGAGAGCCAGGGCAGTTAAAAGATTTGAAGACCTCAAATTGGCCCACCTGTAGCACCCATCCAGTCACTATTCTTCTTCCTTATTATGTTATTCTTGTAATTAAATGAAAGTTCAGTTGTACACTTTATAGTCATCATGCGGAGTTCACGACTGATGTGATTTTCAAGTGCAGTCGAATATCATGTATAGACAACCAGGATCCATAAGGGTTGCGGTTTTCAGGTTATATGGGTCGTGATTGTAATGCTATGTGTTTTATAGTTATAAAGTAAAAAACGGTATCTCTAACATCACAAAACCAATAGTCACACGACATCCTACCGACATTAACCACTCAAAACGATAATATATATATATATAATGCATAATTTATAATTAAAAAACTTTCATAATTACATATTTACATTGTTCGAAATGACAACTTACAACTAATAATGATATTGTGGTTGTTATTGTGATCTATGTTGGCATAACCATGACCCATATAGCATTACTACCATGATTCATAGCCACGGCCCACAGAAGATGGGACAACACCCAAATGCTATAGATGCAAACGAATATGTCATAATTAGCGTCGATGCACTTTCATCCCTGCTGGCCGAGGCCAAGGCTAATGATGACTTAATATGTTGGTTTATCTTTTACAATGTTTGCGAAATGTCATTTGAACTGTAATAAATATACTTCATGGTACATGAATCTTGGAGCGTGTTAACCACGATCCATGAATTATTATGCATTTAAACAACAACCAATAGAGAAAATGGTGAGCTTAACAACGGGTCGTGTCACTAAAAAAGTTGGACCATGGTTGTTGTGTTCTATGGGTTGTGTTTCTCATAAGATTGTGGTTGTTTGCGACGATCGAACATGTATGGCAACCACGAACAACTACTACAGCGAACCACGACCAATTTCACACGACAACCACGAACCAGGTCAACTGCCACCATTGAAGGAAGAACGCGATAAGGGCTCTATTGTTTCTTTGGATATCTAATCCATGATTTTGAATGAAAGGGCAAAGAAATGCATGAATTTGATTGTGGAAGTATCACCAAAGTACCACTCTTATAGGCTAGCCATTCAATGGTTAAGGCGCCGATTCCAAAGGGTCCCCGTGATTTGGTACAGTCGCACTGAGAATGAAGGGTCACGCTTGGTGCCCAATGGATTAGGGGAAGTAATAACTTTAGCGTAATTTCGTGAAGAAGAAGATTAGGGCGCTGTTTCCAGAGGGTCGCGCGAAATTCCAAGGGAATGGTCGTGGATGGAACGCATAAAGAGTCGAGGTTGTCTTCCACATCAATATTGGTTGGGAATCACAACCCAATGTAGATGACAACAACGATTGTTCCGTGTGATCGTGATTGTGTTACATGGATCATGATTGTAAGAAGAACACCTGTCACTAAGCGGTGGGTCATGGGGTTTATGTTATATGCCTCATGATTTTCCATGTTATATGGATCGTGTGTTGCTTGGGTCGTAGTCCCATGTTGCATGGAACGTGTTTGTCATGTTGTATGGGTCGTGTTTGTCTTGAACAATGGGATCGTGTTTGTCATGTTATATGGGTCGTGATTGTAATGATGTATAGATTATGTATGTCATGGACGAAACACATAAGCACGATCGATATGAGCCACATCGTGTACACATATCATGCAGGCTTTTCACGGGACCGGATTAGGGTCATGGTTGTGAACCAAGAACGATCGTGGACAATAATCACGATCTAACATGAACGTGAACCACGAGATCAGATCACAAGACAGTTTCGTGGTTGACTATTGACTGTGGCGTTGTTGTTATGGATCGTGGTTTTCATCTCAGTCAGGTCATCGTTATGATGTTTGATGGATCATGGTTGTAAGATGATATGTATTGTAGTTATAATGTTACAGGGGTCGTGGTTGTCATGATATATCGATCGTGGTTTGCCATCCACGTTCAACTACACATACAACAACGATCCCTTGTACATGTCAACAAATGTGGCTGACAGTCACCAGCCTTGAAAAACCAATAGTCGCACGACATCCTACTTAGATTAACCACTCGTTCACAAGCCCATCAAAGTGGTACTTGGATTCAATTACTTTCTTTAATGTCACTACTTCCCCTTAACCCCTTTGGAATCAGGGACAAAATTTGGAATGTTTAACCAGCCTATAAAAGTGGTACTTGGGTGAAACAAATTATCACATGACAATCCAACCCAGAATCTTATTGCAACAACTTAAGCATTCATGGATTTGGTTACTCTTTCAATTTAAATAGTGGAGGAGACATTCGAAGAAGGCATCGAGTCCTTCTCGCGTTCATCCTTTACGAGAGATCCCTTCCCTTTCCTTAGGAACGTTCACGATCTCCCTGAAGATCAAAGGCCTCCACAGGAAATTCTGAAGACAATTTCAGAACTCCGGCAACTCACAGAAAATTTTTCTACGGCGGACAGAGAAATCGAACGGTATCATTCCGTTAGGTCTCGCGATCAGGATTTTAACGAGAAAAGGCTGCATTGGATCTAGATATACGACGCTGTAAAGAAAGCTAAAGCTAGGGCCGCTAAAATATTTGAAGAGCTCAAATTGGCCCACCTGTAGCACCCATCCAGTCACTATTCTTCTTCCTTATCCTGATATTCTTGTAATTAACCGAAAGTTCACTTGTTCACTTTATAGTCATCATGCGGAGTTCACGAATGATGTGATTTTTGGGTGTAGTCGGATGTCATGTATGGACAACCAGGATCCATAAGGGTCACGGTTTTCAGGTTATATGGGTCGTGATTGTAATACTATGTGCTTTGTAGTTGCAATGTTAAAAAGGCGGTATTTCTAACATCGGAAAACCAATAGTCCCACGACATCCTGCTGACATTAACCACTTGATTGTCAAATTCGAAGTTGAACAAAGCGTATATATATATATATATATATATATATATATATATATATATATATATATATATATATATATAACGCATAATTTACGATTACAAAAACTTTCATAATTTCATATTTACAATATTCAAAATGACAATTTACAACTAATAATCTCCTGTATTATCATCTGATCCATCAGAACTGCTATTGGAGGAGTGTCTTCCTATATTGTCATCTGATCCATCAGAACTGCTATTGGAGGAGTATCTTCCTGTATTGTTATCTAATCCATCAGAACTACTATCTATTTTTTAATATATAAATTAGTTCACTTCATCTAAGTCGGAAGGCGAATAGATATTTTCTTCGTGCTCTTTTACACTTTGAACTAGATTTTTCAAACTTTCTTTATGTGAATAATTGTGTGTAGTACCCAATGCCCTATAAAATTCACCGAGATGGGTCAAGAATTTGAATTTGTTACTCTTTTTCTTCTTGTTGTTTGTCGCACTCGATCCGGCTTCAACATCGTGTTGTCTTTGACTCGAATATTGCTGAGGTCTAGAAACTTCTTTCATACTATATTTTAAGGTGAGTTGGACTTGTTCTTCCTCCAAAGCTATTAATCTAGCATCTCCTCTGCGTCTTTTGTAATTGTCATTCGTGTACTAGATCCAGAAGCACATGGTTTAGATGGAGTGGAAGGTTTTTTATTTGAATCTAACAGGGCTTGAAAAAGTTTTCAGACATCGTTGGGGGCATTGGGGCATGGTTTTACATCACCGCCTCGACATGACAAGTGTAATCGAAGTCGATTAGAATTATTCACAAACTTTGCGCCACACAAACCACACTTGATCTTTGTTTTTCCATATCTTGGTAGTGATTCAACAAGGGAAGCATAGACCCAAATGTCTGACGATGGGTAAGATGACGACATATCTACACTCAGTTTTTAACAAAAAAATAAATTAGAATATTGATAAATAATTACAACAATGATATTGTGGTTGTTATTATGATCTATGTTGGCATAACCACGACCCATATAGCACTACTACCATGATTCACAGCTACGGCCCATGAAAGATGGGACAACATCCAAATGCTCTAGATGCAAACAAATAGATCACAACCGGCGTCGATGCACTTTCGTCTCTTCTGGCTGAGGCTGAGGCTGATGATGACTTAATATGTTGGTTTAAAATTTACATTGTTTGCGAAATGTCATTTGAACCGTAATACATATACTTCATGGTACATTTTCATGGGACCAGACTAGGGCCATGGTTGTGAACCAAGAACCAACATGGACAATAACCACAATCCAA
Organism: Magnolia changhungtana; assembly: GCA_030180095.1. Taxonomy (NCBI): domain Eukaryota; kingdom Viridiplantae; phylum Streptophyta; class Magnoliopsida; order Magnoliales; family Magnoliaceae; genus Magnolia; species Magnolia changhungtana. The sequence continues at coordinate 15,413,244 of JASAUF010000502.1, forward strand.
CGTGGACAATAATCGCAATCCAACGTGAACAATAACCACGATCTAACATGCATGTGAACGACGGGATCAGATCACATGACAGTTTCATAGTTGTCATACAGACTGTGTCATTGTTGTTATGCATCGTGGTTTTCGTTTTAGACGGGTCGTGGTTATGATGTTAGAAGGATCATGGTAGTAAGATGATATGCGTCGTGGTTCTAATGTGACAGGGGTTGTGGTTGTCACGATATATGGATCTTATTTGGCATTCACATTCAACCACCCATATACAACAATGATTTATTGTGCATGTTAACCAACTTCCAATTGTTCGCGGACAATTACGACCCATCTCATTCACCAATCCATTATAGACGATAATAATAAGCAGAAGAAATATCGAATGTAATAAATCAATTCATCATTCAACGTCAAATTAGTGTTTGGCTTTCTTCGCTAGTGTACCCGATGCCTCGTCTATCAACCACGGTCCATTATGCAACAAATCATGATGACGACCGTGATCGTGGTTGTCATACCATACATATTGTCACGCCCCAAACTCAGAAACTGGGCTCACAAAATTCTCGATCGTCGAATCCAGCGGCCGACGACCTCAGCAGTAGAACCCCATTCTCGCTCCCGGGCCCGCCCATACGCCAGGTTCCGATCCTGGGATGCTACAAGGAGGATTCTTCACATCATTTTAATTTGTAATAAGCATAACCAAAGGCATAACCCACAAACAACAACAAAAAACTCCATCACATTTCTACTATGATCAAAAACTTTACAAGTACAATGAATATAACGGGAAATACAATGAGAATGGACAAAAAGCTCCAAAAAGATCTGCTCTGCGCTACTGCCTCAGCACTGCTGCGTCCCAACGTCACCTACATGCAACGGTCATGCATAAGCTTATAGAAAGCTTAGAGGGTGGTGAAAGTGTGTGCGCAAGGAAGTAATGCAGGTATGCAGTATCAGAGTAATGTGGAACATACTGATGAATCCATGAATACCATTAGCCATACCAAGGCTATGCAATGCAAGGCATGAATGATGTCGGCCATACCAAGGCTATGCAATGCAAGGCATGAATGATGTTGGCATACCAAGGCCATGCGATGCGAGATGCAACTCAAGCATACAAATCCTTATCTATATCCACATATCAGTACAGCTCAAATATGGGATATCACCAGGGTCTAGTACGCTCTAAACCAGATTGTCGCCCCATCGCGCGTAATAAGGTAAGTGGAAGAGACCTCACTACCTGCCTATCAATATCGGGCTCGGCTCGTCAATAGCGGACCCATTTCTCGAGCTGGTCAAACTCAGCCTAGCATTGCCCCCTTCTCTCGGGTGGGTAAGGCCGCACCCCTTCCAACTGACCACGACACAGTGGAAAGCGCTGACCATTCTGGTAATCGGCAATCGGCGATCCTGCACCCACTCGGTCTAGACGTTGGAGCAACCTCTTGGTACCATAAGGGTTTAGGGACTTTCACCCAGGGATATTTATAGCACCCCATGTAGAACAAGATTTTCGGTATCCAATCCTGCCAACCACGATACACCTATGGAGGCTACAACCCTAATGTCGCTAGGGCGTACGGTAACCATGTCACATAATGCGAAATGCATGAATCACACTATCCAATCATGGAACAATCCTGCGTGTCTCGTGCGCTCATGTGGGACAACACCGCCTAACCGGGAGCCCCTAAACGATCTGCCCGAAGGCATATGCTATGATTAGTCACCTCTCATATCAAGCATACATATGATGCGTATGATCATGAGTCATGGAACTATACTAAACATGTTATAAAGCAGTGAACTGTCCTTACAATACAGATGGTCCTAGACATAGACGGCCTACATACAACCAGTATGGACCTATCAATGGCCCTAGGGAGAGTCATAATGCGGACATTTAACCAACACTATACTTGCAATGTGGACGTCAAACCAACATTGCTCCCAAGGCATGGCCCGCCTAATATCAACACACAAGCCATGGGGAAGTCACACATTGTAATGGACCCTAAGGACACCCCGTTGGGCCTCGACCCATGGGCCTTGGATACATCAAATGGGCCGCATCATATGGGCCTTATATAAATCAAGTGAGCCACATCAATGGGCCTTATGTACATCGCAATGGGTCATAACCCCTGGGCCTTATATATCAAGGTGGGCCTCAACCACGGGCGACAAATACAACTAATGGGCCTCATAACATGGGCCTCATATATATCAAGGTGGGCCTCAACGGATGAGCCATAACTACATCAAGATGGGTCTAAACATATGGGCCAATCAAATGGGCCGAGTTGAATGGGCCGAATCAATCAGGCCAAGTTAAATGGCCCAGTCAAATGGGCCTCAGGTATATCAAATCAGGCCCACCCTCATATATTTTGAGATCCGACCTATTCACAAGTTAACATAGAGATAGATGAAATGAAAATAATAAAAATTACTGTGGCCCTTAGGAGTTTGAACGGTGGATGACACGGTCTACCTATTTAAATGGTGGGGTCCATTTGAACTTTAGATATGATTCACCACTATCTTCCCATGCTGTAAAGTGATCTCACAAACGGTTGGAGGGCATGGATACAACACTTGCATCATGGTGGGCCCCGCCATTCAAATAGTGGACGGTGTCGATAGAGCACATACATCATTGGGCCCACGCCACATGGATGAATCACCTGCATCTGGAGTGGGTCCCAGCGTCTATCAGAACCGCTTGGATGTACAAGTACATCACGTAGGACCTGTTAGGATGATTAAGAGAGAGAGAGAGCTAGAGAGATAGAGAGAGAGAGAGAACTAGAGAGAGAGAGAAATGAAGAGGGTGCAGCACGTGGCTGCACCTTTTCCAATTTTTTCTTTCTTTCTTTTTCTCTTTCTTTTTCTTTTCTTTTTCTTTTCCATCTTTGACGTAACCAGAGGTGGGTCCCACGTAGGGCCCACCACAACACCATGTAATATATAGTATATATATATATCATTTATATAATATAATATAATATATAATATATGTAAGATAATATAATATATGTTATATAGTTTAACGTCCAGGCCTTGGGAGGCCTGGACAGCAACACACCTTACGGTGTTGCCCCACACGTGAGGTGGGTCCCACCGTCCTTGGACAGTGGACACAATACACGCATCATGATGGGGTCTACCTTATATGGATGGACAGCATGGATACAACCCATGCAACAGGGTGTGGCCCAACGGAGTGGATGGATGGTATGGGTGGGTCCCATGGACCCCACGCCAGCTGACACTTCACTGTTGCCACCGCCACTAGGGATGGATGCCAAGACCTCAGCGTTGCAACGAGGTATCTCCACTCAGTCTGCCCGTTGAGCTGTGGATTGGGCATCAGGGAGGGCCCCATACGATGGGGAAGGTCCCACCATCTAAAGATGGTGGACACCACACGGCATGGTGGTGTGGCCCACTCCAAATGAATGGACGGTGTGGATGGGTCCCATGGACCCCACACCCTCGGCAGTACACACAACTACACACACTCCAAGTTAGCCACCCTTCACAGGGATCAATACCAAGACCCCACGTGTTGAAATGAGGCATCTTTCACTCGTCTACCACTGGAGCTATGGGACTGGCCCCCACTGGCCAGTGCGTCCAGCCCACCGTCCAGCTTACTGGACGGTGCTGGATGGCATTTTACATCACGGTGGTCCCACGCAGTGGGCCACCAGATTTGGATCAAGCTGATTGTTTGTCTTTCTCCTACATCCAGGCCCACCCAAAGGTGGTCAGCAAGGTGGGCCCTATGGATGAGACAGCATGGATCATACATCATAGTGAGGTCCACAATACAAGAGAAAGAGAGAGAGATCGGCAAGGATGGAGGGGCCCCGCCACTATGGGCCCCTCTTTGATACAAAACCTACATCAAGGTGGGTCCCACTACATGTGGCCCTTACATCAAACAAATGGATGAAAACAAAAATTCAAAAATCACCCACCGCTCCTTCTTGCTCCCTAGGCTTCCTTAGCTCCTTAGCTTCGATTCCAACGGAGGAGATGAGGTTTGGATGGTTGAGATGGGTGATGAAAGGGTAGGAAAGGTGGGCCACATTTGTTGCTTGGGAGAGTTGGAGAGGTTGGACGTGTGGAGTTTTTTTTTTTCTTGCTTGGAAATGGCTTGGAAAAGAGGGAGAGAGAGACTTGTAAAGGGAGAGAGATGGGTGATGAATGTTTGATGTGGTGAGTGATGGGTGTAAGAGGCTCTTTTTGACTTTTGGGGTAAAAGGTGTAAGAGAGGTATGGGTTTTGTAAGAACTTTTTGACTTTTGGGGCTTGCTTGGGGAAGGGTGTGAGGTGATGTGTACTTAACATGATGGGATAGATTGATTGATTGATGGATGTGATAAGCCCTAGAGATTCTCTTGGGATTCACAATGCGCGGCGTTTTTCTTGCACCAAACGTTGGCCCACATCTCCTGGCCAGAGAATCGGATCGGCACGCGAGTCACGGCATCGGAACTACGGAGACGGCGCGGTCGTAATAGTATAAGTCTTGGGTTGAGTCGAATCAGATTAACGACGTGTGAATCAAGGTCGCGCGTAACGCCGGTTAAGGGTCGAAGGTTGCCGGAATTCGACCGGAAAGACCGCGGGAACCTACGGAATGGTACGGTCTAGGATACGGGTCTTACATAATATTGTTCATGTCATATAAATTGAGGCGTGATTCACAGCCATGACGCACATAACGTGTTGGCCACGATACCCAATGTTGTATCATTCATGCCATCCATTGGGTGTTGATTGTCATGCTATACACTTCATTATAGTCATATGCATTAGGTCGTGGTTCACACACACGACCCACATAACATAATAACCACCATACACCGACCCTGTCAACCATTACCTCGCTTTGCACTGAGATGCACTGAACCTATACATGTGCTCATTGACTGGTGATGGAGGGGCCCAGCGAAGAAGATTCAAAACCAGTAAAAATCAGAAAACAAGGATTAGGGATAAAAAGTGAAGGGTAAAATAAAGAGATCCCAGAGAAGAAGCTCCAAGATATAGTCGATGATCAGCATGGGGACAGCCTGTTGATGTTCTGCGTTTGGAAACATAAGAGCGTCTGTAAAAGCGTCCAAGATATAGTCAGTGTTCCGTAAATCACATCGAACTGCAGATATTCTCTGATCCGCACCGTCCATTTAATTTGTAACATCAAGAAACCAAACACGTGGTCAAAATATTCGAAACCAATGGACCACAACAGTCAAACCAATAGTTTCTGTAAAAGCCCATGATTTGTCATCTTTACGTAGTGTGGGCCACTAATGGCTCGATACGTGCCACTATAAAATTTTACGAAGAAATCCATCATCCATGAACAATTCCAACAGATTATATTCGATTTATGATGGGCCTATAGACTTGAACCAGGTAATTGACGATTGATCTTCTGCGTTTAGAACCGTAAGCTAACTTCTGCCTTTTTTGCACACATTATATGTACATGCGCCATATTCGGTACGAACTAAGATGTATGGGGTCCACAGTGATATATATGTCATCTAAATTGACCGTCGTACTGTAATGACCATGTATAAAGGCATTAGCATAAAAATAAGTTTGACCAGGCTGATGTGCGGCCCATGTAGTTCTCAACGTCTTATAATGGTTATTTCGGTGTGATCAGCTATGCCAGTAAGGTTTAAATTTTTTGATAAAGATTAGTACATACTCTAACAATTAACAATCGGTGTAGATAAAAAATTTACATAAGATCTGTCCCACAGCCGAGTGTTAACCAAAATCTTATGAGACATACAAGCACAACACAAATACGGCACTGACCTCACCTTTCATCGTTACCTCTGTTTACGTGTCGAGGGCATACTGGTCCGTAAAATTCGAATACAATGATCCATAACTGTAGCGATCCATATATAATGAAAACGATGATATATATCATCATGTCAACTATGACACCTCGAACATCAACACAACGACCCGTATAACATAATAACAACGATACAGAGTTTTGGGCCAAGGACTTGGGCTTCAAACAGGATATGGTGAGGGCTTTCATTATCACAACTTGCTCAAAGTCATATCTACCTTGCACAATGACAAACACGATCCTTCGTAGATGACAACCACGATCCTTCACGTAGACAAGAAACGACCCATGAACATGATCGTTGTTGACTCTGTTTTTTTTTTTTTCCGTGTTTTCATGTGAAATGGATTGTGCTTGTTATGATATATGGATCGTGGTTGTCAAAGTTACATGGGTCGTGTTGTCGATTGCTATTGGTCGTAGTTTTCATGTTTTTCGGATCGTTCTTGTCGTATTATACGGATGGTTGTTGTCATGCAACAGAATAATGAGTTCTTTTGTAGAGCGTTGACGTCAACCTAGAACCCGGAAGAAGCCAGGTTACATCAGCTTGGAATTCCGAAGAAGTCATTACACACCAAGTCCGCCGACACCAAGTAGGTGCTCATCCACAAGATATCAAGTTCTTTTGAAGGCCTTTTACATCAGCTTGAAACTCAGCAAAGCTAAGACAGAAGGATTCAGACTATAAGGTCATGGTCAGACAGATACAAGCCCTATGATCGCGGTCGAGGCAAGATATATGGGTCGTGACTGTCGTTGCATATGGGTCATGGTTGTAATGTAGTAAAGGTCGTGGTTGTCCTGATTTATGGATCCTGAATGTAATGATATATGGGTCGTGGATGTCATGCAATAAAAATCGTGTTTGTCGTGTTATATGGTTCGTGGTTGACGTGAAGCGTTGACCGCAATTGTCATTCGATATGGTTGTCATGTTATACGAATCGTGGTTGTCGTGTTTTATGAATCGTAGTCGACATTTATAATGCTTCGTCTTGTCATTGTTTAGGTCGTGTTTCAAAAAAGGCACTGACTGAAAGCAAGCAAGACGCATTAACATGACAATAACGACCGATGAATCACGAAAACCACAACCTATTGTTATATACACTATTTCCAAATTTGGGTCGTGCTTCAAATGCATAAATGCTCGTGATAATCATCAATATTTGGGTCGTGGTTAACATGATACATGGGTCGTGACTGTCATTATATTTGGGTCGTGAAAGCACGACCCTGAATGATATATCATATGGGTCGTTGTTGTCGTGTTATCTGGGTCATGTTGTCATGTTGTTAAAGTTGTCGTGGTTCACAGTTGCAATGGATCGTGGTTCTCGTCTATGTTGAATCGTATTTGACAACCGCAAGAGAATAAAGATCACGATCATCCAACATGGAAACCATAATCAATATATCATGAGAACCACGACGCGTTGGTAAGTTCATGATCCATTGTTGATGACAACCATGACCCATCAACTGGTAGAGTCTTACATACCACAACAACTATCTAGGCTTGTCAAAGGGTCGTGGCACTCATGACAGGTGGACCATGGTTGTCATGTTGTATGGGTCGTGTTTCTCATTCTATCGTGGTTGTTTACGACGATTTAACATGGATGGCAACCACAAACCATATTAACGACAGTGAACCACGACAAATTTAATGTGACAACCACGACTCAGATAAACTACGACCATTGCTTCACGCAAACCACCATCAGAATTAAACGACAACAACGACCTATGTATCAATCCATTCAGGGTCCATGTATCATGACAAACAAGACCTATAAAATGACAGTCACAACCTATGTTTCATGTCAACTACGACCCAACATAGACGATAATCATGAGCCACGAACAGGAAGATGGGTAGTGCAAAAAAATTAGTTCAAGAAACTAAGATCTTAACATATCAAATGACAACTACGATTGATGTTCGCATCAACTACAAACCATATTACACGATAACCACGATCGGTATAACAAGACAACCACGACCCTTTAATACTGACATAAAGGGTCCAAATATCAAAACAACCAAGACATATACAACATTACAACAATGACCCATATCAAACAATACTACGACCAATGAAACTTTGATCAATAGTGGGTCATGATTGTACATTGCATTATGTCGTGGTTATAATGAATTGTGGATCGTTGTTGTCAAATGGGAACAACGACCCATATGCAGTGATAGTCACAACCCATTATTCATGTGAACCACGACCCATGTCATCTGCACGACTAATCTTCCATGCAAACCACGCTGGGTGCCCGTTGAAGAGAATTGTTGATGGTAAGATAGCCACAACCGATCTAACATGACAAATATATCCCATATTGCATTACAAACCATGGGCCATATAAATTGAAAATCATGATCCATTGTCAGACAACCACAACCGATTTAACATGACAACTGTGAACACTGAAAGACAGCCACGACCGATTTAACATGATAATTGTGAACATTGTAAGACAGCCACGACCAATTTAACTAAAAATCACTCTCATCTTCGGTGGTTAAAAACTATGACCCTTTCCTTCGAATTTAGAGCGAGCGTTCGAAATAAGCGCCACATGTAGTATGCAAGCCACAACCCATTTAGCATACAATAGGGAACATAACACTATTGTTCTAATTTCTGCTATAAAAATAAAATCTCCAGTGTTGTAATTTGTTATGTATATAAACAAAAGCCACGACCGATTTAACATGACAACTACGACTATGATGACGTTTACAGTAGGAAGATATCCCTCTAGCCGACAATCCCTTTCCCACCAGCCAGGATCGTTGGTGTGTGGTACACCAGTCAATCCGCTTTCTAAAAATTCCCTTTCCAAGGGATTTTGAATTGAAATTTTGAAAATCACTACCATATAACACAGTCACTACCAGAAGAGAAGCTAAAGCTTGCACTCTGACTTATGTCACAGCCGGAAGAGAAGTTAAAGCTACCGACAAACATGACCATAATTACAATACAATACGAAGAACACCATATTGCATGGGTCGTGTTTCACATAAGATCGTCATGTTTGCTACAACCACGAACCATTACAACTATGAAACACGACCATTTTAACAACACGACCGAGATCAACTACGACCAATGCTTCACATATATTTTAAAACGACAACAACGACCTATGTATCAATCCATTGTCAGTTCCATGTATCATGACAACAAATACCTATGTAATGTCAGTCGCAACCCATGTTTCATGACAACCACGACCCAAGGTGGATGATAATAACGAGCCTTTATGTATCTTAGCCACAAACAAATGACAATCGTGTACATACAATAGGTCGTGGTTTTCATGATAGAATGATTGTAGTTGTCATGTAAATAAGTAGTGCTAAAAAACAGTGTCGTGGTTGTCAACAACGACACATGAAACAAGGCAACAACGACCATGCAGAACGATTAACATGAACCCATTTCAAAATGACAACTACGAACCATGATACACAAAAATAATGGTCTGTATAACAAGCCAACCACGACCCTTTAATAATTACATGAAGGATCCAAATTTTATCACAGACAAGACCTATACAACATTACAACTACGACCCATATCAAAGGATAAAACGACCTATGAAACGTTGATCAATAGCGGGTCATGATTATGCATTGCGTAGTGTCGTGGTTATTATGAATAGTGGATCGTCGAAGTTAAATTACAACCATGACCCATATGCCGTGACAAACACGACCCATTGTTCATGAGAACCACGACCCATGTCATCTTCACGACGAACCTAACATGCAATCCATGACCAAATCTCGCTAGGGCCCGTTCGAGAATATTAATGTTACTCATATGACATGACAAATACATCCCATGTTACATTACAAACCACGACCCCCCTTGGGATCGGAGTATCACTGTCACCCGGCTATCATAGGTCTCTCCTAGTCGACTGGGCGGCAAATCAATCGCCAATACTCCTACTCACCTTCCCGAGTTGTTCATCAACGACTACGCCTCGGTCTCTTATACAGTAAGCTCTCAAGCTTACTCAATTTGTTGGCTCTGATTGTCAAATTATACTTTCTAGCTCTTTTCTTGCTCAGGCGCAGCCGATGTTACTATTGATTTGGGAGAGGCTAAAGGTGATGACTAAGATTGAAAGGAGAAGTCCAGGCTGGAAGAGCTCCAGAAGACTACTGCCGAGGAATAGGAGAAGCTGAAGGGCCTAGTAAGAGAAGGCCAACTAAGGGACATGAAGCTCTAGGAGAAGGCCAATTCAGTCTCATTTGGACTCGGCTGAGTCCAAACCGACAACCACAACGGCTCATCTTCAACGGGCGGAGGAGGACAATACGTGGGCGGCTAAACTAGGGCAATCTACGCTTGACCCATATAACCTCAACATCACGATCCATTGTAAAGTTAAACAAATGATCCATGACAACTACAATCCATACAACATGACAACCACGACCCATATAATACAGAGACTTTCAGAAGAGAAGCTCGGCATGCAAGCCAAGACTCTGCAAGTTTCATCCACCTTAGTTTGTAAATGGGGATATTATCATCCTCCTCACTCTCATCATCGGTGCTCAAAAACTACGACCCTTTCCTTCAGATTCAGAGTGACTGTCTGGAATAAGCGCCACATGTAGCATGCAAGCCACGACCCATTTAACATGATAAATACCATAAATGCATCTTGGCCTCCTTTCCAGCAAGACAGCCACTACCGATTTAATATGACAACTACGACCATAAAGACATTTACAGTAGGAAGAATATCTCCCTTTAGCTGGCAACCAGCGATCATTGAAGAGACTGTTCTTCCTATTGTGTTATGATTATGGTCTTGGATGTCATGTTACAGCGGTCACGGTTGTCATGTTGTATGGGAAGTATTTCAGCTCAACGGCAATGATTCCGAAGAAACGCAAGAGCTGCGAAGGATAGGGCAGAAGCAAATGGAAGTAACTAACCCTTTTTCCGATGGCTGGGTGCCCGTTGAAATTATCGAGTTGGTAGAGTTTGGAAGTTGTCTTCAAAACTTTCAGTGGAGGTCCTTGAGCTTCAGGCAGATTGTGAACGTCCCTTAGGAAGGAGAAAGGATCACGAATAAAGGAAGAACGTGATAGGGGCTCTATAGTTTCTTCGATTATTTGCTCCATTATATTGAATAAAAGAGCAGATAAATGCATGAATGCGGTTTGACTCTGTAACGCCCTGAAATTCGAGGGTCGAGTAGCAACTCAACTCTCGAGTTCCAGAACATCACTTATGCAACATAGATGATGATGATTGAATGTTGTCTGTGTCAGTGCAATAAACATGAGTGAGATTATACCAAAACAGTAATTCATACTCCAGATCAACTGTATAAAGGCAAGCGGAAGACTGAAACTGTATATATAAGGTATGTAAAGAAACAAAACCATCTCAATATCCAGAGTATGAATACTAATTGAATAACCATATACATGTATTGTTCCTGAATCAAAAGGGCAAAATACAACTAAAAAGATAAATCCTAAAATTCCCGCGATCCAGTCAGCCTAAGCAAAGCCGTCTGAGTACTGCATGTATGAGAACTCGTCCTAGTCCTCACCGTAGTCTAGCTTAGCCTCCTGAATCGATGTATCATCTACACCTGAGACAGAGTCTGGTTTGTGTGTACAACACCGTCCCATAACGTGGGAGTGAGTAGCTAACTCAATGGAACAATAAAGCATGGGTTAACATGTTATCAATTCAGTCAAGCAGTAATGATAAAGCAGTACAATCAAACAATCCTAACTACTCTTATTTAATGCAAGTATGAAATGACATGATGAATGCCCTTGCCAAACCACCCTCGTGCGAACCATCTTACGTTTGCGATATGCGTTTATCCCTCAGTACTCCACATCTACTAAGCACATGCAGTGCGATGATGAGCATGATTACCGAGTAGTTATTAGTCCATTTCAAACAGTAGTATTGGGAAACTAAGGTACCTCCCTTGTATCATTCCCAAACATGATCCATTGTAGGGTCGCCAATCCTAATTAATCTCATACGATGGTGTATTTCTAGGTCACTGCAAAGGCTACCAGGGCTATTACACGCAACCGTTACACCACTCCCCCATCACCTTTTTAACGGTTCATCACTAAATTAATAAAGGCCTAGTTCATACTCTATACATTGCGGTAAAACTCGTCGCCTCACCGCAAATTTAGAGTATGCTCGAGGTCGCTACAAAGGGCTGTCAGGGCTGTTATACGCATTCATTGTACCACTCCCCCATCACCTTATCAATGTAGGCCGACATCACGAATATAGTGTCTCATACCACCATAATCGGCTCACGAGTCTGGTTGTTCACTGGTCACTATGAGGCGGGGAGGCATGTGGCCCCAGCGTAGGCCGACAGCTCAACCACGGTGTCTCATACCACCATGCCCAGCTCATGAGTCTTAGCGGATCAAGGTACCATGGTTAAAGGGATTTCATTGGTAAGTTTGGTACCCTAGGTTCAAGCAGAGGCGTCCAAACATGGTGAACATACATAAGACAGATCGGGTTGCTTGACGAGCCTGACTAGCTCGAGCGCACAATCAACTGAATGACATGAAGTGCATAAGCACTTCGTGTGGCCTAACCACTGTCGCTAACTGAAGTACGACTTGGGTTCGTCAAACAATCCTACATGGCAAAATGAATCTCAACTACGATCTCAAGTCTGGTACCGATTGTCCGAACTATAAACATAGTCCTAAACTCAATCAATCCTTATTTAGAACATGTAGAGTAAAGCATAATAAACAAAGTAATTCAAGCATGTTAACAAGCATATCATAAAGCATGTTATAAAGCATGTATAAACAGGAATACAAACACATGTATTTCATAAGTAAGCGGATAAAGTAAACAACCAACATGGAGGAAATCATACACGTCTCTAAGGTAGTTGAGAATCCCATCTCAACACCTACCTAAGGCACCATCATCCAAACACTTACTCTCACAAGCATTTTCACAAACACTTAGAATACACTATTTCAACATACATAGTGTATGTTAGCAAAACATGTATTAGGGCGAGTCCTTTCGCCAAATAAGTATTTTATCCATATATAATATATTCATACAGCAAATAATCATGGCAAACACATCTCCAAAATTTATACGTATACGGTACTTTCTAAAATACACAATTTCAACATACATAGTGTATATTAGCAAAACATGTATTAGGGCGAGCCCTTTCGCCAAATAAGTATTTTATCCATATATCATATATTCATACAACAAATAATCATGGAAAACACATTTCCAAAATTTATACGTATACGGTATTTCCTACGAATACCTAGAATATGTAAAATTCTATATTCTGCATCTTTAATCGAAATAAAAAATAGACAGCACTTTGTACATGTGCAATTGCATGCAGATCATGAATATATCATTATCTGACATTGAAAGTGTTGAAAACCATAACATATACACCTAAAGTCCGCACCTTTTATCGTAGAATCGTAACGAATACGATAGGTTTGCTAAGCTTCCGTATTCGGCAGTTTGGTAACCTATAGAATGAAATAGGTTAGCTATTTCATAACCTACAACCTACACAACCCCAAAACATATTAAGGTTAGGGTTTCTTACCTCGAAATGAAGTCGATATCGCCGAGAAAGCGATGAGAATGGGGTGGTGCAGCTTGTGTAGCGACAGGAAATAGTAGCAGGGAGTTTCTCCCACTTCTCACTCTTTTTCTCTCTTTTCTCTCTTCTCTCTCTAGGGTTTCTCTCAAATTCGTATGGCTGTGAGAGAGAGGGTTCTAAGGTCCTTATATAGCCTAAAAACTCTCTGAAATAGACTTGTGGACAAGGTATACTTAGGTTATAACCAAAGCGACTTTGTTTCAGCTCAACGGAGGACTTCTGGCAGGCCTCCTTGAGCCAAAGGTCGGACTTAAGCTCACAGACACCGGATCCAGGTGGAGTTAAGTTTTTGTTTCAGTCGAATTCTCAGATCACGCGTGGCAGACCAGTCTCAGTTCAACGGTCAGTGAATCTCGATCTGAAATTTCAAGTACATGGATATGTTTATGAAATTTTTCCTGATCCGAGGGTGTATTTGGGTCAGATTCTGACGGTCTGGTTGCTTACAAAATGTCTGCAAGTAACAAGTCTCAGATTACTATTTGAGATATTTATTTTGTAAAGAAAACAAGTGTTCTCACACTCTCTCGCTCCGGACTCAAGCGAACAGCCGTGGGACACTGGCTGGGTTTGATTTTTGAGATGGTTATCAAGCCCAACGAGGCGGTCCTAAGTCCTTAACCTCGTATTATTTGGACTCCCGATGTGCGGTTTAGACCTGATACAGAGTTTCAATGTGCTCCCGAGAGTAGTCGGGTAATGAGTTTGATCCTAGACTTTAGGATAACCTAGCGTCAATGATTCTACAAGTTTTGGGTCTTGTAAATCGTATTTAAAGTGATTCAAACAGATTTCATGGATAATCTAGTTTAACACGTAGTTAACTTAGTCAAATTTCTAAAGGATTTAACCCTAAGTGATTCCTGGTCGAGGTGGTACTCGGGTCATTGTACGAAAATTTTTGAGTCGTTACAATCTACCCTCCTTAAACAAAAATTTCATCCTCAAAATTTGTACCTTTTCATACTCCTCGAGAATCTGAGAGTAGTTCTTTCTGACCTCGGCCTCTATCTCCCAGGTAGCTTCCTCCTCTGTATGATGTGTCCACAGTACCTTCACGAGTGGAATCACCTTGCTACGTAGTACCTGCTCCTTCCTGTCAAGGATACGTGTCGGGCGTAGCTCATAAGTAGCATCTTCGCTCAACTATACCTACTCCCAACCGATAAATGTGAAGGATAAGGAACGTACTTCTTCAAAGATGATACATGAAATACGTTATGTGTACGCGCAAGTGGTGTGGGCAAAGCGAGACGATATGCCACAGCACCCACTCAATCCAGTATCTGAAACGGACCGATAAACCTCGGCGTGAGCTTCCCCTTCTTCCCAAATCGAAGGACTCCCTTCATAGGGGAAACTCTGAGGAATACATGATCCCCAACCTCAAACTCAAGCGATCGCCACCAGACCGCCGCACCTACCGTAAGAAGTCGGCCTCGATAACGAGGTCGCCTATACTAACTCTGGGCCAATCAGACTATGCTCGCCAACCTCAGCCCAACAATGCGGTGCTCTACAAGAACGACCATACAGGGCCTCATATTGCGCCATACCAATACTCGCCTGGAAGCTGTTGTTGTAGGCAAACTCTGCGTAAGGAAGACAGTCATCCCAACTGTCCTTGAAGTCCAACACACATTCTCGCAACATATCCTCCAGAATCTGATTCACCCGCTCCGTCTGCCCGTTAGTCTGAGGATGAAACGCTGTACTGAACCTCAACTTCACACCCATCGCTTCCTGGATACGAATCCAGAAGATAGATGTGAACCGAGTGTCTCTGTCCGACACGATCTCTAAAGGAACTCCATGCAGACGGACGATCTCTCTAATGTACAATCTGGCCAAATCATCTGCAGAGTTTGTAACTCTGATAGGGAGGAAATGGGCCGATTTGGTCAACCGATCCACGATCACCCAAATGGAATTGTGTCCCTTCCTCATCTTTGGCAAACCCGATATGAAATCCATGGAAATGAAGTCTCACTTCCATTCTGCTATGGGCATGGACTGAAGCAGTCCAGGAGGTCGGTGATGTTCTGCCTTGACCTGCTGACACATCAGACAACGAGAAACGAACTCAACGATGTGGGCCTTCATGCTATCTTACCAATACAACCGTCTCATATCCCGGTACATCTTCATGCTACCAGGATGTATCGCAAGCTTCGAGTTATGGACAGACTCAAGAAGCTCATGTCTCAAGTCAGGCATGTCAGGAATGCATAGGCGGCCACGGAATCGTATACCCCCATCTAAACCAACTCTCCACTCAGAGTCCTCGGCGTCGCTAGCTTGCTCTCAAAGCTCAGACAACCGCTCATTGCCCTTCTGGGCCTCAATGATCCTGTCATCAATAAGTGGTCGCACCCGAACGTGCGCAACACACTCAAATGGCTCCTCCACGGTGAGTCTCTGCTCGAAGTCCCGCATGAACTCAACCATGTCCCACTCTGCTATCATCAACGGAGCCACAAATGCTATATCCTTCTTGCGGCTCAACACGTCTACCACAAGGTTCGCCTTGCCAGGATGGTAGGAAACCTCAAACTTGAAGTCCTTCAAGGTCTCCATCCATCGGCGTTTTCTCTTATTCAAGTCTCGCTGTATGAATATATACTTAAGGCTCTTGTGGTCGCAGAAAAGCTCGAACTCCTCTCCGTAGAGGTAATGTCTCCAGAGCTTCAATACAAAGATGAGAGCTGCCAACTCCAGGTCGTGTGTAGGGTAATTCTGCTTGTGTTTCCTTAATTGTCTCGAGGCATATGAAATCACCATGTCCTTCTGCATAAGGACACAACCTAAACCAACGCGAGATGCGTCAGTGTATATCGTGTACTTAACCCCTTGCTCTGGCAATACTAGCACAGGTGGATGTCAACCAGTCATTCAGCTCCTTGAAAGTTGCTTCCGCCTTCTCATTCCAAGCGAACTTCAGGTCTTTCCGTGTCAACTGAGACAACAGCCTAGCAATCTTCGAGAAATTCCAAATGAAGCGTCTATAATACCCTGCCAGACCAAGGAAACTCCTCACCTCGGTAACTGAGCCAGGTTGCTGCCAATCCTGAACCACGGCTACCTTAGCAAGGTCCACTGTTATCCCATCCTTGGACACCACATGTCCGAGGAACTTGATTTCCTCCTGCCAAAAGTCGCACTTCTTATACTGCGCGAACAACTGGTTCTTCTTCAACGTATCCAACACGGCTCTCAGGTGCTCCTTGTGCTCCTCCTGACTTGTAGAGTATATCAGAATGTCATCAATAAAGACGATGACAAATCGGTATAGGAATGGCTGAAGTACCCGGTTCATCAGGTCCATGAATACGGCCGGTGCGTTTGTAAGATCGAACGACATCACTAGAAACTCGTAGTGCCCAAAACATGTCCTGAAAGCCGTCTTCTGCACGTCCTCATATCTCGACACGCAGCTGATGATACCTTGACTGCAGATCAATCTTCAAAAAATACTTCGTCCCCTTCAACTGATCAAACAGATCATCTATCCCTGGCAAAGGATACTTGTTCTTCACCGTGACCTGGTTCAACCTACGGTAATCAATACATAACCGTAGCGACCCGTCCTTCTCTTCACAAATAGTACAGGTGCTCCCCAAAGAGACACACTAGGTCGTACGAAACCCTTCTCTACTAGCTCGTCAATTTGTCTCCGCAGTTCCTCCATCTCACATGGAGGCATACGATAAGTCGGCAATGAGCTAGGTGTCGCACTAGGCGTAAGATCAATGGTGAAGTCGATCTCGCGCCGAGGAGGCAAATTAGGAATCGTCGCAAACACACCTGTGAACTCCTAAACCACCGACGTATCTCCTAATGTCGGACCATCAATCGGCTCTAATAAAGCAGTATAACACTCAACACGACATGGCCAACTAACCTGGACTGGAAAAGTAAAGACCGTGTCATCAGGTCCTCTGGCTGTCACGACCCGAGTATCACAATCTATCTCTGTCTTCATCTCGGTGACCCAGTCCATATCAAGGATAATGTCGTAATGCCATAGTGGAGCAACAATGAGGTCGACGAGCACTGTTCTGCTACCCAAATCCACGGAGCAACCCTCGCACACCCGTGTGACATCCGAAAAGGTCCCAGTAGCCGTAGTGAGTCTCATTCCCTTCGTGGGAGTAGTATATAAAGCTAAACGCTTAACTACCTCACATGAAATAATAGAAGTAATGGACCCAGTGTCCACCAACAAGGAGACGGAAGTACCTTGAATGTGGGCCATACCCTCAAAAACCATCGGGGCCGTAATCAACGTCTCGGATGTTTTAGCAACAAGCGTATGTACTCGAGCCTGCTGCTGACAGTTCGGCTGTGGAACCAAGGGCCGTTGAGGCGGCCTGAAGCGTGATACAGGAGGTCTGAAAGATGGATGAGTAGGGGCAGTCTATAGAGGTGGAGCTGATATGGCCTGAGGGTGAGGGCGATCCAGCCTCTGCGGTGGTGAGAACCCGCTAGCCCTCATACGTGAAAAACAACTCTCTGCAGGATGACCCGGTTTCCCGCAAAAAGAACAGGTCACACCTAGCGCCGCATCAAAACTACGGCCGCCGCGGCCTTGGGGGGAGAGTTGATACGAGACCTCTTACCTAAGAAAGGCCTGCTCTGCATCTCTGGTCGTGGTCTCATAACCATAGTACCACGAGAACGTCTCAGCTGATCAACATCCTGCTCGGCCATCATAGACATGTGAACCAGCTCCGCGTAAGAAGGTATACTGATACAGCACATCTTCGACCGTATATCAGGTCGCAAACCCCCAAAAAAATGGCGTATCCGCATCTGCTCATCAACAAGGATGGTCGGGACAAAGCGGCCCAACTCCGTAAAGCGATGCTCGTACTCAGTGCAATGTCATGCCTCCCGCCTGAGGCGTAAAACTCATCCTCCCGCTCATGTTTGTAGGTTTGTAGGTAATACTTCTCGTGGAACCGGAACTCAAATGCTGCCCAAGTCCACACATAGCCCACTGCGACAGACCGCAGTACATTATCCCACCATAGGCTGGCCTCCCTCTCGAATATGAAAGTGGCCAACTCGACCTGCTCTGCCTCAGTACAGTGCAGCATCCGTAGCATCTTGAGATGCGGTCTAGCCAAAACTCAGCCTCCTCGGGCCTGTGAGAACCCGTGAATGTGGGAGGCCTCAAGCGCTGGAATCGCTCGAGTAGGCCACGAGTACCAACATCTCCAGTAGGGGGTACAGCAGGCCCAGGGGTAAGTATAGCCTCAGCCTGAGCAAGAGGCTTTGCGGTCTCTGGTCGTGTAGATGGTGAGGTGGAGTCGCACTGCCACCCTGAGCTGATAAGACCGCAAGAAGCTGTTGATGCTGCTGTTGCATCAGCATCATCATCTGCTCAAACTTGTCAGGAGGTGGAGCAGCCTGTGGGTCATGCTGTGTAGATGAGGATGCCCGGTGCTGCTCGCGAACCGGGGGTGTATAAGGTGGCAGTCCACCAGTAGGACCAGCAGGAGGCTGATCTGAGTCTAAACCTCGGTCCGTAGGACCACCTCTACGAGAAGGAGTCTGGTCCATCGAGTCAGTGAGAAGGAAGTGTGCCGTGCTCCGTGTATACTACCGCGGCATGCCCTATACAACATAGGGTGCGACGTATGTGAGATAAAGTATAGCGATACATTATACAAGCACTTTAAGTATTTCACACATCTCATAACAAAAGAGGCTGTATGCTTTTCATTTACCCAAAATTATCATAATACATGGAATATAGAGTTACATGAATCATGACAGAAATTACATGTGAGCCAATTACATCCACAACATCAAACACTTAAAACATACTACTAACTACTACATCATCAACATGAAACATAAACCTACTACAGAGGAAACCAAAACAACTACAAAACAGCAATGGCTAGGTATCCGAGTCAGGCGATGGAGGAGGGGCATTCTTGTCCTGTAGACAGCACAGGATGGCCTTCAAAGTGTGAGACACCTTGCTGAGCTTGGTTTGGACCCGCCCGAGTTCCTGTTGCAGGGCAGCTTAGCCCTCCTCGAGACGGGCTAAACGCGCATCTATGGTAGCCCGATCGGTGCTCTGCTCCTGAGCCGCAGGAGGTAAACTCTCCTCTGTATCCTGGGCCTCAGGTTCCTCTTCTTCTTCTTCTATTTCATCACCACTCCCATCTTCACTCTCTTCTTCTTCGCTCACAAACTCATCCTCGCTCTCCTCATGTTGGGCCTGTCGTCACCGTGCCCCAAGTTCCATCTGATGAAGAGTACTCTCATCGATTTGATGGATAGGTGCTGGCCTTTCCACCCCTAGGCTGTAGCCAAACTCCCGTGCAATCCTGCATACGAGTCGGCCAAAGGGAAGCGAATCAGAGCTCCTGGTGGAGCGTGCAGTACTCATAATCTATCGCAACAAGAATATAGGCACGCACGAGTTCGCCCTTTACCCCACTTGGCATAGAAAGTCTACCATGAGTCGCGTGCACTAGCTGCAATTACTGTGTCTAGGGTAGAGGTTGTATGTGAAGATGTGATGTAGTAGGTGGAAGTCGTCTGACATGTGGGACGCTAGCAGGCTTTTGTTCGGCTGCCACTCAACCAGTCGACCACCACAAAGGTAACGTGTGCGATGATCCTTTTCACAAGCAGTCCCCAGATTCTGTTGCTAGCATGTACGTCACCAAGGGGCATATTCATAAGCCGTGCAATCACTCTCACATCAACAGTGGCAAACAGATCCACCCCAACTAAGAGCCGAAATTGCAAAGGTTCCAGTGTAGGCTCACGAATGTTGGCATAGAAGGCTCGGACAGTACCAGGATTGGCGGGACCTCTGGCCTCAAATAGCAGACCCCAGTGGGCCACCTCTACTTGCTCGAACAAGTAGTATTCACCGAAGAGTCGTCCATCCACCTGGGCTTCAAAGAGAACCCCACGGACCTCATAAACTCCATGAGGTAGTGCCGCCAACTGAGCTCGTTCAGTAGGGATTCGGAGATCAAGATCCCACTTCGTTCGAAATTCCCGGGCAATTCTTGAACTAGCGGCGGTGCCTCTCGGCCGCCTTGAACGTGTAGGGCAACTAGGCCCAGCCTCATCGGCGGCGCTCTTTCTCTTTGCCATGAGAGAAAAGATAGAGGATATGGAGAAAATGGCCGTAATGACTTCAAAAAGGGCCATGGAAAATGAAGAAAAAAGAGAGAAGGGGCTGGAAATGTGAGTTCTCCACGGACTTGGGTCTCAACAGACGTTGTAGAGGCCCAAATGATAGAGATTGAAGGAGGAAAGTGAAGAGATAAGATGGGTGAGGAAGCTCACACGATTTTTGAGCTTCAAATGGGGGTGTGAGAGCTCAAACAAGAGAAACGGAGAGGGTAGGGAGGAAAGGACTGCTGTGGACAATGGGAATGGATGGGTTATGGTCGAAAATAACAGATTGGATGATTGGAAGGGCGATTTGAGAGAGAGGGCAGCAAGTTTAAAGAGGAAAGAGGGCTTTGAGGGAAGATTTGTGAAGGAAGTAGGGTCTTGGAAGGGAGGAAATGGACGAGACCCATGTCAGGGGGTCCTTATACCCCCAAAGTGGATCGACCTGAGCCGTGGGCCCAGCCCAGCCCAAAATTCGGTGAGGCCTCGCCGACCAACGGCCCAGATCTCGAGGGCTCACCCCATGGGCGAGACCCTCCTGCCCCCCAAGCCCCAAAAAACCCTGGTCCCACCCTGGGTACCCCTAGATTAATGTGGGTAGGCCCCCGACCCCGATTCGCTCAATTTCAGGTAGTTTCGGGCACTTTCGGACACATACTTGCATTTACAGATCTTTGACTGCTAGGAAGAGGTATATTGTGATCTAAACATGTCAATAGACGGTCTAGAAGTGATTTGGGATCGACTCGTGCGATCAGGATCGAGTACGAATTCGATCAAAATGCTCGTTTTCGATGAACTTCGCCAAATGGCGAAATCGAGGAAACCTAAGACTGTTTCTATATTTTTCTCGCACCCTCCTAAGTCAAAGTGTCAGCGTAAGTCGTGGGAACATAACTCAGGTCCAGTTTAATTAAAATCATGCTCTGATACCAACTTGTAACACCCTGAAATTCGAGGGTCGAGTAGCAACTCAACTCTCGAGTTCCAGAACATCACTTATGCAACATAGATGATGATGATTGAATGTTGTCTGTGTCAGTACAATAAACATGAGTGAGATTATACCAAAACAGTAATTCATACTCTAGATCAACTGTATAAAGGCAAGAGGAAGACTGAAACTGTATATATAAGGTATGTAAAGAAACAAAACCATCTCAATCTTCAGAGTATGAACACTAACTGAGTAACCATATACATGTATTGTTCCTGAATCAAAAGGGCAAAATACAACTAAAAAGATAAATCCTGAAATTCCTGCAATCCAGTCAGCCTAAGCAAAGCCGTCTGAGTACTGCATGTATGAGAACTCGTCCTGGTCCTCATCGTAGTCTGGCTCAGCCTCCGGAATCGACGTATCATCTACACCTGAGACAGAGTCTGATTGGTGTGTACAACATCGTCCCGTAACATGGGAGTAAGTAGCTAACTCAGTAGAACAATAAAGCATAGGTTAACATGTTATTAATTCAGTTAAGCAGTAATGATAAAGCAGTACAATCAAAAAATCCTAACTACTCTTATTTAGTGCAAGTATGAAATGACATGATGAATGCCCTTGCCAAACCACCCTCGTGCAACACCATCTTACGTTCGCGATATGCATTCATCCCTCAGTGCTCCACATCTACCAGGCACATGCAGTGTGATGATGAGAATGATTACCGAGTAGTTATTAGTCCATTTCAAATAGCAGTATTGGGAAACTAAGGTATCTCCCTTGTATCATTCCCAAACATGATCCATTCTAGGGTCGTCAACCCTAGCTAATCTCATACGATGGTGTGTTTTTAGGTTACTGCAAAGGCTGTCAGGGCTGTTACATGCAACCGTTACACCACTCCCCCATCACCTTTTTAACGGTTCATCACTAAATTAATATAGGCCTAGTTCATACTCTATACATTACGGCAAAACTCGTCGCCTCACTGCAAATTCAGAGTATACTCGAGGTCACTACAAAGGGTTGTCAGGGCTGTTACATGCATTCGTTGCACTACTCCCCCATCACCTTATCAATATAGGCCGACAGCACGAATATAGTGTCTCATACCACCATAATTGGCTCACGAGTCTGGTTGTTCACTGGTCACTATGGGGAGGCACGTGGCCCCAGCGTAGGCCGACAGCTAGACCACGGTGTCCCATACCACCATGCATGGCTCATGAGTCTTAGAGGATCAAGGTACCATGGTTAAAGTGATTTCACTGGTAAGTTTGGTACCCTAGGTTCAAGCAGAGGCGCCCAAACGTGGTGAACATACATAAGACAGATCGGGTTGCTTGACAAGACTGAATAGCTCGAGCGCACAATCAACTGAACGATATGAAGTGCATAAGTACTTCGCGTGGCCTAACCACTGTCACCAACTGAAGTACGACTTGGGTTCGTCAAACACATCCTACGTGACGAAATGAATCTCAACCATGATCTCAAGTCTGGTACCGATTGTCCGGACTATAAACATAGTCCCAAACTCAATCAATCTTTATTTAGAACATATAGAGTAAAGCATAATAAACAAAGTAATTCAAGCATGTTAACAAGCATATCATAAAGCATGTTATAAAGCATTTTATAAAGCACCATATAAACAGGAATACAAACACATGTATTTCATAAGTAAGCGAATAAAGTAAACAACTAACATGGACGAAATCATACACGTCTCTAAGGTAGTTGAGAATCTCATCTCAACACCTACCTAAGGTACCATCATCTAAACACTTACTCTCACAAGCATTTTCACAAACAATTAGAATACACTGTTTCAACATACATAGTGTATGTTAGCAAAACATGTATTAGGGCGAGTCCTTTCGCTAAATAAGTATTTTATCCATATATAATATATTCATACAGCAAATAATCATGGCAAACACATATCCAAAATTTATATGTATACGGTACTTTCTAAAATACACAATTTCAACATACATAGTGTATATTAGCAAAAAATGTATTAGGGCGAGCCCTTTCGCCAAACAAGTACTTTATCCATATATCATATATTCATATAACAAATAATCATGGCAAACATATTTCTAAAATTTATATGTATACGGTATTTCCTACGAATACCTAGAATATGTAAAATTCCATAATCTACATCTTTAATCGAAATGGAAAATAGACAACACTTTGTACATATGCAATTGCATGCAGATCATGAATCTATCATTATCTGACATTGAAAGCATTGAAAACCATAACCTATACACCTAAAGTCCGCACCTTTTATCGTAGAATCTAACGAATACAATAGGTTTGCTAAGCTTCCGTATTCGGCAGTTTGGTAACCTATAGAATGAAATAGGTTAGCTATTTCATAACCTACAACCTACACAACCCTAAAACAGATTAGAATTAGTGTTTCTTACCTAGAAACGAAGTCGGTATCGCCGGAAAAGCGATGAGAATGGGGTGGTGCAGTTTATGTAGCGACAAGAAATAGTAGCAGAGAGTTTCTCCCACTTCTCACTCTTTCTCTCTTTTCTCTCTTCTCTCTCTAGAGTTTCTCTCAAATTCGTATGGCTATGAGCGAGAGGGTTCTAAGGTCCTTATATAGCCTAAAAACTCTCTGAAATAGACTTGCGGACAAGGTATACTTAGGTTATAACCAAAGCGACTCTGTTTCAGCTCAACGGAGGACTTCTGGTGGGCCTCCTTGAGTTAAAGGTTGGACTTAAGCTCACAGACACCGGATCCAGGTGGAATTAAGTTTTCGTTTTAATCGGATTCCCAGATCACGCGTGGCGGACCAGTTTCAGTTCAACGGTCAGCGAATCTCGATCTGAAATTCCAAGTACATGGATATGTTTATGAAATTTTTCCTGATCCGAGAGTGTATTTGGGTCAGATTCTGATGGTCTGGTTGCTTACAAAATATCCGCAAGTAACAAGTCTCAGATTACTATTTGAGATATTTATTTTGTAAAGAAAACAAGTGTTCTCACACTCTCTCGCTCCGGACTCAAGCGAACAGCCGTGGGACACTGGCTGGATTTGATTTCTGAGATGGTTATCAAGCCCAACGAGGCGGTCCTAAGTCCTTAACTTCGTATTATTTGGACTCCCGATGTGCGGTTTAGACCTGATACGGAGTTTCAATGTGCTCCCGAGAGCAGTTGAGTAATGAGTTTGATCCTAGACTTTAGGGTAACCTAGCGTCAATGATTCTACAAGTTTTGGGTCTTGCAGATCGTATTTAAAGTGATTCAAATGGATTTCATGGATAATCTAGTTTAACACGTAGTTAACTTAGTTAAATTTTTAAAGGATTTAACCCTAAGTGATTCCTGGTCGAGGTGGTACTCGGGTCATTGTACGAAAATTTTTGAGTCGTTACAGACTCCCTTTCGCGTGACCACCAAAGTACCTCGGCTTGTCGACTTTGTTCTTCCTTTACCTTGGCAGATGCCTACCTACAGCTGAAACAAAATAAAATACAAACCTCGTAGTGGAAGAGGCTTTCAGACGAGCGAAACGACGAGGAGAAACAACGTCGCTCTCTGGCTATTGGTCCCTGGTTTCTCTAGGAAAATAAAAGAAGAGAAAGGAGTGAGTCTTTCAAAATGTACGTAAGTGCGACGTTTACCCCTTCCGAAGCTCGTGGTGCAGGTGATCAGTGGTATGTGAGCCCCACCATGATGTATGTGCTTTGTCCAAGCCATCCGTCCAGTTTAAAATATCCTTTTATGGCTTGAACCGAAAAACGAGAGTGATATAACTCTCCGGTGGACCACGCTGAGGGGAAATTATAATTATCGGATATCCACCATTAAAATCCTCCTAGTGCTCACCGTGATTGGATTATGCTTGTTTTTGGTCTCCTACCATAAAATGATCCAGAGAAATATATGGACGGCATGGATGAAACCCGTGCGTGGTGTCGAGGCCTACAGAGCGCCGAGCACCAGCCATTGGCCGGTGTCCCGGGGAGTAGCCGATCCGTCCGTTTCTCGAGAGTTAAGATAGCGGATGAGCTATGCTTCACTACAAGACCGTACAATTCCTGAACCAAAGTCAGGGGCATTTTCGTCCGAAACAAGGTCCAAAAGTTGTCAGAATGCCCTTTAGGAAAAATGTGGAGTGTCATAGCGATTGAGGTAATTTTTCCAAACTTGGAGGTGAGTATAGTCAATTTCCCTATTGTATAATAATAAATTTCAAAAAAACACCAAGCACCAGTCAAGAGCATAAACACAAAACTTCCCCATAATAAGATATTACATCCATCCCTATCAAGCCAAAGTAGCAAAACCAACAAAAATAATCTCAGTGCCTCACAAAATAGTACAAAGGTCAGGATTATAGTACGGTGAATAAGGGTGCACATATATTATAGGTTGCTGCAGAGCTGGGAATACAGCCGGCTGGTCGTCCTGCTTTTTATTTTTTTGTTTTTTTTATTTTTTTTATTTTATTATTTTTTTTTTCTGGCGGCTTCTTGAGGCTTCTTAAGCTTCTCCACTATCTGGCGTCTTTGGGTCCATTAGCTTCTTTGGGTATTTTGGCTTCTGAGGCTTATTCCCTGAGTTCGTTGTCTTCTCCTTTGGCTTCTCGTCTTTCTTCTCCTCTTTCTTCTCCTCTGGCTTCTTTGGCTTCTTTGGGTCCATTGGCTTCCTAGGCTTCTCCTCTGGTTTCTTAGGCTTCTCCACTGGCTTCACGTTCATTGGCTTCGGGCTCATTGGCTTAGGCTTATCCTTTGGGCTCATTGGCTTCTCCTTTGGGCTCTCCACTGGCTTCTTTTCCTGGGCTTTCTTCTCATCGACGGGAGTCACCGTAATCAGCTCTGCACCACCAACCTCCTTCCTCAATGATTTACCATCCCCGATCACCGACTCCATATCTTTATCTTTGCCTTCTCTTGAGACCGATATGCAGCCTACATGACACTCCATAGTGAAAATCAATATAAACCACTCAAATCTAGCACTACAGCCGATGGAGAATAACCCAAAAGGTAAATAGCATGACCAACATGAAAACTAGTGTATTAAAAGGTTCCCCTGATGACATTCGAAAATTGCAAGATACTCGGCTGCTAATCGAACAGGTTATTAATTTGGTAGAAGTTATAGAACCAATATGTATACCTTTGTTGAAAGAAACTTAGTTACATCAAGGGAAAAAAAAAAAGGCCCTGAAGATGCTAGAATACATTAATGAATAAATAAAATAAAATAAAATAAAATGAAGTAAAATACTAAAAACATCCTAATTGATATGCATAGAAGGAAGGGATGAGCAATGAATTCTCTATCTTAACTATCAAAAAGAACACTCAATCCTCACCACCTGATTGGGGGCCATCAAATGGAGGGCTGAAAATAAGATGACCACAGACTAAATTCAACAGGTGGAATTGGATGGTTAGAACACGTGGAGGGTTGGGATTGAAGTATAAGCACACCTAACATACCACCAAACAAATAATGTTGGGATTGGCACTTGCAATAGTAGACAGAAAAGGCAGGAGCAAATACGCACCTGGTACGCCTGCAGCAGTACTCATCGCTCGAGATCGACACTTCTCATCAATCACTGGTACTTTCAGGACCACCTTTGCTATATTAAGACAAAACCAAAGAAAATTAGCAGAACTTTCTAACAAATGTGAAAGATTGGTAAAGAGATGAAAAATGGTATTAAAAAAATAAATAAATTTACCAACCTTGCTAACCATGATGACGATATATCTTTGGACTTAAAAGAGTTACACTGAGAAGAAAAATGGGAGAGGGGTTTTGGAAGGAAATTGAGGACGCTACTTGTATTTATAGTGCGTTTCCCCGTCAGATATCGCCATATCGGTGCGAAGGAAGCAACTCGGAGGCTGCGTGGCATCTTCCGAAAAAGTAGATAGTTTGTGAATACAAATCTCCCAGCGCCGTATGTATTTACGGTCGCAGTGAATGCTTTCACCCGCTGACATCATTGATGGGACCGCTGCCTCTTTCCAGGAAAGGGTCGCGGATTGCACGCTAAAGCAACTTAGTGATGTTGATGAGGTGATATTTGTATTTGTTATTGAAGTCATTTATCCGCACCGTCCCACGTCGAGCTCATTTAAATGCAGAACCCCCTGATTGAAGAATATTTAAAGATCAAGTGGACCAGATCATAGAGTATGAAGTAGCATTGAAAATTTCTTGGTGGGCCATGGACGTTTTTGATATGATTGAATTTTGGGACCATGTGCCTTAAAATAATTTATAAAAACGAATGTACATCATGGATCAGACACATACATACATGGGTGGCATCACAGCTGCTTAGTGTTCATGATTGAGGTTAATCGCAAGTTGGTACAGAAGTTGATAGCGTGCATGAGAAGCTTCGAACGAAGCTCTCCCGATTTCCAACGTTGCATCTAATGATCACGAGGACCATCAGAAGGTACATCCAATCCATTGATAATATTCTTGGCCAGGGATTTCCTTAGGATGTTCCTTACTCTTACTACGGTGGTAGACTCTCAAGAGTTCGAACACCCGGTCAAGGGTTCGAGTATCATAGGTGGTGAAATCCAACCACGGCATGAGTGTGTGCAGGTGTATGTTAAAAATAATAATATAAAATAAAAATACATTATGGAGGAGTTTTATGCTAGTAACGTAACTGAATTTGTATTTGCATTGATATTCAACAACACATTATGAACTTGTACATCTAACACGTGAATAAAATACAGGCTACAAGCACAATGGAGGTGGGTGGTCAACCCACAGCCACGGATGAGGTCGTCGGGCAGCCCATGGACATTTATGAGGCAGGTAGTTAGCCCCCTTTATGTCAAAGATGTGGGTGTGCAACCCACAAACACATATGAGGTAGGAGGGCATCCTACAAATATAGATGAGGCAGGTGGATAGCTGGCATACACGAATGAGGCAGGTAGGCATCTCATAAATATGGATGAGGTGAGTGGGCTACCTGCATACATAGTTCAGGGTAGTCAGTCTATGGACGTAGATGAGGATTTCTCTGGTTGTGGTTGTTCGTGATGGGAGGCCCAAACATAATGCACCCCATCGAAATGGATCATATCCCCGACGCACATCCTCGTACTGACTATCTTGATGTCGTTGATCCTCTTACAAGATATATAGATCTACAAAGATCCCTGACTCTTAAGGAATATGAGGATGTGAAGATGGCACGTGACTTGAATAGATATTTGTAGTTTAAATTCATGTGGGACTGTAATTCTTGGGTTGATTTTGAAGTAAGCGAATTTTTCATTATTTTATTTAGTTGAGTCATATTCACATGTACGTGTTTATTGAAACTTTTTCCAAAAGGCATAGGGAGTACATGCCTAGTTGGATTACATGACTAAGTGTTAACTTAAATTTTCTCGTGCCTATCTGTAACGCCCTGAAAATCGGGAGTCGAGCAAAGCTCAGCTCCCGAGTTCCAACGCATCACTTATACAACATAGATAATGATGATTATGATGAGAGCATTGAAACATGAATGAGATTATACCAAAACAACATATCATACTCCAGAGATAGTTAAATTGCAAGTGGAAGACAGTGATAGATATATAAAATATATAGACTGTGGTGAGTCTCCAGAGTGTGATAACATTGCCAAGTTAAATAATTACATGTGCAAGTCCAAAATTTACAAAAAAAAATGTAATGACATCTAATCAGCAACCCTATAACCCTGTCGATCAAGACACGGCTCGCATGAAGCCGCTAGAGTACAACATATACAAGAAGGCATCCTCGTCGTCGCAAAAGTCCGGCTCCGCCTCATAAGCATCGCCATCACCTGCGGCTACAACAGGGTCTGGTTGGTGTGTATAACATCGTCCCATAACGTGGGAGTGAGTGATTAACTCAGTGGAAGAATAAAGCATAGGTTAACATGTTATCAATTCAGTCAAACAGTAATGATAAAGCAGTACAATCAAACAATCTTAACTACTCTTATTAATGCAAGGATAAAATGTAGTCATGATGCATGCCCTCGCCAATATACTCCCGCGTGCAACACCATCTTACGTTTGCGGCATGCATTCATCCCTCAGTGCTCCACATCTTCCAGGCACATGTAGTGCTATGATGAGCATGATTACCGAGTTGTTATTAGTCCTTTTCAAACAGTAATATTGGGAAACTAAGGTACCTCCCTTATATCATTATCAAATAATGATCCATTTTAGGATCGTCAATCTTAGATAATCTCATACGATGGTGTGTTTCTAGGTTGCTGCAAGAGCTGTTACACGGAATCGTTGCACCACTCCCCCATCACCTTATCAATACAGGCCTAGTTTATACTCTGTTTATTACGGGAAGGCTCGTCGCCTCTCCGCAGATTCAGAGTATACTTGAGGTCACTACACCAAGTACGGTCAGGGCTGCTAGAGCTGTTACACGGAATCGTTACACCACTCTCCCATCACCCATCAAAACAGTGTAGGTTAAGTACACATAGTTAACGATATATAGCATGTTCATCCAGATCATGAATCATTTATCTCAAAGCACCGAAAACCATAACCCATATGCCTAAAGTCCGCACCTACAAAGTAGGCTGCACGGCTTGAATACGGAATACAAAGTGTCCCATACTACCGTATTTGGCTCACGAGTCTGGGTTGCTCACTGGTCACTACGGGGAGGCACATCGCCGCAGCGTAGGCCAACAGCTCGACCACGGTGTCCCATACCACCATGCCCGGCTCATGAGTCTTAGCGGATCGAGGTATCAAGGTTAACGGGATTCCACTGGTAAGTTTAGTACCTTAGGTTCAAGCAGTGGTGTCCAAACATGGTGAACATACATTAGACAGATCAGGTTACTTGACAAGCTCGGCTAGCTCAAGCGCACGACAAGTTGAACGACATGAAGTGCATAAGCACTTCGCATGGCCTAACCACTGCCGACAACCGACGTACGGCTCGGGTTGTCAAGCCTAGCAAGGCGGTCCTAACTGTTTAACTTCGCGTTAATCGGACTTCCGACGTGCGGTCCAGATCTGATACGGAGTTTCAATGTGCTCCAAAGAGCAGCTGGGTAATGAGATTGATCCTAGATTTTAGGGTAACCTAGTGTCAATGATTCTACAAGTATTGGATCTTGCAGATCATATTTAAAGTAATTAGTGCGGATTTCATAGCTAATTCAGTTTAGCACTTAGTTAACTTTGTCTAATTCCTAAATGATTTGAGGTTTGAGAGGTTCATAAGGGGTTATGATCGACTCATTGCCTAAGGATGTCTAATTTCAGATTAGTAAAAATTCGGGATGTTACAATCTACCCCCCTTAAAAATAATTTCGTCCCCGAAATTGGCTAAAGGTAATAAGTAAGGATTCTATTATTTCATTTGCCTAAGACTTATTGATTCAAGTTTATATGCGTGGTAGGGTGTATCTTGTGCATGCTAGTCTAGTACATTTTAGGCTACCCCCTTTAAAAATTTATTTCCTTATCCCTTGATTATACCCTAATAGTTTGCTACAATTTATTTCTTTATCTATTTGGAGTCTTGACGACGATTCCCAACAATTTAGAGTAAGATAGCTGTTTTCAATATTTGACCAACATAGAAAGACGATTATAGTGGGCTTGATCCCGATACATCGATCATCTACCTGGCCAGGGTAGAAAGCTCATCGTATCCCTTCCTAGTCCTGGTAGATCCTGGTCTTCTGCTCGGCCAAGCAGTGAGTCCATTGGTAGTCGCCCAGGATTGAGAATTGGGTCAAGCCACGAATACTTCGCAATTGTATATGTCAGTAACTCCGTAGTCCGATCACTCTAAAAACGTAGGGAATGTCCATCATTGAAAGACTCAAATTTTCTATCTATAAAGTTGCCCGTTGGGTCTTAGTCTAAGAGAGTCCTCGATATTATCTATGTTCAAAGAAACGGTGAGTCAAATTTTACTAGATCATCCTAAAACGGTTTCTCATAGTAGAACTTGCTAGGGCTTCTATTATGTTCATGTTCGACGAGCACAGTTGTAGATGCGTTGACCTTGGGTATTGTAACTCAGTTCGCACCCAGCCTATTCTGTACTATGAAGTTGTTTAATACTTGACCCTAATTGATTTCCTTCCATGACTTCATTATTGGCATTCTAAGGAAGGTTTAGATCTTATTTAATGACCTAACCTTACGTATAACTGAGAGTAATTTCTTTCGATCTTGGGCCAGTGGGGCAAGGGCCAACCATGCTTCAGCTACGCCTATGAGCGGGTAGACGTGTATACCTACTTAATTCAACTGGGTTCATAACTTGTCTAACCACCCCTTAAAATTGTTTCTATTCTCGGGGTTCAAGAATTTGTACATCGATCTGTATGTCAGAACGAGTTGAAATTTGAAACCTATCTTTGGTATGACATGGGAAGCGATTTAGCAATACATTGGTCTTCTTTTCATCGATGATGCGTATTATGACATTAGTACCTATAATTATAGGGATGAGCTAAAGATGATGGGTATTGTGGTTGATTTCAGGGGCAGGTGTGAGTTTGAGGCAAGATGCCTAATTCTACCAAGAAGTTTTGTCACAGTCCAGACTTATCCTATTTAATCATGTCTAGCTTAACAGGCAGGCTATCTTTCTACGTTCATATGCACAATATGTATGCCGACATGGCATGTAATTTGGGACCTAATTCCTAACTGTCTGTTGCCCATTTAGGAAATTCCTTAGGCCTAAAAGACAAAGTCTCAATTGGCTCTATACTCCTAATACTTCTCAAAGACGAAGTTATAAACTTTTAGTTGTAAGTGGTCGGGCCAACACGAAAGGAAACTTGTGTAGTGGGTCTGAGTCGGTTAAGCTGAATAACTAAGTCTATTATTCAATTGGCTTAGCATAACTAATTAGTCCTTTACCTTCCTTAGCCTAACCAGTAGTCTAGTCTTAATTTAGGAGTAGCGGTAATCCACTGGTTGTAATCCAAAGTCTATGCTTATACACTAGATGATTTTATACCCTTTCTAATATAAGAAATTATCTTATCGCTTAGGGTCAAAGTTGTCTGATCGGAATTGAGTTGCCCGAACTAGAAAGTAACTACGCTCCAGCACTTCACACATGACCACACCAACTAAGGAGGTCCTAGGGTTCATGTTATCAATCTATTGGATTTCCCCTACTGTTAGGTCGTTCGTATCTAGGAACACCACTCTAGGTCCAAAATTCCAAGGGCCTATTTGGCCAGTGGTCTTAAGTTGTATTAAATGGGCTTGCATTGCTAATCCCACTTCGGGATTGGGAATGGCATGTTTGGTAGGAGGGTGGGTGGGGATTAATTTTATAGGCTTTGAAAAATGGGTCTTGTGTTGGAAAGTGTGAGATGGGATTTCCAAATCCCATG
The DNA here is from genome assembly GCA_030180095.1 of Magnolia changhungtana. Taxonomy (NCBI): domain Eukaryota; kingdom Viridiplantae; phylum Streptophyta; class Magnoliopsida; order Magnoliales; family Magnoliaceae; genus Magnolia; species Magnolia changhungtana. The sequence goes on from JASAUF010000502.1 coordinate 15,446,383, forward strand.
ATGAGGAATTTCCAAGTGTAATTTGAAGGGAAATCCCGAGATATACTTTTCATTGCATACATTCCAAACATGGTGTCGGAAAACATGAGATATACCCAATCCAAGGACAATACCTTACACATGCATTTATTGTTACGTTTACAATTCTAGCCACCTTAATCTTACCTAATGCAATTTATTTGAGCAGCCCTAAACGTCCTAACATTTGAAGGTTGTGAAGGTTATGGGACACAAATGAAGATACATGTGAGCTAATACAACCAGGGCTTCAAACACTTATATCATTCTACTAAACATTACACTAGTAGGCCTATCAACATGAAATCACAAACATATCCTAAAGCAGCAACCAAAACAAGTTGCTGACATCGGCATGGATGACTAGGCATCCGAGTCTGGGGATGGAGGAGGGGCACCCTTTCTCTTTCCCATGAGAGAGAGAGAAAAAGGTTAAAATCGAGAAAATGGCTGTAATGAACTCGAAGAAGGCCATGGAAAGTGAAGGAAATGAAAGAAAAAGGACTGGAGGGTTGGTTTTCCACGGACTTGGATCTCAACAAGGGTTGTAGAGGCCCAACAGACAAAGAGTAAAGAAGGGAAATGAAGAGAATGGATGAGTCAGTGGCTTACACGATTTGGAGCCACAAATGGGAGGTGTAATGGCTCAAATGAGAGAGAATCCAGTGAGTAAGGAGGTATGGATTGCTGGAAACGTTGGAAGGGAATGGGTTGTGGTCGAAAATGGTAGATTGGACGATTGGAAGGGAGATTTGAGAAAGATGACAGCAAGTTTAGAGAGAAAAGAGAGCTTGGAGATGGGTTTTGTGAAGGAAAGAGGTATTTAGGAGGGTTACAGTGGACGGGACCTACATCAGGGGGGTTCTTAAACCTCCAAAATCGATCGGCCTGACCGGCCCGCCCGGACCAGCCCGATAACCGGCGAGGCTTCGCCGACCTGGCGAGGGCCTCGCCACCCCCTGGACCAACTAGCGATGTCTCACCATTTGGGCGAGGTCCTCGTGACCCCTAGGCCCCAAAAAGATGTGGGGCCCACCCTGGGTCCCCCTGTAAGTGCTCCATTTGGCCCCCGACTCCATTTGAGGCATTTTTTTAGGCCAATTTGTAAACTGAAATGAGTGTATGTGACGTGTAGCATATGATTTTGGGGTAAGAGGCGCTAATCTATCAAACTAACCCATTTATTTGGTTAGATTCCAAAAGGTTTAAGGGTCAAAACCCATTTTATCCATTTATTTCCTATTTTTGGTAAGTTTTAGTTTCGGTATTGTTCTTCGTCATTTATACCCTAGGATTGGTGTGTATTATGAAGGTGCTTAAAAGAAATGAAGAATACAGTGGTGGAGGGTGAGATTTTGAAGGAATTGGATAAAAAGGGGTTTTAGGCTTTGAGATTAAGTGTAAGGTGTTGTGGTTGACCCACAACCTAAGGACATTCTTTTCTAGGGAACGACTCAAACCTGTCGACTGACGGCCTAGAGGCGACTTAGGTCGTTCCAGGTAGTTTTGAGATGTTTTTGATACATACCTGTGATGTTTTTGATACATACCTGTATATACCAATTTCTAATGGCTGGGATGGGGTGAGTTGTGATCTAAACCAGTCGTTTGACGGTCTAGAAGTGATTTGGGATCGTTTCGCGTGATCATGGGTGTGTACGGGCCCAATCTTAGTGGTCGATTTCAGTTGGTTTCGCCGTTCGGCGAATCTGGAAAATCCTAAGTCAGTTTTTACATTTCGTCGCTCTCTCCTAAGTCATAGTGCTTTAGAGTGCATCGTATGACCATAACCCAGGTTCGATTTAATCCAAATCATGCTCTGATACCATCTTGTAATGCCCTGAAAATCGGGGGTCGAGCAAAGCTCAGCTCCCAAGTTCCAACGCATCACTTATGCAACATAGATAATGATGATTATGATGAGAGCATTGAAACATGAATGAGATTATACCAAAACAGCATATCACACTCCAGAGATAGTTAAATTGTAAGTGGAAGACTGTGATAGATATATAAAATATATAGACTGTGGTGAGTCTCCAGAGTGTGATAACATTGCCAGGTTAAATAATTACATGTGCAAGTCCAAAATATACAAAAAAAATGTAATGGCATCTAATCAGCAACCCTGTAACCCCGTCGATCAAGACACGGCTCGCATGAAGCCACCAGAATACAATATATACAAGAAGGCATCCTCATCGTCAGAAAAGTCCGGCTCCGCCTCATAAGCATCGCCATCACCTGCAGCTACAACAGGGTCTAGTTGGTGTGTAGAATATCGTCCCGTAACGTGGGAGTGAGTGATCAACTCAGTGGAACAATAAAGCATAGGTTAATATGTTATCAATTCAATCAAGCAGTAACAATAAAGCAGTACAATCAAATAATCTTAACTACTCTTATTAATGCAAGAATGAAATGTAGTCATGATGCATGCCCTCGCCAACATACTCCCTCATGCGACACCATCTTACGTTCGCGGCATGCGTTCATCCCTCAGTATTTCACATCTTCCAAGTACATGCAGTGCTATGTGAGTATGATTACCGAGTTGTTATTAGTCCTTTTCATACAGTAGTATTGAGAAACTAAGGTACCTCCCTTATATCATTCCCAAACAATGATCCATTCTAGGGTCGTCAATCCTAGATAATCTCATACGATGGTGTATTTCTAGGTTCCTGCAAGGGCTGTTACACGGAATTATTGCACCACTCCCCAATCACCTTATCAATACAGGCCTAGTTTATACTCTGTTTACTACAGGAAGGCTCGTTGCCTCTCCGCAGATTCAGAGTATGCTCGAGGTCACTACACCGGATCAGGTCAGGGCTATTAGGGCTATTATATGGAATCGTTACACCACTCCCCCATCACCCATCAAAACAGTGTAGGCCGACAGCTTGAATACAGTGTCCCATACCACCATATTTGGCTCATGAGTCTAGGTTGCTCACTGGTCACTATAGGGATGCACATTGCCCAAGCGTAGGCTGACAGCTCGACCACAGTGTCCCATACCACTATGCCCGGCTCATGAGTCTTAGCGGATCGAGGTACCAATGTTAACGGGATTCCGCTGGTAAGTTTGGTACCGTAGGTTCAAGCAGTGGCGTCCAAACATGGTGAACATACATTAGACAGATTGGGTTACTTGACGAGCTTGGCTAGCTCGAGCGCATGACAAGTTGAACGACATGAAGTGCATAAGCACTTCGCGTGGCCTAACCACTGCTGACAACCGACGTACGGCTCGGGTTTGTCAAATACGTTCTTTGTGTCGAATGAATCTTAGCCACGAACTCAAGGCCTATTATCGATTGCGTGGACTATACATTAGCCCCAACCACATTCAGTTACAGATAGTTAAAGCAGTAATGGATCAACATTTCAAACCTCACAATCAACGTCTAATATTGTCCGCTTAGGGCTGTCAGGGCTGTTGCACAGAATGTTACACCACTCCCCCATCACCCTTCACGGATTTTATGGAATACAACTTAAACATGTGAAGTAGTCAGAGCAGAATTAAATAAATAAGTAATTCAAACATATTAACAAGCATATTATAAAACACTAAGGCAAACAGAAATCCGCAAAACACATACGTTTCATAAACCAGTAAGTGGTTAAACTAAACACCGTACATGAAGGAACTCATACACATCACTAAGGTAGTTGAGAATCCTATCTCAACACCTACCTAAAGAACAATCATCTAAGTACTTGCTCATACAAGCATTTTCACAAACACTTAGAATACACTTATTAACATACATAACGTACATTAGCCAAAACATGTATTAGGGCGAATTCTTTCACCGAGTAAGTATTACACTCATATATAGCATGTTCATACAATCATTTATCGTGGCAAACATACTTCAAAATTTGTACATATACGGTATTTTCTACAAATACGAGGAATATAGTATATTCAACATAGTTAACGTATAATCGAAAAACAAAACGGACAGCACTTTGTACATGTGCAATAGCATCCAGATCATGAATCTAATATTATCTAACATTGAAAGCATTGAAAACCATAACCTATACGTCTAAAGTCCGCACCTTACGCCGTAGAAGCGTAATAAATTTGGTAGGAATGCTAAGGCTTCTTCCACGACAGTACAACGGCCTAAAGCACAAGTAGTGTTAGCTATTTCGCTAATTATCAATTGAAACCCTAAAACAGGTTAGGGTTAGGGTTTTCTTACCTAGAAACGAAGCTGGAATCGTCGGAAGAGCGATTAGATCGGGATGGTTAAGCTTAGATAGCGGCAGGGTAGAGTATCAGGGAGATCCTCCCACTTCTCTCACACTTTCTCTCTCTTCTCTCTTCTCTCTCCTAGGTTTTCTCAAATTCGTATAGAATGAGAGAGTAAGGGTTTAAGGTCCTTATATAGGCCCAAAACTCACCAAATTAGACCCACGACCAAGGTATACTTAGGTTATGTCCAAATACGGATAGTTTCGTCTCAACGGAGCACTTTTAGAAGCCCCCCTTGAACCAAAGGTCAGACTTAAGCTCACAGACATTGGATCTAGGTCAAGTTACGTTTTCTATTCGATCAAATTTACAGATCGCACATGGCGGACCAGTTTCAGTTCAACGGTCACCGGAACTCGATCAGGGTTATAAGTATATGGACATGTGTATGAAATTTTCCCTGATCCGAGGGTGTATTTGGGTCAGATTCTAACGGTCTGATTGCTTATATCAAGCTCACAAGCTATAAGTCTCAGATTACTTAAATTTAGATATTTAGTTCTAAAATATCCACGTTTCTCACACACTTCACTCCGGGCTCAAGCGAATAGCACTGGGACACTATCTAGATTTGATTTCCGAGATGGTTGTCCAGCCCAGCAAGGCGGTCCTAACCATTTAACTTCGCGTTAATCGGACTTCCGACGTGCGGTCCAGATCTGATACGGAGTTTCAATGTGCTCCCAACAGCAGCTGGGTAATGAGATTGATCCTAGATTTTAGGGTAACCTAGCGTCAATGATTCTACAAGTTTTGGGTCTTGCAGATCGTATTTAAAGTGATTAGTGCAGATTTCGTAGCTAATTCAGTTTAGCACTTAGTTAACTTTGTCTAATTCCTAAAGGATTTGAGGTTTGAGAGGTTCATAAGGGGTTAGGATTGACCCATTGCCTAAGGACGTCTAATTCCAAGTTGGCTAAAATCCGAGATGTTACACTATCACTAAGATTGTTCATCCGTGCCAACATTTTATATGGTAATGTGCAATTCCAGCTTGTAAGTTATATTTTCTAACAATGATCTCCACCTATTCAGACACTCACTCAATGTGTAAACAAGGTCAGGCGATATTCAGAGGGTAGGATTCGTCCTCTGATGATAGGTTAAATCTTTGCCCTCCATACAAAAGGACTTTTCGATACATATAAAATAGGAATGAAAAAAGATTCTTACAGTCGGTCGTGAAGGATGGCTGCAAAACACCTCTCCTAATGAAGAACTAAATCCAATGTTTGAGCATAGATACAAATTATAGCTAAGATTACTAGCTACTCAATTACCGCTACGTATTACACTATGGAATGTAAAACACCAGGCAAAATGTAAAGGGTAACACTAAGAAATGTAATTTACTTGGCAAAAAAAAGTATAATGGTTACACTAAGGAATGCAATTAACTGATAATTGAAAGGAAATTTGAAAGATAATGTTTGGGTTTTGATTAGGTTGGTGTGTGACCTTTTACTTTACTGAATTCATTTGTTATTTATAGACTTAATCCGGCCATCTAGATCCTTCGCACATTTTGACACTTGCTATGACTTCTCGACACTTCATGGCCTACTCTACTTCTTCTTTTGCCATTTGTCCTGTAACCACCTATTCACGATTACACTTTTATCCACCACTCAAACAAAGATGTGGCATTGTTTGTTGTGTTCCAACTGTATTACCATAAAATCCTCTCCGTACATCTCTGCAGATCTTCAAATACACCACCTGGATCGATCCAGATCACACGAAACTTGCTCTGATTGGTTCCCCTGAGAAATGGTGACAATAGGGATGAGCAAGTGGGTCCCTTATTTGCTGGTTCTTCAAATCTGGTAGGTTCTTTAGGCATGTTCCATCCACAGTGGCACCCAACACACCAACGGTCTGGATTACAAACCACAGCCGCCTACCTATCACAAGAAAGAACCAAGTTTACTATGCAATTGGATGTACTTCAAAGGTAGGGACCATACTTTTATGTAGTGGTGTCCATGCTTTACGTGGGATGACCGTATAAGACTTAGAAACTAATGATACCTTGTACATGTTTCTATAAAAAGAAAATATGATTCCATTAGCATGCATGCCTCAATATTACAATATATGTGGATGAGTTTTAAAAAATATCTCATCCCAAGTATTTTAGGGTGTACATTTGTTTAACAAACCTTAGCCCACCCAATAGGTTGGTTGATCAACTTAATTCTTGAGTTAGGGCATAAATATGATGGTAACATTTTCATTGATGGATTGAACCTTAAACCTATAGTGCCATGTTGGCACCTATGTCACATGTACATAAGTATTATTACACATGAGTGTAAGCCTAGTAATACTCCAAAATTATAAAAAAAAAATAAAATTAAAGAGAGTTTTTATGATACTTAGGTTGTATGACAATCAATAAGCACACACTCATAAATTATACAAGTGGCACATATTAATTCAAATAAATTTAATTAGATTGAGCCCTCTGGACAAGTCGTAATCCCAATATGACAAATTGGTTGAACAATCGTAGCCTCTCATATATGGATGCTTGTTTATGGGAAAAAAAAAACCTTTGGATATTTTTCACTTAACTGTCCAAAAAATATTCACAAATCTACTATTTAGACAATGGAATAATGTTGAGTGTCAAATATTGCATATTTTCTTCTATTTAAATCTTGGTTTTATGAACATGATAAGGCTTGATGGTATATTTTATACATGTTTATGTTGCAAGGTGAATCTGAAAGCTTGGATTGAAAAGAATGTTAAAAGCATAGATTTAATGCCCAAGAATCACCAAGGCAAAAGATGAATCTTAGGAGACCAAGAATGAAGAATTCACATGTCAACGATCTTAGGAAACCAAGTACAAAGGATGAAAAAGGGACTTGAAAGAATACAGAATCCACAGTAGAAAACACGAGATTTTGATCTAACCTGAGCTAACTTCGGTCCAACTGAAATCGTAAAAAATTGTCTAACAAGAAATCAGGATAATTTGGCCCAACCTGAGCCAATTTCGGTCCAATCGAAGTACCTTGGTTGGAATCGGTCCGACTTAAATTTGACAGATTTTTTGCACAAGATTTTTCATCATCAACTTTGGTCCGACTGAAGTCTCGCAGAATTGTCCCGCGAGAAAGTGCAATTTTCAATCTTAATTTAGTCTGACCGAAGCGTAACGTAGGACTTATGCGGAGTGCATAAATTCAAGACAGTTTTCAGAAATTCCGAGTTACGTAAGACGGGGCTTCACAACTATAAATAAGAGTCTCTAGGATGTTCGTAGGCATCTTCTATGGTATAAGGAATGGAGCAAAAGGGTAGAGAAACTCTGCCAAGAGTTTTTCTTCTTCTTCCTTAGTTATTTTTTATGTTTTATTTAAGAGTTCTTAGTTCAATCATGTCTATGGTTGGCTAAATCTCTTAGATAGGACTAAGAGGTTAAGCTTGTAGCGTAATTGAGATATTTAATTTACTTTGATTTATGTTTATGTTGAACTTCATTGATTTCTAGTTGATTTTAAGGAATATTTTTAGTTTTCAATGGTTTATTGTGACTCAAATTACAGTAGACACTACAATAGCTTTAAGTATCTTCTTTTCTTATTTGAGATTGTGCGATTGGTAAATCCCGTTGTTTGTCATCGTCTCCTGGGCATGGTTAGGTGACGGAATGTAACACCCCGTACTTTTCTGTACTCGGGTGTTACCATGAGAACCCGACTTAGTATAAATACAACCCCGATTTATGTAAATGTTCACACTCTGGCCTAAATCCTACCGTCAAGATGGTGGAGCAACTACGAGGTTCAAGATCTACCTTCCAACTGAGATGTAGGGGGATCTAATTGTATGAGTGATCATCAGACCTAGAGCCATGGATCTACCTCAGAGTCAGATGGGTGGCCTATCTTAAGTTAATACCCAAATGATTCATTTTAAATGTGATGTAATCGTATATGTATATACTATAATATAGGGTAACTTTATAATTATTCGTAATAATACATATGTTACATGAATTATTCAATCATGTATATTATTTAAACTATATATAAAGTAAATGGTATACCAACACATTATTATATATATTAACTAACATTTACACTTTTACAATTTTAAGCTATAGGTTATCATATCATACTATATATAAAATATATATATCACTTAATATTAGTTTTACTATACTATAAATGCATATATAATTTAAAAATATGTACATTATAAGTATTAATGATTGTAAATAAATATTTATCAATAACTATCAATATATTATACTAAACAAATATGTATATATATTTCTATTTTATAATTTAAAATGGGAAGTGGCCTTGGGTGGCCCACTAGCTAGATGAACAGTGCTGAGTCAGGTGTGGACCATGTTCTACCCCGAATTAATGACAATAAGCACTTAATTGCCATGATTCAAATGATATGGCCCACCTAAGACTTGGGTCGTCTTTGGTCAGAGACATTAAGAGGGCCCATCTAGCGAGATGGTCGGATCAGATCTCCCACAGACATCACTGTGGACCCCACAATTGCTGCGTGTGCACATGTGGTATGTGCACCCGTTGTGCACTGAACTAAAGAGACCGGTCAGAGTAGCTCTGACCGAAAATTTCCTAAGAAGGAAATCCTTCCTTTTCCTTTCCTGCATCCTGGCATTTTGAACGGACGGACAACTTTCCATTTGTTCGTATCATGGCCCACGATCAAGACCTTGATGGACGATCTGAACCGTCCATCTTGTAGAGGACAAAGAGAGTGTAAATCCCTCCCCAGTTTCAGCCATTGGATTGCATATGTGTGCACAAAAAGCTAGTTGCAAATCAGGCTGAAAACACACCTGACTCCAAAAAATGGAAAGGATTCTGTTCCTTCTGCTTTACACGCTGGCAATCCGTGTGCATTGCCTTCCGACCATATCCTAGCTATCCACTATAACCCATCTCAACCCTCCCAACTAGGGCTTTCCCTAGCCACGTTCAAAACTTTTCCTCTCCCGCCGTCGTAGCACGATGGAAATGAACCTATAAGCTAAAGCGCTAATCACCGTCCAACTGGTGGGTCCCACAACGTTCAGTAGTCAAATCCAATCCATCTATAAGGCTCAGATCGGGAGATCAACCCTTAGACTCACGTCTGTCATTAGCGAAGTGGTTATTTCCTCTGTTTAAACAGGGAACCCATCAGTGTGGGAAGGGCCCCATTTGATGATCTAGGCCGTCCGTCAGGTGGACCATTATACCGAAAAACCATCTGTATAAACGCCGTATAGCCAAGCACGAAGGATTCCTCTCAATCAGTAAATTCTCGAGGCGTTTAGTTGGGGTGAAAACGCGAACTACAACTAATCCTAAATTAGCATTCTAAATCCCAATAGGCTATTAACATGTCTTATAAAAGCCCTCTTTTAGGGTAGCCATTTGGAAAGGAAAGAAAAAAAAGGGAAGAAAGAAAACAAGAAAGAAAGAAATTGACAGAGGGTGGGAGAGTTGTCGCACCCGCCATTGCCGCACCATCTGGTCCAGCCTGAGAGAGAGAGAGAGAGAGAGAGAGAGAGAGAGAGAGAGAGAGAGAGAGAAGAAGAAAAAAGAAAAAAGAAAAAAAAAAAGAGAGTAGGCGGGAGAGATGAAGAGCTGTATGACCTACTGTTGCACTAAATGTTGTTGCACCAGTGTGAACATTGGATTTGACCTCAGTCTCACTGAGATTATTACTACATCACGACCCTACACTTGGGGTTGTGAACAAGTTTTTAGCGCCGTTTCCGGGGACTACGGCTATTCTTTTCTAAAATTAATTAGTATTAGAATTAGATTAAGATTAGAGTTTTTACGACAATTCTAATTCTTCTCTTCTGGTAACTTCTTCCCTCTACTTACTTTCCATATTGCTATAGAATTTTATTTTTTTTAGGAATAGATTCAAAATTAAGGTTTAATCATGTAAATGCAAGTGTGGGTACATAAGTATGCTAATATACTTCTAGAAGATGAGAGATATCAGGAAGGGTTGTCAGATGATTATGTTAGGAAATAACCTTTATATCAAAATTTTTCTGAAACCCTTATCGACAACCAACCAAAATACAATGCTCCACCAATCAAAAAGTCTATGCGTGATCATATGTAGGAGAATAATTACACTCAATGGATTAAGAAAATAGTACGTGTTTATTAGAGTGATAACGATTATCACCCATCAGGCAATAAAAAAAAACATTTCGTGATTATACTATGGGTGATAACGCGTACCAACAACCACCAAACTCTCTCACATATGAGCTGTATGATTATGATCAGTGGAAACATCAAAATTGGAGAGATGAACCAACAATCAATTATAGTGACTATTCTCTTAGATTTCATACTTTTGAGATCCAATTATAAACAATCCAAGAGAATTCACTTTAGAATTTCACAAAAAATCTAAAGCTCATCCAATAAAGCACACTTCAAGCATTACAAAAACTTACAAAAGATATACTTAAGATAGGCTCACGTGTTGTGATTGTAGAACATACTAAAATTGAGAATGAGGAGTTGGATTCTGTTACTGAGCATACGATTCAATTTTTCGAAGAGTCAATCTTGATGACTGTCCAAAAGAATGATTAAGAGACACTGGTATTTTTCAAATATAATGATGCTGACACACTTCACTCACATAACACACTTGATCTCAATAAGGAGGAAGAGGTTAGTTTATTTGAGCCTCAACCCAATTTGTAAACACAGTGTGAGGAAAGTGATCTCAACTCACTTGTGAACTGTACTGGATTGGAAAATGATGAGGAGTGGGATGACAATTATGAGTTTACAGCTCAAAATTCCCTGAAATCGATCTCAATTATAGCCCAGGTAAATGATCAAGAGGTATAGAGAGTTATCAACAATAATGCTCTACTCCACTCATTTGACATGTCTGATTTAAATGTGGAGGATGAGGCCCTTTCAACCGACCCTTTCAACTCTTTTGAGGCTTATTTAGACCACTCCCCTGATTTAGATTATGCTATGCTTAGGGAGATGGATGACTTGCTCGATATGACTCTGAAATTTGAAACTACCCAGTTGAGGCCACCATCTGAGCAGTTAACCTTTGACAATACAAAGCCTCTACTGATTAGTATTAATGAATAGAGTCTTCACATCAAATCTTCGCCTACTAATCCTTCACCTGTCTATACAGGACAAGACAAGATATATCGGGTGACTATTTACTCTCATCGAGATGAAGAGTAAGAGCGTATGCATCCCTTCACTTTCAAAGACGATGAATGAATCCTTAGGCATATCATCACAAACCTAAATATGGAAAATAGGCCCCTCTCAACTGAATCTCTCAAATCTCTAGATGAATGCTTCGCACACTTTGCAGATCCTAATGATAATTTAGTGGACACCTTGCACGACAATACCTTAATTATTAATATTAACCGAGGGAATCAATTTTCTGAAGAGCTTCCTTCCACAAATCCTGAATGTTTACTATTAGAAGTGGAGGAGTTAGAAATTAAACCAAAGTCTGAAATTTCGGAATGTGTTGAGACTACACTATTCACTGAGAATTTTTCTGAATTTTGTTTACTTGTAGTATCTGATTCAGCATGGTGTACTAACATTGAAACTTTTTCTGTCACAGCTAAATCGTATATACTTTGGACACCTCAAGAGATTAAAATGAAACTTTATGTTGAGGTACATAAATTTCTTTGGACATTCATGCTCTAAGGCATCCACGCCTACTGCAAAAATAGCTTTTAAATGATCTTGTTGAGAAACCTTCTGAGAAATTTATCAAGATACTAGCAGGAGGAGGAACCTTGCTACATGATTGAGTAACTTTCTCCTTGCTTTCCTAAGATTTAGGATTAAGATAGTTTGATTTCATATTGTTTAGTCTTCCTGCTCACCAATCTTCATATTGAGAACTTTGGAAATGTTTAATCCTCCTTCTTCAGTTACTACATTTCCATCACTTCTCCTTTATTTTCTTTATCTCATATGCATTACATGCTTATATTTTTTACATTGAGGAAAATATAAATTTTAGGTTCGAGGTGTCGATTTAGATAAACTAATCAGTATTTTCTTAGTTTTTAAGCAAAAATTGTTGAAAATTTTCAATTTTTCAAGTCAATACCTATTTGGAAAATAAAAGTCTGTGTATTTAAGAATGCTTTGAGTATGATAATAAGGTAGAGATTGAATTTTGAATTGTTGGAGTTTGATCAACTAAATAGTTTATCACTTACAGTTCTTGCACTTAATTAATTAAGAGGAAGTTTGAATATCATGATGATCTAAATCACAAGACATGTTTAAGGTACTTTCTGTGAATAATACTAGAATTTCTGATGGTTAGTATGTAAATCATTGATAGACGTTGAGAATTGAGTTTGGAGAATTTTATCCACCTTAAAAGATTAAAAAAAAACTAGTTAAAAAACAAGAGATCGACAAAAAAGGTCATGCCTAGTGAAAAGACTGGAAACGAATGAAAATTTCTGAGAAAAATTCTGAAAAGAATTTGAAAAAAAAATGAATAATAAAAAAGGGACTGTCGATATAAAATAAAAAACTGAAAAAAGAAGGAGAAGGGGATAAGTTTGGAATCAACACTCGAGTTTTTAACCACTCTTGATATGATGAACATGGCTAACGTTATGAAATAATAGTATTCTTATGGGAAGTAATTTGATTTTCACTGAGTACATTGAAAACATGCTATAAGAACTTATACTCTAAAGAAATTGATAAAGAACTAATTTGATTAACTACTTATATGATTCAACTCTAAGTTTTCAAAGTTCCACTTTTCCATCTTAACTCAACTTATTCATATTCAATTTACAAAAGATTTTTTTCTGAAAAAGGTTTGAACATTAAGAATTGAGGTTCACTTCATGCATGTTTTGCTCGAGACTAGCAAAATGCTAGTTGGGGAGTGTGTTGAGTGTCAAGTATTATATATTTTCCTCTATTTATATCTTGGTTTTATGAACATGATAAGGCTTAATGGTATATTTTATACATGTTTGTGTTGCAAGGTGATTCTGAAGCTTGGATTGAAAAGAATGCTAAAAGCATAGATTTAATGCCAAGAATCACCAAGGGAAAAGATGGAGCTTAAGAGACCAAGAATGAAGTGTTCACATGCTAAAGATCAGAAACCAAGTACAAATGATGAAGAAATGACTTAAAAGAATGTAGAATCCTCAGCAGAAAACAAGACATTTCAGTCTAACCTGAACCAACTTCGGTCCGACCAAAATTGCAGAAAACTGTCCAGTAAGAAATTAGGATAATTTGGTCCAACCTGAGCCAACTTCGGTCCAATCGAAATACTTCGGTTGGAGTCGATTTGACCTAAATTTGACAAATTTTCTGTACAAGATTTTTTAGCATTAACTTTGGTCCGACCAAAATCATGCAGAATTATTCAGCAAGAAAGTAAGATTTTCAATCTTAATTCGGTCCGACCGAGCCCAACTTCAGTCAGATTGAAGCGTAACTTGGGACTTATGTGGAGTGCGTAAATTTAAAATGATTTACGAAAATTCTAAGGAGTTGCGTAAGATGGGGCTTCACAACTATAAATAGGAGTCCTTAGGACGTTCCTAGGCATCTTCTAGAGTTTAAGAAGTGAAGCAAAAGGATGAAGAACCGTTGTTAAGAGTTTTTTCCCTCTTCTTTATTTTTTTTTTTTAATGTTTTATTTAAGAGTTCTTATGTAACGCCCCGGATTTTTGCCAACCTGGGATTGACGTCCTTAGGCAATGGGTCGATCCTAATACTTCATTAACTTGTCAGAACTGAATCCCAAAGTCTAAAGCCGCCTTTGAACCCATTTCCTTCACAAATCTCACCCTTCACCACCTTGATCTTCCAATTTTTCTAAGAACTTTCACCCTAGACACTATCTTAAACTAGTTAGTTAAGTATTATAACTTGGATCACCTTATATACAAACTACAAAGGCCTGAGTACCACCTCGACCAGAATTCACTTAGGACTAAATCCTTTAGAAATGAGACAAAGTAACTAAGTGCGAAACCAAATTAGCTACGAAATTTGTTTGAATCGCTTTAAATACGATCTGCAAGACCCAAAACTTGTAGAATCATTGACGCTAGGTTACCCTAAAATCTAGGATCAATCTCATTACCCGGCTGCTCTCGGGAGCATCTCGAAACTCCGTATCGGATCTGGACCACACATCGGAAGTCTGATTAACACGAAGTTAAGGAACTAGGACCGCCTCACTGGGCTCGACAACCATCTCGGAAATGAAGTCCAGACGATGTCCCACGGCCATTCGATCGCGTCCGGAGCGAGAGAGTGTGAAAACACTTATTTTCTTTAAAAATAAATATCTTGAATAATAATCTGACATCTCTCGTTTGCGGATCAGTTTTAAGCAACAAGACCATCAGAATCAGACCAAATTACACCCTCGGATCAAAAGAAATTTCATACACCTTTACATGTACTCGGAATCTCCGATCAAGATCCGCTGACTGTTGAACTGAAACTGGTCCGCCACGCGTGATCTGGATATCCGACTGAAACAAAAACTTAATAGAACGTAGATCCAGCGTTAGTGAGCTTAAGTCCGACCTTTGGCTCAAGGAGGCCCGCCAGAAGTCCTCCGTTGAGCTAAAAAAGTTCCGCTTTGGTTATAACTTAGGTGAACCTTGTCCAGAAGTCTATTTTGGTGAAGTTTTAGACTATATAAGGACCTTAAACCCTCTCCCATTTCAGCCATACGAATTTGGATTTGAGAGAGAGAAAAGAGAGAGAAAGTGAGGGAGATGTGGGAGGAACTCCCTGCTCCTGTTCCCTGCCACTATACGGGCTCCACCGCTTGATTCTCATCTCTTTCCCAGGGATTCCGGCGTCGTTTCTAGGTAAGAAACCCTAACCCTAATCTGTTTTAGGGTTGTATAGGTTGTAGGTTATGAAATAGCTAACCTATTTCGTTCTCTAGGTTGCCAAACTCCCGTATACGGAAGCTTAGCAAACCTATCAACTCCGTTACGATTCTACAACACAAGGTGAGGACTTTAGGTGTATAGGTTACGTTTTTCAACGCTTTCAATGTCAGATAATGGTAGATTCATGTTCTGCATGCAATTGCACATGTACAATGTGCTTTCCGTTTTCTGTTTCGATTAGAATTGTAGAATTTGGAATTTCACATACTCTAGGTATTCGTATAAAATACCGTATACGTATTTTTTATGGAAATGTGTTTGACATGTTTAATTGTCGTATGGATATATGATGTATGGATAAAATACTTATTTGGCGAAAGGGTTCGCCTAAATACATGTTTACTGATATACACCGTGTATGTAGAAATACGGTATTGTAAGAAGTACCGTATACATGTATATTTTAGCGATGTGTTTGTCATGATTAATTGTCGTATAAATATATTATGTATGTATAAATTAATTTCTTGGCGAAAAGAATCGCCGTAATACATGTTTGCTTGTATACACTATGTATGTTGAAAATACGTATTCTAGAAAATACTGTATACGTATAAATATTGGGAGATGTATTTATCATGATTAATTGCTGTAGTAATATATTATACATGGATAAAATACTCACTTGGCTAAAGGATAGCCCTAATACATGTTTTGCTAACATACACCATGTATGTTGTAACAGTGTATTCTAAGTGTTTGTGAAAATGATTGAATGAGTACCGAATTCTCATTCATACTCGCCATGACTAATTGTCATGGATTCATGATTGTTGTATTGGCGATACCCCTTTGACGAAAGGATTTGCCCTATATCACGCCACGGCCGATATACACCATATATGCTAAAATGTGTGGCCCAAGTGTTTGTGGAAATGACTGAATGAATATGGAACTTGAATTTCTGCTTGCCATGACTATCCGTCGTGGGTGTACGCGTGTTATGATTGGGGCAACTCCCTAGTGAAAGGATTTGGCCTAATGCACATGTGATCGACATATGTCATGTATGTTGATGTATGCTTGTTTAAGTATTTCTTGAAATGTCTGAATGAGTAGTAGTTAGCTGAATGAGTAGTAGTTAGCAAATTGTAATGTATAAGGGTGTTGAGATATGATTCTCAACCTCTTCTAACTATGTGTATGATCTCCTTGGATAGTTGTGTGATTAAGAATTGAACATGTACAAATTCATGCTCATGTTGTGCTTCATAACATGCTCAACTGCTTTATGATTTTAACTATGTAATGCATATGTTTAAATTTATATGTACATTGTATGATCCGTCATGGGTGGTGGGGGAGTGGAGCAACGAATGCGTGCAACAGCCCTGGCAGCCCTAAACGGATACTACCAGGCCTCGATTGTATGAGTTGAATCTTGATTCACTCTCTTGCTTTATCTATACGCACTTGATTGTGTTTGGGGCTATGATTATAGTCCGGACAATCGGTACTGAGTGAATTCGTGGTTGCGATTCATTTGCCACGTGAGATGTGTTCGACGAACCCGAGTCGTACTTCGGTTGGCGATAGTGGTTGGTACGCGAAGTGCTTATGCACTTCATGTCGTTCAACTTGTTGTGCGCTCGAGTTAGCCGAGCTCGTCAAGTAACCCGTCTTTATCTAATGTATGTTCACCATGTTTGGTCGCTCTTGCCTCGAACCTAGGGTACCAAACTTACGGTGAAATCCCTTTTAACCATGGTACCTCGATCCGCTAAGACTCATGGTGGACATGGTGGTATGGGACACCGTGGCCGAAAATTTGTCGGCCTATTTGGGGCCATGTGCCTCCCCGTAGTGACCATTGAGCAACCCAAACTCGTGAGCTGAATATGGTGGTATGGGATACTGTATTCGAGTTGTCGATACTTACGACGAGAGTCGAGTACGGTGAGATCTGTACTGGTGCTGACGGGCGACGAGTTCTCTGTAATATCTTCGAGTATACTCTAAGGTCTGTGATTGGCGACGAGTCTTTCACAACAACTGGAGTATGAGTTGAGCTGAGTACGGTGAGACCTGTACTCGAGCTGACGGCCCGCGATCGAGCCGAGTACGGTGAGACCTGTATTCGAGCTGACAGCCAGCAATTGAGCCGCATACGGTGAGACCTGTATCCGTGCTGACGGGTGACGAGCCCTTTGTGATGCCTTCGCGATGCCTCTCGAACCATAATATCGTATGAGATTATCTAGGTTTGACGACCCTAGAATGGATCATGTTTGGGAATAATACAAGGGAGGTACCTTAGTTTCCCAATACTGCTGTTTGAATTGGACTAATAACAACTCGGTAATCATGCTCATCATCGCACCGCATGTGCCTAGTAGATGTGAGCACTGAGGGAGGTACGCATTCGCGAACGTAAGATGATATCGCATGAGGGTGGTTTGGCAAGGGCATACATCATGTCATTTCATACTTGCATTAAATAAGAGTAGTTAAAATTGTTTGATTATGCTTGCTTTATCATTACTTGCGAGAAAAATTTTGAATTGACAACATGTTAACCTATGCTTTATTGTTCCACCGAGTTGATCACTCACTCCCACGATAAATTTGGGACGGTGTTCGAACACCCAGACTTTGTCCGATTGCTTGAGTGGCGACGCTACTTCGAGTGAATTGGACTTCTATGGCGCGAGAATGCTTTTCGTATATGCTTATTTTCTGGCGGCCGAGAGCCGTGCCTTGATTGTCGGGCTCTGAGAGATGTTGACTAGATCACACTACACAACTTGGTATAATTTAAAATCATACTTGTAATTATTTAACTTGGTAACTTTATCACACTCGGAGACCTGGGGTTTATATATTTTATCTATCTATCAGAGTCTTACGCTTGCAAATTTAACTGTCTCTGGAGTATGATATGCTGTTTTGGCTTAATCTCACTCATGTTCATTGCACTAATACCGATCACATTCAATCATCATTCATTTTATTGTATAAGTGATGCATTGGAACTCAGGAGTTGAGTTTATGCTCGACCCCCGATTTTCAGGGCGTTACATCTTAGTTCAATCATATCTATGGTTGGTTAAATCTCTTAGATAGGGTTAAGAGGTGAAGCTTGTAGCGTAGTTGAAATGTTTACTTTGTTTTGATTCATGTTTATGTTGAACTTCATTGATTTCTAGTTGATTTTAAGAAATGTTTTCAATTTTCAATAGTTTATTACTACATCGTGATCCTACACATGGGGTTGTAAATAAATAACAATAAATTTATATTCATCTACATTGGGTACCATAATTTTAATAGTTGAATTTGACTACTTTATGTGCCATATCTGTAATTTCTAAGTGATTGCATATCATCCATCACACTTTTCTAAGGTATCAAAGTTTTTTAATTTTGAAAAGGAGATCTCATGTGACTTGAGGATTGCCTCCAGTTAGGACGATGCTGATTGGTTCTCTATAGATTCTTTTTATTTATTTTTTTTAATTTTATTTTTACACGCGCACACACCCCCACACACTCAGGCCAGTGGAATTTCACCACCAATGGGTACTCACCCTTGACCAGGTGTTGAAACTCTTGAGAGTCTACCACCCGAGCAAGAGTACGGACCCAATTCTCTATAGATTCATCATTATGCATGTCTTTCATCCAAGCTATCCATCCATTTTTCCTGCTCAGTTTAGTGAAAGAGACCAAAGATGAGGCTGATCCAAATCTCAGGTGGACTACACCATATAAATAGTGGCAATAAAATGCCCAATGTTGAAATGTTTGTATGACCCATTGTAATGTTTATTTGCCATCCAACTTCTTGTTGAATGTGAAACACAAATATCCAAAACTTTTGTGCCCCCAAGAAGTTTTTAATGGTGGGCATTCAATCACCACTATTTCTTGTGGTGTGGTCCACTTGAAATTTAGATCTGCTTCATATATTCTATTGTGCTTAAAATGAGTTGGCAAAATGGATGGAGGTTGTGAATAAAACACTTGCATTATGGTGGGACTCATGGAGCACCGACTAACAATAATGAAGGGGGTCACCACGGAATCTGAGCTCCGGATTTCCTGCACAGCCTCGCCTAGAAAGTGTCTGCCTTGGGAAGCTAGGTGGGTCCACCTCCATATTTGTAAGAAATCCACCCCGTCCATTCATTCTAGCTCATTTGAGGACATGCAACCAAAAATTAGGGGATCAAAAACTCAAGTGGGCCATACTAGAAGAAACTGTGGGATTGAACAACCACAGTTGAAACATTCCTATAGTTACAAAAGTTTTGCATCAGGCTAAGAATCTCGTATTTTCAGCTCATCCCAGTGGGAATGACCTTATAAACTGTTTAAATGGCATATAAACAGTTTTCTTCGCTTCTGCCTGGCCTCATTAAGTTTTGGATCCACCTGATTTTTTTTTTCATATCTTAAAATGAGATTTAAAAAAATGGATGAACAGGGTCGATTTCTCAAAAACATCAGTGGCCCCACCTAGCTTCCCAGGAACTTGTGGGAAAGACTTTGTAAGAAGTCCACGTCCACCCGTAGCACCCGCCGGAGCAATATTCCTATGGTACAATGTGGCCCAAGCTCCATGAGGCCAGGTCATGTAAGTGTTTCATCCACACCGTCCATCTATTGTTCTAAGATTATTTTAGAGCACGAGACCAAAAATGGTGTACATCTAAAGCTTAAGTGGACCATATCAATGAAAAAGTGGGAATTGAATGCCCACCGTTGAAAACTTCCTAGGGCCCACTGCAATGTTTTATTTCCCATCCAACATGTCCATAAGATCACAAGGACTCAGATGAAGGGAAAACACAAATATAAGCTTGATCCAAAACATTTGTGGTCCTAAGGTACTTCTCAACGGTCACAAAGGTCTGGATGAAGTTTTTCTCAACCCATTCATATGTTTGATGGATTAGATCTCACACATATGCACTATGCTAATGCATGTGTGGCGTGTACAATAGCCATATTGTCTAATGCATGTGCGCCTAATAACTCTTTAGTTATATATCATCAATATCGTGTTTCCCTCTCTCAAAGGGTAAATATGCAATTTTATTGACTTTAGTAAATTCGGAGAAATGCTTTGGTAAATATAAAAGTTAAAAGAATATCCTAACAAATAAAGCATTGGTCCAGTAAATATCCATAAAACAAATACGTCACAGTGGCCCATACAGTCCTCATACGTACCGTGGGTTCACCACTCAATCCGCATCCCCTTTCTAGATCGGATAGATATTTGATACTCTGGTTGGGCGTTAGACCTGATACTCAGACATTCAGAAATTGTACACAGATAATATAATTTACCCAAAGTTAAACTGGTTAAACTGCGGTGCTTTTAATGTATGCAAGTCACAGTCTTAAAATAAGCTTGATCAAACAATCCTAACATGTGATCCATGGAGGCAGGTTGAAATGGAACAATTTAATAATTGCAGGAGAGGTGGGCATTGAGTTGAGTCGGACCGGATTGGGTTCAACTCGTCTCAGTCCGAAATTTTCAATGAACGAACTCGAACATGATTTGATCCAGGACTGAGCCTCAGGCATCTGACTCGAATCGATCCATTGCACTGTTGGCCTGACCTGAACTGAGTCTGACTTGGTCAAGGAAACCAAGTCGGATTAGGTTGGGTATGGCTTAGATCAAGTCTTCCTTTTTATTTTTTTTGAAAAAATTAAAAAAAATAAAAAATGTGATTTTCACCATTAAAAATTTTTTAAGGCCCACCATAACATTTATTTTCCATCCAATCTATTAATAAGGTCACAACTACATGGATTAAGAGGAAAAACAAATTTCATATTGATCCGAAACTTTTGTGACCCCTAAAAGTATTTTAATGGTAGATGTTCAACCCCCCATTGCTTTTGAAGTGTGGTCCACTTGATCTTTAAATTTATCTTATTTTTCAGCTCAAGCCTGCCAAATGGATAGACGGTTTAGATATAACACATACCTTATGATGGGACCATAGAACTTGTCGATGTAGATACAATGTTGGTACATGTTATACCTGCCAATTTGCTTCAGGGCGTCTCATCATGTCAATACGGAGGCAGATTCACTGCAAAAGCCTTCCGCCGAAAGTTACCACACTCGAAAGTTGGGTGGGGCACACCGTTATGTTTGCGAGAAATCCACCCCTTTCATCCGTTTTGTGAGATCATTTCAGGACTTGAGACCAAAAGTGAATAGAATCCAAGACTCAAGTGGGACACAATAAAGGAAAACGTGTGTGGGGAAATTCCTGCCATTGAAACGTTCCTGGTGTCTAGGCTGATGTTTACATGCCATCTATACCGTTTATAACGTCATTCTTATTAGGATAAAATAAAAACACAAATATTAGCCTGATTCAAAGCTTCTGTGGCCACACGAATATTTCAACTGTAGACGTTAAATCCTCACGTTTTTGGCCCACTTGAGTATTGGATCCAGTTCATTTTTAGGCTTATGTCCTAAATTAAGCTCACAAAACGGATGGATGGAGTGGATTTCTCAAAATATCACGGTGGGCCTCACCTAAGTTCCAAGCGCACGAACTTCCTGCCAAAGGCTTTTGCCGAGTTTAGTTAATACACTAGAGCTCGGTTAGAACTTGGTGTTCGAGGCACTTCGAGCCACGAGCTGAGAGGAGACGGTGGTTGGTGCTTTGTCGACCCCACCATAATGATTTATTTCATTCACGCTGTCCATCTATTTTTCTAGATCATTTTATGGTATTAAACGAAAAATGAGGTATATCCCAATCTCAAGTGGACAACATTATAGAAAATAGTATTGAACGAATATTATGCGAATTAGATCGGATTGGTCCGAATTGGCTACTAATTCCAAATTGACTCGATGTATGGTTGAATCTGAGTGGGACTACTCGATCTGGCCCGATCCTATCATATCGGGTCGGATTTTGTCCATCTCTAATTTTCAGTTTTAGCCATTTAATAAATGTCCATTAGTCGGATAGTTAGTTGATCAAACAAACTAATCTTTTGACTCATAATACATCTAAAATGGGGCACACATTTTAAATTATTTGATTTGAATGATTGATATTCAGCATTTGCAATTTCTAAGTAATTTCTAAGTCCTTGCGTGGGAAAGGGACACGGATTTACCGAGAAAGAGTTAGGCGGGAACTTCCTGCTACAAAAAGCTGCGTGACGTTTACCGTTATAATTGTGAGAAATCTATGCCTTTCATCTATTTTTCCAGATAATGTTAGGACATAAGCTTAGAATGAGTCGCGATCCTCTGTTATCGGGTCAACAGGATTTTCCTGTTACCCCAGTGGTTCGACATCCGAAGCTGTTTTTATTATTATTATTTTTTATTTTTTCAGTGAGTGTTAATGTGGACCAATGATTTTTAGGGTATTAGGAATTCTCTGTTGACCTGGTAACAGAGGATCCGGACTCGCCTAGAATATGCGGATCCAGAACTAAAGTGGGCTGCACGATTGAAAACAATGAGGATTAAAAATCTACCATTGAAACATTTTGACGCCCTAGAAATTTTGGATGGAGCTAATTATTTTTGTGTTTTCAGTTCATCGTTAAGTAGGAATGACCTTATGAACAGCATGGACGGCTTAAACATCACAGTAGACCCCGGTGAGGCGTAGAGTGGGAATTTCCATGCACACTTTCTCATACAGTAAATCCACGTCAATATCCTCTTCTTGTCGCAAACATAAAATTTTAATTTTCCTGTATCATGATTGATCTAAATCACTAACATTATTAACACTGCTGCATTTAATGCCGTGTATGATGATATGGCTCAATAAAAAAAAAAAAAAAAAAACTATATTTGTGGCAAGCTATGGATCCATATTAAAAAAGAGAGAGAGATCACTCAATGAACAGCTAAGATCTTGCTCGTGGGATTTGTCTCCAAATGTGGGCCTAGAGTGATTTCATGTAGCCACTCTCATCTTGACCGTTGATCCAGTGAATAGATGATGCTGGAAAAATCCCCTTGCTCCTAGCCCTCCATCTTCTGTCCTTCCAACTCTTAAAATGTGGACCGTGGCGGTAAAAGATAACCATTTTATTTTATGCCACCAAGAGGAGGGCCGGGATTGTTGCAATCAAAGGATTTTGGGTGAATCCGCCTTCCAAAATGGAGATCTCAGGCTAAGCGTCTGATGACGGTTCATACAGTTCCCTATGTAAAGGGTCCATTTTCATGGTTTAGCAGACCATCAGAAGGAATTTTGCAATACGTGGGGTCATGCCCTAAAATAATGATCCTAAATGGATGGACGGCATGGATAAAACACACATTACATTGTACGGTCCACAAAGCAACGGAAACGGATTGGCTACTCCCCCAGACACCAGCCCCGGAGCTGGTGGTCGGCGCTCTGTGGGCCCACCATGATGTATGTGTTTCATCCATTCCGTCCATCTATTTTTGTAGATCAATTTATGGTAACATTAAAAAAAATGAGATATATCCCAGTCTCAAGTGGACCACATTACAGGAAACAGTGTTTAATGAACTTCAACCGTTAAAAACTTTTTGGGGGCCATAAAAGTATTGGATCAAGTTGATCTTTGTTTTATCCCTTCATCTGGGTTTTTATGACCTAATCAACGGATTGGATGTCAAATAAACAGTACATCGGGCCTTAGGAGGATTTAAATGATGGATATCCAATCACTATTTTTTTTCTTGTGGTGTGATCCACTTGAGATTTATATCCCTCCAATTTTTTGAATGAAGACATAAAATGATATTTAAAAATGGATGAACGGAATGGATGAAACACATACATCATGGTGGGGCCCAATGTATATGAGCAGACACCACCCTATATCGGTGTGGGGGTAGGGGTGTGCAAAATGGGTCCGATCGGTGGATCCGCCCGATCCGCCCGAACAGGATCGGTAGGTTGGATCGGTTAGGGCGGGTACAAAGGGTAGATCAGAATGTAGTTCGGATCGGATTTGGATAAGTGTCAAAAAAACCGTAGTGTCCAAATTTGGATGAAATCAAAGGAATTTATCTGCTTGAAGCTTCTCTTTCTCCCCTTTTAACGAAAGCATCGTTTTTTGACGGACGGAGAAGAAAGAGACGATTCTTGTTGGAGAGCGCCTTGAGTAAGAAAAGTTCGGAAAATCATATTCGGTGGACGGTAAGGGAGGAAGAAAATCAAAGAAAGAAAGTAAAAATAAAGAGAAATGTGGGAAAAGAAAGAGAGTTAGGAGAGAGATCAACCGAGTCGGATTTCGTCGGCAAAAAGAGCCAGGTTCGATGACGGCCCTATCAAGAGAGAGAGAGAAAAAGAGAAGAAAAGAAAAGACGAGAAAAAAAAGGAAAAAAAAAAAAAAAAGATCGGTCACGGATCGGTCATTCAATCTTACCAGTTAGGATCAGGTAAGGTGACGAGAATCCAATAGTGGACCGGATCTGATCAGATTCGGATTAGGACACCTAAATTTGGATCTGGTCGGATCGTGAAATCCGTCGGACTCGGACCGTTGCCCAATAGCTCTAGTTAGGGGAGTAGCCAATCCTGTTTCCAGAGCAACGTCCAGTACCAACGTGGCACCATGTGCATGTGTGTCTGTGATCGCGTCCACTGTTTGTATATACAGATGACGATTAAGAAAAGAAATCCAAAGCTAAGCACATATTCCACGTGCACATACGGGCAATTCGAAGTCGATTGGATTTCACAGGCGTCCCTGAAAAGGTGTCCTAATCCGCGCACTTGATTCGGGATGACAATCCGATCCTTAAGATTGAATGCCTTCGAATCGATCCGTGACCGATCATTTTTTTTCCTTTTTTTTTCTGTCTTTTCTTTTCTTCTCTTTTTTCTCTCCCTCTTCTTCATGGATGAACGGAATGGATATTCTTTTGTCGGACGGAAAGCGTCCTCGGCGGTTGATCTCTCTCCCAACTCTTTTCCCACATTTCTCTTTATTTTTACTTTCTTTCTTTGATTTTCTTCCTCCCTACCATCGGATCTCCGGAATATGATTTTCGAGACTTTTCTTGCTCAAGGCATGGCTCACAGGAGAATCGTCTCTTTCTTCTCCGTCATCGTCAAAAATCTGAGCATATTTAAGTTAGTATCCAAAGAAGGGGACCACAAGAAACGGATATGGCGTCTATTCGGATTTCTGTTCGTCGGTCATTTTTTTACATGCTCATCGAATCACGATCCGAACTACATTCGATCTACTCTTTGTACCGTATTAACCGATCAACCTACCGATCATATTGTTGGCGGATCGGGTCGGGGCGGATCGGGGCGGATCCGCCGGATCGGACCCATTTTGCACACCCCTAATTCCACGGGTGTTGAAAGGGATTGATCACATACGCGCTGTGGGCCCCCCACCTGTGATGTGCATCTGTATCCTCAGATACATGGTAATTACCATACCTTGGGCAGTGTGGGCCCCCCACCTGTGATGTGCATCTGTATCCTCTGGTGTTCAACTCAGGTGGTACACGCTACAGGGGAAGCATTGTATATAATCACGCATAAATGATAAAACCAATATAAATAAGGTGCAATGTATATAGTCACGCCTACAACCTATATATCGACTTGTTGGGGTTCACCTGAGTTTCTATGTGTCTCTTATGCGCTGGGTCTTCAAATTCGGGAGATTTTTTAGGCGTGTTCCATCCACAGTGGGACCCAACAAATCAACGGTCTGGATTATGAACCACGGCCTCCTACTTGTCAAAGAACCATGTGTAGTGTCCAATATTTGGATGCCCTTCAAAGGTAGGGGCCACACTCTATGTAGCGGTGTATATGGTTTCCGTGGCATCATTATCCTATGTACCGGACTCGGAGATTTATGACACTTGGTTCCTATCCATTTCGTAAGAAAATTCGAGGAAAGAATCGGTGGGGCCCACATATTAATAAAAAGGTTGACCGTACAAGGGAAAAGGAATTTGGGAAACGGATTGGCTACTCCCCCTGACACCAGCCCCGGGGCTATGGTCGGTGCTCTGTGGGCCCCACCATGATGTATTTTTTTCATCCATTTCGTTCATCCATTTTTACGGATCATTTTATGGCTTAATACCAAAACTTAGAGGTATATATTTCTTAGGTTGACCACACCACATGAAAACAATAGTGGTTGGATATCCATCATTAAAATCCTCCTAAGGCCCACTATACTGTTTATTTGACATCTAATATGTTGATTAGGTCATACAGGCCTAGATGAAGGGAAAAAACAAAAATCATCTTGATCTAAAACTTTTATGGCCAGGAAATGTTTTTTAATGGTTGACGCTCATTCAACCCGGTTTCATGTACTGTGGTCCACTTAAGATTGGGATATACCTCATTTTTCGTATCATACCGTACAATGATCCTTCAAAATAGATGGACGGCATGGATGAAACATATACATCATGGTGGGTCCCACGGAGCACCGACCACAGCCATTGGCTAACCAATCCGCGTCCAAGAATTTGCAGCCACGTGGTGTGATGATTAAACTTGCCCTTGACTTGATGAAGTCTTTGTCGGTCGACGCGGTATGACATTGAGGGTGTCGGGGGAGTAGCCAATCCGCGTCCAAGAATTTGTAGTCTCGTGGTGTGATGATTAAACTTGCCCTTGACTTGATGAAGTCTTCGTCGGCCGACGCGGTATGACATTGACGCACGGACCCGGCTCTAAAATAAAACTTCAATAAGAATGACAATGCTTTGATACTATGGGAGAGTGTAATGCTCATACACGTGCCTTTGGAAATATTTATCCCTGGTATATATTTCACTCAAATTAAACCGACCAAATTGTGGGTCCCACTTTAGAATGGCCATGATCCGAAGGTTAAACTGAATTGAGTTCTAATGGGTTGATCAATGAACGGTGGTAATAAAAACTAGTTAGTGGTCCAAATTGAAAAGACAAATATTTGCTGACAAGAGGTTAGCATCGTTCACTCAATTGATTGAATTGGTTTCTACATCATGCAGTGAGGTATTAATCACAGGAAATTTCTCAATGTTACCTCGTATTGAGAGGACACACGAGTGAACCAAGCATCACATTCTGCTAGTAGCCTCAGCTATGACCGGGGATTCTTTGGAGCATTGACAAGTTCGGGAATGGATTCGAATTGAATTAATATAGTTTCACCTGGGCAGATAGGAAATAGGAAATCCATCATGCTAACATCATCAACATTTGTTGTAAGAGAAAATGTTAGACCCATGCAGTAATAATCTTTAATAGGTGAATTAAAGACTATCTTATTGGAATATTTTTCAGTAAGATGATCCATCAATGTGACAAGATCATCTCGATGGAATGAGGGAGAGGAAGAGGATGAGGAGCCATTGCTCGAAGATGAGAGTGAAATTAGGAATTGAATGCTCATAAAGGAAAGGGGAAGCATAGGATGAAAGAATATCGAAGCGGAAGGTGATGGAGCATTTATTAAGACATCATTATGATTTGGTTAGAAATGATATAAGAACACGTGTCATAATAGGGTTCGACTCTCGTTTTGATAAAGGGTAGTTATTTCTTACGTGTTGCGATGAATCGACCGAAGACGATTATTGAAATGTTGCCACGTGTAGGTAATTAATATCGCATTAATGAGGGGCCGTACGTCGCTTTCACCTTTGTCGCCATTTCTCATGAGAACTAATTAGGGCAAGTTACGTGTGATATAAATGGATCCGTGTGGTGTATTTAAAGATTTGCAAAGATATACAAAGAAGAATTTATGATAATACAGCTGGAGCGCATCAAATAATGCCACGTCATTGTTTAAGGAGTCAATGAAGGTGTAATCGTGAAGAGGTGGCTATATGACAAATGACCAAAAAAAAAAAAAAAAAAAAAAAAAAAAGGAGTAAGCCATGAAGTGTCAAATGGTTATAGCAATCGTCAGAACGTGGGAATGATCTAGATAGTTAGGGTAAGGTTATAAATAGCAAAGAAATTTAGCAAAGTAAATCATTTCACACCAACCTAATCAAACTCAAACACAATCTTTCAATTATCCTTCCAATTACCTGTTAATTACATTCCTTCGTGTAATCATTCTACTTTTTTTGCCAAGTAAATTACATTTCTTAGTGAAATCCTTTACTTTTTCGCCTGTTGTTTTACATTCCATAGTGTAATTCATAGTGTTAATCGAGTAGATGGTAATCTTAGATATAATCTGAGTTTATGCTCATATGCTAGATTCAATTCTTCACTTGGAAAGGTGTTCTACAACCATTCTCCTTGAACAACTGTAAAAATCTTGAAATGGTGGTAAAGACCGTACTAGTTGAACAAGGAATATGTCAATATGTCCTACAGGGGGGTGAATAGGACTTTTTAAAGTTTTTATGATTTATTTAAAAATCCTATTTCACTAATCCTGTGATCATGCAATTATCACGATTACTCAAATGTAACTCTACTGGCTTCCAAGCCTAGTAGAGGATTCAATCACAAACTATTTTCGAGATAAACAGTATGCAAGCTAGCTTATGATGGACATGACTGTGTAGGTGTGTGTGGTGTGATCAAATGTTCAGATATGAAAGTTTTAAAGTAAATCGCACAATCATAAGAATAACAATCTCAAACACAGTCATTTTTATAGTGGTTCGACGATGAGTCTACTTCACTCCCGGTAACCGCACTCAACCCTTGAGTGTACCGGATTTCACTAAGGAGGTTTCACAATGGTTCACCTCTAACCTAAGGTTTTAAATCAAGTTCACCTTCAACCTTTACAACCTACACTGAGGCTGATTGTTTATGCTCTAATTAGCAAGGGTCAACACAACGCACCCACTTTTAGGCACACTGGCCAAGGATCTTCCATAAGACTCTACTGAAGGTTTCTACACGGTTGACCTCAAACCCTAAAGTTTTACACGGTTCACCTAAAACCCAGAGTTTTACTAGTTCACTCCAAGCAGATGTTTATGCTCTCTACAAAGCAAGGGTCCACACAATGCACCCACCACGTACACTCTCGCTGGAGGCCTCATTGAGGACTTCAAAGGGTGAGAACCACTTAAAACTCAATCCTAGAAAAGAATGATCACAAGTGTCCTCTTGGACTCTGGATACTTACAAATAAGAGGATGAGTCCCATTTAGCACAGTGCCGAAAATCTCCTCTTCCTTGTTGACGAAGAGTCTTCTACTTTCTTGATCTGCAAAACAAAATGATGTACTAATACTTGGCTTCGGGTTGGGTCAAGGTGAAGATGGAATCCTACTCTCAAAATATTTTCCTATCAGGAAGATAGAGCGATTCCAATCTTATGCATTCAAGGCATCCTAGCTTAATGATTTGCCATTAAAGTGGTAGCTAGAGGATCCTTGAATGCAGAAGTTCAATCCCCAATCCACTCTATTGAATATCAATGATGAGGGTGGATTGGAGGATGAACTCCCTTGAGAGAAAGGGCTTTGAATAGAAGATATAAGTTGAAACACTCAAAAGCTCTCTCTACTTTCTCTCACAGCAACAAAAGACAAGTCCTCTATATATAGGCAAAGAGTTCCAACGTATATAAAACAGTCACTTTTATGACAGAGTTCGATATCATCGAGCAGGTTCGATATCATCGAGCGTATACTCTCGATAGCATCGATGGTCTGCTTGATGACTCGAACTCAATGTCATACGCTTTTGAAACTCTTTGCCAATTGGTCGATGAATCGAAACTATTGTCGATGTCATCGGATTTTGAACTCTGATTCCATCGATGACAGGTTCGATCCATCGACACTTGAAAAATGAGAGAGACTTGACTTTGAAATATTTCAGGTTTTCATGAATGATCGGGGAACCATCGAGATCATTGGAATTTGAATGTCGATGATATCGAGACCAGAGTCGAGGCATCGATAAATCCAGCGGATTTGTCTTTAAGCTTGCTGGATGGTTTATGATCTTGTTCGATGTAATCGACCTGGTGCTGATATCATCGATATTTGAATATCAATTCTATCGAAGGGCCCCCGATCATAGTTAAAAACAACCTGAAATATCTGCTATAAAAAATACACGCCCACGATCGATATCATCGATGAACTTCCAATGCTATCGATATTTGATTTCAGATCATATCGGAAGAGCATCGATATATAGAAGGAATTTGAGATTTTCATAAAAAAAACAGGGGCACCGAAAATCTGCCTGTCGATCTTATCGAGCCATTTTCAATGGACTCGAGATTTGAATATTGATAGGTGAATCGATATATCGATAAATCAGTCCAGATGAGATTTAGTTGCTGGACATTTTTAGTTCTTATATCGATGATATCGATAGGTGTATCGATACATCGATAAATCTGTCTAGATGAATATTTAGTTGCTGGACACTTTTGGTCCTCACATTGATAATATTGTTAAGGTATCGAGGACATCGACAGAGCAGGTCGATCATATCGAGGGTGTTCCGATAAAATCGACAAGGCGAGAAAAACTTAGAGATTTTCCTATTTTGAAGAAAGTTTTCTCACCTTATGATTTCTAACTTATTTTTAAGGGTTTTATTCACCTGGTGTTTTGGATTATGGGATGTGAGGCTTTAGGTTTACCTATGACAAGCTTGCATACATCCGGTTGAAACAGACGCTTGAATTGATCTTCCTATCAGGCTCTGTAGACAATCTGACTTAACGCTCACGTAACTTGACAAACCAGGGCACTTTCAACCTCCCCATTTGTCAATTACGTGACAAAATTCCCAAAACACCTTAAAACTTTCTAAACAAATACACCCTAAATTGTGTGTACATGCTTTTACACAATTTTACAATTTTCTAACCCATGTACACACCCTGTAGCTGCTCCCCCTTTCTTGTAAACTCCAACTCCCCCTTACTTGTTGTAGCTATTCCCCCTAGCACCTGCAACAACATCTAAGCAGATATACAATTTCCATTCGGGGTGTTTTGTAAATGTTCTCCCCCTTTTTGTCAGTCATTGACAAAGATATCTTAGGTGATATTGATTGAAGCTTGAAATACTTGGGAGAACCAATCAGGTAGAAGCAGAACATTGATGTATAATAGTTAACTCAATTCAATCAAACATCAATTTCAGAATTTACGAATGCATATTAGATAAGGTAGAGCAGTTGTATAGCAGTTAAAATATTCATCAAAGGCATCTCATGCATTCCACATCAGAAACTAGATAAACCAGGGGAACTCAAGACATAATTATGGCAAAAAAAATATGAATTCTATTCAGCCATATTCAAAATGAAACCAAAGTTATCCAACTATCCAAAATAGACTGCCCAAGATTGGCGTGACAAGTTAATGATTATCCCAAAGCAAAAACACCAAGCTATGCACGAGATACAAAAAAAAAAATGATATACAACTAGCACAATCAGCTTCTATCGTCTTCGCGAATCACCACGTGTGAGTAAATCAACTACTTGATGATTTGTTTGTTGGAGAAAATCGACTTTTTCTTTAATCACGGTGAGACGTCTCTCACAATTGTGAAGTTGCTCCTCCATGCTCGCCATACCGTTTAGTAGGTGACGTTCAAGGTGATGAGTTTGGCGATTTGTGATAGACTCTGGACTCAGCAATGTCGTTCGGTTAGATCCCCATGGATATGATGGATGAGCATATGGAGCAGCCGACCGCGGGGGCACTGTTCTCGGGAAGAGCTGAAGGAAGACACAGTCGTTGTGCCACCTGAGCCGAATCACTATCAAACCACTTCTCTGGATAGACTCTATCAGATGAGGCAGGAATACCAACATGATGGGCTAATTTACAGACGAGTATAAGAAAAGTTAGTGTATGCTGATGATTGCCTTGAATAACCCGAATTAGTTGCTTAAGAAGAAGTGTTGGGAGGCACACCTGAACTTCCTAATACACATCATACAACACATTTAACACAAAGGGAGACAGATGATTACCATTCACATCACAAGGATAGACATTGGACCCAAAAATGTCATGAAGGATTTTAAAAGTGGGTCCAAGATGATTAATATGAAGGGAATTATCATCGTTCCGAGAAATAGTAGTTCCCTGACATAGTGCACGAGTTATCTCGCCCCAAACACTAAGACCATTTAGATTCTGACTAGTAACAGGAATGCGAGTGACTTGGAGATCTAAAAGGTGGCTCAAGGTGATGGGTGTGATGTGCTTGGAGTAATGCAATAATTCTACTTGAACACAGGGTGGATCGTCACAAATAACATGACTTTTACTGAGGAAGTCATGGACCACTCCAATTTGATAAGTACCACCAAGATTCAAAATATTTTGTCATCCTATTACTTCTAGAAGGAGGTCTACACCAAAAGACTCAATGGCACTGTTAAGAACCAGACGTTCAACAACAGTTGTTGGATATCTCACCGATGGAGTGAGTTGATGTAAACTGGGTTGTTTTACTTTCCCTTTTGAAGACTGAGAGAGAGACTTCCCTTTCCCTTTGTTCATGATTTTTCAGTGTAAAAGACAGGCAAAGGTAAGGAAGGACAACAAAAAAATTGGAAAATACCCGACCAAAAGTGAGGTTAGACTCTAGAGTGAAAAAAATGAAAAGATAATACCTGTTTCTTTTGAAGCTTCTGGGACCCGTCGATGGTCTTTTGGCCGAGGATTCAAGCAGAGAGCAAAACAGAAAATTTTTCGAGAAATAAGATTTTTCTGCTCGATCGCCTTTTATCGGGCGGGAGTCTTCAATTTTATTGAACTTAGTTTTGATTATATCGATGATCCACACCTGATGTTATCGGCAATCGCTTCGATAGTGGTCCCGATCTTGTGACTTTCCACATTCTGAAGAGATGTCGATGATATCGACCCATGATCGATTAATCGGGGATGACAGATCGATAGGCATATTGAAGAGGAATATTTTTCTTTTTCGACCCTTCAAGTATACTCTTTAGTATTCTGTGAATCAATAGCATACTCAGCAAAATTATGTATAATTATTGTACACATAAAAAATTATAAACATCTGAATGTTTGTATACAAAAGATTGAGGTGAGGAACCTCAGATATATCATTTGACGCTCAACAAAATTGTATCATTTAAGCAAATATCCAGATCTAGATGCATGATCTGGACTTGTCTTTCTCTACTCAGTACTTCTAAGCATCAGTCTTATGCCTCTGATAATGTAGCAGTGGTTACTTGTGTGATGACCCTTCATTACTGATATTCCTGATTGGTTTAGGATTTCGCATTCTTGTCCGTTGAATTTGACCACATGCCCATTATCACAGATTTGAGATATGCTTAGGAGATTATGTGTCAGACCTTTTATGCAGAAAGCTTTTTCATTTTCAAGCAACTGTATTCCTTTTATGATTCCCTGTCCAATTACTTTGGCAGTGGTTCCATCACTGTAGGTGACTATCCCATTATGAAGATTCTTATATTTAGAAAGAAGGGACATGTCACCTGTTACATGTCTTGAGCAACCACTGTTAAGGTACCACTTAGTGTCATTGCCTATTAAGTGATTTGAGTGAGTAGCAAGACAGTTCTTCTTTTCTTTAATTATCCATTTTGTGGCAGGGATCTTACTTGTAGTAGATTTAATTTTCTTATCTGATTCAACTACTTGATTAGTCTTTGTGTTGCTACTGGAGGCATTAGAGTTTTCAAGCATTTGTTTTCCATACCCAGTTATAGCTCTGCCTTTCTCATATCCTAAGCCATTTTTATTACTTCCAGATTTTTCCATCCCTAAAAGTTTTTCTAACTTCTCACCACTCTGGGAAAACTGACTGTTTTGTGTAAGACCCGTACCCTCGCCTGTACTGTTCCTTAGACTTCCACGGTCCTCTCGGTCGAATTCCGGCGACCTGCAATCTATTTTCGGCATTTGCCCGCAACCCTGAGTCGTATCCCGTTTTCCGGAGTCGGCTCAACCCGAGATTTGTACCCTTGCGATCGCGCCATCGCTGCGGTTTCGACGCCGTGTCTCGCGCGCCGAGGCGATACCTTAACAGGAAGATGTGGGCCCGCATTCATTCCTAAGAAACGCCGCGCGTTGCGAATTTTGAGGGAATCTCTACGATATGTCCCATTAATCAATGTCGAGTATACACCATATCTCAAGTACAACTACCCATCCCTCCTTTTTCAAAAGTCAACCCTCTCTCTCCCCTCACCATCCCTCTTTTACCCCATTTTCAACTAAGCCCATACCTCCCATCACCTTTCCTTACAACACCCATTTGCTTTAATATTTTATTTCTCTCCTTCTCTCATTCTATCTCCACTCTCCCAAGCTCCATGCGTCCAAGCATTTCAAGAGCAACAAGTGTGTTCCACTTTCCCTACCCTCTCATCTCTCATCCCCACCATCAAAACCCCATTAACCACCATCAAAAGCGGAGGCAAGGAGCTAAGAAGGCTTAGGGATCAAGGAGAAGGCCTAGAGGTGGGTGATCTACCGTTGATTCTTGATTTAGGGGCCCACTTATTGTGGGACCCACTTGATGAACGCCTTGTATAAGGGAGGGCCCAATAGTGGCGGGGCCCTCCCCTTCACGCATATCTCTCTCTCTCTCTCTCTCTCTCTCTCTCTATCCTCCCCTAAAATGAAGTGGGCCCCACCGAATCGTGATTAATCTACTCCATCCATCAAATGGAGTGGCCCACCACATTTCAGGTGAGGTTCACTGTTAGGACAGTGGGAAGTCCCACATGATGGGTTAAATGGCATATTATATATTATATTTATATTATATTAATATAATAAAATGTATATATGCATGGATGGTGGGCCACGTCCATGTGGGACCCACCATGAGGCCTGTGTTAATTGTAAATCGTCCAGCGTCCAGAGACAATGGACGTAGCCAGGTTGAAATTGTAAAAAGAAAAAAAAACAAAGGTGCACTGACGTGCAACCACAAAACCAGCTTGATTCAAAACCTTTAACTGTACCGCTTATGTAGGCCCCACCATAACGTATTGATTTAATCCACATCGTCCATCCCATTTCTAAGCCCATTTTAGGTGTTGAACCGAAATTTGGACTAATCTGATTCTCGGGCAGGCCATACCATAGGAAATAGCAGTATTGTTAGTGCTATGATTTCAAATCCCTTTGGTTGTCAAATTTTGTAGTGCCAAAACCTATATGTCTTATACTTCTTGTGTTTCTTGTTTGTGACTACACACTGCTTCAAGACAAGATCATGAATGAAGAATGGTTTCAAGATAAGATCATAAATGAAGAATGTTTGCAAGACATGTCATGAATGAAGTCTACAAGAATAGAAGACTTCAAGTTTGCTTCTAACAAGTTCAAGATTAGAAGACTTCATCAAGACAAGTCAAGAATGTACCAAGCTCAAGAAAGACCATCAACTCGACTCAAGCTTCTACTTCAAGATCATCTGAGAATACAGACCTTCAAGACTTCAATGTCCATCTCACTTCAAAGTTTGTTTAACCTTAGGTTGACCTTAGGTTGGTCTGTATGATAGGTCATTCTGGATACATAATCCGAATATTTTAATTTACTTGGTGTGACTGTTCTAAGACCAGTCCTAGAGATCTTAAGACCAGTCCTAGGTTTGCTACGACCAGTCTTAGGTTTCTCAGGACCAGTCCTAGGTTGTTACAGATTTTCAAATTTTTCTGGTTGTCCTTCGACTAGTCCTGGACTTGCTTCGACCAGTCCTGGGAAGTCCTATGACTCATCTTTTGACCAGTCGTAGTCCTACAACTTGAACTCCAGTAACCTATCTAGAGTCCCACGACTAGTCGTAGGTGTCTCACGACCAGTCGTAGGTGGTCCACGACCGGTCGTAGGCTACCTAAGACCAGTCGTGAGAACAACTAATCTAATCCCGTGAAAATCTTTCAAAATCTTTGATGCTACGACCATTCCTAGGATCCTAAGACCAGTTGAAGATGGGATTTTTCAGGCTATAAATAATGCACGAATTTCAGAGTTTATTCATTTCATTCCATTCAATTCAAGCGATTTAAGGCTATACTCTGAGATAAGTTGTGATTATTTTTTTAAGCTATTGTGCATATTTAGTATTCCTTTTGTTAGCATTTTTCTATTATGATTTTGATCCATATTCCAATCTTATTTAGAAAAGAGGAATTTGTGATATTCCTTCTTCTGGGATCAAAATCAAATAGACCTTGTTCTTCTTGATTTAATCTAAAATCAGTTAGACATAGAACCATTCTTTATGTGAGTATTGGACATTGAACGACGTATCATTCATCTACACCGATTGGTTCTACTGGGCTACTTCAAAAGGAGATCCAGGTATTTTACTTTGTAATTTACTTTCTCTAGTTTTGTTTGAGATTTGCATGAAAAATCTCATTGTTTTGGTTATCTGAGGAGAGCCAGAAAACTCAGATTGTGGGGGTTTTTGGATTGTGTAAGCCTGAGATAAAAAGACACAATTGTGAAGGTTTTGGGTGAACTGTGAAAACCTATTTTGATAATGCATGCTAATATCCCTGTGTGAGGATATTAGGAGTGGAGTAGCATTCTGTGTGGTCATTTGTTGGCTATGAGTTAGTGAACACACAGCGAACCACTATATATCGTTGTGTTGTGGATGTGCTTGATTTCTTTATTCATTTATTCCTTCAGTATTGTGAATTGCTTTTGTGGATGAATGTTGTAATTTTCATTTCAAGCAAGTGTGGTTGAATGGTGTAATAACTTAGGATTTATTTCTTTAAGTTATTCTTGATTTATTTTCCATATCATTTGTGTTTTCTAGATCGTTTTAGAAATAAGGTTATCCTACCATAAGCCATTGATTTTTGGTGTAAGGTTGTCCTTAGAACTAATTTAGTATCATTCTCATATTTCATATGTTTTAAGAGTGTTATTATTTCAGCATTGTTATTTATATCTTTTATTATTCCGCTATTTTAAGTTTTATTTGGCATTGCCCTATTCACCCCCCTCTAGGGCATATAGCTAGGCCCTTTCAAGTGGTATCAAAGCTTAATAGCTCGTGCTTATTGATTATTTATTGGATTTATTTCCTGAGCTAACGATCTAAGCTATATTAAGATGTCAAATTTTGATAGCCTATCTGTCACTAGGCCACCACCCTTTAATGGCACAAACTATGCTTATTGGAAAGTAAGGATGAGAATCTTTCTCAAATCCATGGATGAAAGTGTGTGGCTGGCCATAGTGAACGGATGGAAACTACCTATCACTGAAGCAACCGGTGAAGATGGTTCAAAATCAATGAAAGTAATATCTTATGCTCTTTGGACCACACTTCAGAAAAGTGAGAGTAGTGCCAATGTAAAAGCACTAAATGCAATTACTTGTGCATTGTCACCAGATGAATTCAAAAGAATCATCTCGTGTGAAAATGCTAAACAAGCATGGGATCTTTTAGAAATGACACACGAGGGTACATCAATTGTCAAGAAATCTAAAGTCCAACTCCTCACAACTAAATTTGAAGAAATTCATATGGAGGAGAATGAAATGTTTATGGACTTCTACACTAGATTGAATGACATTGTAAACTCAATGTGGGGTCTTGGTGATAGAATCCCAGAAAGTAAAGTATGTGCAAAGATACTACGCTCACTTCCTAAACGGTTCAATTTAAAGGTAACCGCGATACTGGAACTTCGTGATACGGATAACATGAGGGTTGAGGAACTAGTTGGTTCTTTACAGACCTATGAATTGAACTTTAAAGCTCCAAAAGGAAAATCAATTGCTCTCAAGTCATCTAAAAATATTCCACAAGAGAGCACTTCAGACTTTGAAAATTCCGAAGATGATATGACACTTTTTGTAAAAAGGTTTTATAAAATTTTGAAAAATAAGAAAAAAGGAGATTTTAAAAAATCAAACGATAAGAGACAATCTAAACCTAGAGCTCGAAAATCTTTGAAAGATAGTCAATGTTACAACTGTCAAGAGTATGGGCACTTGGCTAACAAATGTCCTAAAAAGGACAAATTAAAAAGAAAGAGTATGTTGGTTACTTGGGATGAATCATCGATTCGGAATCCTCTTGAAATCAGAAGATTAGAAAGGAGTCGGGAGATGATGTTAAAGCCCTTATGACTCTAGCCAAAGTCACTTTTTCAGATTATGATGAAGTAACTAGCGAAGAGAATCTGAATAGTGATTGTGACAATGAAGATGATCTTCAGGATGCATACAATGCCCTTTATAAGGAGAGTTGTAAAATTACTGTCAAGCTTAAATTACAAAAGGAAAAATTTTCTAAACACAAAGAAGATTATGAGTCTCTTGTCTTAGAAAAATCTCATATTTTTGATTTTTTTGAAAAGACCAAATGTGATTTAAAAATCAAAACCTCCCAAGTTGATGATTTGAAAACCGAGAACGAGAAACTCAAAAATGAAGTAGCTTCTCTTTTGAGTTTAAAAGACACTTGGAGATATGCCCAAGGTGATCCTAAATTAGAAAAATTGTTATACGGATCGAGAAAATGTGGCGATAGATCCGGGTTGGGCTATGATAAGAATACTTCTCCTAAACAAAAGAATACTGCTCCTAAGTTTGTGAAAGGAGAGTCTTCGAACTCAAAAGTAAAGAATACTTATCAAGGTCTTCCAAAAAATTCGAGGACCCTTCAAAAACCTAAAAATAGCCATGCCAACTTCAATCTTCAAAACCAAAATCCTTTGGTTAAAAAGATTATTGATCTTCTCAAGGAGCTATTGAAATTTAACTCTATAGGTCATTCGTATAACAACAGACAAAAAAAGTCCAACTACACTCCTAAACCCAAAACAGTACTGAAATGGGTTCCTAAAGTTGGCTGCTTGGTTGCCCACACTGCTTTCAAAGCTACAAGCCATTCAAAGTGGTACCTAGACAGTGGTTGCTCCAGGCATATGACAGGCGACAAAGCTTTATTTACTGATCTAAAAGATAGGACTGATGGGTCAGTCACTTTTAGTGATGGAAGCAATTGCAAAATTATTGGCCAAGGTATGGTTCAGCTTTATAACCTTCCCTTATTTAAAAATGTTTTATATGTTGAGGGCTTTAAACACAACCTACTGAGTATATCTCAGATATGCGACAACAACCATAATGTAAAGTTTTCTAATCAAGGTTGTGAGATTATTAATAAAGAGGGTTTTGTTATATTAACTGGTCGCAGAACTTCTGAAAACTGCTACATCGTTAGTAATGCTAGCACATCTACTCAATCGTGTTACATGGTCCATACTGATGAGAATAAATTATGGCATAAGCACCTTGGACATGTACACTACCGAAACTTGTTTAGATTGAGCAAAAGAGAACTTATAAGAGGTCTACCCAAATTACAAAAAGTAGACAAAATATGTGGTGAATGCCAGTTGGGCAAACAGATTAGGAGCTCTCACAAGAAAGTGAACTCCAATACCACATCTAGACGTCTCGAGCTTCTCCACATGGATCTCATTGGACCAACCAGAACGGAGAGTCGAGGTGGAAAAAAATACATCTTGGTTATCGTAGATGACTTTACTAGATTCACTTGGGTATCATTCTTAAAAGACAAATTTGAAACCCTAGATGAAGTAAAGAAGATCATCAAATGAATCCAAAATGAAAAAGGTTCTTAAGTTTATAAGATCCGTAGTGATTATGGTTCTGAATTCAAAAATAGCAGTTTTGAGAAATTCTGTAGCGATCAGGGAATATCACATGAGTTCTCTGCGCCCAAAACTCCTCAACAAAATGGTATAGTTGAGAGAAAAAATAGAGTGCTTCAGGATATGGCTAATGTCATGTTAAATAGTATGAAGCTCTCCAAAAATCTTTGGGCTGAAGCAATTAATACTGCCTGCTACATTATTAATCATGTTTATACTAGTAAATCTGAAAATAAGACTGCTTATGAGTTATGGTTCGAAAAGAAACCTACTGTCAAATACTTTTAAATTTTTGGCAGTAAGTGTTACATTTTACGAGATCGTGAAAATTTGGGAAAATTTGATACGAAGAGTGATGAAGGTATTTTCCTTAGATATTCCTTAAACAGTCGAGCCTATAGGGTTCTAAATAAAAGAACAGGTGTGATTCAAGAGTCCATCAATGTGGTCATTGATGATCATTCGAATACACCTGCTCCGAGTTCAGATGATGATGAAATTCTTATAATCGAAAATCAAGATACCTCTTCATCTCATTCTGAACCTAGGACTGTCAAAGATCATCCAACTAATCAAATCCTTGGAAACCCTCTCACTGGAGTTCGTACACATAAACAACTTGAAAACATATGCAATTATGTTTGTTTTACATCCCAAATAGAACTAGGTCAATGTAAAAGAAGCTCTTTCGACGAAAATTAGATAGTAGCCATGC
The DNA here is from genome assembly GCA_030180095.1 of Magnolia changhungtana. Lineage (NCBI taxonomy): Eukaryota > Viridiplantae > Streptophyta > Magnoliopsida > Magnoliales > Magnoliaceae > Magnolia > Magnolia changhungtana. The sequence goes on from JASAUF010000502.1 coordinate 15,486,996, forward strand.
AGGATGAACTTAATCAATTTGTTCGTAATGATGTCTGGTATCTTGATCCTAGACCTAAAGATAAAAACATTATTGGAACAAAATGGATCTTTAAAAACAAGTCTGATGAACTTGGAAATATTATACGAAACAAGGCTAGACTGGTTGTACAAGGGTACACTCAGATTGAAGGCATCGATTACTGATGAAACCTTTGCTCGATCGCATTCGCCTTGAATCTATCAGACTTTTTATTTCCATCGCTTGCTTTAGAAAGTTTAAAATTTATCAGATGGATGTAAAGAGTGCCTTCTTAAATGGCGATTTACATGAAGAAGTTTATGTAGAACAACCCTCAGGGTTTGAAGACCCCAAGCTTTCGATCATGTATTTCATCTCAAAAAGGCTCTCTATGGTGCGAAACAAGCGCCAGGGCATGGTATGAAAAATTGACTAAATTCTTACTTAGTCATAGTTTTCAAGTGGGAAGTGTCGATAAGACGCTATTTGTTAAGAAACATAATAATGAGATTTTAATGGTTCAGATCTATGTAGACGATATTATTTATGGATCAACTTGTTCTAACATGTCTATTGAGTTTGCAGAGTTGATGAAATCAAGATTCAAAATGAGCATGGTTGGTGAACTAAATTACTTCCTAGGGTTATAAGTAAAACAACAACCTGATGGAATCTTCATTTCTCAAACCAAGTATGCTACAAACTTGGTTAAAAGGTTTGGATTTGAAAATGGTAAAAAATTTGATACCCCTATGAGTACAACCTTGAGACTCTCAAAAGACTCTACATGTAAAGATATAGATCCTAAGCTATATCGTAGTATGATTGGTAGTTTATTATATTTAACTGCTAGTAGACCTGATATCGCTTTTAGCGGGTATTTGTGCGAGATATCAGTCTAATCCTAAAAATTCACATCTTACTGCTGTCAAACGGATTATTAGATATGTCGCAAGCACAACTAATTTGGGTCTTTGGTATCCTTTTGATACTAATGTTAAATTAGCTGGGTATTCTGATGCTGATTGGGCTGGTAATATTGATGATAGAAAATCAACCAGTGGTGGTTGTTTTTACATTGGAAATTGTTTGATTTCTTGGTTTAGCAAGAAGCAAAGTTCAATATCGCTTTCCACTGCTGAGGCTGAGTATATCGTAGTAGGATATGCATGTACACAACTCGTATGGATGAAACACATGTTAAGTGATTATGGACTTAATCAAGATTCAATGATCTTACATTGTGATAATTCCAGTGCTATCAATATTTCCAAAAATCTAATTCAGCATTCGCGTACTAAGCATATTGACATTAGGTATCATTACATTTGTGAATTAGTTGAAGAAAAAGCTATCTCTTTGGAATATATTCTAACTAATGTCCAACTTGCTGATATATTTACTAACCCGCTCGACAAAAACAGGTTTACTAAAATGAAATTTGATCTTGGTATGTGCATTTTAAATTGAATATACTTGTCTGCATGTATCATAGTGTACTATATGTGTATAAATTTCAATTTTTGCATAAAAATATTTATTTTTGTCGATGCTCGACCGACCCTTGCCATACAAGACCGGTCCTGACTCGACCGGTCATAGACTGCACTCGATCGGTCGTAGAGATCGTGAGCATCATATATTTTGGGGAAAATCACTTTGTTCTTCATTTCCTCTTCTTCTTTCGACGAGTCGTGGCTCGACCTGTCTTGAGATCTCTTGATTTTCTTCAAGATAAGTCGTTTTTCTTCATTTTTCTTGAAGATTTATGCTTTCTATGCTTTGATTTGTAAATTCCATAAGCTTGATCTCATCTTTTGTTGATTGTTTAGGGTTTCCTCTCTAAAAATCTGATCTAGAGAAACCCACCGCCTCTTGTGTTTTTTGTGCTTGCTCCTTGGTAAATCTTGTTGAAAATGGATGTTAGGGGGAAAAAGAAAACATCCCATGGTCCATCTTCATCTAGATCTACATCTATAACAAAACGGCACCTTGATCACTAAAGTTAGAAGATGATCCCAATGATGTACGGGATTTACGTAATTTTGTTTTAGTAAAGTTATCGTTGAGCGTCCTGTAAGTCTCAGTCACATTGAACAATTTAAGATTACACCTCTCCTTGAATTTGTTGGCTGGACTAATATTTTGTTTTGGGGTGGGCCTGCATACCAGTCCATTGCACAATCTATGGTTGCATGTATCTCTGATTTTTTCCTTGATAATTTAACATTCTCAATTGCTACTAGAGAAGGAAATTTTTGATAGATCGACCATTTGATATCAATTTATTATGGATATACTTGTCAAAGATGAAGGTATTGATTCATACATTATATGACAAACCATAGAATCGGAAAAACAAATGTTGATCTAAGAGATTTATACAATATGGCAACCCAAGATCATAGCAAGAACATCGAGAATAACAAAGGCACACATCGCTGAAATCTACTATAAATTTGAACCTTTACAATCATCCATAAGGTCGAAAGGACATACATGAGATTTCGGCAACACTGAGTCCTCAAATGCTCGGCTCTACACTCCATGAGCTGTTTCCGCTTAGAGTATCTTCAATCGTTCAAAGCTTATGAAGCTTAGAGGGTGGTGTAGGTGTGTGATAATGGTGCACGGAAGAGTAGTAGGAGATACAAGGAGAGAAGCATGATCAATGAGGATATCACTAGCCTTACCCGGGCTTATCATGAATAAGATGATGAGTACTTGGGTGCCATGCCAAGGCAATGCATGAAGGGGCTTGTACAATGCAATGCTAATGCAATGAAGTAATGTCGTGCTCATATCCAAACCACAAGTCATGTACATTTCCAATCATAAGGAAATCAGGGGTCTATTACCTTCTTGAATGATTGTGTGCACGGTCAAACGAGTGTAAGAGACCTCACTGCCCTTTGTGGATAACCAATCACCAACAAGGCACGAAGGTAGCGGACCCATTTACGAGCCGGTCGGACTCGACCCAAGCAATGCCTCCTCACATCAGGAGTGTAAGGCCACACCCCTATCCAACCGACTACACGCGGTGGGAGACGCGACCTAATGGTATAAGGCCCTCGTGCACTCATATATTCCACCCGGTCACGGCGTTGGAGGCAGATCCTTGGTACCATGGAAGTTTTGGGAATTTCACCCATGGGCATCCTATGCACCCTGCGGTATGCTCAACTAATATTTCCGGTGTCCACACATACGGCCATCCACGAATACCCCTGTGGGAGGCAATGACCCGATGAAGTAAGAGCGGATATCCATAAGCTATGCAATGTCGATGCATGAATCGACAATCACCATGCATCAAATTCAATCCCTGGCCCATCTCAGGAGGAGATGTCCTACCATGTCATAGCTTTATCATGCACACATATGGCTCGACTAATATTTCAGGTGTGTCCACATACGGCCATCCACGAATACCCCTGTGGAACCATAAGGCCAATTGCACTCTCATCGGAGTATGTCTCATCATGGGTCATAGTGCATATGATGCGTATGAGAGTGGGCCATGAAGATGAATAGGGTGCCAATGAGGTGAAGATGAACTCTCTACATAACCATGAAGGGTTTAGGTACTTAACCAATTCCTCATAAGGAATACAACCTCTAGTGGGGGCCATACACGAGGTAGCCCACGAGACTAAGGAGAACAATAATATGGGCCTAAATAGATGAAATGAGCCTAGCAAGGATCTATAGTGGACCTTTAACCATCCATAGAAGCCCATGGGCCTACCTTAGGGCCACCAATGTGGACATCCAACCACAATTGATTCCCAAGAGGTAGCCCATCTCTAATTGATTACGGATCAAGGCCCAAGACCCTCACAACATTAGAAATAAGAAATAGACAACCATTACATACCACATACATTCATGTTGGGCTTAGAGAAGCCCAAGGCCTATCCAAAACATGGATCCATGGGGAACACACATAGCCCAACCCATATATACCACTATGGGCCCACAAGGGAAAGGTTAGGGGCCCAACATAAAGGCTACTAATCCCATATATTGTTGTGGCCTAGTGGGCGAGCCCATTGCTCAAATCACATGGGCAATGTCATGTTCTTAGTCAAGTAAGTTGGGCCTACAACCCGGCCCAAGTATAAAGTTGATTTGGTGGGCAATCAAGGGCCCATATACTTGTGTATGTCGGCCCACTAATCCAACACAATAGTATGGTAAAAATGGCCCAAGAGTTCAATGGGCCCATCAAGAAAGTTCCAGCCCAATTGGGCTCAAAGAGTTCAACAACTAGCCACATCCATGAACCCAATTAAATTCAACTGTGGTGGGCCTCAAAAGTGTATTTATTAGGCCCAACATTTAAGGAACTAAATATATAAATTATTACCTCTAAGATTCTTCACAATGTGTTGGGCCCCACTCCTCAAAATTTCAGCCCAAAGGCCAAACATAGTTATAACATGTTGCTGTCCTAAATTTGGGCACTCCATTGGAGTGGGCCTGGAGCCTCTAAAACTCTGAAAATTGAGGGCCAAGGTCCCTCATCATGCATACAATGAGAGAAAACCCAAAAAGGTGGCCCACCATCAGAGGAAATATTTTTGAATTATGGTTTTTTTATCAAGGCACATTGCTGGACTGCACAGCAGAAAAATCTAGTAGTCCAACTATTTTGGCCCATTCTTTTGGATGCCCAAACAGGGTCAGTTGGGGCTGAAATTTTTCAGAGTGATACTTCAATAGGTAGGAAATACCCCCACAAAATTTCAGAATTTCTGGATATCCCTAAGTATTTTAATTAATTTAAACAAGACAATCTGTCCAAAAAAATCGGACAGACCTGGACATCCCAATGTGGTGGGCCAGTCCGGCCCTCGCCACGATGTGCACAGGGGTCCATTGGCCCTGAAAGTTGGTAGGTAGGTCCCACCATGGGTAGACCACAACTTCACAAAATTTCAGAATTTATGGACACCTAAAAATATTTTAGTTTATTTAAAGAAATCAATCTGTCCTGAAAATCGGACTGATCTGGACACCATATTGTAATGGGCCAGTCCAGCCACCACCATGGTGTGTACAGGTTTCCATTGGCCCCAAAATTTTGTAGGTTGGTCCCACTATGAGTGGAACACCTTCCTATAAATTCTCAAAATTTTTAGACACCTAAAAATATTTTAATATCTTTTGAAATTCCAACCTGTCCAGGGTGGAATATTGCTGGAATAGTGCAGAAAATCCAGACTGTCCACCTCATTTGGACCACACCTTTGGGACCCCAATGAAGGTCAGATGGGGCTGAAATTTGGTATGGTTGTAGATGGGTCATAAGGCTACAAGAATCACATATTATTTTGTTTTATTATTCCCACCAAAGACCCATAAATCAGGCCCCAAAGTGGCCCAAAAATCTGTCCAGGCAGATTTGGACAGCAATATGTAATAGAAATGATTAAAATATAAACATGGTTTTTCATGGGATTTAACCCTAGGAATTTGTGTGGTGGACCACCCCAGTGGGCCCCACAAATGTCCAGACCTTCCCCATCATCAAATACCCCTTGCATGTGTCCCATTTAGATAGATTTTGGGGCCACATGTCTAAGGATGGACTGCTATGGGTGTCCAAGCTCCATGGTTGGTCTGGATTTTTGTTGGCCTACAAGGTGGGCCACACATGCAAGATCAGAATTCTATCATAAAGAAAAATAAAATAAAATAAAATAAATGAAGAATCGGCCACAAGAGGAGGGGCTCCGCCACATTGAGGCCCTCCCCTTCATCAATCACACCATACATTCCTTTTATTCATAGGTTACAACAAAGATCCACCACATACATGTTCTAGATTCAAGATCAATGGTTGGGATGACATCCCAACCATGATTCTAGGGTCTAGATGACCTATCATACTATGAAATCTAAATAATCCTCCATGATGGGGGCCTATAGAGGGGAAACCCCATGCATGGACATGCATGCATCAAATAGGCCATTTGGATACAACTAAGGGATGATGTAGGATCTCCACCATGGATTGGTGGGTCCTACACTTCCCACAAAAGAAATCTAAGTACATGAAAATAGAAATCTTAATTTCTAGGATTACACCCACCTTAGATTCTCCAAATTTGGACCTCCTAGCTCCTAGTGCACCAAGGGATCCATCTCAATGGGTGAGATTGGATTTAGATGGTTGGATTTGGAAGATTAAAGGGAAATGGGGCTGGAGAAGAGAGGGAGATGGGAGAGAAGTTGCTGGAGAAGAAGAGAGAGAGAGAGAGAGAGAAATGAGAGGGAAAGAGAGGCAAAATCTTTTTAAGGGAAGTAATAATAACCTATGGTAACAATAACAATGTTGCTAGGGTAGGTTAGGTATGGGTAGTGTTTAGGGTGGGTAGTGTTTATTCCATGCAATAGTGTAGTGTGTGTGTGTGGTGTGCATGAGAAATTGTGCCATGGAGGTGGTCCACATGCTTTTGTACAAAAGTGAGCCACATGATGAAATGCTCATAACTTTTGATCCATAGGTCGGATTGACGCACAAGACGCGTCGTTGGAACCGCAACGACGATACGAACGAGATGACATAGGTCTTGGGTCGATCCGAGTCGGGTTTATGTGACTGAACTCAAAGTGACCATAAGCACAATTTGAAGGTCGCGGGTCGCCGGAATTCTACCGGTAGGACCGCGAGACCATGATGAATAAGATGCATACTCACACACATACATGTAAACATGGGAACTAGGGTCGGGTCTTACGATCCTCCCCACCAACAAAGAAATTTCGTCCTCGAAATTGACCAATCCAGGACAAAAGAAAAAATAAAACACCACCATCATATAACAATCATCTTACAAGAAAGGTAATACAAACAATCATATATCTATCAATCATCAAACAAATGGGGATAACGCTCTCTAATCTCGGCCTCGCGTTCCCAAGATGCCTCGGTCTCGAATGATGACCCCATTGCACCTTCACCAAGGATGACCTTGGTCCTGAGGACTTACTCCTTCCGATCGAGAATACGAATAGGTGCTCAATGTAGGAAGCATCCTCACGGACCTCAAGTGGTCGCCAATCAATCACGGGAATAGTGTCCAACCCATATTTTCGCAACATAGAAACATGGAATACATTGTGGATCGCGGACAACTCGGGAGGTAAGGCAAGCCTATAGGCCACGGCCTATGCGCGCAGTAATCTCAAAAGGTCCAATAAATCTTGGGGCGAGCTTGCCCTTCACACCAAAGCGTACCACACCCTTCATAAGCGAGACCTTGAGATATACCATATCCCATCGCGAACTCGAGGGGTCGACGCCGACGATCGATCAAAAGCTCTTCGCCGGCTCGGCGGTGCGCATCCTTTGCCGATAACATCAATAGCCTCTGACGTCTGCCGCACAAGCTTGGGACCTAAGAGACGATGCTCTCCTACCTCGGTCCAACAGCTAGGAGATCTGCACGGCCTACCATAAAGTGCCTCAAAAGGAGCCATGCCGATAGTCGCCTGATAGCTATTGTTGTACGCGAACTGCGAGGCGCATATGCTCATCCCAACTACTGTGCAAAGTCGATCACACAAGCTCTAGTATATCCTCAAGGATCTGGTTGACTTTTCGGTTTGCCCATCCGTCTGCCAGATGATAAGCCGTCTTGGCGCAAAGTGATCCCCAACGCCTGTGAAACTCCTCCAAAGCGAGACGTAAATCGAGTCTCGGTGCAAACGATCAAACCGGGACGCCGTGCGCCTCACTTTATCTCTCAATGAATATCCTCGCTTAACCGGTCCATAGACCAGAAGCACGCACTGAGAATGAAATGAGCCGACTTTGTTAAACGATCGATGATAACCCGGATGGTATCATGACCCGGCGTGAGTCCTCCAGCAACCCCTGCAATAAAGTCCATCGATACGTGCTCCCACTTCCACCACTGGAATGCTCAACGCCGCAAGGGACCAGGGGTCTCGATGGTTCGGCCTTGACACGCCGGCATGTGTCACACTCGGCCACAAAACTTACCCGATGCTTCATGCCCCCGCCGGAAATGCGCCTCCTCATATCACGATACATCTTCGTGGAGCCCGGGTGGATAGTAAGTCTCGATCGGTGTGCCTCGGTCATTAGATCACGACCTTAACTCCGCACATTCGGGACACACAATCGGCCTCGAAGCGTAATCCACCATCGGAACCAATCGCACCGATCGCCTCCACGGATGCGGCCTCGCTCGGTACTCTTCGTAGTGACTCATCGTCTGTGAGCTTCGATCACCCTAGCCACCAAAGAGGGTTGAATCGATAAGCTTAAAAGCCGAACAATGGAAGACCTTGCAGACCAGAACTCAAAGTCAAACTCGAAACATCCTCGAGCATACGCCTTCTTGCCGAACCATCATATGTGCCACCAAGCCTCGTGGCCGACGGCATGAGCGCATCCGCCACCACGTTTGCCTTTACCGGGTGGTGCGAAGGTCAAAATCATAATCTTTCAAAGAACTCCATCCATCGCCTCTCGCGCAGTTCAACTCAGATTGTGAAAATAGATACTTCAAGCTCTTATGATCGAGAAGAGCTCGAACGACCCCATATAGATAATGCCTCCACATCTTCGGTGCGAAGACAAGCTGCTCGTAAGCTCCAAATCATGAGTGGGGTAGTTCACCTCATGGACCTTGAGTCATTGCGAGGCATACGCCACGGCTTCCCATTGCATCGGTCTGAGCACCAAGACCCAAGCCAACTCTAGAGGCATCGGTGAAAATAACAAAACCCTCACTCCCATCAGGAAGAGTGAGAACAGGAGCGGACGTGAGGCGGTCCTTCAACTCCGTAAATGCCTCCTCACAAGCGTCACTCCAAATGAACTCGACACCCTTTCGCGTCAACCGGGTCAGCGGTGCTGCAATATGGGAGAAACCCTCGATAAACCGTCGATAATATCCGCTAGACCAAGGAAGCGAATCTCGGACGCGTTCGTGGGGCCGGCTCCCTTGACGCCGCATCAACCTTCGAGGGGTCCACAGCGACACCCTCCCTCGTTACTACGTGACCGAGGAACTTCATCTCCTCCTGCCAAAACTCGCACTTCTCTAGCTTCGCATACAGCTGGTGGGCACGGAGGGTCTCAAGCACAATCCGCAGTGCTCAGCATGGTCCTCTCGGGTTCTCGAATATATATAAGAATATCATCAATGAATACCACCACGGGCGATCGAGGAACGACCGAAAAACCTCGTTCATCGGCACTACATGAATACGGCGGGCGCGTTGGTCGGTCCGAATGACATGACCGTAAACTCAAAGTGACCATAGCGTGTTCGAAAAGCCGTCTTCGAATGTCCTCCTCTCGCACCCGAATCGATGGTAACCTAACGCAAGTCTATCTTGGAAAAATCACAAGCGCACTCGCAATCGATCAAACAGATCATCAATACGGGGCGCGGGTATCGATTTCTTGATGGTGACTCACTGTGAGCTCACGATAATCTACACATCGTAGTCGCAACGAACCATCCTTCTTCTTCACAAACAACTGGGGCTCCCCCAAGGCTCAAGGCGAACCGTTGACGAATAAAACCTTGAGCTCATCTAATCGCTCTGCGGCCTTCAACTCAACTACTTAAGTGCCATCCCAGGGGGGGCCTTCGAGATAGGTGCGTGACCGGTACTAAATCAACTCGAACTCCACTGCCGATGCGGCGGCAAACCGTATCTCCCGAAACACATCCGGTCCCTGAGGAAACACATCCGGTACTCACAAATAATCGCGGCACGCTCAATACTCTACGCCATAGAATCCTCAACGACCGAAGCCAATAAACTAGATAGCAGCTCTCCTCTGGGGCTCGCGACGAATCGGAACATCGGCAAGCTGGGATATGAAACTCGATCGCCTCGCGGCACGCTCCAAGATGGCACGATACTCGTAAGCCGGGCCCATACCTAGAATCACATCAAATCACCGCCATCGGCATCATGAATAGATCGGCAGGGAGAAACATCGCCCACTAACACCGGCAAGAAGGGATGACGGGTTAGCACAATAGACTTCCCCATGGGAGTCGAAGCGGTAAGGCCTCGAGACACAGTCTGGGACGGAATACCGGTCGATCGGCAAAATCGTTTCGCCACAAAAGAATGGGAAGCACCGAATCAAACAAAACATGAGCAACACAAGGTAAACAAGAAGAATACCTCACGACTCCACGGTCGATGATCGCGGAGTTCGGCTCTGGCGCCTTGCAGAATAAAACGCCCGAATTTTGGTAGGGGAAGCAAACCCGTAAGACCGAGGGTCCTTGACCGAGTCAAGCCGCTATACTTGGACCCAGGATCGAACAACATACGGATATCCTCTCGCCGGTGCCGTGGGCCGTTGTCGCTGTCCAGCTTCCGTCTCTTCGAGGTGGCTACCGGCCTGCCGTGGAGGAGCTTGTGGAGAGACCCAAGACGGCCAGTGGAAGCTGTGCTCTCTCTTCTTTCGCCGAGGAGGACGAGTGAGGTGGCACCGTTGCCGTCTTGAATGGGGAGAGGACATTCCACGCCTCGATGTCCAGCCTCGCCCACAACCGAAGCATACACACCGAAAAGGGATCGAAGATGAAGCGGTGGCGGTCGATGATGATGAAGAGGCTATCGACCGAACCGCAAGCCGCCGATACCCTCGATCCGCCCTCCGCCTCGCCGACGATGCCGACAGAACCGTAAGCCGGGCGGTGCACTCCTCTTTCCTAGGCCAGTGCCCAGCCCCGTCATAAACCAGTGCCCAATGCACAACCTGGTCAACGTTCAAGCAATGCCCCACCACACGACCGCGAAGGGCGTGACGCAAACCGGTCACAAAACGACGGCCCTCATCTTCTCATCGTTGGTGAGATGAGAAGCGACCCAGACAAGGCCAAGAAACGAGCCTCATACCGAGATACACCATCGCATCGCCCGCACTTCAGGGTCTCAAACTCGATCGCCCGTTGGATCCGAATATGCTCAGGAAGAACTTCCGGTCGGCGGGTCACAAACTCCTCCCATGTCCAAACGAATCGAGCCCCGACCATCCCGGACACGGATGACCACCGGTGTAGGGCCTCACCCGAAGAAGGTAGGTGGCAAGGGGATACTCTCTGCCCGCAAGACACCGAATAGTGTCAAAAATCCTCGCAACCTCAAGGGCCAAGCCTCACCGCAGGGTCGGATCACCACTAAACCTCGGGGATCATGTGGCGGAACTTCTCGGGCTATCGCACCAGCATGCGGTAAGTCGATCGCCCGAAACCTCGGTGCAGTACTGGCCGACGGTCTCATAGCAAAGGCAACCACCGCATCACCATTGAAATGCTCAACTCCCATGGCACCGTTATTGAAAAAAAGTAGGGTGGCACTCGCCTCGGCGGAGGCACAGTACGGGCGGTTGGAGTGGAGCCTCTCCGAAACCGGAACAATACAGACCGAGGAGGGGAACAGGTGGGGAACCGGAGCAACCGAGCCTCGTAACTGAACAAGAGGGCCGAGGAGGGGAATAGGTCGGGAACTGGAGCAACGGAGGTACGGGTGCTACGGGCTCAACCGGGGAGCAGCCGATAGGGACCTCGTGAATCGGGTCCCCAACAACGGGAGCAGGATGTGCTCGAGCAGATGGGTACCTCGGGCACCTCGTCCACGGGCACCAAGACCACGGGCGCCATGACCACGAGCGCCACGACCACGAGCGCCACGTCCACGCGTCATCGTCTACAAAATAATGACGTCGCAAGGAATCAAGATAATTATAGGCTCAATACGGAGCGAAGAGAAGAATCTCGGGACACTACTTGTCCTATGTTCTTGGCAGACATGTGATGTTATCCTGAGTTATTTCAGAATTACTTGCTATGCTCTGATACCAACTCCTGTCACGCCCCAGACTGAGTAACCGGACTCACAAGGATTCCGATGACCGGGTTCGAACGCAACAGCCTCCATAGTACCCCATTCTCGGCTCCTGAGGCAGGTTCCGATCCTGGGATCCTACAAGGAGGATTTTTCATAACAATATAATCATTACTAATATGAGCATACCCAAGATCATAGCAAGAACATCTGAGAATAACAAAGGCACACATCGCAAAATCTACTATAAATTTGAACCTTTACAATCATCCATAAGGTCCAAAGGACATACATGAGATAAAAGGAAAAGAGAGAAAGGTCAGCAACACTGGAGTCCTCAAATGCTCAGCTCTACTCCATGCTCTACTGCTGTGTCGCCTGCCTAGAGTATCCTGCACGTATCAATCGTGCATAAGCTTATAGAAGCTTAGAGGGTGGTGTAGGTGTGTGATAATGGTGCACAGAAGAGTAGTAGGAGATACAAGGAGAGAAGCATGATCAATGAGGATATCACTAGCCTTACCCAGGCTTATCATGAATAAGATGCAATGAGTACTGGGTGCCATGCCAAGGCAATGCATGAAGGGGCTTGTACAACCAATGCTAATGCAATGCAAGTAATGTCATTGCTCATATCCAAACCACAAGTCATGTACATTTCCAATCATAAGGAAATCACCGAGGTCTATTACATCGCCGAATGACCGCCGCTCTCACGTGACCCCACACATCAAACGAGCGTAAGAGACCTTACTACACGCGGATAACCAATCACCAACAAGGCCCAAGGTAGCGGACCCATTTACGAGCCTGGTCGACTCGACCTAGCAATGCCTCCTCACATCGGTAAGGCCACACCCCTATCCAACCGACCACACGGTGGGAGACGCGGCCTAATGGTATAAGGCCCTCGTGCGCTCATATATTCCACCCGGTCACGGCGTTGGAGCGATTCTGGTACCATGGAAGTTTTGGGAATTTCACCCATGGGCATCCTATGCACCCGGTATGCTCAACTAATATTTCCGGTGTCCACACATACGGCCATCCACGAATACCCCTGTGGAGGCAATGCCCTGATGAAGTAAGGGCGGATATCCATAAGCTATGCAATGTCAGATGCATGAATCAGACAATCACCCATGCATCAATCCCAAGCGTCCATCTCTCGGGGAGATACCGATATGTCCTACACAATGACACAACCATGGCCAATCATACCTCAACCAAGCATGCATATGATGCGTATGAGAGTGGGCCATGAAGATGAATAGGGGTGCCAATGAGGTGAAGATGAACTCTCTACCTAACCATGAAGGGTTTAGGTACTTAACCAATTCCTCATAAGGAATACAACCTCTAGTGGGGGCCCATATACCTGGGGTAGCCCACGAGACTAAGGAGAACAATAATATGGGCCTAAATAGATGAAATGAGCCTAGCAAGGATCTATAGTGGACCTTTAACCATCCATAGAAGCCCATGGACCTACCTTAGGGCCACCAATGTGGACATCCAACCACAATTGATTCCCAAGAGGTAGCCCATCTCTAATTGATTACGGATCAAGGCCCAAGACCCTCACAACATTAGAAATAAGAAATGGACAGCCATTACATACCACATACATTCATGTTGGGCTTCAGAAGGAAAGTGCCCAAGGCCTATCCAAAACATGGATCCATGGGGAACACACATAGCCCAACCCATATATACCACTATGGGCCCACAAGGGAAAGGTTAGGGCCCAACATAAAGGCTACTAATCCCATATATTGTTGTGGCCTAGTGGGCAGCCCATTGCTCAAATCACATGGGCAATGTCATGTTCTTAGTCAAGTAAGTTGGGCCTACAACCCGGCCCAAGTATAAAGTTGATTTGGTGGGCAATCAAGGGCCCATATACTTGTGTAATCTGGCCCACTAATCCAACACAATAGTATGGTAAAAATGGCCCAAGAGTTCAATGGGCCCATCAAGAAAGTTCCAGCCCAATTGGGCTCAAAGAGTTCAACAACTAGCCACATCCATGAACCCAATTAAATTCAACTGTGGTGGGCCTCAAAAGTGTATTTATTAGGCCCAACATTTAAGGAACTAAATGTATAAATTATTACCTCTAAGATTCTTCACAATGTGTTGGGCCCCACTCCTCAAAATTTCAGCCCAAAGGCCAAACATAGTTATAACATGTTGCTGTCCTAAATTTGGGCACTCCATTGGAGTGGGCCCAGGGCCTCTAAAACTCTGAAAATTGAGGGCCAAGGTCCCTCATCATGCATACAATGAGAGAAAACCCAAAAAGGTGGCCCACCATCAGAGGAAATATTTTTGAATTATGGTTTTTTTATCAAGGCACATTGCTGGACTGCACAGCAGAAAAATCTGGTAGTCCAACTATTTTGGCCCATTCTTTTGGATGCCCAAACTGGGTCAGTTGGGGCTGAAATTTTTCAGAGTGATACTTCAATAGGTAGGAAATACCCCCACAAAATTTCAGAATTTCTGGATATCCCTAAGTATTTTAATTAATTTAAACAAGACAATCTGTCCAAAAAAATCGGACAGACCTGGACATCCCAATGTGGTGGGCCAGTCCGGCCCTCGCCACGATGTGCACAGGGGTCCATTGGCCCTGAAAGTTGGTAGGAAGGTCCCACCATGGGTGGACCACAACTTCACAAAATTTCAGAATTTATGGACACCTAAAAATATTTTAGTTTATTTAAAGAAATCAATCTGTCCTGAAAATCGGACTGATCTGGACACCATATTGTAATGGGCCAGTCCAGCCACCACCATGGTGTGTACAGGTTTCCATTGGCCCCAAAATTTTGTAGGTTGGTCCCACTATGAGTGGAACACCTTCCTATAAATTCTCAAAATTTTTAGACACCTAAAAATATTTTAATATCTTTTGAAATTCCAACCTGTCCAGGGTGGAATATTGCTGGAATAGTGCAGAAAATCCAGACTGTCCACCTCATTTGGACCACACCTTTGGGACCCCAATGAAGGTCAGATGGGGCTGAAATTTGGTATGGTTGTAGATGGGTCATAAGGCTACAAGAATCACATATTATTTTGTTTTATTATTCCCACCAAAGACCCATAAATCAGGCCCCAAAGTGGCCCAAAAATCTGTCCAGGCAGATTTGGACAGCAATATGTAATAGAAATGATTAAAATATAAACATGGTTTTTCATGGGATTTAATCCTAGGAATTTGTGTGGTGGACCACCCCAGTGGGCCCCACAAATGTCCAGACCTTCCCCATCATCAAATACCCCTTGCATGTGTCCCATTTAGATAGATTTTGGGGCCACATGTCTAAGGATGGACTGCTATGGGTGTCCAAGCTCCATGGTTGGTCTGGATTTTTGTTGGCCTACAAGGTGGGCCACACATGCAAGATCAGAATTCTATCATAAAGAAAAATAAAATAAAATAAAATAAATGAAGAATCGGCCACAAGAGGAGGGGCTCCACACATTGAGGCCCTCCCCTTCATCAATCACACCATACATTCCTTTTATTCATAGGTTACAACAAAGATCCACCACATGCATGTTCTAGATTCAAGATCAATGGTTGGGATGACATCCCAACCATGATTCTAGGGTCTAGATGACCTATCATACTATAAAATCTAAATAATCCTCCATGATGGGGGCCTATAGAGGGGAAACCCCATGCATGGACATGCATGCATCAAATAGGCCATTTGGCCACAACTAAGGGATGATGTAGGATCTCCACCATGGATTGGTGGGTCCTACACTTCCCACAAAAGAAATCTAAGTACATGAAAATAGAAATCCTAATTTCTAGGATTACACCCACCTTAGATTCTCCAAATTTGGACCTCCTAGCTCCTAGTGCACCAAGGGATCCATCTCAATGGGTGAGATTAGATTTAGATGGTTGGATTTGGAAGATTAAAGGGGAAATGGGGCTGGAGAAGAGAGGGAGATGGGAGAGAAGTTGCTGGAGAAGAAGAGAAGAGAGAGAGAGAGAAATGAGAGGGAAAGAGAGGCAAAATCTTTTTAAGGGAAGTAATAATAACCTATGGTGACAATAACAATGTTGCTAGGATAGGTTAGGTATGGGTAGTGTTTAGGGTGGGTAGTGTTTATTCCATGCAATAGTGTAGTGTGTGTGTGTGGTGTGCATGAGAAATTGTGCCATGGAGGTGGTCCACATGCTTTTGTACAAAAGTGAGCCACATGATGAAATGCTCATAACTTTTGATCCATAGGTCGGATTGACGCACAAGACACGTCGTTGGAACCGCAACGACGATACGAACGAGATGACATAGGTCTTGGGTCGATCCGAGTCGGGTCTATGTGACTGAACTCAAAGTGACCATAAGCACAATTTGAAGGTCGCGGGTCGCCGGAATTCTACCGGTAGGACCTCGAGACCATGATGAATAAGATGCATACTCACACACATACATGTAAACATGGGAACTAGGGTCGGGTCTTACATTTTCTTTCCCAGATACAGAGTTTTGCACTGGATCTTCACTTCAAACGTGTATCCTCGGTCAGGCAATAAAATCGAGTTAACTGCCTTCATGGTTCGGGTATTGCACTCTGTTGTGTCCGGCATTGTTGTCCGTTTACCTTCTTTGATATGTCATTTTATCATTCAGTTTCGTCTTTATTCGGGTCATAGTGATATTCCATTTGGTTATCTTATGACTTGTTTAACCACAAATATGCTTGTTGCTTTACCTGAGAATGAGGCACCAATTCATCATCTTTTATTCAATAATACTAATTTAAATAAGATGAAGTTGGATTTACTTCCTGGTCAATTCTATGAAGGTGGTGGTGAAGGTGCTGAAGCAAGAAATGAAGGGGAAGCTGCTGATCTTCCTCCACAGGCTAATATAAATATGGATGATATATTTGAAGACATTGAAACTGACTTCTAAAATGATTCTGATTACAATCCATCTTTTGGTTATGATGCATGTCTAAGTGCATTGGAGGAGAAGTTGATAACTTGAGTGTAGCCTCGAAAATATCTTTGTCGCATTAATAGGGGTTTACATCAGATTGATCCAACCATCCCTGCTCCTTCATCTGGATTTGATTAGGTGGATTATCTTTTTTTGGTTTGAATATGATGGATTCTGTATTATTATTACGATTGATGACTTTGGTTGTATGTTTTGGATTGATGACATTGAAGTGTTGTACGAATTTGATAATTAAATCTTGACTCTTCATATGGTGTTCTCTTCTCTCCTTTGGCCTTCCCTTGTCATTTTGTGACAAAAAGGGGGAGTAGTATGGAAAGGGGGAGGTATGGAAAGGGGGAGAATGGGAGAAAGGGAGAGAGTAAGTACTTGAATATGGTTGATTGTTTCTACTCACTTAGGGGGAGTAGAGTATTTTTTTTCACTCTGATGGCTCGTGATTCTTTCTTCATTTTACACTTATATTTATAAATGTGTTTTGTCACAAATTTGACAAAGGGGGAGATTGTTAGTGCTATGATTTCATATCCCTTTTGTTGTCAAATTTTGTAGTGCCAAAACCTATATGTCTTGTACTTCTTGTGTTTCTTGTTTGTGACTACACACTGCTTCAAGACAAGATCATGAATGAAGTATGTTTTCAAGATAAGATCATAAATGAAGAATGTTTGCAAGACATGTCATGAATGAAGTCTACAAGAATAGAAGACTTCAAGTTTGCTTCTAACAAGTTCAAAATTAGAAGACTTCATCAAGACAAGTCAAGAATGTACCAAGCTTGAGAAAGACCATCAACTCGACTCAAGCTTCTACTTCAAGATCATCTGAGAATACAGACCTTCAAGACTTCAATGTCCATCTCACTTCAAGGTTTGTTTAACCTTAGGTTGACCTTAGGTTGGTCTGTATGATAGGTCATTCTGGATACATAATCTGAATATTTTAATTTACTTGGTGTGACTGTTCTAAGACCAGTCCTAGAGATCTTAAGACCAGTCCTAGGTCTGCTACGACCAGTCTTAGGTTTATCAGAACCAGTCCTAGGTTGTTACAGATTTTCAGATTTTCCTGGTTGTCCTTCGACTAGTCTTGGACTTGCTTCGACCAATCCTGGGAAGTCCTACGACTCATTCTTCGACCAGTCGTAGTCCTGCGACTCGAACTCCAACAACCTATCTCGAGTCCCACGACCAGTCATAGTTGTCTCACGACCAGTCGTAGGTGGTCCACGACCGGTCGTAGGCTACCTAAGACCAGTCGTGAGAACAACTAATCTAATCTCGCGGAAATCTTTCAAAATCTTTGATGCTAGGATCCTAAGATCAGTCGAGGATGGGATTTTTTAGGCTGTAAATAATGCACGAATTTTAGAGTTTATTCATTCCATTCCATTCAATTCAAGCGATTTAAGGCTATACTCTGAGATAAGTTGTGATTATTTTTTAAAGTTATTGTGCATATTTAATATTCCTTTTGTTAGCATTTTTCTATTGTGATTTTGATCCATATTCCAATCTTATTTAAAAAAGAGGAATTTGTGATATTCCTTCTTCTGGGATCAAAATCAAATAGACCTTGCTCTTCTTGATTTAATCTAAAATCAATTAGACATAGAACCATTCTTTATGTAAGTATTAGACATTGAACGACAAATCATTCATCTACTCCAATTGATTTTACTTGGCTACTTCAAAAGGAGATCCAGGTATTTTACTTTGTAATTTACTTTCTCTGGTTTTGTTTGATATTTGCCAGAAAAATCTCATTGTTTTGGTTATCTGAGGAGAGCCAGAAAACTCAGATTGTAGGGGTTTTTGGATTTTGTAAGCCCGAGATAAAAAGACACAATTGTGAAGGTTTTGGGTGAACCTGTGAAAACCTATTTTGATAATGCATGCTAATATCCCCTGTGTGAGGATATTAGGAGTGGAGTAGCATTCTGTGGCTATTGGCTAAGAGTTGGTGAACACAGCGTAACCACTATATATCGTTGTGTTGTGGATGTGCTTGATTTCTTTATTCATTTATTCCTTCAGTATTGTGAATTGCTTTTATGGATGAATGTTGTAATTTTCATTTCAAGCAAGTGTGGTTGAATGGTGTAATAACTTAGGATTTATTTCTTTAAGTTATTCTTGATTTATTTTCCATATCATTTGTGTTTTCTAGATTATTCTAGAAATAAGGTTGTCCTACCATAAGCCATTGGTTTTTGGTGTAAGGTTGTCCTTAGAACTGATTTAGTATCATTCTCATATTTCATATGTTTTGAGAGTGTTATTATTTCAGCATTATTATTTATATCTTTTATTATTCCGTTGTTTTAAGTTTTATTTGGCATTGCCCTATTCACCCGCCTCTAGGGCATATAGCTAGGCCCTTTCAAGTATTACCATTGAAACCCACCTTGATCCTTCTATTCGCCGAAAACACCTCTCTTATTGGTCTCATTTGGTCAATCAGGGGCCATAGAATCCAATGGCTGGGTTGAATTTTTTAGATGCGGGCCCCACTTGGGAAAAACCGTGAAATTTCTGATTAAAAAAATAAAACAAAAGCAAAGAAGACTGCCGTTGTCACGACAAGGATTCGGGCGGACAGACTGGCAGGGACTCACGGTCCCAGCCTTGGGCCCCACCTTGATGTGTGTCGACCATCAACACCCTGCATTTGGTGGGCCCTCCTCCCAGATGTGGGCCACCCAAAAATCAGCCGTATTCGGACCTCAGGTGGCCCACATCACATGGAACAGTTGGATTGGATGCCTACCATTGAAACCCTTTTTGGGTTGCTAAAGTTTTGGATCAGATGTGATATTTTTTTTCCTCTTCATTCGGTCCACGTGACCTCATTCGCCAGTTGGATGGCATATAAACAGCACGGTGGGCCCCAGGTTTGAGTGTCCCTATCAACAGTTTAGATGGCCGATAGATATTACGGTGGGCCCCATGTATACGTTGGATGACAAATACATATCACGGTGGGCCCAAGGTCCATGTGACCTTATGAATAGATTGGATTACAAATAAATATTACAGTGGGCCCCCAGGTCCACATGACCTTACGAATAGATTGGAGGTAAGTAAACGGTACAGTGGGCCCTAGGTCCCACGTGACCTCATGGACAGTTTGGATTGCAAATAAACATTACAGTGGGCCTTAGGCCCATGTAACCCTATGAATAGTTTGGATGGAAAATAAACATTATGTTGGGCCCCAGTTTGGATGGAAAATAAACATTATGTTGGGCCCTAGTTTGGATGGAAAATAAAATTATGGTGGGCCTTAGGTTGGGAGGAAAATAAACATAATGGTGGGTCCTACTTAGGACCCACTTATGTATATATTGTGTCCACACCTTTCATCAGTATAGACCTTCACCATGGAGTGTGTGATTCATCTATGCCTTCCATCCCTATGGGACCTACCATGATGCATGAGTTCCATCCAAACCGTCCAACCATTTTGAAGATTATTTCGAGGCCATGTGATGAGGCCCTTCTTAATGTATTTATGGCCACCCACTAAGGCCCACTTTGATATATATGAGACCATGGTTTGAGGCCCATTTGAGGAGGTCCACCTTGATGTATTTGTGGCCTGTTGTTGAGGCCCACTTGGATATTTATAAGGGCTCATTTAATGTGGGCGATTTGATATATTTGGGGCCCACTTGATAAGACCCGATATGATGTATTTTGACCCACATGATGTATCTATCTTGTATCCAGGCCGCCCGTTCAGGGCTAGGCGCTGGTCAGATATAATCATAGTATTGTGATATTATTATATTATCATTATTATTATTATTATATATGTATTATAATACATATATACATGTATATGTTGTGGGTCCCGTGTGGGGACCACAATGATGTATTGTTTCATCCACACCGTCCAAATGATCTAGACGGTGTTGGACATGCTTGGACAGTGCCGAATAGTGTTTGGGTGGGTCTAAAGTGTTTGGATGGTGCTGGACAATGTCTGGAAGGTGTTGATTTCCCATGGGCAAAATTTGAACAATGCTGATTACCATTAGTGAGCCATGTACCCCCATAGAGTGATTGTGTACTGTGATGCACATGTTGCACCTACAACTATTGAAATGATTTTAGATGTAATCCTAGCTCTCATCGTGATCTACAAACCATCCACCTTCCTGGGAGACCCATATCATAGTGGGACCCACTGTGATATATATGTTGTATATTCACACCATCCATTCATGAGGCCCCCACGTGATGTACGTATTTAAGGCCCAGATGATGAGGCCCAATATAATGTATATATGGCCCATGTTCATGGCCCAATATGATGTATACCCGATCCAGGTGTTGGGGCCCATTGGGAAGTATCTGAGGCCCGTGTATTATGGCTCGCATGATGTATGTGAGGCCCATGGGTTGCAGGCCATTGCGATGTATATTGAGGCCCATGGTTATGGCCGTTATGATATGTCAGAGGCCCATGTGTCGAAGCCCATTGTGACGTATTTCTAGCTCGTATGTCATGGCCCATTGTGACATGTTCCTAGCCCAGCTTGATGTGTATAAGGCCCATTAGTGAGGCTCATTGATGCGGCCTACTTGTTGGATATGAGGTCCATTGGTGTGACCCAATGATGCGACCTATCGTGTTGTGTATATTAGGCCAATGGTGTGGCCCAGTGTATCGACCCGCCGTGATGTGTAGGCCCACGTGTTGTGTGTGTAAGGCCCACTTGTGATGATTATTTGAGGCCACTTATTGGATATTTGGGCCCACCTTATGTTTGACTCTATGTGGACCACTGCTTAGGAATAGTGTTGGTTGAATGTCGACATTTTTGGGTAATGATGGTTAAACGCTCGCATGGTGACCTTTCCTTAGGCCTAGTTAGGTCCATTCCCATCGATACTGATTGTATAGGCTGATTCGTCGAGGCCGATTCTGATTGCCGAGGCCGAGTATCGAGGCCGATTATGAGTGTCGAATCCAATTGTTAAGGCCTATTTTGTTTGTCAAGGCCTATTGTTGAGACCCTTATGATGTATATGCGACCCATAGTTGAGGCCCATTGAGATGTGTATTCAGCCTGTGTAATGTATATGCAGCCCGTGTTTAAAACCTAATGTGATGAGTAGGAGGTCTATGTGATGGGGCCCATGGTAATGTATTCGTGGCCTATGGGCAAGGCCCCTTATGATATGTAATAGGCCCATGAGGCATGGCCCATTTGACGTATTCAAGGCCCATGAGCAGGGCCCACCGGCTGTGTATATGTGGCCTTGAGCAAGGCCCATTGTGTTGTATATTAGGTCTTTGTGTGGGGTCGTGGGCCCATGATATGTTTGGCTCAATGTGGGCCATTCCCTGGGGGCAATGTTGGTTAAATGTCCACATTGTCGAGGCCGATCGTGAATACCGATTATGAGTATGTGACAGCATAACATCATGGTGCATGCCCATACGCATCATCTGCATATTTGTTATGGGATGTGATTGACCATTGCATATGTCATTGGATAAGATGGTATGTGACTCCCTGATAGGCGGAGGTTATCTCACATGAGCCCACGGTATGCGCAGGATTGATGCATGACTGGATTGTATGACTCATGCATCTTGCATTGTGTGTTGTGATTACTATACGCCCTAGTGACATCAGGGTTGTAGCCTCCACAAGCATATCATGGATGGCCAGAGGGGACACCAAAAATGTTTTGTTCTAGCATACGAGCACCATAGATGTCCCTGGGTGAAAATTATTAAACCTCCGTGGCCAGGAGATGCCCCAACGTCGAGACCGAGTGGATACATGAACGCCCGATTGCCGAATACTAGGAGGTCGCATCCCCTATTGTGTCGTGGTCGGTTGGGAGGGGGTGTGGCCTTACCTGCCCGAGGGTAGGGGGTATTGTTAGGCTGAGTTTGACTAGCTTATGAATGGGTCCCCTATCGACGTGCCGGATAGGTATTGGCAGACTATTGGCTAGGCGGATAGTGAGGTCTCTTATGCTCACTTGGACTGTGCGGTTGGGAGAGCGGCAGTACCATTTAGAGTGTACTAAACCCCGGTAATGATCCCAGAGATTAACAGTACCGATATGTGGACCTATTGGACAGGAGTTGCATACTCATTCATTCATTCATTCACTATCCACTCGGGCTGATGATGCGAACTATTTCTTATGTGTGCCTTCGCAATAGCCAGGATTTCGGTTGGGGCGTGCGACTAACCTGAGATCAGAAGTTTATCACATTGAGTCTGCCTATCCAAATTTAGGTATGGGACTGGTTTGGATAAAAGTCCCTTGTGATGGACCCCATAGCCTGTGATACTACGCACTATCATCCTGACTTCACACTCCAGCATGGTCATTCCATTCGCACCGCATATTGCATTACATCTGCGGCATATGGTATTTTGGGTTACTGTGTTTCTGCATTTATATGGTCTAGATACGATTGACGCTATTCGTGGACTCAACAGGAATTACCTACTACATCGCAACCTCGGCATTTGATATTTGGCTCTTTATGACTCCTCATTTGCATAGTTGTTCTATATTGCGTATTCTGATATTGATTGACTCATGGACTTGTCCGTATTTTCGCTTACTCTGTTATCATATAATTTATGATCTTGCTAGTATTTCCGTTTACTCAGATAATTCCTGCTCTTGTTAGTATTTCTGCTTACTCTGATATTGTACGATTTATGGATTACCAGTATTTTCAGTACTGTATGATGATGACATTGTATTGAATACTTGGTACTTATCTTCTGCTCACACTTACACCACCCTTTAAGCTTTCTATAAGCTTATGCATGATAGATGCATGCAGGTGATGTTAGGTTGCAGCAGTGTTGAGCTTGGAGCGTGCAGCGGTCTTCTGGAGCTTGATTTTTGATTTATGTATTTTCCTTCAGTATTGTAATCAAATGATTATATTAGTAGATATATGATGATGATGTTGCCTTTGTGATTTGGGTATACTTGTGGTTATGCTTATTACGAGTTAAATGTACACAAAAAAATTCTCCTTGTAGGATCCCAGGATCAAAATCTGGCGTATGGATGTTGTCAACACCGGATTCAGCAATCGGGATTCTTGTGAATCCGATTTTCAGGTTTGGGGCATGACATTTTGCTTGACAATTCTTCTGGACTCTTCTAGATTAAATAGGAGTGTATGATTTTCATTTTGAAGGAGCATATTTTTGTCTTTTAATTGCTCAACCTGTTTGTTTAGTTTTTTGGTCTCAGATTTAAGGAAGGTGTTAATTCTTTCATGTTTATCATTATCTGAGTGATGTTGCTGTAAATCATTGATCAAATGCGTATTGATTTCTACAGTTGTGTCCAAATCTTTTTGCAGCAATTGTTTCTTGTTCTTAGATATTTCAAGTCTTTTAACCACTTTGATGCTATGGACATATAGTTGATTGTAAGCATCTTATAGCTTGTCTTTTTCTTCTTCTTCAGTTCCCTCATTATCAGATGAAAATGATTTAGTGGCTTGCTGTTCTATCTCGTTCTCAAATTCAGTAGGAATGATTGAAGCAGTGGAGACCATGAGTATTTTCAATGATTTCTGATCTCCTTCGCTTTCTGAGTCACTAGATTCTGAATTTGACTCCTCAGTATCATCTCATGTGGTAGCCATAGCCTTGCCCTTAGTTTTTCTATTTGGACAATCAGTAGACAGGTGTCCATACTCGTGACAGGCATAGCATTGTTGTTCTTTGGTTTTTCTACCAAATTTGCCTGCAGAGGGTTTGTTGTTTACCTTTCTTCCTTTGGAAGGTTGACCATGATTCTTTTGAAAGAATCTTCTGAATTTTTGTGCCAGCAAAGCCACTTCTTCACCTTCATCTTCCTTTTCACTTTCACTGTCTTCATGAATTATTTTCTTTGAAGTTTTTAGGACAGTGTTTTTGGATTTTTGGGATTGTTTGAAGTGTAGTTTAAAAGTTTGTAGGGAACCTACCAGTTCTTCTACTTTCATTTTATCTATGTTCCTACACTCCTCAATTGTTGTAACCTTGGGATTAAATCGTTCCTAGGACAGGGGATCTTAGAATTTTCCTACAAATTTTCGCATCGGAACTTTCTCTCCCAATTATTTAACTTGTGACTACTAAAAAAGAGTACCACGTTAGTTTTTTGCTACGGATATAAACCTTAGCTACATTTGCTACAGTTTTAATCCGTAGCTAAAAAGTTGACACACAGTTAATAATTAATGGTGTTATAAGGGGCTCTATGGAGCCTTAAAAAAACATGTCCTATCTAAGCCATCCATATATTTGAAAAATTTTCTCATGAAATAAAAATCGGATAGATCGAAGGAAGTGGACCACACGGTAGGAAACATGGATATTAAATTATATTTGTTTCTTATGGTGTCCCAATCCATCCATGGAGTAAACTAAAATAAATTATATTTAATTAGATGACTACTCAAAAAAAGAGGCAAAGGATACGCTCAAAAATTCCGCGCCCAATAAGGCCTCTCGTTAGTCTCTTTTCTCTACGGATATAAACCTTCTTTCCCCATCCTCTCTCTTTGCTCTGCTCCATCTCTCTCATTCTCCTCCCTCTTTAATCCCAGCTAAAAAGCTCTTCTATCTCTCTCCATTGCAGAGGGACGGAGATGGACACGATGAAGTCTACGTGGATAATTAATCATGTGGTAGATGAGGCTCTATGGAGCCTTAAAAAACATGTCCTATCTGGACCCTGGGGATTAGGGCGGTGCTAGTGTAGTCAGTCCATATATTTGAAAATATTACTAGATTAGCTCATGAAATCATGAAAAATCTTTGAGATTTCGGTTCCACAATGAGATCGAAGGCTCAAGTAGGGACTGTGTTTTAGGGTATTGTGATGTTATGGAAGAGGAATTAAATTATATCCATGTTATAATTTAATATCCATAAAGTTAGAAAATAAGAGGGGTCTCGCACATTTCACACTAGCACTTTAATGGCTAGGACTTTAAGTGGCTAGGGATCTCTTGTTGTTTGATTTACTGAATATGAGGAAAGTCACTCCAGGCAGATTAAATCCATTCTTCCTAAATCATGTTTTATGGATTCTTCTAAGTAGATCTCAAAACTCTTAATTACTACTTGCCATATAAGCATCAACATTCCTAGTTTTTTGAGACTTGGTTGGGATAGAAAGAGTTTGGTGTATAAATAAACATAGTAGAGCAATAACACAAGGACAAGTAAAAAGAAGAGAAGAACCGAAAGTGGTTGGGGGTTTTGGGGCATTGAGCTTATTGTGTCAGTAGAAGGGTGTGCTCCACATTGAGTTCTTAATGTTTTTCTTTACCTTTTTTTATTATTTTTATTATTTTTTAAATTCAGTTATCTGATGAAGTTCTTAACCACTTATTTCAAAGAATAGTTGCTAGCCTTCATGAGCTGCTACCTAATAGTTAACAGGGTTTTCTGTCACTTCTAATGTAACAAAGAAAAATGGAAAAAAAAAAAATGATCTTGAATCAGGTATTATTATTCTAATTTGAATGAGGTTGGCATTGCATATCATGTATTTTAATTCAGACTCAAAATCATCTGAATTTGCAGTTTCATTTTTTTTTTTTTCAATTCCTCTCTGTTAAGCTTTAATTGCTGTGATTCAATTCAATTATCATTCTACATACTATTTAATTTCAAATTCAATTATCAATCAGAGCAAAATTGGATGTGTGGGATTAATATGATAAATTAGGCTATTTTTTCTTTCAGAGAGAAGATGATGGAAGGAGAAGCAAGAACTGTTGATTGTTTAAGGGGAAGATTGCTTGCAAAGAGAGTGACTTCAAAGGCTGCAAAAGAAGATGCATAAATCATGGGTAAAAAGGTCTTTTTTCCTTTCTTCTTCTTCATTTCCTTTTGCTACTTTTTTTTTTTTTTTTTTTTTTTAAAGACTACTGTCATTTCCATTATATTCTTCTTCATTTCTATAGTTTTGGTTTCAAACATGTAGTTTTGAAACTTTGCAACAATCACATTTTTCTTTAACTGCATTTTTCAGATTCACGCATATGTTGTTGTCATACACGCAAAACAATTCTTCTATGTTTGAGATTTTCATTATTTAAAAATTAAAAAAAAAAAAAACATTAGATTACGTGGTGGCTGAACATCAAGATTTACTAAATGCTTCAAAATGCTCCTTCGTGGCAAGTCTATTTCCTCCACTTCCAGAGGTGTCATCAAAATCATCCAAATTTTCTTCCATTGGATCACGCTTCAAGATGATTAGGTCCATTCCACTTTAGATGAAATAACTACTCTGATTCTATTTTAGTAGTTTGGAGTTCAATTTTTATTTTGACCAGTTCCTTGTGTTTTTTCCTCTAAAATTCGTGTATGGTTTTCTTTATATTAGAGCTTCATGGATTTTTATTTTCTGGTTCTTGAACTATCTTATATGCAGTAGGGTAATATTCTTCATTCATATTTAATGCCTCTCATAAAAAAATAAGAAACAAAGAAATTCATGGACATTTCTCCTCTTTCTTGGGATCTATCCATTTTCACATGGTGTTATAGGCTCTCCAGGATGACCTTATGTGGACTAGAATAGTGCCCATCAAATCTGTTAGTGTATCTCTTTTCATGGACTTACAATCTCTTGTTCTTTCGTCAAAAGCAATCATCCTTCACCTATGGCTGCGCGAGTAAATTTTTTCTAGCTTCGCTATAAATTTTCCATTGTTCATCTTTCCTAAAGATCACAACTGCTAACGGACCTCCTCAACTTGAGTTTGAATGTTCTGATTCTATTATAGCAGTTAGGAGTTAAATTTCATTTTGACCAAGTTTCTAGGGCATAGTTTTGCCTCTAAAATTTGTGAATTGTTGTATTTATATGGAGTACATGAAGTTTGAAACAAAATCCCACGCTCATATAAATACAAGAGAACCTCTTGCAATAAATATTCTCTGGTATTATCTTATCTTGAAGTTTTAATCCTCCCATTGAAGTGGGTCAGAACTTCTCTAAGTAGCTCTAAACATGTCAAAAACTTTATACCTCAATTTCCAAATATAAATAAAAATCTGATAATAATTTGCATAGAGGAAACAAAATACCTAACCTAGAACAGAGACAGCAGCATCTGGTTCCCAGGTGCTGGTATGAATCAACTCAAAGGGCACGGTGGCCCATTTATCTTTTCTGGGAGGAATTGCTCTAGGATGGTTTTTGAATACTTGTTTTCTTTTACTAGTGGTGTAGTTGTATTGATTTAAGAGGTCTCACTGTCTATGACTCTTTGGTTTTCTAGTGCTTGATTTGTCCCAGTGATTAATGTAACCTTCTTCCATTTTGAACTTAATGAGGCTTCCTACCGTTCATAGAGCTCTGCAAATTTTCTTACTACTCTACATGTACACACAACCCTGCTAGTGCACTCGTTCTCTTTCATGCATAAATGCTTAAATTACATGCAGTCCCTTGTGCTAACATTTCTCTCTTTTGGAAATGATAAAATCGCAGCTGCAACTACAACTTCTGATGGAGACCTTAAATTCAACAGAGCCTCATTACATCAGATGTGTCAAGCCAAACAATGTCCTCAACCTTACTATTTTTGAGAATGCCAACATTATCCAACAACTACGTTGTGGTGTAACACAATAGAAAACATCATTATTGCCTTTGTCATTCTTCATTAACTTTCACATGGAGCTGTTCAAATTCAGTTGTTATTTACATATAATATTTTGTACCAAACTTTCATACTCTCATGGTGTTCTTGAGGCAATTAGGATCAGTTTGGATATCCTACTAGACTAACATTCTATGAATTTCTTCACCATTTTGGTCTACTTGCTTGCTCGTAAGCTTTGGAAGGAAAGTAAGTCATTGTTTATGCTTTTATGCTCAAGAATGAAGTCAGTTTGTATGGTTTAAAGTTTGTTAGTCAAGATCTATTGTGGTTGTTAGAAGATTGATTTGAAGTAGAAATT